>CM057234.1:83571874-84841439 GCA_029891385.1 Erythroxylum novogranatense
ATGCATGTATTCATTTATCCTACAGTTCAATCACTTTATTCACGTATTCCTATATCACAATCATTTTCAAATTATTACAATCAGACAATTTATTCACAATATTTCACATTAAAACGCAATGACAATTTCACATACCCATGACACTTCTATACCATATTTCCAAGTACTTCGGACCTTCTGTCCGAAATTCACAATCAAACAATATCCCACCATTATCCTCCACAGAGTCAAAATCAAACAATCATAAGCCAATGATAAGTAAGAAACCATCCAGGTCACTCACCTATAGCTTCCGAGCTAATGCCTGGAAGTCTCGACAACGTCTGTGTGCTGACGTTCCAAATGTGTCTCTATAACATTCAAAATATACAGTTATTACCAAATGCACAATCAGGACTATTTAATAATGCATATGTAGTAATTAAAATGTGTACAATGCATGTTCGTGACATTCCTGACATTATCCCATAGTTCACATCACAAAAGATTCCCCTAAGACTTAGGAAACCATAGGCACCAAAATCACGCAATTTGGACCTCTATAGGTCCAATTATTGATAAAAACACGGAGCAGAAAAATCACTACCCGATCCTCTCACTTCGACCTAATCAATCCCCAATAACTTCGGCTCTAAAAAAAATTCCCAATTTCACAAATAAATGAAATTCAATGTTTCAAGGATCCGATGTTTCGAGAATCAGGTCAATCGGATGTCTGATGACGAAGATATAAGCAAAAGAAGCTTTAGGACAAAACAAAAGATAAGAGAGTTTGCACTATTTCCCTCTTTTCTACCATCTGAATTTCTAACATGCATAACTTTTTACGCACTTATCCAAAAATTACAAAAAAGATCTCATTGGAAAGATAACAAGAAACCCTACAAGTTCCATGAAGGGCTCACAAACCAATCTCACCTCTAAGGGTGCCAAAAACTACTTCAAAGTTACTGCCCATAAATGACCATATGAATAGTAACTGTGTTCTTCCAATCCTCATAACTTCTTAATCATAACTCCAATTAAGGTAAATTATACACCATTATAAAGCTCTAAACATTTTCTACAATCTTCAAGAAGAGCCCCCAATCCAATTCAATCTCTAAGAGGGTAAAAAATACAAACAAAGTTTCTGCCCAATGAAACAGTAAAACTACCATATGAACTGTAACTGCACTCTACAAAACAATTCCTATCTTTCCATTCCTTATGCTGAAAATTCCAAGATATAGGTCAAAAGAAAGATAAAAACATTTTCTACAAGTTTCATGAATAACTTGGAAGCAAAAGCAACCTCTAAACAACTCAAATTCTCATGCAAAGCTTCTGCCTATATAAGTCTCATTCTCACAGTAACAAAATCTTCCAACATTCATAACTTTCCAACCCATTGTCGAAAAATTACATATCATATAGCAATAAAAATCTCAAAAAATATACTACAATTCTCAAGAAGGACTTCAAATAAATTCCCATTCAAACTAGGTCAAATCCTCTCACTAAGGTGGCTGGCCTGTTAGGGTTTAAGAAATCAGCATTTAACCCAAGCCATAACAAAACTTTACAAATTTATATCTAGCAATCCTTACATCCAAAATTCACACAAAATACCTCAATAGAAAGATAAAAAAATCCTCTAAAACTTTCCAGAAGGTCACTAAAGCCAATTTCACCACCAACAGTCCCAAATAAATACCAGAACATAAATAGCACAAAACCTGTTCATATAAAGTCACTTACACACAAAACACATTGTCAACTGAATGACCATCTGAACATTAACACAACATAACTTTCAACGTACAAATCAAAAAAATTCATAATTAGTGGAGTTAGAAACCTAACACAAAAATATTAAACTTTAATTGAGAACAAATTAGCAAATTCAATCCAATTCAATCTAAAAAAATTCATCAAAGTTTCAAGTCCCAAGGTTCGGATACTGTTCATACAGCACCTAACAACTCACTTTGCTTGCCAAAATTAAAATCCTCAAGGTCAGAATTGGACAAAACTTCCTTAATACGAAATCTAGCCATATTTCTTAAGTTTAATTTAAGCCAAAGTTCATCTCCGTAGGACAACCATGTCAAAAGTTATGAGCAAAAATCTAAAACCTACACAAAGTAAAAATTTCCAGATTTCATATCTAACGCAACTCCTGTCATTCCAACACCAATCCTACATCAATAAGCATTCCATTTAGTCACTAATTCAGCCACAATTTCATCTAAATCATCACTTTAACACTTAATCATAAAATGGCAGCACACATACAAAAGGTTCTTACATTGATTACCAATCATCTAACATCATAAAAACCACTCCAAAACATTTCATTCACATACTACATATATCCAACATCATTCATCCTCACATAACCATGAGTTATGCCCATACATTCTATACACAAACTTCATTAAATGAAAGCACCAATAAACAAAATAAATGATTTTAACTACCAATAAAACACAAGCCTTACCTATTTAAGCTCCAATCTTCCAATCTTCACCAACTCACCAACTTTCCTACTTCACTTCTCATACCCACGGCAATCATCATCACAAGGCCTAGGTTTTGATTTAATGGGTGAATAAAGGAGAAGCAAGCAATTAACAAAGAAGAGCATTCGTCTAGGTGAAGAAGAGTAGCAATTTTTTTAAGAAGAAAGCAACTCACGAAGAAGAGGAAGAGAAGTAGCTACGGATGGTGAGGAAAATTACTTGGAAATCACCTTAAACCCATTTGAAAGAGGAGTGTTGTGGATGATTTTTCCGTAGGTAAGATATTTATATAAGTCACTTAAGTATAAGACTAAGTAGGCAAGTGACATGTGTCACTTGCCACTTGTCTCATTTTTAAAGGTTCATTTATTTCCTTTCCAAAATAATTAAATTTCTAGTCTAATTTCTCTCCAAATTCCAATGGCTCAAAGTAATAAATCCTAAAATCATGTCTCAATTTTTCCAGTGCCATTGGACAGTCATTTCCAGTACCGGAAAGTCAATTAGTTCGTCACTTGGTAATTTTTCCGGTCCGAAAAGATATCCAGAAAAATTTCTAAAATTCCGCAAAAATGTAAAACACACAAAAATCCACTCCAATTTGATTTTCAAGCATTAATTCATATGTTTTTCACAATAACACATATGCCGGGAAATCTCAGGAATGCATGTACAAACATGTGCATATACAAAAATTACAATTTATGCATATATGGAGGCCATATTAGGCATGAACAAGTCGAGATACGTTTTCAAACTCATATCCCATTCCAAATTACCATTTTACCCTTTCCATCGATGATGGGATGTTACAATTCTCCCCTCCTAATAAAAATTTCGTCTTTGAAATTCATTTTTGATACTGAATAAGGTAGGGGTACTGTTTCTCTACACTTAACCGTTTCCTATCAATTCTCTGTTTAGATGTCATACTTCCTCAGTTATGTCCTTGATGAGTTTCAGAATATTCAACCCGTTACTTCCAGTTTCAGTACCGCATATATCGGATTATAACGATACTAACCATAAAATCACTTATAATGCCATGGTCCTATTTTTGCCATCACTTTATATCTGGACCACTTTGTGTCACCCTTAACTTCCCTTATTACCTTTGTATCTCATCTAACTATACCTTGGCACAGGTGTTTCACTCAAAATCTGTCTCCATATAGTCACAACTTCGATGTAATCCACAAAAATCCATTCATCTATCAGAACCACTTTATTATGATTTTTAATTCATTTCACTCACTAACGGTATTACAATTTGTTCTAACTTTTACCCAAGGTGATCGACTCTTTTTTTCGTCTCATCAGGAAAATGATGATTTTTTTTTCTTGTAGTCACTTTGCACTATACATTCATCTTATATGCTGAAACATTCCAGACATATAAGCTTTATATCTGTCTCCAATAGTCAAGACTATAAGGAACTCAAACATATAATCATTCAGTTAGATATTCTTAGCCACTAATTGCTCTTTCGAGGTACTCTTATTAGGACATTTCTTTATCAAGCAGTATACATTATCAGATACACATACTTTATTCCTCACAATTTCTCAAATCCTTAATTTGGTCTTTTTTAATCCCTTTTTGCAAAACTGTTGTTACTTTTCCATAACTAATGAGATTTATTTTTTGCCCCATTTTAACTCATCATTGTACCTTCTTTATCTCAGTAGATTGAGTAACGTAGTATCCCATATGTGGTACTCTGCTATGAAATGGTCTATTAGATACTGTTGTTTATTAGGATAGGTCCCTCAGCACAATCCTTTCAATCTTTTCAATTCCAGTATTACCTTAATCTCTAGTAATCTGTCTAGTAAACATCGAGCACATATAATCTTTACTTTAACCACAATGTATCATCTCTCAATTCAAATTCAGAATCCAGATTCACTTTCAACTTCTAAATTAACTTCACCAATTATAGATCTCTATTCTGAGCCTTTCCGATTCTTTCATACAACACAGGTCTGAACTTCAATGTAGCTATCAATGCTTCATTATGCCCTAAATTCAATTCAACATTCAGTTTTCTCAATTGAACTAGGCTCGGTAACCTCGATAACTATACTTAAGCTACACTGCTATTGGACTTCCTGTTTAATGCATTAGCTATCACATTAGCTTTAAGATACTCAATTATAATTATAATCTTTCATCAATTCTATCCATTTCCTCTGTCTCATATTCAACTTCTTCTATTGCAACAAATATTTTAAACTTTTATTATTAGTAAATACCTAAAAAGTTCACCATACAGGTAGTGTCTGCAAATTTTCAAAGAAAATACTACAGCAGTAAGTTCTAAATCATGTACTGGGTAATTAAAATTGTGAGACCTCAACTGTGTCGATGCATATGATATTACCCTGCCATATTGCATCAGTACACATCCTAAACCCTAGTGTGAAGCATCACTGTACACAACATATCCTCCAGATCTAAATGAAATAGCTAATATCGAGGTTGTAGTTAACCAACACTTTAGCTCCTTAAAAATCTTCTAACAATCACCGTTCCATCTAAAAGGCACATTCTTCCTCAAAAGTTTTGTTAAAGGGGTTGAGATCAGTAAAAATCCCTCGATAAGCCTTTTATAATAACCAGCTAACCTAGGGAAACTTTGAATCTCAGTCACATTTTTTGGAGCTTTGCACTTCAACACTACTTGCATTTTCTTCTGGTCTACCTGTATGTCTTGTCTAGACACAATATGACCCAATAACACTTCTTGATCAAATCAAAATTTACACTTACTGAACTTGACATACAACTGTTTCTCCCTCATTATTTGTAGAACCAATCTCAAATGTTCAAAATGATCTTCTCTACACTTCAAATACACCAAAATATCATCAATAAACACAATCACAAAATGAAATAAATATGGTTGAAATACCATATTCATCAAGGCCATAAAAGTTGTTGGGGAATTAGTCAACCCAAATGGCACCACCAAAAACTCGAAGTGCCTATATCTCGTTCTAAATCCACTTTTTAGTATATCAACCTCTGCTATCTTCAACTGATAGTACCATAATCTCAAGTCTAACTTTGTAAACACTTCAGCTTCTTGTAATTGATCAAGCAAGTCATCTATCCTAGGTAAAGGATACTTTTCTTCACTGTCACTCAATTCAACTACCTGTAATAAATACATAACCTCAATGTCCCATATTTCTTCTTTATAAACAACACTAGAGCTCCCTAAGTTGATACACTAGGTCTGATGATACCCTTATCCATCAACTTTTACAACTGGGCCTTGAGCTCCTTCAGTTCCACAGGTGCCATCCTATATAGAGGAATTGATATAGGAGCAGTGCTTGGAACAAGATCAATTATGAACTCCATTCCTCTTTATGAGGGTAACACACTGAGAAACACATATGAAAAATTCCTAACAACTAAAATTTCCTGAGCTGTCTGCCAAGTACAGGTGTCAGTAATGTAGCCTAAATAAGCCTCACTTCCACTTCAGATCAACTTCAAGGAATTCATCAAGGAAATCAACCTGGCTGACACTCCTTGACTAATACCTTGAAACATTGCTCTTTTCTAACTAGGGGATTCAATGATCACCTCCTTAGTATAGCAGTCCATTACGACCCTATGAGCCCAATCCATGCCTAGAATAATATATATTTGCTTCAACTGTAGTTATTGGCCCCCATATTTTGTTTCCTCTCTAGTTAAGCATGATTTAAATGAATCATGAGGTTTTGATGGATTTAATTTTTGGAGTTATTATTATGTTAATGTTAGCATGATTATATGGCATAGGTTAATTGAATTAAAGTGTTAAGATAGTAAGATTGCATGAAGGGCATTTTTGGAAGACCACTTAAGTTTAAAAGAACCTAATCTTATAAGGAAGGGTAAATTAGACTTTTTGAGCTCATTCAGGGTAAAAAGGAGAACATGAAAGGTGGCCTTGCATATGAAGAAGCCAAAAAATGAAAATTAGAAGAGAGAAGAGGGAGACAGTGTCACTGGAAAGAAAAGAAAGGAGAGAAAGAAAGCTAAGCTAGGTTTTGATTTTTCTTAGCCTTAAAGAGAAATTTTGAAGTTGTTCAAGAAGGGAAAAAGGATGAGGAGGATTAGAGCTTCCATTAGAGCCAATAATCTCACTATTTGGTGAAGATTCAAGGTAAATTTGGTTTTAATCTTTTGGATTTTTGAAAAGGTTTTGGTTCATAAAGCTTGAGAAATGTATGGTTTTAAGAATTCTAGGATCAATTTTAGTGAATATGTCCTATGGGTTCTCCAATTTGAATCCCTATTGAATGGAAATTTTGTCTTTAATGAAGGAAATCAAGAGAGGTAAGAGAAGCAAGGGGAGAGGCATTTTTGAGCAAAGTTTTAAGAAAGGAAATCAAGGTGGGTTATGGTTTTATAATTAAGTAATAAGGCATTAATGTTTTCTTTTAAATGATGGAAATAAATGATTTCAACTATTTCATGAACGTACTTTATGACACTTTGAATGCTTTAAGAATGTGTTATGTGTTTGGAAATTAAGGTAAAAAAAGGTTGAAAAAAGGATTATGCCTACTCTATTGTCTTGGTTATGGATAGATAGGCATGCCTATAAGGTTATAGTGTGGCTGCTATAGTTTCACACCATCAATGTCCAAAGTTTGATACCTTTAAGTTTCCACAGTTTGATATCTTTAGGTATCCACAGTTCGATACCTTCGGATATCCATAACACCTGTTATCCACACCCACTGAAAATGTGTAGGCCTAACACAGAAAATAAAGTAAAGAAATATAAATAAGAAATACAGTATGAAAACATAAATAATCGGTATATAATTAAGCATTTGCATTTGTATTGATAATTTGTATCATTGAGTGTTGAATATCAATGCTCTGATATCACAAAATGTAACACCCCCTATATGAAACCTACAACCATCCTCACATAAGACGACTAATTTCCTATAAATACATTCATGACATGCATTTCGGTTCAATGCTATATATAGACACATTACAAAACTCCCTGATGTTTAACATTGTCGTTTAACAATAGTAAAAAAATTTACATGTACATGATAATTCAAAAGAAAACATACAATTTCCTTTAACCATTACATGTACAATCATATTTAACTAAAAACACATTCCAAAAGTACTTTTTCTTCGCTCCTATGACTTAAACCTATACAAATTAACACCTGTGCTAAACTTGAAAGCTTAGTGGGGAAACAATTAGTTTGAAACTATAAATAAGAGCATTTTCTAGCTCAGCAATTGCTCCATAATAAAGGTAATCAACTCTCTTAACACACACCTAACCCATAGAGCTTTTTTGTCTTAAGACATCCTCGGTAGCCTTTTGATAAGCAAAATTGTATTGGTTAATCTTATATGTGCAATACGTAACTCTTCTTCTTTCTTAAGTAAAGGAGAAATCCTTCTATTTAACATTAGCTAAAGCCTAATTATTAAAATCTCCTGATTATAGGAAATTTCTCATCATCCTCTCAATAGTTTTGATAATGAAAATTGGAGTTTAAAGATAGGCTAACTAGTATATATATAGATTACCAATCACTGAGTTTATAAGTTGAACTCGACCAATTTGGACAAGTTTCTATTGCATTGATGAATAAGAAGAACCAATCAAAGAATTATTTTTTAATTTTTTATAAGAGAGGCTGATAATCGGAGTATGAAGGCTTCCTGGTTACAATTAGGATCCCCAAATAATTCATTGGAGGATTCATGCATTTGAACCTAATTATAGAAATAAACTACGTTCCTAGGTATTGTGAGGAGTGGGATAGGATCAATTTTTTCTTATCTTTACTAATCCTTAGTTCTCAAAGTTGTTTGAAGATATTCATTACAATCAATAGGGAAAAAAGTGTAATAACCATTTTCTACACTTAAGGATTTAATTATTAGACTGAGTCATATCATATGGGAATTCATGAAGTGGATTTCATTTGCATGCATCATATTAGCATCTATACATGAATCATGATTTAGAGGCACTGTAAAAATAGTATATGCACTCATTTGACATATCTTAAATGATTATGATGTAATTGTTTGTTGATTATGACTTGAATTTTGTTTGATGGATTATAATTAGTGAGTTGGGAATTTATTGTTACAATTGAGTGATTAATGAGGCGATATGTGCATCTAGTCTATGATAAATGTTAAAGCACAAGAAAAATTGACACATGGTAATTTAGGTTGATTAGGCTATTAAATAATGACACGTGGAAATAGAGAATGAGTGATAAATGGTTTAGGAAATTATGAAACAAATGGCCTAGTGATTGAGTGACAATTGGACTATGTATTAAGTGACAATTGGTAGTTTAGGAAGAGGACACATAACTTAGCTCTTTACTTGACAAGTGTCTTGCCAAGTCTCTCAATCCTTACCACACACATATACCAATGACACACACATGAAAGACCACCTTTTCTTTTGTTCTTGCTACATGCTAACTCCTCCCCCTTGTTTCATAATCGACACCCATACACAACCCTTACAACTTTGAGATTTTGTTAAAATTTTTGCACTTTGTCACTCCAAAATTTTGTTGCCTACATCTTATTGTTAAAACCCCTTTTGTGTTTTCATCATATTCTTAGAGTATGCTTTATCCTTGCATGTTTTAAGGGATAAATTAGCTTGATGATTGAGGAGGTTGTGAGCTGAACAAGTAAGTGATTTATTCATCTATTGTGACATATGTTAGCATAGCATTCATGATGATTATTTAGAGATGAACTTGGTTGCAGTATTGATGATGAAGATGTGCTCGAAACTTTATGAATGAATTGGTTTTGATCTTGACCTATGGAAACCCTAGGTTATAGATTGTTTTAGGGATCAAATAATGAGGAACTTAAGTGTTTTAAGGTATAAATGAGGTGCAATTGATGAACTATCATAAAGGTGTCAAAAAATGGAAGAAAAGTTAAAGGAAATGAAGGTGAAACTTTTGGTTCACCTATCCCACAATCGTGAGAATTGTATGGTTCCTTCCCACGATCATGGAAATGTTTGGCAAAGAGGAAGTTTGTGCTTTGTGTTTTGGTTGAATCATATAAGGATAATACACTATACATTGTTGCTTTTAGACTTGATTAGGGCTTAAAATGAACTTGGATGGATGTTGAATCAATTGGTTAAGTGTTTGATGAGTTTAGGTTAATAATTGATGGTATAATTTGAGGATTAGATTGTTTGATATCAATGTGTACGTGAGAAATATGAGTTGTTAACCATATAAAGATCTCTTTATGAATGAAAATGTGATTCAAATTATATAGGTAATGAATTAGGCATGATTGAATAAGAATTGGGAAATTTTGCTAATAAAATGATATAAAAGGATTGGTGAATGTATGGTTGATGAATTGAGAGTGACCAAAATTACTTAAGGCATAACCTAATTGCAATCATGATATATACAAACTATGATGAATGAATGAGCAACACTTGTGAATAAGGTTACATACCCGGGATAGTTATTTAAACATGCATTAAACATAACACATATACATGTATATAATTGAGTACTCATTTGATTAAACAAGTTAGTAATGTGTAGATATGTTTGTATTACATGATATAGAAGCACAAATTGATCGACAGCATCCAGACGTTAACGGATCGTCAAGGCAATTTCTAATCTGGAGCACACTGTGAGTCAACCTAGATGTTTTCTCACTATATTTTATTTGTTTTTGTATAAATTCCAATTATTGAATTATTACCTATGAGATTGTGATCATTCCTGGCATTGATAGTTCGAGAAGTCCAATATTCGGGAATGTATTGGAAGTGCTATCTATTTGTTTGTGAATATTGAAAAATGAGTGCTTAACTGAATGTTGAATGCAGAACTTAGATCCGATGAATGTGATAAATGACTGTGCACACTGAATGAAAATGATTAATAGTAGATTGTGTGAAATGATGCATTTTATGACATTAATATGGATGATCAGATAAAGAAGTTGTGATTGGAGTAACCAATGTGAAAAAAAGCTTAAAGTTTAGGAAATGTACACACGAAGCCACATGCTTAGTTATTAATGAACCGATATCCACAATCAGTATAGGGCAGTATCTAAAATGAGCCTGGTATCTGCAACGAATACAGGACAGTTAAATAGGCGCTCAGTTAGAACAAAAATAAAAATGGAAGTGGAATCTCATGTGCATTTGCATATACATATCCTACATGTATCCTGAGAATGATTGTAAAGAACCATTGATTTGTGTTGAATAGTGATATGAAATACTCGTTTATATGTTGATGATATGAATGATTAAGATGAGTGATTGGATTGTTATGAAATGACTTTGTGAAATGCTTATATTCCTAATATGCTTATGAAATATGATATGTATATTATGATTTGGTGCACAAATTGAGTGATGTAATGAATGATAATTGATTCTGAATAATGTGATATATTCGTGAAATTGGTTTTATACTCGATATTTATGTTTTGAAATGAGTGAGGAAATAAATGATGGTTCACTCACTAAGTTCACAAACTCATCAAAATTGCGATATTGATTTCCAGGTACTGAGGCGACTTAGCTTTTAAGACAATCTAGTAACAGCCTAGTTATTGGACCCCATTTCTAGAGCCTAACTTCGGAGTGATAAAAGGTGAGCATATTACACTGTAGGGTTATTTCAATGAACCTCATTAGCCATCATCAATTAATCTTCATGCCCTGATATCATAAGTGTTGGGAACCCCGCCTTTGCAAGACACGTGCCCGACGTCCTAAGTGATATCTAAATATGCATCCCACAAGGGTGGCGTGCTCACACCAGTCAGTCACCAAAAATCACAAATTGACTTCTTCAGAATAATTGTAGCTCTATGTCTCTAGTTTATTTTGAAATAAGAACCATCTTATTCAGAGGTCTATAGATCAAGATATGATTAAAAAGTCAAACAACGTTCATAACCAATTCATACTCTTCCATCCAATTATCTCTCTTTCTTCCCATTAATCCTTTTCAATTCAACACCAAAGGTTATCACGTTTTATTGGGAGATATAGAAATGTGATAGGAATCTATTGGTTTAAGAATCAAGTCATTTGGAGTTCGGATGAAAAATTATGGTCAAAAGAACCAAACATGTTCAGAAACGTTAGTGAAAGAAATAAGAAAAAAGGTGTCAGGTGAGACCGCGAGGAATAAAGGTGCGATCGTGAGGAATAATGGTGCAATTTTGAGAGCTCTTGGTGTGATCACGAGAGTGCCTGATGTGATCGTGAGAGTGCTTGGTGCAATCGTGAGAGTTCCTGGTGCAATCGTGAGAGTGCTTGGTGCAATCGTGAGAGTACTCGGTGCGAGCGTGACCGAAGCTATCCGACATATACATCCTATGCATTTTCAAGTTCTTCATAGGGGAAAATCATGAGCAAATCAAAAGATATTTCATTAACATCAAAAGATAACAGTTTTGCAAGGATTTAATGGGCATTTCAAGCTATAATACATCAATGTCTCAAATCTCAAAATACAAAAGATACTAAAACTAATAATACTTGAAATGTGACTAAAGCCTTGTGTTTACAAAATCTAGCTTAAAATACAAAAATATACAAAATTGGAGTGATGCCTTGACTCTCTTTCACTCGATCTCTTACTCATCGCCTAGAGATGGGAAGGAATGGGGATGAGCTTAAAAGCTCGTAGGTAACAAGTGTATAATTAGAAACAAGAAAAACCATTAAAAATCCTCAATGTTATAATCACTTTGCATCAAAATCTATAAAACACAAAGTTCCAAAATGTTCACATTATCAAACAATTCATAAGTAACATAAGTCATGCATTCATCAAACTTATCAACACATTCTAAACACAAAATCACATAAAAAATGGTTTAGGTATGTAACACCTCACTCCCGCGTGACTAAAACCCGACTTCGATGGTGATATCCGAGTCCGTGCCCCGCGAGGGTGGTGTGCTACATCACTATGTCAAAAACTCAGTATAATTTTTTTTTCAAAACACTCATACTATGAGGATGACAATTATCGCATATAGTCAACAATAATTTATATGACCACGTGGGCCCTTTCATAACACAAATCAATTATTCATTTATACACATTTCGGAATACACAATTTATATAGAAATAAGAAGAAGGCACTAATGCAGAAGCGAATTGATCTCCGACCTCTTCTCTCACTCACATGTAGCTACTATACGCCCGTTGCCTAACGGGATATTCTTCTGAGTCCTAAAAAATAATTGCAAATTTTGGGTGAGTTTTGCGAACTCAATGAGTGACCATCATCGATGGTTCACCCAATCACATAACACAATATTCATACATCTCACTTTATTTCATAGTGTACCATCACAATATTTCACATTTACACGTTTACAGAATTGCACATTCACATTATTCATATTTGATACATGCACATGAGATTCACTTTTCATTTATTATTTTGCTGTGACCGAGTGCCTAAACTGTCCCTTGTAGGGCTAATTAATAATTGTCCCTTATCCGTTGGTGGATACAGGGCTCATTAAATGTTGAGCCTGAGGCTCTGAATCACTTATAAGCTCGAAGCTCATTTTCACTAGTTGAGCTTAAAGCTCTGATCGGTGGCAACTTTGGTCACAACAGTCATTATATTTTATGCACTTATGTCATATGATGCATCAGTCACCTCTACTCACTTTCACATATTATCCGCCCTTAGTCCGGCACGTATCAATCACATCACAATGATTTCATAATTTCACATTGATCAAAATATCATATGATCACCTACACAACATTTTTATTTTTCACATAAGCCTAAGGCATTTCGCCTTTCACTCAATCAAGTAAATTTAATCAAATGCATATAAGATGCTCATGTGAAACTATTCCAATTTATTACGGTGTTATGACCGAGCGCCTGAACTATCCCAATATGGGCACATTACGCATTGAGCCTGAGCCTCTATATCACTGTAGGGCTCGAGGCCCAAGTACAATCGTTAAGCTTTTGCTCTAATCGATGGCTGCTCTGGTCACAGCTGTCATTATCTGAGTATACATTCATGTATGAAATGCATATGTTATGTTGGAGTTATGTAAATATAGTGCCCTGAAAAGCAAGTGTATTTACATGTAACTTTATCTTCTTCAGTTACAGTTTTGTAATGAAAATATTTATTACTAATAAAACAAAAGAGTTTGGTTTTATCAGTATGAGCATTATATATCTGGTCATAAGATACCAAGATTCTTTTGTAAGTAATATATATATACATAGAGATGTATGGAAACATGTATATTATTAGAATCTAAATTAATTGATTCACAGTTGAATAATCATGTTGGACCCCGAACCTTG
The DNA here is from genome assembly GCA_029891385.1 of Erythroxylum novogranatense. Lineage (NCBI taxonomy): Eukaryota > Viridiplantae > Streptophyta > Magnoliopsida > Malpighiales > Erythroxylaceae > Erythroxylum > Erythroxylum novogranatense. The sequence continues at coordinate 83,585,768 of CM057234.1, forward strand.
AGTGACAATTTGACTATGATCAAGTGGATGAGTTGATTGAAATTAAGTTGAAGATCATGAAATAAAGAGAGAAAGTATGAAAATATGAAAAATTGTGTAATAGTTGACTTTCTGGCCTTTGAAGGTTGACTTTTGATTGAGGCAAAATTTGATAAAATGATCTACATGAAACTTGTAGATTATGTTGAGAGCTTTTTGTGGACATAAAGTTTGTAATTTTTCGATATCGGGAGTGAAAGTTATGATCAGTCAAAGTTTATGTTTGATCGGGGTTTGACTTTTATTATGATTGAAACTTTGACTGAGAAATTAACCTAGTTAGAGGTTAATTGAGCTTTGATGTTCTTCATAAGAATTAAAGGATTTGTTTTGATCTTTATTTCGATATAAAGTATGCAATTTTTTGATCTCGGAAAATTAAGTTATGATTTTTGCAAGCGTGTATAGAGAATAGTATCTTTGACCGGAAAATGGACTCCCGTAGGAGTTGAATTGAGTTTTATGTTCTTCTTGGAAGATTTAGAGCTTTCTTTAAGCTTTCTATAGAGACTAAGTTTGTCAAAATCGGAGTTCGGGAGTAAAAGTTATGAATTTTGGAAATTTAGAGGAAAAAAAAAAAAAAAAGAAAAGAAAAAGGGTTAGCGCCCTCGCTAGGGCGACGGCTCGCCCTAGCGAGGCGGGCGCATCAGACGCCTCGCTAGGGCGACGCCTCGGCGAGGCGGGCGCCAGCGCCCGTCTCGCTAGGTAGGCGCGCCTCGCCTGGCGAGGCGGGGCAGGCTTCGCCTCTCGAGTGCTGGCGCCTCGCTAGGCGACGCTCGCCCTAGCGAGCGGGCTCTCGCCTCGAAGCGGCGGCGGCTCGCCTCATGAGCGGCGCCTCGCCTCATGAGTTGGGGCGTCCGACGACACGACGCCGTTTTGTTTCTGAAATTTTTGATTTCTTTGTTTTAATCCGACCTTTGCTCACTATTTTGCCTATATCTTTTCCGTCCGACATCCGATTGAGTTGATTCTTTTGCGTTGGATTCCTAAGACATTGAATTTCATTTTATAAGAAATTTGTGAACTTTGAGATTAAATTAATGGTGATTAATTTAATCAAAGTGAGTCGGGAAATTTTCCGAGCATGATTCAGTGTTTTGTGAAATTCGGGATCTGTAGAGATCCGATTGAAGCGATTCTTGAGGGAAATAAAGATAAGACAAGGGCTACAAATCATATGAAGACATGAAATGTCAATTTTGCCCTTAGGACTTTTAATTTTGAATTTAAGTTCGGATTAGGGTTTAATTTTTGGATTGGGAACACCTGAGAGTAATTTGAGTATAACTTTTGATCTGGGAATCGAAATGAGACGATTCTTGTTTTGAATTAAACTAGAGACATAAGGCTACAATTGTTATGAAGACATCGAGTTTCAATTCTGGGATTAAGAATGTGAAATTTTGGACGGAAATAATCGTACCTTGAAAATGTGTTAGAATATGGATATTCCCGAATTGTTTCGCACATAACTTTTGATGTGGTGCTCGGAATTGAGCGCGGTCAGTGGCGTTGGATTTGTATGAGTGAGAGGAACATTTCTCGAGAAGGAAGTTTGGACAAATTCCTTCAAATCGATAGTGCGAATCAAACCGCAAGTAAGTGTAATTTTAAGTTTTGAATGGAGGGCAATTTGGTCATTTGACCATCAATTAATGAAACACATGGAGAGATGTCGTTTTTGGCTATTAAAAGCCACGGAAGTGGCTGGAGAAGTCTGGAAAATGTTAGAAGAAAGAAGAAGAAGAGTGAAGCTTCGGTGATGGAGAAAAGATGAGAGAGAAAATGAAGTTTTGATTTTTCTACTTCTTTCTTAAGGATTTTGGGATGGTTCCAAGAGAGAAAAAGATAGAGGAGCATAAGAGCTTCCTTTTAAGCCAAAAAAATTCGAATTTGGAAGAGAAAGAGGTAAGAGAAATTGTTCTACTTTGAGATTTTGATTAATTTTCGGTTTAGAATTATGGCATATAAGATGGGTTTATGATTTATGAAGTTAATTTTGAAATATATGCTTTAGGCTGAGTTTCATTTTGGATGGAAAATTGAGTAAAGTTTAGGCTAAATTTTATGATTGAGAATTTTGAGATATTTTGGTGTAGAATTATAGGAAATATGATGAATTGATGATATATGAAATCAATTTTGAAGAATTGGTATTTTATGGTATTGAATTTGGATAAATTGGTTTAGGCCAATTTTAAGATTTGGGGATTTTTGAAATTGAGGATTTAAATAGTTTGGAATTAATGTGAATTGATGAATTGTGAGATTAATTTTGAAGAAATTATGTTTTATGAGATTGAATTCGAGTGTCTTGGTTTAGGCCAATTTTGAAAATTGGGGATTTTCAAAATTGGAGATTGAAATAGCTTGAATGTAAATGGAATTGGTGAATTCCTAAGTTGATTGTGAAAATTAAGTATTTTCTGACGTGAAATTTGGATGATTATGGTTTAGGTTTTGGTATTTTGGAAGAGAGAGAAAAGCAAGGATCAATTGGAGCTTGAAATCAAGTTTCCGGCAATAATTCGAGGTGGGTAGCATATTTATATTTTGATTTGTGAGCAATATGCAACTTTTGAAAAATTAAAGAAAGTAAAAATTTGGATTTTGATGAATTAAGGTTTTTTGTAAATATTTGAAAATAAAAGTTTGTTATCGTTTGGCATTACGAGTCCCAAATGAGTTTTGAATAAAATTTGCATCATTATATTTGTGCATTATTGACTTTTTGAGAATGTGTTATGTGTATTGTATTGCTTGAAGATTGTGAATTTATGAATGAAAATATGTCTGTGAGGACACGTGTGTGAAAAATATCAAGATTTCGAAATTTGTGCCTTCGGGCAATTTGATTTTAAACTTGTGAATGTGTTATGTGGGTTTGGTAGGTCCCTTGGTGAGTCGTATTGTCTCTATGTGTATAGCCTTCTCCAGTGCTGCCCGCTAAGGGCACGGAGCTCGATTTCGGACTCCTTCACGGCCATAACTGGACCGCAATGCGGGAAAGTGTAATACGTTTCGCTCACGATCGCAGGACCGTATGCGGAATGTGCGAAGACGCTCGCTTGGACCTAGCTGCACCATTACGATATGTTATGTGTTTTGTTTTGTTTCGTGTTCGCATTCTTGTTTATAAAGTGAGAAATGAAAATTGAAATTATGTTGCATTCATATTTATGAAGAATTCGAGAATTTTGAAAATGAGAAAATGATATTTTTATGAGAAGTCCGGGAAAATTGGAAAGAGTTTGAGAGAAATATTTGAAAGTTGAAAAGTTTGAAAATATGAAAAGTGTTTGAAGAAATTGTTTGAAAAATTATAAAGTTTGAAAAATTAGCCCTTTGGCAAAAGCTTATGAAAAATGATTTCCGCTATTTATCGATTTATAAATGTGTTATCCACGAGCTTTGAGCTCACCCCCTTTCATCCTCATCTCCGTGTTTCGGCGGTGAGATCGGATGAAAGAATGTGAAGACGTCAGTTTCGACTTTTGAATACGTTAGCTTTTGAGTAATTTGGATCTTGTGTATGAATATGTTCATGACTTGAGATAAGTTTGGGTAAAATGTATTTGTGTATAAAGTTGAGTTTTGTGACTGACTGTGAAATTTGTATAGGAAATTATGGAGAATTTGAGAACATATTGTATGGTTGATTTGGGAATATATATGTATGAATTTGGAAATGAGTTGAATTATGAGTGTGGTATTTATTGATTTGAGAATTATGGAAGTATTAGTTTTAGGTTTGTGTTTCTGCTGGTGTTGGGATTCCGGACGGGAGTGTCCGATGATTCTGAGGTCTGTTGAGATTATAAGTGTATTCGCGCTTTGCGAGGAATTTTGGGTTAGGATAAAGGCAGTCGTTATGCTGCCGAATTTTCGATAAGATTTGGGATAAAAGTGTAATTTTGGAAATTGGATGCATGGTTATGTTTTAAATGTGTTTGAGTAAGAGAAGAAATGAATAAGGAATGAGATTAAGAAAAGAAAAAAAAATTCATAACGGATTTTGGAACGTCTTAGAATTCCCAACGCGATTCTGTTTCCTGTTCTTTGCTTAGTCACGGATGTCGGAAAGTGTTTGATTTAAATTGATTTGTTTGCTTACTTTGTTTTCTATCCGAATTCGATTTGCATTCGATTCGATCTCGCTTTTATTCGTTCCGCTTTGTGATCCGTATTCGATTATTTCGCGCCGCTATATTCGATTGAATCTGTTCGTTTGATTCGATTAGCTTTTGCTTCCGCTTGCGTTTGTATTTCGATTCCGATTTGCATTTGCTTCCGCTTCGCTACTTTCGGATTTGTTCGCTTCCGCATTGCGCAATTGCGATCCGAAGTTTCCGCTTCCCTTCGTTTCCGTTTGCTTCGGTTTCCGTTCTGCTTATGTAGTTGGGTCTCGGTTTCGGTCCCAACAAATCAAGTTGGTCGCTTGATTATGGTTTAGACTGTAGTGTTGCGATTTATCTCCATATAAGTAAAGGAGTTTACTTCAAGGGAATGATGAGTTTCATATCATGATAGTAGTTGACTATCGATAATGGCACTATTAAATGAATCTGGAATCAAGTATGTTTTCAAGAATAAAGTGGGTCGTTACTTTAATCTTAAAACATACAACTTAAGCATTCGCTTATTATGAACCATAATCTTGATGAGTGGTGAACTCATATATGTTTCATTATAATTCTTGATATGATCAGAATGGATTTTTACTGCACTATTAATCCGGTTATGCATGTTGGAATTATTAATTCAAACATGTATCAAGGAACATTTACTCAAATAAAGAGTTTATAGTATTATCATCTCTTCTAGATGTTTTAAGGATATTTGGTGATTAAACTGGCACCAGTAGTTTGATGGACTAGCTACCCATCAAGTCTTAACACTGAGATGAGATCTTATGTGTTAGTCACCATATAAAGTAAAATAAGAGATCTAGAAGGAAAAACCAACATAAGGGCAAAATGGTAATTTTACCCTTTGTTGTGCGGATGGCTATAATAAGGTTCTAAATAGGGTTTGCAATTGGACATATTCTCATAATATTTAATAATTCAAGAGTTCAACTAATTGTCTTTAGTGGAATGACATTTAGTTAATAAGCTAGCATTAATTCCAATGAGATTTAATTAATTCTGGACTTATTGGAGCTTGAATTATCAAAGTCCAATAAGATTCCCCACATGGCTTTAAGGAAGGTTATCAAGCAAAGTAAGAAATATAAATGGAGGTTAACTAGAAGCCCATAATTGAATCTTGGGCTGGGTCTAATTAAAGAAGCCCAAATGTACATTTAATAATGGGCTTGGTTTTTGGTTTAATGTAATTAATTATATTAATCATATTAAAACAATTTTTTTAAGAAGAAGATAGCAATTTCGGTTATTCCTAGGTTAAATGTGTAACCACACATTTGACATTAAAATGCTAAATAAAGATGGTCTTTATTATGGTTAATCATCATTAAATGGTGTTATGAACATACCATTAAATGGTTTAATAGTTGTCTTTTAATGTTGGCTTGTAACCTATTTGCATTCATTAGATTAAAGATGAAAGATGTACATTAGATGGACCATCTTACTTCTTTCTTCTTGGCAAAACCGAAATTGGGTATTGAATTTTAGGTTATGGTCTTTTCAAATAGCCATCATAAAGATAAATGAAAATGATCTCATTTATTGGCTATTTTATGAGTGATTAATAAAAGAAGTGATGCATTTGATGCCTCTCTCTCCTTCCATTCATGCATATACGAAATTGGGAGGCAAGAAAGAGTTCTTGCATGTTCTTTACACCTTCTCTCCTTTCATGAAAGAGAGAATCGAAAATACCAATTGAAAGAGTTTTAATTTTGCTTCTTCTTCTTCTAAGAAAATCTCCTCCAAACATTTCTTCTCCTTTCCCACCAAAGGATTTTGTTAACCTAATTTTCCTTGAAGAACAGGTGGTAAATCTAATTGGTTGAGGATACTACAATAAGGAGAAAGTAGATTGCTAAAGGAAAAGAGTCAAAGGCAAAGGATTTGGATACACGAAGAAGGAGAGGATAATGCAGCGAGGATTTAAAGCTGTAGAGAAGGAGTCGGTAATACTCCTGATCTTGTTTATATTTTATTATCCTTATACCATAGCGTGTATGGATTGGCATCTTGATTTGGATTTTTTGCTTCCGTTGCAAGTAATGATTTCTTAAAAGTTTTCAAATCTACCGATTTTCCAAACAAAGCATGTTTTCTTTTTCCGATCCAACAATTGGTATCAGAGCCAGGTTCTAATGCATGATTTCAGTTCCTATATATTGGATGCATGGGTTGGCAATCTTTTTGTGTATGCTGCATATTTTTATGTGATAGAAATATACATGGTGTATGTGATAGAAGTTAAATTTACCTTGTAAGATTTCTTCATTGGTTGTAACAAGGAGGGTGGTCTATCATCACCATGTTTCCTCCTTGGTTTTTTTTTTCTATTTTCTTTGATTTTGTAATGTACAAATTGATGTAATGATGAAGATGGAGCAGCCATGGATTGAAAAAATGGAAAGGTAAATTTTTCGGTGTATCCTTTTGTGTATTGGCATAAGTTTTGTGAAAACATAGTTGCTGGAATTTTGTTTCAATGGATCACTTTTCGGTTTTTATTGTAAAAACAAGTGATGGATTTTTGTTTCAAAGAATCAAATTTCAGTTTTACTAAAATACTAAGTGCTGGTTTTTTATTTTCATGAAATGAGCTTCGGTTTCAATGAAAACTAGTGCTGGAATTTTTTGTCAAAACAAAGATTTGGTTTTCTAAAAATCTGGTGCTGGAATTTTATTTTTCAAAGTGAAAAAATTTGATTTTCATATATGCCATTACATTTTGTTTACCGAATGGGCCGGATCATGTTTGTGAAGAGTTCGAAGCGGAAGATCCATGTACAAGAAGAATACTTTGGGCCTAAAAGGCTTGTAATTATTTAATTTTTCTAGGATGGACAATCAAAAGTGGCTTTATTAGTTTATGTGATGAATGGAGAAATGAATGCTTATAATATGTGATATTATGTGATTGCATGTCATTTAGAAAATTGCCAACCCTAGGCTTTGCCATGCATTCATTATGTATGAGATACATAATGAAACAATATAGGATGGATAATAAATTGCATCTAGACAAGATGGTATTTAAAACTTAAAGCCCAAAAAGATTGAGTGGGAGAGGATGCTCCTGTGAGAGTCCACGGTCTCCAAATGATGGCCCGTTTGCATGTGGTGAAGTGTTACTCCCCACCGGAGGGCATAGATCCTAAATCTTGCATGGTTTGGGTCTCCTTAAGGATAAGTCCACTTAATGATAGCAAATGTGACCTCCCACCGAGGCATGGTTTGTAGGTATCTTTAGTGAATGAATCAAATGGTTAAACACTCAATATTTTTTATCAATAAACTGCCCACTGTAGCTCTGTTGGTAAAAGTATGGACCAAATTAAGATGCTTCTTAAAAAATTGGGCATGAGATGCTTGGTAGTTTTTGAGTGGGACGGTCCCAGTTTTTCTTTTAATTGATAAGATGGCCCACTGTCACTTAGTCTGTTATAGATAAGAAAAATAACCGTCGTATAATGTTTTAATTTTTTAAGTTTTATTAAATCTATCATCATGCATACATGCATCATGATTTTATACAAAGTTCCATAAATTGTTGACTAGTATGCTCATGTTTTAATAATTTATATTTTCAGACATAATCAACCACAAAATGAATCCACTCACCCTGCTCTTGACTAATAACAAATTGGAAAACGGAGACAATTTTAATGAATGGAGATGTAACCTTGACATTGTTCTTCAATATGAACGTATTTCATGGGCATTATTAACTGAAAATGAGCCTACACTTCCAAGTGGAGATTCAAATCCTGAGCAAGTCCAACAACATGAGCGTTGGCAGAATGCTGACAAGACTACTAAGTGTTATATTCTGGCTTTTGTCAGCGGCATGTTGCAAAAGCAAATTGCTTGTATGAAAACTTCTAGTGCAATGGTCCATCACCTACATGAGATGTTTGGTGTGAAGACTAGGTCTACAAGAGTGAAAGCTATCCAAACCTTTCATAATCTCATACAGAAACCTGGTGAACCGGTGTGGGATTACATTATGAAGGTAATCTCTGCAGTCACTGAGGCTGAGATGCTTGGGGCGGATATAGATTCGGACACGCAGTTGATTATGATCATAAATAGCTTAAACTCTTCTTTTCAGCAGTTTAAGTTAGACTATGAGCTCAACAGCAAGGATTACACCTTGAGTGAGTTGATGAATACCCTCCAGAGCACGGAGGAGATATTGAATATTAAGGCCCATGGGCCAGAAGCTAATGTAGCTTCTTCTTCTAAGCCCAAGGGTAAGGTCAAGGAAAAGAAGAAGGGTCTAATGAAAAAGAAGGCTCAAACAGGGGTCAAGGCCAAATCCATGAAAAAGAAGGCCAAAGAGAACATCAAAGGAAAGTGTTTCCACTGTGATGAGATGGGCCACTGGAAAAGAAACTGTCCAGTCTACCTAGAGTCCCTCAAAAGCAAACAAAGTATGGGCTTCCTAAGTTTGTTAGGAACTAGAAAAGTGGCAGATTTATCTACTTCTTGGATATTAGATTCAGGAGCCACTAACCATGTTTGTAATTCTTTGCAGGGGTTCCAGCAAAGAAAAAGACTACCTAAAGGTCAGTTTCAAGTCAAGATTGTAGATGGTTCCTATGTTTCAGCAGAATCAGTGGGAGTAGTTATCTTGGACTTTCCTAGTGGTCATAGGTTATATTTGGAGGATGTTTATTACATGCCAATTATTGTAAGGAACATGATTTCTGTTTTTGTCTAATAAAACCTGGTTATTCCTTATATTTTGAAAAGGTTGTTTCAATATATGAGAATAAGGATTTTATTTGTGATGCGATAACTAAACAGGGATTGTTTTTTGTAGAACCTATGAAAGGCTCACTAAATAACACAGAATTGATAAAACCAAGATAAGCCAAAATCTCTAGCATTAATTCAAAGTATTTGTGGCACTTAAGAATGGGTCATATCAATCAGAAAAGACTTGACAGGCTAGTAAAGGATGGGATCCTTATGGGCTTGGATAGTGATCCATTACCCACCTGTGAATCTTGTATTGAAGGAAAAATGACCAAAGCCTCATTTCCTTCTAAAGGAAACAGATCTGAATCCACATTGGACCTGGTACATACTGATGTGTGTGGGCCCATGAATGTACAAGCTAGAGGAGGTTATGGATATTTCATAATTTTTATAGATGATTACTCAAGACATGGCTATTTGTATTTGATGCATAAAAAGAGTGAATTTTTTGAAAAGTTCAAAGAATTCAAAGTCAAGTCGAGAAGCAACTTGGCAAGCCATTAAAACAGCTTTGATCAGATCGAGGTGGTGAGTATTTATCTGGAGAGTTCCAGTAATATTTAATTGACAATGGAATTGTTTCCAATTTGTCAGCTCCTCATACGCTTCAACATAATGGTGTAGTAGAGAGGAGAAATAGAACTCTATTGGAAATGGTAAGATCAATGATGTCCTACGCTAGCCTTCCAGAATCTTTCTGAGGATATGCCATACAAACGGCAATATATCTTCTTAACTTTGCTCCATCTAAATCGGTGCCTAAAATACCTAGGGAGTTGTGGACTAGTCAAGTGCCTTCATTGAGGCATTTGAGGACTTGGGGCTGCCCAGCCCATGTTCTAAAGCCTTAATCCACAAAGATGGAACCAAGGTCAGAAGTATGTTTGTTTGTAGGATATCCTACGGGAATTCGAGGGTACTATTTTTATAATCCTCATGATAAGAAGGTATTTGTGTCGACAAATGCAACCTTATTAGAGGAAGAGTTTGTGAAAAATCACAAAGGAAGAAGTGAAGTAGTACTAAAGGAGTTAGCTATTTCATCCAAACCAAGAGTTGTTTCGGATATGACAGAACAAGATGTCGAAATGAATTCAAGAGTTGAATCAGAAGTGCAACCTGAACATCAAGGTGTGCCTAGATGTAGTGGGAGGGTTGTGAGACAGTCAGATAGGTATCTGGGTTTAGGAGAAGGCTTAATTGCCATCTCGGACTAAGAAGAAATAGATCCCATTACGTATACACAGGTTATTAATGACATTAATGCAGGAAAATGGCTCAAGGCGATGGAATCGAAAATAGATTCTATGTATACTAATGAAGTCTAGGTCCTTCTAGATCTACCACCAGGTCTAAAAGCCATAGGGTGTAAATGGATCTACAAAAGGAAAAGGGGATCGGATGGAAAGGTAGAGACCTTTAAAGCTAGATTGGTAGCTAAAGGCTATACTCAAAAGGAGGGTATAGACTATGAGGAGACTTTTTCTCCGGTTGCCATGCTTAAGTCCATCAGGATTCTTTTGGCCATAGCAGCCTATTTCGATTATGAAATATGGAAAATGGATGTCAAGACCGCATTTCTTAATGGGGATCTTGAGGAGACCATTTATATGGCCCAACCAGAAGGATTCATTGAGCCAGGTAATGAGCATAAGGTTTGCAAGTTGCAAAGGTCCATTTATGTACTTAAACAAGCATCTAGGTCTTGGAACATTAGGTTTGATAAGGCTATCAAAACCTATGGGTTCATACAAAACTTAGATGAGCCTTGTGTTTATAAAAGAATACAAGAAGGTAAGGTTACTTTCCTAATCCTGAATGTTGACGACATTCTACTCATTGGGAATGATGTGGGAATGTTATCTACGGTTAAGGGATGGCTGAATGAACAGTTTTCAATGAAGGATTTGGGAGAGGCTACCTATGTTCTAAGGATCAAACTTATAAGGGATCGAAAGAACAAGCATATGTTGATTCCATATGCTTCGACAGTTGGTAGTTTGATGTATGCAATGCTGTGCACTAGATCGAATATCCATTACGCAGTGGGACTGGTAAGCAGATTTCAGTCCAATCCAGGAATGGAACATTGGACTGCGGTTAAGTGTATACTTAAGTATCTTCGTAGAAAGAAGAACTTAATGCTTGTTTATTCTGGAAGTAATCTTATTCCGACAGGATATATGGATTCTGATTTCCAATCAAATGTTGATTCAAGGAAATCAACTTCTGGTTCTATATTTATTTTAGGAGGTGGAGCCATAGTTTGGAGGAGTGTCAAGCAATCTTGTATTGCTGATTCGACTATGGAGGCTGAGTATGTTGCTGCTTGTGAGCAACAAAAGAAGCAGTCTGGCTCCGGAAGTTCCTAAATGATTTGGAGGTAGTTCCAGAGGCAGAAAAAGGTCATTACACTTTATTGTGATAATAGTGGGGCAGTGGCTAATTCTAAAGAACCTCGGAACCACAACGCTGCTAAACACATTAAGCAAAAGTATCATCTTATAAGGGAGATAATACAACGTGGAGAAGTGGATGGTAAAGATCCCACCGAGCAAAACCTCACGATCCGCTCACAAAGACATCGACTCAAAAGAGCTTTGAGGGTCACCTAGAAGGGATGGGATTGAGGATATGTCAAACTTGCTTTAGGGCAAGTGGGAGATTGTTGGAGTTATGTAAATATAGTGCCTCGAAAGCAAGTGTATTTACATGTAACTTTATCTTCTTCGCCATAGCTTTGTAATGAAAATATTTATTACTAATAAAACAAAAGAGTTTGGTTTTATCAAGATGAGCATTATATATCTGGTCATAAGGTACCAAGATTCTTTTGTAAGTAATATACATATACATAGAGATGTATGGGAAACATGTATATTATTAGAATCTGAATTAATTGATTCACAGTTGAATAATCAAGTTGGTCGCTGATTATGGTTTAGAGCGTAGTGTTGCGATTTATCTCCATATAAGTAAAGGAGTTTACTTCAAGGAATGATGAGTTTCATATCATGATAGTAGTTGACTATCGATAATGGCACTATTAAATGAATCTGGAAATAATTATGTTTTCAAGAATAAAGTGGGTCGTTACTTTAATCTTAAAACATACAACTTAAGCATTCGCTTATTATGAACCATAATCTTGATGAGTGGTGAACTCATATATGTTTCATTATAATTTTGATATGATTGGAATGGATTTTACAGAGTATTAATCCAGTGTCTGCATGTTGGAATTATTAATTCAAACATGTATCAGGGAACATTCACTCAAATAAAGAGTTTATAGTGTTATCATCTCTTCTAGATGTGTTAAGGAGATTTGGTCATTAAACTGGCGTCAGTAGTTTGATGGACTAGCTACCCATCAAGTCTTAACACTGAGATGAGATCTTATGTGTTAATCACCACATAAAGTAAAATGAGAGATCTAGAAGGAAAAACCAACATAAGGGCAAAACGGTAATTTTACCCTTTGTTGTGTGGATGGCTATAATAAGGTTCTAAATAGGGTTTGCAATTGGACATATTCTCATAATATTTAATAATTCAAGAGTTCAACTAATTGTCTTTAGTGGAATGACATTTAGTTAATAAGCTAGAATTAATTCCAATGAGATTAAATTAATTCTGGGCTTATTGGAGCTTGAATTATCAAAGTCCAATAAGATTCCCCACTTGACTTTAAGGAAGGTTATCAAGCTAAGTAAGAAATATAAATGGAGGTTAACTAGAAGCCATAATTGAATCTTCGGCTTAGTCTAATTAAAGAAGCCCAAATGTACATTTAGTAATGGGCTTGGTTTTTGGTTTAATGTAATTAATTATATTAAAACAATTTTTTTTAAGAAGAAGATAGCAATTTCGGTTATTCCTACGTTAAATGTGTAACCACACATTTCACATTAAAATGCTAAATAAAGATGGTCTTTATTCTGGTTAATCATCATTAATTGGAGTTATGAACTTACCATTAAATGGTTTAATGGTTGTCTTTTAATGTTGGCTTGTAACCTATTTGCATTCATTAGATTAAAGATGAAAGATGTACATTAGATGGACCATCTTCCTTCTTTCTTGTTGGCAAATCCAAAATTTGGTATTGAATTTTAGGTTATGGTCTTTTCAAATAGCCATCATAAAGATAAATGAAGATAATCTCATTTATTGGCTATTTTGTGAGTGATTAATAAAAGAAGTGATGCATTTGATGCCTCTCTCTCCTTCCATTCATGCATATACAAAATTGGGAGGCAAGAAAGAGTTCTTGCATGTTCTTTACACCTTCTCTCCTTTCATGAAAGAGAGAATCGAAAATGCCAATTGAAAGAGTTTTAATTTTGCTTCTTCTTCTTCTAAGAAAATCTCCTCCAAACATTTCTTCTCCTTTCCCACCAAAGGATTTTGTTAACCTAATTGTCCTTGAAGAACAGGTTGTAAATCTAATTGTTTGAGGATATTGCAATAAGGAGAAAGCAGATTGCTAAAGGAAAAGAGTCAAAGGCAAAGGATTTGGATACACGAAGAAGGAGAGGATAGCGCAGCGAGGATTTAAAGTTGTAGCGAAGGAGTCGGTAATACTCCTGATCTTGTTTATATTTTATTATCCTTATACCATATCATGTATGGATTGGCATGTTGATTTGGATTTGTTGCTTCCGCTGCAAGTAATGATTTCTTAAAAGTTTTGAAATCTACCATTTTTCCAAACAGAGCATGTTTTCTTTTTCCGATCCAACATGTTACATAAAGCAGTATAGATATCACAACCAACACATATGTCACAAGTAATCACATTATAGGCATGTAGGTCTAAAATTCACATACAAGTAGCGCTTCTATAACACAACTCAGTATCACAATCATCGGACCTCCTGTCCGGAACCTAATAAAATCAATCCATATCCAGTAATTTATTTATACAAAATGAAATAAAACATAACAAAGGGTGAAATGAGACCATCTTGGTCTACTCACTGTACGCTCCAGATTAGCATTGCTTCCAAATTCTGGAAACGCCTTACTACCAACTCTTAGCCTGCACAACCCATTTATTCAATACGTTGCACACACATTAATAATTTTGCACAATTATAATCATTGATCCACATATATGTACGATTCATGTTCATGACTATCCCAGTATTAATCTATAAATTTTATCTCAAAAACTATTCCAATATCCCAACTCAAGTATGCCTATGGTGAATCCACACTAAAATCCTTAGACTCGCAATTTATGCTTATTGCAATTTTTCTAAAACTATAATTTCGGGTCTACTACCTCCGATCGATAAACTAGTTCACATAGGGTAACCTAGGCATCCTCTCCTTGATAGAAAAATTCCTCTATGTAGGAGGAATCCATAGACATAAAAATTACTAAATTCGGATCTCTATAAATCCAATTATTGCTAAAACTCGGACCAGAAAAATAATTGCACGGTCCTCTCACTTTGACTTAATCAATCAATGTCAATTTCATCTCCAAAAATTCACAATTTTACAAAGAAATGAAATTAAATGTCTCACGAATCCGATGCCTCGAGAATCAGGTCAATCAGAGGTCGGATGGCCAAGTTATACACAAAAGAAGGGAAAAGGGTTTGAGTTGGGCCGGATCGGGTCCGCCTGCGCAGCTGGTCCCCCTCGCGACTAGCTCTTGAGGCTACGACTCACGAGTTGTTGAACTCGCGAGGGACAGCTTAACGCTCGCCCTCGCGAGGGCGAGGGTCAGTCCCTCGCCTGCCAAATGTCAAATTCTTTTTTTTCTAATTTTATTTTCTTCTTTTACAAGACCTAACTTTTCACACAAGTATCCCAAAATTACAAATGAGGTCTCATTGGAAAGATCATAGAAAACCCTACAAATTCCATGAAGGACTCACAAACCAATTTCACCCCTGAGGGTGTCAAAAACGCAATCAAAGTTTCTGCTTAACACTAATTTTCCAAAATAGTGCAACATTCTTCCAAAAATCATATCTTCCAATTCCCATTGCCAAAAATTCCAAGCTTTATAAACAAAGAAAGATATCAACATATTCTACAACTTTCATAAATAACTTGGAAGTAAATTCAACCTTTAGACAGGTCCATTTCTCAACCAAAGTTTCTGCCCCCATAATTGACCCTAAACCATAACCACACTTTCAAATTTCATAACTCAAAATCCAGAAGTCCAAATTGTGCAAACTTGATATCCATGGAAAGAGAAAAGAATGTTCTATACATTCTATGTAGAGTTTGAAAACCAATTCCATCTCTAACTAGGCCAAAACATCACATGATTGAGGCTGCCCTGTTAAAGAGTGTTAAATAAAGTTATCACCTAAACCCTATCTATACTTTAAAAATAAAGTCATAGTCAACTCTTTGTCTGTGACGATATCCTTTAACCAGAAGCATTGCTTTATAGGTAATCAAATTACCATCCATGTTGGTTTTCTTCTTGAAAACCCATTTGCACCCTGTGGGTTTTATCCCTTCAGGTGTAACAACCAAAGTCCATACTTGGTTTATGTACATGGAATCCATTTCGGATTTCATGGCACAAAGCCATTTCTCAGACTCTGAACTCTTCAGAACCTCTTCATAGGTAATAGGCTCATCATCTCGTATGAGTAATACGTCATTCTGTTCACTCACGAGAAATTCATATCTCTCGGGAACAGTGCGTATCCTACTTAACCTACAAAATTCGTGTGCAATAGAAGGTTGAACTGTTACCTCATCTACATGAGTTACAGTTTCAAGTTTAGGCAGTTGATCTGTGTTTGTTCGAGCATCTTGAACTTCTCTAAGTTCAACTTTGCTCCCACTGTCCTCTTACAGAAGAAACTCTTTCTCTAAGAAAACAACATGCTTTGAAACAAACAACTTTTGTTTCTTAGCAAGGTAGAATTGATATTCCATTTAACAAACACTTGTCGACTTTGCATCATCGTTAATCGACCGTGTCCGCTTCACGTAAGGGACAATCCCATACTTTCAGATGAGAAAGATAGGATTTTCGTTAGTCCATATCTCCATATGGAGTAACATCAACTGCCTTTAATGGAACTCGCTTAGCAAGTAAACAAATTGTCTCAGCGCATATTCCCAAAACTGTGCTAAACCTATCATCAATCGCACCATGTCTAACAAGGTTCGATTTCTCCTTTCAGCCACATCATTGTGGTGCGGCGTGCAAGGTGGAGTCCACTGAGATAATATCCCATTATCTCTGAGATAATCCAAAACTGTTGGTCTAAGTATTTTCCACCACGATCAGATCGTAATGTATTCATACTTTTACCAAGTTAGTTTTCTACTTCATTTCTGAATTATTTGAACTTTTCAAACACTTCAGATTTTCGATAAAGGTAATGAAGTAACGACAACCACTTCTGGCATGGATGGACATCGGACTGCATACATCTGAATGTATTAGGTCTAATATTCCATTCACTTATTCACCCTTTCCTTTAAAGGATAACTTAGTCATCTTGCCTAATAAACAAGATTCGCATGTGTCATATGATTCATAATCAAATGACCCTAAACATCCACTCTTATGGAGCTTAGCGATGCGTATCTCATTTATATGGCCAAGGCGACAATGCCATAAGTACGTTGATTTTAAATTATCTCAATTATGTCTTTTGGCGTCATTGATATTCATAATTGGATATGATATATCTCATATGTCAATTCCATTGCATAATGTACCAAGATTATAGAGCATTCCATTCCAACTAATATAGCAACCATTGCTACTAAAAGTCAAATGGAAATCACTCTAATTAAACATAAAACATACAATATGTTCTTTGTTTAAAACGGGTACAAAATGACAATCATCCAATTTGAATATAAGCCCACTAGGGAGTAACAAGACATAAGTGTCTACGGCTAATGTAGCAACTCGCTGCATTACCTACACAAAGGTCTAGTTCTCTTTATGAGCTTTCATCGTCCTCGAGGCCCCGCATAACATTTCATATGTATGAGCCACATCCGTATCAAATACCGATATGTTTGGATCAGAATAGTATTAACCTCAATGACAAACATATTTGAAGAAGTTGAGGCATCTGATGCCTTCTTCTGCTTCAAGGACTCCAGATAGATTTTACAGTTTCGCCTCTAGTGGCTAGACTTGCCACAATGAAAGCAAAATCCTTTTGGGGCAGAATACTTTGGTTTTCTTCTTGTTGACACTTCCCTTTGGTTTCTTGGCCTTTTTCTTCTTTGAACCAGAAGAAGAAGCATCCACCATTAGCACTTGCTATCTATCTTGATAGCTCTTTCATTGTCATGAAAGCGTATTGATCACTCAGAATTGTTGTGGATATTTGGTTTATCCGATAGTTTATCATAAACTGTGAATAACCATCAGACAATCCAACCAGAATTAAGTCTCTACTTAATTCATAATCCATTAAAAATCCTAAGACGGCCAATCTCTCATTATAGCCATTCATCTTGTGGTATACCGCATGTTAGATTGTCCTCGAGCCATCTTTGTGATGAAGAGAAGCCTCGAGGTCTTGAACCTTTCGCACAAGCTTACTCATCAAACAACTCCCTAAGATGAAATACTATAGAGTGAGCATCCATGGACTCGTCTTGTCATTGTAGCTCTGGTGACATCAAGACAAGCATAATGCAAGTATCCATATCACTGTCCTTTAGATGCTTACGATATGCTTTCTGATCCTTATCAGAAGCATCGACAGCAGGTGCATCTGGAAGTGGAACATCTAGGACGTATCCCAGTTCCTCAGATCTAAGAACAATTCTCAGATTCCTTAACCAATCAAGAAAATTCAGTCCAGAATAGAGAGCGTAACTTCACACTGAAAGACTTCTTCAATCAACCTAAACGCGATAGAGAGAAGGAATGATAGAATAAAAATGCCTGCATGATCATAAGGACTTGCATGACATGCATATGGCTCCCACTAGTTTCCTAGAATCCATAACCCTCTTTACAAATCCAAAGAAACAATGTGACATAATGTCCTAGTGGGTCGATATCCGACATTGCTAAGAGTGACCTTGAGTTTGCTCAACAAGCCACAACTTAGGTCAATCGGTAGGTATCGGTCATACCAATTGTATCATCGATAACCGACATTGAGAATGACCTTGGATTTGTCCAACAAGCCACCTTATGTCTCGGGAGGTATCAAATATACCAATTACATCTTAGACATAACTATCAATCAGTGCTATCAACTTGTTGATGTGTGCACTTCATTGGGTATCAACTCTTTGATGCGCATACATCTAATGTATGCTACCCAATTTCGCCTCTGTCCACGTTGACCTTGAGTTTGCTCAACAAACCAACACTTCCAGTGAAAACCAACCCATTAATCCGAAAATCTTATTTTCATGGTTCGAACATATCCGTATAGAGTGAGCTTGAGTTTGCTCAACAACCCAACCCTATAAGAACTCTGGTTCTTACCATATTAATGGAAGGCGTTAGTTTTCATATACCGAGGAGGGATTTCGAGTTTCTAGACTCCAAGCTGAAGGATTATAGTCGCCAGGACTATATGGAATGATTTAGGTTTCATCAATCGTATTGAATCAATCCTTATAATCATCCATCATCCAACCTGAGCATGCCACAAGTCGACTTTCATCAAATGCAAGTCGACTTATGCTTCTGCCCACACACAAGTCGACTTGTATGACACAAGTCGACTTATTTCACCTGCCCATGAACAAGTCGACTTATAAGGTACTACAAGTCGACTTATACTGAGATCCTGAACAAGTCGACTTATTCTATACACAAGTCGACTTATCCCAAAAACCTTGAACAAGTCGACTTATTTCACATACAAGTCGACTTATCCAGGTAGATTTGCTAAAATCTCTAATCGACTAATTCCTCAATTAATGCAATTCCAATTCACAACACCTACATACCTAAGGTAATATCTGATAAATTTGATGTATCAATGAACAATTCATTGATTCATGAAAGCCTTAAATAGTCAAACTATATGAAAAGCTTGAAATGAGTCAAAACTCATAAATTTCCAAACAATTTAGGCACACCCAAATTATCATCCTAAGCATCTCTAGCTAGCATATACATTATCAAATTTACTTCAGCACATGCCATAAAAATATGACGGTCAAAACAAACAAGATAATGCAACATGCTAACGAGACGCTATTGTGATCAATTAGGCATTCAAAAATTCTTGGAAAAACAACTTCAAGCAATTCAGTTTGGCAATCATATTACATCAAGATAACACATTTTTAATCACATTAAAAATGGTTCAAGGCATTGGAACTGAAAAAGCACCCTCAATCAAGCCAAGCAAAACAGTCTCAACAATTTTCACAAAACTGTCCAGTTCTGTACATTGCTCGAAATGATCAATGAAAAAATTTCAATAAATCATGAGAAATTTATATAGGTTATTACATGTTCAGAACATGCTACATGAAATTTTTCAGGATTTTAGGCCATCAAAAACTCAGTCAACCTAAATAACAAAACCGATTCAAAATCTGTGTTCATCAGCACAGCAATTCCCAACAGCATAGAATAAATTCGTGAATAAATATCCAATCACCTTGAAATCCAATTTCCATGCTCACAGACATTAAAAAACATCTTAGAAACATGTAGGTGAAGGAAAATCCAGAAAAAGATTTTTCTAGAATTTATTCTCGATTTTATACTACTGCCTGTTCCAGAATCGTTTCACAAAACAGCATCTGTAACCTTAGGGAATTAATTAGCAAAACTATATCAAATCAAATCAATAAATTCTGAAAATTCATAGACATATTCTATAACATGTTATGAACATTTATGGGCAGAAAAATTTCGAAAACCCTATCTCTATAGCAATTCGAAATCTGGGCAGTACACATGCATTAACATCAACAGCACTTAGGGTTTCTGATCTAGCTTAGGTTTTAGCTTCATACGGGATACCAGACGCTCTGATACCACTGTAGGAAAATCCCGGGAGGTACATCACATGTACAGGCAGCGGAAAACAAAAATTTTTATTCCCGGGACCTTCCCGAACCCAGAATCCAGGTATCCGTATGAAGACATAAACCTAAATAGCCAAAAGAGACTATCTCTAAAGGTGATCCACGCAGAGATCAGAAAACCTAACCGGATCAAACCCCTTTGACCCGGGAATAGCTAGAACAGATTAAGAGCTGCTAGACCCTA
Organism: Erythroxylum novogranatense; assembly: GCA_029891385.1. Lineage (NCBI taxonomy): Eukaryota > Viridiplantae > Streptophyta > Magnoliopsida > Malpighiales > Erythroxylaceae > Erythroxylum > Erythroxylum novogranatense. The sequence continues at coordinate 83,605,931 of CM057234.1, forward strand.
CCTCTGTCCTGGAGAGCTTGGATTGAACGTTGGAACACTTGGAGAAGTAGAGAAGAAATGATGATGCCTTTAGGAAGAAAGAAGAATGAAAACTCATTTTCACCTTATTCTTAACACTTAAGGAAATCTCCTTTTCTCCTTGGCATGACCGTCGACCTCCATCCTTCCCATACCCTTATACATGTCTCTTTTATTAATTAAAAGGCTAACCAAGAGAAGTTGACAAGTGTAAGGGTTTATAACCATTTACTTATTAAATGATTAAAGTAATAAGCTTTGAAAAGTCAAAGCTTATCACTTTCTCCTCCAAAACCAACGTGCACACTTATATATTTATATATATTAATTAATTATTTACTTAATTAATTAATATATATAATTTCTAAAGCAGTCCAGTCAAACTGGGGTCGGTCCTACCCGCCTATCGGGCCCCGGTGCTGAAACAGCTCCAAAAACCTTTCTTAGCAATATTGATGTCGCGATCTCATCGGGACATATCCCAATCCCATCGGGATCCATTTAATCCTAATGTTTCCATAATTGGAACTCGTCCAATTCTCGTTTTACAAATTCTCTGAAACACTCTTAAGCGTGTGACCCTTTAGGCTTCCGGCTATGTTGGCCACTTAGATTAACAATTAATCTGAGCAAGTTATGAGCGGTATCTAGCAACACATCATGACCCCCAATTGACCGGAAAGTAATCGGTTTGATGTATTCATCACGAACCGGATCACAAACCCTTCCATAGACAATTACCGTGCAATTCTTCCTTTCACCATCCTATACCCCACTTGGTTATGAGTATGGTTAAAGTGTCAACTCTTATTAGACTGAGTCTAGCCCAAGTGATAACAGATCTCGTCCTATGACTCATTACTCTATATGTCCATGAAGACACTCTTCATGACATATTCACTCGCCGAGATTTACAAGTAATGATCCCGACAAGAGGCCATGGGTATCTCCTCCGCTAATCCGTAGTGGTGAATCCTTTATTGGCTACTCAATTATCTTCGAATACCTCAATTGCACTCCAAGCACCACCCTATGAGTTACCTCCGAAGGCAACAAGGAATGGAGTCAAAGCACGTGATCAAGATTCAAGATATCCTCGAGTACCTCAAGTCTAAGGATACTTGCACCATTGCTATGATGAGATTATCACCGACACTAAATAAGATATCCATGTGATGATCTCATGGCGTGTCATCCAATGAACTTACTACCGCTAGTAAGCATCCACATGTCAATTCTAAATATCTCATATTTACAGCTTCGAGATCCACCGCTGATCCAATCAAGGAATATGACATGTTCTAGTCTATCCGGATTAATGATGTCCATCTCATTAATCCTTTGACTAGGAGAATTTAGATCTCGACACAATTGCACATGATAGGAATCTCAGTAGTATGATCACATCATAATTTCCTTCATGCTATGTCATATATCATGGACTTCATTAATCTGATTAAAGATCCAATCAATTCATAAACAATGTTCATGAACATCAAATTAATGAATTATGCCTTTTCTTTATTTATTCATTCAACAAGATACGACCGTGAATAAAACGCAGCTAAAGGGATTGGCTTTAGGCACAAATAAACAAGATCATCCTTAAATAAGTTGACTTATCCAATGTACAAGTCGACTTATCGGTACTTTTCAAGAACAAGTCGACTTATCAGTAGTACAAGTCGACTTGTACTTACATCTCGCCCTCGCGAGACCTCACGAGGGCGAGGGTCAGTCCCTCGCTTGCCAAATTCTAAATTTTTTTTTTCTAATTTCATTTTCTTCTTTTACAAGACCTAACTTTTCACACAAGTATCCAAAAATTACAAATGATGTCTCATTGGAAAGATCATAGAAAACCCTACAAATTCAATGAAGGACTCACAAACCAATTTCACCCCTAAGGGTGTCAAAAATGCAATCAAAGTTTCTGCTTAACACCAATTTTTCCAAACAATGCAATTTTTTTCCAAAAATCATATCTTCCCATTCCCATTATCACAAATTCCAAGATTTATATCAAAAGAAAGATGAAAACATATTCTACAACTTTCATGAATAACTTGGAAGCAAATTCAACCATTAGACAGGTCAATTTCTCAACCAAAGTTTCTGCCCCCATAACTCACCCTAAACCATAACTACACTTTCAAAAGTCATAACTCAAAATCCAGAAGTCCAAATTGTGCAAACTTCATATCAATGGAAAGAGCAAAGAAAGTTCTACACTTTATATGTAGAGCATGAAAACAAATTCCACCTCTAACTAGGTCAAATTCTCACTTGATTGAGGCTTCACTGTTAAAGAGTGTTAAATAAAGATATCACCTAAACCATATCTATACTTTAAAAATCTAAAACTTACAATTCTTACTTCCAACAATAGCATATTATAAATCATTAAAAAGCTGAAACATTCCTCTATAACTTTCCATAAGACCACTTGAGCTAATTTAAACCATAACCGTCCAGAATTGACTTCAAAAACACAGTAATCACAATACCTATACTTAGAGACATTTCACACACAAAGCACATTAATACTTAAATTACCATCTGAACATTAACAAGTCATAACTTTCAACCTCAAAATCAAAAAATGTTATACTTAGTTGTTGGGCCGCAAATTTGTTTTTCTTAATGTTGTTAAGTATGAATTATTTTTGGTTGTGTTAGTTGTATGATTTATGGCATAGTTTGATTTATTGAAAGTATTAATGGAAAATTAGGATTTATTTGAGTTTAGTATGGAATAATGGTTATGAAAGAGTAAAAATGTTTAAGGGCAAAATGGGCAAGGCACATGAGTTATGGTGTTTAAGGCTTACCAAGGAGGGCATTTTAGTCCATGTGCTATTTAGGGCTTAAGAATTAGAAAAGAGGAAAAGAAAAGGAAAGGAAAATATAAAGAAGAAGAGAAAAACAGAAGAGAGAGTCGTGGGAAGAGAGGAAGAAGAAGAAAGGGGAAAAGCTTAGACTTGAGGATTTTCGACAGGTTAGAAGCATTCTTCAGGTAAGTTAAACTCTTTCACTCTTGTTTGAGATGGTTTGAAACCTAGAATGGGTTGTATGAAGGTAGAAACGTTGGTTTAGGGTTTATGGTAGAACTTTGGTAGAAATTCTTGGGTTGTTGTGTTGTTGATGTTTTTGGTGTTAGAATGAGTTTAGAAAGGAAGTATATGACTTGATTAAAGGGTTAGATGTGTTGTAGTTGAGAAAGGGAAGGATTAAAGGTTGAAAATGTCGAAATCTAGGTTTGGGAGTCGACCCTCCCGTCCGCACGTCGCGACGTGCGTGAGGCCGCACGCCGCGACATGTGAAAGGGCTGCACGTCACGACGTGCTAGGCCGTACGCCGCGGCGTGCCAGGCCGCACATCGCGACGAGCGAGCCTCGTCGCGGCGAGGCCAGTTTTTCCAGCAACGATATTTTTAGTGTTTTGAGCATATCTTTTTATACAGAAGTCCTTTTGAGGTGATTTTTGAGCCGTTGTGAACTAGAGACATAGATCTACAAGTTTGGTGAAGTGATGAATTTATGAATCAGTTTCTAAGAATATGGAATTTTGGATGGAAGTTAAGAATGGACATATTGTGTCAGCATGAGTTTTTGAATGGGATTTTGGTTCTTATTTTTAGGGGATCTAGTAAGGCAAGAGGATCAAGAGGCTCAAGAGGAAACTCATTCCTAGGCAAGAACAAGCAAGGAATTCAGGAGGGTTCATGTTTATAATAGAGTAAATAAGTCACTCATTGTTTTGTTTAATCAAGAAAGAATTAATGCATTTAAATTGCATCATCACGATTGCATTACATACTATTATGAATGATTATAGGTTGTTATATGATTTGCATTCATGAATTATGAAAAGGATTCCAAAAGGGGTTTTCTCCTTTCATTTAATACATGTACATGAAATCATGTTTTACTTAATATATGACAAGCAAGTTTACAAGCAAGTGCCGGTTTGGCAAACAAGTTTACAAGAATATGAATCATGATATTTATGTGGGTTTCATGTGTCCTCACGAATAGTCAAGTGCACATTGACTCACAAAAGGCTTCTCCCGCCTGCCCGCTTAGTAGCATGTGGTTTCTCACAAGGATTCCTCACGAAACTACGCCTACACATCAACATTTCGATGGTATGTGTAGTACGTCATGAACCAGGGACAACCCAAACCATTATGTTATGTTATGTGTCTATGATTTGTTATTATGAATCATGCATCATGAATTGTTCAAGAATCAAGCATTTTTCAAGACAATGACTCATACATGCTCAATTATTATGATTTCAACAAGTACCACAGCAATGAGTTATTTTTGCATACTTTTGCTTATTGCTATATTATGAATATGTTCCCACGAGCTTTATAGCTCACCCCCTCTAAATCTCCCCCATTCAGGTGACGAGCAAGAGACCGAGTGAGTCACGAGTTACGGCGGCACTCTATTTTTTCATGTTTATTTTTAAGCTTTAGTTTCATTTCAAGTACTATTGGTTCAAGAGTATTTTATATTTTTGGCTCTTGAACTCAAAGTTGTAATTTGGTTTGGGATATTCCTAAAGCTTTATGAAACTCATCTTTTGGAGCATGAATTATAGATTTGTTTGTTTAAATCACATGAAAGCAGGTTTCAAGTTTATTTTCCAGTAGGCCCATTAATCTTCCGCGGGTCTTTCCTTAAATGTATAATTAGCATGTTTCACGTCACGCTCTCATGTCCGATGTTGGGCTCTGGTAGTGGGGTCCAACATTAGTGGTGATAGAAAGCTAACAAGAAAATATTCAACTTTCATGAAGACCAATTTCACAAAATCTGTATACTTTAGTCTAGAAAAATTCCCCAAAATTTCAAGTCACAAATCTTCAATGTTAGAATCATCAACATAACACTATTCACCTTGCACATATTGCCCACTTTCAAGGCAAAATTCAGAACCCTTTAAGCCAAAATTGGACAACACCTCCTTCATAAGAATTCTAGCTAAACTTTTTAGGTTTAAGTCAAGCCGATCCTCATCACAATTGCATAACCATATAAAAAGTTGTGGCACTAAAATTGAGACATGTACAAATTCAATTTTCCAGCTTTTACACCTAACTCAAATCCTATCATTCCAATACCATTTCTACACCAATAAGCATCCAATTTAGTCAATAAATCACCCACAATTTAATCAAAACCTTCACTCAAACAATTATCCATAAAATAACAGCAATTTACCCTCCATCATCCATGCTTTTTCTACACTCTTCTAAACATATTTTCCCTTCCAAAACACTTCCAACTTACTTTCATCAAATTCTATATCATTCATCAATCAAAGCAAGCACTTCACACACACACATACCCATATCCTCCAAATACAATTTCCATGAAAATGTAAATTTAAGTAACATCACTAACAATTTATTTAACTACAAAACCATAAGAGAAATCATGTTTCTTACCTTTTTAAGCTTCCAATTTTTTTCAACTTTTCAAAAATACCACCACTTCTCTAACTCCCACTAACACCCATGACCATCATCAACTTAAGGGGTGAGGTTTAGGTTCGGATTTTTAGTGAACACATAAAGAGAAATATAAGAGCTTTTGTGTGGGTGGAGGTTAACAAGAAGAAGAAGAAGAAGAAGAAACCATCGAATAAGAAGGAGGAGAGGAGCTATGTTGGAGAATTTTCACTTTAAAACACCAATCACTATATAAGGGAGGAAGTTTCATGAAAGATGAACCAAGGAAGAAAAGCCTTTTAAATTAACTAAAAGTGGCATGTTAGGCAAGTGACATGTGTCACTTACCACATGTCACCTTCTAAAGTCTCCATTTAGTTCTTTTAAAAAACAATTCAATTTGTACTCCAATTTTTCCCCATATTTCAATGGCTTAAATTAATAAATCGTACCATCATTTATCTAAATTTTCAGTGTCATTGGACAGTCATTTCTAGTACCGGTAACTACTCAGTCAGCCACTTGGCAATTTTTCCGGTCTAGAAATTTTTTCCGAAATTTTTCAGAAAAATTTCTAAAATTCTCCCAAAATTCAAAACACACAAAGACCCACTCCAATTAAACTTTCAAGCACAAAAATCATATTTTTCACAAAATCACATTTATGATCAAATATACCGGGAAATATCATGAATGCATATACAGTCGGTTACATGTGCAAAGGTCGCTATTTACGTGTATGTGTATGCAAGAATACGTCAAGAAAATCTTAAACACTCAGAACCCGTTCCAAATGAGTATTTTACCCTTCCCCTCGGGGATGGGATGTTACCGGGTAGGTTTGTAAACAGAACGTACTAACAGATTCCCACATAATGGTCTTGTGTAGTCGTAAATAGAACGCACTATCGCAATTCCACATAATAGTTTTGCATAGTCGTAAACATGAGGGAGTCTATAAAGGAGCTCCATGTTATTAGCGGGCAGGTGGGAGAAGCCTTCAATAAAGTCAAAGTGCACTTGATATAACAGAACAGACTACCACAAACCCGCATAATCATGCATTTCACAACTTGTAAACATGTTGCCTAAAATGACACATTTCTAAAGTATGATTTTATAAACATAATATCTTTTTAAAAATCTTCATAGTCTTTCCATAAGTTATCAACACAATTCATATACCAAACATATAACATTTTTTTCAAAGTATTTAAAGAGCAATAAATTAAAATTTATAAAATAGTGAAAGCATTAAATTCCATTTAATTGCAAGAAACCTTAATTGCAAGAAACATTAATGCCTCTGCTCTTGTTCCTCTTGCCTCTCCTGATTTCCTTCAACGTTGGTAAAAGTCCCAATTCATTAAAATTGATTCTAGAATACTAAAGCCTATGCATTTCTTAAGCTTCATGAACCAAAACCCTTCCACAAATCCAAATGATTGAAAATAAGCTTACCTTGAGTCTTCACCAAAACTAAGATTATTGGCTCAAATGGAAGCTCTTCTCATCATTTTTTTTTTCTATTCTAGAGCAACCTCAAAATCTCTCTTAATAGTTAGGAAAAATTGAAACCGTAACTTCTCTCTCTCTCATTTCATTCTTCTTTTCTTCTCTACAACACACTCACTTCTTTCTCTCTTCACTCACGTTTTTCTTCTTCATTTGAAAGCGAAACTATTCTTCTTCCTCCAATTATACGTTAATGAGTGTAAAAAGTCCATTTTGCCCTTCATATATGCCTTATGTCTTTTAATGCTTAAGTGACAGACCCAAAGTGCCCTTAATGCATTCTTACCACTTTTAATGCATTCTTACTAACATAGACATAATAATAATAACTCCAAAAATTAATCTATCAAAAACTAAAAAAATTTTAAAATCATGCTTAATTCAATAAGAAAAGAAATTCGGGGCCCAACCCCATCTTAAAAGAATTTTGTCCTCGAAATTCTTACTGGACTGATCAAGAGGCTGGGGTATGTCTCCTCGTATGCTCCTCCGTTTCCTATTTAACTTCATCACTCAAGTAATTTCTTTTGATTAATTATAGTCAAAGAAATCAATCAATCCTTTAGTTCTTCTATCCATAGTCTCAATCTCGTATTCAATTCTTTCTAACTCAATAATTACCTCAAACTTTAATGATCTGTACTTTTTAAATAGATCCGAAACTTTTCACTGTACATATAATGTCTCCAAACTCTCAAAATAATTACTATTGCAGCAAATTTCAATTTATATATCAAATAATCAGTTCATGAGAGTTAAACTATCTCTATGCATAAGGAATCACTTTATTATGCTGCATTAGATTTCATCCTAATTTCTGATGTGAAACTTCATTACATACGACATAATCCCCAAAACCAAACGATCTGATTACATTGGTGTTATAATTCATCAAGGATTCTTTCTACATGCATCAGTCCATAGAATTTACACCTTTTTCCTCAGACATTTTTTTAAAGGGCTAGGATCAGTAAGACTCCTTAACAGTCTCTGGTAGTATCCAATATACAGCTTATCCTAGGAAACTCTAGATCTCTTATAAATTTTTTTGAGTTTCTAACTTCCTCATTACTTTTATTTTCTCTTTGGGTCTCTCAATATGCCATATTCAAATACTATATGACCAAACATTTTATTTGATCAAGCTAAGATTCACTCCTATTGAACTTGACATATAATTGTTTCTACCTTTATGATATGTAAGTTTTCCTTAACTATTCAAAACATTCTTCTAAACTTTTCGAATTGTTAGGTGCCATTTCTGAAACCCAACTCTTGCGAAATCATAAAACTAATCATGAAGCCTGAGCGTATTATCCGATAGGGCTATTTCTAAGACCCCTTGTTAGGCATAATCTCACAAGGGTTGCGTGCCCATGACAATCAAACATCAAAATAAACTTATTACGTTAGTGATGGATCCTATTTCTGAATGCGAAGTCTAACTCTTGCGGAAATATCATAAGACTCTCATATCTTTACTTCATCATACTCTTTAATAGATTACATATAACTAATTTTCATCTTTCACATTTCAATACCCTCGAAGCAAAGGGTTTTACAAAGCTATAATGACCTTTCAAGCCACATTACAAAATAATCCAAAATCTCAAAAATACAAAAGTTATATGAACTACAAATTCTTGAAAAGTGATTAAAGCCTTGTGTTTCCTAAAACTAACTCAAAATACAACATAGGCAAATTGGGAGTAATGTTTTGACTCTCTTTCACTCCATCTCTTGCTCATAACCTGGAGGTGGGGATAGGAAGGGGGTAAGATTTAAAGCTTATGGGTAACAGTTTATAATAAATAGATAATCAAAAAATCTTTTCAAAAAACTCATTGCCATTTTACATTTTTGAAACCAAAGTAATTTCATATGCAAAATATCATCAAGCACTTATTCGTCAAAATTCTCAATTTATCAAACAACTCATGAACAATTTTAAATCATGTATGCATCAACTTGTCAACAGATCATAAGTGCATAAGCACATCATAATGGTTTGGGTGGATCCAAAACAGAACATACTACACATTTCCCCTGAGGGTCCTGTGTAGTCGTGAACAGAACGTACTAGCGCAATCCCACATAATGATTTTGTGTAATCGTGAACTTATAGGAGTCCATGAAGGAACTCCATGTCACTAGCGGGCAGGCAAGAGAAGCCTTAAACTTGGGTCAACGTGCACGTGACATTTCTTAGGGGATCACCACAAACCCACATAACACATATATCATGATTTTTAAACTTGTGTTACTCGAAATGGCACTTCTTAAAAACTTGAGTTTCATGACCATACTATATTTCATATGCGCTTTCAAAACTTGATTTCATAAACTTCCTATTCTTTTTTAGAAATCACTTGAAAAATCTCTTTATAAACTATTACACAGTTCATGTAGCAAATATATAGCAGATTTCACAAATCATGCAAAAGCAAAAGATGCAACACTTATGATGGAATTGAAATCCGTAAACTTCTTTACTTTAAAGAAAAACATTAGTGGCTTATTTACTCTATTATAAACATGTACCCACCTTGATTTCCTTGGTTATAGACTTGCTCATAATGTCTCTTCTCTTTGCAAACAACCTGAGGTCTCTAAGACTTTTTCCTGTTGTATCTTTAATGTGTGCTCTGTGAGTTGATCTAATTGAAATAGATCTCTTCGATCCCTTTGGTTCTTCACCAAATGAAGAGATCCTTGGCTCAAATGGAAGCTCTTCTCTTCTTCTACCTTTTTCTCTTCTTAAACAACCCCAAAATCTCCTTTATAGGCTAAGGAAATTGAAACCCTAGCTTGTTTTCTCTTCTCTCTCTCATTCTCTTCTTCTCTGTATATTTCTCTCTCTTTGTCATGACATTCTCTCTTTCTCTTTCTTTCTCATTTCATTATTCTCTTATGCTTTTCTTCCATTCATGTTTTTCTTCTTCATTTATAAGTGACATGTGTTTAATTGTCGATATTTTTAATCATTTACACTTAGCAATTATTGATATAAAAATGCTTAAGATACTCATTTTAATTTATATAATATTTTAGGCACAATTCGAAAGCAAAGAAATTAAAGAGAGTCAAAAGCGTGATATATGGATCATTTTTCGAAGATTAATATCTACTTGCTTTCATAAAGAAAGAAGAAAAAATAACAAAAGGCAAGAAAAATGGAAAATAAAGAAGCATGCAATAGGTGGATAATGGTTGAGAAATAAAATCAACACAAGGGGTTCCAAGGGCTAAACGACAGCGCACATGACAAAGAAGAATGAGCAATTAAATTGTTAGAAGGAAGTAGGTGAACGACGACGCATCAAGCAAGAGGAAACACGCACAGCAGCATCACGCAATTGTCACGCAACAGGAGGAACAAAAACGCAGCGTGGCAGAAGGCAAAACGCACAAGAAGATAAGCAGATAAGCAGAGGAGTAAGCACAATGTTTTAAAGGGTTTTAAGTGATGTAGACCCTTAATGGTCTTGTCATGCATAGGAGAGGAGCAATAAAACAGATGGCGGCGTGAAGGCAGATGTTGGACGTGAGTGAAGCAGGAGGCTCGGCTTGCTGGCTCACGCATGAAGAGAAGCTTACGCAGGAGAAAAGTAAGCACAGGCAGAAGGTTTGGATGAGCAGCAAACTTAAATCATCCCATCAATGAACAGTGCGTGAGGTAGAAGGCTGCTAGTGGGATGGTCTTCGGTAAGATAAGCAATGAGGAGTCTCAAACAATTTTTTGAAAAATATTTATGAAGGGCTAAATGTTCCGATGTCGGTTCGAAGGTAACATCGACGTCGACAACCCGGGTTAAGTATTTTCTTTATTATTTTGTTATTTTTTTCTCTCATTAGGAATTGATTGTGTTATCCTATTTAAATTGATTTGGGTTTTTTGTATGGATAATAGGATTTTTTTAATGCGTTCATTGAATCGTTAATTTCAAAACCATTGCTAGAATTTCAATATAATCCGTAATTGTTATGTTGAAATTCATGTGTAGCAACTAATGATTCGTAATCATTAGGGATAACATAACCTAGGTTAAATGATGCATCGTATGCGATTTTTGCCTTGATTAATCGGTTTTCCTAGTTCATAATGCTACCGCCTAATTAAATCTAGAGATTGTATCCTAGGTTGTTCGGTAGTTAGGTTTAATCAACGATCGTATCTTGATTAAACAAAACCTGAGGGAAAACTCGAGTTAATTTTTAACCCACGATTAATAATTGCTAGGAGAGGTTAAAGAACAACAAATTAATAAAATATGGTTAGTCAGGGTTTAGGTCGAGATTGAACCAAAGAACTGGGTCACTACTGAATTCCCCACATTTTTCATTTTATTGCATTTTTTTTAAATTGTTTTTATTAGTAAATTTTATTTTTTGTTAGACCCCAAATTTTTTTTGTTTTCTTGAAGTTATTAAGTATGAAATTATTTGAATTATGATTTATGGTATAGTTTTATTTTATTAAGAATATTCATGGAAAATTTGGATTTAATTGAGTTTGGTATGAAATATGTGTTTATGGAATAAGTGTTAGGAAGAGTAAAAATGGTTATGAAAGGGTAATTATGGTTAAGGGCATATTGGACAAGTATTTGAGTTAGGATGACTTTAGCCTAAGTAAGGAGGGGCATTTGAGTCTTTGGCTTATTATGTAGGTTAAAGAAATTAGAGTAAGGAAATAAAGAAGAGAAATAGAAAGGAAGAGAAACCGAAGAAGAGAGTCGGCGGCAGTGAGAGGAAGAAGAGAGGAAGAAAAGAGGGAAAGCTTTGTTTGTAGATCTTCGACGGATTTCAAGTGTTCTTACAGTAAGAATCACTCTTTTATACTTGTTTGTGTTGGATTGAATATTTGATTTGCTGGAAATGGTTTGGATTGAGGATGAATCGGTGAAGTTAGGGTTTGAGATGAACTTTGGAAGATTTGTGGATTTAGTTGTGTTTTGTGGCTGTTGTTGTGTTAGACAAGTGTAGAAAGGGAGTATGATGCTTGATATAAAGTTTAAGAGTATTGAATGAACGAAAAGAATAGGTTTGATTATGCAGAAATCTGGAAAATCTGGGTTCGGATGAGTTTTTGCGACCCACACGCCGCGGCATGTTCATGAACATGCCGCGGTGTGCTATTTTATTAGTGAATTTGTGACATGGTGAGACGCGGCGTGTTGTGAGCCGCGGCATGTGTATATGAGGTTGGCGACACGCGGCGTACGGGTTAGGAGGCGCGGCATGGCGCTGAAGAGACGCTGCACGCCATGCCAGGCCTCTCGCCATGGCGAGACAGCCTTGCCACAAGGCCAAGACGCTTACTCAAATTGCCATGAAATGTCAATTTTTGGCAGATTTTGGTTCCAACCTTATATCTTTTTCTGCAGAGGTCCTTTTGGGGTGATTTTAGAGGCGTTGTGACCTAGAGAGATAGATCTACAAGTTAGATGAAGTGATGAAGTGATGAATTAGTTTCTAAGGATGTGAAATTTTAGTTGGAAGTTAAGAATAGTAATATTATGGTTTCTTCATGAGTTCTGAATGAGAATTCGATTCTTATTTTTTTTTTAGGAGAGCAACAGAGGCAAGAGGATCAAGAGGCACAAGAGGAAATTCAATCCTAGGCAAGAACAAGCAGGATATCAGGTGGGTTCATGTTTATAATACAGTATATAGGTACTCATTGTTTAGTTCAAATCAAGCAAGATCTTATGCATTTACATTACAGCATTCCACGATCGCATTGCATACTACCATGAATGATCATATTCTGCATTGTGTTATGCATTCATGACTATTATCAAGAGTTTTACAAAGGAATGTTTTCCTTTACTTAATACAAGTGCATGAATTCAAGCTTTACTTAAATATTTATATATGACAAGCAAGATCACAAGCAAGTGCCGGATTGGCAAACCAGTTTACAAGAATACGATTTATGCATGCTTATGTGGGTTTACGGTGTCCCTCAAGATAGTCAAGTGCACATTGACTCAGAAAGGCTTCTCCCTACCGCCCGACCGTGGGCATGTGGTTTCTCGATAGATTCCTCATGAAACTACGTCTACACATCAACATTTCGATGGCTATGTGTAGTACGTCACGAACCCGGGACACCCAAACCATCATGTTATGTGTTATGAAATGTTATGTGACATGCATCATGATTTATTCATAAATCAAGCACTTTACAAGAAATGACTCATACATGTTCAGTATTATGATTTCAACAAGTATTACGGCAATGAGATATTTTGAATATTATTTTTGCTTATTACTATATTATAAATATGTTCCCACGAGCGTTATAGCTCATCCCCTCTAATCTCCCCCATACAGGTGACGAGCCAGAGATCGAGTGAGTGAGTCACGAGTACGACAGCACTCCAGTTATATTTTGTGATATTTATTTTTCATGACTTTAATTTCATTTCAAGTATCATTGGTTCAAGAGTGTTTTATATTTTGGCTCTTGAACTCAGAGTTGTAATTTGTTTTGAGATATCATCAATTGAAACATGAATTAGGGATTTGGTTGTTTACAAGCATGAAAGCACGTTTTGAGTATGATCATGATGGGTCCATTGACCTTCCGATGGTCTCTTCTCTAAACTGTTTAATTTACATGTTCCGCTTTATATACTTCAATTATGCATGAAAGTGGGTTTCAAGTGTACTTTCCAATAGGCCCATTACGCTCATGTCTTTTTCCTTGCTCACGCCTTCCCGCCACGCCTCACGCCGACGTTGGGCTCCGCAATGGGTCCAACATTGTTTGGTATCGAGCGCCTAGGTTTTTGGATCTAGGGCTTCATGACATGGTTTTCAAGAAATAACTAGCATTGTTTTACCCTTGCATTGTTTTACACGATTTGAACCGTTTTTGCATACTTTGAAAAGTGTCTTACATGAACTAAAGTTTTCAATGGTTTTCTATTCAAAGAGTGATCATGCCACCTCGAAGGAGAACTCATGGAGCTACGACTGATTTCAATCTCGTGGGAGTACTGGATGAGTCCCATATTCCTCAGATGCCGGGGACAGATCTGTTCGATCTCGTGAGGCACCTAGTTTGCAGCAAGAAGTGCCTCCTCCGCCTCCTCAGATGCCTCAGGGAACACCCATGGATCCGGGTTTCTTTCAAGCCTTTGCACAGGCTTTTACATATGCCATAGGACAGGGATCTCAGATGTCGATGTAGGCTCCGGTGAGATGTGGAGGGACAGATGACAAGCTCCTAAGTTTGGGGCTATGGATTTCAATGGGACTGCGAATCCCAAGAGGTCAAGCTTGGTGAAGAGGACCGAGAGGGTCTTAGTTGGATGAGGTGCTCGAGATGAGGACAAGTCGGACTATGATCGAGTTTGTTGCAGGAGATGCACTGCATTGGTGGGAGTCAGTGCCCCACAGTCAGGTTGTTCCTTCAGTGCTGACATGGAGAGATTTTGTGGAAGTATTCAGGAAGAAGTACCTGTCCAGGGTGTATGTGCAGGAGAAAGCTAGAGAATTTCTGAATCTGATGCAGAGGGACATAAGTGTGAGCGAGTATGAGCTGAAGTTCACACAGCTTTCCAGATATGCAGCGAACATTGTGGCAACTGAAGAAGACAAGTGCCGCAAGTTTGAGGAGGTCTTCGCTGGGAATCGTGGAGAAAGTCCCGATTCATAATTTCGCGACTACCAAAGAAGCTGGATGCCGCCTCCAGCCGAGAAGTCGGAGAATATCAGGAATGAGGCAAACAAGAAGAGGAAGAACAGGGAGCAGAGTTTCGGGAAGGGTGCCAGTGCTCCATTGCCTGAGAGGAGCACGAGGAGCTCTTACACTCAGAGTGAAGTGGGTAGCAGCTGGGCTACCAGAATAAGCAGATGAGAGTCAAGTTTGAGGCAAGCCTCTAATGTGGGAGGCGCAGGTAGAGCAGGCACGAGTGGGTTCACTTACCCCATATATGACCAGTGTGGGAAGCACCATCAGGGAGAGTGCCTCAGATCTCTTGGATTTTGCTTCAGATGTGGAGAGAAGGGGCATATAGCCAAGCATTGTCCGCAGGCACCGAGACCGAGGAGGGGTCATTTGAGCTCCTAGGCGTGCAGAGACAGTGGGAACTAGGCCATCGAGGTAGGCGGCTCTGGGACTGCAAGGAAGACTGCTCCTCCAGAAGGCCAAGGGGGGTCGCCGCAAGAGTGTTTGCCATGACTGTGGAGGAAGTCGCAGCAGACTCGAGGTTGTCATGTGTATGGGCCTGTTATTCGATTTACCGTTGTTTGTGTTGATTGATTTCGTTCCACGACTCTTTTGTTTCGCTAGTATAGATTTGCATGGTATGAGTTCTCCGCCTTTGGATAGGCCTTGATTGTTAGTACTCCTCAGGGAGGAATGTGGTGATCGGTCAGTGTATGGCAAATGTGAGCTCTTTATAGATGGTGCTAGATTGGTAGTGGATTTACTGCCGCTAGACCTTAAAGGGTTAGATGTTATCCTGGGGATGGATACCATGGAGAAGTATCTGGCCAAGCTGGATTGTGGTCAGAAAGAGGTAGAGTTCGATCTGGGTAATGGTGAGAGGGTGATCTTCAGAGGGGACAGGAAGACACCAGTACCAAGACTGATTTCAGCTATGTTGGCTGAAAGGATGATGGGTCAGGGATGTGAAACTTTCTTGGCGCATGTTGTAGATGCCGTCGTGCATGAGGGGAAATTAGAGGATTTCCCAATTGTGAGGGAATTCCCAGATGTCTTTCCAGATGAGTTACCAGGTTTGCCGCCGGTGAGAGAAATCGAATTTGCCATTGACTTGATTCCCGGAACCGCGCCTATTTCTATACCGCCTTACAGGATGGCTCCAGCTGAGTTGAGGGAGCTTAAGGAACAGTTGGAAGAACTGTTAGAGAAGGGTATGTCAGCCTAGTTCGCCTCCTTGGGGAGCGCGCCTGCTTGTTAAGAAGAAGGATGGATCATGGCGTATGTGCATTGATTATCGGAGACTTAATAAGGTGACAATTAAGAACAAGTATCGCTACCACGGATAGATGATCTGCTTGATCACCGCAGGAGCACGGTCTTTTCTAAAATTGATCTCAGGTCAGGCTATCATCAGCTCAGGATCAAGGAGTCTGATGTTAGCAAGACAGCTTTTCAGGACCCGTTATGGGCACTATGAGTTTTTGGTTATGCCGTTCGGCATGACCAATGCTCCAGCTACTTTCATGGATCTCATGAATAGGGTGTTCAAGGAGTTTCTGGATTAGTTTGTCATAGTGTTTATAGATGACATTCTGGTGTATTCTAAGAGTAAAGAAGAGCATGAGGAGCATCTCAGGATTGTTTTGCAGACTCTTAGGGAAAGAGAGCTTTATGCCAAGTTCAGCAAGTGTGAGTTCTAGCTTCATGAGGTGACTTTCCTTGGACATGTGATTTCGCAGGATGGTGTTCATGTGGATCCAAGGAAGGTTGAAGCGAGAGTGAATTGGCATGCACCCAAGATAATGACAGAGGTGAGGAGTTTTCGGGTCTTGCAGTTACTACAGAGGTTTGTAGAAGGATTCTCCATGATAGCCTGCTCCTATGACCAAGCTATTAAGGAAGAATCGAAGTTTATCTGGACCGATGAGTGCCGAAGAGCTTTGAGGAGCTGCCACAGATTGACTAGTGCTCCAAGATTGATTTTGCCTTCAGTGATGAGGGCTATACAAGATACAATGATGCCTCGAGGAAAGGTCTAGGTTGTGTGTCGATGCAAGGAGATAAGGTGATAGCTTATGCTTCAAGGCAATCAAGCGAAGATGAGTTGAATTACCCGACTCATGACTTGGAGTTAACAAGAAGTGATTTTTTCCCCAAGATTTGGAGGCATTATCTTTATGGAGTTCGCACTGTGGTCTTACAGATCATAAGAGCCTCAAGTACTTATCGAGCCAAAAGGAGTTGAATTTGAGGCGTAGAAGGTGGATTGAGTTACTCAAGGACTACGATTTGTTGATTGAGTACCACCTGTAAAGCGAATGTAGTGGTGATGCTTTGAGCGTAAAGTCCTCTATTGCTCATGTTCGACGGTTTACCTTCCTTTATTGAAGAGATGGCTGCTTAGGATAAGCTTGGAGCAGAGGAACCAGATTGCCTCTTAGCTACTTTCGAGTTAGGCCTATACTCCGGAGAAGGTTAAGGAGTTGCAGCACAGGATGCGAGTTGAGCAAGCTTAGGCGTGAAATTGAGAATGGTAAGGTTTCAAGTTGTAGTAAGAGAGGATGGACTCATGATGTGGGGGGACAAGCTTTGTATTCCAAACAACAAGGCGATTAAGGATGAGATTCGGATGAGGCACAATGCGCTTTATGCCATGCACCTGTGTAGCACCGGGATGTACAGAGATTTGAGAGAGCATTTCGTGGAAGGGCATGAAGAGGGATGTAGCGAATATGTCAAGAAGTGTCTCGTGTGTCGGCCAGGTCAAAGTCGAACACAGCGCCTTCAGCAAGTTGAGACCATTGTCATTCTCGAGTGGAAGTGGCAAAGAGTAACCATGGATTTTCTGATGGGTTCGCCTAAGACTAGTAGGAAGCACGATGCCATATGGGTTATAGTGGATCGGTTGACGAAATCAACCCATTTTTTGGCACTTAGGCAGGCAGATTCCTTGCATGTGCTCGCCAGGAAGTACATTGATGAGATAGTTAGATTGCATGGGATT
Organism: Erythroxylum novogranatense; assembly: GCA_029891385.1. Classification (NCBI taxonomy): domain Eukaryota; kingdom Viridiplantae; phylum Streptophyta; class Magnoliopsida; order Malpighiales; family Erythroxylaceae; genus Erythroxylum; species Erythroxylum novogranatense. The sequence goes on from CM057234.1 coordinate 83,623,613, forward strand.
CCAGATTCCATAGTGTCGGCGAGGATCCGAGGTTCACTTTCGATTTTGGGAAGCTTGCAGGAAGCTTTGGGGACAAAGCGCATTTCAAGACATTTCACCCTCGGACGGATGGTCAATCCGAGAGGACCATTCGGACACTGAGGAATGCTCGTGGCTTGTGTTATGGATTTCAAGGAGCTGCGATGAGCATTTGCCATTGGTCGAGTTTTCTTACAATAACTCATACCATTCTAGTATCCAGATGGCTCCATATGAGGCTTTATATGGAAGGAGGTGCAGGACTCCTATCTGTTGGGATGAAGAAGGGAGAGGAAGCTAGTCGGACCAGAGTTGATTCACCGATCGTGGATAAAGTCAATCTAGTCAAGCAAATGGCTTAAGGCAGCCCAGATAGGATGAAGAGTTACACGGATGCTCATCGGAAAGAGATGGAATATGAAGTTGGTGAGAAAGTGTTTCTCAAGACGTCTCCTTGGAAGGGAGTTATGAGGTTTGGTAAGAAAGGCAAGTTAAGTCCAAGATATATAGGTCCTTATGAGATTTTTGAGAGGATCGGACCTTTAGCTTACAGATTGGCGTTACCGCCAGAGTTGTCTCAGATCCACGATGTCTTTCATGTCTCCATGTTGAGAAGGTACAGATCAGATCCTTCTCATGTCATTCCGGTTTCAGACATTCAGTTGAGAGACGACTTAAGTTATGAGGAAATTCTGGTAGCAATCTTGGACACCAAGGAAAAGGTCCTTAGAAACAAGACAATTCAGCTAGTTAAGGTTCTGTGGAGGAACCATGCAGTAGAAGAAGCCACGTGGGAGCCTTTGGGTGCCATGAAAGAGAAATATCCAAGTCTTTTCGATGATTCAGGTAAATTTCGAGGACGAAATTTCTTTTAAGAGGGGGAGAAATGTTAGACCCCAAATTTTTTTTATTTTCTTGAAGTTATTAAGTATGAAATTATTTGAATTATGATTTATGGTATAGTTTTATTTTATTGAGAATATTCATGGAAAATTTGGATTTAATTGAGTTTGGTATGAAATATGTGTTTATGGAATAAGTGTTAGGAAGAGTAAAAATGGTTATGAAAGGGTAATTATGGTTAAGGGCATATTGGACAAGTATTTGAGTTAGGATGACTTTAGCCTAAGTAAGGAGGGGCATTTGAGTCTTTGGCTTATTATGTAGGTTAAAGAAATTAGAGTAAGGAAATAAAGAAGAGAAATAGAAAGGAAGAGAAACCGAAGAAGAGAGTCGGCGGCAGTGAGAGGAAGAAGAGAGGAAGAAAAGAGGGAAAGCTTTGTTTGTAGATCTTCGACGGATTTCAAGTGTTCTTACAGAGAAGAATCACTCTTTATACTTGTTTGTGTTGGATTGAATATTTGATTTGCTGGAAATGGTTTGGATTGAGGATGAATCGGTGAAGTTAGGGTTTGAGATGAACTTTGGAAGATTTGTGGATTTAGTTGTGTTTTGTGGCTGTTGTTGTGTTAGACAAGTGTAGAAAGGGAGTATGATGCTTGATATATAGTTTAAGAGTATTGAATGAACGAAAAGAATATGTTTGATTCTGCAGAAATCTGGAAAATCTGGGTTCGGATGAGTTTTTGCGACCCACACGCCGCAGCATGTTCATGAACATGTCGCGGCGTGCAAGGAAGGCTGCACACGCCGCGGTGTGCTATTTTATTGGTGAATTTGTGACATGGTGAGACGCGGCGTGTTGTGAGCCGCGGCATGTGTATATGAGGTTGGCGAGACGCGACGTACGGGTTAGAGAGCCTTGGCCTGAAGAGACGCTGCGATGCCGCCATGGCGGTGAGCCTCTCGTCATGCAAGCAAGACGGCCTTTTGCCAATGGCGCAAGACGCTTACTCAATTGCAAGCGAAATGTCAATTTTTGGCAGATTTTGGTTCCAACCTTATATCTTTTTCTGCAGAGATCCTTTTGGGGTGATTTTAGAGGCGTTGTGACCTAGAGAGGTAGATCTACAAGTTAGATGAAGTGATGAAGTGATGAATTGGTTTCTAAGGATGTGAAATTTTAGTTGGAAGTTAAGAATGGTAATATTATGGTTTCTTCATGAGTTCTGAATGAGAATTCGATTCTTATTTTTTTTTAGGAGAGCAAGAGAGGCAAGAGAATCAAGAGGCACAAGAGGAAATTCAATCCTAGGCAAGAACAAGCAGGATATCAGGTGGGTTCATGTTTATAATACAGTATATAGGTACTCATTGTTTAGTTCAAATCAAGCAAGATCTTATGCATTTACATTACAAAGATTCCACGATCGCATTGCATACTACCATGAATGATCATATTCTGCATTGTGTTATGCATTCATGACTATTATCAAGAGTTTTACAAAGGAATGTTTTCCTTTCACGAATACAAGTGCATGAATTCAAGCTTTACAAAATATTTATATATGACAAGCAAGATGACAAGCAAGTGCCGGATTGGCAAACCAGTTTACAAGAATACGATTTATGCATGCTTATGTGGGTTTACGGTGTCCTCACGATAGTCAAGTGCACATTGACTCGAAAGGCTTCTCCCGCCACCCGATCGTGGGCATGTGGTTTCTCGATAGATTCCCTCATGAAACTACGTCACACATCAACATTTCGATGGCTATGTGTAGACGTCACTTAACCCGGACACCCAAACCATCATGTTATGTGTTATGAAATGTTATGTGACATGCATCATGATTTATTCGTAAATCAAGCACTTTACAAGAAATGACTCATACATGTTCAAGATATGATTTCAACAAGTATTACGGCAATGAGATATTTTGAATATTATTTTTGCTTATTACTATATTATAAATATGTTCCCACGAGCGTTATAGCTCATCCCCTCTAATCTCCCCCATACAGGTGACGAGCCAGAGATCGAGTGAGTGAGTCACGAGTACGACAGCACTCCAGTTATATTTTGTCATATTTATTTTTCATGACTTTAATTTCATTTCAAGTATCATTGGTTCAAGAGTGTTTTATATTTTGGCTCTTGAACTCAGAGTTGTAATTTGTTTTGAGATATCATCAATTGAAACATGAATTAGGGATTTGGTTGTTTACAAGCATGAAAGCACGTTTTGAGTATGATCATGATGGGTCCATTGACCTTCCGATGGTCTCTTCTCTAAACTGTTTAATTTACATGTTCCGCTTTATATACTTCAATTATGCATGAAAGTGGGTTTCAAGTGTACTTTCCAATAGGCCCATTACACTTCCGCGGGTCTTTTTCCCTTGCTCACGTCTTCCCCGCCACGCTCTCACGTCAGACGTTGGGCTCCGGCAGCGGAGTCCAACATTTATTTTCTTCTTTCAAAATCTAAAACCCCCCCTTTTTCCTAAACATCGATTAATTTCATTTCATAACTTTACACACACTCTTTGTGGGATCGACCTAGACTCGCCACTGCTACAGTAGAAGTCTAGTTATTTTATTTTGACTAGCGTTACGACGCGCGGTCAATAAGTAAGACAACATTTCTTCTTCCAATTATGCCCTTAATGATAGAGAATTGTCCCATTTGTCCTTCCATTTATGCCTTATATCTTTTATACTTAAGTGTCTTGTCAAAAGCACCCTTAAATATTCTGACAAAACCCTTTCTTCTAGAAAAGTGCTTTTCCCTTGTCTTAAATTCCCAAGGACACCAAAATCAATCTATCTGGTTCAGTGATTCGAAATATACACTTCAAATATTTTTGGACTGCTCTTGTCCAAATTAGCATACTATGCACAACTTCTATCGGATATTTAAACCTCTTAAAAGCTTAATTTGATTTCAACTTCTTCATACCACTTGTAGCTCTATGTCTCTATCTTATCTTGAAACAACAATCATCTTATTCGGAGCTCTACTGATCTAGAAATCAGCAAAATACTGAAGCATGTTCAATAAAATATCCAATTCCTACTCTTCTAATTGATACCCTTACTTTGGTTCAATCTACCCCTTTCAAATCAACACCAAAAGCTGTGAACTTCAATAGACACGCAAAAAGAAAAATGTAAGGAATCTTAGGGTTCAAAAATCACTTCATTTGGGGGTCGGACACACAAATTATGGGCTAACGAAGCAAATAAGATTTGGTCCTCACTCATATTGAACTTGTCTCGAGACAAGTGGCATAACTTTCACTAGAGATGTTGGATTAAGATCATCTTAGGATGATTTCAAAGATAACTTTGAAATCTACAACTTTTAAGAAGACCTTGAGGTCAGATTTTATTATTTGAAGGGTCAAAATGTATCAGACAATAGGTATAGAAGAAGCAAAAGACAGAAGATAGCAAAACACAGATGAAGCAAAAGACAAAAGAAGCAAAAGACAGAATATAACAAAACACAGAAGAAACGAAAGATAGAAGAAGCAAAAGGCATAAGATAGCAAAACACAAAAGAAACGAAAAGCAGCACGAGTAAAACACAGAAGAAGACACATTAGCAAAACACAGAAGAAGACGCGTCAGCAAAATACAGAAGAAGACACGTCAGCAAAACACAAAAGAAGCGAAAGACAAAAGAAACAAAAGACAGAAGATACAAAATACATAAGAAACGAAAGACAGAAGATAGCAAAACACAAAAGAAACGAAAAGCAGTAGGAGTAAAATATAGAAGAAGACACGTCAACAAAACACAGAAAAAGGCGCATCAGCAAATCACAGAAGAAAACACATCAACAAATCACAGAAGAAGCGAAAGATAGAAGAAGCAAAAGATTGAAGATACAACACACAGAAGAAGCAAAAGACAGAAGAAGCAAAACACAGAAGAAGTGAAAGGCAGAAGAAATAAAAGACAGAAGAAACAAAAGACAGAAGAAGCAAAACACAGAAGAAGCGAAAGGCAGAAGAGGCAAAAGATCAAGAAGGTAAGACCAAGAAGGTATATGTAACAAGAAAAGACAAGAAGCAAAAGACAGAAGAAGAAAAAGACAAAAGAAGCAAAACACAAAAGAAGCAAAAGGTAGAAGAAGCAAAACACAAAAGAAGCAGAAGGCAGAAGAAGAAAAAGACAGAAGAAGCAAAACACAGAAGAAGCAAAAGGTAGAAGAAACAAAAGCCAGAAGAAGCAAAACGCAGAAGAAGAAAAAGGCAGAAGAAGCAAAAGATAGAAGAAGCAAAAAATAGAAGAAGTGAAGGCAGAAGAAGCAAAAAGACAAAAGAAGAAAAAAGACATAAAAAGCAAAACACAAGTAGAAGAAGCAAAAAAATAAAAGAAGCGAAAAGAAAGAAGAAGCAAAAAGGCAGAAGAAGCGAAAAGACAAGAAGCAAAACACAAAAGAAGCGAAAAGATAGAAGAAGCAAAACACATAAGAAGCGAAAAGGTAAAAGAAGCAAGACACAGAAGAAGCGAAAAGTCAAAAGAAGCAAAAACACAGAAGAAGCGAAAAGGTAAAAAAAGCAAAAAGACAGAAGAAGCGAAAAGGCAGAAGAAGCAAAAAGATAGAAGAAGTGAAAAGACAGAAGAAGAAAAACACAGAAGAAGCCAAAAGGCAGAAGAAACAAAGAGACAGAAGAAGCGAAAAGATAGAAGAATCAAAAGGGCAGAAGAAGCAAAAAGACAGAAGAAGCAAAAAGATAGAAGAAGCAAAACACAGAAGAAACAAAAAGTCAAAAGAAGCAAAAAGATAAAAGAAGTCAAAAGACAAAAGAAACAAATCACAAAAGAAGTGAAAAGGAAAAAAAAAAAGCAAAAAACAGACGAAGAAAAACATAGAAGAAGATGACATTATCACAAAGGAAACACAGAAGGAGATGACGTCATCATAGAAGAAGCAAAAAGGCAGAAGAAGCAAAACACAGATGAAACAAAACACAGAAGAAGATGACGTCATCACAAAGGAAACACAGAATGAGATGACCTCATCATAGAAGAAGCAAAAAGGTAGAAGAAGCAAAAAACGAACGAAGCAAAACACAGAAGAAGATGATGTCGTCACAAAGGAAACAAAGAAGGAGATGACTTCATTATAGAAGAAGCAAAAAGGTAGAAGGTACAACTCCTCTCTTGGACATCTTCCCTTATAAGGGCCATGACCTTCAGCTCAAACGTCCAAAATTTACATGTTAAATATCGTTGAAAAAATAAAAGAAAGACTTACAACTTTCTAGAAGACACACTTACTCTAATCTAGCCTAGATCGATCCAAAATTTACCTCGAATTTAGAACACGAATTTACACTCATCCAATGTACTGCACCCAATTCTCAAATTCATGAAAAATTTTGAGATTCTTAAATACAGAATTTAAATTCAATGTCTTCATAAGGAATGTATCCATATGTTTCTAGTTTAATCCAAATTCAGAATCATCTCGTTTGGATAACTAGAGAAGAAGTTGTGGCTAAAGGACTGAAGCATACTCCGTGAACACTTTTCCAGATCAACCATCCATTTTGTTTCACAATCTCTCCTTAACCCAACTCATACCATGTTGGGACCCGATCCCGGGACCGGACCCTAACCGGAAAACAGAACGAACGAAAGCAAAATCGAACGAAAGGAGCAAAAGGCAAAAGCAAAATCATAAGCGAAAGCGAAGAATGGTATTTACAACACAAAAGTAAATCCAATCTTAATGCGAAAGAATTTGAAACAAATCAAAACGAAACAAACATCGGATCAAATCAAATCGAAACCAATTTCTGACATCCGTGAACAAATATCGAAGAAAACATTTGCGTTGGAAACCTTAGACTTAAACTGTCCAAAATCTAGTATAAATTTTTCCTTTTCTTTTCTCTCTTTTCTCATTCCTCAATCCAAATACATTCACATACAATCACAACATCCAATGTCCAATACACATTCATTCACATTTTCCATATACAAATCATGCTTATATCTCAATTAACCATACAAAATTTATATAACATATCCATGTGCAATACCATAACTCAATAGCCTCATCAAAATCTCATAATTCAATTACAATTTATACACCATTTCATAAATCAAAGCTTTATACAAAACATAGTGGCATTTTCAAGCCTTATACATTACCCATAACCCTAAACCAAAGTACACAATACACAAAAATTTTAGACTTCTCAGCAACCATCTAACTTAATAATAATACAATATAAACACATGCAAACAGAAATCTTCAATTTTCTTTACCCGATCTTCTTCTCATCACCTGTGGATGGGAATGAAGGGGGTGAGCTTATAGCTCGTGGATAACAGTTTATAATAAATAAATAAGCAAAAACCCTTGAAATTCTTTTTCTTTTTTGTTCTTAGAAAACATTTCTTTGAAATCCGTAAAGCACATTTTCAAAAAGTTCTTTTCTTGCCGTATTCAAAATCGTAATTTGCAAAACGTATGATTTTTAGGCTTTTAGCCATAAACCCATAGGTTACAAAACATGAATGCATCAACTTGACAATTCACATATGCAGTGGCAAATCACATATGCAATGCACACAATTGGCTCGAGAGTTCCATAAACACGACGAAAAACTAAAATTTTACTGCAAACACGATGAGTCTATTTTTCGGATCTCGTAAGCCTCAAGTAGGCAGCCAAGAGAAGGCTAAGGGGGTCAATGTGCACGTGACTAACGAAACAGGTTCTCTCTTACCCAAACAAAAGCACATATCATGCTCAAATCAATTATCAAATGCTCTTTCCTGAATATACAGAATGCCATGAAATCTTTCAATGCATAACACAATGTCATTCGCAATTCATCACAAGTTCATGTATCGAATCAATAATGATTTTTCAAATCATTCATACAATGATGCAACATTTATGATGCAATTGAAATCAGAAAATCTCTTTGTTTAAGGAAAGCAGTAGTGGCTTATAAATCTATTATAAATAGGTACCCACCTCATTTCCATGCTTGAAGCTTGTCCAATGCTTCAATTTAACCATTTCTCCTTTTATTCTTCCAATTGAAAAATCCCTACACCAATGTCACACAAATTCAACCTCATAAATAACAAAATCCTCAAAATTGAACTTAGAAAATACTAATTCCACATATATTCAAGCCATCTAAATCACCAATTTTCAAAATCCCCAATTCACAAAATTGGGCATAATCCTAATTAATTTCCATCCAAAATTAAACCCATAATACTTAGCAATCACCAAAATTGACACCATAATACACAAACCCATATCATCTTCCATGATTCTAAACCAAAAACTCTCTAAAAGATCAAAGATCGAAAATTGACTCTTACCTTCATCTTCTCCAATTTCGGATTTTCTTTGTTCATAATGGAGCTCTCTTCATTCTCCACCTTTTTCTCTCTTGAATCAACATAGAAAGCTTGCTTGAAGACCCCTAAAAATCAAACCTAGCTCTCTCCCATTTTCTTTCTTCTTCTCTCCCGAAGCTCCTCTCATTCTCCTCTCTTCTTATTCTTTTATTCTCTTGCTGATTTTTTGTCTAAGTGTCGTGCATTCTCCTTATATATACTAAAGCTCACTCTTCTTATTTACCAACTTGCCATTAATGAGTGCATAATGTCCAATTTGCCCCTACATGTAAGTCTTATAACATAACAGCTTAAGTGATCTTCCAACAATGTCCTTCCTAAAAACTGACATCTTGTCTCCTTATTTCAATCAGGTAGCTGAAGTCATTTGACAAAACTTTCTTCTATAGAAATGTCCCACTATGTCTTACGAATCCATCGCTTCAAGAATCAGATCAATCGGAGCTCTATAACTCAAGATATCTCCAAAATACTGAAGTTTGTTCTTCAGACCCGAGGCTGAACACTACACCTAACTTCCGACCCGAATTTGGAAGTCTTACAGGCTAGATTATAGATCGGCTCCTTCATAACATTTGTAGCTCCATGTCTCTATTTTCATTTTCAAAAAGAATTCGATCTATCCGAGCTCTACAACTCAAGATATCTCCAAACTACTGAACGATATTCAGACCATTACAAAACTGAAATTGAACACTACATCTAATTCTGATCCGAATTTGAAAGTCTTAGAGGCCACATTGTCAATCAGCTCCTTCAGATGAATTCTATATATATGTCTCTAGTTTAACTTGAAAAAAGAATCAAATCGATCAGAGCTCTAACGATCGAGATATCTCCAAAATACTGAACATTGTTCAGTCATTATAACACTGAGACTGAACACTACATCTAACTTCCGATTCGAATTTGAAAGTCTTAGAGGCCACATTATAGCTCGGCTCCTTCATAAAATTTGTAGCCCCATGTCTCTATTTTCATTTGCAACAAGAATCCAATCTATTGGAACTCTATAGCTCCAGATATCTCCATAATACCTAAGTCTGTTCGGCCATTGCAAAACCGATACTGAACACTACATCTAAATTCCGACCTGAAATTAAATGTCTTAGAGGCTACATTATAGCTCGGCTCCTTCATAAAATTTGTATCCGCATGTCTCTATTTTCATTTGCAAAAAGAATCAGATCGATCGGATGTCGGACAAAGAAGTTATATTCAAAAGAGTGAAGGGAGGTCAGAGCTCGGTCAAAAAATCAAAGCTCGGCCAGAACGAAGATCAGTCGGCCAACAGAGGTCGATTGGCCAACAAAGGTCAGCCAACAGAGGTCAGCCAATAGAGGTCAGCCAATAGAGGTCGGCCAATAGAGGTCGGCCAACAGAGGTCGGCCAATAGAGGTCGGCCAACAGAGGTCGGCTAGCGCCCAATCCGACCTTCAAACTTCTAACACTCATAACTTTTGACTCCGAGCTCCAAATTTTACAAACTCGGTACCGTTGGAAAGATAAAAAAAAGATCTACAATTTTCAAGAAGGACTCAAAGGCAAGCTCGATCTTTAAAGGAGTCAAAAATAAACTCCAAGATAACCGATAAATAATCTCCTCAAAACTTTACACAGCACCTCAACTTGCAAACATCATAACTTTTGACCCAGAACTCCAAATTTGACAAACTTGGTGTCTACGGAAAGCTAAAAGAACCCTCTACAACTTTCATGAAGGCCTTAAAAATCAAATTGACCTATAAATGGGTCAAAAACTTAACAAAAACTGACTAGTCGATCAGCTTTACACTAAACAGCATCAGAACTTCTAAAAATCATAACTTTCTACTCTCTTGTCCAAACTTTTCGTGTTTTGTATCAATGGAAAGATAAAAACATAATCTACCAATTTCATTAAGACCACTTTGGCTAAATCCATCTAAATCAATAAAAATTTGCCATTGAAGTCTCTAAACACCATTCCAACACATCAACTTCACATATCAATACATCAACTTCACATATCAACACATCAACTTCACATATTCACCCACTATCATAAACTCTTCAACTAATTCATCTCAAACACAATTCAACTCTCCAATAAACTATTTCAAAGCCATTTCCCCACATCAAATTCAACACCAAAGGATATGCGCATACACATTTCTCTTTCACAAAAGTCATACACAATCTTACTCTTAATAGCATTTTCAAATCAAGTAAAATACACTTAACTTTTAAAGATCATAACTTTCAATCCCGATATCGAAAAATAGCATACTTTATGGCTACGAAAAGCTCTCAACATGATCTACAAATTTCATGTAGATCATTTTCTCAAAATCTGCCTAAAGCAAAAGTCAACTCTTTACTCCAAAGTTCAAATTTCTTAATTCTCCAAAATATAACACTTTCACTAATCATTTCTTGCTTTTTAACTTCCCTTTCAATCAACTAGTTCATTTTGACTTTCATAACTTATACAACTCTACTCAAATTTTAAAGTCATCAAAACCAATCACTTCATTTCTCATCAATCTCCTTTAAGTATAATAACATCTATAACACAATACCTATACAAACACACTCATTTAATTCCATTTAATATTTCTAATTTCTACCGAAAGTTCAGGGTCCAACATACCAAGACCACCTTTTCTACTTCATTTACTCCTCATTCTCAACTCCATCATAAAAATATATAGTCCATGATTAATCATGAACACCAACAACAGAACGTACACCTATGTAAATTTTCTTCATCAGTTTACTACATAAATTCAACTTCATTTTTTCTTTCATTCTACTTCTAACTTTCACCTTAATTCTTCTCACTTCAAAATCTTTTATCCACTAGAAACACCAAAGCAAAACTTAGACATATCCACATTTCTTATTCGCTACTTTACCCTTGCCTATTATTTCTTGGTTCAAGAATTTTCATTCATTTGCTCTTTACTCATGACTACTTGCCAAAATTTCTCCTTCAAATAGTTCCAACTTCTATAAAACATTCGGGGTCCAACACGAATACATTCTGTATATATATCATCCATGATCATAGTCCCTAATTGATCCAACTTTACTTGGATCATTTTAATCTTTAATACCATAATATTGTCGGGGCATTTGTTAACTTTTGGTTTCCCCAATTTCCTCTTTTTAAGATCATAACAAGGTTGTGTTTTCATTACATCCTGATTGTACACTCTAATCTCATTATTTATACTTATATCCCTATACTCCTCAAACAATCCAGGACAATACATTCACATCTATAACACATTCAGGGATATATCACCACAGTGCAATATTTATGTCATTCAATAATGCAACCCTTAATGCAAATACGTTGAATTATTATCTGTCATATTTACACATATACTATTTCTGTTTTCTACTTATCCACAAATTTTGTTTTCTCATATCACGAAAGATTATCATTTTTCTTACTAATTCTATCAGCTCAAACTCTTAACAATTGCTTATGCGTGTGACTCATACACATGCAACTCAAACTAGGGATCACTATCTGCTATGACATAACTAAAATATATCTAACTTGACACATATTTCGAAAAATGCTCAAGTAGGATACTAAACCTAGGCTCTTATACCATAAATTGTTGGACCCCATTTCCAGAGTTCAACTCCAGAGTCATAAAATGTGAGCCTATTACCCTATAGGGTTACTTCAATGAACTCTTAGTAGCCATCATCAACTAATCTTTATGCTCTAGTACTATAGGTGTTTGGCACCTCGCCCTCGTAAGACACGCGTCTGGCTTCCTAAGTGACATCTGAACACACATCCCACAAGGATGGCGTGCTCACACTAGTTAGTCACCAAAAATCACAAATTGAATTCTTCAGAATAATTGTAGCTCTATGTCTCTAGTTTATATTTAAATCAGAACCATTTCATTCGGAGCTCTATAGATCAAGATATGATTAAAAAGCAAAGAATGTTCATAACCAATTCGTGCCCTTCCAACTGATTCCCTCACTTTCTTTCCATCAATATTTTTCAAATCAATACCAAAGTCTATCATTTTTTTTGGAGAGATAGAGAAATGTGTTAGGAATCTATTAGTTCAAGAACCTGCCATTTGGAGGTTGGATGACAAAATTATGGCCAAAAGAATCAAACATGCTTAGAAAAGTTAGTGAAAGAAACAAGGAAAAGGGTGCCTAGTGCGATCGCGAGGAATAAAGGTGCGATCATGAGGAATAATGGTGCAATCATGAGAGTGCTTGGTATTATCGCGAGAGTGCCTGATCCAATCACGAGAGTGATTAGTGCGATCGCAAGAGTGCCTGATGTGAGCACGACCGAAGCTGTCCTATACATCTTATGCCACATTTCTAACTTATAATGATCATATCTCAACTCCAATATCCAAAAATTTCATACTTTATACCGTTGGAAAGCTAGAAAGATAAGCTACAACTTCTAAGAAGACACCTTTGTCTAATTCAACATAAATTAATATAGTTTTCCCCTAAAGTCAAAACACAAATTTGACCACTATGAAGAACTTGAAAATGAAATGCACAAACTTGGAAAGTCATGAGCAAAACGAAATATATTTCATTAACGTCAAAAGATAATAGTTTTACAAAGCTTTAATGGGCATTTCAAGCCATAATAGATCAATGTCTCAAATCTCAAAATACAAAATATACTAGAACTAATAACACTTGAAATGTGACTAAAGCCTTGTGTTTACAAAATCTAGCTTAAAATACAAAAATATACAAAATCGGAGTGATGCCTTAACTCTCTTTCACTCGATCTCTTACTCATAGCCTAGAGATGGGAAGGAATGGAGGTGAGCTTAAAAGCTCTTAGGTAACAAGTGTATAATTGGAAACAAGAAAAACCATTAAAAATTCTCAATGTCATAATCACTTTGCATCAAAATCCATAAAACATAAAGTTCCAAAATGTTTACATTATCAAACAATTTGTAAGCAACATAAGTCATGCATTCATCAAACTTGTCAACACATTCTAAACACATAATCACATCAAAAATGGTTTGGGTGGGTCTGTAAATAGAATGTACTAACATATTCCCACTTAATGGTCTTGTGTAGTTGTAAACAGAACATACTAACACATTCCCACATAATGGTCCTATGTAGTAGTAAACAGAACATACTATCACAATTCCACATAATGGTTTTACGTAGTCGTAAATATGATAGAGTCCACGAAAGAGCTCCGTGTCACTAACAGACAGGCAGAAGAAACCTTTAAGAAAGTCAAAGTGCACTTGACATAACAGAATAAACTACCATAAAATTGATTCTAGAATACTAAAACCCATGCATTTCTTAAGCTTCATGAACCAAAACCCTTCCAAAAATCCAAATGATTGAAAATGAGCTTACCTTGAGTCTTCACCAAATACTGAGATTATTGGCTCAAATGGAAGCTCTTCTCTTCCTCTTTCTTTTTCTCTTCTTGAGCAACCTCAAAATCTCTCTTAATAGTTAGGAAAAAATGAAACCCTAACTCCTCTATCTCTCATTTCGTTCTTCTCTTCTTCTCTACAACACACTCACTTCTTTCTCTCTTCACTCACATTTTTCTTCTTCATTTAAAAGCAAAACCACTCTTCTTCTTCCAATTATACCCTTTATGAGTGTAAAAGATCCATTTTGCCCTTCATTTATGCCTTAATGCTTAAGTGACATACCAAAAATGCCCTTAATGCATTCTTACCACTTTTATTTCAACTAATCCATGAATTAAATCTTACTAACATAGACATAATAATAATAACTCCAAAAATTATCAATCAAAGCCTCAAAAATTTTAAATCATGCTTAATTCAATAAGAAAAGAAATTCGAGGGTCAACACTAGTATTGTCCGTTATGGAACCAAGAATCGCTCAAAGGTCTGGTCAGCTAATTCTGAAGCATCTAGGTAAATTATTTTTCTCCAGTACCTAGTTTTATGCTATATACATTGTATAAAGCTGTGAACTTTCATGTGTTATGCACTGTATAAACATGAATTATGAGTGTAATGAATGTTTATATTTGGAATCAAATGCAAAGAATCTCATATGTCTTTGGTGATGTAAATACATGGATTACAGAATGTAATGACAATGTAAGCTTATGCCTATGAATAATATGAGAAAACTTAGTTCTTCAAAATGTTTATGTTCTATATCATGCCATGATAAGTTCAAGTGACTGCTCTAACATGCCGCTTCTGTGGGTTATGTGCTCGGATATTCTCTGGAATGTCAGTATATGCTCTATGGTAGTTACAAAAAGAGTTGACATTTAGCTAGGAAAATAAGAGGTTGTCATCAACAAAAATTATACTGATAATTTCATTTTCTTACATTTGGTATGATGTTTGAATGTGGGATTATTGCTAGAATTTAGCTTTATAAGCCTTATAAGTACCTCCATTCCAAAAAAGAATAGATATAGAGACACAGGGTCTCTTTGACCCAAATCTTTGTTAAGTCAAGATGACTTTACTTAAATATGATTTTGATGTATGACAAAAAGAGATCAAATAAAAAGAAAAAGGCATGTATTTAACCGGACACGCATAAACACGTATTTAACACGTATTTAATTCGGACACAGATGAACACAAACGAATTTGAACACAGACGAACTCAGACATAGACGAAGTCGAAACAATTGAAGTCAAATGAAGTCGACACAGACGATGTAAGACGCGGATATAGACGCAGATGCAGATGCAGACGCAGATATAAAGGCAGACGCAGACGCACTAATAACATAGACGCAGATGCAGACGCAGACGCAGATGCAGATATAGACGCAGACGCAGACGCAGATATAAATGCAGACACAGACGCACTAATAACACAGACGCAGAAAAGAAGCAGACACAAGAGTCAGTTTGAGTTAGTTACAGAACTCAACTGATTAACCGCTTCTTTCAAGTTTCAAGATTTAAGAGTCAAGATTCAATATTCAAGAATCAAGAAGCAGTTAGAGACGAAGGCTTTAAATACAAGTCGAAGTCGAAAATTGAAAAGTTACTGACTTAGAAAAATTACACAACGTGAAAAAAAGCGATCAAGTGCAATTTAGCTTAGTGCTATCTTACTGTAACAAAGCGATCAAATACGCTTCTGAAAGAAAAGTTGTACAGATAGCCTGCAGAGGCTAAGTGTGAAAGAATACTGGTTGTAGAGACCTGAAGAGGCTCGCAAAAGAATACTTGTAACGATTGAAGAGATAGTGAAATCTCAGAAGAAACTCTGAGGACTGGACGTAGCCCACGGTTTAGGGTGAACCGGGATAAATCTTCGTGTCTACCACTTTTACTCTTTATCTCTATTTTAGATTCAAGTTTTTCATTACTTAGCTTATATAAATAGTATTCAAAAGTTTTGATTAGTCAAAATCTATAAAAATTCTGTAAAGAATTTTATTTCTAACAAACAGTTTCGAAAGAACTATAAAAAGGGGAATACACAATTCAACCCCCCTTCTCGCGCATTCTAATAACGTTTTCTAAGTGTTATATTAACGTGTGATTCACTTCAATTGGTATCAGAGCGTGGTATCCAAGAATCACTTTGGCGAAGTGTGGATTAAAGATAATGGCGGAATCACATGTATACATCATTTGAAGGAGCCTCACCACTAGACCTCCAAAGATTCAACGGAGAAGACTATCACTCTTTGGAAAGATAGGATGCGGCTATTCATCGAATCTAATCATGTCGACCTTTGGGACGTAATAGAGAACAGACCCTATACACCCGTAGATGAAGAAGGCAATTCTATTCCACGGAATAGATGGACAATGATCGTAAAGCAAGAATACAAACTAAATTCAAAGGCTAAATTTTTCTTGACGTGTTCCCAAGCGAAGTTTAGTACGACAAAGTCCACGGATGCGACATCGCAAAAGAAATGTGGGACACATTGTCCATTCTTGACGAAGGCACAAGCCAGTTAAAGAATCCAAGATAAGTATTCTTGTGCACCAATATGAACTTTTAGGATGGAAGATGAAGAATCTATTGATCAAATGTTTCGAAGATTTCAAACAACTGTCAATGGATTGAAAGCTCTTGGAAGGACGACAACAATCAAGATCATGTTGAAAGATTCTAAGAAGTCTTCCTAAGAGATGGAGACCTAAAGTTACTGCGGTGCAAGAAGCCAAAGACTTGAGCGTGTTAAAGCTGGATGAGTTGCTGGGATCTTTAAAGATTCATGAAGTTGAACTTAACGCTGAAGACAAGCCCAAGCGGGACAAGTCGATAGCACTGAAGGTCGGACAAAAGAATCATAAGACTCAGAGAAGGAGGAAGTCATCAAAAGCGTTGAAAATTGAAGAATCAAATGATGACAACTCTAACCAATCAGAACCAGAGTCAAGTGATGAAGATGATGAATTATCTTTCATCTCTAGAAAGATAAGACGCATGTGGAAGAAGAAGTTCAGAGGGAACCAGACATTCAGAAAGAGTGGGAAAGATGAAGCTAAACCAGAGAAGTCTTCTATCATCTGCTACGAGTGCAATCAGCCTGGACACTACAAGTCCGAATGTCCTACTCTCAAGAAGAAACCAAAGAAGAGTAGAGAAGGCAAGAAAAGCATGATGGCAACATGGGAGGACCTAGATTCATCAGAATCAGATACAGGTTCCGAGTCATCAGAACATGCGAACATCTGCCTGATGGCCGAGGAAAATAGTGATGAGGAGGTAAAATCTGATTACGATAATTTGCATGATGCCTACTCAGAATTGTTAGAAGATTCTCATGCTATTCTAAAACAGTACAAGCTGTTAAAGAAAAAGTATGCAAAAAATATTAGACATACTGAGGTAATAGAAAAAGAAAATATTTGTCTAAAGAAACAATTAAAAGATAAAAAGAAAGTCAGAGATGATCGGAAGAAATCAATCAACTTAAACTAAGGATTAAGAATCTATCAGCTGATTTAGCTACTTTCACAGAAAGTACAAAGAAAATGAATGAAATGCTTGGAAAATATAGACATCCGAGTGATAAGACTAGATTAGGGTTTACAGGAAACAAGAATCAGTCTCGTAAAAAATCTGTCTTTCAAAAAGGGAATCATAAGACATTTCATTTTAATCAACATCCTAGTTATATGCATCAAAGATCACATCATATGCATATTACTAACCATAAAGGACCCAAGAAAATCTGGGTACCAAAAAATAAAATAGTTTCTCCTGCAGATATCCTTCCTTGGAAGATACGGCAAGCACCATTGGTATTTAGACAGTGGATGCTCGCGACATATGACGGAAGAAGGTCTATGTTCCTAGACATTCAAGATAAGAAGGAGGA
Source organism: Erythroxylum novogranatense (assembly GCA_029891385.1). Taxonomy (NCBI): domain Eukaryota; kingdom Viridiplantae; phylum Streptophyta; class Magnoliopsida; order Malpighiales; family Erythroxylaceae; genus Erythroxylum; species Erythroxylum novogranatense. The sequence continues at coordinate 83,641,213 of CM057234.1, forward strand.
TCAAGAACTTCATGGAGACAACCAGCAGAGCAAAATTATTGGAATCAGGAAAATAGGTAAAGATTCCTTTGCATGCATAAATAATGTACTGCTTGTTGATGGTCTGAAGCATAACTTGATTAGCGTCAGTCAATTATGTGATTATGGTTTCATAGTTACATTCAATCAAAATCTTTGCGAAGTCAGAAACAAAGATGGGTCTATACTTTTCTCTGCCAAGAAAAGAAACAATCTTTACAAAATCAGTTTAGAAGATTTTCAAAGTCAAAATATTTCATGTTTTCTATCTTCTGAAGAAGAAAGACTAATCTAGCATAAAAAGCTAGGTCATATCTCTTTGAAACATATTTCAAAATTGGTAAAACATGATTTGGTAAGAGGTTTGTCAAAAATAAGTTTTGACAAAGAATTTTTTTGTGAAAATTGTTTGAAAGGAAAAAAAGTTAAAACCTCTTTTTCTTCTAAAAGTTTTGTGACCTCATCTAGACCTTTAGAATTGTTACATATGGATTTATTTGGTCCAACAAGGACAATAAGTCTTGGCAGAAAGAAATATGGATTTGTTATTGTTGATGACTTTACTCAATTTTTTTAGATATTGTTCTTATCACACAAAGATGAGTCTTTTAAGTGCTTTAGAATCTTATCCAGAAAGTTACAGAATGAAAAAAGAATGTCCATAGCCAGTATCAGGAGTGACCATGGTGGAGAATTTGAAAATGAGAATTTTAGAGTATTTTGTGAGGAGAATGGAATTTTCCACAACTTCGGCCCTAGAACTCCACAATGTAATGGAGTTGTTGAAAGGAAGAATAGGACGATTCAAGAGATGACAAGGACCATGCTATGTGAGACTAATCTTCCTAAGTATTTCAAGCGAAGTCGTGAATACAACATGCTATATTCGAATAGAATTCTATTATGCACCCATGTTCAAGAAGACTCCTTATGAGTTATGGAATGAAAGAAGACCAAGCATATCTTACTTTCATCCATTCGGTGCAAATGTTCCATTTTGAATACAAAAGAGTCTGTTGGATAAATTCGATTCAAGACCTATCCAGAATCTTTCTGGGCTACTCATCATCGCCTAAGGCTTTTCGAAGTTTACAACCTTACTTCAAAGATCATTGAAGAGACCATCCATGTCAAGTTTGATGATAGTTCTCAACCTCATAAGGAAGATGACATGGAGAATGAAGGTCCTTCAAAGAACTTACATGATACCACAGAAACTCCTTCATCAGACACTCATGAGAACAAAAGTGAAGATATTCCAGAAACTATTGAACTAAGAAGAGATTGGAAGTATAAAAGTTCTCATCCAGAAAAGTTAATTATCGGAGAGACCTCAGAAGGAGTTAGGACAAGGTCCAGATTCAGAAGAGAAGCTAATGTAGCTTTTATCTCTGAAGTAGAGCCTAAGAAGGTTGAGGAAGCTCTTCAAGACGAAGCTTGGGTGTTAGTCATGCAAGAGGAGCTGAATCAATTTACTTGGAATAACGTCTGGTCCTTAGTTCTGAAACCTTCTAAGAAATCCATTATAGGAACCAGATGGGTTTTTAAGAATAAGTTAGACGAATCAGGAAGAGTGAGTCGAAATAAGGCAAGATTAGTAGCACAAGGCTATAATCAGCAAGAAGGAATAGACTACAATGAAACATATGCTCCAAAGATGAGACTTGAAGCTATAAGGATTTTGTTAGCATATGCGATCTGCCATGATATAAAGTTGTTTCAGATGGATGTGAAGAGTGCATTTCTGAATAGCTTTATAGATGAAGAGGTGTATTTGAAACAACCACCTGGATTCGAAGATGTTAAAAACCCAGACTATGTCTATAGACTTCATAAAGCCTTATACGGCCTGAAGCAAGCTCCTAGAGCTTGGTATGATCGTGTGAGTACCTTTTTAATAGAAAATGGTTTCAGTAGAGGTCAAGTTGATAAGACGCTCTTTAGGAAGAATTTTCAGATTGATTTTATCTTAGTACAGATTTACGTTGATGATATCATTTTTGGTGCTACTTCAAAAGAATTATGCATGAAGTTTTAAAGTCTAATGAAGAAAGAATTTGAAATGAGTATGATGGGTGAGTTAAAGTTCTTTCTGTTAGAGTAATGCCCTAAAGGCAATCGCCTTTAGTGCATTTTAATATAATTTGTGCATCTTTATAAATAAATAAAGAAAGGCATATTTCATTAATTTGTTGTTCATTATTTATGAGTGATATAATGTCGCGATAACCTCAAGTCTAAGGATATGCACTATTGCTATGATGAGATTATCACCGACATTAGAATAAGACATCCATGTGATGATCTCATGGCAGTCATCCAACGTATTTACTACCTCTAATAAACATCCACATCTCAACCCTAAATATCTCATATTTACGCTGAGATCCACCGCTTGATCAAATCAAGGAGCATGAGATGTTTAGTCTTCCGGACATCATGTCCAGCCTCAAGAATCCTATGACTAGGATAATTTAGATAATGACATAATTGCACATGATAGAATCTCAGAGGTGATCACATCATAATTTCCTTCATGCTATGTCATATATTATGGACTTCATTAATTTGATTATAGATTCATATCGCTCATAAATAATGAACAACAAATTAATGAAATATGCCTTTCTTTATTTATTTATAAAGACCGACATAAATTTGTATTAAAATGCGCTAAAGGCTATTGCCTTTGTGGCACTACTCTAACAATCTCCCACTGACCTAAAGCCAATCGCTTTGATATCTAATACCATAGGCGAAAGTACATGAGACTCAAAACTCTTTTGTGACAATGGCTTCACAACGGATTAGCAATATTCTCGCTTCGGTGAGAACTCTCTCGATCCGACATCACCACGCCCCTATGATCTCCTTATCAAATGATATCTACAGAGTACGTGTTTGGATCGTTGATGAGAACTTGGTTCCTTCGCTGCTTAATAGCCCCATTGTTGTCACAATACAATCAGATGGGCCCATCATCGCTAGGAACCACACCAAGTTCAAGAATGAACTTTTGATCCAAACCGCCTTTCGTCGCTCAAGCGGCAATGTACTCGCCTCGGTTGTTGAATCGACATCGTCTCTTGTTTGAACTCTTCCAACCGACCGCCTCGCCGCTCAGTGTGAATACATAACCTGATTGGGATTTGGAATCATCCTTATCGTAATGAAAACTAGCATCTCAGATACCCGCCACATGGAGATCTCCATCCCCATATATCAAGAAAACATCCTTAGTCCTTCGTAAGTACTTAAGGATATTCTTAATACCACCCAAAGGACCCTCACCAGATCCGATTGGTATCTACTCGTAACGCTTAGAGCATATGATACATCGGGTCTCGTACATAGCATAGCATACATGATAGATCCTACCGCTGATGCATACGGGATCATATTCATGCGCATCCTCTCATCTTGTGTCTTAGGACACATAGATTTTGAGAGTGTTATCCTATGAGTCACGGGAAGGTACCCTCTCTTGGATTGCTCCATGCTAAACCTCTTTAGCATCTTGTCTATGTACGTTGATTGCGAAAGACCAAGCAACCTTTTTTATCTATCTCTGTAGATCCTTATCCCAAGGATATAAGTTGCTTCACCAAGGTCTTTCATGGCAAATTGTTTAGCATTACGATCAGATCGTAATGTCTTGATGAAGCAACTTATATCCTTGGGATAAGGATCTACAGAGATAGATCAAAAATGTCTATGGAAAGGTTCGTGATATGGTCCATGATGAATATATATTCATTCGTCAAACCAATTACTTTCTGGTCAATTGGGGGTCATGATGTGTTGCTAGATACCGCTCATGACTTGCTTAGATTAAGTATTAATCTAAGTGGGCAACATAACCGGGAACCTAATGGGTCACACGCATAAGAGTGTCTCGGAGAACTCGTAAAATAGTTTTGGACAGAGTTCCAATATATAGAGAGCAATCGGATTAAATGGATCCCGATGAGATCGGGATATGTCCCGATGAGATCGCGACATCGATATTGCTAAAAAAGGTTTCCGGGAGTTTTTCCCATACCGGGACCCGGTAGGACCGACCCCAGTGTGACTGGACCACTTCAGTAATATATATACATATATATATATGATTAATTAATTAATTAATTAATTAATTAATATATATATATATCTATATATATATATGTTGAATACGTGGATTGATGAGAAGGAGAAAGGAAGGTTCTTTTACTTTGCTTAGTCATCAAGTTAATAAATGACAAAAAGACAAAACTAAAAGATGAGTGAAGTGGAGGTCGTGGCTTTTGAATAAAAGGAAGAAGAAAGGGTTTTTCTTCTTGGAAGTTCTCATCTTCGTTGGCTTGAAGGAGGAAGAAAGGTTTTGTGAAAAACCTTAGAGATTTGATCTCTCATCCACGATCTCCTTCATCTTCAAGCTTCTCATCCTCCTTCTTCATCGTGACTCCAAGCTCTCCATAGAACAAAGGTAAGATCTAGCAGTCTTTAATTTGTTCTGGCTATTCCCGGGTCAAAGGGTTTGTCCCGGTTAGGTTCTCCGATCTCTGCTTGGATATCGCTAGAGACGGTCTCCTTTGGCGTTCGGTTTGAGTTTGTTATATACATACACATGGATCCTGGCTTTCGGGAAGGTCCCGGAATAAAAAAAAAAAATTTTCCGCACCGTGGGCATGTGATGCTCACACCGGGATTTTCCTACAGTGGTATCAGAGCCACTTGTGTCGTATATAACAACGAAACCATGACTAGGTCGGAGTTGCTATAGCATGTGATGATGATGCATGTTGTATGTGTTGAATTTCGAATTCAGTATGAGATATAGTTTTCGAAATTTTCTTGCCCAGATATGTTCACAAGATGTTGTTGCATATGTCTGTGGAAGCCCGGAATTTATCAATGTGATTTGATATGGTTTAGCTAATTTATTCCCTAATGTGCTGGGTGTTGTCTTTGTGCACATTCACTAAACAGGCATGCTTATAAATTCGAGAATAAACTGTAGAAAAATGGTTTTTCGGATTTTCTTTTACCTACATGTCCCTAAGATGTTTATGAATGTCTATGTGGATGGAAAAATGTTTTCGAGGTGATTTACTATTTATTTGAGAATTTATTGTGTGCTGCTGGGAATAGCTGTGTTAAGGAACACAGATTTTGAATTGGCTTTGTTGCTGAGGTTGAATGAGTTTTTGATGGAAATAAATCCCAAACAAATTCATGGAGAATTTTGGGAACATGTAGTAACCTCTGTAATTTTCTCCGAATTTATTGAAATTTTTTCAATGGGTTTTTCAAGCAAAACATAAAGCTTGGCAGTTTTGAGAAAGTTGCTAGAGTTGTTTTGTTTGAACTAAGAAATCGTGTAGATTTCAGTTCCAATGCCTTGGATCATTTTTAATGTGATTAAAAATGTGTTACATTGATTTTTTATGCTTGCCTAAATGAATTTTTTGAAATTAGGTTTCCAAATAATTTTCGGATGTCAAATGTGTCTCATTAGCGTCTCGTTAGTATATTCCCTTATCTTGATTGTTTTGGCCGTCACAAATTTTGTGACATGTGCCGAAGTAGTCTTAATAAAGTGTAGACTACCTAGAGATACTTAGGGTGATAATTTGATATTCTCGAATTATTTGGAAATCCAAGTGAATAACAGTGTATTCACTGATTTCAAATTCTTCATGTATAGTTTTGACTATATATGGTAAGCAACAATGAAAGTGTTTCATTGGTACATCATAATAATGTGTATTAGACTTGGTGTTGTGAATTTGAACTATCTGAATTGAGAAATTAGCCAATTAAGATAGCAATTTCTCTTGGATAAGTCGACTTACACAATGTACAAGTCGACTTGTCTGCAATTTTGTAGACGATAAGTCGACTTGCACAATGGAACAAGTCGACTTGTTAGTATCTGTTGCATAAGTCGACTTACACATGCATAAGTCGACTTATTAGAGGCATAAGCCCACTTATACATACACAAGTCGACTTATAACATGCAAAAGAGGGATGATGGATGATTTTAGGTATAAAATCAATGTGATTGATCATATGCCCTAAATCATTCCATATAGTCATAGTGACTATAATCCTACGGCTTGGAGAAGAAGAAGATGAGACCTAAAAACCCTCAAATAATATGAAAATTAACGCCTTCCATTAATATGGGGAGAACCAGAGTTCTTATAGAGTTGGGTTGTTGGGCAAACCCAAGCTCACTCTATACGGATATGTTTGAACCATGGAAAATGAGATTTTCGGATTAATGGGTCGGTTTTCACTAGAAGCGTTGATTTGTTGAGCAAACTCAAGGTCAACGTGGACAGAGGCGAAATTGGGTAGTGTACATCAGATGTACACGCATCAAGATTTGATAACCAAATGTGTGTGCATACATCAAAAGTTGATAGCACTAGTCGATAGTTGCACCTATGATGGAAATGGTATGATTGATACCTGCCGATTGAACTAAGGTGGCTTGTTGGGCAAACCCAAGGTCATTTTTAGGAATGTCGGATATCTATCTATGATGCAATTGGTATGATCGATACCTACCGATTGAACTAAGGTGGCTTGTTGGGCAAACCTAAGGTCATTTTTTAGGAATGTCGGATATCGACCCACTAGGACATTTTGTCATAATGTTTCTTGGATTCGTACTGAGGGTTATGGATTCTTTGAAACTAGTGGGAGCTATATGCATGTCATTCAAGTCCTTATGTCATGCATGTAATTCTATTCTAACATTCTTTCTCTCTTTCCCTATAAGTCGATTGAAGATGACTTCCAGTGTGAACTTGCGCTCACTTATAGACTCCAACAAATTAACTGGACCAAATTTTTTAGATTGGCTGAGAAATCTGAGAATTGTTCTCAGATCTGAGGAACTGGGCTATGTCCTACATGTTCCACTTCCTGATTCACTTGCTGTTGATGCTTCTGATGAGGATCAGAAAGTTTATCATAGGCTAGTGAATATGGTGGCATCCTCTTCTTCTGGTTCAAAGAAAAAGAAAAAGAAGAAGAAAAGGTCTAAGAAACTAAAAGGAAGTATAGCCAAGAAGAAAACCAAAGAGACTGCACCAAAAGGAACTTGCTTCCATTGTGACAAGACCGTCCTTTGGAAGCGGGCTAGAAAGTCTATCTGGAGGAACTGAAGCGTAAGAAGGCATCGATGCCTCGACTTCTTCGTGTATGTTTGTCATCGAGGTTAATATCGCTTCTGATCATAACATATGGGTATTAGATACGGTTGTGGCTCACACATATGCAATGATATCTGAGGGCCTCGGGGACGATGAGATGACTCGTGAAGGAGAGGTGAACTGCGTGTGGGAAATGGAGCAAGAGTTCTGCATTAGCCGTAGGCACTTATTTCTTATCCTCCCCACTTTGGGCTTGTAATTAAATTGGATGATTGTTATTTTGTACTGTATTAACAAAGAACATATTATACATTTCTTGTTTAAATTGAGTGGTTTCCATTTGACTTTTAGTAACAATGGTTGTTCTATTAGTTTGAATGGAATGCTTTATGGTCTTGGTACTTTATGCAATGGAATTTACATATTAGATATGTCACATCCAATTATGAATGTCAATGACACGAAAAGACATAAACGAGATAATTTAAAATCAACTTACTTATGCCATTGTCGCCTTGGCCATATAAATGAGAGACGATAGCTAAGCTCCATAAGAGTGGTAGTTTAGGTCATTTAATTATGAATCATATGACACATGCGAATCTTGTTTATTAGGCAAGATGACTAAGTTACCCTTTAAGGGAAAGGGTGAACGAGCGACTGGAGTATTAGACCTAATACATTCAGATGTATATGGTCCGATGTCCATCCATGCTAGAAGTGGTTACCTTTACTTCATTACCTTTATCGATGACTATTCTCGATATGGGTACTCAGATCGATGAGATACAAATCAAGCATTTGAAAAGTTCAAACAATTCAGAAATGAAGTAAAAAACAACTTGGGAAAAGTATCAAGACATTACGATCGATCGTGGTGGGGAATACTTAAACCAAGAGTTTTGGATTATCTCGAGATAATGGATTTTATCTCAATGGACTCCTCCTTACACACCACAAAGATAATGGTGTGGCGAGAAGGAGAAATCGAACCTTGTTAGACATGGTACGATCAATGATGGGCTTTGCAAAGTTACCAAAATCCTTTTGGGGGTATGCAATCGAGACAGCTGTTTACTTGTTAAACAGAGTTCCATCAAAGATAGTTGATGTTACTCCATATGAGATGTGGACTAACAAAAGACCCTATCTTACTCATTTGAAAGTTTGGGGCTGTCCTGCTTATGTGAAGCGGACTCAGTCAGATAAACTTGATGCAAAATCTGACAAGTGTTTGTTCGTAGGATATCCTAAAGAAACAATGGGATATCAGTTCTACCTTGCTGAAGAACAAAAGGTGTTTGTTTCAAAGCATGCTGTCTTTTTAGAGAAAGAGTTTCTTTTACAAGAAGACAGTAGGAGCAAAATTGAGCTTGAAGAAGTTCAGGATGCTCGAACAGACGCAGATCAACTGCCTGAACCTCAAACTGTAACTCATACAGATGAAGTAACAGTTCAACCTTCTACACACACGAAGTTAAGTAGGTCACGTAGGATACGCTCTGTTCCCGAGAGATATGGATTTCGTGAATGAACAGAATGACGTATTGCTCATAGAAGATGATGAGCCTACCACCTATGAAGAGGTTACGAAGAGTTCGTAGTCTCGTAAATGGCTTCATGCCATGCAGGCCGAAATGGATTCCATGTATGGAAACCAAGTATGGACTTTGGTTGATGCACCAAGGAATAAAACCCATAGGGTGTAAGCAGGTTTTCAAAAGAAAACCGACATGGATGGTAATGTAATTACCTATAAAGAAGGCTTGTGGCTAAAGATTTTAAATCAAAGACAAGGAGTTGACTACGACGAGACCTTCAGCCTAGTAGCAATGCTTAAATCCATTAGAATACACCTAGCCATTGTCACTCATTATGATTATGAGATATGGCAAATGGATGTGAAGACAGCTTTCCTAAATGGAAATCTAGCTGAGGATGTGTATATGACACAACCTGAGGGCTTCACCTCCTATGATGGCGAAAAGGTATGCAAGCTTCGTAAATCCATCTATGGATTGAAGCAAGCATCCAGAGTTGGAATATCCGTTTTGATGAGGTAATCAAAGAGTTTGGTTTCTCACAAAATCCGGATGAATCTTGTGTGTATAAGAAGGTCAATGGGATCGCAATCGTATTCCTTGTGCTATATGTGGATGACATATTATTACTAGGAAACGATGTCTCGCTTCTAATCAGTCAAGATTTGGTTGTCCAAACAATTTGCCATGAAAGATCTTGGTGAAGCAACTTATATCCTTGGGATAAGGATCTATAGAGATAGATCAAAAAGGTTGCTTGGTCTTTCACAATCAACGTACATAGACAAGATGCTAAAGAGGTTTAGCATGGAGCAATCCAAGAGAGGGTACCTTCCCGTGACTCATGGGATAACACTCTCGAAATCTATGTGTCCTAAGACACAAGATGAGAGGATGCGCATGGATATGATCCCGTATGCATCAGCGGTAGGATCTATCATGTATGCTATGCTATGTACGAGACCCGATGTATCATATGCTCTAAGCGTTACGAGCAGATACCAATCGGATCCTGGTGAGGGTCATTGGGTGGCTGTTAAGAATATCCTTAAGTACTTACGAAGGACTAAGGATGTTTTCTTGATATATGGGGATGGAGATCTCCAAGTGAGCGGGTATACAGATGCTAGTTTTCATTCTGATAAGGATGATTCCAAATCCCAATCAGGTTATGTATTCACACTGAACGGCGGGGCAGTCAGTTGGAAGAGTTCTAAACAAGAGACGACTGTCGATTCAACAACCGAGGCAGAGTACATTGCCGCTTCAGAAGCAGCAAAGGAAGCAGTTTGGATCAAGAAGTTCATTACTGAACTTGGTGTGGTTCCTAGCAGTGATGGGCCCATACAAATGTATTGTGACAACAATGGGGCTATTGCGCAGGCGAAGGAACCAAGTTCTCATCAACGATCCAAAAACGTACTCCGCAGATATCATTTGATAAGGGAGATCATAGGACGTGGTGATGTCCAGATCGAGAGAGTTACCACCGAGCAGAATATTGTTGATCCATTGACGAAGCCATTGTCACAAAAGAGTTTTGATTCTCATGTACTCGCCTATGGTATTAGATATCAAGGCGATTGGCTTTAGGTCAAGTGGGAGATTGTTAGAGTAGTGCCCTAAAGGCAATCGCCTTTAGCGCATTTTGTACAAATTTGTGTACAGTCTTTATAAATAAATAAAGAAAGGCATATTTCATTAATTTGTTGTTCATTATTTATGAACTGATATAGATCTGTAATCAAATTAATGAAGTCCATGATATATGACATAGCATGAAGGAAATTATGATGTGATCACACCATCGAGATTCCTATCATGTGCAATTATGTCATTATCTAAATTATCCTAGTCATAGGATTATGAGACCGGAAATCGGTAATCCGGAAAGACTAGCACATCTCATGCTCCTTGATTTGATCAGCAAAGGATCTCGTAAACCGTAAACATGAGATATTTAGGGTTGAGATGTGGATGCTTACTAGAGGTAGTAAGTACATTGGATGACCTGCCATGAGATCATCACATGGATGTCCTATTCTAATGTCAGTGATAATCTCATCATAGCAATGGTGCAAATATCCTTAGACTTGAGGTGCTCAAGGATATCTTGGATACTGATTCTTTGCTTTGACTCCATTCCTTGTTTCTTTACAGAGGTCGCTCATAGGGTGGTGCTTGGGTACAGTTTGAGGTATTCGAAGGTAATTGAGTAGCCAATAGAGGATTCACCACTTCTGTGATAGCAGAAGGTGATACCCATGGCCTCTTGTCAGGGTCATTACTTAGAAATCTCTAGCCGGAGTATGTATGTCGTGAAGAGTGTCTTCAGTGACATATTAAGTAATGAGTCCCAGGACAAGAACTAAAATCATTTGGACTAGATTTGACGTAGTCAGTCTAGTGAGAGTTGACACATTGCCCATACTTATAACCAAGGGGGGTATAGGATGGTGAAAGGACGAATTGCACGGTAATTGTCTATGGAAAGGTTCGTGATATGGTCCATGATGAATATATATTCATTCGTCAAACCAATTACTTTCCGGTCAATTAGGAGTCTTGATGTGTTGCTAGATACCGCTCATGACTTGCTTAGATTAAGTGTTAATCTAAGTGGCCAACATAACCGGGAACCTAATGGGTCACACGCATAAGAGTGTCTCGGAGAACTCGTAAAATAGTTTTGGACAGAGTTCCAATATATAGAGAGCAATCGGATTAAATAGATCCCGATGAGATCGCGACATCGATATTGCCGAAAAAGGTTTCCGGGGGTTTTTCCCATACCGGGACCCGGTAGGACCGACCCCAGTGTGACTGGACCACTTCAGTAATATATATACATATATATATATGATTAATTAATTAAATAATTAATATATATATATATATGTTGAATACGTGGATTGATGAGAAGGAGAAAGGAAGGTTCTTTTACTTTGCTTAGTCATCAAGTTAATAAATGACAAAAAGACAAAACTAAAAGATGAGTGAAGTGGAGGTCGTGGCTTTTGAATAAAAGGAAGAAGAAAGGGTTTTTCTTCTTGGAAGTTCTCATCTTCGTTGGCTTGAAGGTGGAAGAAAGGTTTTGTGAAAAACCTTAGAGATTTGATCTCTCATCCACGATCTCCTTCATCTTCAAGCTTCTCATCCTCCTTCTTCATCGTGACTCCAAGCTCTCCATAGAACAAAGGTAAGATCTAGCAGTCTTTAATTTGTTCTAGTTATTCCCGGGTCAAAGGGTTTGTCCCGGTTAGGTTCTCCAATCTCTGCGTGGATATCGTTAGAGACGGTCTCCTTTGGTCGTTCGGTTTGAGTTTGTTACATATATACACATGGATCCTGGCTTTCGGGAAGGTCCCGGAACAAAAAAATTTTGTTTTCCGCACCGTGGGCATGTGATGCTCATACCAGGATTTTCCTACAGTGATATCAGAGCCACTTGTGTCGTATATAACAACGAAACCATGACTAGGTCGGAGTTGCTATAGCTTGTGATGATGATGCATGTTGTATGTGTTGAATTTCGAATTAAGTATGAGATATAGTTTTCGAAATTTTCTTGCCCAGATATGTTCACAAGATGTTTTTGCATATGTCTGTGGAAGCCCGGAATTTATCAATGTGATTTGATATGGTTTTGCTAATTTATTCCCTAATGTGTTGGGTGCTGTCTTTGTGCACATTCACTGAACAGGCATGCTTATAAATTCGAGAATAAATTGTAGAAAAATTATTTTTCGGATTTTCTTTTACCTACATGTCCCTAAGATGTTTATGAATGTCTATGTGGATGGAAAAATGTTTTCGAGGTGATTTACTATTTATTTGAGAATTTATTGTGTGCTTATGGGAATAGCTGTGTTAAGGAACACAGATTTTGCATTGGATTTGTTGCTGAGGTTGAATGAGTTTTTGATGGAAATAAATCCTAAAACAATTCATGGAGCATTATGGGAACATGTAGTAACCTCTTTAATATTCTCCGAATTTATTGAAATTGTTTCAATGGGTTTTTAAAGCAAAACATAGTGCTTGGCAGTTTTGAGAAAGTTGCTAGAGTTGTTTTGTTTGAACTAAGAAATCATGTATATTTCAGTTCCAATGCCTTCGATCATTTTTAATGTCATTAAAAATGTGTTATATTGATGTTGTATGCTTGCCTAAATGAATTTTTTGAAATTAGGTTTCCAAATAATTTTCGGATGTCAAATGTGTCTCATTAGCGTCTCGTTAGTATATTCCCTTATCTTGATTGTTTTGGCCGTCACAAATTTTGTGACATGTGCCGAAGTAGTCTTGATAAAGTGTAGACTACCTAGAGATACTTAGGGTGATAATTTGATATTCTCGAATTATTTGGAAGTCCAAGTAAATAACAGTGTATTCACTGATTTCAAATTCTTCATGTATAGTTTTGACTATATATGGTAAGCAACAATGAAAGTGTTTCATTGGTACATCATAATAATGTGTATTAGACTTGGTGTTGTGAATTTGAACTATACGAATTGAGAAATTAGCCAATTAAGATAGCAATTTCTCTTGGATAAGTCGACTTACACAATGTACAAGTCGACTTGTCCGTGCACTGTAGACGCATAAGTCGACTTGCACAATGGAACAAGTCGACTTGTTCGTGTACAGCTGCATAAGTCGACTTACACATGCATAAGTCGACTTACACAGAGGCATAAGTCGACTTATACATACACAAGTCGACTTATAACATGCAATGGAGGGATGATGGATGATTTTAGGTATAAAATCAATGTGATTGATCATATGCCCTAAATCATTCCATATAGTCATAGTGACTATAATCCTACGGCTTGGAGAAGAAGAAGATGAGACCTAAAAACCCTCAAATAATATGAAAATTAACGCCTTCCATTAATATGGGGAGAACCAGAGTTCTTATAGAGTTGGGTTGTTGGGCAAACCCAAGCTCACTCTATACGGATATGTTTGAACCATGGAAAATGAGATTTTTGGATTAATGGGTCGGTTTTCACTAGAAGCGTTGATTTGTTGAGCAAACTCAAGGTCAACGTGGACAGAGGCGAAATTGGGTAGTGTACATCAGATGTACACGCATCAAGAGTTGATAACCCAATGTGTGTGCATACATCAAAAGTTGATAGCACTAGTTGATAGTTGCACCTAAGATGGAAATGGTATGATTGATACCTGCCGATTGAACTAAGGTGGCTTGTTGGGCAAACCCAAGGTCATTTTTAGGAATGTCGGATATCTATCTATGATGCAATTGGTATGATCGATACCTACCGATTGAACTAAGGTGGCTTGTTGGGCAAACCCAAGGTCATTTTTTAGGAATGTCGGATATCGACCCACTAGGACATTTTGTCATAATGTTTCTTGGATTCGTACTGAGGGTTATGGATTCTTTGAAACTAGTGGGAGCTATATGCATGTCATTCAAGTCCTTATGTCATGCATGTAATTCTATTCTAACATTCTTTCTCTCTTTCTCTATAAGTTGATTGAAGATGACTTCCAGTGTGAACTTGCGCTCACTTATGGACTACAACAAATTAACTGGACCAAATTTTCTAGATTGGCTGAGAAATCTGAGAATTGTTCTCAGATCTGAGGAACTGGGCTATGTCCTACATGTTCCACTTCCTGATTCACTTGCTGTTGATGCTTCTAATGAGGATCAGAAAGTTTATCATAGGCTAGTGAATATGGTGGCATCCTCTTCTTCTGGTTCAAAGAAAAAGAAACAGAAGAAGAAAAGGTCTAAGAAACCAAAAGGAAGTATAGCCAAGAAGAAAACCATAGAGACTGCACCAAAAGGAACTTGCTTCCATTATGGCAAGACTGGTCACTGGAAGCGGAACTGTAAAGTCTATCTGGAGGAACTGAAGCAGAAGAAGGCATCAGATGCCTCAACTTCTTCAGGTATGTTTGTCATTGAGGTTAATACTGTTTCTTATCATAACATATGGGTATTAGATACCGGTTGTGGCTCACACATATGCAATGATATCTGAGGCCTCGGGACGATGAGACGACTCATGAAGGGAGAGGTAGACCTGCGTGTGGGAAATGGAGCAAGAGTTGTTGCATTAGCCGTAGGCACTTATTTCTTGTCACTCCCCACTGGGCTTGTAATTAAATTGGATTATTGTTATTTTGTACCTGTATTAACATAGAACATATTGTCTGTTTCTTGTTTAAATTGAGCTGGTTTCCATTTGACTTTTAGTAACAATGGTTGTTCTATTAGTTTGAATGGAATGCTTTATGGTACTGGTACTTTATGCAATGGAATTTACATATTAGATATGTCACATCCAATTATGAATGTCAATGACACGAAAAGACATAAACGAGATAATTTAAAATCAACTTACTTATGTCATTGTCGCCTTGGCCATATAAATGAGAGACGCATAGCTAAGCTCCATAAGAGTGGTAGTTTAGGGTCATTTAATTATGAATCATATGACACATGCGAATCTTGTTTATTAGGCAAGATGACTAAGTTACCCTTTAAGGGAAAGGGTGAACGAGCGACTGGAGTATTAGACCTAATACATTCAGATGTATATGGTCCGATGTCCATCCATGCTAGAAGTGGTTACCTTTACTTCATTACCTTTATCGATGACTATTCTCGATATGGGTACTTGATATCGATGAGATACAAATCAAGCATTTGAAAAGTTCAAACAATTCGAAATGAAGTAGAAAATAACTTGGGAAAAGTATCAAGACATTACGATCCGATCGTGGTGGGGAATACTTAAACCAAGAGTTTTGGATTATCTCGAGATAATGAGATTTTATCTCAATGGACTCCTCCTTACACACCACAAAGATAATGGTGTGGCAGAAAGGAGAAATCGAACCTTGTTAGACATGGTACGATCAATGATGGGCTTTGCAAAGTTACCAAAATCCTTTTAGGGTATGCAATCGAGACAATTTGTTTACTTGTTAAGCAGAGTTCCATCAAAGCGATTGATGTTACTCCATATGAGATGTGGACTAACAAAAGACCCTATCTTACTCATTTGAAAGTTTGGGGCTGTCACGCTTATGTGAAGCGGACTCAATCGAGATAAACTTGATGCAAAATCGACAAGTGTTTGTTCGTAAGATATCCTAAAGAAACAATGGGATATCGCTTCTACCTGTGAAGAACAAAAGGTGTTTGTTTCAAAGCACGCTGTCTTTTTAGAGAAAGAGTTTCTTTACAAGAAGGCGGTAGGAGCAAAATTGAGCTTGAAGAAGTTCAGATGCTCAGCAGACGCAGATCAATCGCTCGAACCTCAAACTGTAACTCACATGATGAAGTGTGATTCAACCTTCTACAACACACGAAGTTCGTAGGTCACGTAGGATACGCCTGTTCGAGAGATATGGATTTCGTGAATGAACAGAATGACATATTTCATAGAAGATGATGAGCCTACCACCTATGAAGAGGTTACGAAGAGTTCGAGTCTCGAAATGGCTTCATGCCATGCAGGCTGAAATGGATTCCATGTATGAAAACCAAGTATGGACTTTGGTTGATGCACCCGAAGGAATAAAACCCATAGGGTGTAAACAGGTTTTCAAAAAGAAAACCGACATGGATGGTAATGTAATTACCTATAAAGCAAGGCTTGTGGCTAAAGATTTTCGTCAAAGACAAGGAGTTGACTACGACGAGACCTTCAGCCTAGTAGCAATGCTTAAATCCATTAGAATACACCTAGCCATTGTCACTCATTATGATTATGAGATATGGCAAATGGATGTGAAGACAACTTTCCTAAATGGAAATCTAGCTGAGGATGTGTATATGACACAACCTGAGGGCTTCACCTCCTATGATGGCGAAAAGGTATGCAAGCTTCAGAAATCCATCTATGGATTGAAGCAAGCATCCAGGAGTTGGAATATCCGTTTTGATGAGGTAATCAAAGAGTTTGGTTTCTCACAAAATCCGGATGAATACTGTGTGTATAAGAAGGTCAATGGGACTGCAATCGTATTCCTTGTGCTATATGTGGATGACATATTATTACTAGGAAACGATGTCTCTATGCTGCAATCAGTCAAGATTTGGTTGTCCAAACAATTTGCCATGAAAGATCTTGGTGAAGCAACTTATATCCTTGGGATAAGGATCTATAGAGATAGATCAAAAAGGTTGCTTGGTCTTTCACAATCAACGTACATAGACAAGATGCTAAAGAGGTTTAGCATGGAGCAATCCAAGAGAGGGTACCTTCCCGTGACTCATGGGATAACACTCAAATCTATGTGTCCTAAGACACAAGATGAGAGGATGCGCATGGATATGATCCCGTATGCATCAGCGGTAGGATCTATCATGTATGCTATGCTATGTACGAGACCCGATGTATCATATGCTCTAAGCGTTACGAGCAGATACCAATCGGATCCTGGTGAGGGTCACTGGGTGGTTGTTAAGAATATCCTTAAGTACTTACGAAGGACTAAGGATGTTTTCTTGATATACGGGATGGAGATCTCCAAGTGAGCGGTATACAGATGCCGTTTTCATTCGATAAGGATGATTCCAAATCCCAATCAGTTATGTATTCACATCGACAAGTAGGCGATCGGTTGGAAGAGTTCCAAACAAGAGACGATCGTCGATTCAACAACCGAGGCAGAGTACATTGCCGCTTGAAGCAAAGAAAGGAAGCGGTTTGGATCAAGAAGTTCATTATTGAACTTGGTGTGGTTCCTAGCGATGATGGGCCCATCTGGATGTATTGTGACAACAATGGGGCTATCATGTGCGGCGAAGGAACCAAGTTCTCATCAACGATCCAAAACGCATTCGCAGATATCATTTGATAAGGAGATCATAGGACGTGGTGATGTCCAGATCGAGAGAGTTCCCACCCAGCGTAATATTGCGATCCGCTGACGAAGCCATTGTCACAAAAGAGTTTTGATTCTCATGTACTCGCCTATGGTATTAGATATCAAGGCGATTGGCTTTAGGTCAGTGGGAGATTGTTAGAGTAGTGCCACTAAAGGCAATCGCCTTTAGCGCATTTTGTACAAATTTGTGTATGATTTATAAATAAATAAAGAAAGGCATATTTCATTAATTTGTTGTTCATTATTTATGAACCGATATAGATCGTAATCAAATTAATGAAGCCCATGATATATGACATAGCATGAAGGAAATTATGATGTGATCACACCATCGAGATTCCTATCATGTGCAATTATGTCATTATCTAAATTATCCCTAGTCATAGGATTACCGAGACTGGAAATCGGAATCCGGAAGACTAGCACATCTCATGCTCCTTGATTTGATCAGCGGTGGATCTCTAAAGCTGTAAACATGAGATATTTAGGGTTGAGATGTGGATGCTTACTAGAGGTAGTAAGTACATTCGATGACCCGCCATGAGATCATCACATGGATGTCCTATTCTAATGTCGTGATAATCTTATCATAGCAATGGTGCAAATATCCTTAGACTTGAGGTGCTCAAGGATATCTTGAATACCGATTCGTGCTTTGACTCCATTCCTTGTTGCCTTCTGAGGTCGCTCATAGGGTGGTGCTTGGAGTGCAGTTTGAGGTATTCAAGGTAATTGAGTAGCCAATAGAGGATTCACCACTTACGTGATAGCGAAGATGATACCATGGCCTCTTGTCGGTCATTACTTAGAAATCTCGGCGGAGTATGTATGTCGTGAAGAGTGTCTTGATGACATATTAAGTAATGAGTCCCGTGACAAGAACTCGAAATCACTGGACTAGATTTGACGAGTCGATCTAGTGAGAGTTAACACATTGCCCATACTCATAACCAAGTGGGGTATAGGATGGTGAAAGGACGAATTGCACGGTAATTGTCTATGGAAAGGTTCGTGATATGGTCCATGATGAATATATATTCATTCGTCAAACCAATTACTTTCCGGTCAATTGGGGGTCATGCTGTGTTGCTAGATACCGCTCATGACTTGCTTAGATTAAGTGTTAATCTAAGTGGCCAACATAACCGGGAACCTAATGGGTCACACGCATAAGAGTGTCTCGGAGAACTCGTAAAATAGTTTTGGACAGAATTCCAATATATAGAGAGCAATCGGATTAAATGGATCCCGATGAGATCGGGATATGTCCCGATGAGATCGCGACATCGATATTGCTGAAAAAGGTTTCCGGGGGTTTTTCCCATACCGGGACCTGGTAAGACCGACCCCAGTGTGACTGGACCACTTCAGTAATATATATATATATGTTGAATACGTGGATTGATGAGAAGGAGAAAGGAAGGTTCTTTTACTTTGCTTAGTCATCAAGTTAATAAATGACAAAAAGACAAAACTAAAAGATGAGTGAAGTGGAGGTCGTGGCTTTTGAATAAAAGGAAGAAGAAAGGGTTTTTCTTCTTGGAAGTTCTCATCTTCGTTGGCTTGAAGGAGGAAGAAAGGTTTTGTGAAAAACCTTAGAGATTTGATCTCTCATCCACGATCTCCTTCATCTTCAAGCTTCTCATCCTCCTTCTTCATCGTGACTCCAAGCTCTCCATAAAACAAAGGTAAGATCTAGCAGTCTTTAATTTGTTCTAGCTATTCCCGGGTCAAAGGGTTTGTCCCGGTTAGGTTCTTCGATCTCTGCGTGGATATCGTTAGAGACGGTCTCCTTTGGTCGTTTGGTTTGAGTTTGTTATATATATACACATGGATCCTGGCTTTCGAGAAGGTCCCGGAATAAAAAAATTTTGTTTTCCGCACCGTGGGCATGTGATGCTCACATCGGGATTTTCCTACACTTTCTTGGGTTGCAAGTTAAGCAAACCGAAGAGAAGATCTTCATTCATCAACAAAAGTATGTGAAAGAGTTGTTGAATAAATTTGATATGAATAATGTGAAGCCTATGGCAACTCCGATGCATCCTTCAAACCTTTTGTCGAAAGACGAACTTCGTAAGAAGTTGGATCAAATCCTATATAGAGGGATGATCGGTTCTTTACTGTATCTTACAGCAAGTAGACCTGATATTTTGTTTTGTGTATGCTTGTGTGCAAGATTTCAAGCCGATCCTAGAGAGTCTCATTTTATTGCTGTTAAAAGAATTTTGAGATATCTTACAGGTACTACTGATCTTTGCTTAATGTTTGAGAAAGGTAACGATTTCAGGTTAATTGGATATTGCGATGCGGACTATATCGGAGATAGAATCGAAAGGAAGAACACAAGTGGAGGATGTCACTTTCTTGGAGGAAACCTAGTCTCCTGGTCAAGCAAGAGACAAAGCTCAATTGCTCTATCAACTGCTGAAGCAGAATATATGTCTGTCTCAAGTTGCTGCTCACAGACACTATGGATCAAGTATCAACTCGAAGACTATTCAGTTCAAGAAGAGGAGATTCCAATCTATTGCGAAAACACCAGTGCAATCAATCTATCAAAGAATCTGATTCAGCATTCTAGAGTGAAGCATATAGAAGTCAGGCATCATTTCCTAAGAGACTATGTTCAGAGGAAGGTGGTGCTTCTACAGTTCATTAAAACAGAGCTTCAGTGGGCAGATATCTTCACTAAACCATTAAGTGAAGAACGGTTTTAGAAGATAAGACGCAACCTTAACATGGTCATGTTAAGTGAACGGTCAGACTAAAGTAACGTCAGAACTAACGACGTTAGACACAGTGAGTTACAGCTGGTAACTTCTCTCACAAGGAAGATTTTCGGAGGGAAAAATCTGATAATCTCGAGGTTCTTAATGATTCTAGAACTCAACGGACTATAACCCTGCAAGTAGACTAAAGTTGAAATTATTGCGTTCTTTTATTATCTCCAGACGGTTCATTTCTACTTTACCAATTCTCACAAAACATCTCACTTAAAAAGCTTTCCAGAAGACAGTTTTTGCTCTATACAATGGAAGCAGCTATGATTTATGGAAGACTTGTGAACTTCGAGTCATTAAGAAGAGACGGAATGGATGTAGAACCAAAAATCATAAGAGCTGGTTGGAGGAACTTCTTCCAGATACAAGAACCAGTATATACAAATGAGGTATATGAGTTTTGGAAGAACGCTCGTCTAATAGACAACACCATCGTATCTTCTGTAGATAGCATATTTGTTATTGTGACAAAGGAGCTTATAAAGAAGGTGACCGATTGTCCATTGGTTGGTGAGAAACTGTCTACCAAGGCCGGATGGATGTCCCAAGTCGGTATGAAAGAAGAAGATATCATAAGGCAACTATATGGCACTAATGATCCATGGGAGAGGAAGACATCCAATTTGATTCCAAAGGCTAGGGTGCTTCACGCAATTTTGTTTAATTGCATTCTACCCAGAGTTAGTTCAAGACATTTGGTGACCACTCTGGATGAACAATGTCTGTTCTACCTACTGAATCGAAATCCCATAGATTTACCCTTCTTAATCTTTTATTATATGGTTAAGGGGATAAAGGAATCTACCAGTTATCCTTATGGTATGCTTTTGACGAGGATTTTTAAGGAATCCGGTATTCGTCTGCACCAAGGAATTAGAAGAACTGTTCCTGTGAAGAGC
Organism: Erythroxylum novogranatense; assembly: GCA_029891385.1. Taxonomy (NCBI): domain Eukaryota; kingdom Viridiplantae; phylum Streptophyta; class Magnoliopsida; order Malpighiales; family Erythroxylaceae; genus Erythroxylum; species Erythroxylum novogranatense. The sequence continues at coordinate 83,662,491 of CM057234.1, forward strand.
AACATCGATGCACACACGATACGGCGAATAGGTCTGAGCACAGTAGACAAAGACCAAGCCGACTCTTCAAGGAAGTCAAGAACTGAGGGGGAGCATATATTGAAGAAGACTCCCGCTCTAAGATCTCCTACTTTAGTAAGTATCAAATCGCCTGCTGATGAACTAAGGAGAGTGATAGGGAGACCTCTCATGAAACAGACGAGTCCTCATTTAGAAGAAAGCCAATCCCAAAGAACAAAGTGCGCCAAAAAGACAAGGAGAAAGTCTTTTGAGCGAAGTTGTAAAGAAAGCTAAGAGATCACCGAGAATTAAGACTCTGAGACAACAAGAAGAAAAGATTGCTAAAGAACAGAGTCGGGAAGAAACCTCTCAATCTTGTGCATCCAGAGCCACAAGATCCTTAGTCTCTATTCTGGAAGAAGATACAGCCAGAAAAACCAAAGAGACTGAGAGGAAGAGAAAATCAAAATCTGAGAGAGGAAAATCTCCAGTAAAGAAATCGGTAAGACTGACTGAAGCAGAGGTAAAGACTAAGAAGGTTAGTCGACGGAAGACTGTTTCAATTGCTGAGGAAGTTAGCCAAGAGAAAGAAGCTACCGATCTTTGTTCAAGTAAGAACGTAAACCGAAGCGAAGATACTGATTCAGAAACTCCTTTAGTTCAACAGAGGAACCAAAGTGAGGAAAGCTGGTTCAGAGACTCCTCTTCAAACACAACCAGATGCAACAAAGAAGACGATTCGGATGATGATAAGTCATCTCTGATGGTATACAACTACCATAAGGTTTTGAGAAAACGGAAGCTGAAGATCAAAATGGTGGAAGTTGTTACCAGACGGAGGACTGCCATTGCCATCGGTATTCAACCAGTGAAGAAGATAGTGGCTATGGTACAACCTATGGTGATTAATAGTAACACATGGGAGTTACTCAAAGAAGATGAAAAGATCTTCTACGATACTTTGAGGTTTGTTGATACTATGCCATATCCTTCAAAACGTCCCTGCCAACTGTGTACTATTTTCCCAATCACAAAAAACACAGAGACAATGGTTGCACCAGATATACAGCCAAGATATCCAAAAGATTTTACTAAAGGGAAGTCAAAATTATTTTCTAAAGAAGATGTCAGTGATGATCTGTCCGCAGATCAAATTGCAGAAGAAGTGCGAAGAATTGATGAGGCATGCGCTTCTGCATAGAATTCAGATAAAGCGAGCTGCAGCTATACTAATAAGGAAGAAGACTGTCCAGTAGGGGGAAGAATAAGAACAGGAACATTTATTGAGTTCCTCGTTCAGACAGTTCTACGTATTAGCCCTCTGTCTAATACACTGTCTATTGAAGCACAAGCATCACCCCTGTAAGGAAGACAGTTGCTGATGCTACCTGCTCCTTTTGACTTAGATCTTCCTGAGGCTGAAACGTTCATTCGTCCACCTACTTTTGAGATCAATGAAGACTACATTTCATCATCTGATGCTTACACTACTTCAATTCCCTTCACTCCTCCATCAGCAGATGTTGATCAAGCCTCCTCATCGATTGACCCACCAGATGAGCTTAGTAGATTACGTGGTGACGTCAACGAAATAAAGGAAACATTGAATGATCTGAAGAAGCTGCTAACAGAACTGCTGAAGAGCCAACATGGATAATCATTTTTTATTATAACAAATAGGGGGAGAGCAGAAAAAGAAGGAAAGGAACAGAAGAAGAGAGGATGTTCAGACAACGAAGGTGTGACTACAGCAAACGAAGAAAGGAAGAAGATAAGTTTTTTTTTTTTTGAAAAATCTGTAATTTTTGTTTTTCTTTCTTGTATTTAATTTGTTATACTCAAAAAGGGGGAGATTGTTAAGTCAAGATGACTTTACTTAAATATGATTTTGATGTATAACAAAAAGAGATCAAATAAAAGAAAAAGGCATGCATTTAACTCGGACACAAACGAACACGCATTTAATTCGGACACGAGAAGAACACGTATTTAATTCGGACACGCAGGGCGAACTGAGGCGAATTTGAACACGTAGGCGAACACGTAAGAACTCGACATAGATTTAAGTCGAAACAATTGAAGTCAAATGAAGTCGACACAAACGATGTAAGATGCAGATATAGACGCAGATGCAGACGCATACGCAGATATAAACGCAGACGCAGATGCAGATGCAGATGCAGATATAGACGTAGACGCAGACGCAGATGCAGACGCAGATATAAATGCAGACACAGACGCACTAATAACATAGACGCAGATGCAGACGCAGACGCAGATATAAACGCAGACGCAGACACAGACGCAGACGCAAACGCAGATATAAATGTAGACACAGACGCACTAATAACACAGACGCATAAAAGAAGTAGACGCAAGAGTCAGTTTGAGTTAGTTACAGAACTCAACTGATTAACCGCTTCTTTCAAGTTTCAAGATTCAAGAGTCAAGATTCAAGAATCAAGAATCAAGAAGCAGTTAGAGACGAAGGCTTTAAATACAAGTCGAAGTCGAAAATTGAAAAGTTACTGACTTAGAAAAATTACACAACGTGAAAAAAAAGCGATCAAGTGCAATTTAGCTTAGTGCTATCTTACTGTAACAAAGCGATCAAATACGCTTTTGAAAGAAAAGTTGTACAGATAGCCTACAGAGGCTAAGTGTGAAAGAATACTGGTTGTAGAGACCTGAAGAGGCTCGCAAAAGAATACTTGTAACGATTGAAGAGATAGTGAAATCTCATAAGAAACTCTGAGGACTGGACGTAGCCCACGGTTTGGGGTAAACCAGGATAAATCTTCTTGTCTACCACTTTTACTCTTTATCTCTATTTTAGATTCAAGGTTTTCATTACTTAGCTTATATAAATAGTATTCAAAAGTTTTGATTAGTCAGAATCTATAAAAATTCTGTAAAGAATTTTATTTCTAACAAACAGTTTCGAAAGAACTATAAAAAGGGGAATACACAATTCAACCCCCCCTTCTCGTGCATTCTAATAATGTTTTCTAAGTGTTGTATTAACGTGTGATTCACTTCAATCTTTAGCTACCTTGAATAACTTTGTAAGTTCTCTATTGATCAAAACACTAAAAGATATTGAGGTCATACATTTCTCCACCAATCCCAAGAAAGCTTCAAGAAATCTAAACCCCTTATAGTGTTAATAAGAAGTTCTAATCTATAGATTTAATGCCTCTCACATCAACCTTTATAGTAAAATTTGTAAGAGCTTATTTCTTTGAGTAGCCTATGAGGAATTCTTATGCCATCAATGTTATCTGTTTGTTTATCATTAAAGAATTCCTCTTTAAAGCTATCAATGATATTAGGCAGCATATTCTTCAATATATTTGCAATCAATTAGATATAGTTTTATAGAGGATATTACAATATGAAATAAGCCTGATTTCCTTAAATGGATTAAGGCAAATGATCTCTAAACTCCAATAATTTAGTCTATAAATTTCCTTTACCTTTTTATCACCCTATATAAAAGATTTGGTAGTGTAGTATAAAGCAATATAAAAGGAATGATGAGTTATGCACGAATATTAGACGTACATTATTTTGAAAAGATAATATTTTTTAAAAGCTAACTCTTGGCTTATATTATACTTTGTAAGAGGTAGGAGATCGTCACCTCTCTTTATTAAAAGCATAAAAATGAACATTTATTAGCTTCCTCATTTTCTAATATTGATACAGCTCAGGAGAAAGGCGCGGAGTCACCAAAACTTCGAGAGGTTTTTCTTTGAATAGGGAAAAACGTAAGCCCGCAGTCATGTCAATTAGTTCATCTGATGATTTGTGGAAGTTAAATGCCTGAAGTAACCTTGCAAGTGCTAGTGACATCTCTTGAATTGCTAGGTTGATTCCAGGACAAGACCGTCTTCCTGAGCCAAATGGAAGAAGCTCAAAATGTTGACCATAAACATCAACATCTGCTTTTGTTGTCATAAATCTTTCAGGTATGAACTCCTTTGGATTTGACCAAAAATTTGGGTCTGTTTGCACCTTCCAAATGTTAGTAAATAGACGAGTCCCTTTTGGGATAAAATGCCCACCAAGATAACAATCTTCTATAGACTCGTGTGGAAGTCCTAATGGACCAGGTGGGTACAATCGTAAGGTTTCTTTGATAACGGCTTGGATGTACAACAAATTCTCAGCCTCGATTTCATTCACTAATCGATCTCTACCAATTTTTCGGTCAAGCTCTTCCTGGGCACACTCCAATACATGTTTATTGTTTAACAAGTTGCTGAAGATCCATGTCAGACTTATGGATGAGGTGTCTGAGCCAGCAAGAATAAAAGTCTAACAACATGATTTAAATTAAGACGTGTTATAATTAGTTTCCATTGTATTAAAATTAATAAAAAGAAAATTAGTATATGATTAATAAAACACTTTAAGACTTAAAAGAGTTTAATATCCAAAATCCAAATTATGTTTAATTTATTAAATAATTTCAAAATATGAAATAAAATTATAACAAGATATTATTTCAAAATATACTCTTCTTTTAGTTTGAGATAAATTATTAATTGTATCAAAACTAATAAAAGAAAAAATATGTAATTAATAAAATAATTGGAGACTTAAAGAGATTGACATCCATTTAATAGTTTTAAAGATCCAAATTATAAATTATGTTCAGATATTAATATAGTACTTAAATATGCATTGAAGTTACTTTATTCAACTCAATTTATAACAAATGTTTTGTAACGAGAAAATTGTCTGATGTACTTTTTTCACGAATAATATATCGATGCAATGTTTTGCCTAAAATTTAAATTCAAATGTTTTGACTCAAATTTAATTTCAACAGTGAATTAAATATTGAAATGTTGAGTATTAGTTTGATTTTAAAATATTTATAAAATAATGGTAAAATATAACGTACCAATATTGTTGCCTTGATAATGGTATCTTTTTTATGGCCATAGGTGGTGTCATCCTCAATGGTAGAAAGCATGACATCGATGATATCTTTCTCCAAATCACTACTCTTCGACTTGTGCTCTTCAATCCATTTTTCTACTATTGCGTCCAATTTCTCAGAGATCTGCTTCATGCGTTTTATCGCTCCTCCAAAATCAAACCAGCCTAAGAAAGGGATGTGATCACCAGGAACTGCTCTGCCGAAAACTTCCATGAATTCTCTGATAGTTTTACCCACATGTTTATCGTGATTACCTTGGTTGCTGACATTTCCGTCGACGTTCCTCTCGAAGAATCTCTGCCTTGATATCTTTAAAGTAATGATATTGAAGGTTAATTCTTGAAGCCATTGACTCAGCACGATCTTAACTGGACGATGCTCGTTCCTTTTGCTCAACATAAACATGTCGTTAATCAAGTGGTTAACCTCGGAAACCTGATAATGCCTCAGTGATTTGAGCCTGTTGATGGAGAGAAGCTCCATCACCGCCAGCTTACGTAACTCTCGCCAATATTTTCCATATGGTGCGAAAGCGAATACCGAGGAATTGTAACCGAGGTATTTGCCTTGAGATGTACTTGGGCGTGAAGCAAAACTTCTATCACATGTAGTGAACAACTCCTTAAGTAACTCGTAACTGCTTACCACTACTGTTGGGTGTACTCCCATCCTGATCGAGAAGATGGGACCATATTTATCCGCCATGGACGACAAGGATTCAGATAAGTTTTTGGTTCCGGCAAGTCGATGAAGATGACCTATAATTGGTAAGCCACCTGGTGCTTCTGGTACAAGATTGAGCCTCTCTGTTTTCCCAGGATTGTACTTTTTGGACCACCATAGAGTACACAAGAGCATGAATACCAGAGCCCCAAAAATTTGTAATAGATGTGATGGTGAAGAGTAATCCATGAGATGGAAAAAAAAGTAGAGAAGTGTCGTTATGAGTTGAGGAGTTCATGGGAGGCACTGAAGATCCTGATACCACTTATATACTGAAACTATACCAGGTAACAGTAAGTACAAGGGCCAATGGTGCAACCTGATCCTCAATATTTCACAAAACGAAAAAGTTATGCCTTGCCAGTCTTTGAATCAGATTTTTGGTGCGGTTGGACACTGACGGAGACGGTGTTCACATTTTTCAAAACGTTTGAAAAATGTTCTGATCAGATACTGATGATTTTGCAAGTATTTCTCAAATACTTGTTAGAAAATATGAACCACCAACCTCTTGCCCAATCGGATTTAATATTTCTGTTGACTCAGTCACTGTAAACTCAGGCATTCAGAGAAGAAAAAGATCTATGGCGTGGCCAACCATCTTTCTTCCTTAGTACTCTTACGGACAGCACCTTTGAATTACAGTTACCTTCATTAATTATTGGTTGACGCTTCAAAGTTTAGGGATTCGTATTCACGACTTTTTACTGTTCAAAATTGTTGAGTATACTCACTAATAGTTTCATAACCTCGTTAAGGACAATTATTTATATAATTATCTAGATAGTTTAGCAAGGAATGGTATATGTAAAAACGAAGAAAAGAAAGATTAAGTAAAATAAAAACTTGTCACCAATGGGGCAAGCTGATCCTCAATATTTCACAAAACGAACCTTGCCAGCCTTTGAGTCAGATTTTTGGTGCGGTTGGACACTGACAGAGACGATGTTCACATTATTCAAAACGTTTGAATTCTCAACCGATGAGGACGAAAAAGAGAGACCAACTGTTCTCAGAGACTTATGATTTTGCATGTATTTCTCAGATAGCAACCTCTTGCCCAATCGGAGTGAATATTTCTGTTGAATCAGTTGCTGTAAACTCAGGCGTTCAGTTGCTTGTCCAACCATCTTTCTTCCTCGGTGCTTGTTTGAACCGCCCAGAAAAAGACATGGCCTAAAATTTTAAGTAAAGAATTATTTAACGATTTTTAGGGAATGGTTGGTTTATATGAAACAATGATAATAGAAATATAAATTAATATAGTAAAAAAAGAAGATATATATAATCATTATAATTATAATACTTAGTTAAGATGAAGAATGATTTACCATTATTGTTATTAATAATTATTTTAGTTTGTTGAAAATCGTGGTAAACAATTTTTAAAAAAATTAGTATATTATATTTAATTTTAATATATTCTAAATAATTATATTGTTTTCCTAAAGAAGAAAAAGAAAATATGTTAAATATGTTTCACTTCAAATTTTAATATATTTTAATTAGTTATATTTAATTTTAATATATTGTTATTAATGATATTTAATTAATTATATTTTTGTTAAAAAGAAAATAAAATTTGTTAAATTATTTACTTCAAATTTTAATATATTAATTATATTAAATTTTAATATATTCTAATTAATTATATTTTTACAAAAAGAAAAATAACAATTTGCAAAATTTTAATATATTCTATTTAATTATATTTTATATTGTTTTGTAAAAATAAAATAAATTTTTAATATATTCTAATTATTGTTAGAAACGATGTATTATTTATATTCATAAAACATTAATAAATTATCTTTGTGAAAATTTAGGTTCTTTATACTTTAATTTAAAATTTTAAATTATTATTACTAAAACAAATAATTATTTTATTATGACTTGTTCAATAAATTAACTTATATATATATATATATATATATATATATATATATATTTGTTTAAGTTAATTTAAGAATGTGTTAAAATTTAATATTTAAAATGTAAAGAATCACGTTTAAGGACATTAAAAAGAAGTTCTTCAAATATATTTTAACTTTTACTAATCTTTAAGTAAATGATAATAAAGAAATTTATTTTTATTTTAAATTTTATATTCAATTCATTCTTAGTCTAAATTATTATATTTATTATATGTTAATAGACAACATTATTTTAATAAAGTATTTTATTTTATATTATATTTTTAATTATTTTTAATTTTTATTTATTATATACTAATTTTATAACAATTTAATATTGGTTGAAATTTTAAATCTTTAAACTTTTTTCCGCGTAGAAAATTCTTGTCACATTGGCTAAGCAAATCGTCAGTCTTCACTATTTGTTCTGTATTTCAATGTTGTTCTATGTTTAACAAAAGTTAGGTATAGAGTTAGAATTCACGAAATTTTAATTACTAATGATAAGTTAGTTAGAAAAGTTGTCACTCCAATCATAGTATTATGTATAAACTACAGGATTGATATTTTACTCACTTCATTAATCAATATTTTCTATCTCTCTATTATTACTAATTTTGACCATAGTATTCTCTCCTAATAATTTGAGGATTAGTAGTTTTAAGTTTAAAGTGTATGATATAATCAACTTTTTATTTCAAATATATGTTAGTTATTTGTATTGGTACATATTTCCTAAACGAAAGACCTACCTAATTTATTAAAATATTAAACATGATATTTAAATTTGTAAATAAACACTTAATATACATCATAATTTAATTTTGTTTTAAAATTATAATAAATTTTGGAAAGATTAGGAATAAAATGATTATAAATTTGATTAAAACCCTACTAAAAATTGAACTCTTATAGTCATAAAAGATTTGAGACAAGAAAATTGAGATGTCTCGCAACTTAGGCCATTAAGTTAAATGCCTATTTGAATAAGCTTATATTAGTAAAGCTTTTGTGAGTAGAACTTTTGTCAGTAAAGCTTTTATAAGAAAAGTTTTTTTCTAAAAAGTCAGTTGTCTGTTTGACTGTCAATTAAAAAAACAGTTTTTTAAAAAGAGATTCATACAATAGGCATTTGATAATATATAAATAAAAAGTATTTTTCTTAATTTTAAATATATTTTATTTTATAATAAAATTATTTATGCTAAATAATATTTAAATTATACTAAACAATATGCAAATTAAAAAATTCAAGAGGGCAACATAAGATTAAAAAACATATTGCAAATTTTGTAGGCAAAGGGCTGCCTACAAAAACTCTTCATGTATTGGATTCAATAAAACCTCTATAAATAAATATTTTGGGACCTAAAATTATTATCTTATACTGAGTTATTAATTTATCGATAAATTAATATTTAGTAATTTATAAAATAATTTTATTTTGTACATTATATTTGTCAAATTAAACAATTAATTTTTCCCTAACTAAGAAAAGAAAATAAATAAACAATTAATTAATGATGGTGCATTGTATCTAAGTTTATTAATCTTGTCAAAATAAATTTATTAATCTTAGGTTAGCGTGATTCAAAATAAAGTACATGTAGGTACATTAGAAGAAGAAACTGGTGATGTTGAAAGCATTCAAAAATTAAAGGAAGTTATTTCTAATATACAATATAAAAATGCCATAAATGTAGAGCAGATTCTGAATTATCCTAGTGAAAATGAAGCTTTAATGGAATCGCCTATGAACGAAGAAATTATTCAAGGAGTAATGGGTATGGAAAGAAATTATTTAAGGAGTAATGGGTATGGAAGATGATAACAATCAAGATCTAGATGATAGTAATGTTATACCACATGTTTCTCCAATAGAAGCTTTTATTGCCGTAGAGACTTTGAAAAGTTACTTATTTCAAAATGAGAAGAATGTGTCGAATGTAGTTTATGCCCTCCAAAAAATTAAAAAGAAAATTGAATTCAATTCGCATGAAAAGGAGAATCAATTGACTATAGATACATATTTTAAGAAAGCATAAAATTTGAAATAAAAATTGTTTAGGAAGTGCTTTATTTTATGAATTATATATGTAATTTTTCTACTTATTTAATAAATTATTATTTTATATTTTCAGTGGGCCTCAAGGATTTTTTTTAAACTATTATCTTATGCATTTAGTGAGGTTATTATTTTATCCCATTGGTCTAAGGTGGGACCGAAGAAATTTATTATTTAATCGAGATTATTAAGTTATCGAATATTTATTTATTGAGGTTTTCCTGTAATATGAAGTCGCAATGCTGCCAGTAGCCTCAGCATGTTCACAAATGGGTCATTTTTCTCTTAAAAAATGTAGCTTCAGCATGTTCACAATGTTGGGACAGAATTTGAAATACCTTCATAGACATGTAAATCAAGTTAGGCAAATAAGTAATGGCTTCTAAAACTTTTGGTCTAATGCCAAACGGGACCGTAGTTACATGGAATTCATTGATAGCTAGTTTTGTTAGAAAGGGGATGTGAATTCATTGAAAAATGTTGCCAGGTCTGCATTGCTCAACACAGACGAAACTTCTGCGTTTGACGTCTGCGTTTAATGCAGACCTTCGTCTAAATTATTATATTTATTATATGTTAATAGACAATATTATTTTAATAAAATTATTTTATTTTATATTATATATTTGAGTTATTTTTAATTATTATTTATTATATACTAGTTTTATAACGATTTAATACTGGTTAAAATTTTTAAACCATTAAACTTTTCTTCGAACTTAGAAAATTCTTATCACACTGCCTAAGAAAATTGTCGTACTACACTATTAGTTTTGTATTTCAATGTTGTACTATGTTTTACAAAAGGTTAGGTATAGAGTTAGAATTCATGAAATTTTAATTAGTAATGATAAGTTAGTTAGAAAAGTTGTCTCTCCAATCATAGTATTATGTATAAACTATAGGATTGATATTTTACTCACTTCATTAATCAATATTTTCTCTCTATTATTACTAATTTTGACCATAGTATTCTCTCCTAATAGTTTGAAGATTAGGAGTTTTAAGTTTAAAGTGTATGATATAATCAACATTTTATTTCAAATATATGATAGTTGTTTGTAATGGTACATATTTCCTAAATGAAAGACCTACCTAATTAATTAAAATATTAAACATGTTATTTAAATTTGTAAATAAACACTTAATATACATCATAATTTAATTTTGTTTTAAAATTATATTAAATTTTGGAAAAGATTAGAATAAAATTATTATAAATTTGATTGAAACCCTACTCAAAATGAACTCTTATAGTCATTAGAGATTTGAGACAAGAAAATTGAGATGTCTCGTGACTTAGGGCCATTAAGTTAAATCAACGAATCCAATGCCATCCTATTTGGTCGTCATTTGAATATCGAACTATCAAGATAGGGTTTAGGTTTTGAGAGATTTAAGGTTTATATGTTAAGAAAATAAATAGCAATCCCACTAATGCCATAAATCCAACTAGCGCAATCAAAGCATTCACAAGGGATATGATTTATATCATGATATTATCAACCCCACTTGTGTTGGACCTCGATTTTGAAGTAAAAATAAGAAATACGCAAAAGTGGATGAGTTGATTGAAATAAAGTTAAGTGGCAAGAACTAAAATGAAAAAGTGTGAAATATGGAAAGTTTGACTTTTTTGCCTTTGACGGTTGACTTTTGATTTAGGCTAAATTTGATAAAATGGTCTTCTGAAAACTTGTAGATTATGTTAAGAGTTTTCTGTAGCCATAAAGTTTGTAATTTTTCGATATCGGGAGTGGAAGTTATGATCAGTCAAAGTTTATGTGGGATAGAGTTGACTTTTGACTTTTATTATGACTGAAACTTTGACAGAGAAATTAACCTAGTTAGATGTTAATTGAGCTTTGATGTTCTTCATGAAAGTTGAAGGATTTGATTTGGTCTTCAATTTGACATAAAGTATGCAATTTTTCGATCAAGGAATAATAAGTTATGATTTTTACTAGTTTATGTTATGGTTTTAGCATGAATATTAGAGGACAGAACCTTTGACCAGAAAATGGACTCCCTTAGGAGTCGAATTGAGTTTTATGTCCTTCGTGGAAGATGTAGAGTTTCCTTTAAGCTTTCTATAGAGACTAAGTTTGTCAAAATTGGAGTTCGGGATTAAGAGTTATGAATTTTGGAAGTTTCGGATTTTTCATGTGAAAAAAAAGGAAAATGAAGTATCCCTGTCGCTAGGGCGACGCATCGCCTTAGCGAGGGCGAGCTCACCCTCGCCTCGCCCAACGCGCGGCCTTTTCTGCTGAAGCGACGTCGTTTCCTTCGTATGCTATACGGCGCCGTTTTGATTTCTTTGTTAGCTTCCTCCTCCAATCCGACCTTTGTTCACTATTTTGCTCATATCTTTTCCGTCCGACATCCGATTGAGTTGATTCTTGCGGCGTTGGATTCCTAAGACAATTCCCTAAAGGGAAGATGAAGCGACCAAAAGGGAAATTACAAACCGAAACGAATCGAACCGGAAAATACAAAACGAACGAACGGATCAATTTGAACTGAAACATATCCGACATCCGAAGACATATACGTCGAAGAAAACAATCGCGTTGGAAAACTAAAACTAATCCAATACGAAAATCCGGTATTTTTTTTCTTTTTCTTATATTCATTTATCAAACTCATACAAAGAAATCTTATATCCTTTTTCTTGGAAATTCTTTCTCATGCCAAATCTCAACTCTTAACCATATTCTTATACATTGGTATCAATCCCAAGATTCATATTCGTACTAATTTTTGTCGAAATTTCGTCAGCATAACGACTGCCTTTGACCTAACCCAAAACCTGCAAGGGTTCAAAATACACTTCTAAAATTTCTAATCAAACATACAAACATCAAAATCTACCGGACCCTCCGTCCGGGATCTCAGCACACACAAACGCAAACCTAATTCTAAAGCATTCTCATAACTATAATTCAATATACTGATCTCATAACTCAATCCCATTTCCAAATTCATACACAATTTCATATACAATTTCATACTCTCATACTTAATTCATAATCTTCATATATTCTGAAATACATCATAATTACTTACTTAATGGCAATTCAAGCCATTTACAAAATATTCCAAATCTCAATTCACATAACAATACAAACGATGCAAAATCGGACCAACGTCTTCACATTCTTTCATCCGATCTCCTGCTCGAAACCTGGAGATGAGGATGAAAGGGGGGGGTGAGCTTGGAAGTTCGTGAATAATATATTTATAAATTGAGGAATAAGCGGAAAACTCATTTGCAAGAAGTTTGATATTTTCAAACATTTCACGGTAGAAACCTTTCAAAGCTTATCTTTCAAATCTTTCACTTTTCAAACCGTTCATAAAAAATTTCCAAAATCTTATAATTTCCCTTTTGGTCGCTTCGTCTTCCCTTTAGTTTGTGTTTTGCTATATGATTTGTTTCGTTCGTTCTGTTTGCTTCGCTTTCCGATTTGCTTCTTTCGATTCTGTCTTCGATTTGCTTTCGCTTTGCTTCCGCTTTCGCTCCGTTTCCATTCGCTTTCGTTTCCTTAGTTCGTCGTTTTTCGGTTGGGATCTGGTTCCCGGATCGGGTCCCAACAACTTGTCTTTCAAACGGTATATAGCAACTATTAATAGCAGTCGGAGTGAATGTTTCTGTTGAATTTACAAAAAAGAAGGCCAAGGGAGGAAAAATATGGTCTCTAGGGACCACTCTTCATCCTCTTTTCGCAGAGTGCGGCTTGGAATTAATGGACTGCCTGAGTACTATTTTCCGGCAACCAGTGCCTCAGTACTATCCCTCGCTTAAGTGAAAAATTCAGTCTTTGAGTCAGATTTTTGATTCGGCTGGACATCGACAGAGAAGGTGTTCACATTTTTCAAAACGTTAGATCAGTTGAATTCTCAACTGATGAGGACAAAAAAGAGAGACTAGTTGTTCTCAGAGACTGATGATTTTGCATGTATTTCTAGTTAGAATAATGGATCAGGACCTCAACTCAAGTCCAGTCTGTAATACTGATAAGTCCACAAAAGATTCCAGGCCCATTCAATTGAATTTGGATAAATCATCATCTGCAGCTCACAATAACAGATATGCACATATACACCAGACGATTAGCTCCAGCGATAACTGCCCTCCAGCTATTTCTACTGACACAACAATATACTGACATCGTTGAGACCATTAGATCATAACAAATTGTATTCAATGGCTAGATTATAATCATTTGTTGTGTATATATACTTTACTCATTCAATAAGACAATCATCGGAAATATTAAACAAACGATATCTTACGTTTTTCATGGTATCAGAGCTTCACTGACTCATCGTCATCAAATCGTTATCATCATGGCTACTGGGTCTTCTTCTTGTTCTTCCACTAACCATGATTCCAGCACTATCCTAAACTCTTCTTCCATTGAATTTTCTACCCTAGCCAAAACACTAAATTTTAACCTTCCTTTGAAACTCGATCAACACAATTACCTTAACTGGCCCTCAGATTCTTGCAGCGATACGTGCATTGGATCTGGAAGCTTACATCTCACCGGATCATCCTTCTCCTCCTCCATTTGTTATGTCTTCAGAAAACACTGCTGATCCTTTTTCTACCCCTAATCTAGCTTATAAAGCTTGGGTCCGAGTAGATCAACTTCTTCTTTGCTGGCTTCTCACCACTATCGGTGACACTGTTATTGGCCAAGTTAATCATGCTAGCTCTTCCAAGGAGTTTTAGCAGATCCTTATTAGCTTATATGTGTAGACTTCACTTGTTAAAGTCTTGTAGCTCAAGCAAAAATTATCATCCCTTCAAAAGGGCGCTGTAACTATTTCTGATTATATACAGAAGGTAAAGTCCATTGGTGACTCACTCAAAATTGTTGGTCATGCTATGACAGAGCAAGAATTAATTCTTAGCGCTCTTAATGGTTTAGGCAGTAAATATGACTCAGGGGTTGTACTCCTCACTGGATCTATGGGTGTCTCTTCTCTTCAAGATGCTCTTTACACCTTAATGATGCATGAAGCTAGGCTGCTAATTTAGCAACCTATTCTACTCAACCCACTCACACTATCAATCATAGTCATGGATCCTATAGAGGCCGAGGAAACAGAGGAGGGGGTAGAAACAAGTTGCATTGTCAATTATGTTAGAAACCAGGACATGAGGCGTTAAAATGCTACAAGCGTTTTGACATTCACTGGCAAGGCAATCGATCAAATCAACCTTCCCAGCAAATAAATAACACTCCTCAACAGGCATATCTAGCTCATCATTCAGTTGCTACTTCTCCCAACTCTTCTTCTGAACCAAATTGGTTTGTGGATAGCGGGGCAACTAATCATGTCACTACAAATTTGTCAAATCTAAATATTCAAGAACCATACACTGGTCGAGAGCAACTTGCAGTTGGTAATGGTAACAAATTACCTATCTCTAATATTGGCTCTTCTCTTCTACCTACAACTTCCACTAGACCTCTCAAACTACACAATATTCTACACATCCCACAAATCACAAAGAATTTAATTAGTATCTCTCAACTTACCAAAGATAATAGGATTATTGTTGAATTTAATGACTCTGGTTGTGTTTTTAAGGACAAGCTTACTGTGGGGATTACGCTCGAGGGCTTCTCAGAATGGTCCGCATACCTTAGTTCAAAACCAATCACTCCACAGTCTTCTGTCAGTCATCTATCCAACACAACACAATCTTCCATCAGTAACAATTCTTGTTCTGCCTCTAATCCATATGCTATTTTTCTTTCTGAATCAAATGTTAATGTGTGGCATTCTCGTTTAGGGCATGCTAATACTACTGTATTACAACACATTTTATAGTCAATGAAACTCAAATTTATTCCTAAATCCATCAGTTTTTGTGATTCTTTTCAATATGGAAAACACCACAAATTACCATTTCAAACACACCCTATCTCTGTTTCTGCTCCTTTGGAAATAATCTACACTGATGTTTGGGGTCCAAGTCCTTATCCTTCAACACATGGTCATAGATATTATTTAGTATTTGTTGATGCTTTATCTCGGTTCACATGGCTCTACCTTATGAAATACAAATCAGAAACCATGGGAATTTTTAAACAATTTAAATCTCTTATTGAATTACAACTTAACCACAAAATCAAATCTCTACATAGCGATATGGGTGGGGAGTTTACCGTGTTGTTACCATTTCTTAATCAACATGGGATTAAATCCAGATTCAGCTGTCCATATACCCATCAACAAAATGGGATCTCTGAAAGGAAGCATCGTCATATAACTGAGATTGGTCTTACACTTTTGTCCCATGCTAAATTACCTATAACCTTTTAGCTTGAAGCTTTCCAAACCGCAACCTATTTGATAAATAATCTTCCTACTCTAGTTCTACAAAATCTCTCACCATTCCAAAAACTATTTCACAAACAACCCACGCATGATCACCTAAGAATTTTTGGATGCACATGTTTTCCTTTCTTACAGTTCTACAACAAACATAAGCTAGATTTTCACACCAGAAAATGTGTGTTCCTTGGCTATAGTCCTTATCATAAAGGATATAAAGGCTTGCATCCATCTGGTCATATATACATCTCTCGACACGTCACATTCAATGAATCTGAGTTTCCCTACTTATCCCTATTCCCCAAGCAACCTACTCCTCATACAAGCCAACCTAGTCTTCCTATTTCTACATTGACTAACACTTTACAGGCAATTTCTAGGCAGTCTCTAAGTATGGAACCTCTCCTGCATTCTTCTTCTTCAGGGACAACAACTCAGGTACACAACTCTAATCCTATTTCTTCTTCACCATTATCTGATTTTCCTCACCTCCTACACCACAATGTCTCTGAAACCTACATCCCATGCAGACACGAGCTAAAAGTGGTATTTTTAAACCAAAGATCTATCACTCATCGCTCACATCTTCCTCAACTTCTGAACCAACATCAACTGCCACTGCTCTCACAGATCCCATATGGAAAGAAGCCATGCAATCAGAAATTCAGGCTCTCCAACGCAATAAAACATGGTCTCTAGTTCCGTTTCAGTCCTCTATGAAAATTTTGGGCACTAAATGCGTGTTTCGCATCAAGTATGATTCTAATGGTGCAATTGCAAAATACAAGGCCCGATTTATGGCTACAGGATTCAACCAAACTCCAGGCCTTGATTTTACAGAGACTTTCAGTCCTGTGATAAAATCTTCAACTATTAAGGTGGTGTTATCTCTAGCTGTTTCACAAAATTGGGACATCCAACAAGTAGACGTCAATCACGTCTTTCTCAATGGCCATCTTCATGAGGAAATCTATATCCATCAACCTGAAGGCTATGAGGATCACCAATTTCCTCATCATGTTTGCAGATTAGATAAGGCACTCTATGGCCTTAAACAAGCTCCACGAGCTTGGTATATTACCTTAAAGTCTACTCTTCTACATTGGCGATTTCACAACTCCAAATCCGACATTTCTCTTTTCTACAGAAAAATTCATGGCTCCCTATTGCTACTTCTAATCTACGTTGATGACATCTTAATAATAGGGAATTCACATTCAGACATTCAATCAATCATCAAGCAACTCAACAGCAAATTGGCTCTCAAAACCCTAGGCAGTATACATCACTTCCTTGGTTTCGAAGCTTACAGAAATAAAGATGGTTTGTACCTGTCACAACATCAGTATACTGTGGATCTCCTTGCTCCCACCAATATGTCCGACTATACACCATGCTCCACTCCCATGGCTCTTGGTTCCAAGCTGTCAGCTCTTGAAGGTTCTCCTTTTGCGCATCTAACCCTATACAGAAGCATCATTGGAGTGTTACAATACCTATGTCATACCGGACTAGATATCAATTATACAGTCAATCGCTTAAGTCAATTTCTCTCCAATCCTCTCGACTCTCACTAGGTTGCCTGCAAGCGTGTCTTACGATACTTAAAAGGAACCTTAAGGTTTGCTCTTTTATTTCGTCCATCATCAAACCCTTTCTCTCTCGAAGCTTACAGTGACTCTGATTGGGCAGGAAATCCAGACGATAGGAAGTCCACTACTGGCGGTTGTTTCTTCCTAGGGGGTAATATGATATTATGGATTTCAAAGAAGCAATCCACTGTCTCTCGCTCAAGCACTGAAGCTAAGTACAGAGCACTTGCTCAAATTTCTACGGAAGTCCTATGGCTTCACTCTCTACTTAAGGAGCTAGGTTTTACTCTCAAACAAACACCAATTATCTGGTGTGACAACAATGGCGCTAGATCTCTTGCCTTAAATCTGGTGTTTCATGCTCGAATGAAACACATCGAAGTTGACATTCATTTCATACGAGATAAAATCGAAAAAGAAGAATTAGATGTGAGATATTTCAACACTGAAAATCAACTAACAGATTTACTTACAAAACCTCTCACGGTGGTCCGATCGTCGAAGCTCATCTCCAAGCTCAACATCGATGTTCATCCCGGTTTTCCCTTGACAGGGAATGTTAGAATAATGGATCAGGACCTCAACTCAAGTCCAGTATGTAATACTGATAAGTCCACAAAAGATTCCAGGCCCATTCAATTGAAGTTGGATAAATCATCATTTGCAGCTCACAATAACAGATCTGCACATATACACTAGACGATTAACTCCAGCGATAACTACCCTCCAGCTGTTTCTATTGACACAACAATATACTGACATCATTGAGACCATTAGATCATAACAAATTGTATTCAATGGCCAGATTAGAATCATTTATTGTGTATATATACTTTACTCATTCAATAAGACAATCGTCGGAAATATTACACAAACGATATCTTACGTTTTTCATTTCTCAAATACTTGTTAGAAAATATGAACCACAACCTCTTGCTCAATCGGAGTGAATATTTCTGTTGAATTAGTTGTTGTAAACTCAGGAATTCAGAGAAAGTCATAAGCACATGCCAATGAAGACAAAGATATGGCTTAGCCAACATCTTTCTTCCTCGGTGCTCCTACGGACAGCACCGTTGATTTAGGAATAAATGATTATAAATTTTATTAAATCCTTACTCAAAATTGAAATCTTAGACAAGCAAATTGAGATGCTCGTGCAAAAGATATAGTAGATGAAAAAAATTCGGAGAGAAGAAAATTAAAAAGTCTCATGTTATATGGACTTTTTAGGGCCATTAAGTTAAATCAACGAATCCAATGCCATCCTATTTGGTTGTCATTTGAATATCTAACTATAAAGATAGGGTTTAGGGAAATCTTCCATTTGACTACTATATTAAACTCGTAATACATATTAACTTGTCCAGTTATATGGAGTCCTCTAAATTTGTAGCACGGGATGTTTAACATATCAACATGTCCAAATTTTGGTTTTGAGAGACTGATGCCATAAATCCAAAAAATGCAATCAAAGCATTCATGGGTGAGCAGGTTTATATCATGATATTATCAACTGCACTTATCTTTTAAACGGTCTATAGCAAATATTAGCAGCAATAAGAGTGAATGTTTCAGTTGAATTTATCGAAACGCAGGCCAAGGGAGGGAAAATATGCTTTCTGGGGACCATTTCTTCATCCTCTTACGGAGCGCACCTTTGAGTTAATGGACTGCCTAAGTACTATTGTCAACGAACCGGTGTTACTTGAACTTGTGAGCTACTTTCAATTATACAATGCTTAGAATATGAATCATAGCATCTGTGACATCCAAGTAGTATCAGTGAAGAATGTGGCAGATTAAGATGATTGAACTAATTAAAACTTTTCTTCAGGAATTTAAAGAATAACCAAAAACTCAAATAAAATTACAATTGTTAAAATCTCGATTAAAAATATTTTTAAACTAAATATTCGAAATAAATGTTTATAAATATAATAAGAGTTGTAAATCTTTGATTTATTGCAACTTTTATTTAACTCTTTAGAAATAATAATATTTTATCGATATCTTATTTTAACTATATAGGAGATGATTTTAAACTAGAATGAATTCTATAAAGGATATTATTTTAAATTATATTAAATTTTAAAAATATTAGAAATAAAATGATTATAAATTTGATTATAACCCAACTCAAAATCCAAATATAATGATCCAAATTTTGTGTTAAATTACTCATAATAGACAAATAATGAAAAAGGCCTATAAAAGTATAAATTGAGCTTAGGAAAGCTTAAGTTCATTTCTTTCTTAAACTCTTTTCCCTATAGGTTACTATTCACTTCCAACTTTTGACACTCATGCCTTCATCATCTGACCACCATTTTTGGTGACCTAGGGCTCCACGGAATGCTCTGCCAAATTCCTAAATTTATTTCATAAAAAACGATACAGATTTAGAGGAATCATGATTAGAAATTTTAGTTTGTTTAGATAGGTCATCGATCTTTTATTTCTATTCATTTCTAGGTAAAACTAACACCACCATCATGTCTAACGACCTAACAAAATAGGGGAGGAGGGAAACTCAATACCAATCGACCCATTTTACTGATGAACAAAAATGGGTCACTTATGAGCTTTAATCCTTCAATTCTTGCAAAACGAGAGAAGCTTCGACAAGAGATCAATGCCATTGGATTCATGGGGTGACCTCGTCATTTCTATGAGGGCAGTGAAGGTCATTGCCCCTCCGACGTCGATGTGTGTACCCCCAACTCTGATAACCGTGATGATTTTCTGACAAGTCAAAAAATGATTAGAAATAATTTTAAAAATTCTCAAATATTATGTAGATCAATTTTCATAAAATCAATATATTTAAATTCTTCATATCTTGTGAGGTAAAAATTAGGAAAGCTTTATGTTTTAATAAAAATGCATGAATTTAATTAAATTGAGTTGTTGTTGATTAGTATTGATATTATCTGGATTTATTGAGTATAAACGAGGACGTATGGGTTAGAAATTGGTATAATAGGATTTATTATAAAATTTTGCAATGTAAATATAGGCTCAATTGGGCATGGATATATAGTTTGACATCCCAAATGGAGTTGTGATTACTGGTGGTCATAGAACCATTTTTTCATGACAGGAATGACCCTTCTTTTAAATGGGAATGTCTGTTTTAAAGGGAAAATTCTATCGAATTTTCAATAGGCTCCTCGGAAAACATGGCATCGTCATTTGTAAATAGAAAATAGAGCTCCTTAATATTAAATCATGCTCTTATTCTTGGGGTGTCTAAAATTGGTTTAGATTTTAAATCCTAATAGTCCTTCCTACTTTCTTTCTATATATCAATCAGGAGTAGAACCCTTTACTTCAAGATACTAGGTTCTGCACAAAGAAGTGCATTCTACCTATGAGTTAATAGTCATGGTTATGAACATGCATTACAATTTCATATTCATTATAGAAATCACCATCATTATCATATACACGCATGAAATTCATACATATGGATTGACATATGTATACATATTTTTTTTTGTACAATGTTGTGTTTATCTTGATATGTGATGATAGGAGGATTGTTGTGATATGAGTTGCCTAGTGGGTGTCACTAGGCTATGCGCACAGTAAGTCATTTAGTTGGGTATAGATTTGGGTTAGTATAAGATCCATTGATTAAGAAATGATGTAGTTGGGGGGGGATTGGTTGAGCTTGCTCTCGGATGTCAACTGACATATGGTACATGACAGTAGTGTGATTGTGGTGGTTCGGTCAAGCTTGATCTCAAACGAAAATCATGTTATAGTGAGCCTATTATAGTTAGGATTAGTGTGGCTCTCAGATGACAATCAACTATATTGAACCAAGTGACCCATATGGAACAAAAGAGCCCTTATATTTGTGATATATGGGTAAGACGTATGTTATAGGGTCAATCATCAGTCCTCCACTATTATTTGTGAATTGTGATTGGTGATGATTATGTGACATGATATTGATATGGAAAATGCATTCATGTTTAAAAACAAAATCATTATGTTATGAAATTGCATTTATAGATGTATATATATGTATGTATGTATCATTTGAAATCCTTAGGATTGTATAACCATAGTATTAATTCACTCAAGAAGGTTTGACTCCCCTTAAATATTTTTCGGGATCTTCTTTTCAGATCTCTTTTAACAGGGTATTTCATCGATATTTTTCCTCTAAGGCGATTTGATGTATGTTCGTTGGTGACTTTTGACTTTAGAGTTGCAATATTCTTGTATATATTAAATTTCCCTTGTATTAACTATCTTAACATTGTAGCACAATGAATAGTGTATATTGTTAGAATTGTTTGATTATTACTAGTATGAGTTTGATCATTTTGAAATCTTATCTTTATTATGGATATAGGGATTCGATGGTATTTTAGGCTTGTTAAAGGTCCAGTAAACCTTTTGTTAATGGTCCAGTAAACCTTAAGTTTACTATTCCTTTAGCACTGATTATGATCCAAGTTTGGGTTGCGACAATAAATCTTAAAGTTATAAAAGATTTGAAACAAGAAAACTGAAATGTCTTGTGAAAAAGTTATAGTAGATGAAAATAAAGACAAAAATTTTAAGAGAAGAAAATTTTAAAGTCTCATGTTAAATTTATAAAAGTTGAAAATAGCTAATGTATCTTTATATCACAACTAGTATGATGTTTGTAGTTAATTCTTATTTAGATTAATAGTTTATAATGGTCTGTTGACATCCAAGAATTTAAGAATTTACCAAAGCAATTTTACAAATACTAACTAGTGCTAAATGAAACTAATTTTCAATATAATACAATTGATGATTTTTGATCTAGTTAAAGTTAATCATAATATGACAAGAAAATAAGAGAAGAGGTACTACAAGATATTCACTTTGATTCATCATTTATTTAATTATTCCATGATTAATTAAATAATACTATTTTGATAAGTTCTTGATTGATTATTTATTTATTCCATGATTCTTAGTGTTTAATGCTTATTTTGTAACCGAGATATTAATTTTGATTCATATTTTGATTTAGGTAGCAAAAGAGTGCAAAAGAAGCAAAATTAGCTTAATTCATTGTTTTGAATAGTTTAGTTATTGTTTGGTAATATAAATTTTTCTTTTCTTCCAAATTTTGATTAAGGAGATCCAAGATGTTATAGAAAGCCTAAAAGACAGCTACAATTTTCATGCTTTAATTTTCCATAATAATCGAAAGTATCAAGGTTGAATTCTCACTTAAAGCTACTACAATTACAAATTTTATATTAAGTAATTGTGCTTTATTTTATAGTCATATTTTATTTTATTTATTTCCTTACTTTATTAATTTTGATAAGATTATTTTAAGAATTTTATTTTTCTTAATTTCTTAAAAATCATAGGTAATTTAAACATTTTATTTTCTTATTAAGGGATAACAAACAATCAAAATTTCACATTTTCCTCTCTAGGGATGTGTGAATTTAAGAACTATATAAGACTAGATCTATTACTTCTAGTTCAAGGGATGTTGAACCTTAAAACCTCGCTTATACATTAATCGATTATAATAATGTTATTCATATTAGCCTTAAAATTTTATTTTATTTTATTTTATTTTATTTTATTAATTAAGCATGGTTAGACTAATTAAGAAATTGAGTTAGCATGAATTAAATATGATAGCATTAAATAACATAAGACATTAATTAGCATGTATTAAATGTGTTAGTTGGATTAAATGAATGAAAGGTAATTTGATGTGTTAAGTGGGCCTAAGTAAATGGGTCCAAATGAAATAGAAAAGAAAAGGAAGGCATAAGATGAAGGTAGAATAAATAGGCTTGAGTTATGGGCTTAAGTTAAATGAAGGTAGTATAAGAAAATAAGAAGGAAGGAGGAAATAAGGAAGGAAGTAGATGGGCTTGGGCTTAAGTAAGTAGGAAGAGATAAAAAGAAGGAGGATTTAAATGAGTTAGGAGAAGAAGAAAGAAAGAAACGATAATAGAGAGGGAGAGGAAGTGAGTTTCGGTGAAGTGGAGAAGAAGAAGAAGAAAGGAAGAAAGGTGGTTTTTCCAAGAGTTTTGGGTGAGTTTTGAAGAAAGTCCAAGAGTTAAAAGTGTGGAGGAAGGTTCAAGCTTCATTTTGATACAAGAAATCTCTTGGTTAAGAAAAGGTTTAAGGTAAGTTATGATTTCAAAGTTAAGATTTTGTTTGGGTTTTTGGTTAGAAGGGTTGAGAATCAAGTGGGTTTAGTGATTCTAGAGTTAATTTCATGATTAAAGTTCATTGGGTTTTCAATTTTAGAAACCCTAAGTGATGTAAGGTTCTTTTCTTGTTATAAATGAAGGAGGACAAGAAAGAAGGGGAGAACAAGAAGAGGAGCTTCCTTAGGCAAGCTTAAGCAAGGATATAAGGTGGGTTCCATATTTATCTTTATGTATATAAACAAATAAATGTTAATTAATGCATGTTATTAATGAGTTTTGATTACTTAGAAGATGTATTAAATGCTTGTAATTGAATGATGAATGTGGTTGTTGTAGACCATTAATGCTTCAGGTTAAATGCTTGATATTGATGTTGATGATTCGATGAAAATCGAGTTAGTATTGGATGAAATGAATGAAATGAGTAATGAATGTACATTATGACTTGTGCATGAAATTGTACAATATGAAATATGCATGAAAGACAAGATTTTCAAGAAATAGTGAATTGGACAAGAATAGTTCAATCTTATGATTATGCATGATTGTATGTTATGTGGGTAAGGTATAGTCCCAAGAACCGCCACGCACGCCGACCATGAAAGCCTTATTTCGGCTGCCCGATTGTGGCATAGGATGATCCATTCATTGGACTCCTCAAGATTTGCCCATGTAAGCTCATTAAATGAGATTACGTGGTTGCCAAGAATATGGACTTACCGAGCCATTTGAGATGTTTAATTGTGATTACATGAGAATGCTAGAATTATGAATGTTGAATTGTGAAAGATTATGTTTGTGTATTGATGAATGTTGAATGGTGCATGCATTATGACTTATTGAACAATTGCTAAAAGTATGAAAAATAAAAGGACATGCTTGTTATATAAATATAAATGTGTTATTCATGATAAAGCTCACCCCCAAAATTCTCCAGGAAATGAACAGGATCCCGAGGAGCAAGCTTAAAGGCATTTACTCCAAGATCTTCTTTTGGTCATGTTTTTGAAAGGATCTTTCTAGTGATCAATGCTTTAGGTTGCATTTCGAGAAAACAGATGTATTTTGACAAGATGTATTTTGATTGAAATGTAATAGGCTTGAAATGCCTACTAAAGCATTGTAAAAACATTGTTTTGATATGAATGAAATGCATGAATTATGATTTATCATGATCTCTCAAAATCCTTTACTATCATGTTTAAGCATGGTTTCCAAAGTTGTATGGAATTGTTTTGAAAATTCATGTGGGTAGATGAATGATGTAAGATTAAGTGAGATTATAGCATGTTGGGAGTGGAATGAATGAGTTGAGAGGTTTAGAAGTGTATATGGTGTTTGGAATAAGTCAAGAGAGAGTGTAGAGGGTTAGGTTTTGAGTTCTGAATAGATATAAGTCGAGTTATTGGACCCATAAGTCGACTTGTGAAGCTTTTGCATAATAAGTCGACTTGTTTGTTAGATAGGTCGAGTTATTTGCCCCGATAAGTCGACTTGTTAGTGATAAGTCGACTTATTTTCCCCGATAAGTTGAGTTGTCAGTATAAGTCGAGTTATGAGTGATTTTCCAGCATAAGTCAAGATGTTAGTCAAGTGTTTGGACATAGTTAGAGGCCGAATATCATTTTGATGTCTTCATCAAGGTTGTAGATCTAGATGTCTACTTTCTAATGGTGCAAAAACGAAAGAATTATGAGTCATAGATTAAAAGTTATGAGAATCGCGCCAAAAGAGTGCAAATTTGACTTTGAAAGTGAGCATGGTCTATTGTTTTCGGAATAAATCCCTCATCCGACCTCCAATTGAGGCGAGGCTTGAACCATTAACTTCCTAAGACTTGTATCTTTCTTGCTACAGAAATAGGTCTCAATTTGAGTTAAATTGAGGAAGTTTGCATCAAAGTCAGTGAGAGGTCAGTTAAGAGAGCATGTTTCGAGTAGGAACTCCTTTAGGTTTCTGGAGCATATCTTGAGTTATAAAACCCCGATTGAGGTGATTTTTGACTTAAATTAAGCAAGAGTCATAAGGCTATGACTTACAAGAGAAATCAATTCAAAATTAGGGTTAAATGAAATAAACCCTACATGGCAAGAGGTGGATTCCGATAATGGGATCCAGCAGTTGGGGTCCGGTCTCCGGGTCGGATCCCGACATCTGTGGTATCAAAGCAAGTGTCTCGGGGATGGGCTCCACCCGGGCTCACATCCCGGGACAGTTGGGGTCCGGTCTACGGATCGTGTTCGACATCTGTGGTATCGAGTTTAAACCGGTTTAGGGTTTCCTAGAGCCTTAGTGGGATGTCTAAGGTCAAGTCATCATGCATTTTCCTACATGAATTATATGAATTATGTGCATTGTTTTAAACGCATAACATGCAACATTGCTCTCAAATGAGTGAATTGACTTGTTTTAAATTGATTTACATGAATTGAGCTTGTTTTATGTGAACTAAAGATTTTCACTGAATTTTAAATTGAAGGAGTAATGCACCGAAGAGAACTCGAGGAGCTCAATCTCGCCCACTCTCGGCAAGGAAGTACGGATGAGTCTTATGTTCGCAGGATGCGGGGACCTTCCTGCTCTCACCCCGATGCACCAAGTGTGCAACACGAGGCGCCCACCGCCTCCTCCTCAAGTGAATCCTATGGATCCCCGTTCTTCCAAGCATTTGTTCAAAGCTTTCACCTATGCCATGGGCCAAGGAAGAGTCTCAAGTGCCACCCAAGAGAGAGAAGCGCCAAGATGATAAGCTCCGAAATATGGGAGATTGACTTCAGCGGGACTACTAATCCCAAGAGGCGAAGCATGGTTGAAGAGGACCGAGAGGGTCCCAAGCAGATGAAGTGCTCGGATGAAGAGAAGCTAGATTATGCATCGATCACCACATGAGGGGATGCACTGACTGGTGGGAGTCGGTGCCTCGCGATCAGCAAGACCTTCAGAGTCGACATGGAGGAATTTCTAGAAGCCTTCAGGAGGAAGTACTTCTCGATGGTTTACATGCAGGAGAAGGCGTGGAATTCTTGAATCTCACTCTGTAGGAGCCGAGCGTGGCGTAATATGAGTGAAGTTCACTCGCTTGTCGCGATATGCAGCCAATATCGTGGCGATCAAGCGCATAAATGCCGAAGTTTGAGGTGGATTGCACCTAGGGATCGGGAAAGGTGGTAATTCACAACTTCTGTGATTACCAGCAGCTGGTTGATGCTGCACTTCAAGCAGAAAAGTTAGAGAACATCAGGGCTGAAGTGACTAAGAAAAGAAAGAACAGAGAACAGTTCTCCAAGAAGGGCATGAGTGCTCCAACACCTGCAAGGAGTACCAGAACTCAGCTTACACAGAGTGAGGTGGGCAGCAGTGGCCCCACTCAGAGCAAGCAGCCTAGGGCTATGCAGGGCAAGCTTCAAGTGTAGCAAGCCCGGGATGGACAGGTATAGGGAACCCCCAGTGTGATCACTATGGGAGATTTCACTGAGGGAATGTCTGCTGAAGATAGGAGCATGTTTTGGTCTGTGGCCAAAAGGGCCTGAATCAAGGACTGCCCTAGGCGGTCAAAGCAGAAGGGTCTCATCGCGCAGTCCCAAAAAGAGCAGAAACAGTGGCATCTCGACCAGTGTATGATGTGGGCAGTTCAGGAACAGCAAAGAGGTCATATCTGACGTGGAGACCTAGAGGATGTGGTCGAGCACCGGCTGGGTCTTGCCATGACTGAGAAGTAAGCCGCACCGCTCGAGGAAGTAGTGACGAGTATGGCTATGTTATTTGACTCTCCTGCTTATGTGTTAATTGATACTGGCTCTACACATTCGTTCGTATCTGCAAGTATGAATTTGCATGTTGTGTGTCCTGAGACTATGGATAACTTTCTAGTTGTTAGTACTCCTTTAGGGAGTAAGGTGGTGATTAGTTTGATCTATAAGAATTGTGAGCTCAGTATCGACGGTGCTAGACTGGTAGTAGATCTATTACCTCTAGACCTTCAAGGATTGGATGTTATATTGGGGATGGATGTCATGGAGAGGTACAAGGCGAAGCTAGACTGTAGTTTGAAAGAAGTAGAGTTTGATCTGGGAAATGATCAGAAAGTGGTTTTTAAGGGGGACAGGAAACTGCCAGTACCGAGGATCATTTCGGCTATGTTGGCTGACAACATGATGAGCCAAGGGTGTGAGGTCTTCTTGGCGCATGTAGTGGATCCAGAAGTGAATGTGGGCAGATTAGGAGATTTTCAGATTGTGAGGGAGTTTCCTGATGTATTTCCAGAGGAATTATCAGGGTTGCCGCCGTGAGGGAAATTGAGTTCAAATTGACTTGATTCCTAACCGCGCCAATCTCAATACCACCCTACGTAATGGCTCCAATGAATTAAGGGAGCTTAAGGAGCGATTAGAGGAATTATCGGAGAAGCAGTTCATCAGACCGAGTTCTTCACCTTGGGGAGCTCCGGTCCTGTTGGTTAGGAAGAAGGATGGAACGTGGAGGATGTGTATAGACTACAGGAAGCTTAACAAGATGACGATTCAGAACAAGTATCCTCTGCCGAGGATAGATGATTTATTCGATCAGCTGCAAGGGGCAAGGGTCTTTTCGAAGATTGACTTAAGATCAGGTTATCATCAACTCCGAATCAGGGAGTCTGATGTTAACAAGACAGCTTTCAGGACCCGTTACGGGCACTATGAATTCAGGGTCATGCCCTTCGGATTGACCAATGCGCCAGCTGCCTTCATGGATTTGATGAACAGGGTGTTTAATGAATTCCTAGATCAGTTTGTCATTGTGTTCATTGATGACATTCTGGTCTATTCTAAGGATGAAGGAGAGCATGAACAAAGATCTCGTGATAGTATTGCAGAGATTGAGAGAGCAGAGTCAGATGCCAAATTCAGAAGTGTGAATTCGCCGCATGAAGTAGTTTTCCTTGGACATGTGATTTCCAGCAAAGGATTCATGTTGATCCGAGGAAAGTAAAGGCGAGTGAACTGGCAAAACCTAAGACAAGAAAAGAGGTAAGAAGCTTCCTAGGTTTGGCGGTGTTACTATAGGAGGTTCGTGGAGGATTCTCATGATAGTTGCCCTATGACTAAGTCATAAGAAAGAATCAGCATTCATATGGAATGAGAAATGTCAAGAGCTTTGAGGAGCTCAAGAACAGATTGACAAGTGCTCCAGTATTGGTTTTGCCCAATGGAGACCAAGGGTATACGGTGTACAGTGATGCTTCGAGGAAGGGTTTAGGATGTGTGCTGATGCAGGATGACAGGGTAATAGCCTATGCTTCACGGCAGTTGAAGCAGTATGAGTTAAACTATCCGACTCATGACTTGGAGTTAGCAGCGGTAATTTTTGCTTTAAAGATATGGAGACACTATCTGTATGGGGTTCAGACAAGGGTCTTCACGGACCACAAAAGTCTTAAGTACATTATGAGTCAGAAAGAGTTGAACTTAAGGCAGAGACGATGGTTGGAATTGCTCAAGGACTATGATTTGATGATTGAATACCACCCAGGCAAAGCTAATGTAGTGGCAGATGCATTAAGCAGGAAATCTTCGATAGCTCATGTTCAGGCAGTTTACTTGCCTTTATTGGAGCAGATGGCCAAGTTGAAGATTAGTTTACAGCAGGATGAATCCGATGGTATTGTTGCTCAATTTAGGGTGAGACCTATCCTTAGGGAGAAGGTCAAGGAGTTGCAGGAGCAGGATGCAGAATTAAGTAAGCTGAGAGATGAAGTTCAACATGGTAAACAGTCAGAAGTGCAAGTAAGGGATGATGGGCTAATGGTGATCGGAAACAGGTTGTGTATTCCGAATGATAGGGCAGTTAAGGATGAGATCATGGATGAGGCACACAATGCGCCTTATTCCATGCACCCAGGCAGCACCAGGATGTACAGAGATCTGAAGGAACATTTCTGGTGGAAAGGCATGAAGAGGGATGTAGCTGAATATGTGAGCAGATGTTTAGTGTGTCAGCAAGTCAAGGCTGAACACCAAGCACCTTCAGGCATGTTGCAGCCATTGTCCATTCCTGAATGGAAGTGGCAAAGGATCACGATGGACTTTTTGATGGGTTTACCCAGGACTAGTAGGAAGCATGATGCTGTATGGGTCATCAGAGACCGATTGACCAAGTCAGCCCATTTTCTCGCAATTAAGCAGGCAGATTCATTGCAAGTCTTAGCCAGGAAGTATGTTAATGAAGTGGTGAGGTTGCATGGAGTTTCGGATTTTATAGTATCTGACAGGGATCCTCGATTCACATCGAGATTCTGGAGTAGTTTGCAGGAAGCTCTAGGGACTAAGTTGAATTTCAGTACAGCCTTTCATCCTCAGACGGATGGTCAGTCTGAGAGGACTATTCAGACCCTAGAGGGAATGCTCAGAGCGTGTGTTATGGACTTCAAAGGAGCATGGGACGAACATTTGCCGTTGGTCGAGTTTGTCTATAACAATTGCACTATTCGAGCATCTGAGATGGCTCCTTATGAAGCCCTTTATGGCGTAAGATGCAGGACTCGATATGTTGGGATGAAGAAGGTGAGAGGAAGCTAGTAGGACCGAGTTGGTCCGGATGACGATTGAAAAAGTGGATATAATCAGCGGCGGCTTAAGGCGTGCAGCAGACGAATGAAAAGTTATGCAGATGCTCGTAAACGAAATGGAGTATGCGATGAGGTGACAAAGTATTTCTTAAGACCTCTCCATGGAAAGGGGTCATGAGGTTTGGCGAGAAAGGAAGCTAAGTCCTCGTTATGTAGGTCCGTATGAGATTTTAGAGAGGATCGGGCCGTTAGCTTACTGATTGGCATTGCCTCGTAATTATCTCGGATCCATGATGTATTTCATGTTTCCATGTTGAGGAGGTACAGATCAGATCCTTCTCACATTATTCGGACCTCGAGGTTCGGTGAGTGATGATCGAGCTATGAGGAGATGCCAAGAGCAATTCGGATAGCAAGGAGAAGGTCCTCGAGAACAAGACTGCTCGGTTGGTTAAAGTCTGTGGAGGAACCATGCGATTGAAGAGGCGACGTGGGAACCATTGGATGCAATGAAGGAGAAGTATCCACACCTCTTTAATGAGTCGTAAGAATTTCGAGGACTAAATTTCTTAAGGGGGAGAAATATTAGCCCGAAATTTTTTTTTATTAATTAAGCATGGTTAGACTAATTAAGAAATTGAGTTAGCATGAATTAAATATGATAGCATTAAATAACATAAGACATTAATTAGCATGTATTAAATGTGTTAGTTGGATTAAATGAATGAAAGGTAATTTAATGTGTTAAGTGGGCCTAAGTAAATGGGTCCAAATGAAATAGAAAAGAAGAGGAAGGCATAAGATGAAGGTAGAATAAATAGGCTTGAGTTATGGGCTTAAGTTAAATGAAGGTAGTATAAGAAAATAAGAAGGAAGGAGGAAATAAGGAAGGAAGTAGATGGGCTTGGGCTTAAGTAAGTAGGAAGAGATAAAAAGAAGGAGGATTTAAATGAGTTAGGAGAAGAAGAAAGAAAGAAACAAAAATAGAGAGGGAGAGGAAGTGAGTTTCGGTGAAGTGGAGAAGAAGAAGAAGAAAGGAAGAAAGGTGGGTTTTCCAAAAGTTTTGGGTGAGTTTTGAAGAAAGTCCAAGAGTTAAAAGTGTGGAGGAAGGTTCAAACTTCATTTTAATACAAGAAATCTCTTGGTTAAGAAAAGGTTTAAGGTAAGTTATGATTTCAAAGTTAAGATTTTGTTTGGGTTTTTGGTTAGAAGGGTTGAGAATCAAGTGGGTTTAGTGATTCTAGAGTTAATTTCATGATTAAAGTTCATTGGGTTTTCAATTTTAGAAACCCTAAGTGATGTAAGGTTCTTTTCTTGTTATAAATGAAGGAGGACAAGAAAGAAGGGGAGAACAAGAAGAGGAGCTTCCTTAGGCAAGCTTAAGCAAGGATATAAGGTGGGTTCCATATTTATCTTTATGTATATAAACAAATAAATATTAATTAATGCATGTTATTAATGAGTTTTGATTACTTAGAAGATGTATTAAATGCTTGTAATTGAATGATGAATGTGGTTGTTGTAGACCATTAATGCTTGTGTTAAATGCTTGATATTGATGTTGATGATTCGATGAAAATCGAGTTAGTATTGGATGAAATGGATGAAATGAGTAATGAATGTACATTATGACTTGTGCATGAAATTGTACAATATGAAATATGCATGAAAGACAAGATTTTCAAGAAATAGTGAATTGGACAAGAATAGTTCAATCTTATGATTATGCATGATTGTATGTTATGTGGGTAAGGTATAGTCCCAAGAACGAATCACGCGCATCGTCGACCATGAAAGCCTTCGCCCGGCTGATTGTGGCATAGGATGATCCATTCATTGGACTCCTCAAGATTTGCCCATGTAAGCTCATTAAATGAGATTACGTGGTTGCCAAGAATATGGACTTACCGAGCCATTTGAGATGTTTAATTGTGATTACATGAGAATGCTAGAATTATGAATGTTGAATTGTGAAAGATTATGTTTGTGTATTGATGAATGTTGAATGGTGCATGCATTATGACTTATTGAACAATTGCTAAAAGTATGAAAAATAAAAAGGACATGCTTGTTATATAAATATAAATGTGTTACCATGAATAAAGCTCACCCCCAAAATTCTCCAGAAATGAGCGGGATCCCAGGAGCAAGCTTAAAGGCATTTACTCCAAGATCTTCTTTTGGTCATGTTTTGAAAGGATCTTTCTAGTGATCAATGCTTTAGGTTGCATTTCGAGAAAACAGATGTATTTTGACAAGATGTATTTTGATTGAAATGTAATAGGCTTGAAATGCCTACTAAAGCATTGTAAAAACATTGTTTTGATATGAATGAAATGCATGAATTATGATTTATCATGATCTCTCAAAATCCTTTACTATCATGTTTAAGCATGGTTTCCAAAGTTGTATGGAATTGTTTTGAAAATTCATGTGGGTAGATGAATGATGTAAGATTAAGTGAGATTATAGCATGTTGGGAGTGGAATGAATGAGTTGAGAGGTTTAGAAGTGTATATGGTGTTTGGAATAAGTCAAGAGAGAGTGTAGAGGGTTAGGTTTTGAGTTCTGAATAGATATAAGTCGAGTTATTGGACCCATAAGTCGACTTGTGAAGCTTTTGCATAATAAGTCGACTTGTTTGTTAGATAGGTCGAGTTATTTGCCCCGATAAGTCGACTTGTTAGTGATAAGTCGACTTATTTTCCCCGATAAGTCGAGTTGTCAGTATAAGTCGAGTTATGAGTGATTTTCCAGCATAAGTCAAGATGTTAGTCAAGTGTTTGGACATAGTTAGAGGCCGAATCTCATTTTGTGGTCTTCATCAAGGTTGTAGATCTAGATGTCTATTTTCTAATGGTGCAAAAACGAAAGAATTATGAGTCATAGATTAAAAGTTATGAGAATCGCGCCAAAAGAGTTCAAATTTGACTTTGAAAGTGAGCATGGTCTATTGTTTTGGGAATAAATCCCTCATCCGACCTCCAATTGAGGCGAGGCTTGAACCATTAACTTCCTAAGACTTGTATCTTTCTTGCTACAGAAATAGGTCTCAATTTGAGTTAAATTAAGGAAGTTTACATCAAAGTCAGTGAGAGGTCAGTTAAGAGAGCATGTTTCGAGTAGGAACTCCTTTAGGTTTCTGGAGCATATCTTGAGTTATAAAACCCCGATTGAGGTGATTTTTGACTTAAATTAAGCAAGAGTCATAAGGCTATGGCTTACAAGAGAAATCAATTCAAAATTAGGGTTAAATGAAATAAACCCTACATGGAAAGAGGTGGATTCCGATAATGGGATCCAGCAGTTGGGGTCCGGTCTCCGGGTCGGGTCCCGACATCTTTGGTATCAAAGCAAGTGTCTCGGGGATGAGCTCTACCCGGGCTCACATCCCGGAACAGTTGGGGTCCGGTCTACGGATCGGGTTCTGACAATTCATTACTCTTCTACAGAATTCATTATTTTATTCTAAGACTAGTGTTTATGATTTTTGTTTGTTTGGTTTATTTTAGGCATGCTATCTTATTCATATTCAAATTTATTGCTGGAATTAGGTTTTCATTTGTAATTATTATTTTTTATGATTCAAAAGTGACAAACTTATGGTCGTGAATCATGAGGGGTAATATAGCCTTTGAATTAATGGATTGCCTGACTACTATTGTCAGGCAACCGATGCCTCAGTACTATCCCTTGCTTAGGTAAAAATTTTAGTAGCTATATTATATATACATTTTATCTATATTATATACATTTTAAAGTGAAGGAAATGTGGCTGAAAAATAGTAAAAGAAATAGAAAGAGGAGCAGCAGAGAGGGTAAAGATGATGACATTGTTTTGAAAATTTAAGTTGCATGTAAAGACAGAATAAGAAATGCAGAATGTGAAGGGTAAATCTAGAATTTATTTGGATGAAGGGCATTTTTTGGTATTAATGAAAATGAGTGAGGGTAAGATAGGATTTTTAATTAGTTAAGGATATTTTAGTAATTAAAGGGCTTATATTAGTAAGGATTGTTAAGTCAAACTAGACTTCACGTATTAAATAATTTTGATGATAAACAAAGAGAAATATACAAATGAAAAGTAGATGGATGCATAAGAAGAAAAACAGAAGGAAGAAAAAGCAGAAGGAAGAAAAAGCAGACGGAAGAAAAACAGAAGGAAGAAAAAGCAGAAGGAAGAAAAAGCAGACGGAAGAAAAACAGAAGGAAGGAAAAGCAGACGGAAGAATAACAGACGGAAGAAAAACAGAAGGAAGGAAAAGCAGACGGAAGAAAAGCAGACGGAAGAAAAACAGAAGGAAGGAAAAACAGACGGAAGAATAACAGACGGAAGAAAAAGCAGAAGGAAGAAAAAGCAGAAGGAAGAAAAAGCAGACGGAAGAAAAACAGAAGGAAGGAAAAGCAGACGGAAGAATAACAGACGGAAGAAAAACAGAAGGAAGAAAAAGCAGAAGGAAAAACAGACGGAACAAAAATCATACGGAAGCTTTATGAAGAGAAAAGCAAACGATACAAAAATCAGACGGAAGCTTTACGAAGAGAAAAGCAGACGATACAAAAATCAGACGGAAGCTTTTACGAAGAAAAGCGAGGCGATCAAGAATCGAGCGAAGAAAGAAACATCGATTTAAGGCGATTCTGAGTTAAAGCTGAATAACCGTTTCTTTAAAGATTCAAAGCGGATATTCAAGAAAGCAGTTGAAGACACGATTATAAATAAGAGTCGAGATTGAAGTAAAAGCGACTTTTGAGGAAAGTGAATGAAACTCGAGTATTCAAACATCGACTATCTCGAGAAAAATTGTGAACTATTTTCGAGTGTACATTGTTAAGAGCAACTCTTTTGTAAAAGCTCTTTATTAGTTTTTCATTTTGAAAAGTGTTACAGTAGCCTGAAGAGGCTAAGAGTAAAAGAATACTTGTTGTTAAGAGACCAAGAGGCTCAGTCAAAGAATACTTGTAAGCAGTTAGGAGATAGTGAAATCTCATAAGGATATCTCGAGGATCGGACGTAGCCCACTGTTTAGGGTGAACCAGGATAAATTCTGTGTTTCTCTCTAACTCTTACTTTACTTAAATCGTAGTTCTCATTATTATCAAAGGTTTTCAAACTAGTCAAGAATTGATTTAAGATAAGTTTTACGAAAGAACAAGCAATTGTTATTGAAGGGATTAACGAAAAGTTTATCACAATTCAACCCCCTTCTTGTGTATCTTGATCATATTGTTACTCAATATATTAACGTGTGATTTACTTCAATTGGTATCGAGCAAGGTGTTCAAGAATCACTCTAATAAAGTGTGAACTAAAGAAAATGGTGGAATCACACACGTATATTGCGAAGGAGCCTCACCCGGACCTCCGGCATTCAATGGTGAAGACTACCACTATTGGAAGGATCGGATGAGATTGTTTATCGAGTCTACTCACATTGACCTTTGGGACATCATCGAGAATGGACCATACACACCTGAAGATGATGATAAAAATCCAATTCCACGAGAAAGATGGACGGCTGAGCAGAAAGCAAGATTTCAACTAAACTCCAAAGCAAAATTTTTCTTGAGTTGTGCATTGAGCAGAAGCGAGTATGAAAAAGTTCATGGATGTGATACTGCCAAAGAAATGTGGGATACATTATCAATTACACATGAAGGAAAAAATCAAGTCAAGGAGTCCAAGATAAGTATTTTGGTGCATCAGTACGAGTTATTCAAGATGAAAGAAGAAGAGACCATTGATCAAAATTTTGGAAGATTCCAAACAATTGTTAATGGACTAAAAGCTCTTGGAAGAACGTACAACAGTCAAGACCATGTTCGAAAGATTTTGAGGAGTCTGCCCAAAAGATGGAGACCCAAAGTAGCTAATTGTACAAGAAGCCAAAGACTTAAGCGTCATGAAGCTTGATGAATTGCTTGGATCGTTGAAGATACGAAGTAGAGCTTGATGCGGAAGATAAGCCCAAGAAAGAGAAGTCCATAGCGCTCAAAGCAAGTCAAAAGAATCACAAAATCCAGAAGAAGAAAACAAAGAGGAATACATCAAAGGCTTTAAAGATTGAAGAAGCAAAGGATGATGATTCCAGTAAGTCAGAATCTGAATCAAGTGATGAAGACAATGAGCTTTCTTTCATTTCAAGAAAGATAAGAAGAATGTGGAAAAAGAAGTCCAAAGGAAATTCAACTTTTAGAAGGAACAGCGGCAAAGACGATGAAAAAGTCGATAAAGCATCCGTTACATGTTATGAATGCAAGAAGCCGGGACATTACAAGTCCGAGTGTCCAATGTTGAAAAGACAACCCAAAAGGAGTAGGGATAACAAGAAAAGCATGATGGCAACGTGGGAAGATCTGGACTCATCAGAATCAGATACAAGTTCAGAAGCGTCAGAACATGCTAACATATGTCTAGTAGCTGAAGAAGAAAGTGATGAGGAGGTAACTTCTAGCTATAATGATACACAAGATGCATACTTAGAATTGTTAGAGGATTCTCATGCTATTCTGAAACAGTACAAGCTGTTGAAGAAGAAATATGTAGAAAACCTCAAACATACTCATGAGATAGAGAGTGAGAATATAAGTTTGAGAAAGCAAGTTGAGGAATTGAATAACAACAAAGTTGTAGATAGATCCGAAGAGATTAATCAATTGAAACTGAGAATTAATAATCTCTCAATTGATCTAGCTAAATTTACAGATAGTACAAAAAGATGAATGAAATGATAGGAAAATACAGACATCCGAGGGATAAAACTGGATTAGGGTTTACTAAAAATAAGCCCCAGAATTACGTAAAATCAATTGCTCAAAAAGATAAGAAAAGATATCAATCAGGTTTTCAGAAAGGTCATCAACGTTTTCATTCTACACCTTATTATCATTCATTACATCATACTAACCCTAAAGGACCCAAGAGAATCTGGGTACCTAAAAATAAGATAATATCTCCTACAGAAATCCTTCTTTGGAAGAACCAGCAAGCACCATTGGTATTTGGACAGTGGATGCTCGCGTCACATGACGGGAAACAAGTCTATGTTCCTAGATCTTCAGTACAAGAAAGGAGGATCAGTAACTTTTGGAGACAACCAGCAGGGAAAGATAATCGGGTTTAGTAAGATTGGTAAGAATTCCATGCATGCATTAACAACGTCTACTAGTTGATGGTTTAAAGCATAACTTGATAAGTATTAGTCAATTATGTGATTACGGTTTTGAAGTTACTTTCAATCAAAAATTTTGTGAAGTCGAAACAAAGATGGTTCCATCTTCTTTTCAGCCAAAGACGAAACAATCTTTACAAAATTGATTTAGGCGATTTTCAGTCTCAAAATATTTCATATTTTTATCTATCAAGATGAAAGACCGATCGGCATAAAAACTAGGTCATGTCGGTTTTAAACATATTTCAAAACTTTTGAAACATGATTTGGTAAAAGGTTTGCCACAAATTCGTTTTGACAAAGATTTCTTTTGAAAGTTGTCGAAAGGAAACAAGTTAAAACCTCTTTCTCTTCAAAACATTTAAATAACGTCATCTAGACCACTTGAGTTGTTACATATGGACTTATTTGGTCCAACAAGAACAATAAGTCTTGGTGGAAAGAAGTATGGACTTGTGATTGTTGATGATTTTACAAGGTTTTGTTGGATACTTTTCTATCACATAAAGATGAGTCTTTCAAGTGCTTTAGAAACCTTTCTATGAGGTTACAAAATGAAAAGGAATGTCTATAGCCAGCATAAGGAGTGATCATGGTGGAGAATTGAAAATGAGAAGTTTAGAGTATTCTGCAAGAAAATGGAATTTTCCATAACTTCTCCGCCCCAAGGACTCCGCATGAGAATGGAGTTGTTGAGAGGAAGAATAGGACGATTCAAGAGATGGCAAGAACAATCTGTGTGAGATGAATCTTCCTAAATACTTCAAGAAAGCATCAATCAAAGATGCTACATTCGAATAGAGTGTTGTCTGCGACCAATTTGAAGAAAACTCCTATGAGTTGTGGAATGGAAGGAGACCAAACATTTCTTATTTCCATCCTTTAAATTGCAAGTGCACTAGTCTGAACACAAAGGAAGCTCTGGACAAATTTGATGCAAAGACATTTTAGGAATTTTCTAGGCTATTCTCTCACTTCTAAGGCATTTAGAATCTTCAACCTCACCTCAAAGAGTATTGAAGAAACTATTCATGTTAAGTTCGATGATAGCTCTCAACCCAATAAGGAAGAGGAATCGAAGATGATCTTTATTCTAAATGCCTTTGACGCAAAGGTAAGGAAGTATCTTCATCGAAATACCTCATGATGAAAAGACAGACATTTCTAAGAATTTTGAGTTAAAGAAAGATTGGAGATACAAAAGCTTTCATCCTAAAGAGTCAATTATTGGAGAA
Organism: Erythroxylum novogranatense; assembly: GCA_029891385.1. Classification (NCBI taxonomy): domain Eukaryota; kingdom Viridiplantae; phylum Streptophyta; class Magnoliopsida; order Malpighiales; family Erythroxylaceae; genus Erythroxylum; species Erythroxylum novogranatense. Next base: position 83,701,225 of record CM057234.1, read on the forward strand.
ACCTCAGAAGGTGTAAGAACAAGGTCCAAGTTCAGAAGAGAAGCCAACATGGCATTTATATCTGAAGTAGAACCTAAGAAGATTGATGAAGCTCTAAAAGATGAAGCATGGATATTAGCTATGCAAGAGGAGTTGAATCAATTCAAAAGGAATAAAGTCTGGTCCTTAGTTCCTAAACCTGAAAAGAAATCCATTATTGGTACTAGATGGATATTCAAGAATAAGCTAGACGAATCAGGAAAAGTAAGTCGCAACAAGGCAAGATTAGTAGCACAAGGCTATAATCGTGAGGAAGGAATAGACTACAATGAGACATATGCTCCAAGAGCAAGACTTGAAGCAATAAGGATACCGCTTGCATATCTTTGTTTTCCATGACATAAAGCTTTTTAGATGGATGTAAAAAGTGCATTTCTGAACGGTTTTATAGATGAAGAAGTCTATGTCAAGCAACCTCCTGGATTTGAGGATATAAAGTATCCAGATCATGTCTACAGACTTCATAAAGCCTTATATGGACTGAAACAGGCCCCTAGAGCATGGTATGATCGTCTAAGCTCATTTCTTATAGGAAATGGATTTACTAGAGGTAAAGTAGACAAAACTCTTTTTAGGAAGAACTTGAATAATGATTTTATTATTGTGCAAATCTATGTTGATGATATTATTTTTGGAGCAACCTCAAAAAGGTTATGCATGAGCTTTGAAAATATGATGAGAAATGAATTTGAGATGAGCATGATAGGTGAGTTAAAATTCTTTCTTGGATTGCAAGTAAAGCAAACTAAGGATAAGATTTTTATCCATCAACAAAAATATGTCAAAGAATTGTTGTCTAAATTTGATATGTGCAGTGTTAAAAGTATGTCTACACCGATGCATCCTTCAAACTTGTTGTCAAAAGATGAAAGTGGTAAGAAGGTGGATCAAACCCTATTTAGAGGGATGATTGGTTCTTTGCTTTTTCTTACAGCAAGTAGACCTGACATTCTATTCAGTATATGCTTGTGTGCAAGGTTTCAGGCCGATCCTAGAGAATCTTGTTAGTAGTGTGCCCTAGGCCAATGAACATTTGTGATTCATGTATTAACATTATGATTTGTTAATAATATATTATGAGGTATTCATTTTATATATGCATGTATTTCATTTATGTAATGTGATTTACATTCCATGAATGGTATTAAACTTATGTCATCAAGTATGTGACTTGATAGTAAAACCATAAGTGTTATAATACTATTCTAAACTGTCCCTAATCGATCATTATTGGTGGAACAATAATGAATTAAGACTAGTATGTGTTCTGATTGATGATCACTGACATTAGCGATTTGCAGTGTCTTGGAATCCGAAAAAAAAAGCAATCCATCCACGAAAATAAGGTATTTTCATTAATCCTCGTGTTTTCGATTATACTTGATAATTTTGTATGGTCTCTTCCGCAGCGTATTGTGAATACTCGGACCATACGCGATCCAACAGTGGTATCAGAGCCAGGTTTAATCGTTAACTTTGGATTTAGAGGCTTGATTATTGTTGTTGATTTGTGTTTAATGATTCGGAAAAGAAAAAATAACATTGGTGAATGTTTTTTTTGTTAAAGTTTGGAACTTGTTTCCTGATGCTGTTTTGGAAATTGTTTCCCGAAGGCTTGAAATTGTTTCTGTCTGATTTGTTTTAATCGTTTATGCATAGATCTGGAAATCGGCAGTCTAGGGATTATTGTTTTGAAATCTCTAATTTTACTTACCCTCATTTGAGATTTTGGTTGCCGTAAGTGCTTGTGTTTTTGGTTGAATCACATGAGCTTCTGGGTAATTTGTTGACTGTTAAATCAAATACTCGTTGTTCTGCCTTTATGGTTTCTGATTTGTGAATTGCAAATAATGCATCTGCGGTTTCCCTCTCCTTTGCGTATATGCTTGCATTTGAATGAATCACATGCTTAATTTTCTGGAAATTGTTTCCAGATTGTTCGTATGAAAACTCCCTTGTATTTGCGTTTTTCTGGCTTCACCTACGTTTTTCCCTTCTCTTGCGATTGTGCATGTTTTGCCATGTTTAGATGAATTTCTGGAAAAATCGATGGGTGATGAACACCCATCGACTGGCGACGCAACACCATCACTAGATGATGGTGTCGCCGGCGTTGATGGCGTCTCCGATGACGCCACAAGATGCGAGAACCGTCGGGTGGAGACCCACGGTTCAAGCTTCGCGTTTTCCTTGGAGATTCGACGGTTGTGCGTGCGACGTGGGAGATTGGAGATGGAAACGTGGGAGAAAATGGAAAAGGAAAAACCAGAAGAGAGAAGAAAGAAATCGTGGAGAGAGGAGGAAGCTTGGGGAAGACGACAGGCGCGTGTCCCACACGCGCTGCGTCTTCGAGAGCGTGACACGCTCCAGCGTGTCGGCATTGGCGGCGTCTGGTGCTGCGCGCCTGCACACGCCCTTCCATTTTTTTAATTTTTTTAAAATTGTTTTAAAATCCTAATTTAATTAATTTAATAGAGATTAAATTAATAAATATTCCTAATAAAATAAAATGGTATTTTATTAAATTTGAAAATTGTTTTCAAAGGATTACTTATTAGGAAAGGGTTTTGGAATTTAATTTAATTTTTCAAGAGTTGAATTATTAAGTTAAATTTTTCTTGGTGGGACATGCGTCTTGGACCGCCGTGTTCATTACGTGTGTTAGTTAGATTGCGTGTCATTTATTCTTGGTGGTTTTACATATGTTTATTTATATTTTGAATATTTATATTCATGTAAATTACTATTCTATGCTTCTAATATATATATACTCAGTATGTTGTAGTATAAGATTAGAACTAGCATAGTACAAACAACCTTACTAATAGGATTAGTAACCGAATTACCCTCATGATAATTTCAAGTTTATATGCCTTCCATAAATCTTTACCAATGTTTATCTCTAGCTTATCCTTATATGGGTTTTGCCAAAGCAAGGCATGTAGGGATCATCTAGGAAGACATTTGAATAATAGTGCTATTCATAGGTAAAGTATGGTTAAACTTGACTAAGCTATCAAAACGGTTTTGGGCTTAGGGCATGAGATTGGGTTTTACATACATGCGATTACATAAGATGTATTTTAACATAAGCCCATCAAGAGTTACATGTGATGTAATTGAAAAGAGTTTTCTACCTAAATAACTAAGTTTTGAGTGTTAAGCCAAAGCTTTCTTAGGACTTGGTGAAATATGGATCTTGTTTCTCCCATTTTTCAATTGAGGGTTATTTATTTGAGTGGGAGCTAATACCTCATAATATATGAATGTTGACCCTGTTGCATATTTTTGTAGATTATGGCTACTCCATCCACAAACCTGTCTATGCGGTCTATCTTAGAGAAAGAAAAGTTTAATGGAACAAATTTCCTAGATTGGTATAGGAACTCGAGAATTGTTCTCAAGCAAGAAAGAAAGGCTTTCAAGAAGAAGGGCACAGCAAAGGACAAAGGTAAAGTACCTAAGTCCAAGCCCAAGCCCGAAACTAAGACTAAGGCACCCAAGGAGGGAGTTTGCTTCCATTGCAATGAACCTGGTCATTGGAAAAGGAACTGCAAACTCTATTTGGAAGAGCTGAAAGAGAAGAAGAATAGTCGACTATTTCTTCAGATATGTTTGTTATAGAAATCAATTTTACTCATACGCATCTTGGGTATTAGATACCGAGCTGCAACTCACATTTGTACTAATGTGCAAAGTCTAAGAAGGACTAGAAGATTGATGTCGGTGAGATCGACTGCGTGTGGGAAATGGAGCAAGAGTTGCTGCTTTATCCGTGGGGATTTATGATCTTATTTTGCCTCTTGGACTCATTTTGGAACTTAAGAATTGTTATTATGTACCTTATGAGTAGGAACATTATTTCTTTTAGTTGTTTAGAGAATGATGGATTTAAATTTTCTATTGAGAATGAAGTATTTCCATTTATAAGAATGACGTTTTATATGGTATTGCACGTCAATTAAATGGAATCTATACTCTGAACACGAGTCTCTAACAAATGAGCCCATCTATAACATAAATACCAAGAAGTTTAAATCTAACGATTTGAACCCAACATATCTCGGCATTGTCGTTTAGGCCATGTAAGCGAAAAACGCATTTCAAAACTCCATCAAGATGGATTCATTGATTCTTTGAATCTTTTGAGACATGTCATTCTTGTTTCTTGGGTAAGATGACAAAAGCCCCTTCACGAGTAAAGGGAAAGGGCCGATGAGCTATTGGGCCTTATACATACCGATGTATGCGGTCCTTTTAGCATATCGGCGAGAGGAGGTTATTTGTATTTCATTACTTTTACAGATGACTTGATAGATATGGGTATGTCTATTTAATGAAGTACAAATCTGAATCTTTTGAAAAGTTCAAAGAGTATAAGAATGAAGTACAAAATCAACAGCAAGAATATTAAAATCCTTCGATCGATCGAGGAGGTGAATATTTAAGCCAAGAGTTTGATGATTATCTTAAGGATTGTGGAATCGTTTCACAATTGACTCCTCAGAACTCCTCGATGGAATGGTGTTTACGAAAGGAGAAATCGAACTCTATTAGATATGGTTCGATCAATGATGAGTCAAACTAATCTTCCAAAATACTTACGGGGCTATGCTTTAGAAACCGCATCATTCATATTGAACCGTATTCCTTCAAAGGTCAGAAAAGACACCTTATGAGATATGGACTGGAAGCGTCCCAATTTATCTTTTCTAAAGATTTGGGGTTGTGAGGCTTATGTGAAGCATCCAATTGCGACAAGTTGGCACCCAAATCTGAAAAATGTTATTTTGTGGGATATCTAAAGAAACTAAAGGATATTACTTTTACATCCCATCGAGAGAACAAAGTGTTTGTTGCTCGAAATGGTGTCTTCTTAGAAAGAATTTGTTTCAAAGGAAACAGTGGGAGTAAAGTACAACTTGAAGAAATTCAAGTTTCACAAAATGACATTGAGCTCAGAAGGAGATTGAAGCGAGCTCACAAGCTGTTGATGAGCAGTTTTCAACAACACAAGGCCTACGTAGATCTGATAGGATTCGTCATGAACCCGAGAGATATGGATTTCTCGTTACTGATGATGATAATGTGATGCTCATCGATCATAATGAGCCCACAACCTATCAAGAAGCTATGGAAAGTCCAGAATCTGCTAAATGGTTAGAGGCCATGAAAGCAGAGATGCAATCCATGTATGACAATCAAGTTTGGACTTTGATTGATCCGTCTGATGGCTTGAAGACCATTGGATGCAAATGGGTTTTCAAAAAGAAACTCGACATGGATGGAAATGTGCATACTTATAAAGCAAGACTTGTTGCTAAAGGTTATCGACAAGTTCATGGAATTGATTATGATGAGACATTTTCTCCAGTGGTCATGATCAAATCCATTAGAATTCTTATTGCCATAGCTGCATACTATGATTATGAGATATGACAAATGGATGTCAAAACGGCTTTCCTTAATGGAAACTTACTTGAGGATGTATATATGATACAACCTGAGGGTTTTGTCCATCCTAAGAATTCGAGAAAGGTGTGCAAGCTTCAGAGATCCATTTATGGATTGAAGCAAGCATCAAGAAGCTGGAATCTTCGTTTTGATGAAGTTGTTAAAGAGTTTGGATTCATCAAGAATGAAGATGAACCTTGTGTTTACAAAAAGGTTAGTGGGAGTGCTGTTGTCCTTTTAGCTTTATATGTTGATGACATATTGCTCATTGGAAACGATATTCCGACCTTACAGAGTGTCAAGATTTGGTTAAGGAAACGTTTCTCAATGAAAGACTTAGGTGAGGCTGCCTATATTTTAGGCATTAAGATCTATAGAGATAGATCAAGAAAGCTTATAGGCCTAAGTCAGAGTACATACATAGATAAGATACTGAAAAGGTTCAGTATGCAAGATTCCAAGAGAGGATTCTTGCCTATGTCACATGGAATCAAGCTTTCTAAGAAGGATTGTCCTACTTGGATAAAGAGCTTGGCGCATGAGTAAGATTCCATATGCATCTGCAATTGGATCTATCATGTATGCCATGTTATGTACTCGACCAGATGTCTCATATGCTTTGAGCATAACAAGTAGATACCAATCTAATTATGGTGAGAGTCACTAGATAGCAGTTAAGAACATCCTTAAGTACTTGAGAAGAACTAAGGATATGTTCCTAGTCTATGGAGGACTTGAAGGAGAGCTAGTTGTAAATGGTTACACTGATGCTGATTTTCAGTCTGACATAGATGATTTCAGATCGCAATCAGGTTTTGTGTTCTGTTTGAATGGAGGTGCAGTGAGCTGGAAAAGTTTAAAGCAAGACACTGTTGCTGATTCTACAACTGAAGCTGAGTACATTGCTGCCTCGGATGCAGCTAAGGAAGCTGTTTGGATCAAGAAGTTCATCACAGAGCTTGGGGTTGTTCCTAGCATTGCAAATCCTATAGACCTTTATTGTGATAATAATGGAGCTATAGCATAGGCTAAGGAACCAAATTCTCATCATAGATCCAAACACATACTCAGACGTTTTCATCTGATCAGAGAGATCATTGCGAGAGGAGACGTGAAGATATGCAGAGTGGGCACAGATGACAACATTGCCGATCCACTTACTAAGCCTCTTCCACAGCCTAAACATGAGAGTCATACGAGGTCTATGGGTATTAGATATCGGTGATTGGGCTAGTGCAAGTGGGAGATTGTTAGTAGTGTGCCTAGGCCAATGAACATTTGTGATTCATGTATTAACATTATGATTTGTTAATAATATATTATGAGGTATTCATTTTATATATGCATGTATTTCATTTATGTAATGTGATTTACATTCCATGAATGGTATTAAACTTATGTCATCAAGTATGTGACTTGATAGTAAAACCATAAGTGTTATAATACTATTCTAAAGCGTCACTAGTCGATCATTATTGGTGGAACAATAATGAATTAAGACTAGTATGTGTTCGATTGATGATCACGTTTCTTGATCATGGATATGAAATATCAAATCGAAACATAGATATATGTTAGAGAACATATATTGGACCGACCAAAAGGAGAATACTACATGGTTTCATGTCATTAGTGATTCTCAATATGGTTTGACTTTAGTCCTTTGACTGAAGTCATCATGGTTCCCTACATGAGGAATTCGGTGTTTTGATATTAGACTAAGTTATTTTAACCGAATAACAAATAGTCTTATGTTGGACATCAAATGAATCATGCGGAGGGATGTGAATGGCGTAGATGGAATTTGTACCTCTCTTAAATGAGAGAGATATCATTTGGGCCTCTTGACAAGTGTGGTGAAGAAATGCATGGCCGTGCTCAAATGAATTGATGAAGAGTCATCAATGTCATTTGTTATAATCATCAACTTGCGGATCAAGAAACTATGATTAATCAAAGGTTGACATGTACCATGCCTTGTGATTAATCTTGATATCGTGTTACAAAAGGGTGAGCTTATAATCATGATTACTGAGTTAAATCGGATTATCGATCCTCATTTGATTTGGGTAGTCATAATGTCTTGCTAGAGGCGCTTATGACTTATGGGCCTTGAAGTGTAATCAAGCCCATTGCCAACATCAAATGAGCCTCTGTCATCGCACACAAAGAGTGATGTGATCGGGCTTATTCTCTTGGGCCTAATTTATTAGGTGTTAAATAAATATATTTAGATATATTTATTGGGCTAGATTTAATTAAGTTGTCGGGCTTTTATTATATATATGATATAATGGGCGAAACTTAATAGAACTGAATGAGATTAGGGTTTCTCATAAATAGAGAAGCTTAGGTCTCATTAGGTTAAAAAGAACGACTGTTGTCAAGAAACCCTAGCCGCCAAGAGAAAGATCGTGCGGCGTTCTGAAAGGTTTTCAGGACGTGCTAGCACACTACAGCCGCAGCCCGGATCGTGCATGCTCGTGTGGATACCGGTAGAGGACATTAGCGATTTGCAGTGTCTTGAAATCCGAAAAAAAAAGCAATCCATCCACGAAAATAAGGTATTTTCATTAATCCTCGTGTTTTCGATTATACTTGATAATTTTGTATGGTCTCTTCCGCAGCGTATTGTGAATACTCGGACCATACGTGATCCAACAAATCTCATTACATTGCTGTAAAACGAATTTTGAGATATCTCGCAGGTACTACTGATCTTTGCTTAATGTATGAGAAAGGTAAAGATTTCAGGTTGAATGGATATTGCGATGCGGACTATGCCGGTGATAGGATCGAAAGGAAGAGCACGAGTGGTGGTTGTCACTTCCTTGGACCAAACCTGGTGTCATGGTCAAGCAAGAGACAAAGCTCGATTGCATTATCAACTGCCGAAGCTGAATATATGTCTGCTGCAAGTTGTTGTTCACAATTTTTATGGATCAAGTATCAATTGGAGGACTACTCAATACAAGAGGAAGAGATTCCAATATACTGTGACAACACCAGCGCCATCAGCTTGTCAAAGAATCCAATTCAACATTCAAGGGTGAAGCACATAGAAGTCAAACATCATTTCTTGAGAGATTACGTTCAGAAGAAAGTCGTCAGTCTACAATTCGTGGAAACGAAATATCAGGGGGCGGATATCTTCACAAAACCACTAAGTGAAGATCGCTTTAAAGAAATCAGACGCAACCTCAATATGGTGATGCTAACGAGACCATTCATCCGGTTTTTCGTAAAGAAGAAAGCAGACGAGACGGAGGAGTTAACGGACCATTCATACATTTTTTATAAAGACAAGAGCAGATAGATGGCGAGTTAATAGATTGATCATCGATTTTCAAAAAGAAAAGACAATGAAAGCGGTGGAGTTAAGCGGTGTTGACGGTTTCGGACTTAAAACTTCTTTCACAAGGAAAAGTTTTAGAGGAAAAAATTTGTCGGATCATCGAGAAGTACAATCGTTCTAGAATTTGCAATAAAATCCTAAAAGCTGACTTTTGGGATTCCTACCAAATTCGAAATTGCTAGTTCTTTGAAATCTCTGAAAATTCTTCAAGCAAGTTCCTATTCAACAGAATCAGCAAGATGTATGTCAAGCCTATTTTGCGAGTTGATCCAGGATCAGGATGGGGAAGATTGGTAAACTTCGAAGAACTAAGAAAAGAACAGATGGATATAGAGTCGGAGATAATGGCGGCAGGATGGAGAAACTTCTTTCAAATACGAGATGAAGTCTATCTCCAAGAAATTTATGAGTTCTGGAAGAATACTAAATCAGTAGATGATACAATCGTGTCATATGTAGACACACACTCTGTTATTGTAACAAAGGAGTTACTGGAGAAAGTTACTGAATGTCCAATGGATGGAGTTCAACCCACTAATATGGTGAAATGGATGACAAAGCTCAAGATGAACGAAGATGAAGTTAGTCGTCAACTCTATGGACACAATAACCCAACTGAAAGGAGAGCCTCTTGGCTGGTACCAAAGGCAAGGGTATTGTTCACGATTCTATGTGACTGTATCTTACCGAGAATAGGTTCAAGACATCAGGTCACTACCCTGGATGAACAATGCATCTTTCATCTTCTAAATCATCACCCAATAGATTTACCATATTTGATTTTTCAGTACATGGTAAAATCTATAAAGGATACAAACACCTGTCCTTATGGGATGCTGTTGACAAGAGTGTTCAAAGAATCTGGCATCAGATTGGAAAGGGGAATCAGACAGAAGATAGCTGTCAAAAGCTATATAGATTCAACAACTGTTGCTAAAATGGGTCTGAGATTTCCAGACAGAAAAGGAGCAGAAGCACCAAGGAAAGCAACAATTGAGGGGGAGCCTATACCAAAGAAATCCTCTATGAAGGAGAGAAGATCACACTATCAGGAATCAAAGTCAAGAAGTTTTCGATTTTTTGAATAAGGAGACTTGAAGCGTAAAGGGGAACCTCTGGTGAGTGACATTCCTAAGCAAGCAAGAAGGTCACCCAGAACAGAAACTGTGCGACAGAAAGAAGCCAGTCCATCCAGAGATTCAAGCCAATCAAAGCATTATGAGCAGCGAGATCAAAAGCTACAAAATCACTATCATCAATCCTTGAGAAAGATTGAAACTTCGGTCTCAAGGAAATGGAGGAAAAGGAAAGAAGAAGAACACAAAAGAAGAAAGCACAATCAAGAGGTCACCAAGGTTAAAGAAAATGAGTGCGAGAAAGAAGAAAGTCCAACAACGAGACAAAGTCTAAGAAGGCAAGGAAAGAAGAGGCATTGTTGACACTACTGTAAAAATCTGCTGCAAGTCTTTGTTAGTCTTTATTAATCTTCTTTGAAGTTAATATGGAAGCTACTCTTGAAGCGATTGTGGAAGCTATTACGGGTAATATTAAGGATTCTCACAAAGTTCTTAATAATCCCATTTTGAAGAAGTAGTTCCTACTACTTTTCAGTCTACACTTGTCCACAAACAAGTTGCTACTCATGTTATGGGTAAGAAGGCTACTCAAAAATTGTGAGTGTGATGACTAATGTTCCATCCAAGTATTTAAGCATTCAAAGAGAAAGTTGGGAACCTGATTGGTTGTAATAGAGGAGAAGAAGACCAAGTCTGTCATCATCGAGACAAACCAAAGAGATATGTGAAAGCCTTCTTCAAATCAGTTGAATATGATAATGGCATTTTACATATGTTGGATAGGGGTTACAAAATTTCTATGATCAAGCGAAGAGAGTTGGAAGAACCATATCCACGAGCCATTTGGAGAGCGTCTCACTTCTTATCCTATCTTGAAGCGAGACGATAATCAAGGTGGTACGATCTTCAACCACTAAATTTTGTTGAACTCAAGTATGAGAAGCTGAAGCTAAAAGTTCAACCAGAGCCAGTTGTGGATGACATGACTTCTAATCAAATTGAAGAGGCAGTAAAATTGATTTATGAAGCATGTGAAGAGAAAAGAGTGGAAATTCTATCTGCGTATATCAAGATCCGGACCAAGCCTAACTAAGGCTACGATGAGAGGATCCACTGAGGAGGACTATCGAAAAGGTCGATATTGTTACATTACGATTGGCAACTCGAATGTTGTTATACTATTTTACGAACATTCTGCGAAATCGACCTCTGTGGGAGATCACCTCAATTCGAAGCTATGCCATGGTTGGAAGCACTTATCAGCGTATACATGATTCCTATGATCTTGATATTCATGAACAAGCTGTATTTGTTCCTCCACCTCTCCTACAAATCATTGAAACAAATGTCTTTAACAAGGAAGCTTATACAACAACGGTGGCTATCGTTGAAAAGCAAGTTGTTGATCTGAGAATCCTCATTGCAGATGAATCATCGACTTTAAAGAAGCATGTTCGAAACTTGATAAGGATATGAAGAAGATTAAGAAGATGCTGAAAAGTTGGTGAAGCAGATTGGGAAATAATTTTTTGATCAATAACAAATAGGGGAGAAGGAGAAGGAAGAAATCAGTTGGAAGGATAAGCGAAGTTATTTTTATCTCAATACTTCTGTATAATTGATACTTTTCATATTTCTCTAATTCACAAGTATTTGTTATCATCAAAAGGGAGAATGTTAAGTCAAACCGGACTTCACGTATTAAATAATTTTGATGATAAACAAAAGAAATATACAAATGAAAAGTAGATGGATGCATAAGAAGAAAAGCGAAGGAAGAAAAGCAGAAGGAAGAAAAAGCAGACGGAAGAAAAACAGAAGGAAGGAAAAACATACGGAAGAATAACAGACGGAAGAATAACAAAAGGAAGGAAAAACAGACGGAAGAAAAGCAGACGGAAGAAAAAGCGAAGGAAGGAAAAGCGAGCGGAAGAATAATGAGCGGAAGAATAACGAAGGAAGAAAAAGCGAAGGAAGAAAAGCGAGCGGAAGAAAAGCGAAGGAAGGAAAAGCGAGATGGAAGAATAATGAGCGGAAGAAAAATGAAGGAAGAAAAGCGAAGGAAAAGCAGGCGGAACAAAAATCAGGCGGAAGCTTTACGAAGAGAAAAGCGAGCGATACAAAAATCGAGCGGAAGCTTTACGAAGAAAGCGAGCGATACAAGAATCGACGGTAGAAAGAAACATCAGTTTAAAGCGATTCTGAGTTAAACTGAATAACCGTTTCTTTAAAGATTCAAGAAGCGGATATTCAAGAAAGCGATTGAAGACACGATTATAAATAAAGTCGAGATTGAAGTAAAAGCGACTTTTGAGGAAAGTGAATGAAACTCTAAGTATTCAAACATCGACTATCGAGAAAATTGTGAACTATTTTTGAGTGTACATTGTTAAAGCAACTCTTTTGTAAAAGCTCTTTATTAGTTTTTCATTTTGAAAAGTGTTACTGGTAGCTGAAGAGGCTAAGAGTAAAGAATACTTGTTGTTAAGAGACTGAAGAGGCTCGATCAAAGAATACTTGTAAGCAGTTGGAGATAGTGAAATCTCGAAGGATATCGAGAATGGACATAGCCCACGGTTTGGGGTGAACCGGGATAAATTGTCATGTGTTTCTCTCTAACTCTTACTTTACTTAAATCGTAGTTCTCATTATTATCAAAGGTTTTCAAACTAGTCAAGAATTGATTTAAGATAAGTTTTCTGAAAGAACAAGCAATTGTTATTGAAGGGATTAACGAAAAGTTTATCACAATTCAACCCCCCCTTCTTGTGTATCTTGATCATATTATTACTCAATATATTAACGTGTGATTTACTTCAAGGATATTATTTTTATATTTGACAATAAATTGGAAAAGAGAATAATGTTGGATCATTAAGAGTAATTGAGTTAGAAATTTTTTGTAAACTTGCTTAATAAAATTTTGAAAATTTTAGGTCTGAAGGTCCAACTAAGGAGCAATTTGGACTATCAATTAGTTGAGTTTGAAATTGAGATAAGGATTACCTTGGATTTTACTTTTAATATTAATTGTCGTTTTGTTATTAATAAATTATATTTTGAATTAGTCATTAATTTAATTAATGATTAATACTTACATACATGAATTATATTTACTTTAATTATTAAATAATTAATGTAGTATAAGATATTTCATTGTTATATTTTATTACATTTTTTAGGTGTATTGGTTATTAAGTTGACATAAAATGTGTTAATTGAATAGAGAATGGTGGATAATTAATTGTGAATAATTGGTGAATTAGTGGCTTGCCTAGGATAGGCTATATTCAATAGTCTTAGATGGATAAATTGAGTTGATATAAGTGAGTGGTGGCTAGGCATCTATCCGTGGAGCAGATACCGAGGCATTCTAAGTCTTGAGGATTTCCTATGCCGATGAATAGGTACTAGAGTGGTATCAGGATGTCCTGAGTCTTGGGAATATCATGTGTTAATGACTATATACTAGTGAGGTGAAGATTGGGAAATTTAGGTACCTTGTGTCGATATTTATACATTTAATTACGTTTCCACTAATGAGAGATTATGATGAGATGAGTCAGTAGACCATTAGATGTATGAGTATAGGTTAAGTTGGGCCTAGGCAATTTAGTTAAATACTGAAATAAAACATAAATTGCAATTGAAAATAATATTTGTGTAATCATCATTTGGTGAAATTTTTGAGATGTTTGTTAACTGTTTGTACTAGATCGAGGACTATTATGTATATCTGTATTATATGTAGGATTTAATCAGTTCACTAAGTGTTATAATTAATTATTGAGTTACTAGGTTTTAAGGGTAAGATTGGTTATTCTCATTGAGTTGGTAGCTCTCCTCTTGCCATTATTTTTTTAGGAGATCCAGTGATTGTCGATAACCTCCGTGTGCGTGATTGACAAAGTGAAGAATAGGTGGGGACAATAGTTTAATTGTGTGAAGTTTTTGACTGTATATATTTGTGAATGTGACAACTCTGGTAGTTGTCCTATGTAGAATACTTTTACATTTGACAAACAATTATCTCTTTTAGAACTAATGAGGAATTTAATGATTAATGATATGTTTTGAGATATAATTGGTTAATTATGGTTTCTGAATTATTTTGGGAGCGTCACAAAAAGTGTCATGTTAAAGTTAAAAAAGTTGAAAATAGCTCATATTTTTTTATCTCACAACTCATATGATGTTTATAGTTAGTTCTTGTTTAGATAAAAAGTGTCATGTTAAAGTTAAAAAAGTTGAAAATAGCTCATATTTTTTTATCTCACAACTCATATGATGTTTATAGTTAGTTCTTGTTTAGATTAATAGTTTATAATGGTCTAATGACACCCAGGAACTTAGGAATTTACCAAAACAATTTTTTTTGGAAAATAATTTATCAAAGCAATTTTACAAATAATTATTGATGCTAAATGAAATTAATTTTCTATATAATACAATTGTTGGTTATTTGGTTATTTAAAGTTAATCACAATATTACAATAGAATATGTAAGAAAATAAGAGAAGCGGTGTACTTGTGGAGGTGGACACTAGTTGAGACGGTGTTAACTGTTTTTCAAAATAGAGATACATGAAGGGGGTTCGAATCCCCCTCGTGTATATATGCAGCCGTTTAAAATTTGGGGTTAGAACTTTACCTTTCATAAGGGACCTACCCAGCTTGAGTGATGATTAATCTAGATGTGGATGACTTAAAGGTCTCTTCTCATAATTGAGACTCTCCTAGGATACCTTGTGGGCAATAAAAAAAAAGAGATAAGTTGAATTCTCATCCGAGGACGAAAAAGAGAGGGACAAGTTCTCAAAGACTAATAATTTTGCATATATTTCTCAAATAGTTGTTAGAAAATATGAACCACAACCTCTTGCTCAATCGGAGTGAATATTTATGTTGAATCAATCACTGCAAACTTGTAAGCACATGCCAAGGAAAAAGAAAAAGAAATGGCCTGGGCAATCATAGTTCTTCCTTAGTCATCTTACGGACAACACCTCTGAATTATTGAACTGCCCAGCTACCCTCAAGTATGATTGATGCTTCAAAGTTTAGGGATTCTTATTCAAGACTTGTGACCGTTCAAAGTTGTTGATTATACTCATTAAAAGTTTCATAACCTCGACAAGGACAATTATTATATAGTTACCTTATCGAAACATGATATTTAAATTTGTAAATAAACACTTAATATACATCATAATTTTATTTTTGTTTAAAAATTATATTAAATTTTAGAAATGATTAGGAATAAAATGATTATACATTTTGTTAAATCCTTACTCAAAATTTAAATCTTAGACAAGAAAATTTAAAGGACAGTTTGCTTAGCTATGATTGATGCTTCAAAGTTTAGGGACTCCTATTAAAAACTTGTGACGGTTTAAAGTTGTTGATTATACCAATGATTCGGATTCCATTCCGTAGGAGCGTCTGCGTGCCGGTAAAAACGAATCGAAACTCACTCTTAATACGGACATAAATACCGGCGGTGCGGAGTTTTCCGTTAGTGCCGGCGGTACCCAACATTCGAACCATTCGAATTTTCCGAAACGCTAAGGACTAAAGTGCAAAAAATTTTTTTGCACTTTACCCCCCTCCCCAAGAGGCCCCGACCCTCTTCTTCTACCTACCTTGTTTTTCTTCTTCATTTCTTCTACTCCTCTTCTTCTCTCTAAGCATCTCTCTCTCACTATATCGCTCACAGGTCTCACACTCTCACTGTCTCTGTCGCCGGCGTCTGGAGGTCCTGTCACCGTCGCGACTCTTGGCTCTCCTTCTCGCCTGCCCCGGTTGTTCTCCATTCTCCTCCCCGTGTAGATCTGTGTAGATCTAGCCCTCCACAGCTCCTCCTTCACGTCAGCTCTCCTCCTCGCCGCAACACCGCACCACCATCGACCTTCCGGCAGCTCACAGAGGCATGACTCGATGCCCAACCCGAATACCCAAGTGAAGACCCGAGATTCTGACGGTTTAATAATTTTTTTGGATTGGATATTTGGATTTGCGTTTGTTGCCGTGTATTGGTGATTTGGTGTTGATGAATTGATGATAATGGCATTGGTTTTGGAATGGATTTGTGGAGGAAATTGGAATCGGTTTTTCAATACCGATTTGAAAATGTAATTGCCTTTGCCGTGTTTGTGCCTTTGTGGAGGAAATGAATGACTTTAGTTTTTGGTTTTTGATTGAATACCGAATTGGAATTATTTTGAAATTGGAATCGGAATTGTTGTTGAATATCGAATGGGTTTGGAATTTTGTTATTAATTTGTTACATGAAAATTGTAATTGGAATTAAAATGGAAATTTAAAATAGGATTAGTATGTATTATGTAATTAATTAATTGTGTATTATGCAAAGAATAAAGAATTAAAGATTGTTAAAATTTAAAATTAAAAGTTGATAATTAAGTAATTAAAATTTAAAACTAAATGTAAAATTAATAATTAAATGTAAAATTAATAACTAATAACCATCCTAAAAAATAAATAACATTATAAGAATTTGGTTTTAGAATAAGTATGCAATAATTAAATTGAGACTAAGTTTTGTATGGAGATTAGAGAAATTGTAAAATATTTAAAATTATGGTTATTTCAAATTAATTGTCATTATTATTTATTATTAAGATTTTTGAAAGTATGGTTGATGTAAATAGTAAACTAGTAAAGTGTACAGTACAGTTGTATAATATATCAATATGGACTATTTTGTAATTTTTAAAAAGTTTAGGGACTATTTTATAAATTTAAAAAATATCCTGAAGCAGTATCGATGCCCGACCGATACCGATCTGATTACATTCGAGCTCAATCCGATGCGAGTCGATGCGGTATTCATAACATTGGATTATACTCATTAATAGTTTCATAACCTCGATAAGGATTATATAGTTATCTAAATAGTTTAGGAAGGAATGGTCTGTGTAAAACAACCAAAAGAAAGATTAAGTAAAATAAAAATTGATAGTTTAAATGATCATCAGTCTTCACTGTTAGTTTTGTATTTCGATTAATTATTAAAATACTAAAATTAATTTACGAAATTTTAATAATTAATGGAAAATTTTAATTTATGAAATTTTAATTAGAAATGATAAATTAGTTAAAAAGTTTGTCACTCCAATATTCATGGTATTATGTATAAACTACACATCGAGGTCCAATCAAAAGATTCTTTGAAATTTAGTGTATGATTTTTATTTTTATAATCAATAAATCAATTTTTAAAATTATTTTCGATAAATTTTCGATTCCATTTAATGGGTAAAAAAAATTTAACCTTTCGACATTAAAATTTTTGAACCATTTAATTTTTCAGTTCTGTTTTAACATTTCAGTTTAACAATAATATTAAAAATATCCTTGGTGCACAAGAGTCTCCACTTTGCGAAGGTTGAGAGGGGAACATCAATTGTACACAACATTTCTTTCGTATTTTACAAAGAGGCTATTTTCGAGACTTAAATCTGCGACGTTTTTTATCACAAAGGAGTAACTTTTATTGTTAAAATTGATTAATATATAAATTAATCTATCGCTCTTTGTAAATTAATAAGTTTTATAAACTAAATTAAATCAGTTAATTTTTATTTAACAGTTTAATTTCTAATTAAATTTCAAAATTTTTGACAAATAAGGACAATCTCTTATAATTATACTTCAAAATTTTAATTTTATTCAATCTTTAACCGATTTTATGATGACCTATTATCGGTTGAAAGTTTTAAATCTTAAATTCTCTTATCTTATTGATTGGCTTCTCATATAATTTTTAAAAATTGATTATATTTATTTTTATTTTAAGTGAATTGCATTACATAATATGTTTTATATTTTAAATATATTTCAAGTAAATATTAAAATTCTCACTTTTCAATTATCAAGTGCTTTTTGTAACTTTCTCTCAATTGGTTCACTATTCTTCATCATTCTTGATTTTTCACTACTCTTCAACAATGTAAACACTCAATTTAACCATTTATTTGAAGTTTGATTATGTAATTAACCTTTATAATTCCAGTAATTAATACAATAATATGAATTAATGACAATCTTTTAAATTAAAGCATGTAAATTTTCCTTCAATCTAAAATTAGTTTTATTATTGAAATCTTGATATTAAGAAATCTTGGACATCGGTATATATATTTAAAATATACGATAGTATGTCATTTTAAATTATTTTTCATGTCAATCATTCAGAAAAATATCTCTACTAGTTAGGAATAAAGTTTTCCATTCTTGGACCTCGATAGATTCCGCGTTTCAACAAAAATTTTATTGAATTATTGTTGTTATTGTTGCACATAATAGTATATCATAAAATTTGTAAAAATCTTATTAATTCTATCAAATTAAAAGACATTAACGAATATAATTATATTTAATTTAAAAATATAAAAAAATATATTTTTGTGATTATTTTGTGACTGCTTTAAAATTATGTATGTATATAAACTGAAAAGTATAGATTGAGCTTAAGAAATCTTAAGTTCATTTATCTATTAAACTCTTTTCCCTATAGGATACCATTCACTTCCAACTTCTGACACTTATACCTTCACCGTCTTATCGCCACTTTCGGTGACCTAGGGCTCCACAAAAAGCTCTATCAAATCCCTAAACTTATTTCATAAAAAAATGACACAGATTTGGAGGAATCAAGATTGAAAATTTCGGTTTATTTAGATAGGTCATCGATCTTTTATTTCTAGTTATTTCTGGGCAAAACATGTCTAATGACCTTAAAAAGTAGGAGAGGAGGGAAACTCAATACCAGTCGATCCATTTTACTGATGAACAAAAATGGGTCACCTATGAGCTTTAATCCTTCAATTATTGCAAACCAAGAGGAGCTTTGACGTGAGACTAGTGCCATTAGATTCCTGGAGGTGACCTCATCATTTCTATAAGGGTGTTGAAGGGTACCGCCCCTCCAGTGCCAGCGCTGACGCATGTACCCCAAGCTTCGATGAAGGCGATAATTTTTTGACCAGCCAAAAATGATCAAAAATATTTTTAAAAATTCCCAAATATTTTGTAGATCAATTTTCATAAAATCAACAATTCTTTAAAACTTGTGAGATAAAAATTTAGAAAGGGTTATGTTTGTATAAAAATGCATGATTTTAATTAAATTGAGTCGTTGTTGATTAGTATTGAGATTATCTGGATGTATTGAGTATAAATGAGGGCGTATGGGTTAGAAATTGGTATATTTGAATTATAATGGGCTTTATTATAATTTTTTTCAATGTAAATATAGGCTCAATTGGGCATGGACATGTAGTTTGAAAGCCCAAATGGACCTGTGGTTACTGGTGGTTATATAAGTGTCTTTTCATTACAAAAATGACCCTTCTTTCGGAAGAGGGATGTCGGTTTTATGGGAAAATTCTGCCAAATTTTCAGTAGGCTTCTCGTATAACATGACATCTCGTTTGTAAATAGATAATAGAGCTCTTTAATATTAAGTCAAGGTCTTATTCTCGGGGTGTCTAAAATTAGTCTAGGTTTTAAATTCTTATAGTTATTCCTACTTTTCTTTCTATATATCAATCAAGGGTAGAAACCTCCACTTCGAGACATTAGGCTCGGCATAAAGGAGTGCATTCTACCTATGAGTTAATATTCATGGTTATGAACATGCATTACAATTTCATTTTCATCATAGAAATCGACTTCATTATCATATACACACCTGAAATTCATACATATGGATTGACATATGTATACATATTTTTGTTGTGCAATGTTGTGTTTGTCTTGATATATAATGATGTGTAGGATTGTTGTGGTATGAGTTGCGTAGTGGGTGTCACTAGGCTATATGCACGGTGATTCATTTAGTTGGGTATAGATTTGGGTTAGTATGAGATCCATTAATTGAGATATGATGCAGTTGGGGAGGTTTGGTTGAGCTTGCTCTCTGATGCCAACCGACATATGGTACATGAAAGGAAGCGTGATTGTGTCAGTTTAGTTGAGCTTACTCTCAGACAAAAATCATGTTGTAGTGAGGTTATGGAAGTTCAGTTGAGTGTGGCTCCTAGATGACAGTCCATTATATTGGACCAAGTGACCCATGTGGAACAAAAAAGCCCCTATGGTTATAATATGTAGGTAAGAGGTATGTTATAGGGCCAGTCATCCATCCTCCAGTACTATTTGTTATTTGTGATTGTCATGATTATGTGACTTGATATTGATATAGGAAATGCATACATGTTTAAAAACAAAATCATTATCTTATGAAATTGCTTTTATGGATGTAATACATTATAAATACATACATACATATATATAATATAACCATAGTATTAATTCACTCAACAAAGTTTGACTTCCCTCAACTATTTTTTAGGATCTTCTTTTCAGATCTCTTTTAACAGGGTACTTTGTTGATCTTCATCCTCTCAGGCGATTTGATGTATGTTTGTTGGTGACCTTTGACTCTAGAGTTGTTGTTGGACCCCGTTTCCAAAGCCCAGCATTTGAAATCAAACACAGAAGAAGATACTTGCTCTCAACTATACTATGCCTACTTCGGGGCGTTTAATAAAAATTCCCCTAGAGAAAACTCGGATTAAGGTTTTCTTTAAACAGTTTGAAAGAGGACTTTAGGGTCTACATCTTTAATGAAGACCTCGAAGACCAATTCTATCTTCTGAAGGGTCAAAATGGAAACAGAAGATAGTCCAGGCAAAATAGAAGAAGCAAAACATAGACGGAGATGACATCATCACAGAAGAAGCGAACAGGCAGA
Source organism: Erythroxylum novogranatense (assembly GCA_029891385.1). Classification (NCBI taxonomy): domain Eukaryota; kingdom Viridiplantae; phylum Streptophyta; class Magnoliopsida; order Malpighiales; family Erythroxylaceae; genus Erythroxylum; species Erythroxylum novogranatense. The sequence continues at coordinate 83,721,929 of CM057234.1, forward strand.
AAAGGCAAAACACAGAAAAAAGATGACATCATCACAGAAGAAGTGAGAGGACGAAGGAGCAAAACATAGAAGAAGACAAAGGCAGAATGAACATAACTAAGAAGAAGCAAAAAGATAGATGAGACAAACTAAGAAGAAGCAAAAGGCAGAAGAAGCGAAACTAAAAAGAAGCAAAAAGTCAGAAGAAGCTAAGCTAAGAAGAAGAAAAGGAAGAAGAAGCGAAACTAAAAAGAAGCAAAAGGTAGAAGAAGTGAAACTAAGAAGAAGCAAAAGGCAGAGGAAGCGAAACTAAGAAGAAGAAGAAGACAAAAGATACTTCTTCCATTACAAGGACCATAACTTTTAGGTTAAAAGTCCAAAATTGCTATGCTATATATCGTTGGAAAGTTAGAAGGATAAGCTACACCTTCCAAAAGATAATTTTGACTAAATTTTCCTCGATCAAGCCCAGATTTGCCCCTGAAGTTGGCACTTAATTTTTACTCCTAAAAAAGTCTTGAATTTTGAAATGAATAACTACAAGAAACATGCACATAAACTTGAGGAACTTTTCAGTTCTAACTATTTACCAAAACAACCAAAAGGTCCTACATAACATTAATTACATTTTGACATTAAAACAAAAGCTTAACATGATTACAATGTATGTAAGATGTTAAATGTTTAACATGCGTATGGAGCTGTCCAAAAGTGATTGAGCTAACTTAGTTGCAAAGCTTCTAATAACTTGGAGCTTCTGATGCCTTGCAAGGATTGCTAACCTTCTTGTTTTGCACCTGAGGAGGGAGTAGTGGGGTGAGTTGCATAGCTCAATGGCTAATATATTCATAGCCATTAGTAATTGACCAAAGCCAAGCATATGTACATGAATATATATATATACAACAACTTAAAAGACACTTGTTCTTTTCACAAGAACTACTGTAAATCAAAGTTATAAAATATTTTTCGAAAACTTGTTTAAAAACTAGTAAGATCGAAACTTTGAAAGATAAGAGAGATAAGGATAGAGAGTTGTAGGCACAATAATTTTTATATTTGTTCACCCCAAACTGTGGGCTACGTCCAGTCCTCAGATATCTTTATGAGATTTCACTATCTCTCAACAACTTTTACAAGTATTCTTTTTCTCTGAGCCTCTTCAGGTCTCTTTACAGTCAGTATTCTTTTACTCTTAGCCTCTGTAGGCTATCTGTACTACTTTCTTATAGAAAGGTTTTTCGAGCTTTGTTACAGTAAGATAGCTCTAGACAAATCGCACAAAAATTTCTCTCAAGTAAGCTTTTGTAACGTTCATGCGTGTAACTCTACAGTCTTCGACTTTGACTTATATTTATAGTCTTCGTCTGCAAGTGCTTCTTGATTCTTGCTTCTCGCTTCTTTAATCTTGTTTCTTGAAAGAAGTGGTTATTCAATTGAGTTCTGTAACTAACTCAAACTAATTCTTGAATCAGACGCGATTCAATTCCATCTGCTTTTCACCATCTACTTTTGCTTCCGTCTGCTTTTGGCTTCCGTCTGCTTTTGGCTTCCGCCTGCTTTTGGCTTCCGTCTGCTTTTGCTTTCATCTGCTTTTTAATAGTTTCTGTCTATTTTTCATTCCTTCGTCTGCTTTTCTTCTTTCATTATTTGTACTTCATCAAAATCATTTATGTAAATTCATTTTGACTTAACAATCTCTCCCTTTTTGATGATAACAAATAATCATACAAGTAAGATGAAAAGCTGTAAGAAGATATACAGATAAAAAAAAGGCTTCACTCTCTGTCTTCTTCTGACTTCTTCATTTTCTGCTTACTCTTCCTCCCCCTATCTTTTTCTTTCTTCTTTAAAAGTTCATCTCCTCCATTCACCCCCTTTGATTTCTGCTTTCCATTCTCCCCCTATTTGTTATTAATAAAAAATGATTAAGACCGATGATGCTTCAACAATTCTTTCACCATCTCCCTCAACTTCTTGACTTCTCTACATAGGTGCATTACTTCTGCTTGCAAGTCAAAAGAGAAGGTTGGTCGGTCATCATCCTTCGGGTGTTCTTCTTCAAATGCAATTGTAGTAGTGTATGCATCTAAAGATGGAACATATTCTTCAAAATTCTCAAAAGTAGGAGGTTAAACCGATAAGTTGGGCTCAGGAAGGTCTAAGTCATAAGGAGCCGGTAGCCTTAACACTTGTCTTCCATGCAAGGGTAGGGCTTCTTCTTCAATCAAAGATGTATTAGATAGTGGCCTAATACGCACTATTGTCTGCACAAGGGATTCAATAAACGTCCCTTTAGTAAGCTTTCCCTCCACTGGACAATATTCATCCTTCACTATAGAACTGCTACTAGCTCTTGAAATATGATGGGAAATGAAGGTTCCTGTCATTGTCTTTTCTACAGAACATGCTTCATCAATGCTTCACACATGTTCTGCAATTTGATCTGCTGATAGATCATCTATTGCCCCTTCTGGGTATAATTTCTTCTTCCCCTTATTATCATCCATGGGTTTCCTTGGTTGAAGGTCTGGTACAACCTTTATCACTGTTTGCTCTGTGATCGAGTAAATAGTGTACGGTTGACTGGCCATCTTTGTAGGGTATGGTTTTGTAGCAGCATACCTCAAGGCTTCATAAAAAGTCCTCTCATCTTCATTCAACAAATGTCATTTCCCACTATTTATCAGAATAGGTTGGAAATATGCCTTCACTAACCTCGTCGATGTATCCCTGATGATTATTGAAGTACTCTCTTTAGTCACAGGTTGAACTTCTTCAATCAATCTGATTCCCAATTCTACTTTCCTCAAAAGTTGAGAATAGTTGTATGGAACCAGACTGAGTTCTTCCGATTCTTCTTGTTGATCCTGTACCAAACTAAGTTCTGTTGATTCCTGTTGTTGAACCTTAGTAGGAATAACATTTACCAGACTTAGTTCTGCTGTTGTCTCTTGTAGAACAACAATAGGAGTATCCTGTACCAGACTAAGCTCTACTGGTTTCTCCTTTTGAACAACAATGGGAGTATTCTTCTTTTGACTAACTTCTTTAGTCTTCTTCACTACCTCAGTCAATCTAAAAGTTTTTTAAGGTTGGAGTTTCTGCTTCTCAGACTCCAATTTTATTTTCCTCTCAGTCTCCTTAGCCTGTTTGGTTGAATCTTCATTTAGAATAGAGACTAGAGACCTTGTAGCCTTCAGTGTGCCTATATCAGAGACTTCTACATGACTTCGTTCTCTGGACCTCTTTTCTTCCTATTGTCTTAAGGTTTGAATTCTGGGTGATCTCTTCGCCTTCTTTGGAATTTCACTCAGAAGCTTCTCCCCTTTTCTCTTCAAAGCACTTTCGTCTGTCATCTGTACTTTGCTACTTTCTTTATGAGAAATCATCTTTTCCTTTAAAACTTCTTCAGATGATTTTCTTCTTTCAATCACGGGCATGCTTGTACTGAATTGAGATCTAGAACTTTTTGTAGGAGTCTTGTTCTTGATACGCTCACCCTCAGTTCTTGCTTTAATCTCAGAATCTGCTTCTACTTTCTCCAAATTCTTTAAGCCCATTTTCGCTACAGTACCTGAGTTGATAATACTCTTGACAGATATCTTCATTCTATTTCCTTTTTCAAGAAGGACTCCAAACTCCCTGAATATCCTTGTTAGCAACATTCTATAAGGATAGCTGTTAGTATCCTTCATCCCCTTGACCATATATTGAAAAATCAGAAATGGTAAGTCTATGGGTTGGCGATTCAGCATGTAAAATAGGCATTGCTCATCCAAAGTTTTCACTAAATTCCTTGAACCCACTCTTGATAAGACGCGGTTGAACAAAATCGCATGTAAGACCCTAGCCTTCGGCACTAGACTCGAGGTCTTCCTCTCCGTTGGGTCATTATCCCCATACAACTGTCTATTGACTTCGTCTTCCTTCATACTAACTTTCGTCATCCATCTGGCTTTGCTTGTAAGCTTCTCTTCGACAGATAGACATTCAGTCACCTTCTCAATCAACTCCCTTGTCACAACAATAGACATTCTATCTACTGAGGAAACAATAGCATTGTCTACTAGCTGCACATTCTTCCATAAATCGTACACTTCATTTTGATATACATATTCCCTCACCTAGAAGAACTTCCTCCATCCTGCTTCTATTATCTCTAGTTCGATATCCATGTCGTCTTTCTTCAAGGATTCAAAATCAACATGCCTCCCATAGATCATTGTTTGCTTCATTGATTCTTTGATGAGTAGAAACTGAGTTGTTCTTCAAAGGGTAAGGTTGGTTATAGAGATTTTAAGAGAGATGAGAGCTGAAAGGTTTCAGAGTTGAGACTTCTCGAATGGTCTTTTTAGGTGTGTTCTAGAATAGGTGAGGTTCTCAAGGCTATGTAACTTTCCCTCTAAGAGTTCCTTCTGTGAGAAGTTACCAGCTGTAACTCACTGTTACTAACGCTGTTAACCTTGACGTCCTTTTAACTTGAGACATCTTAGACGGTTGGTCACATAACATCACCATATTGAGATTCCGTCTGATTTCCTTGAACCGTTCTTCACTTAGTTGTTTAGTGAAGATGTCCGCCCATTGAAACTTCATCTCAATAAATTAAAGACACACAATCCTTCTATGAACATTGTCCCGTAAGAAATGATGTCTGACTTCGATATGCTTCACTCTCGAATGCTGGATTGGATTCTTTGACAAGTTGATGGCGCTGGTGTTGTCGCAAAAGATTGGGATCTCCTCTTCTCGAACTGAATAATCTTTTAGTTGATATTTGATTCATAAACAATTTGTGAACAACAGCTTGCGGAGGACATGTACTCTGCTTCAGCAGTTGATAAGGCTATTGAGCTTTGTCTCTTACTTGACCAGGAAACTAGGTTTGAGCCAAGAAAGTGACAGCCTCCACTCGTACTCTTCCTTTCAATTCTATCACTGGCATAGTCCACATCATAGTATCCAATCAATCTGAAATCTTTACCTTTCTCATACATTAAGCAAAGATCAGTAGTACCTGCGAGATATCTCATAATTCTTTAAACAATAATATAATGAGACTCTCTAGGATCGGCCTGAAACCTTGCACATAAGCATACACTAAACAATATGTTAGGTCTGCTTGCTGTAAGATAAAGCAAAGAACCGATCATCCCTCTATACAGGGTTTGATCCACCTTCTTACCAACTTCGTCTTTCGAAAAAAGGTTCGAAGGATGCATCGGAGTTGCCATAGGCTTCACTTTTTTCATATCAAATTTACACAGCAATTCTTTCACATATTTCTGTTGATGGATAAAGATCTTTCCTTCGGTTTGCTTAACTTGCAACCCAAGAATGAACTTTAACTCTCCCATTATACTCATCTCAAACTCATTTTTCATTAGACTCTCAAAACTCATGCATAAATTTTTTGAAGTAGCACCAAAAATGATATTATCAACATAAATTTGCACTAAAATAAAATCATTTTTATAATTCTTTCTAAAGAGTGTCTTATCTACCTGACCTCTACTAAAACCACTCTCAATAAGAAAGGTATTTAGACGATCATACCAAGCTCTAGGAGCTTGCTTCAAGCCGTATAAAGCCTTATGAAGTCTATAGACATGATCTGGATACTTAACATCCTCAAAACTAGGAGGTTGCTTAACATACACCTCTTCGTCTATAAAACCATAGAGAAACACGCTTTTCACATCTATCTGAAAAAGTTTTATATCAAACAAACAACATATGCCAACAGTATCCTAATAGCTTCAAGTCTTGCTACTGGAGCATATGTATCATTATAGTCTATTCCTTCTTACTGATTATAGCCTTGTGCTACTAATCTGGCTTTATTCCAACTTACTCTCCTTGATTCGTCTAACTTATTCTTAAAAACCCATCTAGTTCCTATAATGGATTTTTTCAAGGGTTTAGGAATCAAGGACCAAACTTTGTTCCTAGTAAACTAGTTCAGCTCCTCTTGCATAGCTAAAATCCATGCTTCATCTTGAAGAGCTTCATCAATCTTCTTAGGTTCTATTTCAGAGACAAAAGCTACATTAGCTTCTCTCCTGAATTTGGACCTTGTTCTGACCCCATCTGAGGTCTCTCATATGATTAACTCTTCTGGATGAAAACTCTTATATCTCCAATCCTTTTTAAACCCAAGAGTCTCTAGAATATCCTCAATCTTGTCTAAATGAGTTTCTGATGATGGAGCTTCTTTAGTATCACCTACAAGCACTAAAGGGATTTCACTATCCATGTCATCATATTTAGAAATTACCTCCTCATCACTTTCCTCTTCGGCTACTAGGTAAATATTTGCATGTTCTGATGTTTCAGAGCTTGTATCTGATTCAGATGAATCTAAATCCTCCCAAGTTGCCATCATGCTTTTCTTGCCTTCTCTACTCTTCTTTGGTTTCTTCTTTAGAATTGGATAGTCAGACTTGTAATGTCCTTGTTTGTTGCACTCGTAGCATATGATGGAGCTCTTCTCTATCTTCCCATCATCTTTTCCGTTCTTTTTGAGGAATTGGTTTCCTTTGGACTTCTTCTTCCACATCCGTCTGATCTTTTTTGGAAATGAAAGATAGCTCATCATCTTCATCACTGGACTCCTGTTCTGACTCACTGGAATCATCAATCTTTGATTCTTCAATTTTTAGTGCTTTTGATGAATTCCTCTTCCTTTGAGTCTTGTGATTCTTTTTTCCGGCCTTCAGTGCTATTAACTTGTCCCGTTTGGGCTTGTCTTCAGCATCAAACTCAACTTCATCTATTTTCAACGATCGAAGCAGTTCGTCAAGCTTTAATACGCTTAAATCCTTGACTTCCTGTATAGCAGTAACTTTTGGTCTCCACCTCCTTAGTAGACTCCTTAAGATCTTACAAACGTGGTCTTGGTTGTCGTAAGTTCTTCCAAGAGCTTTTAGTCCATTGAAAATTGTTTAAAATCTTCCAAACATTTTATCAATAGATTCTTCATCTTTTATCTTGAAGAGCTCATACTGGTGCACAAGAATACTTATCTTGGATTCTTTGACTTGGTTTGTTACCTTCATGTGCGATGGATAACGTATCCCACATCTCCTTCGCAGTATCGCATCCGTGGACTTTATCGTACTCACTTCTGCTTAGGGCACAACTCAAGAAGAACTTTGCTTTAGAGTTCAGTTGAAATGTCGCCTTCTGATCAGCCGTCCATCTGATTCGTGGAATAAGATTTCCTTCATCATCAGTTGGTGTGTATGGTCCATTCTCTATCACGTCCCAAAGGTCAACATGAGCATATTCGATAAACAACCGTATCCTATCTTTCCAGTAGTGATAGTCTTCTCCATTAAACGCCGGAGGTCTAGTGACTGAGGCACCTTCCGCTATTATGTATGTGATTCCGCCATAATCTTTAATCCACACGTTGTTAATGTGATCCTAGGAAACCAAGCTCTGATACCAATTAAAGTGAATCATACGTTAATACAAGACTTATTATACGATATATAAATACACAAGAAGGGGCGGTTGAATTGTGTATTTCCCCTTTTCAAAAACTTTTTGCTAAAAGACACTTGTTCTTTTCACAAGAACTACTGTAAATCAAAGTTATAAAATGTTTTTCGAAAACTTGTTTAAAAACTAGTAAGATCGAAACTTTGAAAGATAAGAGAGATAAGGATAAAGAGTTGTAGGCATAGCAATTTTTATACTGGTTCACCTCAAACCGTGGGCTACGTCCAGTCCTCAGATATCTTTCTAAGATTTCACTATCGCTCAACAACTTTTACAAGTATTCTTTTTCTCTAAGCCTCTTCAGGTCTCTTTACAGTCAGTATTCTTTTACTCTTAGCCTCTGCAGGCTATCTATACTACTTTCTTACAGAAAGGTTTTTCGAGCTTTATTACAGTAAGATAGCTCTAGACAAATCGCAGAAAAATTTGTCTCAAGTAAGCTTTTGTAACGTTCATATGTGTAACTCTGCAATCTTCGACTTCGACTTATATTTATAGTATTCATCTGCAACTGCTTCTTGATTCTTGCTTCTTGCTTCTTTAATCTTGTTTCTTGAAAAAACGGTTATTCAGTTGAGTTCTGTAACTAACTCAAACTGATTCTTGAATCAGACGCGATTCGCTTCCATCTGCTTTTGCTTCTGTCTGCTTTTGCTTCTGCTTTTGGCTTCCGTCTGCTTTTGACTTCTGTCTGCTTTTGGCCTCTGTCTGCTTTTGTTTTCATCTGCTTTTCAATAGCTTCCATCTGTTTTTCATTCTTTCGTCTACTTTTCTTCTTTCGTTTGTTTTTTAATAGCTTCCGTCTGTTTTTCATTCTTTCGCCTATTTTTCAACATCTGTCTGTTTTTATTCTTTCATTATTTGTACTTCATCAAAATCATTTGTGTAAAGTCATTTTGACTTAACAGTTGTAGCCTCAAATAGGCAGTCCGGAGAAGGCTATGGGTCAACACACGTGACTAACGAAATGGATTCCTCTCTTACCCAACAAAAGCATATAATCATGTTCAAAATCATTTTATCAATTCTCAAACCTTCATGCTTTTCTTCTTTCCAAACATTCACAAATGATCTCAATTTCTCACAAAACAATTTCAAGAAAAGAATAACATACACATACACATACATAGGCAAGAATTTGCCCAATTACACGCTAAATTAGCTCGCAAATAGCAAGTCAAGCTTGCCTTTCCCTTTGCTCTTGGTTAGGGTTTCCTTGGTTCCCTACAATAACCAAGGTTCCATTCAAAACAACATTTCAATAAAATTCAAAACTTAAAAAATTACAAAAAATTTAACCAAACACAAATTGAACTTAAACCTAACCTACCCATAACCCTTCTGGGTTAGAAAACCCAAGACCTAATTAGGAACCCTAAAATAAATTGGATTCTCCTACTCCATCTTATTCCCACACCAACTTTTCCATTCTCCACACTAACTCTTTTCTTTAAATAAAGTAAGAAGGAAAGATGGTTAACCTACCTTAACAAGTTTGATTTCTCTCCTTTCCTTCTTTCTCCTAAACCTTCCTCCTCTATCTTTTAATTTCGTTTCCCTCCTCCCTCTTCAATTCACGATTTTCTCCTCCTTATAAGCAAATCAACACATTCTGTAACACCCCACTCCCGAGTGACCCGAATCCGATATCATATCCGAGTCCGTGCTCCGCGAGAGTGGTGTACTACATCAGTCGGTGAAAACTCAGTATATCATTTTCTTCTCTCTTGTTTTTTTTGAACCGTACATTAGCGAGGCAAAAACAACAGACAGTAGAAAACCTTTGCAGTTATTACAATCATTTAACAACATTTTACATTAACCATAAAGTTCACATACTAATCAGTTTACAAAGGTTGCGGAATACAATCTGGAGTCCATGTTCACAATTAACCATTTTCAGTTATTACAGTCATCCAATAATATTTTACAATCAGTCAATGTATAAAAACAATAAAACCACAACGGGCTCATTATAAATATAAAGCATTGTTGTACAATGATTGCAGAAACTAATTCGATAAGATATTAATGCAGACGCGAACTAATCCCGACCTCTAACCTTCACTTACCTACAGTAGACCTACTCCAGTGTCAAACGGGGTACTCTTCAAGTCCTGAAAAATAGATTGCAATTTTGGATGAGTTTGTGAAATCAATGAGGAACCATCATCGATGGTTCTCCCAATTCATGCATCACATAATCAATTCACAGTAATAAGGTAGTTGCAGTAACGCTACGGTCTCTGATCCACAAGAATGTACAATCACGTCTGACAAGAAACCCATTTTGGGTATTCAGTCCAGAAATGATGCAATGCACATGTGACTCTTTTTTCAGTTTAATTATAGTGTTGTGACCGAGCGCATAAACAGTATTCAGTGATCAGTAGACGCGTCTAGGGAGAATTATATCCCTTCGAGCTCTAGGCTCGTTTCAGTATCAGTGGTGACTCGGTTCATAATTTTCCTTTATCAGTTTATGCATCTGTGCATGAATTTGCATGCCCAGTTACAACATCCCCATAAACAGTTAATCATTCATAGTCAAGCACAGTCAATTAACAGTCAATATGCATAAGTAACAGTCCGTAATTCACAACAATGAACAGTTCATAATAGACAATCAATCACAGTCAATCACAGTAATGGTAGACAGGTCACACAATGTACACATTCCTGGTCCCACCATAATCCCCATATTTGACAAGTAATAATTGAGAAACCCATCTAGGTTACTCACCTATCACTTCTGAGCTAATGCCGGGAAGTCTCTGCCACGTCGATCGATCGACGCTCCAATTGTGTCGCTATAAGAATCAAAGAACAAAACGATCACTAAATATCCAATCCGAGTTAGTTAATGATGCACATGTAGGTGAAAATGCATGTTCATGAGATTCCCGGCCCTAATCCCATTTTTTTTCTATCAGAAAAATTCGTTTAAAAATTAGAAATCCAATGGCGCTGACGGCGTTCAATTTGGACCTCTATAGGTTTCCAATTAAATAAAATAGTGATGAAATACCCATTTCCCAGACACCCGCCAATTTCCCGTCCAAAAATTCCCAATCTCTCAGGAAATGAAATTAAATATTCCATGAATCCGATGCCTCATGATTCAGGTCAATCGGATGTCGGACGGAAATGTTATGAGCAAAAGAACACAAAAATCAAATAAAATAATTACTATATATATATATATATACAAATAAAATAATTACTATATATATATATAGATATATATATGTATGCCCTTATTTCCTTCTCTTTTTCCCTTTTTCCTATCTGACAGTCTAACTAGCATATCTCTTTACACACAATTCAGAAAATTACAAACCATACCTCATTGGGAAAATCATGAAACCCTCTACAAGTTTCATGAAGACCATAAAAATCAAATTTACCCCTAAGGGTGTCAAAAATTCAATTGAAACTTCCGCCCATTCAAAACCTATCAAAACAGAACAGTACTTGGTAAATTCAGTAACTTCCATTCTCTTCAGTCAAGAATTATACAATAAATATGCTCAGAAAGATCAAAATGTTTTCTACAACGTTCATGAACAAACCAAAATCAAATTCAATTGTTAACTAGGTCAAATAATTCAATCAATGATGTTGTCCCAGAAATCACCCAATCTGGATAGTAATGTTCTATCAAGCATAACTCCCTGTACACAAGTCAAAAAAAATCACTACCTTATATCATTGGAAAAATAAAACCACATACTTCAAGTTTCATGAAGAGCTTAAGAGCCAATTCCATCTCTAACCAATTCAAAACTGCCAAACAAGTGGTGATCGTAAAGTGATTAAAACCTAATGCAGTTCCATTTTTGAAAACTCACAACTCCCAAATTTGATCTCCAAAAATTGCATGCTAAATACCATTTTCAAGATCAATTTTCCTCTACAACTCTTCAGAAGATCACTCAAGCCAATTCAATTCACAAAAATTGCTAAAGTTGTTTCCAATCAGAATGCTCACAAAACTGACATTTCAGTTAGGTTTCACTAAAATGCATTTTACTAGCCAATAGTCATCAATGCATATCTCCCAATATACATATCTAAAAATTGCAAAATCAGTGGCATTGGAAAACTAACAGTACAGGCTTCAACTTTCATTTAGGCCATTTGCCCTAATTCCTTCTCAATTAATTTAAAAAAATCATCAACACAATTAGGTCATCAATCTGGATACTGTTCCCATAAGTCCCAGCAGTAACTTTCCAAGTCAAATTTCAACCTCTTAATGCTAAAATTAGACAACACCTATTTAACACAAAATTGCAGTCGACAAACTAAAGTTTCATTTGGCATAAACCTCACCTCATTTGCATAACTACACAATGAGTTATGCTCAAAACAGTACAGTAGATCAAACTCACATTTTCAGCTTTACTACTCAATCACAACTCCTATGATGCCAATTGAACTTCTACTACCATAAGCATCCCAATTGGACACAAAATCAGTCACTAGGTCATTTATACATTCACATAGACCTATAGGCACAATTTTGCAGTATTGATGTCGATGCAAGGTTAGTCATCAATGTTCATTCCAAAATCAAGCTAAAACCAAATTCAACCATAATCATTCATTATTCTAACACACCATACATTTATACCCAACAAGTCCACCTATAATTTTCATCAAATTAAAGCATCAATAGGCATAATAATTACACCAAAATTCCCATTGAATGCATCTAACAATCATGATTTATTAACTACATAATCAAAGCATAATAAAAGTTTAACTAAATCACTTACCAATTCAAGCTTCCACTCTTCACTTCTTGAATAAATACCCTAACTCACTACCTTCTCCACTCTCTTTTACCACCATGCATATGTAATTCCATCAAGGAAAGAAAGGAGTTGGTTGCATGAAGAAACCCTTAAGTTTGGAGGAAGGATTTACTTTAAGGAGAAGAGAATCGATGGAGGAATGAAAAATGGAGGAGGTTTCGGATGAGTGATTCCAATAAGCAATAAAAGGCTTCTTTTTATTCTTTCCCTTCTTATCTTAAAGCATAACCGAATATGACACAATGAGCAAACCAAGAAAGGCAACTAATGAAGTGGAGAGGTGGCAATATAAGATTAGTCCAAGTTTAAAAGAAAAGTCAAAGAAACAAATGGTCTTTTATAAAAGAATCCAAGGAATTTCGGTGGAATGGTTCCAATTAAGCCTCCAAGTCTTCTTTTTATTCTTTTCCATAAGGCAAAACCGAGAATGAGGGATAACCATGCATTAATTAAAGAAACACTTGGCAATTGGAGGAGAAAGGAGGAAAAGTCAACAAACCAATCAAAATTTTATAAAAACAATTAACCCAAATAACAATAAAATCTCCACCCAATTTCGGTTCCAACAAACTTTAAGGGTCCACTTTTGGTCCCACCAAAATATTCAATAGTTTAGTACCAAAATAACAGTAGAAAATCAACCGGTTCGCCACTTGGCGATTATTTTTTTCCGGCCCAGGAATTTTCTCTGGAAAATTCTAGAAAAATTTCTAAAAATTCCTTAAAATATAAAACACTCCATGACTCACTCAAAATAATTTTTCAAACCCAATAACCACGTCAATCACAATATAATTGCCTTAGGCACAAAAATTGGGAATGTCATGTATGCATGTACAGTAATTTCATGTGCACAAATGATACTGTGTACCAATCCTATTATGCATGAACAGTCCTAAGTCATTCCGATCCATCTCATCCTATGCCAAATTTACTATTTTACCCTTCCAGTAGGGGGTGGGATGTTACAATTCCCCCCTCCTTATAAAAATTTCGTCCTCAAAATTTTCAGTCAACGGTTCACTATGACCGTTATCAAATGACCCTACATGTCCCATACACTTTTTCACTCAATGATTCATTTTCCGAAAGGTCACAGTAACAACACTCAGTCAGTTGTTCAGTCACTTATTTGGCTAACTCATTATCACTCATCACAGTAGACGGACTCAACAAGGTTGTCAGTTGGCGATCTCACTATCTTAACTATCTCACTTGCCATTTTCAGAGTAGCCACTATGTTTAGTTCCAATGCTATGACTTAAATCACTATTTTCGAACTTGTTATCATTTAATACCTTTTTCTCAATATACAGACTTATTCTAATAACTTCCTTGATACCCTTTTTGTAACATCCCGTTACTGATAGCAAGGGTATTTTAGTAATTCTGGGTTAGACTGATAGGTTTCATTGCATTCACTGATTGAACATGTTACTAGCCTCTAATTATAGAGGAACTGGTTTCTTGCATATGCATTTATTCATAGGTACATGCATTCATTATTTTCCGGCATTTAATTGTGAGTATAAATTGATTGGATTGTGAACTGACTGGACTGACTGGAATGTAATTGATTGAGAAATTAGGAGTAAATGGACTTGAATGACTGATTTAGAATAGCCTAAGAGTGACTGGTAATTGATAGTGATTTATAGGAAATTTTCGGGATATTCGGGAGAAAATGCTCTGACCGAAATTTTGGAGTGATGATCGATTGATCAGATAAGATTGAAAGAATGGTCCAATAGCAAGGGAAATATTAGGGTTATACTGTTAGGAAATTAAAATGTTGAGCTATTGAAATTTAGAGACTGAAATTTGGACTGATTTGGAGACCTATGTCTATAAATAGATAGGTTTGAAAGAAATTGGGGAAAATTGGTCTAAGGCATTTTGTTTCTTCTTCTTCCCCTCTACGGTGATCTTCGATTTCTCCCAACGGTGAGATCCTTCGATTTTTCCTTGTGGTTTTCTCCTCATTGTGTAAGGCTAACTTGTTTATTGTGATTGATGAAGGATTGAGAAGCTATAGAGTGGATCATCGTTGATTTTGAAAGATTTTAGGGTTTACGGTATTTTTGAGAGATCTGTGAATCGGAGCTTGATTAGTAAGTTTTAATGGTTTTAATGTTGTTATTGATGGTTTTTATGGCATTTATGGCATTTATTATGGTTTATTGAGTAGTTGGGAGAGTTAATGGTGGTTTTATAAAGAGAGAAATAGCTGAAAACGATCGGAGAAGACGAAGGATTCGTTGCACGCCGCGACCTGCGCGCGAGCCTCGCCGCGACGAATTTTAATTCGTTCGCCGTGGCGAGGGAGAAGAGGACGTCGCGGCGAGCGTCATTTAATTGACGCCGCGACGAGTTTTCTTCGCCTCGCGGCGCGCCCGAATTGGGTTGTTCGCCACGGCGAGCGTGTTTCACGCCGCGGCGAGCGGATCATTTCATGCCGTGGCGAGGGCCTCTTGGCCGCGGCGAAGGGGACTGTTCTATTGAATTAATTTCAAATTATTGGGCATAATTCATGGTGTAGACCTTCGATTGAGGTGATTCTAGATTCGTTGCAGACTAGAGAAAGAGGTCTATAATTGAGGATAATTATGGGAGTTAGAATTTAATTTAATTGGTATTGATTTATCGTGATTAAGGTCAGTTATGGTTTATAATGTGACCTAAGTGTCGAATTGAGACAATTGGAGTTTTAATTGAGATTTTCAATAGAGGATTTGACCTAATGGATAGGAAATTGCTATGGGGATTATGAATTGAGGGAAATTGAACTGAATTATAGGATTGGATCAATTATTGTCGATCTATTGAGCGAAGTGTTAGAATGGGATATAAGAGTTCGAAATTGGGTTTTAGCACCGGGGAAAATCATGAGCATGCATTGTACATAATTTCACTGAGATATATGCATTACTGAACTGTTTATTTGAGCATCAAGTAATGGGACTATATTTTACTGTTATAGAGGCGTCGTTGGATCATCATTCCACGGACATTGCTGGAACTTCCAGGCAGTAGCTCGGAAGTTACAGGTGAGTAACCTAGTTGGTTTCTCAAATTCATGACTGTTTAATTGCTCAACGTGAATTTACTTGCCAAATGTGAAATCATGATGATTGAAATATACATGATCGGATGGTATGCTCTCATTGTATTGGATGTGAAATTGCATGATTATTGAAATGTACGTGATCAAATGACATATTTCTATTATATCGATTGGATATCGATCGATGAATTATCAGATATTATCGAGAATCACAATCTCGGGCTTTTAAAGCCATACATCAATTATCGAACATCGCATTGCATGCATAAATGCATGATCGATAATGGATATGTGACCCAAATGCTATTATCATCGAAAAGAGCCTCGAGCTCGAACATCAGATCGACCGCCACGAGCCCGAGGGGAGAAAATCACGACGCGCCCCCATCGAACCTCGATCGAGCACTTAGGCACAATACTGAATAATTGGAAAGAGTCTCATATGCATTATATACATGACTGAATGAATTGCTAAATTGTGTGACGATTACTGAACTGCGTGATGCCATGATTTACTGTAAATTATGATGTGAACTGTTTTATGCTATTGTAAATTGTTACTGATACTGTAAACTATTATAGACTACTGTGAAATTGTTATATAATACTGTTAATCGAATATTACCGTGCCGTGCTATACGCAATTTGCGTAATGCATGATTTGAGTGAACCATTGATGATGGTTTCTCACTGAGTTCGCAAGCTCACCCAAAATTGCATCTAATTTTTCAGGATCGATAGAGTAGACCCCTAGCTCTGGAGATAGTCTTTTCCTGCCGTGCGAGCGTGCTGGCAAGAGAAGCGATGGCACACAAGTCGGTCAGCTGGGTTGGACTTTTGAGGATGACTTATGATAGATGCTTGTATCAGTTTCCTTTTTGGTTTTGTTTAGGGCACTTATAGACTTGTCTATTCTGCTACTGGATGATTGTACCAGATGATTATTTTGGATTTTAAAAGTTACTGATTTCTGTTATATTATGGTTTTGTTTATTGCGATGCCATGTGGATTATTAGTGGAAATGTTCTGGTGGTGCACCTTTATCGTGGGATACGTGTCAGAGTGACCTTCGGGCGTCCCGATGTGTACCCTACGGTGAGGGGGCGCTGTACTTTTTGCCAATTCTGCGTACACTTTGTCACTATCATACTTACAATAAAATAGGTTCTCTCGTCTGCGACACTTCCCTTTTCTTTGGTACCGACACAGTGGCACTTATCTCTATTTTCACTATAACCGGTGGTAAGCCACTTAACATATTTACCCCTCATATTACATTGATTCCTAGTCCAGATTCAGTTTTTTTTTACATGTCACTGTTCTATATGTATTTAATTCTTTTTCATTAGTTCGATCCTGATCCACTCTAGCTATCCCATGTAGTTTTCCTAAGCCCTTTCCTTTGTTTCACTCATCACAAGCGTCTCGACTCACTGTTGATCTTTGCCTCTTGTCAGGCATCTTTTTTTTGTGCAATACAAGCGTGTACAATTCCATTTTGTGCTCACCATTAGTTCTATAATCATTTAGTCAAAACTATATCATGAGGTTATAATCCTCTATAGTCCAAATACTTAAGCACTTTTCCTATTGAACATTCAAACCTCTACGCACTTGAATCTATAACCACTTCGTTCTATACCCATAGTTATTCAATTTCACTTTCGCATATACTTACTAGAATGTCTAGCTTCAACTGTTCACTTTCTTGTTCTAGCACTTTTTGTCGTGTACACATATTTCTTCCTTGAAGCATGCAATATTGTTTTTTCGATTTCACTCGCATATTCAGACTCATCATAGGACTCACTACTTTAACTCCTGCACTCTTAACCTTTCTTTATCCAGTATCACTAGATCTACAACTTCAATTTTCCAGTAACACTTCACAATTACCCATAATTTACTTAACATTCTTTGGAAATCCCAATATCTGTAATTGATTTGTTCATTGTAGCATTATCTGTTCATTGTCGGTATAGTAATCATTTATGCCCATCTTTTTCCTCGAATAAACACAATGTATCCTTATAGGAATCTAAGGTCTCCAAGACTTTAAACAATTGCGATTATAACACCAATACCATTTATCAAAGTCAATTCAATTTATCTTATACCGTTTTAACATAATGTCTTAGTTCATCACACACTGCCCACTCTCTAAGGATATGCTTATCATCAGTATCTAATTCCTCAATTATTCATATAGTTCTTTTTACTTTTCACTGTTCAACATTTTCAAACACATTCCGTCTATAAACATAGTCACTACCACTTGCTTACCTCACATAATTCCCTATTAGGGTCTTGTTGACTTTACCATACATCATTCAACTTTTTCATTAAGTCCACAATTAGTGTATTTGCAATCCCTTTATGAAGGTAACACTACATCACGTCATTGTCAGTTTCCCTTTAGGACTTCTTGTCTCTACTCATTTTTTTTTCTTTTCAATTGATTTCCTGTCATTCACATCAACATATGCCAATACCTAGTCATTCATACTTGGAATTCCATAAATTCCACTTTATTTGAGTATTTCACTTCGCAGTTCGGGACTATTTTCTTCTTAGTTTCAAATCAAGATTTCTCAACAGTTTTGTATCACATATGGAGATCTATTCACTTCACATTGCAATAGAATCACCTCAAATTAAAATTCCACTTATGTAGTTGGATACTTTACATTTTCGTACACACAATACAGATAACCTCAGTCGTATATTTCACTTGTTATGTCTAAATCTCCTCTTGAGATATGACTCAATTTCACTTTTGATTTCGTCCGTACTTCTTTTCGTTTGACCATTAGTCTTGCTACCGTCATTATACTGTTCACGAAAGTCTCATCAGCCAATTAGTGTCCCTAATTGCTTTTCAATCATTCTCAACTATTCGCACTATCCTAATCAGAACAATTTTATGCCATAATTTAAAAATCAGAACAGTCCTTGCACTAAGGTTCCATGTGACAATCACATAAACACTTTCTTTAACACTTATGACGTAATCTACACCTCACCAGAACTTATTTCATCTTATCAAGAAGCCAATTAGTAACCTATACAATTCAAACTTCCAAAAAACTCCTTTCCGTTTATGCTAATCCTCAAACAGAGGAATGATGCCAGAATATTTTTTTTTGTTCATTTCCTCTCATAAAGGTACTTTCAGTCCTCTTATGTCTTACTTTAACCCATTATGAACTTTACACTTATAGCCACTCTAATCATTCACCGATCATCTCCTCTATGATTTCCATGTATCTTTCACATACGTTTCATTAATCATGATCAACTTTACTGTCCAATAGATACTCCCAACGGTAAATCAACTTAAATGCGACAACTCTTTTTATATATTACTATCATTGTTTCATTTTTTTTTCTTTCCTAGTTTCATTCCCATATCATTCATGTATCAGTTTGACCTTTTAAGGTCATATCCACTTGGCTTATACAATGTCATCTCCTTATTGCTACATATCTCTTTATATTCCTCAAACAATCTATAATAGGGTATTCACAGTCCTCAAAACACGACAAAATTGGTGAGACAACTCCACTGTATCTCTATCTATTTACCCATCCATTTACCATTTCTGTGTCCATATACATCTTTTCAACCAATCCAGAATTTCCCAATATACAATCAATAGAAATTGTCAGTCTGTTTTTTTCCCTTACGAGCTTATTATACTAATTTCCAAACTCTTAGCACCATATTCGCATAACCATTTCAGTCTCAAGCTTATGCGCTCATAATCATACCCGTTTCACGGGTTCATTTCAGTTTATTTGTACACTTTTATCTCACCATTTCTACTTTTTCTTACCCTACTAGGCACTTTGCTCTTTCAGTTTTTTCAGTTCTAGGTAGATCGTTACGGTACAATATTGACCTTATTATAATCTCACTATCATCATCTATCTCGATATCTCATCGATATCGAACACAAATCTTGATGAAACAATATCTCACCGATCGGTCCATCTACGTTTTACTCGGCCCAATGTTTCCCATTTCATCACATATACAAATGAGCTCTAATTACTTCATCATTTACTTTCATATAGGCCTACTATAACCAAGTATGTTTCTCATATCTACAGAGGACCTCCAAGTTCTAGACATGTTCGTTTTTCATTCGTAATATTGCCATTTGAATATCACTTCTTTCCTTAATCGGGCTAGGTCATACTAATATCACAAAGAGGGTTTCTAACCACAAGACAATATCAATCTCCTTATCCATTTTTCCTTTTCCTTTCCTAATTGCTTATACACGCTCAGAGTTCACACTTAATCATTTAACACACTGTACACGAGGATTTATCCTCGTGCGACTCAACCTAGTGGATCGATTGTCACGACCGCAATGACACAACTCAAATGCACATACTATGTTCGTAAATTGCCCGGATACCATACGCATCTTGGGCTCGATACCACCTAAATGTAACACCCCACTCCGAGTGACCCCAACTCGATATCGTTGGTGATATCCGAGTCCGTGTTCGTGAGGGTGGCGATTACATCGATCGGTGAAAACTCAAGATATCATTTTCTTCTCTCTTGTTTTTTTTGAACCGTACATTAGCGAGGCAAAACAATGAGATGAGAAAACCTTAGATTATTACAATCATTTAACAACATTTTACAAGAACTATAAAGTTCACATACTAATCGGTTTACAAAGGTTGCGGAATACAATCTTGAGTCCATGTTCACAATTAACCATTTTCAGTTATTACAGTCATCCAATAATATTTTACAATCAGTCAATGTATAAAAACAATAAAACCACAATGGGCTCATTATAAATATAAAGCATTGTTGCACAATGATTGCAGAAACTAATTCGATAAGATATTAATGCAGACGCGAACTGATCCCGACCTCTAACCTTCACTTGCCTACAGTAGACCTACTCCAGTGTCAAACGGGGTACTCTTCAAGTCCTGAAAAATAGATTGCAATTTTGGATGATTTTGCGAACTCAATGAGGAACCATCATCGATGGTTCTCCCAATTCATGCATCACATAATCAATTCACAGTAATAAGGCAATTGCAAGAACGCCACGATCTCACGATAATGTACAATACTGTACAACAAGAAACTCATTTTGGGTATTCAGTCCAGAAATGATGCAATGCACATGTGACTCTTTTAGTTTAATTACAGTGTTGTGACCGAGCGCGTAAACAGTATTCAGTGATCAGTAGACACGTCTGGGGAGAATTATATCCCTTCGAGCTCTAGGTTCGTTTTAGTATTAGTGGCAACTCGGTTCACAATTTTCCTTTATCAGTTTATGCATCTGTGTATGAATGCGCATGCCCAGTTACAACATCCCCATAAACAGTTAATCATTCATAGTCAAGCACAGTCAATTAATAGTCAATATGCACAAGTAACAGTCCGTAATTCACAACAATGAACAGTTCATAATAGACAATCAATCACAGTAATGGCAGACAGGTCACACAATGTACACATTCCTGGTCCCGCCATTATCCCCAAATTTGACAAGTAATAATTGAGAAATCCATCTAAGTTACTCACCTATCACTTCCGAGCTAATGCTGGGAATTCTCTGCCACGTCGGTTGATCGACGCTCCAGTTGTGTCGCTATAAGAATCAGAGAACAAAACGATCACTAAATATCCAATCCGAGTTAGTTAATGATGCACATGTAGGTGAAAATGCATGTTCATGAGATTCCCGGCCCTAATCTCATTTTTTTTCTATCAAAAAAATCCGTTTAAAAATTAAAAATCTAATGGCGCTGACGGCGTTCAATTTGGACCTCTATAGGTTCCCAATTAAATAAAACAGTGATGAAATACCCATTTCTCAGACACCCGTCAATTTCCTGTCCAAAAATTCCCAATCTCTCAGGAAATGAAATTAAATATTCCATGAATCCGATGCCTCACGATTCAGGTCAATCGAATGTCGGACGGAAAAGTTATGAGCAAAAGAACACAAAAATCAAATAAAATAATTACTATATATATATATATATATATATATAAGCCCTTATTTCCTTCTCTTTTTCCCTCTTTTCTGTCTGACAGTCTAACTAGCATATCTCTTTACACACAATTCAGAAAATTACAAACCATACCTCGTTGGAAAAATCATGAAACCCTCTACAAGTTTCATGAAGACCATAAAAATCAAATTTACCCCTAAGGGTGTCAAAAATTCAATTGCAACTTCTGCCCATTCAAAACCTATCAAAACAGAACAGTACATGGTAAATTCAGTAACTTCCATTCTCTTCAGTCAAGAATTATACAATAAATATTCTCAGAAATATCACAATGTTTTCTACAACTTTCATGAACAAACCAAAATCAAATTCAATTGTTAACTAGGTCAAATAATTCAATCAATGATACTGCCCCAGAAATCACCCAATCTGGACAGTAATGTTCTATCAAGCATAACTCCCTATAAACAAGTCAAAAAAAATCACTACCTTATATCATTGGAAAAATAAAACCACATACTTCAAGTTTCATGAAGAGCTTAAGAGCCAATTCCATCTCTAACCAATTCAAAACTGGCAAACAAGTGACTGATCAGGGCAGCAGTTAAAAACCTAATGTAGGTTCCATTTTTGAAAAATCACAACTCCCAAATCTGATCTCCAAAAATTGCATGATAAATACCATTTTCAAGATCAATGTTTCATCTACAACTCTTCAGAAGATCACTCAAGCCAATTCGATTAACAAAAATTGCTAAAATTGTTTCCAATCAGAATGCTCACAAAACTGACATTTCAGCTAGGTTTCACCAAAATGCATTTCAACCTCCTAATGCTAAAATTAGACAACACCTATTTCACACAAAATTGCAGTCGACAAACTAAAGTTTCATTTGGCACAAACCTCACCTCATTTGCATAACTACACAATTAGTTATGCTGAAAACAGTACAGTAGATCAAACTCACATTTTCAGCTTTACTACTCAATCACAACTCCTATCATGCCAATTGAACTTCTACTACCATAAGCATCCCAATTGGACACAAAATCAGTCACTAGGTCATTTATACATTCACATAGACCTATAGGCACAATTTTGCAGTATTGATGTCGATGCAAGGTTAGTCATCATTGTTCATTCCAAAATGAAGCTAAAACCAAATTCAACCATAATCATTCATTATTCTAACACACCATACATTTATACCCAACAAGTCCACCTATAATTTTCATCAAATTAAAGCATCAATAAGCATAATAATTACACCAAAATTCCCATTGAATGCATCTAACAATCATGATTTATTAACTACATAATCAAAGCATAATAAAAGTTTAACTAAATCACTTACCAATTCAAGCTTCCACTCTTCACTTCTTGAATAAATACCCTAACTCACTACCTTCTCCACTCTCTTTTACCACCATGCATATGTAATTCCATCAAGGAAAGAAAGGAGTTGGTTGCATGAAGAAACCCTTAAGTTTGGAGGAAGGATTTACTTTAAGGAGAAGAGAATCGATGGAGGAATGAAAAATGGAGGAGGTTTCGGATGAGTGATTCCAATAAGCAATAAAAGGCTTCTTTTTATTCTTTCCCTTCTTATCTTAAAGCATAACCGAATATGAGACAATGAGCAAACCAAGAAAGGCAATTAATGAAGTGCAGAGCTGGTAATATAAGATTAGTCCAAGCTTAAAAGAAAAGTCAAAGAAACAAATGGTCTTTTATAAAAGAATCCAAGGAATTTCGGTGGAATGGTTCCAATTAAGCCTCCAAGTCTTTTTTTTATTCTTTTCCATAAGGCAAAACCGAGAATGAGGGATAACCATGCATTAATTAAAGAAACACTTGGCAATTGGAGGAGAAAGGAGGAAAAGTCAACAAACCAATCAAAATTTTATAAAAACAATTAACCCAAATAACAATAAAATCTCCACCCAATTTCGGTTCCAACAAACTTTAAGGGTCCACTTTTGGTCCCACCAAAATATTCAATAGTTTAGTACCAAAATAACAGTAGAAAATCAACCGGTTCACCACTTGACGATTATTTTTTTCCGGTCCAGGAATTTTCTCCGAAAAATTCTAGAAAAATTCCTAAAAATCCCTTAAAATATAAAACACTCCATGACTCACTCAAAATAATTTTTCAAACCCAATAACCACGTCAATCACAATAAAATTGCCTTAGGTACAAAAACCGGGAATGTCATGTATGCATGTACAGTAATTTCATGTGCACAAATGATACTGTGTACCAATCCTATTATGCATGAACAGTCCTAAGTCATTCCGATCCATCTCATCCTATGCCAAATTTATTATTTTACCCTTCCAGTAGGGGGTGGGATGTTACACATTCCTTTCCCATTCCTACCCTTAATGAGCCCAGAAGTCCATCTTACCCTTAATTATAAGCTTATGTTCTTCTATGCTAAAGTGATCTCCTAAAAATGTCCTTGAACATCCTTATTACATTAACACTTTAATTTCCACTTACCAATTCAACAAATCCTTCTAACCTTAACCTAAGTATAGTCCCAAAATTAAATCTACTAAAACTCCATCATTACTTTAAATCATGCTTAGTTTTAAAAAAAATTCCTGGGTCCAACAATCCCCCCTTAAAGAATTTCATCGCCGAAATTCTTACCTGAGACATTGAAGAGGTGTGGATATCTCTCCCTTATGGCTTCCAAGGGTTCTAGCCTTTTCTGTAGAATGATTTCTCCACAAAACCTTAACCAGCCTCACAGTTTTGTTCCTTAAAGCCTTTTTCTTTGAATCTAAGATCTCCATTGGTTGCTCCTCATAAGTCAAGTCATCCCTTAACTGAACCTCTGAAGGTTGAACTATGTGTGAAGGGTCCGACTGGTACTTCTTCAGCAATGATACATGAAAGACATTGTGAATCTTAGATAACTCTGGTGGCAAAGCTAATTTATAGGCTAAAGGCCCGATCTTCTCAGTAACTTCATAAGGGCCTATGTATCTCGAACTGAGTTTGCCTTTCTTACCAAACCCCAAAACCCCTTTCCATGGAGAAGCTCTAAGAAACACTTTGTCTCCAACTTCGAATTCCATCTCCTTTCTATGTGAACCTGTATAGCTCTTCATTCTGTCTTGAGTTGCTTTAAGTCTCTGCTTAACTAATTTAATCTTATCAACAATGACTTGCACTAACTCAGGTCCTACAAATCTCCTTTCACCTTCTTCATCCCAACAAATAGGAGTTTTGCACTCTTACCATGCAAAGCTTCATAAAGAGCCATCTGAATTCCTGAGTGATAGGAATTATCATAAGCAAACTCGATTAAAGGCAAATGATCATCCCATTAACCTTTGAAGTCCATAACGTAAGCCCTTAACATTGCCTCCAATGTCTGTATTGTCCTTTCTGATTGACCATTAGTTTGTGGATAAAAAACTGTACTAAAATGTAACTTGGTTCCCAAAGCCTTCTGTAAGTTTTCCCATAATCTGGAGGTGAACCTGGGATCTCTATCTGAAACTATGGAGCTTGGAATCCTATGAAATCTAACTATTTCATCGACATATTTCTTGGTCAAAGCATTCAAAGAATCTGTCTTCTTAATTGGTAAGAAAAGTGTAGACTTTGTTAGCCTATCCACAATCACCCATATTGCATCGTGTTTCCTACTAATCTTCAGCAATCCTATCAAGAAATCCATCGTAATCTTCTCCCATTTTCATTTGGGAATCGAAAGAGATTTAAGTTTGCCTGAAGGTGCCTGGTGTTTAGCTTTAACTTACTGACACACTATGCATCTTTTTCCATATTCTACAACTTCTTTCTTCATTCCTTTCCACCATAAATGTTCTTTCAAATCCCTATACATTCTCGTATTTCCTGGGTGCATAGCATAAGGTGTATTGTGTGCCTCATCCAAAATCTCTTCTTTCAACTCCAACCTGTCTACAATACACAATCTATTACCTACCACCATCAATCCATATTCTTTGATCACCATTTAAGAAGGTTTACCACTTTTAATCTCTTCTTGGAGTCTGTTCAAATACTCATCTTGTTCCTGCAATTTCTTAATCTTTTCAATTAACACTGGCCTCACTCTAAACTTAGCCAGTACACCACCAAATTCGGCTTTTCTCAATGTCACTTTAAGTTTGGCTAATTTCGTTAACAAAGGAAGGTATACTGTCTCCACATGTGCCATAGTGGGCTTCCTACTCACTGCATCCGCTACTACATTAACTTTCCCTAGATGGTAGTCTATCACCAAATCATAATCTTTTAGTAGCTCTAACCATCTTCTTTGTCTCAAATTCAACTCCCTTTGAGTCATCAAGTATTTAAGACTCTTATGGTCTGTAAACACCCTAGTGGTGACTTCATACGAATAATGTCTCCAAATCTTTAATGCAAAAACTATGGCCGCTAACTCTAAATCATACGTAGGATAGTTCATCTCATAAGGCTTTAATTGCCTAGAAATATAAGCAATCACTTTATCACCTTGCATTAACACACAACCTAATCCCTTCTTTGAGGCATCATTGTATACTGTGTATCCTTCACTACCTGAAGGCAAAGTCAAAATCGGTGCAATTGTAAGCCTGTTCTTTAATTCCTCAAAACTATTCTGGCATTCCTTTGTCCATATAAATTTTTTATTCTTTCTTATCAATTTGAAAAGTGGAGCTGCTATTATTGAAAAGCTCTCCACAAACCTTCTATAATACTCGGTTAATCCCAAGAAACTTCTTACTTTAGCTCCATTTCTTGGTGCTTTCCATTTCATAACAACTTCTATCTTCCTTAGATCCACATGTACTCCTTGCTCTGAAATCTCATATCCAAGAAATGTCACTTCCTTTAGCCAAAACTAACACTTGTCGAATTTAGTAGACAACTCATTCTTTATTAATGTCTCTAAAGAAATTCTTAAGTGTTCCTCATGTTCCTTATTACTCTTAGAATAGACCAAAATATCATTAAAAAAATGACAAATTTATCTAAGAAAGGTCTAAAAACTCTATTCATCAAATTCATGAAAGTTGCGGGTGCATTTGTTAACCCAAAAGGCATGACCAAGAACTCAAAGTGGCCATATCATGTTCTAAAAGTAGTCTTTGACATATCGGAGTCCTTTATCCTCAACTAGTGGTAACCTGATCTCAAATCTATCTTAGAAAAGACCCTGTAACTGATCAAACAAATCATCTATGCATGGGAGCGGATATCTGTTCTTAATGGTGGCATGGTTGAGCTTCCTATAATCCACAAACATTCTAAAGGATTCGTCTTTCTTCTTTACAAAAAGAACCGGCACCCCCTAAGGTGAAGAGCTTGTCCTAATATAACCTTTCTCCAACAAATCTTCCAATTGCTCCTTAAGCTCCTTCAATTCTGTTGGAGCCATTCTATAAGGTGGAATCGAAATTGGCATTGTGCCTGAAAGAAGCTTAATGGGAAATTCAATTTCTCTAGGTGGCGGTAGTCTTGGTAACTCCTCAGGAAAGACATTCGGGAATTCCTTGACTACTGGCATATCTTCTAACTTCCCTTTATTGGCCCACGTGTCTACCACATAGGCCAGAAATGCCTCACACCCTTTTCTCATCATTTTCTTTGCCCTCAAAGCCGAAATAATTCTCGATGAGCTAAATTTTCTGTCTCCTCTGAACATCACCTTTCTTCCATCATCCAAATCGAACTCCACTTTTTTCTGTTTGCAATCTAAGTTGGGATTATACTTCTCTAAGGCTTCCATACCTAAAATCACATCTAATCCTCCCATCTTCAATGGCATTAAATCCACCATTAAGAGTCCCCCACCAATATGTATCTCACAGTCTCTATGAACTTGACTAATCACAGTACACTGGTCGATTGGAGTGCTCACCATTAAAGGAGTATCCAATGGGATCAAATCTTTACCAAACATAGTTTTACCCGATGAAATAAAGGAGTGGGTAGAACTCGGATCAATCTAAACAATCACATCATCATCAAATAATTTAATCATACCCGTCACAACTTCTGGAGCGGTCTCTGTGTCCTCCCGTGTCATTGCAAACACGCTAGTTTATGCTTGCCCCCTTGATCTTCCTAAAAGACTCACTTTTTTGCTGCATCAGAACTGCCCACTTCAGTTGTAGCCTTATGTCCCACAATCTCAGTTCTCTTCAACCCTTGCATATGAGTTTTCTCCTGTCTTGCTTGCTGAGGGCACTGTCTAGCCATGTACCCTTTTTCCCCACAGTTGAAAGAAGCTCCTGTCAATTGATAGCACTCCCCCTATAGAGTTTCCCACAGTAATCACATTTGGGACGGATGATGCATTTCTGTCTCCCTTTTTGTTGCATCCCGCCATTGAGGCCTGCTGAGAAACGACTCTCATCTGTCTCGATCTACTTGCACCACTGTTCCTCTCCGCAGATTATACAGGGAAGGTACTGGCACTCTTCTCAGACATAGGAGTACCACCTCCCCTCTTGAACTGTTCTCTCCCCTTTCTTTTTTTGTTCACGACGCTCTTTATGTTCCCAATGTTTTCAACTCTCAATGCCACTTCAACCAGCTGTTGGAAGTCATAGAAGTTCTACACCACCACTTTTTCTTTAATGGCTAGATGCAGTCCTGATTCAAATCTTCAACACTTGGCCACCTCACTCAACATCAACTCAGTTGCATATCGGGATAATTGTGTAAACCGACGCTCATACTCACTTACTGTCATCTCCCTCTGGGTGAGACTCAGAAATTCCCTCTGCTTCTATTGAATATACGCCTCAGACTGGTACTTCTTCTTATAAATAGTTAAGAAGTCCTTTCATGCCAGCACTGGTGGTCTTATCTAGCTCCCTGGTATACTCTCCCACCAATGTAGAGCATCCCCCTGAAGTAGGCTGGCAACATACACAACTTTCTCATCATCCTTGCAATCCATATGATCTAATATTCTCTCAGTCTTCCTTAAATAAGTCTCAACTTTTTCTGGGTTTGTCGCCCCATAGAAATCCACTGCCCCGTAGAAATCCACTGCCCCGTACTTCCTAAGTTTATTGAACTGTTTCCCCTCCTTGACTGGGATCGGAATAGAAGATTGCGGCATCTGGCCTATGGCCTGAGCAAAGGTCTAAGCAAATGCTTGAAACATCCTCAGATCCAATGAAGCAGGCACTTGCTCCTACGAAAGAGGAGACTCTTGGCATTGTGACCAAACGAGCTCACTACCTTATACTACCGAAGCCTCAGCATTCCTTGGGGCTATAGACTAATCAGTACTCTCCTCCCTTAGTGGAGAGTCAGGTGCGATTGATCCTTGCAATACTCCTCGTGTCCTTCTATAAGGTGACTTCTTACTCTTTCAATGAAAACACTAACTATTAGCTTACACATCATTTTAGTCTTAATTCCTATATTTATGCATGACATGCATGTCACTTAATGCAATTCAATCAATTTACAAAACAACCCATAACCACATATCATAACACTTCATCCCACTATGCATTCTAAGCCTAGGAAAAACCTAAGCTCTGATACCAAACAATGCTGGACCCCGCTTCCGGAGCCCAGCATTCGAAATCAAACACAGAAGAAAATACTTGCCCTCAACTATACTATGCCTACTTCGGGACGTTTAGCAAAACTTCCCCTAGAGAAAACTCGGATTAAGGTGTTCTTTAAACGATTTGAAAGAGGAATTTAGGGTCTACATCTTTAATGAAGACCTTGAAGACCAATTTTACCTTCTAAAGGGTCAAAATGGAAACAGAAGATAGTCCAGGCAAAACAGAAGAAACAAAACATAGACGAACATGACGTCATCACAGAAGAAGCGAACAGAAAGAAGAGACAAAACACAGAAGAAAATGACGTCATCACAGAAGAAGCGAAAGGTCGAAAGAGCAAAACATAGAAGAAGCAAAAGGTAAAAGGAGCATAACTAAGAAGAAGTAAAAAGGTAAACGAAACAAAACTATGAAGAAGCAAAAGACAAAACAAGCGAAACTAAAAAGAAACAAAAAGGCAGAAGAAGCAAAACTAAAATGAAGCAAAAGGCAGAAGAAGCAAAACTAAGAAGAAACAAAAGGCAGGAGAAGCGAAACTAAGAAGAAGCAAAAGGCAGGAGAAGCGAAACTAAGAAGAAGAAAAAGACAAAAGAAGTGAAACTAAGAAGAAGCAAAAGGCAAAAGAAGTGAAACTAAGAAGAAGCAAAAGGCAGAAGAAGTGAAACTAAGAAGAAACAGAAGATAGAAGATATTTCTTTCTTTACAAGGACCATAACTTTCAGCCTCAAAGTCCAAAATTGTTATGCTATATATCGTTGGAAAGCTAGAAGGATAAGCTACACCTTCCAAAAGACAATTTTGACTAATTTTTCCTCGATCAAGCCCAGATTTGCCCCCAAAATTGGCACATGATTTCTACACCTAGAAAATTCTTGAATTTTGAAATGAATAACTACAAGAAACATGCACATACACTTGAGGAACTTTTCAGTTCTAACTCTTTACCAAAACAACCAAAAGTTCCTATATAACTTTAATTACATATTGACATTAAAACAAAAGCTTAACACGATTACAATGTATGTAAGATGCTAAATCTTTAACAAGCTTATGGAGTTGTCCAAAAGTGATTTAGCTAACTTAGTTGCAAAGCTTTTAATAACTTGGAGCTTCCGATGCCTTACAAGAATTGATAACCTTTTTGTTTCACACCTGAGGAGGGAGTAGTGGGGTGAGCTGCACAACTCAGTGGCTAATATATTCATAGGCATTAGTAACTGACCAAAATCAAGCATATGTACATGAATGGATATATATACAACAACTTAAGCATTTATTAATTTAACTCAAAAATTCATAACATATCACACTCAAAATGATTCATGCTTAACAATTTAATTATAAAATGCACACATAAATGTATTTATAAAAAGCAAGTCAAGCTTGCCTTTCCCTTTGCTCTTAGTTAGGGTGTCCTTGGTTCCCTACAATAACCAAGGTTCCATTGAAAACAACATTTCAATAAAATTCAAAAACTTCAAAAATTACTAAAATTTTAGCCAAACACAAACTGAACTAAACCTACCCTACCCATAACCCATCTAGGTTAAAAAATCCAAGACCTAGTTTAGGAACCCTAAAATCAATTGGGTTCTCCTACTCCATCTTATTCCCACACCAATTTTTCCATTCTCTACACTAACTCTTTTCTTTCAATAAAGCAAGAAGGAAAGATGGTTAACCTACCTTAACAAGTTTGATTTCTCTCCTTTCCTTCTTTCTCCGAAACCTTCCTCCTCTCTCTTTTAATTTCGCTTTCCCTCTCTTCTCCCTCTTTAATTCACGATTTTCTCGCCTTATAAGCAAATCAACACATTCCTTTCCCATTCCTACCCTTAATGAGCCCAAAAGTCCATCTTACCCGTAATTATAAGCTTATGTTCTTCTATGCTAAAGTGATCTCCCAAAAACATCCTTGAACATGCTTATTATATTAACACTTTAATTTTCACTTACCAATTCAACAAATCTCACTAACCTTAACCTAAGTATAGTCTCAAAATTAAATCTACCAAAACTCCAACATTACTTTAAATCATGCTTACTTAAAAAAAAAAATTTTCCGGGATCCAACAGCTGCAATAGTCTTATATATATTGGATTTCCCTTGTATTAACCATCTTAACGTTGTAGCACATTGAGTATTGTATATTGTTAGAACTATTTTGATTATTATGAGCATGATTTTGATCATTTTGAAATCTCATCTTTAGTATGGATATAGGGATTTGATGGTATTTTAGGCTTGTTAAAGGTCTAGTAAACCTTAAGTTTCTTGTTCCTTTAGCGTCGATTACGATCCAAGGTTCGATTGTGACACCAAATCTTTAAGTCATAAAAGATTTGAAATAAGAAAATTGAAACGCCTCATGAAAAAGTTATAGTAGATGAAAATAAAGAAAAAAATTTGAGAGAAGAAAGTTTAAAAGTCTCATGTTAAAGTTATAAAAGTTGAAAATAACTAATGTATCTTTATTTCACAACTCGTATGATGTTTGTAGTTAATTCTTATTTAGATTAATAGCTTATAATGGTCTAATGACATCCAAGAACTTAAGAATTTACCAAAGCAATTTTACAAATACTATTTGGTGCTAAATGAAACTGATTTTCAATATAAAACAATTGATGATTGTGTTGGATCGACAACAAAAGCATGCAAGATTTGGCTAAAATGGTAGATTTTAAAACTTTTTCGAAATCAAAATGCAACAAAAATAACATAACCAAATCAACGTGTTATAGCTATACAAGATACAGTATAAGGAAAATAATTTACATAAGAACAAGGTAGTAGAGATATATCAACTCCTTCTTACAGCTTTGACTCCTCGTTTTTGTATCCTTTTTGAATCCTTGCTATAGCTTTGACGCTTTTGTATCCTTTCCTTTGTCAATGTATCCTCTCCTTGTTGTTGTATCCTCAACCAATCCGATTTACCACTTGTTCTTCTTGGATAACTTGATTAACAAGATCCTTTGGTAGGAAAGTAGAGGAAATATTTTTAGGAGATTTTTCTTATAAGAAAGAAGCCAAAAATGAGACTCTTATCATTCGAGTTTCGACTATGCATGCATGAGAGGAGAGATTGAGTCAAAAATGCAAGAACAATTGTTACTCTCCTTGTCAATTTCGGTTATCATGAAAGAAAGAAGTTATGTGCATCCAATGCATCACTTCATTCTTTAATCAATCATAAAGAAGCCAATAAATGAGACTTTTCTCATTTGTTTAAGATGGCTATATGAAAAGACCAATAATAAATG
The DNA here is from genome assembly GCA_029891385.1 of Erythroxylum novogranatense. Classification (NCBI taxonomy): domain Eukaryota; kingdom Viridiplantae; phylum Streptophyta; class Magnoliopsida; order Malpighiales; family Erythroxylaceae; genus Erythroxylum; species Erythroxylum novogranatense. Next base: position 83,754,139 of record CM057234.1, read on the forward strand.
GGACCTTGTAATTTTCGGTTATGGATAAAAAAAAGGAAGAGAGAGTACATCAAATGCACCTGTTTCTTTCTTTAATCAAATGAATGCTAAAAGGTTACATTACATGCCATCATTAAAAGATAACTATTAAATCATTTAATTATAAGATCATTAATCTATTTAATGATGATAAAACATGATAAAAATCATCTTTAATTTAACAATTCAATGCTAAATGTGCAGCTACACATTTAGGTATAAAAAACTGAAATATGCCCTCCTTCTTTCTTTAATAACTTTGTTTCAATTTAATTAATCTAATTAATAAAATCAAACCAAAGTCAAGCCGAATATTAAATATTCATTTGGGCTTCTACTTAAAGTAAGCCCAACATTTAATCATGGGCTTTAAAACCTCTATTTATATTTCTTTCTTTGCTTGATAACCTTCCTAGAAGCCAGATGGGGAATCTAACTAGACTTATATAATTCAAGCTCTAGTAAGTCTGGAATTAATTTAATCTCATCATAATTAATTCCAACTTATTAACCAAATGTCATTCCACTCAAGACAATTGATTGAACTCTTGAATTAGTAAATATTATGAGAATACATGTGTTGGGCATCAATTTCGGAACCCAACTCTTGCGAAATCATGAAGCGTGAGTGTATTATCCTATAGGTTCTTTCCATTAACCCTTATTAGGCATCATCCCACAAGGGTGGCGTGCCCATGACAATCAAACATCAAAGCAAACTTATTACTCCAACTCAACCATATAAAGAAGAGGTCAAAATGAACATACATAACCAAACCACTTCAATCTATCATTACATTACTAAAGCAATATAGTTGGAAAAACTTTATTTACATATCAAAAAACACACCATTGGCTTATTACAAAATACAAAATAGTAAATTTTCGAAAGTTCTCTTTAGCTCTTGATCACTTGATCTCTTAACTATCACCTAAAGAGGGGACAGAAAGGGGGTGAGCTTGATAGCTCGTGGGTAACAATCTATAATCGAAAAATAAGCAAAAACTATTAAAAACGTTCACTTGTCATAGAAAATTTTCATCGAGTCCATAAAACACATGTTTCTCAAAATTCTTGTCTTGTCAAGTAATCGAAAACACAAACAACACAATCTATGCATTTTTCAACTTATTCGCAAATCATAAACACATAAGCACATCAGAATGGTTCGGGTGAGTCCAAAACATAACGTACTACGCATTTCCACATAACAATCTTGCGTAGTCCTGAACTTATGTGAGTCCATGAAGGAGCTCCATACCACTAGCGGGCAGGAGGGAGAAGCCTATTTGTCAAAGTTCGTTTAATTTAACTTAGGGGACCAACACAAACCAACATAACACATATATCATGACTTGTAAACTTGAATTTCCCAAAATCGCACTTCTTGAAAACTTGAGTTTCATGAGTAAACAATATTTCATATGCACTTTCAAAATTTGATTTCATAAACTTGCTATTCTTTTCAGAAATCACTTGAAAAATCTCTTTATAAACCATTACACAGTTCATGTAGCAAACATATAACAGATTTCACAAATCATGCAAAAGCAAAAGATGCAACACTTATGGTGCAATTGAACTCAGTAAACTTCTTTGCTTTAAAAAAAACAGTAGTGGTTTATTTACTCTATTATAAACATGTACCCACCTTGATTTTTTTGATTGTGGACTTGCTTAAAAAATCTCTTCTCTTGTTCCTCTTGCCTCCTTTGATCCCTTCATTCTTCACCAAATGAAGGGATCTTTAGCTCAAAGGGAAGTTCTTCTCTTCCTTTTCCTTTTTCCTTTCTTGAACAACTTCAAAATCTCTCTTCGAGGTTAACACAATTAAAACCCTAACTTGTTTTCTCTTCTTTCTCTCATTCTCTTCTTTTTTCATTTCTCTCTCTTTTCTCTTAAATTTTCATTCTTCTCTTCTGTTTATCCTTCAATTCACGTTTTTCTTCTTCATTTATAAGCAAGAAAACACTTTTTTCTTCCAATTATGCCCTTAATGATTGAGAAATGTCCCATTTTCCCTTCCGTTTATGCCTTATGTCTTCTATACTTAAGTGCCTTGCCAAAAGCACCTTTTTATCATCTGAAGGGTCAAAATGGACCAAATAATAGGATTAGGTGAAACCAAAGGAAAAAGCAGAAGAATGGAAAAAGATAGAAGAAGTGGGAAAATTACTATAACTTTCCCTAAAAATAATGGATTAAGATGTTCTTCATATGGTTTTAAATAAGATTTCAAGATACACAACTTTCATGAAGACCTCGAAGACAGATTCTATCTTTTGAAGGGTCAAAAATGGAACAGAAAATATGTATAGATGAAGTCAAATGAAAAAGCAGAAGAATAGAAGAAGACAGAAGTAGTGGGAAAATTGCTATAACCTTCCCTACAGATATCGGATTAAGATATTCTTTATATTATTCGAAATAAGACTTCAAGATCTACAACTTTCATGAAGACCTTAAAAACATATTCTATCGTCTGTAGGGAAAATAAACCAGAAGATAGAAAAAGACAAAAGAAGTAAAAAGGCAGAAGAAGTAAAAACACAGAAGATAGCAAAACAAAGAAGAAACGAAAAGACAAAAAAAGCGAAAAGATAGAAGATAGCAAAACACAGAAGAAACAAAACACAAAAGAAGATGACTTCATCACAGAAGAAACACAGAAGAAGATGACATCATCATAGAAGAGGCAAAACATAAAAGAAGCAAAACACAAAAGAAAAAAAGACAAAAGAAGTGGGAAAATTGCTATAACTTTCCTTGTAGATATCAGATTTGGGTGTTTTTTAGATGGTTCAAAAGAGGAATTCAAGATCTACAACTTTAATGAAGACCTCAAAGATAGATTCTATCTTCTGAGGGGTCAAAAATGGATCAAAAGATAGGTACAAAGTAGACTAATGGAAAAGACAGAAGAAGTGAAAAAAGACAGAAGAAGTGGGAAAATTGCTATAACTTTCCCTACAGATATCGGATTAAGGTGTTATTTATATGATTTGAGAGATGACTTCAAGATATACAACTTTTATGAAGACCTCAAAAATAGACTCTATCTTTTGAAGTGTCTAAAATGGAACAAAAGATAGGTACAAAGTAGACTAATGAAAAAGACAGAAGAAGTGGAAAAAGACAGAAGAAGTGAGAAAATTGCCATAACTTTCCTTACATATATTTGATTAAGGTATTCTTTATATGGTTTGAAAGAGGACTTCAAGATCTATAACTTTGATGAAGACCTAGAAGACATATTCTATCTTCTAAAGGGTCTAAAATGGAACAAAAGATAAGTACAAAACAGATTTATGAAAAAGACAAAAGAAGTGGGAAAATTGCTATAACTTTCCTTACAAATATTGGATTAAGGTGTTCTTTATATAGTTCGAAAGAGGACTGCAAGATCTACAACTTTCATGAAGACCTAGAAGCTAAATTCTGTCTTTTGAAGGGTCTAAAATGGAATAGAAAATAGGTACAAAGCAAACTAATGGAAAAGACAGAAGAAGTGGAAAAAGACAGAAGAAGTAGGAAAATTGTTATAACTTTCCCTACAAATATCAGATTAAGGCGTTCTTTATATGGTTCGAAAGAGAACTTCAAGATCTACAACTTTTATGAAGACCTAAAAGACATATTATATCTTCTAAATGGTCTAAAATGGAATAGAAATAGATACAAAGCAAACTAATGGAAAAGATAGAAGAAGTGGAAAAAGACAGAAAAATGGGAAAATTGCTATAACTTTCCCTACAGATATTGGATTAAGTTGTTCTTTATATGGTTTCAAAGAGGATTGCAATATCTACAACTTTGATGAAGACCTAAAAGATAGATTCTATCTTCTAAAGGGTCTAAAATGGAAAAGAAAATAAGTACAAAGCAGACTAATGGAAAAGACAGAAAAATAGAAAAAGACAGAAGAAGTGGGAAAATTGCTATAACTTTCCTTACAGATATCGAATTAAGGTGTTATTTATATGATTCGAAAGAGAACTTCAAGATCTACAACTTTCTTGAAGATCTAGAAGACATATTATATCTTCTAAAGGGTCTAAAATGGAATAGAAAATAGGTGTAAAGCAGACTAATGGAAAGGACATAAGAAGTGGAAAAAGATAGAAGAAGTGGGAAAATTGCTATAACTTTCGTTACAGATATAATATTAAGGTGTTCTTTATATGGCTCGAAAGAGAACTTCAAGATCTACAACTTTCTTGAGACCTCAAAGACAGATTCTATCATTTGAAGGTTCAAAAATGAAACAAAAGATAAGCCACGTGAAAACACAGAAGAAGATGACGTCATCACAGAAAAAACACAGAAGAAGATGACATCATCACAGAAGAAGCAAAAGGCAGAAGAAGCAAAACACAGAAGAAGAAAAATACAAAGAAAACAAAATACAGAAGAAGCAAAATACAAAAGAAGACGACGTCATCACAGAAGAAACACAGAAGAAGATGACATCATCACAGAAGAAAAAAAAGGCAGAAGAAGCAAAATACAGAGGAAACAAAATACAAAAGAAGCAAAATATAGAAGAAGATGACATCATCACAGAAGAAGTAAAACACAGACGCTGTGTATGGTTGCTGTCTCCTGCATGCAGAGACAGAAGGGAACGAAAATTTGGAGACGTAACAGAATAAAAATTAGAGACAGTGAGGTGTTTAGTTGTGATAGACATAACATAAAAAATTGTTTCCGTCTCAAGGACAGAAATATGTTTGGTTGTAGAGGACAAAACACAAAAACAGTATCAATGACGAAAATGCCCCTAAATTATAATATGATTGAAAATATGTAATTCATTGATTATTTTAAAACGAATGATTTGCAGTAGTAAAAAAATAAAAAATGATAATAACAATAAAACATTAATATTGAATAATAATAATAATAATAATAATAATAATAATAATAATAATAATAATAATAATAAAGAAGAAGAAGAAGAAGTAGAAAAATAATAATAAGGAATTAATAATCACAATAATAATAACAAAATGAATTATGTATAATAATGATAATAAAATAATAATAAGAAAATTAATAATAATAATAATAATAATAATAATAATAATAATAATAATAACAAGTACACAAATTTATAGTAATTATTAATAATAATAACAAGAATTAATAATAATAATAATAATAATATAGTAAAATTTATAACAATAATTAATATTAATTATGACTTATTCCTTTCTTATTTCGAGTTTATAATTTAAAACCAAACATTTGATAAGAAATAAAATGAGAAATTTAAATATGTAATTAATAAAATGAGAAATCAAAAATTAAATGAAAAATCCTATGAGTTAAAAATTGTAGTACATAATAATTTAATAAAACATCTAAGCGCTCATAGAATTAATTACATAATAGGTTAAAGATACATTCAAATAAAACATCTAAGCATTCATGGAAATAATTAGATAATAGGTTAAAGATACATTCAAGTCTTATATTTTATTAACAATGTCCTTAATAATAATACCCAAAATGACTCTAATGGCAATGAGTAAAAATCCTTGATTTCATGCCATTTTTTCTTCAAAGTTGCAACTTCATTGACTTGTTCATTTGTTGGAAGTGCAAATTGATTCGGCATTGATGAGGGTTCGTTGGCGGTAGGAACAATGTCTTCATTGCGATGAGTCCGCCTATATGGGTCCATGACATAAGCACTTTATGATTTATCCAAAGTCTGATACCCCTTGAATCTAACATTCGGAAACCCCTCAATTGCCAATTTTACATCATTCCAAATTGTAAAAATACCTACTTGAAACAATGTCGATTTAAAAAGTCAATAGTAAAACAATGTTGATTTAAAAAATAAAATTTAAATAAAGTTATTTTAAACAATTCATATTCTTCATTAGCATCTCAAACTGGTCAGAAAAGATGCAAAGTTCATCATGTATATAAAGAACATTGTAACCATAAGAGTTAGGGAGATCTATCAACAAAGACGAATTAAGTATCCATAGATTCTTAATAAACACCTTGTTTCCATACAATCTTTAAATATAGTCATGTTCAAAAAGACTAAAAATTCAAAGTTACAACAAATGTTCAATATTAGCTCCTGCAATTGTATCAGACAGTATCTCTTTCGAATATTTTCAGCTGGTAGAGCCCTTGCTTATTGTACTCACAATTACCAAAAGACCATCCATAATCGATTGATCGATTGGTATCTGTGGTCCATCTTCATTGAAACTCTTTTTTCATTCTCACTTTATCATTCCACTTATTTATTCCTACTCCTTTATTCTCCTCCACCAACTTTTCATCAAGCTACATGGTTTTGGCGTGGTTATGTGGTTGCATATTCATCCACCATAACTGTACCAAAATCCTTATCGATTGGATATGCACTAAGCCACCGACGTGTATAAACACTCTTGAGATATCTAATTTGGCAACCGGGTTGTAAGCATATAATCAAATTAAAGCAACGTAATTGCAATTACAACAACCATCGTGCCAAATGATATAATCGCATTCAGTAACCAACAAGCACAACAATCTAATCAAAACAATTGAATTGGTATAGAATCATGTCAAATGATATAATCACCTTTGTCATCGTGTTTAAACCAACTTTTGAAGAAGCATATGTGACACCTCCAGGCAACTGCCCGCGATTGAGACTAGAAATTGATGAAATGTTATTAACTGACCTTCCAATTTTGGCATTAATCACTCTTGTACAGACATACTTCGACACCAGCGATGATCTTGTTAAATTTGTTCTAAGCACATTGTTCCATTCCTCCTCAGACAAATCCAGGGGGTTTTCACACTACCTGGAAAAAAACAAATACATTTGAGAACAACCCCTATACCAATAATGCAGAAACCGCAAAATCTGAATCCCCTATTGAATCACCATCCTCACATGAGTTTAATAAACTCAACAGATCGCCTATACATGTATTAAGAGAAAGTTTGTATCTAAGAATTTAAAATTCACTTTTTTTTACCATAATTCCTTACGCAAATTCACTAAATATTCAAAAAATTTTGCCAACAGGAGATATGTTTACACCTTTTAAAAAGAAATCTATCAGCAATGAGATTCTACATCAACATCGAGTCAATATCTTAAAAATAATAACACAATAAAGAGGCAATCTTTAGAAGAGTACGTATGTAACACCCCACTCCCGCATGACCCGAACCGGACATCGACGGTGATATCCGAGTCCATGCCCTGTGAGGGTGGCGTGCTACATCACTCAATCAAAACTCAGTATAATTTTTTTTTGAAACATACACATAAATAATCATCGGTGAATTCAATGACTACGGGGGTCCTTTTTATAAATACAAAGTAATTCAATTTGTTGACTTTACAACATGACCTACTCATTTGTACAAAAAAAATCTGAAAGTACAATTTTTCTTAGACACTAATGCAGACGCAAACTGATCCCGACCTCTTTCTCACTCGCATGCAGTTGCTATACGCCCGTTGCCTAATGGGGTATTCTTCTGGGTCCTGAAAAATAATTGCAAATTTTGGGTGAGTTTTGCGAACTCAGTGAGGAACCATCATCGATGGTTCACTCAATTCATGCAACACATCGTTGCACACAACATATATTCACATTGTTGCATATTTAATCACATTGCACAATTTCACGTGAACATAGACAATTTGATGCATTTCATTCGATTAGACATTCATAACTAATTGATTTCATACAACACGCAAGCATAATACAATTGTTTCATAATCTACTTTTAGAAATACCACATGATTGGTACTACAGGAGCATAAGGCATTTTGCCTTTCACTCAATCCAAATGATTAAATCAAATGCATGACACACGCATATGACACCTTTGTTTTTATTTATTACGGTATTGTGACTGAGCGCTTGTACTGTCCTAGTATGGGCGCATTAATCGTTGAGCCTGAGGCTCTGAACTGTCCCAATATGGGCGCATTAATTATTGAGCCCGAGGCTCTGAATCACTGTGGGGCTCGAGGCCCAAATATAAACATTGAGCTTGTAGCTCTTGGTGGTTGCTCAGGTCACAACTGTTATTATCTGATCATGCCTTGTATGCATGGAATGCATAGGTTGAAATGAAACCATATCAACATCACAATCTTTCCCAATTACCACATTCAACCAATTAGTTCACAATTTTTCACATTAAAATCACACTCACATTTAATCACATTTAAAACACAGAGTTCCCAAATTCTCGGCCACAACAGTACTTCTATGTCATAATCTCCAAATACATCGGACACCTTCGGTCCGAAATCCAGTCATAAACAAATGCACAAGCCTACCATTATTCTCTACAGAGTTATAAGCGTAAAATAATAAACAAATAATAATTGAGAAACCATCTAGGTCACTCACCAAATAGCTTCTGAGCTAATGCTGGGAAATCTCCGCAACGTCCGTGGGATGACGTTTCAACTGTGCCTCTATAACATTCAAAATATTCACACATTACCAAATGCACAATCAGAAATATTAAATAATGCACATGTAGCAATTTAGATGTGTACAATGCATGTTCGTGACATTCCCGACACTATTTCACAATTTCCCGTCACAAAAATTTCCTATAAAAGCCATAGACACTAAAACTACTCAATTTGAACCTCTATAGGTCCAATTATTAATAAAAGACGGATAAAAAAAAATTACCTGATCCTCTTACTTCGACCTAACCAATATCTGACAATTTTAGCTCTAAAAATTCTCAATTTCACAAATAAATGAAATTAAATATTTCACGAATCTGATGCCTCGAGAATCAGGTCAATCAGATGTCGGACGGAAAAGATATTCCCAAAACACGTTCAGACCAACACCTTACACGTAACTTCACTCTAGAAATTGAATATCTTAGGGGCTAAATTGAAGTCTAACCTCTTCATAACATTTGTAGATCTATGTCCCTAGTTTAATTAGAAATAAGAATTAGATCGATTAGAGCTCTATAGCTCAAGATATCTCCAAATTACTGAAGCATGTTCAGACTTTTCCAATCGGTCTGCTCACTTTGATCCGATCGATCCTTCTCATTTTGATCTCCAAAATCATAAATTTGGTATAGAAAGATAGAGAAATGTCTTAGGAATCCAACGCTTTGAAAATCAGGTCGATCAGAGGTCGGATGAAAAGTTATGACTAAAAGAAGGAACAGAGGTCGGTCGGTTGAAAATCGACCGCGTGGTACGCGCGACAGACTCAGATTGAGCACGCGGTGCTCGCTCACTGACGCCAGCGCAAGGCGGCGGTTAACCTGCGATTCCGACCTCCTAACTTCTACCCGCATAACTTTTGACTACGAACTCCAAATTTGACAAACTTGGTATCGATGGAAAGATAAAATACAGATCTACCATTTTCATGAAGGAACCAAAGATCAAATCGACCTCTAAAGGGGTCAAAAATTCACTCCAAGATGACCGATTGACAAGCTCCTCACAAACAGTACCAAAACTTGTAAACATCATAACTTTTCATCCCCTTAACTAAAAATTCCAACTTTTATATCAATAAAAAGAGAAAAACAAATGCTACAACTTTCATGCACAACTTAGAAGCCAATTCCAGCTCTAACCAAATCAAATTCCAAAGCGAAGCTTCTGCCTACCCAAATTATTCTCAACAATAACCCAATCTTCTTCCACATCCCCTTGTCAAAAAATTCCATACCATATAGCAATAAAAAGCTCAGACAATATACTAAAATTCTTAAGAAGGAATTAGAATCAAATTCCATCTCTAACTAGGTGAAATCCTCCCATTAATGTGGCTATCCAGTTAAGATTTATGAAATCAGCATTTAACATAAACCATAACAAAACTTTACAAATTTATATCTTACAATACATACATCCAAAATTCGCATATAATATCTCATTAGAAAGCTACAACAATCCTATACAACTTTCCAGAAGGTCACTTGAGCCAATTTCACCCTTAACAGTCCAAAATTAATATCAGAACACAAAAAGCACAAAACCTATACACTTAGAGCTATTTGCACTCAAAACACTTTTTCAACTGAATGACCACCTGAACATTAACAATTCATAACTTTCAACGTGCAAATCAAAAAAATTCATACTTTGTGGCGTTAGAAAGTTAACAAGTAAATCTTCAACTTTCATGAAGATTAATTCCACAAAATCAGTCTACTTTAGCCTAGAAAAATTCCCAAAGTTTCCGATCTTCAATGTTAGACCCAATATTAGGACACTATTCACACAGCTCACATAACTCACATTCCCAAGCAAAATTTAAAACCCTTAAAGCCATAAATGGACAAAACTTCCTGCATGTGAAATCTAGCCAAACTTCTTAAGTTTAATTTAAGCCAAAGCTCATATCAATAGCATAACCATAGCAAAAGTTATAACCAAAAACCTGAAACGTACTCAAGGTAAATTTTCCAGATTTGATACCTAATTCAACTCCTTTCATTCTAACAACATTCCTACATCAATAAACATCAAATTTAGCCACTAATCTAGCCACAATTTCCTCTAGATCTTCACTTGACCACTTAACTATAAAATGGCAGCACACATCCAAAATGTTCTTACTTTAATTACCAATCATTTAACATTATGAAAACCACTCTAACACTTAATACACACACTAATTCACACACTACACATATCCAACATCATTTAGCCTTACATAAACATGGCTTATGCCCATACAATCAACACACAAACTTCATGAAATCAGTGCACCATAAAGCACAATAAAAACTTCTAATTACCAATTAAAGAACACATAGTATAGCCCTCACCTAACCAGCCTTTAATTCTTCATTTCTTCCACTTTTCACCAATTTTTTACCTCCCCAAACCATACACGACCTACATCATAAAAGTGGAAAGTCTCAAGCTTATTTTTGTGAACACAAGAAGAGGATCACTTAAGATAGAAGAGCTTGTTTAGGTGAAAAAGAGTAGCAAATTTATAAGAAGAAAATTACCTACGAAGGAGGAGGAAGAAGGAGTCGTTGGATGAGGAGAAGAAAACATAAGCTTTAGGACTTATGCAAGTGTCGTGGAAGCTCTCCAAAAGGTAAGATATTTTTATAACAAGTGAGGATAAGACTAAGTAGGCAAGTGACATGTGTCACTTGCCACTTGTCCTAGTCTGAAGCATTCGTCAGGTCTTTTTCCAAAACCGATCTAATTTCTACTCCAAATTCCAATGGCTCAACATTGATAATGCCTCAAATTATGTGCCAAATTTTTCACTGTCATTTGACAATCATTTCCAGTACCGAAAATCCAATCAGTCCGCCATTTGACAAATTTTCTGGTCTGAAAATTTTTCCCCTGAAAAATTCTAGAAAAATTATTTAAAATCCCCAAAAATGGAAAACACACAAAAATTACTCTCAAACCCAAATAACATATTTTTCACAAAAAAAATTTCATTTCGAGCCACATATGCCGGGAAATGTCAGGAATGTATGTACAATCATGTGCATTTACAAAAATTACAATTTATGCATATATGGAGACCATATTATGCAGGAACATACCGAAACTAGTTTACACATTCATAACCCGTCCTAAATTACCATTTTACCCTTCCCATTAGTGATGGGACGCTACAACGTACCTCTAACACCAGCGTTATTAATCAAGGCGTCGATCCTCCCAAACACTTCCCAAGCCTTCTACATAGAATTATCAATGATGGGTCCATTGGAGGACACGTCAAGCTCCATCGCAAATGCTTGCTTATCACAACCTCCCTTTCCGGCGAAGAAGAAGAAAGGTCACCAAGTTGGTTAATTTCGTTGCAGAGCGACATAAGGCGGTCGACGTGGCGAACGACAGCCACAATTTGATAGCCAGCCTTGGACAGGTCAATACAAAACTCTCGGCCTAACCCAGAGGACGCTTCGGTGACGAACACCACCTATCATGAAGGTCACACTATGGCTAGAGTTGAGAAGCGTAAAGAATTGACTATTGAGAGAGAGGAGTGATTTTGTTGAGGAAGAAGGGGGGCGTGCGAGAGACAACCTAGGACAACTGTTGACAAAGGAATGGGGTAATTTTGGACGATGGCTTTGTTTTGTTTCGGAGACAAACAAAAATTTTTGTCCTCCGATTTTCGAAGGGACAAAATTTTTTGTTTCTATCGTTCGGAGATGGAGGACAAAATACCTAGGACAGCAACCAAACACCTATATGGGATAGGATTACTTTGTTTTGTCTTCTGTCCCCATTAAAGGGGATAGAAACCCTACACTGCGAGAAGAAGCAAAACATAGAAGGAGCAAAATACAGAAGAAGATGACATCATCACAAAAGAAACACAGAAGAAGATGATGTCATCACAGAAGAAACGAAAAGACAAAAGAAGCAAAATACAGAAGAAGCAAAAGGCAGAAGAAACAAAACACAGAAGAAGCAAATCATAGAAGATACAAAACGTAAAAGAAGTGAAAAGACAGAAGATACATCTTCCTTTATAGGGCCATAACTTTCAGCCTAGAAGCCCAAAAATTTCCCACTATAAATAGTTTGAAAGGAAAAAGAAAGACCTACAACTTTTTAGAAGACATCTTTCCCCAAATCAGTCTAGATTAATCCAGCTTTTTCCTTGAATACAAAACATGAATTTTTACATTCATCCAAGGTACTACACCCAGTTCTCAACTTCATGACAAATTTTGAGATTCTTAAAGATAGAATTTTGAAGTGAATCACATGTTAGTATACGATATACAAAATGCACAAGAAGGGGGATTGAATTGTGTATTCGAGTTTTTAATACAGTCCCCTTTTTAAAAATTTGTTTTCTCAAAACAATTGAAAAACAATATTATGAAGTATTTATATCAACAACAGAAACAAGAGTTAAGAGTTGAAAATGAGAATAATTTTATACTGGTTCATCCCAAATCGTGGGCTATGTCCAGTCCTCAAAATCCCTTTTGAGATTTCACTATACTTCATAAAAATACAAGTATTCTTTTTAACCGAGCCTCTTCAGGTCTTTTACTACAAGTATTCTTTTTCTCACTTAGCCTCTTCAGGCTATCAGCTTTTCTTCTCTTTTACAGAAAGATATTATGAGATTTGTTATATAAAATATAGCTCTCGTGTTTTGCACAAATACAGTATTTAGCTTTTTGAAAATCACTAACTTTTTCAGTCTACAATTTTGACTCATATTTATAGTCTTCGTCTTCAACTGCTTCTTGATAACTGCTTCTTTTTTCTTGTTTCTTTATTTTTAAAGAAATGGTTATTCAGTTGAGTTCTGTAACTAAGTCAAATTGATTTGGTTCTTCATCTTCGATTCTTTTGTCTCATTTTTTTACTTCGTTTCATCTTATTTTTATCGTCTTATTTTGGTTCCATCTCATTTATTTCTTCTGCTTTGCGTCTCATTTTGCTTCCGCCTCATTTCTGTTTTTTGTTTTGCGTCTCATTTTGTTGGGCCCCAAATTTGTTTTTCTTGATGTTATTAAGTATGAATTAATTCGATTGTGTTAGTTGTATGATTTATGACATAGTTTGATTTTATTGAAAGTATTAATGGAAAATTAAGATTTATTTGAGATTAGTGTGGAATAAATGGTTATGGAAGAGTAGATTTTTATAAGGGCATAATGGGCAAGGCTTTTAAGTTGGTTAAGTTAAGGCTTAACTAAGAGGGGCATTATATTCTTTGCTCTTTCTTGTAGGCTTAAGGAATTAAAAGAAGAAAAGAAAAGAAAGGAGAATAAGAAGAAGAAAAAAGGAGAAAAGAGTCGTAGGAGAGGAAGAAGAAGAGAAAAAGAGGAAGCTTGGTTTTGATGTTTTCCGAAGGATTAGAAGCATTCCCCATGTAAGTTAAACTCTCTTATCCTTGTTTGAGTTGGATTGAACCTTAGTATTGCTTGAAATGGGGAGAATCGTTTGAGTTAGGGTTTTCAGAAACTTTGGTTAAATCCTTGGGTGTTGTGTTTGTTTATGATTTTGGGTTAGAATGAGCTTAGAAATGGAGTTTAAGGCATGATTTAGGGTTTAGATGTGTTGTAATTAAAGGATGGGAGGTTTAGGGTTGGAAAAAAGTGAGAAAATCAAGTTACGAGAGTTTTTGGGCTCGATCACATGGCGCCTAGCTTTTCTTCTTCTTGTGAGCTTCTTTTACTTTGAGCGGCCAATTTCCTGCGGCGACATGATTTAGTATTTTAGGCATAAATTTTGATGTAGATGTCCAAATGAGGTGATTATTTTTTCGTTATAAACTAGAGACATAGGGCTACAAGTTTCATGAAGAAATGAAGTTCTGAATAAGTCTCTAAGAATCTTCAATTTTGGATGGAAGTTGAGTACGAAATTCTTATTTCAGTTTTGGTTGTAGTTTGAATGGTTAAAGTATGACTTTCCGATTTCTACACCAAATTGATTGGAATTTGGTTGTTTGATTAAGGGAATCAAGTGAGACAAGAGTACCAAGAGGTTCAAGAGGAAGCTCATTCCTAGGCAAGAACAAGCAAGAAATTCAAGGTGGGTTCATGTTTATAATAGAGTAAATAAGTTACTCATTGTTTTGTTCAAATCAAGAAAGATTTAAGGCATTTAAATTGCATCATCAACGATTGCATTACATGTTATTATGAATGATTATATTATGCTATATGATTTGCATTCATGATTATTAACAAGGTTTTCAAAAAGGGGTGTTCTTCTTTCACGAATACAAGTACATAAAATCAAGTTTTACGAAATATATGACAAGCAAGTTTACAAGCAAGTGCCAGTTTGGCAAACAAGTTTACAAGAACAAGAATCATGCATATTTATGTGGGTTTGCGGTATGTCCCTCACGAATAGTCAAGTGCACATTGACTCATGAAAAGGCTTCTCCCCGCCGCCCGCTTAGTAGCACAGGGTTTCTCACAAGGATTCCTCACGAAACTACGCCTACACATCAACATTTCGATGGAATGTGTAGTACGTCACGAAACAGGGACAACCCAAACCATTATGTTATGTTATGTGTTTATGTGTCATGCATCACGAATTGTTCAAGAATCAAGCATTTTCAAGACAATGACTCATACATGCTCAATTGTTTTGATTTCAACAAGTACCACAAGAATGAGTTATTTTGAATACTTTTGCTTATTGCTATATTATAAATATGTTCCCCGAGCTTTATAGCTCACCCTCTAATCTCCCCCATTCAGGTGACGAGAAAGAGACCGAGTGAGTCACGAGTTATGGCAGCACTCCGTTTTGTCATGTTTATTTTTAAGCTTTAGTTACATTTCAAGTATTATTGGTGCAAGAGTATTTTGTATTTTTGGCTCTTGAACTCAAAGTTGTAATTTGGTTTGTGATGTTCGTAAAGCTTTATGAAACTCATCTTTTGTAGCATGAATTATGGATTTGTTGGTTTAAATCAAATGAAAGCAGGTTTCAAGTTTGTTTTCCAGCAGGCCCATTAATCTTCCACGGGTCTTTTCCTTAAATGTATAATTAGCATGTTTCACGCCACGCTCTCATGTCCGATGTTGGGCTCCGGTAGCGGGGTCCAACATGTTGTGGTATCAGAGCGCCTAGGTTTTTGATCTAGGGCTGCATGACATTGCTTTCAAGGACTTGCATTGTTTTACACGATACAAACTGTTTTTGCATATTTTGAAACTTATCTTACTTGAACTGAAGTTTTCAATGGTTTTCTATTCAAGGAGTGCACATGCCACCTTGAAGGAGAACTCGGGGAGCTATGACTCGATCTCATTCTCGTCAGGGGAGTACGGATGAATCCCATATTCCTCAGGATGTCGGGACACATTCTGTTCTGATTTCAGAGGCACTTAGTTTGCAGCAAGAAGTGCCTCCTCCGCCTCCTCTTATGCCTCAGGGAGCTCCCATGGATCCGAGTTTCTTTCAAGCCTTTGCTCAGGCTTTCACGTATGCCATGGGTCAGAGATCTCAGATGTCGATGCAAGCTCCAGTAGATAGGAGTGGGCAGTATGATAAGCTCCGAAAGTTTGGGGTCATGGATTTGATGGGACTACAAATCCGTAAGAGGTCAAGCTTGGTTGAAGAGGACCGAGAGGGTTCTAGTTCGAGATGAGATGCTCGGATGAGGACAAGTTAGACTATGCGATCGATCACATTGCGGGGTGACGACCGCATTGGTGGAGTCGTGCCTCGCGGATCAAAGTTGTTCCTTGATCTTGACATGGAGGGATTTTGTAGAAGTGTTCCGAAAGAAGTATCTCTCCAGAGTCTATGTGCAAGATAAGGCCAGGAAATTTATGAATCTTATGCAGAGGGATATGAGTGTGAGCGAGTATGACCTGAAGTTCACACAGCTTTCCCGTTATGCAGCTAACATTGTGGCAACAGGGGAAGAGAAATGCCGTAAGTTTGAAGGAGGCCTTCACTTGGGAATCAGGGAGAAAGTCCTGATCCATAATTTCTGTGACTACCAGCTGTTGGTGGATGCTGCTCTCCCGGCTGAGAAGCTGGAGAATATCAGAAATGAAGCGAACAAGAAGAGAAAGAACAGGGAGCAGACTTTCAGGAAGGGTACTAGTGCTCCATTTCCTGAGAGAAGCACGAGGAGCTCTTACAGTCAGAGTGAAGTGGGTAGCAGTGGGGCTACCAAGAACAAGCAGTGAGGCGATGTCGTGGCAAGCCTCTAATGTGGGAGGCACCGGTAGAGCAGGAAGGAGCTGGTTCACCCATCCCTTATGTGATCAGTGTGGGAAACATCACCAGGGAGAGTGCCTCAGGTCACTTGGAGTTTGTTTTAGATGTGGAGAGAAGGGACATATAGCCAAGAATTGTCCACAGGCACTGAGACAAGAGGGGTCATAGTTTCAAGCTCCAAGGCGTGTAGAAACAGTGGGAACCAGGCCAGTTACTGAGATAGGCAGCTCTGGGATTACAAAGAAGGCCATTCCTCCAGGAAGGCCAAGGGGTCAGGCGCCGACAAGAGTGTTTGCCATGACCAGGGAGGAAGCTGCAGCCGCACCTGAGGTTGTCACGGGTATGGCTCAGTTATTTGATTCAGCAGTATTTGTTTTGATTGATTCTGGTTCCACGCATTCATTTGTTTCTGCAAGCATAGCATTACATGGTGTGAATTCTGTGTCTTTGGATAGGCCTTTGATTGTTAGTACTCCTCTAGGGAGGAATGTGGTGATCAGTCAGGTGTATGAGCAGTGTGAGCTTTTCATTGATGGTGCTAGATTGGTAGTGGACTTACTACCGCTAGACCTTAGAGGATTAGATGTTATCATGGGGATGGATACTATGGAGAAGTATCTGGCCAAGCTGGATTGTGGTCGGAAAGAGGTAGAGTTTGATATGGGCAATGGTGAGAAGGTGATCTTCAAAGGGGACAGAAAGACAACCTCGCCAAGACTGATTTCAGCTATGTTAGCTGAAAGGATGATGGGCCAGGGATGTGAATCTTACTTGGCACATGTTGTAGATGCCAATGTACATGAAGGGAAGTTAGAGGATTTCCCGGTTGTGAGGGAGTTTCCAGATGTTTTCCCAGATGAGTTACCAAGTTTACCGCCAGTGAGGGAAATCGAGTTTGCCATTGACTTGATTCCCAGAACCGCGCCAATCTCTATACCGCCTTACAGGATGGTTCCAGCTGAGTTAAGGGAGCTTAAGGAACAGTTGGAGGAACTGTTAGAGAAGGGGTTTGTCAGACTGAGTTTTTCTCCTTGGGGAGCACCAGTTCTGTTTGTCAAGAAGAATGACGGATCATGGCGGATGTGTATTGACTATCGGAGAATCAATAAGGTGACAATTAAGAAAAAGTATCCTCTGACCCGGATAGATGATCTGTTTGACTAGATGCAGGGAGCTAAGGTTTTCTCCAAGATTGATCTCAGGTCAGGCTACCATCATCTCAGAATCAAGGAGTCTAATGTAAGCAAGACAACATTCAGGACTCGGTATGGACATTATGAGTTTTTGGTTATGCCTTTCGGTTTGACCAATGCTCTAGCTGCTTTCATGGATCTTATGAATAGGGTCTTTAAGGAGTTTCTGGATCAGTTTGTCATAATATTTATAGATGACATTCTGGTATATTCCAAGAGTGAAGAAGAGCATGAAGAGCATCTCAGGATTGTATTGCAGACTCTTAGGGAGAGAGAGATTTATGCCAAGTTTAGCAAGTGTGAGTTTTGGCTTCATGAGGTGACTTTCCTTGGACATGTGATTTCGCAGGATGGTGTGCATGTTGATCCGAGGAAAGTTGAAGCAGTAGTGAATTAGCCTGCACCTAAGACAGTGACAGAGGTAAGGAGTTTTCTAGGTCTGGCAGGTTACTACAGGAGATTTGTAGAAGGTTTCTCCATGATAGCTGCTTCGATGACCAAGCTATTGAGGAAGAATCAGAAGTTCATCTGGATTGATGAATGTTAGAAGAGCTTTGAGGAGCTCAAGCTCAGACTGACAAGTGCTCCAGTGCTGATTTTGCCTTCTGGTGATGAGGGCTATACAGTGTACAGTGATGCTTCAAGGAAGGGTCTCGGCTGTGTGTTGATGTAAGGAGACAGGGTGATAGCATATGCTTCAAGGCAACTGAAGCAGTATGAGTTGAATTACCCGACTCATGATTTGGAATTGGCAGCAGTGATCTTTGCCTTGAAGATTTGGAGGCATTATCTTTATGGGGTTCAGACAAGGATCTTTACTGATCACAAGAGCCTCAAGTACTTACTGAGCCAAAAGGGATTGAATTTGAGACAGAGAAGGTGGATTGAGTTACTCAAGGACTATGATTTCTTGATTGAGTACCATCCAGGCAAGACGAATGTAGTGGCTGATGCCTTGAGCAAGAAGTCTTCCATTGCTCACGTTCAGACAGTTTATCTTCCTTTATTGGAAAAGATGGCCAAGCTTAAGATAAGCTTGAAGCAGGAGGAACCAAATTGCCTTCTAGCTAATTTCAGGGTGAGACCGGTACTCAGAGAAAAGGTTAAGGAGTTGCAGGCACAGGATGCAGATTTGAGCAAGCTTCGGGAGGAAATTCAGAATGGTAAGGTTTCTGAGGTAGTAGTGAGAGATGATGGACTCATGACAGTAGGGGACAGGCTTTGTATTCCAAATAGCAAGGAGGTTAAGGATGAGATTTTGGATGAGGCACACAATGCGCCTTATGCCATGCACCCAAGTAGTACCAAGATGTACAGAGATTTGAGAGAGCATTTCTGGTGGAAGGGCATGAAGAGGGATGTAGCAGAGTATGTCAGTAAGTGTTGCTAGAGTAGTGCCCTGAAGGCAATCGCCTTTAGCGCATTTTGTATAAAGTTGTGTACATACTTTATTAATAAATAAAGAAAGACATATTTCATTAACTTGTTGTTCATTATTTGTGAATGGATATTGATCTATAAGCAAATTAATGAAGTCCATGATATATGACATAGCATGAAGGAAATTGTGATGTGATCATACTACTGAGATTCCTATCATGTGCAATTATGTCAGTATCTAAATTATCCCTAGTCATAGGATTACTGAGACTGGACATCGGTAATCCGGAGAGACTAGCACATCTCAAGCTCCTTGATTTGATCAAGCAGTTGATCTCGGAAGCTGTAAATATGAGATATTTAGGGTTGAGATGTGAATGCTTACTAGAGGTAGTAAATACATTGGATGACCTGCTATGAGATCATCACATGGATGTCCTATTCTAATGTCAGTGATAATCTCATCATAGCAATGGTGCAAGTATCCTTAGACTTGAGGTGCTCAAGGATATCTTGGATACTGATTCTGTGCTTTGACTCCATTCCTTGTTGTCTTACAGAGGTCGCTCATAGGGTGGTGATTGGGTACAACTTGAGGTTTCGAAGGTAATAGAGTAGCCAATAGAGGATTCACCACTTCTGTGATAGCAGAAGATGATACCCATGGCCTCTTGTCAGGGTCATTACTTGGAAGTCTCTGGCCGGAGCATATATGTCATGAAGAATGTCTTCATGGACATATAAAGTAATGAGTCCCAGGACAAGAACTGAAATCACTTGGACTAGATTTGACATAGTCAGTCTAGTAAGAGTTGACACATTGCCCATACTCATAACCAAGTGGGGTATAGCATCTTTGAAAGGACTAATTGCACCAGTAATTGTCTATGGAAAGGTTCGTGATATGGTTCATGATAAATACATGTTCATTCGTCAAACCAATTACTTTCCGGTCAATTGGGGGTCATGATGTGTTGCTAGATACCGCTCATTACTTGCTCAGATTAAGTGTTAATCTAGGTGGCCAACATAACCGGGAACCTAATGGGTCACACGCATAAGAGTGTCTCGGAGAATTCGTAAAATAGTTTTGGACAGAGTTCCAATATATGGAGAGCAATCGGACTAAATGGATCCCGATGAGATCGAGATATGTCCCGATGAGATCGCGACATCAATATTGCAAAAAAAGGTTTTCGGAGGTTTTTCTCATACCGGGACCCGGTAAGCCGGTAGGACCGACCCCAGTGTGACTGGACCACTTCAGCATTTATTTATATATATATATTATTAATTAATTAAGTAATTAATATATATATATATATATATATATATATATGTTATACGTGAAAGAGGAGAAGAAGATGAGAGAAGCTTCCTTATTTGCTTAGTCATCAAATGACATTTAATGGCAAGAAGACAAAAATGAAGGATGAAGAGGATAGTCGTTGGTTTTGGAAAATGCATGAAAAGAAAGAGTTTCTTCTCCATGCTTATGATCATCGTAGGTTTTAAGAAAACCTAAGGTTTAAGAGAGAAAAGTTCTTCTCCTTAAGATCATCTTCATCATCTTTCAAGCTTTAAGCTTCTCTCCAAACTTCTTTTTCATCTCCTCTTCATCGTTGATTCAGGCTCTCCAAGGACAAAGGTAAGAACTAGCACTTTTTAATTTGTTCTAGCTATTCCCGGGTCAAAGGGTTTGTCCCGGTTAGGTTCTCGGATCTCTGCGTGGATACCGCTATAGACGGTCTCCTTTGGCCGTTATGGTTTGAGTTTGTTGTATAGACACATGGATCCTGGCTTTCGGGAAGGTCCCGGAACAAAAATTTTTGTTTTCCGCACCATGGGCATGTGATGCTCACACTGGGATTTTCTTACAGTGGTATCAGAGCCACTTATGTCGTATATAACGAAGAAACCATGACTAAGTCGGAGTTGCCTATTGCTTGTGACGATGATGCATGTTGATTGTGTGAATTTCAAATTCAGTATAGAAATATAGTTTTCAAAATTTTCTTGCCCAGATATGTTCAAAAGATGTTGTTGCATATGTATGTGGAAGCCCGGAACTTATCAATGTGATTTGATATGGTTTTGCTAATTTATTCCCCAATGTTCTGGTTGCTGTCTTTGTGCACATTCAATGAACAGGCATGCTTATAAATTCGAGAATAAATTGTAGAAATTTTTTTTTTCAGATTTGCTTTCACCAAAATGTCTCTAAGATGTTTATGAATGTCTATGAGAATGGAAAAATGTTTTCGAGGTGATTTACTATTTATTTGAGAATTTATTATGTGCTGCTGGGAATAACTGTGTTGAGGAACACAGATTTTACATTGGTTTTGTTGCTAAGTTTGGATGAGTTTTTGTTGGAAATAAATCCTGAAAAAATTCATGGAGCATTTTGTGAACATGTTGTAACCTCTGGAATTTTCTCATAATTTATTGAAATTGTTTCAATAAGGTTTTCAAGCAAAACACAGAGCTTGGTAGTTTTGAGAAAGTTGCTGGAGCTGTTTTGTTTGGAATGATAAATTGTGTATTTCTCAATTCCAATGACTTGGATCATTTTTAATGTTGGACCCCGAACTTTTGATGATAATTAGAAATATTACAATGAATATTAATGAACAAGAAATTGGTAAGACAATTTATGAATTTATGAAAATTTGCTGAAATTAAGAAAAATTTATGAGAAAAGAATTGTTTAGTATAGAGGACTTTGATATTTGAATGAATTTATTTAATTGAAATGGGAGTGGAAAATCAAGAAATAAAGAGAAAAAGTGTAAAAATATGAAAAATTGTAAAAAGTTTGACTTTTTGGCCTTTAATGGTTGACTTTTGATTTAGGCAAAATTTGATAAAATGATCTACATGAAACTTGTAGATTATATTAAGAGCTTTCCGTAGCCATAAAGTTTGCAATTTTTCGATATCGGGAGTGGAAGTTATGATCAGTCAAAGTTTATGTGAGATAGAGTTGACTTTGGACTTTAAGTATGACTGAAACTTTGACTGAGAAATTGATCTAGTTAGAGATTAATTGAGCTTTGATGTTCTTTATGAAAATTGAAGGTGACTTTCTAATCTTCGCATCGATATAAAATATGACATGATTGGACTTTGGAGTTGAAAGATAGAAAATTTTCAAAGTTGAGGACTTTGTTTAAGTATTTATTATTTGGGTTAAATCTTTGATTAGAAAATTAATCATTTTAGAGATGGATTTGGTTGTGGAGTTCTTCATGGAAGTTATAGAGCTTCCTTCAAGCTTTCCATAGAGACCAAATTTGTTAAATTTGGAGTTCAGGATAAAAAGTTATGATTTTTGAAAGTTTCGGAAAAAAAAGGGGTGCAGGTGCACCCAAAAGTCGCGATCGTACACGCGCACGATCGCGACTCCGCTGGTCCATGCGGACATCGCGGTCGTGCACACGCACGATCGCGACTTTCCCTATTTGTTTAAAAAAGGAAATTTTCTGAACATACTACATTCTTTTGCTTATATCTTTTCCGTCCGACATCCGATTGAGTTGATTCTTACGGCATTGGATTCCTAAGACAATTATCTACATCTTCAAAGAAATTTGTGAATTTTTGAGATTAAATTAATGGAGATTAATTTAATCAAATTGAGTCAAGAAATTTTCCGAGCATAGTTCAGTGTTTTGAGGAATTCGGGATCTACAAAGATCCGATTGAAGCGATTCTTGAGGCAAAATAAAGCTAAGATAAGGGGCTACAAATCATATGAATAAATGAAATGTCAAATTTGCCCCTAAGATATTTAATTTTTGAATTTAAATTCGGATTAGGGTGTAATTTTCAGATTGGGAACACCTGAGAGTATTTTAAACATAACTTTTGATCTGGGAATCGAAATGAGGCAATTCTTGTTTTGAATTAAACTAGAGACATAAGGCTACAATTTTTATGAAGACATTGAGTTTCAATTCTGGGATTAAGAATGTAAACTTTTGGACGGAAATAATCGTACATGGAAAATGTGTTAGAATATGGATATACCCGAACTGTTTTACGCATAACTTTTGATGTAGTGATCCGAATTGAGCGCGGTCAGTGGCGTTGGATTCATATGATTGAGAGGAACATTTCTATAGAAGGAAGTTTTACCAAATTCCTTCAACTTGAATAGTGCAAATCAAAACCGCAAGTGAAAATGGCATAAAGTAACATGTTAGGGGCATTTTGGTCTTTTAATCAAATTTTAAATGACATGGCACCATTATAAGATGTGTTGCTGTTTAAGAGAGGTCTGGGAAATTTAAAAGAAGAGAGAAATCGATAATTCTAGAAGAATGAGAGAAGAGAAATAACGAAGAGGGAAAGAAAAGAAGAGAAAATGGAGAAAGATGATTTCGGTGTTGGAGATTTCGAAACTCTTGAGCTTCCAAGATGTTTTTCGTTATTATTTCAAGAGGAAAGGATGGAGAATGAAGAAAGCTTGCTTTGGGAACAAAGAAATTTCAAAAATGAAGAAGAAAAGAGGTAAGAGAAAAATTTGAGCTTTTAGTTTTTGATGAGTTTTTGGTTTAGAAACATGGAAAAGGACTTGGGTTTGTGATTTATGAAGTTGATTTTGATATATATGCTTTAAGTTGTGTTTAATTTTGGATGGAAATTGGATTAAAGTTTAGGCTTAATTTTGTGATTAAGGAATTTGTGAAATTTTGGAGTAGAATTATAGATAATGATATGAGTTAGTGATATATGAATTCAATTTTGAAGAAATTGTAAATTATGATATGAAATTTGTGTAAATTGGGTTAGGCCAATTTTGGAAATTGGGAATTTTTGAAATTGAGGATTTAGATATTTTGGAATTAGTGTGAATTGATGAATTGTGACATTAATTTTGAAAATTAAGTTATTTATGATATTGAATTTGAGTGAATTGGTTTAGGTCAAATTTTGAAATTGGGGATTTTAGAAATTCTGGTTTTTGAAAGCTTGGAAATATGATGTTTATGAATTTCCGATAGTTAATTTTAGAAATTATGCAATT
Organism: Erythroxylum novogranatense; assembly: GCA_029891385.1. Lineage (NCBI taxonomy): Eukaryota > Viridiplantae > Streptophyta > Magnoliopsida > Malpighiales > Erythroxylaceae > Erythroxylum > Erythroxylum novogranatense. The sequence goes on from CM057234.1 coordinate 83,778,459, forward strand.
TATGATGTAGAATTTGAATGATTGTGGTTTAGGTCAATTTTAATTGAAAGAAGGAAAGAAGCAAGGATCAATTGGAGCTAGGATCAAGTTTCTGGCAATAATTCGAGGTGGGTAGCATATTTATATTTTGATTTGTAAACAATCTATGAATTTTGAAAAAATTAAAGAAAGCAAAAATTTGGATTTTGATAAATTAATGTTTTTGTAAAGGTTTGAAAATAAAAGTTTGTTACTGTTTGGAATCATGATTTCCTAATGAGTTTTGGACAAAATTGCATCATTATATGTGAAGTTTTAATAATTGCTATGGTTGTGCATTATTGAATTTATCAGAATGTGTTATGTGTATTGGTTAAATATTGTGAAGTTATGAATGAAAATATGTCCATTAGGACATGTGTGAAAAACCAAGATTTCAAATTTGTGCCTTGGGCAATTTGATTTTCAGCGTATGAAATGTGTTAAGTGGGTTTGGTTAGGTCCCTCGTGAGTCAATTACCTTTGCCTCTTTTCGTTATAGCCTTCTCCCACCGCCGCTAGTGGCATTGGACTCCGATTCGGACTCCTTCTTCACCGCTTGGACCGTTATGCGGACTGATTTGTGTTGGATGTCAGCGGTATAACCCGCAAACACACGCTGGTGGGAAATGCTAGCCAGTGTGGGGTCCAACATTAAGAAAGTGTAATGCGTTCATTTGGACCGAACCGAGACCATTTCGATATGTTACGTGTTTTGATTTGTTTCGTGCTGCATTCATGTTTAAAGAAATTGAGAAAGAAAAAATGACTTTTGTTATGAAAAGTTTGAAAAATTGAAAGGTTTGAGGAAACCGTTTTGAAAAGTTACTAAGTTTGAAAAATTAGCCCTGTTGGCAAAAAGTTTATGAAAGAAATGATTTCTGTTTATTTGTCAATGTATAAATGTGTTATCCACGAGCTTTCGAGCTCACCTCCACTTTCATCCCCATCTCCAGGTATTCGAGCAGGAGATCGGATGAAAGATGGTCAAGGCGTCAATTTCGATATTTGTATAAGTTTGGATTTTAGTATGGATATGTATATGGCTTAAGATAAGTTTGGGAAAGTGTACTTGCATATAAAGTTGAATATTGTGAATGGTTTTGAATTTGTATATGAAATTGTGTATGACATTGTGTATGATAATGATATTGATTTAGACATTTGTGTATGGAATTTAAGATTGAAATGTGTAGTGGAATTGGACATGATTAATGTTTTGAAGTGGTTTAGATATAGGAGTGTATTTATCTGCTGAGATCCAGGACGGAGGGTTCGGTAGATTTTGATTGAATGTGTGTATGATTGTTTGGGCCTTTAGAAGTGTATTTTTGAACACTTTGCAGGTTTGGGTTAGGATTAAGGCAGCCGTTATGCTGCCGAAATTTCAATAAAAATTAGTATGAATATGATTTTTGGGACTAATACCAATGTGTAAGAATATGGTTAAGTTTTGAGATTTCGCATGAGAAAGAATTTCCAAGGAAAAAGGATATAAGATTTCTTTGTATGAGTTTGATAAATGAGTATAAGAAGAAAAGAAAAGAAAATATACCGGATTTTGGAACGTCTTAGGGTTTCCAACGCGATGGTGATCCTGTGTTCCTTCTTGTGCACGGATGTCGGACATTTGTTAAGTATCGATTCCGCTTCGTTTCGTTTTGCTTCAGCACATTTGTTATGCTTCCGTTTCGATTTCTGAATTCGACTCGCTTTTCGATTCCATGTTACTTCTTACGCTTTCGTTCGTTATTTATGATTCGATTCTATATTCGATCCGCTTCGTTACTTTTGGTTTGATTTGATTCAATTCGCTTTGTGCTCCAATTTGTATTTCGTTTCGCTTCGAAATTTGTTCGTTTGGTTCGATAAGTTATTGGCTTTCGCTATTTGTTTTCGATTCGAAATTCTGATACGATATTTCCGTTTCCATTCGATTCCGTTTTCTTCGTTCTCGTCATTTTTCGGTTGGGATCCGGTTCCCGAATCGTGTCCCAACATTTAATGCGATTAAAAATGTGTTATATTGATGTTGTATGCTTTCCAAATTGAATTTCTTGAAATTGGGTTTCCAAAAAATTTCGGATGTCAAATGTGTCACATTAGCGTCTCGTTAGTGTATTTCGTTGTCTTGATTATTTTGGCCGTCACAAATTTTGTGACCAAAGGTCAAGTAATCTTGATAAAGTTTAGACTACCTAGAGATACTTAGGGTGATAGTTTGATATTCTTAAATTATTTGGAGATCTGAATGAATAAGAGTGTATTCATCAATTTCAAGTTTTTCATGTATAGTTTGACTATATATGGTAAGCATGGAACAATGAAAGTGTTTCATTGGTACATCATAATAAAGGATATTACACTTGGTATTGTGAATTGGAACTGCACGGATTGAGAAATTAGCCGATTAGATAGCAATTCCACATGGATAAGTCGACTAATAAAGATACAAATCGACTTGTCCGTGCACTGTAGACGTATAAGTCGACTTGCACAATGGTACAAGTCGACTTATTCGTGCACAGCTGCATAAGTCGACTTATTCGTGCACAGCTGCATAAGTCGACTTACACACTAGCATAAGTCGACTTACACATGCATAAGTCGACTTACACAAAGGTATAAGTCGACTTATACATACACAAGTCGACTTACAACATGCAAAGGTGGGATGATGGATGATTTTAGGTATAGACTCAATGTGATTGATGAAATACCCTAAATCATTCTATATAGTCATGGTGACTATAATCCTACGGCTTAAAGGAGAAGAAGATGAGACCTGAAAACCCTCACACATCATATGAAAACTAACGCCTTCCATTAATATGGGGAGAACCAGAGTTCCTATAGAGTTGGGTTGTTGGGTATACCCAAGCTCACTCTATACGGATATGTTCGAACCATGAAAATAAGATTTTTGGATTAATGGGTCGGTTTTCACTAGTTTGTTGAGTAAACTCAAGGTCAACGTGGACAGAGGCGAAATTGGGCAGTATGCATCAGATGTACGCGCATCAAGAGTTGATAACCCAATGTGTGTGCATACATCACGAGTTGATAGCACTAGTCGATAGTTGCATCTATGAAGCAAGTGGTATGACCGATACCTACCGATTGATCTAAGGTGGCTTGTTGGGTAAACCCAAGGTCATTTTAGTATTGTCAGATATCTATGATGCAATTGGTATGACCGATACCTACCGATTGACCTAAGGTGGCTTATTGGGTAAACCCAAGGTCATTTTAGTAATGTCGGATATCGACCCACTAGGACATTTTGTCAGAATGTTTCTTGGATTTGTACTGAGGGTTATGGATTCTTTGAAACTAGTGGGAGCCATATGCATGTCATGTAAGTCCTTATGATCATGTATGTAATTCTATTCTAACATTCTTTCTCTCATTTCCCTAAAGGTTATTGAAGATGACTTCTAGTGTGAATTTGCGCTCACTAATGGACTCGAACAAATTAACTGGATCAAACTTTCTAGATTGGCTGAGAAATCTGAGAATTGTTCTCGTGTCGCATTTAACGGGATATGTCCTAGATGTTCCACTTCGATCCACTTGCTGTCGATGCTTCTGATGAGGATCAGAAAGTTTATCGTAAGCATCTCAAAGGAAGTGCAGCCAAGAAGAAAACCAAAGAAACTGCACCAAAAGGAACTTGCTTCCATTGTGGCAAGGCCGCTACTACTTAAGCGGCTGAAAGTCTATCTGGAAGAATTGAAGCGGAAGAAGGCATCAGATGCTTCGACTTCTTCAGGTATGTTTGTCATTGAGGTTAATACTGTTTCTGACCATAAAATATGGGTATTAGATACCGGTTGTGGCTCACACATATGCAATGATATGCAGGGCCTCGTGGACGATGAGTACTCATGAAGGGAGAACTAGACCTGCGTGTAGGAAATGGAGCAAGAGTTGCTGCATTAGCCGTAGGCACTTACTTTTTGTTACCTCCACTGGGCTTGTAATTAAATTGGATGAATGTTAATTTGTACCTGTATTAACAAAGAACATATTGTCTATTTCTTGTTTAAATAGAGCCGGTTTCCATGTGGCTTTTAGTAACAATGGTTGTTCTATTAGTTTGAATGGAATGCTTTATGGTACTGGTATATTATGCAATGGAATTTAGATGTTAGATATGTCACATCCAATTATGAATGTCAATGACACGAAAAGACATAAACGAGATAATTTAAAATCAACTTACTTATGGCATTGTCACCTTGGCCATATAAATGAGAGACGCATAGCTAAGCTCCATAAGAGTGGAAGTTTAGGGTCATTTGATTATGAATCATATGACACATGTGAATCTTGTTTATTAGGCAAGATGACTAAGTTACCCTTAAGGAAAGGGTGAACGAAGCGATCGGAGTATTAGACCTAATACATTCAGATGTATGTGGTCCAATGTCCATCCATGCCGAAGTGGTTGTCTTTACTGATTACCTTTATCGATGATTATTCTCGATATGGGTACTGTGTCGATGAGATACAAATCAAGCATTTGAAAAGTTAAAACAATTCAAAATGAAGTAGAAAACCAACTTGGGAAAAGTATCAAGACATTACGATCGATCGTAGTGGGGAATACTTAGACCAAGAGTTTTGGATTATCTCGTAGATAATGGATTTTATCTCAATGGACTCCTCCTTACACACCACAAAGATAATGGTGTGGCAGAAGGAGAAATCGAACCTTGTTAGACATGGTACGATCAATGATGGGCTTTGCAAAGTTACCAAAATCCTTTTGGGGTATCCACTGAGACATTTGCTTACTTGTTAAGCGAGTTCCATCTAAGGCAGTTGATGTTACTCCATATGAGATGTGGACTAACAAAAGACCCTATCTTACTCATTTGAAAGTTTGGGGTTGTCTGCTTATGTAAGCGGACACAAATGATAAACTTGATGTAAAGTCTGACGAGTGCTTGTTCGTAGGATATCCTAAAGAAACAATGGGATATCAATTCTACCATGCTGTCTTTTTAGAGAAAGAGTTTGTTTTACAAGAAGACAGTGGGAGTAAAATTGAGCTTGAAGAAGTTCAGGATGCTCGAACAGACGCAGATCAATCGCTCAACTCAAGCGTGACTCATACAGATGAAGTAATTCAACCTTCTATAACACACGAAGGTCGAGGTCACGAGGATACGCTCTGTTCCCGAGAGATATGGATTTCTCATAAATGAACAGAATGACGTATTGCTCATAGAAGATGATGAGCCTACCACCTATGAAGACGTTTTGAAGAGTTCAGAGTCTGAGAAATGGCTTCATGCCATGCAGGCTGAAATGGATTCCATGTATGAAAACCAAGTATGGACTTTGGTTGAGACACCCGAAGGAATCAAACCCATAGGGTGCAACATAACCGGGAACCGCTCATGACTTGCTCAGATTAAGTGTTAATCTAAGTGGCCAACATAACTGGGAACCTAATGGGTCACACGCATAAGAGTGTCTCGGAGAATTCGTAAAATAGTTTTGGACAGAGTTCCAATATATGGAGAGCAATTGGACCAAATAGATCCTGATAAGATCGAGATATGTCCCGATGAGATTGCGACATCAATATTCTTTGAAAAAAGGTTTTGGGTTTTTCCCATCTAGGGACCGGTGAGGGTCGGTAGACCAACCCGGTGTGGTTGGACCACTTCAGCATTTATTTATATATATATATTATTAATTAATTAAGTAATTAAATAATATATATACATATATATATGTTATATGTGGAAGAGGAGAAGAAGATGAGAGAAGCTTCCTTATTTGCTTAGTCATTAAATGACATTTAATGGCAAGAAGACAAAAATGAAGCATGAAGAGGATAGTCGTTGGTTTTGGAAAATGCATGAAAAGAAAGAGTTTCTTCTCCATGCTTATGATCATCGTAGGTTTTAAGAAAACCTAAGGTGTAAGACAGAAAAGTTCTTCTCCTTAAGATCATCTTCATCATCTTTCAAGCTTTAAGCTTCTCTCCAAGCTTCTTTTTCATCTCCTCTTCATCGTTGATTCAAGCTCTCCAAGGACAAAGGTAAGAGCTAGCAATTTTTAATTTGTTCTAGCTATTCTCGGGTCAAAGGGTTTGTCCTGGTTAGGTTCTCCGATCTCTGCGTGGATACCGCTAGAGACGGTCTCCTTTGGCCGTTATGGTTTGAGTTTGTTGTATAGACACATGGATCCTGGCTTTCGGGAAGGTCCCGGAATAAAAATTTTTGTTTTTCGCACCGTGGGCATGTGATGCTCACACCGGGATTTTCCTACAAGTGTCTCGTGTGTCAGCAAGTCAAGGCTGAACACCAGGCCCCTTCAGGCAAGTTAAGGCCATTGTTCCTTCCTGAGTGGAAGTGGCAAAGAGTAACCATGGATTTTCTGATGGGTTTGCCCAAGACTAGTAGGAAGCATGATGCCATATGGGTTTTTGTGGATCGGTTGACGAAGTCAGCCCATTTTTTGGCAATCAAGCAGACTGATTCGTTGCATGTGCTAGCAAAGAAGTACATTGATGAGGCAGTAAGATTGCATGGGATTCCAGATTCTATAGTGTCTGAAAGGGATCCTCGGTTTACTTCGAGATTCTGGGGAAGCTTTAGGTACTAAGTTGCATTTTAGTACGACATTTCACCCTCAGACGAATGGTCAATCTGAGAGGACCATTTGGACACTTGAGGGAATGCTCAGGGCAAGTGTGTTGGATTTCAAGGGAGCTTGGGATGAGCATTTACTATTGGTCGAATTTTCTTATAATAATTCGTACCATTCAAGCATTCAGATGGCTCCATATGAGGCTTTATATGGAAGGAGGTGTAGAACTCCGATATGTTGGGATGAAGAAGGAGAGAGGAAATAGGTAGGACTAGAGTTGATTCAGATGACTGTGGATAAAGTCAATCTGGTTAAGCAGCGACTTAAGGCAGCCCAGGATAGGATGAAGAGTTACACTGATGCTCATCGGAAAGAGATGGAGTATGAAGTCGGTGAAAAGGTGTTTCTTAAAACGTCTCCTTGGAAGGGAGTAACGACGTTTGGCAAGAAAGGCAAGTTGAGTCCAAGATATGTAGGTCCTTATGAGATTCTTGAGAGGATCGGACCTCTAGCTTACAGGTTGGCGTTGCCGCCAGAGTTGACTCAGATTCATGATGTCTTTCATGTTTCCATGCTGAGGAGGTACAGATCAGATCCTTCTCATGTCATTCAGGTTTCAGAGGTTCAGTTAAGAGACGACTTGAGTTATGAGGAAATCCCAGTAGAGATCTTGGGCACAAAAGAAAAGGTCCTCAGGAATAAGACAGTTCAGCTAGTTAAAGTTCTGTGGAGGAACCATTCAGTAGAAGAAGCCACGTGGGAGCCATTGGACGCCATGAAAGAGAAGTATCCAAGTCTTTTCGATGATTCAGGTAAATTTCGAGGACGAAATTTCTTTTAAGAGGGGGAGAAATGTTGGGCCCCAGATTTGTTTTTCTTGATGTTATTAAGTATGAATTAATTCGATTGTGTTAGTTGTATGATTTATGACATAGTTTGATTTTATTGAAAGTATTAATGGAAAATTAAGATTTATTTGAGATTAGTGTAGAATAAATGGTTATGGAAGAGTAGATTTTTATAAGGGCATAATGGGCAAGGCTTTTAAGTTGGCTAAGTTAAGGCTTAACTAAGAGGGGCATTATAGTCTTTGCTCTTTCTTGTAGGTTTAAGGAATTAAAAGAAGAAAAGAAAAGAAAGGAGAATAAGAAGAAGAAAGAAGGAGAAAAGAGTCGTAAGAGATGAAGAAGAAGAGAAAAATAGGAAGCTTGGTTTTGACATTTTCTGAAGGATTAGAAGCATTCTCCAGGTAAGTTAAACTCTCTTATCCTTGTTTGAGTTGGATTGAACCTTAGTATTGCTTGAAATTGGGAAAATTGTTTGAGTTAGGGTTTTCAGAAACTTTGGTTAAATCCTTGGGTGTTGTGTTTGTTTATGATTTTGGGTTAGAATGAGCTTAGAAATGGAGTTTAAGGCAAGATTTAGGGTTTAGATGTGTTTTAATTGAAGGATGGGAGGTTTAGGGTTGAAAAAAAGTGAGAAAATCAAGTTACGGGAGATTTCTGGGCTCGCTCGCCGCGGCGAGCGGCCAATTTCCTACGGCGACATGCTTTAGTATTTTGGGCATAAATTTTGATGTAAATGTTCAAATGAGGTGATTCTTTTTGAGTTATAAACTAGAGACATAGGGATACAAGTTTCATGAAGAAATGAAGTTCTGAATCAGTCTCTAAGAATCTTCAATTTTGGATGGAAGTTGAGCATGAAATTCTTGTTTCAGTTTTGGTTGTAGTTTGAATGGTTAAAGTATGACTTTCCGATTTCTACACCAAATTGATTGGAATTTGGTTGTTTGATTAAGGGAATCAAGTGAGACAAGAGTACCAAGAGGTTCAAGAGGAAGCTCATTCCTAGGCAAGAACAAGCAAGAAATTCAAGGTGGGTTCATGTTTATAATAGAGTAAATAAGTTACTCATTGTTTTGTTCAAATCAAGAAAGATTTAAGGCATTTAAATTGCATCATCAACGATTGCATTACATGTTATTATGAATGATTATATTATGCTATATGATTTGCATTCATGACTATTAACAAGGTTTTCAAAAAGGGGTGTTTTCCTTTCACGAATACAAGTACATGAAATCAAGTTTTACGAAATATATGACAAGCAAGTTTATAAGTAAGTGCCAGTTTGGCAAACAAGTTTACAAGAACAAGAATCATGCATATTTATGTGGGTTTGTGGTATGTCCCTCACGAATAGTCAAGTGCACATTGACTCACCAAAAGGCTTCTCCCGCCTGCCCGCTAATGGCAAGGGTTTCTCACAAGGATTCCCTCACGAAACCACGTCTACACATCAACATTTCGATGGAATGTGTAGTACGTCACGAAACAGGGAAAACCCAAACCATTATGTTATGTTATGTGTTTATGTGTCATGCATCATGAATTGTTCAAGAATCAAGCATTTTCAAGACAATGACTCATACATGCTCAATTGTTATGATTTCAACAAGTACCACGGCAATGAGTTATTTTTGAATACTTTTGCTTATTGCTATATTATAAATATGTTCCCACGAGCTTTATAGCTCACCCCCTCTAATCTCCCCCATTCAGGTGACGAGCAAGAGACCGAGTGAGTCACGAGTTACAGCAGCACTCCGTTTTGTCATGTTTATTTTTAAGCTTTAGTTATATTTCAAGTATTATTGGTTCAAGAGTATTTTGTATTTTTGGCTCTTGAACTCAAAGTTGTAATTTGGTTTGTGATGTTCGTAAAGCTTTATGAAACTCATCTTTTGTAGCATGAATTATGGATTTGTTGGTTTAAATCAAATGAAAGCAGGTTTCAAGTTTGTTTTCCAGCAGGCCCATTAATCTTCCGCGGGTCTTTTCCTTAAATGTATAATTAGCATGTTTCACGCCACGCTCTCATGTCCGATGTTGGGCTCCGACAGCGGGGTCCAACACATTTTGCTTCCATCTTATTTCTTCCGTCTCATTTTTTCGCCCCATTTCCTTCCGTCTCATTTTTGTCTTTGGTCTCATTTTTTTGTTTCATTTGCTTCCGTCTCATTTTTGCTTCCATCTCATTTTCTTCCGTCTCATTTTTATCTGCTTCTGTCTCATTTTCCTGCCGTCTCATTTTTACTTCCGTCTCATTTCTTCCTTCATCATTATTTGGTTTTCATCAAAATTAATTTTAAAGTCATTTTGACTTAACAATCTCCCCTTTTTGATGATAACAAATAATCAAAGAAAAATCATTTTCTTATCTATCTTCTTTTGTTATGTTCTCCTTCTCTTCTCTTGTTCTGTTCTCCTTCTCTTCTCTTGTTCTATTCTCCTTCTATTTTTATCATTTCTTCTTCTTTTTCTCCTTTCTCCCCCTATTGTTATTGATAAAAAAGATCATGGGTGTAGATGCTTCAAAACTTCAAAAAACATTTCTCTCATCTCAATGCCAAGTGACTTGATATCTTGTCGAATATCCTCTACTTCTTTATGCAAATCACCCATAAAAGCACACAGATAATTAACTTTCTCTTTAAATATCTTCATCAGACTTCTGTTGTACGACTTCAAAACCAACAGTCGTAGTATATGCATCTGAAAATATGACATCTAGTTCAATTATTGTATGGGTAGGAGGTTGAACAGATAGGTTAGGATCTGGAAGATCAAGATCATCAAGACCAGTTACTCATGGAACTTGTCTTCCAAATAGGTGTAGAACATCACCAAATGAAGGCACAGTTGATAAGGGTCTGATGTGCATAATGAGATGCACAAGGAACTCTACTGAGTAGCTTCGGTCTCCAACCTTAATGGATCTGTACTGCCCTTCTGAAAGCCTTCCACCTATCTGAAAAGAATCTTCAGTGGTTTGCTGACCACAATTGCTTCCTGATGTTGTTGAAATGAAGTGGGAAACATAAGTTCCAGTCTGCTGGACTGCATGGCATGCTTCATCAATGTTTCTTACTTCAGCTTTGATCTGTTCTTCTGTCAGATCATTTATCCTTTCAGGATATAGTTTCTTCTTTCCTTTTTCCTCATTACGAACAATGAAAGGTCGAGGTTGAATATCAGGCATAACCTTGATCATAGTTTTCCTTGTGATTGGGAAAATAGTGTACTTCTACTTTGTCATCTGTGTGGGGTATGGTTTGGTTCCTTCATCCTTCAGAACATCATACATACTTTTCTCGTCCTCACTCAACAGATGCATTGTACTACTATTTACCAAAATAGGTTGAAATTGTGCCTTGACTGACCCTTTTAGGATCTCTCTGATTACTATAGAGTTGTTACTCCTGACAGGTTGAATTTCTTCAAAAATCTTGACTCTCAAGTCTTCTTTTCATATCAATCGAGAAGAATTGACCTGTACTGGACTGCGTTCAAATATCTTCTTCTTCTTCTAAATAGCAGTAGGAGTGCTCTTTTTCGTACTAATTTTCTTCTTTTTATTCTCTTTAATCAGTTTAGAAGTCTGCTGATGTTGAGGTTTTACTTTCTTAAACTCCACTTCCTAATTTCAGTCACTTTACCCAATTTTGGTGATTCTTCTCTCAAAATTGAAACTAAGGACTTGGTTACTTGAGATGTTATCTTCTCAGAGTTTCCACCATGAATCAACTCTTTCCTTTTCTTTTCTTCTTGTTGACGCAGGGTTTCAACTCTAGGCAACCTTTTTTCTTGCTTCGGCTTCTTCGAAAGTAGCATGTCCCCTTTTCTTTTCAGGGTCACTGTCTCCTTTTGTTGCACCTGGCTTTCTTCTTTAAGAGATATCATCTTTCCCTTTGTTTTTCCTGACGATTCCTTTTCTCCTTTTGCAGGTATTCTCTCAATAGATTGAGATTTTGATTTTGTTGAGGGAGATTCTTTTTTATCATGTTCCCCCTCAATCCTGGCTTTTGTCTTAGAATCTGCTTCTACCCTCTTCAGATTCTTCAAGCTCATTTTACCAATTGTTGCAGAATTGATGACACTTTTGATATTCATCTTCATCCTGTTTCCCCATTCCAGAAGTACTCCAGAGTCTCTGAATATCCTTGTTAGCATCATTCCGTATGGTAGAGCAGTCGAGTCTTTCTTAGACTTTACCATATAATGAAAAATAAGGAATGGTGGGTTGATAGGCTGACGATTTAGTAGATGAAATAAACATTGTTCATCTAGCGTTGTTACCAAATGCCTTGATCCTGTTCTCGATAGTACACAATGAAAAAGAAGTGAGTGTAATACCCTAGCCTTTGGAACAAGATTTAACGCCTTCTTCTCCTTTCGATCATTTCTTCTATATAACTGCAAATTGATCTGGGTTTCCTTCACGCTAGCTTGTGTCATCCATCTAGCTTTATTTGTGAGCTTCTCTCCTTTAAATGAACACTCTGTGACCTTCTCAATCATCTCCATGGTCACAATAATCAACAATCTATCCATCGAAGATACAAGAGTATCGACTACCACTTCCAAATTCTTCCAGAATTCATAAACTTCATTCATGTAGACTGTCTCTCGAACTTGAAAGAAATTCCTCCATCCGGCTGCTACAATCTCCTGTTCAATATCCATCTTGTCCTGTTTCAGGGATTCAAAATCAACAAGTCTTCCACTTGTCATGGCTGTCTCCATTTCTTGTATTTAACAATGAATTAAAAACAGAGAAGTTTCTCGAAGAGGTGAAGTCAGGTTTTGAGGTTGAGAGTGTGAGTAAGGAAAGTTTGAAATCCACACAGAGTAATGAAAGGTTTTTGTTGAGGGTTCTTCAAAGGTTGACTGTCAGAGTATATCATGAGCGTTCTAGAATAGGTGGCGTTCTCAAGGCTATGAGAAACTTCCCTCCAAAACTTTCTTCTAACAGACGTTACCAGCTGTAACTCATGGTTATGGTTACTGTTAACTCTTTCAACTTTTTCATCTAGGTCATGACGTATAAGATGGTTGGTTACTTAACATCACCATGTTAAGGTTTCGTCTGATTTCTTTAAATCTTTCTTCACTTAATGGCTTAGTGAAGATGTCCACCCACTGATGATTCGTCTCAACAAATTGAAAACTCGCGATCTTTCTTTGAATGTAGTCTTATAGAAAATGGTGTCTGACTTCGATATGTTTAACTCTCGAATGTTGTATGGGATTTTTCGACAGATTGATGGCACTTGTGTTTTCACAGTAGATTGGGATTTCTTCTTCTTGTACTGTGTAGTCCTCTAGCTGGTACTTAATCCACAACATCTATAAACAGCAACTAGCGGCTGATATGTATAAGGCTTCTGCAGTTAATAGAGCAATTGAGCTTTGCCACTTACTTGACCACGAAAGTAGTGCAAATAGCCTGCAGAGGCTAAGTGTGAAAGAATGCTGAGTGTAGATACCTGAAGAGGCTAAAAAAGAATACTTGTAAATATTGAAGAGATAGTGAAATATCAAAAAGAACTCTGAGGACTGAACGTAACCCACGGTTTGGGGTGAACCAGTATAAAATCGCTGTGTCAACTTCTCTCTACCCTATTTCTCTTTAAGTTCAAAGTTTTGTTATTTAAATTTCGAAACAAGTTTTCAAAGTTTTGATTAATTCGAATTTACTGAAGTTTTGGTAAAAGAACTTGTTTTTTAAAACAAAACCGTTCTGAAAGAATTTTTCAAAAACGGTAATACACAATTCAACCCCCCCTTCTCGTGTATTCGTTACCGTTCTATAAGTATCATACTAACGTGTGATTTACTTCAATTGGTATCAGAGCTAAGTATCAAAGAATCACTATAGCAAAGTGTGGATTAAAGATAATGGCAGAATCACATATATACATTGCAGAAGGTGCCTCAGTCACGAGACCTCCAGCATTCAACGGAGAAGACTATCATTACTGGAAAGATAGAATACGGTTGTTCATAGAATCTACTCATGTCGATCTTTGGGATGTGATAGAGAATCGACCATAAATACCAGTAGACGAAGATGGAAATCTTATTCCACGGACTAGATGGACGGCTGACCAAAAGGCGAGAATTCAGCTCAACTCTAAAGCAAAGTTTTTCTTGATGTGTGCCCTAAGCAGGAGTGAATATGACAAAGTTCACGGATGCGACACTACAAAGGAGATATGGGACACACTATCCATCGCTCATGAAGGCACAAACCAAGTCAAAGAATGTCAGATCCGGGACCCAACTGCATATAACTTACCATTTACTCTCTTGCTCTGATACCACAAATGTTGGATCCGAGACCCAACTGTCCCGGGATGTGAGCCCGGGTGGAGCCCATCCCCGAGACACTTGCCTTGCTGTGTTGGGACCTTAACTTGACACTCTCTATTTGACTCATATAGGTGGTGAGCATACACTGACCAAAACTTAGGCCCTGACTGCTCTTGATAAACCCCAAAAGTAACATTCCCAACCATGGGTTTGCAGACAAGTCGATTTATATTGGCTGACAACTCGACTTATCGAGACAAATAACTCGACTTATCACTAACAAGTCGACTTATCGAGACAAATAACTCGAGTTATGCTGACTGACAAGTCGACTTATTAATCGAATTATGTTTCACAAGTCGAGTTATGGAGACAAATAACTTGAGCTATGTCTATTATTAGCTCGTCTCCAAACCTCTATACTCTCTTGATCTAAACCCGACACCATGAACACTCCTAACCTTTTTAAACCTACCCATTTCCATGCCAACCTCATTCATGCTTTCTAACTTATTCCTAACACCAAATACACTTGTATTCTTGCAAGATTCTCTTACTCTCATGCTAACATACTTTATAGCAACTCCAAACATCGAACTTATTTTATCATTCTATCAATTCTTGATTGATTTGTACATCAAACCCTAAATTCATAGGCAACCATCCAAGCTGTCATCATAAGCAAGACTTATGCATCATGCTAACTTTGAACCATCATAACTCTCAACTTCCAACTTCTATTGTCTAACCAATTTAACACATTTACAAGACTTTGCAAAATTAACCTCACACAAGTCTCATTCTCACCTTCATTACACATGCATGACCATCAATCCCAATCTCATAACATTTACCTACCTATATGATATTCATGCCATCTCATGCATCATCTCAAAAGATCAAAGGTCATACACTCAAGCATTATACATTATGGTTTAAAATTCACTTTTGAATCATAACTCATTCATTCCATCTTCATCAAATCATGTCATACTTCATACAATGCTTTAGTGGGCATTTTAAGCCCAATTACATTGAAGCGTCAAAATACAATATCTTGTCAAAATGCAACTAAAGCATTGTTTTACAAAAGTCATTTCAATCTTTGCTCCATATTCATTCATATGCAATTGTACATCCACAACCATACTCAAATCCATATTGCATTAATCATCATACATAAGAGTTTTACAATTTCATTGGCATTTCCTAGCCAAATTCCAAGACCAATAACAATATCTCATTTACCTTATTCAATTGCTCATATGAATTACAACTATACATTTACATAACCAAACTTCAAATACACAATAAAACAAGCACAAGATGCCTTGATCCACTTCCACTTGATTTCTTGCTAAAAACCTAGAAATTGGGAAAATAGGGGGGGTGAGCTTGGGGAGCCCAATAGGTTCTATGCTTATAACCAAATAATCAACAAAATAGTTTTAGGAGTCCATTTCCATATAAATGTCCTTTGGATCATAAAACATTGTTTTCTTCAAAAACTCTTGTCATTTTCTTGAAATCACAAATCATTCATTTTTCAATGGTTCATAAAATCATAAACGCAATTCATGCATTTTTCAAACTTTCATGAAATCATGAATGCAATTCAACTTGTCACAATTCACATCATATAACACATACCACCTAACACATCATAATGGTTTGGCAAGTCCACAATTCTTGGCAGCCATATAATCTCATTTAATGAGCTTCTATGGGCAAATCTTTAGGAGTCCGTATAATGGATCATCCTATGCCACAGTCGGGCAGCCGAGCGAAGGCTTTTCATGGTCATCGTGCACGAGACGTTTCTTGGGTGGACTTAACCTAACCCACTTAACATATAATCATGACTTGAAACTTGATTGCCCAATGGCAAAAATCTTGGAAATCTTGTTTTGCATAAATCATGCAAATTTTCATAAATCATTTCATGAATATAAAGCATTTCATATGCAATGCATCATCATTCCTCAAGCAAAATCACATAACATCCACATTCACATATAACATTTTCGAATCATTCATACCATTATACATCAATTATAGCAATTTCTCAAGGCATTCAAAAATAATGAATTTGAAAGCATTTTTAGATTCGTAATTTTTTTGAAAAATATATTAGTGGCCCATCGTTTAACTATAAACATAAAATCTACCTTATGATTCCTTGCTTGAAAACCTTGCTCCCCTTGCTTTCCATTCCTCTTGCCTCTCACCATTTTCCTCAAAATCAACACAATCTCCGAATCAAAAAACATCCAAAAATGAAACAACCCTAAGGACACAAATCATGAAATTGATCTTGGAATCACAATACCCATTCATTTTCTAGGCTTTCTCAACCATAACCCAAACAAAAGCTTAAACTTAACTTCATGACTTACCTTAAATCTTCAACAACACCAAGAGTTTCTTGGTTCAAGATGAAGCTCTAGCCTTCCTCTTCACTTTTTGTAGGAAAATCCCGGGAGGTACATCACATGTACCGGCAGCGAAAAACAAAAATTTTTGTTCCCAGGACTTTCCCAATCCTGGATCCAGTATCCAGTATAAAGACATCAACCTAAATAGCCAAAAGAGACTATCTCTAAAGGTGATCCACGCAGAGATCGAAAATCTAACCGAATCAAACCCTTTGACCGGGAATAGCTAGAACGATTAAAGCTCGCTAGAGCCTACCTCATCACGGAGAGCTTGAATAAACGTTGGAAACCTTGGAGAAGTAGAGAAGAAACGATGATGCCTTTAGGAAGAAAGCTTGAAAAACCATTTTTCAAAGGAAACTTAACACTTAAGTTTTCCACTTCTCTTCCAACCCATAAGCACCGTCGACCATCACCTCCTAAGCCTTCTTATATGTATCTTTTAACTCTTAAAAGAGTACCATAAGCTAAGGCCAAGTGTATGGCTTAATAGCCATTCATTTATTAATGGATTAAAGAAATGAACTTTGAAAAGTCAAAGCTAATCCCTTCCATTCTCCCATTCCAACGACACATGCTTATATATATATAATAATTAATTAATTAATTACTTAATTAATTAATTAGAATATATTTGCTAAGGTCCAGTTCAACTGGGGTCGGTCCTACCGACCTCTTCGGGCCCGATCTGTCAAACGACTCCTAAACCTTTCTTAGCAATATCGATGTCGCGATCTCATCGGGACATATCCCAATCCCATTAGGATCCATTTAATCCTAATGCTCTCCATAATTGGAACTCGTCTAATTACTATTTTCTGAGATACTCTGAAACACTCTTATCGTGTGACCCTTTAGGCTCCGGTTATGTTGGCCACTTAGATTAACAATTAATCTGAGCAAGTCATGAGCGGTATCTAGCAACACATCATGACCCCAATTGGCGAAAAGTAATCGGTTTGATGTATTCATCACGAACCGATCACGAACCCTTCCATGACAATTACCGTGCAATTAGGTCCTTTCACCATCCTATACCCCACTTGGTTATGAGTATGGTCAAAGTGTCAACTCTCACTAGATCGAGTCTAGCCCAGTGATATCGGTTCTCGTCACGGGACTCATTACTTTATATGTCAATGAAGACACTCTTCATGACATACATCTTCTTGACCTTAGTAATGATCCCGACAAGAGACCATGGGTATCTCTTCCGCTAATCCGTAGTGGTGAATCCTTTATTGGCTACTCAATTATCTTGAATACCTCAAGTCGTACCCAAGCACCACCCTATGAGTTACCTCGGAAGGCAACAAGGAATGGAGTCAAAGCAGTGATCAAGATTCAAGATATCCTCGAGTACCTCAAGTCTAAGGATACTTGCACCATTGCTATGATGAGATTATCAACGACACTTAGATAAGATATCCATGTGATGATCTCATGGCGGGTCATCCAATGAACTTACTACCGCTAGTAAGCATCCACATGTCAATTCTAAATATCCGATATTTACAGTTTCGAGATCCACCGCTTGATCCAATCAAGGAATATGACATGTGTTAGTCTATCTGGATTAATGATGTCCGGTCTCATTAATCCTATGACTAGGAGAATTACGATCTTGACATAATTGCACATGATAGGAATCTCGATAGTATGATCACATCATAATTTCCTTCATGCTATGTCATATATCATAGACTTCATTAATTCGATTAAAGATCCAATCAATTCATAAACAATGTTTATGAATATCAAATTAATGAATAATGCCTTTCTTTATTTATTCATAAAGTCCGCTACGACTTTGAATAAAACGCTAAAGGGATTGCCTTTAGGGCACAAATAAACAAGATCGAGCCTTGAACAAGTCGACTTATCCAATGAACAAGTCGACTTATCGATATCGAACATGTGTAAGTCGACTTACTCATGGTACAAATCGACTTATCACTTATAAATCTCCCACTTGACCTAAAGTCAATCGCCTTAGTATCTAATACCATAAGCGAGTCCATGAGAATCACAATTCTCCCGTGACTATGGCTTTGTCAACAAACAAAGAACACTTTGCTCTGTGGGAATTCTCTATCGGGATATCATCTCGACTAATGATCTCCGAATCGGCGAAAGCACGAAGTTCGGATCGTCGATAAGACCTTGGTTCCTTTGCTGCGAACTAGCCCCATTGTATCACAATACAATCCTATGGGCCCATCACGGTAGGGACGAGATCAAGTTCAAGAATGAACTTCTTGATCCAAATCGCTTTTTGCATCTCACGCGCAATGTACTCGCCTCGGTTGATGAATCGCCATCCTCTCTTGTTTGGAACTTTTCCAACCGATCGCCACGCTATTCAATGTGAATGTATATAACCCGATTGTGATTCGTAATCATCCTTATCAGATTAAATACTAGCATCTAAATGCTCGCTCACTTGAGATTTCCATCTCCATAGATCAAGAAAACATCCTTAGGCTTCGCAAGTACTTGAGGATATTCTTGATCGCCACCCATGACCCTCACCAGATCCGATTGGTATCCTGCAGTAACACTTAGAGCATACGATACATCAGGCCTCGTACATAACATTGTTACATGCTAAATCTCTTCAAACATCTCATCTATGCGATGATTGTGAAAGACCAAGCAACCTTTTGATTTATCTCTATAAATCTATATCCCTAGGATATAAGTTGCTTCACAAAGGTCTTTCATCGCAAATTGATTGGACAACCAAATTTTAACCGATTGAAGATAGAGACATCGCTTCCTAGTAAAAGATGTCATCTACATACAACACAAGGAATACGATTGCAGTCCCATTAACCTTCTTATACACACTATGATCATCCGGATTTTGTGAGAAATCAAACTCTTTGATTGACTCATCAAAACGGATAATCCAACTCCTGGATGCTTGCTTCAATCCATACATGGAATTCTGAAGCTTGCATACCATTTCGCCATTATAGGAGATGAAGTCCTCTGGTTGTGTCATACACATCCTCGGGTAGATTTCTGTAAGTACAAGTCGACTTGTACTACTGATAAGTCGACTTGTTCTTGAAAAAGTATCGATAAGTCGACTTGTACATTGCATAAGTCGACTTATTCAAGGATTCGATCGTTTATTTGTGCCTAAAGGCAATCCCTTTAGCGCGTTTTATTCACTGATCGTATCGCATGAATGAATAAATAAAGAAAAGGCATAATTCATTAATATGATGTTCATGAACATTGTTTATGAATTGATTGGATCTTTAATCAGATTAATGAAGTCCATGATATATGACATAGCATGAAGGAAATTATGATGTGATCATACTACTGAGATTCCTATCATGTGCAATTGTGTCAAGATATCTAAATTCTCCTAGTCAAAGGATTAATGAGATGGACATCATTAATCCGGATAGACTAGCACATGTCATATTCCTTGATTGGATCAGCGGTGGATCTCGTAAGCTGTAAATATGAGATATTTAGAATTGACATGTGGATGCTTACTAGCGGTAGTAAGTTCATTGGATGACTGCCATGAGATCATCACATGGATATCTTATCTAGTGTCGTGATAATCTCATCATAGCAATGGTGCAAGTATCCTTAGACTTGAGGTACTCGAGGATATCTTGAATCTTGATCCGCATTTGACTCCATTCCTTGTTGCCTTCGAGGTAACTCATAGGGTGGTGCTTGAGTGCAACTTGAGGTATTCAAGATAATTGAGTAGCCAATAAAGGATTCACCACTTCGGATTAGCGAAGAGATACCCATGGCCTCTTGTCGGGATCATTACTCGAAATCTCGCCGTGAGTGAATATGTCATGGAGAGTGTCTTCATGGACATATAGAGTAATGAGTCTAGGGCGAGATCTGTTATCACTGGGCTAGACTCTGTCTAGTGAGAGTTGACACTTTGACCATACTCATAACCAAGTGGGGTATAGGATGGTGAAAGGACGAATTGCACGGTAATTGTCTATGGAAGGGTTTGTGATCCAGTTAAGTGATGAATACATCAAACCGATTACTTTCCGGTCAATTGGGGTCATGATGTGTTGCTAGATACGCCATGACTTGCTTCAGATTAATTGTTAATCTAAGTGGCCAACATAACCGGGAGCCTAAAGGGTCACATGCTTAAGAGTGTTTCAGAGAATCTGTAAAATAGTAATTGGACCGAGTTCCAATTATGGAGAGCATTAGGATTAAATGGATCCCGATGGGATTGGGATATGTCCCGATGAGATCGCGACATCAATATTGCTAAGAAAGGTTTAGGAGTGCTTCAAAGACGGGCCCGAGAGGCGGTAGGACCGACCCCAGTTGGACTGGACCTTAGCAATTATATTCTAATTAATTAATTAAGTAATTAATTAATTAATTATTATATATTTATACATGATTTTCGTTGGAATGGGAGAAGAGAAAGAGATATGGCTTTGAAAAGTCAAAGCATGCTTTCTTTATTCATTAATAAATGAATGGCTATTAAGCCATACACATGGCCTAATCTTATTCAAGTTCTTTTAATGGTTAAAAGATATATAAGATGGCTTGTGTGTGGTGTGATGGTCGAGGGTGATGCATAAGAGGAGAAGAAGAGAAAACTTAAGTGTTAAGTTTCTTTAGAAAAATGGTTTTTCAAGTCTTCTCTCATAAGCTCCATCGATTCTTCTCTTCTCCAAGGCAAGGTTTCAACGTGCTCCTCAAGCTCTCCAGGACAGAGGTAAGGTCTAGCAGCCTTTAATCTGTTCTAGCTATTCCCGGGTCAAAGGGGATTGACTCGGTTAGGTTTTCTGATCTCTGCGTGGATCACCTTTAGAGATAGTCTCTATTGGCTATTTAGGTTGATGTCTTCATACGGATACCTGGATCCTGGGGTTCGGGAAGGTCCCGGGAATAAAAATTTTTGTTTTCCGCTGCCGGTACATGTGATGTACCTCCCGGTATTTTCCTACAGTGGTATCAGAGCGTCTGGTATCCCGTATGAAGCTATAACCTAAGCTAGATCAGAAACCCTAAGTGCTGTTGATGTTGATGCATGTGTACTGCCCAGATTTGGTTTCTGTATAGAGATTCTTTTTTCGAAATTTTTCTGCCCAAAAATGTTCATAACATGTTAGAGAATATGTCTATGAATTTTCAGAATTTATCGATTTGATTTGATATAGTTTTGCTAATTAATTCCCTAAGGTTACAGATGCTGTTTTGTGAAACGATTCTGGAACAGGCAGTAGTATAAAATCGAGAATAAATTCTAGAAAAATGGTTTTCTGGATTTTCATTCACCTACATGTCTTTAAGATGTTGGTGAATGTCTTTGAGCATGGAAATTGGATTTCAAGGTGATTGGATATTTATTCACGAATTTATTCTATGTTGTTGGGAATTGCTGTGCTGATGAACACAGATTTTGAATCGGTTTTGTTATTTAGGTTGACTGAGTTTTAGATGGCCTAAAATCCTGAAAAACGTCATGTAGCATTTTCTGAACATTTAGTAACCTATATAATTTTCTCATGATTTATTGAAATTGTTTCATTGATCATTTCAAGCAATGTACAGAACTGGACAGTTTTGGTGAAAATTGTTGGGACTGTTTTGCTTGGCTTGATTGAGTGTGCCTTTTCAGTTCCAATGCCTTGCACCATTTTTAATGTGATTAAAAATGTGTTATCTTGATGTGGTATGATTGCCAAAGTGAATTGCTTGAATTTGTTTATCCTAGAATTTTTTAATGCCGAATTGGTCACATTAGCGTCTCTTTAGTATATTGCATTATCTTGTTTGTTTTGACCGTCATATTTTTATGGCATGTGCTGAAATAAAATTGATAATGTATGTGCTAGCTAGAGATGCTTAGGATGATAATTTGGGCGTTCCTAAATTGTTTGGACATTAATGAGTTTTGACTCATTTCAAGCTTTTCATATAGTTTGACTATTTAAGGCATTCATAGTTCAATGAAGTGTTCATTGAGGCATCAAAATTATCAGATATTACCTTAGGTATGTAGGTGTTGTGAATTGGAATTGCATTAATTGAGGAATTAGTCGATTAGAGATTTTAGCATATTTACCTGGATAAGTCGACTTGTTGATAAAATAAGTCCACTTGTTCAAGTTTTTGGGATAAGTCGACTTGTGGATAGAATAAGTCGACTTGTTGGGATCTCGAGAATAAGCTTCCACTTGTAGTACCTTTTAAGCCCACTTATACATGGGCAGGTGAAATAAGTCGACTTGTGTCAAACAAGTCGACTTGTGTGGGTTGCAATAAGTCGACTTGCATTTGATGAAAGTCGACTTGTGGCATCTCGAGTTGGATGATGGATGATTAAAGGATTGATTCAATGTGATTGATGAAACCTAAATCATTCCATATAGTCCTAGCGACTATGATCCTTCAGCTTGGAGTCTAGAATTCGAAATCCCTCCTCGGAATATGAAAACTAACGCCTTCCATTAATATGGTAAGAACCAGAGTTCTTATAGGGATGGGTTGTTGAGCTAACCTCAAGCTCACTCTATACGAATATGTTCAAACTATGAAAATAAGATTTTCGGATTAATGGGTCGGTTTTCCTAGAAGCGTTGATTTGTTGAGCTAACCTCAAGGTCAACGTGGACAGAGGCGAAGTTGGGTAGCATACATTAGATGTACGCGCATCAAAGAGTTGATACCTGATGAAGTGCACACATCAACAAGTTGATAAGCGATCGATAGTTGTGTCTAAGATGTAATTGGTATATCTGATACCTCCCGAGACATAAGGTGGCTTGTTGAGCTAACCTCAAGGTCATTCTTAATGTCGGTTATCGATGATGCAATTGGTATGACCGATACCTACCGATTGACCTAAGTTGTGGCTTGTTGAGCAAACTCAAGGTCACTCTTAGCAATGTCGGATATCGACCCACTAGGACATTATGTCACATCGTTTCTCTGGATTCGTAAAGAGGGTTATGGATTCTAGGAAACTAGTGGGAGCCATATGCATGTCATGCAAGTCCTTATGATCATGCAGGCATTTCTATTCTATCATTCCTTCTCTCTATCGTGCTAGGTTGATTGAAGAAGTCATTCAGTGTGAATTTTCGCTCTCTATTCTGGACTGAATTTTCTTGATTGGCTAAGGAATCTGAGAATTGTTCTCAGATCTGAGGAACTGGGATACATCCTAGATGTTCCACTTCCAGATGCACCAGCGTCAATGCTTCTGATAAGGATCAGAAAACATATTGTAAGCATCTAAAGGACAGTGATATGGATACTTGCATTATGCTTGTCTTGATGTCACTAGAGCAGCAGCAGCAGCACGAGTCCATGGATACTCACTCTATAGTATTACATCTTAGGGAGCTGTTTGTTGAGTAAGCTCGGTCTGAAAGGTTCAAGACCTCAAGGCTTCTCTTCATCACAAAGATGGCTCTGGGGACAAGCTAGCAAGATACGGATAAGATGAATGGCTATATTGAGAGATTGGTCGTCTTAGGATTTGTAATGGATTATGAGTTAAGTAGAGACTTAATTCTGGTTGGATTGTCTGATGGTTATTCACAGTTTGTGTTAAACTATCGGATAAACCAAATATCCACAACAATTCCTTCTGAGCTGATCAATCTGCTCATGACAACTGAGAAGGCTATCAAGATAGATAGCAAGTGCTAATGGTGGATGCTTCTTCTTCTAAATCAAAGAAGAAAAGGCATAGAAACCAAAGGAAATGTCAACAAGAAGAAGACCAAAGATTCTTCCCAAAAGGATTTTGCTTTCATTGTGGCAAGTCTAGCCACCAGAAGTAAACCGTAAAATCTATCTCGAGTCCTTGAAGCGTAAGAAGGCATCGATGCCTCTACTTCTTCAAATATGTTTGTCATTGAGGTTAATACTATTCTGATCCAAACATATCGGTATTTGATACGGATGTGGCTCATACATATGAAATGATATCGGGGCCTCGGGGACGTGAGAAAGCTCATAAAGGAGAATGGACTTTCGCATGGGTAATGAAGCAAGGGTTGCTACATTAGCCGTATGCACTTATGTCTTGTTACTCCTCTCTGGGCTTATATTCAAATTGGATGATTGACATTTTGTACTGTTTTAAACAAAGAACATATTGTATGTTTTATGTTTAATTAGATTTGGTTTCCATTGGACTTTTAGTAGCAATGGTTGTTCTATTAGTTAGAATGGAATGCTCTATGTAGTATTTGGTACATTATGCAATGGAATTGACATATGAGATATATCATATCCAATTATGAATGTCAATGATGCGAAAAGACATAATCGAGATAATTTAAAATCAACTTACTTATGGCATTGTCGTTTGGCCATATAAATGAGATACGATCGCTAAGCTCCATAAGAGTGGATGTTTAGGGTCATTTGATTATGAATCATATGACACATGCGAATCTTGTTTATTAGGCAAGATGACTAAGTTATCCTTTAAAGGAAAGGGTGAGCAGTGAATGGAATATTAGACCTAATACATTCGGATGTATGTGGTCCGATGTCCATCCATGCCAAAAGTGGTTGTTTTTACTTCATTACTTTTATCGGTGATTATTCACGATATGGGTACATGTATCTAATGAGATACAAATCTGAAGCATTTGAATAGTTCAAATAATTCAGAAATGAAGTAGAAAACTAACTTGGTAAAAGTATGAAGACATTACGATCTGATCGTGGTGGAAAATGCTTACACCAACAGTTTTGGATTATCTCAGAGATCATGAGATTTTATCTCAGTGCACTCCACCTTGCACGCCGCAACACAATGGTGTGGCTGAAAGGAGAAATCGAACCTTGTTAGACATGGTGCGATTGATGATAGGTTTTGCACAGTTTTGGGAATATGCGCTTGAGACAACTTGTTTACTTGCTAAACAAAGTCCATCAAAGACAGTTGTGGTTACTCCATATGGAGATATGGACTAACGAAAATCCTATCTTTCTCATCTTGAAAGTATGGGGTTGTCCTGCTTATGTGAAGCGGACACAGTCAGATTAGCTTGATGCAAAGCTGACAAGTGTTTGTTCGTGGAATATCAATTCTACTTCTTGCCGAGGAACAAAAGTTGTTTGTTTCCAAGCATCTTTGTTTTCTTAAAGAAATAGTTTCTTTTACAAGAGGACAAGGGGAGCAAAGTTGAACTTAGAAGTTCAAGATGCTCGAACAAACACAGATCAACTGCCTGAACTTGAAACTGTAACTCATGTAGATGAGGTAACAGTTCAACCTTCTACTACACACAAATTTCGTAGGTCACGTCGGATACGCTCTGTTCCTGAGAGATATGAATTTCTCGTAAGGGAACAGAATGACGTAATGCTCATAAGAGATGATGAGCCTACTACCTATGAACAGGTTCTAAAAAGTTCAGAGTCTGAAAAATGGCTTTGTGCCATGAAAGCTTAAATGGATTCCATGTACATAAACCAAGTATGGACTTTGGTTGTTACACTGAAGGATAATACCCACGAGGGTGCAAAGGGTTTTCAAGAAAACCAACATGGATGGTAATCGATTACCTATAAAGCGAGGCTAATGGTAAAGGATATCGCCAAAGACAAGGAGTTGACTATGACGAAACCTTCAAATTTCAGAAGCAATGCTTAAATTCATTAGGATACTCCTAGCCATTGCTGCTCATTATGATTATGAGATATGGCAAGTGGATGTGAAGACAGCTTTCCTGAATTGAAATCTACCCGAGGATGTGCATGACACAACCTGAGGGCTTCACTTCCATCGATGGCGAAAAGGTATGCAAGCTTCAGAAATCCATGTATGGATTGAAGCAAGCTTCCAGGAGTTGGATTATCCGTTTAGTTGAGTTAATCAAAGAGTTTGATTTCTCACAAAATTCGGATGATCATTGTGTGCATAAAAAGGTTAATGGGACTGCAATCGTATTCCTTGTGTTGTATGTAGATGACATACTGTTACTCGGAAACGATGTCTCTATGCTGCAATCAGTTAAAATTTGGTTGTCCAATCAATTTGCGATGAAAGACCTTGGTAAAGCAACTTATATCCTTGGGATATAGATTTATGCAGATAGATCAAAGGTTGCTTGGTCTTTCACAAGCATCGTACATAGATGAGATGCTAAAGAGGTTTAGCATGGAACAATGCTATGTACGAGGCCCGATGTATCGTATGCTCTAAATGTTACGAGCAGATACCAATCGGATCCTGGTGAGGGTCACTGGGTGGTTGTCAAGAATATCCTCAAGTACTTGCAAAGCACTAAGGATGTTTTCTTGATGTATGGAGATGGAAATCTCCATGTGAGCAGGCATTCAGATGCCAGTATTTAATCTGATAAGGACAATTCTGAATCACAATCAGGTTATATACATTCACACTGAATAGCGTGGCGGTCAGTTGGAAAGAATTCCAAACAGGAGAGGACTGTTGATTCATCAACCGAGGCAGAGTACCTGCCGCATGAGATGCGCAAAGGAAGCAGTTTGGATCAAGAAGTTCATTACTGAACTTGATCTAGTCCCTAGCTGTGATGGGCCCATAGGATTGTATTGTGATACAATGGGGTGGTGCACAGGCAAAGGAACCAAGGTCTCATCGACGATCCGAACTCGTACTTCGCCGATTCGGGAGATCATTAGTCGAGATCATATCCTGATAGAGAAAATTCCCACAGAGCAAAGTGTTGCTGTTCCGTTGACAAAATCATTGTCACAAGAGAATTGTGATTCTCATGGACTCGCTTATGGTATTAGATACTAAGACGATTGACTTTAGGTCAAGTGGGAGATTTGTAAGTACAAGTCGACTTGTACTACTGATAAGTCGACTTGTTCTTGAAAAAGTACTGATAAGTCGACTTGTACATTGCATAAGTCGACTTATTCAAGGATCGATCTTGTTTATTTGTGCCTAAAGGCAATCCCTTTAGCTGCTTTTTATTCAAATCGTATGCGCATTGAATGAATAAATAAAGAAAAGGCATAATTCATTAATTTGATGTTCATGAACATTGTTTATGAATTGATTGGATCTTTAATCGATTAATGAAGTCCATGATATATGACATAGCATGAAGGAAATTATGATGTGATCATACTATCGAGATTCCTATCATGTGCAATTGTGTCGATATCTAAATTCTCCTAGTCAAAGGATTAATGAGGCGGACATCATTAATCCGGATAGACTAACACATGTCATTTTCCTTGATTGGATCAAGCGGTGGATCTCAAAAGCTGTAAATATGAGATATTTAGAATTGACATGTGGATGCTTACTAGCGGTAGTAAGTTCATTGGATGACCGCCATGAGATCATCACATGGATATCTTATCTAGTGTCGGTGATAATCTCATCATAGCAATGGTGCAAGTATCCTTAGACTTGAGGTACTCAAGGATATCTTGAATCTTGATCTGTACTGACTCCATTCCTTGTTGCCTTCGGAGGTAACTCAGGTGGTGGTGCTTGGGTGCGACTTGAGGTATTCAAGATAATTGAGTAGCCAATAAAGGATTCACCACTACGGATTAGCGGAAGAGATACCCGTAGCCTCTTGTCGGGATCATTACTCGAAATCTCGGCGAGTGAATATGTCATGGAGAGTGTCTTCATGGACATATAGAGTAATGAGTCTAGGGCGAGATCTGTTATCACTGGGCTAGACTACATCTAGTGAGAGTTGACACTTTGACCATACTCATAACCAAGTGGGGTATAGGATGGTGAAAGGACTAATTGCACAGTAATTGTCTATGGAAGGGTTTGTGATCCGGTTCGTGATGAATACATCAAACCGATTACTTTCCGGTCAATTGGGGGTCATGATGTGTTGCTAGATACCGCTCATGACTTGCTCAGATTAATTGTTAATCTAAGTGGCCAACATAACCGGGAGCCTAAAGGGTCACACGCTTAAGAGTGTTTCAGAGAATCTGTAAAATAGTAATTGGATAGAGTTCCAATTATGGAGAGCATTAGGATTAAATGGATCCCGATAGGATTGGGATATGTCCCGATGAGATCGCGACATCAATATTGCTAAGAAAGGTTTAGGTCGTTTCAAAGATCTGCAGGGGCCGATGAGGCCGGTAGGACCGACCCCAGTTGGACTGGACCTTAGCAATTATATTCTAATTAATTAATTAAGTAATTAATTAATTAATTATTATATATTTATACATGATTTTCGTTGGAATGGGAGAAGAGAAAGAGATATGGCTTTGAAAAGTCAAAGCATGCTTTCTTTATTCATTAATAAATGAATGGCTATTAAGCCATACACATGGCCTAATCTTATTCAAGTTCTTTTAATGGTTAAAAGATATATAAGATGGCTTGTGTGTGGTGTGATGGTCGAGGGTGATGCATAAGAGGAGAAGAAGAGAAAACTTAAGTGTTAAGTTTCTTTAGAAAAATGGTTTTTCAAGTCTTCTCTCATAAGCTCCATCGATTCTTCTCTTCTCCAAGGCAAGGTTTCAACGTGCTCCTCAAGCTCTCCAGGACAGAGGTAAGGTCTAGCAGCCTTTAATCTGTTCTAGCTATTCCCGGGTCAAAGGGGATTGACTCGGTTAGGTTTTCTGATCTCTGCGTGGATCACCTTTAGAGATAGTCTCTATTGGCTATTTAGGTTGATGTCTTCATACGGATACCTGGATCCTGGGGTTCGGGAAGGTCCCGGGAATAAAAATTTTTGTTTTCCGCTGCCGGTACATGTGATGTACCTCCCGGGATTTTCCTACAGTGGTATCGAGGCGTCCTGTATCCCGTGTGAAGCTATAACCTAAGCTAGATCAGAAACCCTAAGTGCTGTTGATGTTGATGCATGTGTACTGCCCAGATTTCGTTTCTGTATAGAGATTCTTTTTTCGAAATTTTTCTGCCCAAAAATGTTCATAACATGTTAGAGAATATGTCTATGAATTTTCAGAATTTATCGATTTGATTTGATATAGTTTTGCTAATTAATTCCCTAAGGTTACAGATGCTGTTTTGTGAAACGATTCTGGAACAGGCAGTAGTATAAAATCGAGAATAAATTCTAGAAAAATGGTTTTCTGGATTTTCATTCACCTACATGTCTTTAAGATGTTGGTGAATGTCTTTGAGCATGGAAATTGGATTTCAAGGTGATTGGATATTTATTCACGAATTTATTCTATGTTGTTGGGAATTGCTGTGCTGATGAACACAGATTTTGAATCGGTTTTGTTATTTAGGTTGACTGAGTTTTAGATGGCCTAAAATCCTGAAAAACGTCATGTAGCATTTTCTGAACATTTAGTAACCTATATAATTTTCTCATGATTTATTGAAATTGTTTCATTGATCATTTCAAGCAATGTACAGAACTGGACAGTTTTGGTGAAAATTGTTGGGACTGTTTTGCTTGGCTTGATTGAGTGTGCCTTTTCAGTTCCAATGCCTTGCACCATTTTTAATGTGATTAAAAATGTGTTATCTTGATGTGGTATGATTGCCAAAGTGAATTGCTTGAAGTTGTTTATCCTAGAATTTTTTAATGCCGAATTGGTCACATTAGCGTCTCGTTAGTATATTGCATTATCTTGTTTGTTTTGACCGTCATATTTTTATGGCATGTGCTGAAATAAAATTGATAATGTATGTGCTAGCTAGAGATGCTTAGGATGATAATTTGGGCGTTCCTAAATTGTTTGGACATTAATGAGTTTTGACTCATTTCAAGCTTTTCATATAGTTTGACTATTTAAGGCATTCATAGTTCAATGAAGTGTTCATTGAGGCATCAAAATTATCAGATATTACCTTAGGTATGTAGGTGTTGTGAATTGGAATTGCATTAATTGAGGAATTAGTCGATTAGAGATTTTAGCATATTTACCTGGATAAGTCGACTTGTTGATAAAATAAGTCGACTTGTTCAAGGTTTTTGGGATAAGTCGACTTGTGGATAGAATAAGTCGACTTGTTCAGGATCTCAGAATAAGTCGACTTGTAGTACCTTTTAAGTCGACTTATACATGGGCAGGTGAAATAAGTCGACTTGTGTCAAACAAGTCGACTTGTGTGTGGGCTGCAATAAGTCGACTTGCATTTGATGAAAGTCGACTTGTGGCATGCTCAGGTTGGATGATGGATGATTAAAAGGATTGATTCAATGTGATTGATGAAACCTAAATCATTCCATATAGTCCTAGCGACTATGATCCTTCAGCTTGGAGTCTAGAATTCGAAATCCCTCCTCGGAATATGAAAACTAACGCCTTCCATTAATATGGTAAGAACCAGAGTTCTTATAGGGATGGGTTGTTGAGCTAACCTCAAGCTCACTCTATACGAATATGTTCAAACTATGAAAATAAGATTTTCGGATTAATGGGTCGGTTTTCCTAGAAGCGTTGATTTGTTGAGCTAACCTCAAGGTCAACGTGGACAGAGGCGAAGTTGGGTAGCATACATTAGATGTATGCGCATCAAAGAGTTGATACCCAATGAAGTGCACACATCAACAAGTTGATAGCACTGATCGATAGTTGTGTCTAAGATGTAATTGGTATATCTGATACCTCCCGAGACATAAGGTGGCTTGTTGAGCTAACCTCAAGGTCATTCTTAATGTCGGTTATCGATGATGCAATTGGTATGACCGATACCTACCGATTGACCTAAGTTGTGGCTTGTTGAGCAAACTCAAGGTCACTCTTAGCAATGTCGGATATCGACCCACTAGGACATTATGTCACATCGTTTCTCTGGATTCAGTAAAGAGGGTTATGGATTCTAGGAAACTAGTGGGAGCCATATGCATGTCACGCAAGTCCTTATGATCATGCAGCATTTCTATTCTATCATTCCTTCTCTCTATCGTGCTAGGTTGATTGAAGAAGTCATTGATGTGAATTTTCGCCTCTATTCGGACTGAATTTTCTTGATTGGCTAAGGAATCGAGAATTGTTCTCGATCGAGGAGCCAGGATACATCTAGATGTTCCACTTCCGAGATGCACTCGCCGTCAATGCTTCGATAAGGATCAGAAAACATATTGTAAGCATCTAAAGGACAGTGATATGGATACTTGCATTATGCTTGTCTTGATGTCACTAGAGCAGCAGCAGCAGCACGAGTCCATGGATACTCACTCTATAGTATTACATCTTAGGGAGCTGTTTGTTGAGTAAGCTCGGTCTGAAAGGTTCAAGACCTCAAGGCTTCTCTTCATCACAAAGATGGCTCGGGGACAAGCTAGCATGCAAGATACCCGAAGATGAATGGCTATATTGAGAGATTGGTCGTCTTAGGATTTGTAATGGATTATGAGTTAAGTAGAGACTTAATTCTGGTTGGATTGTCTGATGGTTATTCACAGTTTGTGTTAAACTATCGGATAAACCAAATATCCACAACAATTCCTGAGCTGATCAATCTGCTCATGACAACTGAGCAGGCTATCAAGATAGATAGCAAGTGCTAATGGTGGATGCTTCTTCTTCTAAATCAAAGAAGAAAAGGCATAGAAACCAAAGGGAAATGTCAACAAGAAGAAGACCAAAGATTCTTCCCCAAAAGGATTTTGCTTTCATTGTGGCAAGTCTAGCCACTAGAGGCGAAACTGTAAAATCTATCTGGAGTCCTTGAAGCAGAAGAAGGCATCAGATGCCTCTACTTCTTCAAATATGTTTGTCATTGAGGTTAATACTATTCCTGATCCAAACATATCGGTATTTGATACCGGATGTGGCTCATACATATGAAATGATAGCAGGGCCTCAGGGACAGTAGAAAGCTCATAAAAGGAGAACTGGACTTTCGTGCAGGTAATGAAGCAAGGGTTGCTACATTAGCCGTATGCACTTATGTCTTGTTACTCCCTACTGGGCTTGTATTCAAATTGGATGATTGACATTTTGTACCTGTTTTAAACAAAGAACATATTGTATGTTTTATGTTTAATTAGAGCTGGTTTCCATTGGACTTTTAGTAGCAATGGTTGTTCTATTAGTTCGAATGGAATGCTCTATGGTACTGGTACATTATGCAATGGAATTGACATATGAGATATATCATATCCAATTATGAATGTCAATGATGCGAAAAGACATAATCGAGATAATTTAAAATCAACTTACTTATGGCATTGTCGGCTTGGCCATATAAATGAGATACGCATCGCTAAGCTCCATAAGAGTGGATGTTTAGGGTCATTTGATTATGAATCATATGACACATGCGAATCTTGTTTATTAGGCAAG
The DNA here is from genome assembly GCA_029891385.1 of Erythroxylum novogranatense. Taxonomy (NCBI): domain Eukaryota; kingdom Viridiplantae; phylum Streptophyta; class Magnoliopsida; order Malpighiales; family Erythroxylaceae; genus Erythroxylum; species Erythroxylum novogranatense. Next base: position 83,810,932 of record CM057234.1, read on the forward strand.
ATGACTAAGTTATCCTTTAAAGGAAAGGGTGAACGAGTGAATGGAATATTAGACCTAATACATTCGGATGTATGTGGTCCGATGTCCATCCATGCCAAAAGTGGTTGTTTTTACTTCATTACTTTTATCGGTGATTATTCACGATATGGGTACATGTATCTAATGAGATACAAATCTGAAGCATTTGAATAGTTCAAATAATTCAGAAATGAAGTAGAAAACTAACTTGGTAAAAGTATGAAGACATTACGATCTGATCGTGGTGGAAAATGCTTACACCAACAGTTTTGGATTATCTCAGAGATCATGAGATTTTATCTCAGTGCACTCCACCTTGCACGCCGCAACACAATGGTGTGGCTGAAAGGAGAAATCGAACCTTGTTAGACATGGTGCGATTGATGATAGGTTTTGCACAGTTTTGGGAATATGCGCTTGAGACAGCTGTTTACTTGCTAAACAAAGTTCCATCAAAGACAGTTGTGGTTACTCCATATGGAGATATGGACTAACTGAAAATCCTATCTTTCTCATCTGAAAGTATGGGGTTGTCCTGCTTATGTGAAGCGGACACAGTCAGATTAGCTTGATGCAAAGCTGACAAGTGTTTGTTCGTGGAATATCAATTCTACCTTGCTGAGGAACAAAAGTTGTTTGTTTCCAAGCATGCTGTTTTCTTAAAGAAATAGTTTCTTTTACAAGAGGACAGTGGGAGCAAAGTTGAACTTAGAGAAGTTCAAGATGCTCGAACAAACACAGATCAACTGCCTGAACTTGAAACTGTAACTCATGTAGATGAGGTAACAGTTCAACCTTCTACTACACACAAATTTCGTAGGTCACGTCGGATACGCTCTGTTCCTGAGAGATATGAATTTCTCGTAAGGGAACAGAATGACGTAATGCTCATAAGAGATGATGAGCCTACTACCTATGAACAGGTTCTAAAAAGTTCAGAGTCTGAAAAATGGCTTTGTGCCATGAAAGCCGAAATGGATTCCATGTACATAAACCAAGTATGGACTTTGGTTGTTACACCTGAAGGGATAATACCCACAGGGTGCAAAGGGGTTTTCAAGAAGAAAACCAACATGGATGGTAATCTGATTACCTATAAAGCGAGGCTAATGGCCAAAGGATATCGTCAAAGACAAGGAGTTGACTATGACGAAACCTTCAGCCCCGTAGCAATGCTTAAATCCATTAGGATACTCCTAGCCATTGCTGCTCATTATGATTATGAGATATGGCAAGTGGATGTGAAGACAGCTTTCCTGAATTGAAATCTACCCGAGGATGTGCATGACACTGACCGAGGGCTTCACTTCCATCGATGGCGAAAAGGTATGCAAGCTTCAGAAATCCATGTATGGATTGAAGCAAGCTTCCAGGAGTTGGATTATCCGTTTAGTTGAGTTAATCAAAGAGTTTGATTTCTCACAAAATTCGGATGATCATTGTGTGCATAAAAAGGTTAATGGGACTGCAATCGTATTCCTTGTGTTGTATGTAGATGACATACTGTTACTCGGAAACGATGTCTCTATGCTGCAATCAGTTAAAATTTGGTTGTCCAATCAATTTGCGATGAAAGACCTTGGTAAAGCAACTTATATCCTTGGGATATAGATTTATGCAGATAGATCAAAGGTTGCTTGGTCTTTCACAAGCATCGTACATAGATGAGATGCTAAAGAGGTTTAGCATGGAACAATGCTATGTACGAGGCCGATGTATCGTATGCTCTAAATATTTACGCGCGATACCAATCGGATCTGGTGAGGTCTTTGGGTGGTTGTCGAGAATATCCTCAAGTACTTACAAAGCACTAAGGATGTTTTCTTGATGTATGGAGATGGAAATCTCCATGTGGCGAGCATTCAGATGCCATATTTAATCGATAAGGATAATTACGAATCACAATCGGGTTATATACATTCACTTTGAATAGCGTGGCGGTCGGTTGGAAAGAATTCCAACAGAGAGGACTGTTGATTCATCAACCGAGGCAGAGTACCGCCGCATGAGATCTTAGGAAGCGGTTTGGATCAAGAAGTTCATTCTTGAACTTGATCTAGTCCCTACCGTGATGGGCCCATAGGATTGTATTGTGATACAATAGGGTGGTGCATGAGCAAAGGAACCAAGGTCTCATCGACGATCCGAACTCGCACTTGCCGATTCGGAGATCATTAGTCGAGATCATATCACGATAGAGAAAATTCCCACGAGCAAAGTGTTTTGTTCGTTGACAAAATCATTGTCACAAGAGAATTGTGATTCTCATGGACTCGCTTATGGTATTAGATACTAAGGCGATTGACTTTAGGTCGAGTGGGAGATTTGTAAGTACAAGTCGACTTGTACTCTTGATAAGTCGACTTGTTCTTGAAAAGTCTTGATAAGTCGACTTGTACATTGCATAAATCGACTTATTCAAGGACAGTGATCTTGTTTATTTGTGCCCTAAAGGCAATCCCTTTAGCGCGTTTTATTCACAAATCGTGTCGCATGAATGAATAAATAAAGAAAAGGCATAATTCATTAATTTGATGTTCATGAACATTGTTTATGAATTGATTGGATCTTTAATCGATTAATGAAGTCCATGATATATGACATAGCATGAAGGAAATTATGATGTGATCATACTCTCGAGATTCCTATCATGTGCAATTGTGTCGATATCTAAATTCTCCTAGTCAAAGGATTAATGAGATGGACATCATTAATCCGGATAGACTAGCACATGTCATTTTCCTTGATTGGATCAGCGGTGGATCTCAGCGTAAATATGAGATATTTAGAATTGACATGTGGATGTTTACTAGCGGTAGTAAGTTCATTGGATGACCGCCATGAGATCATCACATGGATATCTTATCTAGTGTCGGTGATAATCTCATCATAGCAATGGTGCAAGTATCCTTAGACTTGAGGTACTCAAGGATATCTTGAATCTTGATCCTGCATTTTGACTCCATTCCTTGTTGCCTTCGGAGGTAACTCATAGGGTGGTGCTTGAGTGCAGCTTGAGGTATTGAAGATAATTGAGTAGCCAATAAAGGATTCACCACTTCGGATTAGCGGAAGAGATACCCATAGCCTCTTGTCGGGATCATTACTCGAAATCTCGGCGAGTGAATATGTCATGGAGAGTGTCTTCATGGACATATAGAGTAATGAGTCCTAGGGCGAGATCTGTTATCACTAGGCTAGACTACTGTCTAGTGAGAGTTGACACTTTGACCATACTCATAACCAAGTGGGGTATAGGATGGTGAAAGGACGAATTGCCGCAGAATTGTCATGGAAGGGTTTGTGATCCGGTTCGTGATGAATACATCAAACCGATTACTTTCCGGTCAATTGGGGGTCATGATGTGTTGCTAGATACCGCTCATGACTTGCTCAGATTAATTGTTAATCTAAGTGGCCAACATAACCGGGAGCCTAAAGGGTCACACGCTTAAGAGTGTTTCAGAGAATTTGTAAAATAGTAATTGGATAGAGTTCCAATTATGGAGAGTATTAGGATTAAATGGATCCCGATGGGATTGGGATATGTCCCGATGAGATCGCGACATCAATATTGCTATGAAAGGTTTCGAATTTGTTTGACAAAGACGGGGCGATGGTAGGGTAGGACCGACCCAGTTGGATGGACCTTAGCAATTATATTCTAATTAATTAATTAAGTAATTAATTAATTAATTATTATATATTTATACATGATTTTCGTTGGAATGGAGAGAAGAAAGAGATATGGCTTTGAAAAGTCAAAGCATGCTTTCTTTATTCATTAATAAATGAATGGCTATTAAGCCATACACATGGCCTAATCTTATTCAAGTTCTTTTAATGGTTAAAGATATATAAGATGGCTTGTGTGTGGTGTGATGGTCGAGGTGATGCATAAGAGGAGAAGAAGAAAACTTAAGTGTTAAGTTTCTTTAGAAAATGGTTTTCAAGTCTTCTCTCATAAGCTTCATCAATTCTTCTCTTCTCAAGGCAAGGTTTCAACGTGCTCCTCAAGCTCTCCGGGACGAGGTAAGGTCTAGCGACCTTTAATCTGTTTCTAGCTATTCCCGGTCAAAGGGTTTGACTCGGTTAGGTTTTCGATCTCTGCGTGGATCACCTTTAGAGATAGTCTCTATTGGCTATTTAGGTTGATGTCTTCATACGGATACGGATCACGGGGTTGGGAAGGTCCGGGAACAAAATTTTGTTTTCATTTGCGGTACATGTGATGTACCTCCCGGGATTTTCCTACAATTTCCTCTCAGGAAAGCAGTCCTCACATCCATTTTCCATATCTCATAATCATAATGAGTGACAATGACTAGGAGTATCCTAATGGATTTAAGCATTGCTTTATAGGTAATCAAATTACCATCCATGTCGATTTTCTTCTTGAAAACCCATGTGCACCCTTTGGGTGCAACAACCAAAGTCCATACTTGGTATTCTTACATGGAATCCATTCAGATTTCATGGCACAAAGCCATGTTCCAGACTCTGAACTTTTCAGAACCTGTTCATAGGTAGTAGGCGCATCATCTCGTATGAGCAATACGCCATTCTGTTCACTTACAAGAAATTCATATCTCTCGGGAACAGTGCGTATCCTACTTAACCTACGAAATTCGTGTGTAGTAGAAGGTTGAACTGTTACCTCATCTATATGAGTTACAGTTGTAGGTTCAGGCAGTTGATCTATGTTTGTTCGAGCATCTTGAACTTCTCGAAGTTCAACTTTGCTCCCACTGTCCTCTTATAAAAGAAACTCTTTCTTTAAGAAAACAGCATGCTTGGAAACAAACAACTTTTGTTCCTCAGCAAGGTAGAATTGATATTCCACGAACAAACACTTATCAGATTTTGCATCAAGCTAATCTCGACCGTCCGCTTCACGTAAGGGACAATCCCAAACTTTCAGATGAGAAAGATAGGGCTTTCGGTTAGTCCATATCTCCATATGGAGTAACCACAATCGCTTTTAATGGAACTCTGTTTAGCAAGTAAGCAATTTGTCTCAAGCGATATTCCCAAGCTATGTAAAACCTATCATCAATCGCTTTAAGTCTATGAGGTTCGATTTCTCCTTTCAGCCACACCATTGTGCTGCGGCGTGTAAGGTGGAGTATACTGAGATAAAATCCCATTATCTCTGAGATAATCCAAAACTATTGGTCTAAGCATTTTCCACCACGATCAGATCGTAATGTATTCATACTTTTACTAAGTTAGTTTTCTACTTCATTTCTGAATTATTTGAACTATTCAAATGCTTCAGATTTGTATCTCATCAGATACAGATACCTATATCGTGAATAATCACCGATAAAAGTAATGAAGTAAAAACAACCACTTATGGCATGGATGGACATCGGACCACATACATCCGAATGTATTAGGTCTAATATTCCATTCACTCGTTTACCCTTCCCTTAAAGGATAACTTAGTCATCTTGCCTAATAAACAAGATTCGCATGTGTCCCTGAGGCCTTGCATATCATTTCATATGTGTGAGCCACAACCGGTATCAAAGACCGATATGTTTTGATCAGGAATAGTATTAACCTCAATGACAAACATAATTGAAGGAGTAGAGGCATCTGATGCCTTCTACTCCTTCAAGAACTCCAGATAGATTTTACAGTTTCGCCTCTAGTGGCTAGACTTGCCACAATGAAAGCAAAATCCTTTTGGGGCAGAATCTTTGGTTTTTCCTTGATGGCACTTCCCTTTGGTTTCTTGGCCTTTTTCTTCTTTGAACTAGAAGAAGAAGCATCCACCATTAGCACTTGCTTGCTATCCTTCTTGATAGCCTGCTCAGCTGTCTTGAGCAGATTGATCAGCTCAGGAATTGTTGTGGATATTTGGTTTATCCGATAGTTTATCACGGATTGTGAATAACCATCAGACAATCCAACTAGAATTAAGTCTCTACTTAACTCATAATCCATTACAAATCCTAAGACGGCCAATCTCTCAATATAGCCATTCATCTTCAGGGCATACTGCACAGCAGATATCCCTGGAGCCATCTTTGTGGTGAAGAGAAGCCTTGAGGTCTCGAACCTTTCAGACCGAGCTTACTCATCAAACAGCTCCCTAAGATGAAATACTATAGAGTGAGCATCCATGGACTCGTGCTGCTCCTGCAGCTCTAGTGACATCGAGGCAAGCATAAAGCAAGTATCCATATCACTGTCCTTTAGATGCTTACAATATGCTTTCTGATCCTTATCAGAAGCATCGACGATAAGTCTGTTGGAAGTGGAACATCTAGGGCGTATCCGGTTCCTCGGATCGAGAACAATTCTCGATTCTTCACCAATCAAGAAAATTCGGTCCAAAATAGAGAGCTAAAATTCTGCTGAAAGTCTTCTTCAATCAACCTAGCGCGATAGAGAGAAGGAATGATAGAATAGATATGCCTGCATGATCATAAGGACTTGCATGACATGCATATGGCTCCCACTAGTTTCCTAGAATCCATAACCCTCTTTACGAATCCAGAGAAACAAAGTGACATAATGTCCTAGTGGGTCGATATCCGACATTGCTAAGAGTGACCTTGGGTTTACCCAACAAGCCACAACTTTGGTCAATCGGTAGGTATCGGTCATACTAATTGTATCATCGATAACAGCATTAAGAATGACCTTGAGTTTTCTCAACAAGCCACCTTATGTCTCGGGAGGTATCGATATACCAATTACATCTTAGACACAACTATCGATCGTCTTTATCAACTTGTTGATGTATGCACTTACATCGGGTATCAACTCTTTGATGCGCGATACATCGATGTATGCTACCCAATTTCGCCTCTGTCACGTTGACCTTGAGTTTACTCAACAAACCAACGCTTCGGTGAAAACCAACCCATTAATCCGAAAATCTTATTTTCATGGTTGAACATATCCGTATAGAGTGAGCTTGGGTTTACCTAACAACAATGACCCTATAAGAACTCGGTTCTTACCATAATAATGGGGCGTTAGTTTTCACATACCGAGGAGGATTTGGGTCTCATCTACTTCTTCTCCAAGCCGTAGGATTATAGTCACCATGACTATATGATATGATTTAGGGCATTTCATCAATCACATTGAGTCTATACCTAAAATCATCCATCATCCTACTATGCATGCCACAAGTGGACTTTCATCAAATGCAAGTCGACTTATGCTTCTGCTCACACACAAGTCGACTTGTATGACACAAGTCGACTTATGTCATCTGCCCACACACAAGTCGACTTGTATGACACAAGTCGACTTATGTCATCTGCCCATGAACAAGTCGACTTACAAGGTACTACAAGTGGATTTATATCGAGATCTTGAACAAGTCGACTTATTCTATCCACAAGTCGACTTATCCAAAATCTTGAACAAGTCGACTTATACCATATACAAGTCGACTTATTAGGAATTTTGCTAAAATCTCTAATCGACTAATTCCTCAATCAGTACAATTCCAATTCTCAACACCATCATACCTAGGGTAATATCTGTGAATTGATGCCTCAATGAACACTTCATTGATTCATGAATGCCTTAAATAGTCAAACTATATGAAAAGCTTGAAATGAGTCAAAACTCATTAATTTCCAAATAATTTAGGAACACCCTAATTATCATCCTAAGCATCTCTAGCTAGCACATACATTATCAAATTTACTTCAGCACATGCCATAAAAAATATGACGGTCAAAACAAACAAGATAATGCAATATACTAACGAGACGCTAATGTGATCACTTAGGCATCCGAAAATTCTTGGAAAAGAAAATTCAAGCAATTCAGTTTGGCAATCATATTACATCAAGATAACACATTTTTAATCACATTAAAAATGGTTCAAGGCATTGGAACTGAAAAAGCACACTCAATCAAGCCAAGCAAAACAGTCCCAACAATTTTCACAAAACTGTCCAGTTCTGTACATTGCTCGAAATGATCAATGAAACAATTTCAATAAATTCTGAGAAAATTGCATAGGTTAGTACATGTTCAGAACATGCGACATGAATTGTTTCAGGATTTTAGGCCATCAAAAACTCAGACAACCTAAATAACAAAACCGATTCAAAATCTGTGTTCATCAGCACAGCAATTCCCAACAGCATAGAATAAATTCGTGAATAAATATCCAATCACCTTGAAATCCAATTTCCATGCTCACAGACATTCAAAAACATCTTAGAGACATGTAGGTGAAGGAAAATCCGAAAAACCATTTTTCTAGAATTTATTCTCGATTTTATACTTATGCCTGTTCCAGAATCGTTTCACAAAACAGCATCTGTAACCTTAGGGGATTAATTAGCAAAACTATATCAAATCAAATCAATAAATTCTCAAATTTCATAGAAATATTCTCTAACATGTTATGAACAATTCTGGCAAGAAAAATTTCGAAAATAATATCAAAATATAAATTCGAAATCTGAACAGATAGCATGCATCAACAGAAAATTCCATTAGAATTTCTGATCTCGCTTAGGTTATAGCTTCATACGGGATACCAGACGCTCTGATACCACTGTAGGAAAATCCTGGGAGGTACATCACATGTACCGGCAGCGGAAAACAAAAATTTTTGTTCCCAGGACTTTCCCGAATCCCAGGATCCAGGTATCCGTATGAAGACATCAACCTAAATAGCCAAAAGAGACTATCTCTAAAGGTGATCCACGCAGAGATCAGAAAATCTAACCGAATCAAACCCCTTTGACCCGGGAATAGCTAGAACATATTAAAGCCTGCTAGAGCCTACCTCTGTCCTGGAGAGCTTGAATAAACGTTGGAAACCTTGGAGAAGTAAAGAAGAAACGATGATGCCTTTAGGAAGAAAGCTTGAAAAACCATTTTTCAAAGGAAACTTAACACTTAAGTTTTCCACTTCTCTTCCAACCCATAAGCACCGTCGACCATCACCTCCTAAGCCTTCTTATATGTATCTTTTAACTCTTAAAAGAGTACCATAAGCTAAGGCCAAGTGTATGGCTTAATAGCCATTCATTTATTAATGGATTAAAGAAATGAACTTTGAAAAGTCAAAGTTAATCCCTTCCATTCTCCCATTCCAACGACACATGCTTATATATATATAATAATTAATTAATTAATTACTTAATTAATTAATTAGAATATATTGCTAAGGTCCATCTAACTGGGGTCGGTCCTACCGACCTCATCGGGCCTCCTCGGTCTCAAACTTGACTCAAAACCTTTCTTAGCAATATCGATGTCGCGATCTCATCGGGACATATCCCAATCCATTGGGATCCATTTAATCTAATGCTCTCCATAATTGGAACTCTGTCCAATTACTATTTCTGAGATACTCTGAAACACTCTTATCGTGTGACCCTTTAGGCTCCGGTTATGTTGGCCACTTAGATTAACAATTAATCTCGAGCAAGTCATGGCGGTATCTAGCAACACATCATGACCCCAATTGACGAAAAGTAATCGGTTTGATGTATTCATCACGAACGGATCACGAACCCTTCCATGACAATTACCGTGCAATTCGTCCTTTCACCATCCTATACCCCACTTGGTTATGAGTATGGTCAAAGTGTCAACTCTCACTAGATCGAGTCTAGCCCAGTGATATCGGTTCTCGTCACGGGACTCATTACTTTATATGTCAATGAAGACACTCTTCATGACATACATGCTGGCCACCTTAGTAATGATCCCGACAAGAGGCCATGGGTATCTCTTACGCTAATCCGTAAGTGGTGAATCCTTTATTGGCTACTCAATTATCTTGAATACCTCAAGCCGCACCCAAGCACCACCCATGAGTTACCTCTCGGAAGGCAACAAGGAATGGAGTCAAAGCACGTGATCAATATTCAAGATATCCTTGAGTACCTCAAGTCTAAGGATACTTGCACCATTGCTATGATGAGATTATCAACGACACTTAGATAAGATATCCATGTGATGATCTCATGGCAGTCATCCAATGAACTTACTACCATTAGTAAGCATCCACATGTCAATTCTAAATATCCGATATTTACAGCTTCGAGATCCACCGCTGATCCAATCAAGGAATATGACATGTGCTAGTCTATCCGGATTAATGATGTCCGGTCTCATTAATCCTATAACTAGGAGAATTTCGATCTTGACATAATTGCACATGATAGGAATCTCAGTAGTATGATCACATCATAATTTCCTTCATGCTATGTCATATATCATGGACTTCATTAATTGATTAAAGATTCAATCAATTCATAAACAATGTTTATGAATATCAAATTAATGAATAATGCCTTTATTTATTTATTCATAAAGTGCACTACGACTTTGAATAAAAGCGCGCTAAAGGGATTGCCTTTGGGCACAAATAAACAAGATCGAGCCTTGAACAAGTCGACTTATCCAATGAACAAGTCGACTTATCGGTACCGAACATGTGTAAGTCGACTTACACATGGTACAAGTCGACTTATCACTTACACTTTTAACTCTTGGACTTTCTTCAAACTCTTGCTTAATCTCTTGGAAAATCCAACCCTAGCTCAAGCTTTTCTTCTTTCCTCCTTTCTTCCTCTCATTCACGACATTTCCTCCTCTTCTCCCTTAATTTTCGTATTCTCTTCTTCTCCTACTACTAACTCACTTATTCTCCTTCCTTTTATACTCTTCTTCATTCACTTAAGCCCAAGGCCCAAGTCCACTCCTCTTCCCTCTTCTTTCCTTCTTCCTTCCTTCTTATTTTCCTACTACAACTTAAGCTCATTTCATTTATATCCTCTCTTCTTTATTCATTTCATTTGGACCCAAAGCCCAATTTATTCTTCCTTCTTTCTTCTCATCCTACTAAATCACTTAAGTCCAAACCATTTCTTCTTCTTTTCATTTGATTTAGGCCCATTATTCTCTTAGGCCCAATTAAACTCTAAAATCTTAAATTCAACTAACACATTTAATTGTATTAATTCATGCCACCTAACTCATTACTCTCTTTTAATCCTCTTCTTTTTATATCACCACTTAAGCCCAACTTGAGTCCAAGGCCCATTTAACCCTTAATACATTTATAACCTGCATAACACCTTAATACACTTAATCTGTTGGGACCCGATCCGGAGACCGGCGCCCCAACCGAAAAACGGTAGACGGAACGAATCACAAAGAGGCGGAACGAATAAACGATTGATCACAAAGCTCAACAAATCATTAACGAATCGAAAGCAAATCGAATAGACACCAATTTCTGATACATAACAAAACGGAGCCGACATCCGTGAACAAGTATCAAAGAAAGCATTTGCGTTGGAAACCTTAAGACTATCAGTCAAAACTAATCCAATCCGTGTACATTTTTTTTCTTTCATTTTCATTCCATCTCTTACAAAGTGACTTCAATATCCAATTGAAATCATTCGCACTCAAACTCAATTTATTTGCTTCTTCATATACAATCATATCTCATCGATTTAAACTCTCACTTTTCATTTCCATAAAATCGCGCCCATTCCAATTTAAATACCATCAATTCTCAAACGATTAGCACTTTAAATATTCAGACCAACCATCACAGTCATATGCCCAATTTCCATACACAAAATCCATAACTCGAATCATAATTCATTTTATTATTCCATATACAAATCCATAACTTAATCCAATACATATGTCCAGAATTCAGAACACATTCTCAAAATGAATACACAACAATTCTAAATTTCTTAGCGATCGCTTAGCTAAACAAATTATACCATATGAACACATACAAATGGAAACCTTCACTTTTCTTTACCCGATCTTCTTCTCATCACCTGTGGATGGGAATGAAGGGGGTGAGCTTATAGCTCGTGGGTAACAGTTTATAACAAATAAATAAGCAAAACCTTTTAAAATGTTCTTTTCTTTTCTTGCGAAACTTTGTTTGAAACCCATAAAGCACATTTTCAAAAGTTCTTCTTTTCGAGAGTCAATTCACAATTTCCGAAATATGAATGCATCAATCATAATACTTCACAATGCAAATGCACACATAACGACTCAAGAGTTCCGTAAACACAACGAATAAACCGAAGTTTATCGTAAACACAATGAGTCCGATTTCTCGGGATCTCGTGGCCTCTAACAGGCAAAAGCGGGCTTAAACGTCGGCGTGCACGTGACTAACTAAACGTTCCTCTCTCGCCCAAACACAAGCACATAATCATGCTTAAATCAATTATCGAATACTCTTTTTCGAATATACGAAATGCCATGAAATGTTCGAGGCATAACTGATCGGCAGCTTATCGTTCAATTTAAGAATTGATCCTCAGAAACCGGTCAAATAAAATTTGTACCAAGGATTGTCTGAGGATGCAACCTCGAATTCGACTCTCAAGGAACCAAATGTACTAAGCGATTCTAAGATTAGCCTAATGTTTGAATGATGCATGCAATTAAAGCAATAAAAAAAAGGGGGGTTTTGATTTGATTAACTAAAAATTAAACTAAGCCAAAGTAAGAATAAATGTTTTTGGGATTTTAAGAAAGCTAAACGATTGAAATTAAACAAGTGTGAAATCAAATTACTAAAACTCTATTGAAAATGCAACTTGGATTATCATCGTTCAAATAATTTTCAGGGTTTGAAATCCACTAAGTTTCGAAATGTAAACCTTAACAACTCGTTAAGTCCAAGGATTTGATTAATCAACTCGATTAGTCAAATCTTGTTAAAACCATTAGTGTGAAAAATTGGATAAACAATTGCAATAAGTTAATCAGATAATAACACAGCCAACCCAACCAAGCACAACTAGGCAGATCAAATTAATCAGTGTAAAAATCTGAATAACATGGCCGTCTATTTTTGCCCTAAATGGCAAGATTTTATAGGAGGTTGTGCGGGCCGGGTCAGAACAGAGGATTAATTTCCATTTATAGTCCGGGTTACCCGACATTCGTTGCGGCGAATGAGTTTGGTCACTCATCGCAGCGAATAAATTAAATACCATTAATTTGTTGCGGCGAGTGGAGGTATTGGTTCGCCCCAGCGAATCTTGCGGCGTGTTGACTTCTTGAATGTTGACTCCTTTGGTCCTACAAAATACAACTCATTTGCAGTATCAATTGTCCCAATAAAAATTATGCAGAATTAATGACAAATGACAACAAAATACTGACAATGTGTAATTTATCAAAACTCGATATGCGGGACCAAAATAAGCATAAAATCATAGATCGTGAGTCAACGGATGCATAATTACTAGAGAAAGCGGGCCTAATTTATAGTATAAATTTGGTCGATCAAATCTCCCACACTTAAACCTTTGTACTCTGAACAAAGCTTATAAGAGTCAAAAGGTACAAAAGTAAAGAAAATTCTGCCCCATGCTCAAACAACAACCAAAATTGACTCAATCCACTTTATCGTAATTCTAACGCAAAGAAATTGAAAGAGTGCTAATAAAACAAACATTGAAAGAATTTAAGCACAAGAGATTGAACAACGGAGAATCACTCGGGATATGGTGTTTACGCTCAACTCACTTGTATAGTAGGGATATTTTCTCTCAATCTACTTAATACATCTCCTACCATAAGCTTGTATCAATTTTATTTCTCCACTACAAGGACTATCAATTTGAAGATCAAGAGGTCTTTAAGGGTTGTAATGAGCGGAAGGCTAAATGAATGGATGATGTGAGAAAAGAAAATATGAGCATGGCATAAAATGAGGGATCGATGTCGATAATCTATCTGAAACTAGACCTCTACTAAACTAAATTTTGATTGATTTTTTAACTAATCCCATTTTGGGATTCAATACACATTATTATCCCTTTTTGGAATAAACAAGACTAACTTTTTTCTTTTTTTCTTTTTTCACTAAAATAGAACAAACCGACTATTGACGTCATCTGAAAATAATGCATGCAAATGCTCATGAAGAAGGCTCAAAGGGCTAGCAAGGAGCGGTGTTTAGGGGTTGGTGTTTGGGGAAAGGGCTGAAAGAAAGAACGCTCTATCATATCCACAAAATCTAGTCCATCAAGCTTTGAGTAAAAGCCACACAAGTTCTAGAAGCATGAACTAAGCAGATGCACACACAAAATGTAGAAGAAAATCTTTGGCTCGAATATCCTTCCAACAAGGTTTTGTCTCGATGATCAATCTCAAAACTTAAAACTTAAATGCTACCTTGTTAGCATGCTCCCATTTACTTTGTTTTGAAAACTTCAAAAGTTAAAATTTTGCCAAAACCAATTATCGTTTGAAGAATGGAGAGCATTTTCACAAAACTCAAGTATCGAGTTTGAAACTTATAAGGGCTTTGCATGCAAGGGCACAAAAGAACGAGTGCATAAAATGTTTGATTGAGTCCAAATTTATCAGTAAAAGCAACGGGCCCTAAAATTATGCATAAGTTTTAATAGATGTACAATGCAAAATATAAAAGGGGCGGCTCCCCACACTTAAACATGGCATTGTCCTGATGAAAAAAGTAACAGGCACAGAGGAAACGAAACAAAATAGACAAAACAGAAATATGGATATAGCATGAAGCTCAAAGCGACAAGTTCGCAACATGAAGGATTCAAAGAGCTAGCCTAGAACAAAAGATATCGAATAAAAGAAAATACAGCAAAAACAAAAATAACCGTAAGACAGAAGAACATGCTAAACTAAGCAGAGGATCATCCTCAGCAGGCGGTTCGGGAGGGCAGCAACACGAGGAGCACGAAAAAGAAGGTGAGGTGGAACTATAGTAAAAGAGTTAGGAGCATTTGTGACCGGAGGCTAAACGGTGATCAAGACGAGTGGTAATCATGTTCATTATGGGCGGAAGGTCTCTGGTCAGCCTCCATTTGAGTCTCAAGGCAGCGGATGTCCGCTCAAGCATGGTCACCTCGGGAGAAGCCGAGGCAGCTGCAGTGGAGGAGACTCACGAGACGGAACCGCGGAGGGAGCAAAAGGAGGAGGTTTCTCGCTACTGCTAGCATTGTGAGTTTGAGACATGATTCCTGCAATTACAAGTAATAGAAACAAAACTTAACCGGCAAAATCATACAGAATCACCCTCCTCGTCGCGACTCACGCTCGGAAGTCACCACGAATAGAGGTCCGCATCCATTCGTCGCGACGAGCAGGGGTGTTCGCTGCGATGAATGGTACCCTAACTAAACATTAAAAAACGAAAATGAAAGCGAACAAAGAAAAGAGGCTTACGAGAGTCGATAGTGGAGGGAGACTTTGAAGGAGGCGACTACGGAGGAATGAGAGCAGAGGTGGCGAAGAAGCGAGAGAATGAGGGAGAAAAAGAAAGAGGAAGAAGGAGAATAAATAGGGTGAGAGGCAAACAAAAGGGCACGAAAGGAAAAAAACGGAAAGGGTCCTTGGACAAAAGAGATGTCCAACGGTTCGGAGGGTTCGTCATGACGAGGCGATGCTAGGCCTTGGCGAATAAAGCATAAAACCCTACATTAGCATGGCGAACAGCAAAGTTAACTGCGGCGAATCCCAAAACATCCCACGTATCAACCATTCACTTCAATCTAATCATGCTTTAGTAAACTAGAAAGATCATAGAGCTAACAAAGGAAATCAAATTATTTGCAATGAGCGAAAATCCTACCTAACTACATTTAAGCCTATTGATTGGGTCTTTCCCCCACACTTAAACAATGAATCACAACGATAAAAATTTGCAACAAAAGCAGAGACATATAACAGATAAACAAGTGAGGGAAAGAAGTAACCTGATAATTACGGCGGTTGAGGAGTCCCATGATAGAGCTTCGAGCGGATGTCCATTGACCGAAATCGCATGCCGGTTTGTTCTGCAAAAGTTCTATCATACCAAAATTATGTACTTTAACTACCACATAAGGCCCTTCCAACGATGATTGAATTTGCAGTGTGAATGTGAAGCGGGCTTTATACAAGAGCACTTTGTCGCCTTCCTTAAAAGTCTTTCGGAGAAGAATCTTGTCATGTATCGTTTGGCCTTTTCCTTGTAGAGCCGAGAGTGCTCATATGCTTCAAGTCGCAGCTCCTCTAATTCTTGCGGTGGAGTTTCCTTTCCATTCCGATAGGTCAAAATCCATGTTGCATTGTTTTATTGCCCAATAGGCCTTATGCTCTAGCTCCACGGGTAAATGATGGCCTTTCCATAAATCAACGGTATGGGGACATTCCTATCGAGGATTTATAAGCGGTCACGATCATGCCGATGCTTCCTCTAAATGCGAGACTCAATCCTTTTAGAGGCTTGACTATCCTTTCCAAAATGTGCTTAACCTCTCTGTTTGAAACTTCTACTTGACCATTGGTTTGTGGGTGGTAGGCGGTAGAGACCTTATGGGTAACTCAAATTTGGAAAGCAAGTTAGTAATAATCCGGTTGCAAAAATGGGTCCCACGATCACTCACCTTCGCCTTGGGAATTCCAAATCGATGAAGATATTGGATTTGAGGAATTTAGTGATCGTCACAGCGTCATCTTGTCTAGTGGGTACAGCCTCGATCCATTTCAAACATAGTCCACTCTAAGAGAATATACACGAACCCGAGCGATGGGGAGCGGTCCCATGAAGTCGATACCCCAAACATCAAAGATTTCGCAGAACATCATTGGTTGTTGCGGCATCTCATGGCGCTTCCTAACCCTCCAAAGCGTTGACACTTGTCGACGCTTGGCAAAAATGGAAAGAGTCCGAAAAATTGTAGGCGGAAGAATCTCGAATCCAAAACTTTTCTATTTGTTCTTCTAGCACTAAAATGTCCCCATGAGACCATGGAGTGGCAAGTCGATAGTATGTCATTGAATTCCTCATCGGTGACACATCGACGAATCACTTGGTCATTGTGATATCTTCAAAGGTAAGGCTCGTCCCAAATGTAATCCGAAGCTTCACTCTTGATTTCGAGCACGCCCCCAAGTCATCTGAGCGGGGTTAAATTTGTCATTAAGTAATTGACAATATCGCATACCAAGGCTCCTTGAGAGCTGCGGCACAGGGGCGTAATCCGGAAAAGAATCCAAGTCGGTCGGAAGAGTCCACTCCTTTAGTATCTTGTGGTAGTGCCTTTCGGATGGTCACTACTTGGTTTCTTTGCTAGCTCGATCTTTAATGTCAATATCAAACTCTTGAAGGAGCAAAGTCCAACGGATCAATCTGGGTTTCGATTGTGGCTTCGTCAAGAGGTACTTATGATTCGTGATCGGTGAAAATGATGACATGGGAATGGAGCAAATCTTGCGGAATTTTTCTAATCGAAGATTATTGCAAAGAGCTCTTTCTCGGTTGTGGTGTAGTTGGCTTGAGTGGATCTAAAGTTACGGACGCGTATGCAATAACTCGAGCTAACTTCTCTTCATGTTGTCTAACATGGCTCCCACAAAGATAATTGGAAGCATCACACGAAAGTTCAAAAGGCAAATGCCAAGCAGGGCAACGAGAATAGGAGGAAATGAGTTTGGCTTTAAGTGTATCAAAAGCCTTTTGGCATGAAGCATCAAACTCAAATTTCTCATCCTTTTGCAAGAGTTTTGAAAGGGAAGGGCGATTTTGCTAAAATCCTTAATAAATGCTTTGTAAAATCTGCATGACCTAGGAATGACACGATATCGCAGACGCAGTAGGATAAGGCGGGAAGATATGAATTCGATTTTAGCTTTGTCGACTTCAATTCCTTTCTTTGAAATCAAATGTCCAAGCACAATATCCTCATTTACCATAAAATGGCATTTTGAAGTTAAGGATCAAGTTCTTCTCGATGCATCTCTTAAGAACTTTAGTCGGGTTAAAGAGGCAGAATCGAATGAATTGTCGTGAATTGTGAAGTCATCCATGAAGACTTCCATACTTTCTTCAAAAATCGCAGAAGACGGCCATCACACAATTTGGAAGGTACAGGGGCATTACATAAACCAAAAGGCATCTGCGATATGCAAAGGTTAGAAGGGACAAGTAAATGTGGTCTTATCTTGGTCCTCGGTGCAATGGGTACCTGGAAGTACCCGAGAAACCATCTAAGAAACGAGAACGCGATTTCCGGCTAGCCTTTCTAGCATCGATCGATGAATGGCAAGGAAAATGGTCCTTTCAGTGGCGTCGTTTAATTTGCGATAGTCAATACAAACTCGCCACAATTTTGCACTCTAGTAGGATGAGTTCATCCTCTCATTTTCACCACAGTGATCCCGCTCTTTTGGGAACCACTTGAATGGGGTGACCCATTCACCGGAGATGGGATAAATAATCCCAAAGACTTAATGACTTTGTGATTTCCTTTTCACTACATCCGAGTTAAGCGGGTTCAATCTTATTTGGGGTTGCCTTACCATCTTGAAACCCTCATTCAACAATATCCTATGAGTGCAAAGGGCGGGCTAATCCGGTATGTGCGCTAATGACCACCCTATTGCGGCGCTTATGCTCATCAACACTTTCAAAGTTGCTTTTCTTGAGCTCGAATAATGAATTTGCAATTATGTGGTAATTTATTATTGGGCTCGTAAAAGCGTATTTCAATGAGTGAGGTAAGGGCTTTAGTTCTAACTCTGGGGTTGTAAAATGGAAGGACCAACTTAGGAAGCTCGAGGAGAAAAGGTTTCTGCATTTTACGGACAATTGAAAGAATCAATCAAGAATTCTCTTGGATGCGGCGAACACAATTCAAGATTAGGCGACTTATCGTGAGATCCTCATCGAGTCCGAATGAGTAGAAAGAGCGCTAAGCATGTTGACTCAAGGAGTGAGTAATCCTCGTGTGGGTGTTTCATGGCTTCGTACATGTTGAAGCTTATTGATCGATCACCTACCTCCATGGTAATCTTGCCTTCCATCATATTGATATTTGTACCAGCCGTCCGAAGGAAGGGTCGGCCAAGAATCAAAGAAGTGTCTGCCTGACTTCAGAGGTCATGTCCAACACGTAAAAATCGGTAGGAAACACTAAACTTTTCACTTGGACCAAGATGTCCTCGATGATTCCCACTGGATGTCGGAATGATCTATCAGCCAACTGTAAGACTACCGAAGTAGGCTTTATGCTCTTAACGCCCAGGGCTTCATAGACAGATTTCGGCATTACGTTAATCGCCGCTCCCAAATCCAATAGAGCTCTTCCAATGGTCACCTTTCCCATAACACAAGGAATGGTGAACGATCCTGGGTCTTGGCTCTTTACAGGGATTTGGGGCTTAAATAAAGCTGGCACATTTGAGCTTACTTGGACACGTTCGTTAGGCCTAAATTTTTGCTTGTTTGTGCACAAATCGTTCAGGTACTTGGCGTAAGCCGGCACTTTCTTAATCAAATCCAGCAGGGGCACGTTGACTTCAACCTTCCCAAACAGGTCAATGATTTCTTTTTCGTGTTTGAGCTCATTGACTCTCTTGCTCATCGAGATCTGAGTTCGAAAAGGAGGTCCTTTAAGTTGGTGGTTCATTTACGCCGATTTATCCTTATCAATTTTCTTCCTAAAATGCTCGATGATTGCTCTTTTATCCTCAATGTTGATTGCTTCTTGTTCCTCAACAATTCTTCTTCACGATCACTCTCTGAACCCAACGGCTTGCTTCTCTCTCACTTGAGGCGCTTCTTCGACCTCAATTTCCTCGGTGCATTCTTCTTCTTCAGGAATGTCGAAATGCACTTTCTTTCCACTCCTCAACTCAATTGCATTTAAACTCTTTGGGTTAATCACAGTGTTAGAAGGAATGGTTCCGCTACTCCTAGCTTGGTTGTCACTCAAATTATTAGACAATTGAGTGACATATGAGTTCAGGTTCTCGGCCTTGTTTTCCCATTGATCCATGCGTTTTTCCAAGGCACTAAAGCGGGCAGCATTCTTAGCGGAGTCCTGTTGGATGAGGTTCGCGATGGCGTTGAATTGATTTGCTGTGGATGTTCGTTCCTCTTTCATCAACGTCATCATACTGTGTAGCAGCTGGGTAGTGTCCTCCTTGGGTGGCGGTGGTTGTTGCACCGTCAACGCTTGTTGATCCTGGAACTGGTTTGTAGATTGACCAGCTCCACTCCCTTGCCGAAAGCGGTTGGGTGCTCTTCTGCGTTACTTCTCCAATTAAAATTAGGATGAGATCTCCATCCTTCATTATAGGTGTTGATGCAGGTCCCCTTTTGATTTTATGCGCTTGGGTAGACCGCGGAGCACACTTCTTCATACCTTCCGGACAAACGCTGAAATGTGCATCACCGATCCACAAGATTCGCAACTAGGTGCGACGATTCGATGGAAGGTGACAGGCGATGCATTCAAATTCTTAAGCTCCGTAGTAATTGAGGATAACTAGGAAGTTATCCGATGTTCTAAGGAATCTACTTTCGATTCGGGCTCTCCATTCTCTTAGTTTGAGCCGTCATGGCTCCTACTTCATTCACATTCACGGAATCGCGGACCTATCTTCGTTGATGATTGGGGCCATCCTATTTATCGGGGCCCAAGCTTACAGTGCGGTGAGGTCAATCAACGAACCTCCGACGCAGCATCCAACATTCCCTTTTCACGATTTTTCACCCCATCGTAAAATATTGAACCAATTGTTCATCGAGGATCGATGATGGGGCACCGAGATAACAGATCTTGGAATCTGTTCCAAAAGTCATATAAGGATTCGTAATCACCTTGGCGAATAAATCTCTTTTCGCATCGACGAAGTCTCGAGGATGGAAAATATTTTTCCAGGAAAGCTTTCCGCAAGTTGGCCCAACTATGATAGGGATTCGCGACATGTCTTGGGAGGCTCATGTACCACTCCCGGGCCTTTCCTTCTAACGACAAGTGGAATACCTTCCACAGCACCTGGTCCAGATGTGCTCCTACAGGCTTCATACTTTGACAAATCATTGTGAGGGCCTGAAGATGCATGTAGGGGTCCTCTCCCGCCAAACCGTGAAATTTGGGTAGGGAGTTAATCAATAAACCTTTAACTCCGAAATTTACGTCGAAGTTAGGAAGCGAAGAGTGAAAGGATCGTAGTTTCGTCCGAGGTTGTAGCTTCTCGGATGGTTCTCGTCGATGTTCGCATTGTTTTCATCTACGCGTTCTGGTCACCGTTAAGACCGTGATCTCCATTTGGGGTAGTTGGTGGGATATTCTTGGTGTTCGATCATCTCAGATTCTAGTCGATCTAGTGTCTTTAAGTCTTTCTTGCTCTCTCTTGTTTTCCTAAGTTGTCTAAGGTGTCGCTCAATTTCAGGTTGAAAATGAACTAGCCTAAGTCTACGGGCATGCACAAGAGAAGTTCACCTAAGATAGCTCACTAAAACGACAAATGGATAGCAAGGCTTCAATTCACTCGAGTTATTGCGGACGTATAGAAACTCGTTGCGGCGAATTGAATAAATTATAAGTTTATTGCGGCGAATATATGAACTTCATTCTGGCGAAGATATGAACTCATTGTGACGAGTTAGAAGCCTGAAGCGAGAAAGCAAGCGAAATTAACTTAAAATTAAGCACAAATAACAAAAACAATCGAATAAACACTTAAAAGAAAGCGAATGAAATCACAAACAGAATAACACTAAAACACTTAAGCGAGCGAAATTAAATAAAATTATGCAATGCAAACAAAATGCAACGACAAAATTAAAATCAAAACAAACACCGGCTAACCTAGAGAACCAATTAATTTGATTCCCCGGCAACGACGCCAAATTTGATCGGCAGCTTATCGTTCAATTTAAGAATTGATCCTCGAAACCGGTCAAATAAAATTTGTACCAAGGATTGCAATACAGGATGCAACCTCGAATTCGACTCTCGAGGAACCGATGTACTAAGCGATTCTAAGACTAGCCTAATGTTTGAATGATGCATGCAATTAAAGCAATAAAAAAAAGGGGGGGTTTTGATTTGATTAACTAAAAATTAAACTAAGCCAAAGTAAGAATAAATGTTTTTGGGATTTTAAGAAAGCTAAACAATTGAAATTAAACAAGTGTGAAATCAAATTACTAAAACTCTCTTGAAAATGCAACTTGGATTATCATCGTTCAAATAATTTTCAGGGTTTGAAATCCACTAAGTTTCGAAATGTAAACCTTAACAACTCGTTAAGTCCAAGGATTTGATTAATCAACTCGATTAGTCAAATCTTATTAAAACTCATTAGTGTGAAAAATTGGATAAACAATTGCAATAAGTTAATCGATAATAACACGACTAACCCAACCAAACACAACTAGGCGGATCAAATTAATCGATGTAAAATCCGAATAACATACATGAGACTTCATGTATTTTGACCTGAAAAATCTACAAAAGTAATATCCAAATCTCAACATAATGTCAACACACGGCTAAAACTATTAACCACACTAACCTAGCTATATCAATGCATACTCCAACTCGGATCTATACATAAATATACCTAGACTTGAGACATTAGTGATTACCCCTATTAAACTTTGGTGAACTCCAATCCTTGCTACATGTTCAAGAGAATGGAGCGCTTAGCCGACCATAACTCTGGATGAACTCTTGTTGTTGGAATATCACCGTGGTTCATGATTCCAACGACGAGCGAGGAAGGATCTGAACAAATGATGTCTGATGGAGCGGATGAAGAAAGCTGGAAGCTTGCGGACGTAGTGCAGTGCGGTGAATAACACCGCAAATAAAAAGCGAACAAAAACTATTAGAAGCGAAGGAGAAGATGAAAAGAAGAAAGCGGAGAAGAACGAAGAAAAGGGAGGAAAAGAAAAACTCTGTGCGGCCGTCTGTTTTTGCCCTAAATGGCAAGATTTTATAGGAGGTTGTGCGGGCCGGGTCAAAACAGTGGATTAATTTCCATTTATAGTCCGGGTTACCGACATTCGCTATGGCGAATGGTACATAATCGCCCTTGGCGAATGAGTTTAGTCACTTCGTCGCGTGAATAAATTAAATACCATTAATTTGCTGCGGCGAGTGGAGGTCTTGGTTCGCCCCAGCGAATCTTGCGGCGTGTTGACTTCTTGAATGTTGACTCCTTTGGTCCTACAAAATACAACTCATTTGTAGTATCAATTGTCCCAATAAAATTATGCAGAATTAATGACAAATGACAACAAAATACTGACAATGTGTAATTTATCAAAACTCAATGTACGGGACCAAAATAAGCATAAAAAACATAGATCAGGAGTCAACAGATGCATAATTACTAGAGAAAACGGGCCTAATTTATAGTATAAATTTGGTCCAATCAATAACACAAATGTATTTGCAATTCATCAATAATGATTTTTCAAATCATTCATGCAATAATGCAACATTAATGATGCAATTGAAATGAGAAGAATCTCTTTGTTTAAAGACAACAGTAGTGGCTTATAATTTTTATTATAAACAGGTACCCACCTCGAATCGATGCTAGAAACTTGTTCCTCGCTCTAATTTGTCCATTGGTTCCTTCTTTCTTCCAATATAACTTCACCTAAAGCAATTTCACCCAAATTCAACATCATAAATAACTAAATCCTCAAATTGAACTTAGAAAACATAAATCCCTCATATATTCAAGCTTTCTAAATCACAAATTTCCAAAATCCCCAATTTACAAAATTGGGCATAAACCCTAATTAATTTCCATCCAAAATTAAACCCATAATACATAGAAATCAACAAAATTAACTTCATACTCCACAAACCCATTCCATTTTCCATGATTCTAAACCAAAACTTGAGAAACTCAAATCTTAAAATTGCTCTTACCTCATTTCTCCTCCATTTTCGGATTTTCTTGGTTCGAGGGAAGCTCTTCATCCTCCACCTTTTTCTCTCTTGGAATGACATTAAAATCTCTCTTCAGTGGTAGAAAAATCGAGCCCTAGCTTTCTCCCTTTTCTCCACCAAACTTGCTCTCCTCTCTCTTCTCTCTTCTTCTCTTATTCCTTCTTTTCTCTTAAGTGTCGTGGGTTGCCTCTTAAAATGACAGCCCACTTGCTTTTATAGTGCCATGACCTTTAATGAATGAGGAATGACTCATAAGTCCCTCCATTTAAGCCTATAAACTTAAGCCTTTAAGTAAACTTCCAAAATTACCCCTCCATTGGTCTTTAAAACTGACATCTTGTCTAATTATTTCGATCAGGTAAATGAAGCCATTTGACAAAACTTTCTTCTAGAGAAATGTTCCTCTATGTCTTACGAATCCAACCCTTTAAGAATCAGATCAATCAGAGCTCTATAGCTCAAGATATCTCCAAAATACTGAACACTGTTCAAACTTTTATAACCGATCAGTTCACGAAAATCCGAGCTATCTTTCCCCATTTAATTCCAAAACTGATCTATATAATATGAAAAGATAGAAAAATGTCTTAGAAATCCAACGCTTCAAAAATCGACTCAATCGGAGGTCTACACAAAAAGTTATGGCTAAAAAAAGGAAGAGGGTCAAAATACCAAAGGGCGATGATGTCAAGACAGACAAATTAAATGCATGATGGCGTCAACCTGAGCATAAAAAATTAAATGCGTGGTGGCGACGCCAAGACACACAAAAATAAATCTGTGGTGATGTCAGCACAAACGCAAAAATTTATCTGTGATGACGTCAGCATGACACACAAAAATTAAATGCGTGATGACATCAAGTGACGCAAAAATTCGTCTCTTATAGCGTCGGCGAGCACAAAAAAATTAAATCGACCCTTTTCTCCAGAATATCCCCACCTAGAAAGATCATAACTTTCTACTCAGAACTCCAAATTAGACACGGTTTGATTCGTTGGAAAGCGAAGAGAAAAATATACAACTTTCCAGAAGGAAATTTTGTCAAAATCTATCTTTATCAATTCCAAAATTGCCCCTAAAGTCAGAAGATAAGACTTTCATTCCTGCACCAACCCTGCACCCAATTCTTAACTTCATGACAATATTTGAGACTCTTAAGCACATAATTGAAATTCGATGTCTTCTTACAAAATGTAGCCATATATCTCTAGTTTAATCCAAATCAAGAATCATCTCGTTTGGATTACTAGAGAAAACGTTATGGCTAAAATACTGAAATATATTCAGTAAACATTTTCCAGATCACTACCAATCTTATCTCTAAATCTTTCCTTATCACAACTCATACCAAGATCACTCTTTCTACTCTCTTGTCCAATATTTTCATGCTTTATATCAATGGAAAGATAAAACAACCTCTACAATGTTCATAAAGAACTCCAAAGAAACTTCGACCTCTAGCTACGTTAATTTTCCAATCAAGGTTTCTGCCCTGTTAGCAATCACCTAAGCAATATCCAAACTTCAATTTATCATAACTTTTTGCCCCGATATCAAAAAATTGCATACTTTATGGCGTTAGAAAGTTGGAAACATGAACTACAACTTTCATTAAGACCACTTTGGCCAAATATATCTAGATCAGTACAGATTTGCCATTGAAGTTTCTAACACCATTCTAACACATCAACTTCACATATCAACACATCACCACAAACTCTTCAACTAATTCCTCTCAAACACAATACACACAAATCTATACACAATTAATATTCATACACAATTGATCTTTCATATCCATATATAAATCCATATCTCATTAACATCATAAGATAAATGTTTATAAAATTAAATGGCATTCCAAGCCATATTACAACATCAGTATTCAAGTCCAAGTACAAAAGATACAAAACTCCATCATTCTCCACATATGACTGAAATCTTATTCTTGCAATAATCTAACTTAAAACACCACATGCATAACCAACCAAATTGTCTTTGCTTTCTAATTTTTTCAAAATTTTACACTTTCACTTTCTATTTCTTGATTTCAACTTCCATTTCAATCCACTTGAACTTTCATAATCCATACAAATCTATTTGAAACCCAAAGTTATCCAATCAAACAAATCTTTTCTCATCAATTTCCTTAAGGCAAAAATATCTATAACTCCATTCATATATAAAAACTCTTATCAAATTTTCATTTTCATATTTCCAATTTCCACTAAAAGATCGGGGTCCAACATAATCCATGTCATATAGTCTTAGTCTAATCAACATGTTAATTAAATTTCCTTAACATGCTAATTTAGTCCACAAAATACAATCATTGAATCCCATTAAATCATGCCACCTAATTTCATGACACCTTACCTTAAGCATATTAACATGTCAATTAATTCCACATTAATCCATCTCGTATTTAAACCATATTTTCCATTTCATTTCAATTTCAAGAATTCTTAACTTCTTTACTCATGAATAATCCTTCAAAACTCCTTATTTAATAATCCTAGCTTACCAAAAAGATTCGGGGTCCAATAAAGAATCCAAGATAAGCATTCTTATGCACTAGTATGAGCTTTTCAAGATGAAGGAAGAAGAATCTATTGATCAAATGTTTGGAAGATTTCAAACAATCGTCAATGGATTGAAAGCCCTTGGAAGAACGTACAATAACCAGGATCACGTAAGAAAGATCTTAAGTAGTCTTCTGAAGAGGTTGAGACCAAAAGTTACAGCGGTGCAGGAAGCGAAGGATTTGAGCGGGCTAAAGCTTGATGAGTTGCTTGGTTCACTGAAGATTCATGAAGTAGAGCTTGATGCTGAAGACAAGTCCAAACGAGAAAAGTCAATAATACTAATGGCCGGACAGAAGAACCACAAGACTCAAAGAAGGAGAAAGTCATCAAAAGCATTAAAGATAGAAGAATCAAAGAATGATGACTCAAGCGAATCAGAACAAGAGTCAAGTGATGAAAATGACGAATTATTGTTCATTTCCCAGAAGATAAGATGGATGTGGAAAAAGAAGTCCAAAGGAAGTCAATTCTTCAAGAAGAATAGCAAAGATGATGGCAAAGCAGAAAAGACATCTATCATATGCTATGAGTGTAATCAACCTGGACATTACAAGTCCGAATGTCCTACTTTAAAGAAGAAACCAAAGAAGAGTAGAGAAGGAAAGAAAAGCATGATGGCAACATAGGAAGATCTAGATTCATCAGAGTTAGACACAAATTCCGAGTCATCTGAACATGCTAATATCTTTCTAGTAGTCGAAGAAGAAAGTGATGAGGAGGTAACTTCTGAATACGATAACTTGCATGAAGCTTATTCAGAATTATTAGAGGACTCTCATGCTATTTTGAAACAGTACAAACTGTTAAAGAAGAAGTATGTAGAAAATCTTAAACATACAGAAGAAATAGAGAGAGAAAATATTTGTTTAAAGAAACAAATAGAGGAGAAAAAGAAAGTTGTATATAAATTCGATGAGATAAATCAGTTGAAGTTTAGAATTAAAAGTCTCTCATCTGATTTAACTACATTCACTAAAAGTACTAAAAGAATGAATAAGATGCTAGGAAAATGTAGACACCTGAGTGATCAAACTGGATTAGGGTTTACAGGTAATAAGTCTCATAATCATATAAAACCACTTTCTCAAACTGAAAGGCATTACCAAACACATTTTCATCAACAATCTAGGAAAAGTCATCAAAGAACTCATTATATGCATATTACTAACCAGAAAGGACCCAAGAAAATATGGGTACCAAAGAGTAAAATAGTTTCTCCTGCAGATATCCTTCCTTGGAAGATGCGACAATCACCGTTGGTATTTAGAAAGTGGTTGCTCATGACATATGACGGGAAGAAGGTCTATGTTCCTAGATCTTCAGTATAAGAAGGGAGGATTGGTGACTTTCAGAGAAAACCAGCAGGGCAAGATAATTGAAATCGGTAAGATAGGTAAAGATTCCTTTGCATGTATAGATAATGTACTGCTTGTTGATGATCTGAAGCACAATTTGATTAGTGTAAGTCAATTGTGTGACTCTGGTTTCTTAGTCACATTCAATCAAAATCTTTTTGAAGTCATAAACAAAGATGGGTCTATATTCTTTTATGCCAAGAGAACAAATAATCTTTATAAAATTGATTTAGAAGATTTTTAAAATCAAAATGTTTCATGTTTTCTATCTTCTGAAGAAGAAAGACTTATCTGGCATAAAAAGCTAGGTCATATCTCTTTTAAACACATTTCAAAGTTGGTAAAATTTGATTTAGTAAGAGGTTTATCAAAAATGACCTTTGACAAAGAATTTTTCTGTGAAAGTTATTTGAAAGGAAAACAGTTTAAAACATCGTTTTCTTCTTAAAATTTTGTAACATCTTCTAGACCTTTAGAGTTGTTGCATATGGATTTATTCGGTCCAACTAGGACAATAAGTCTTGGCGAAAAGAAATATGAACTTGTTATTGTTGATGACTTTACTATATTTTGTTGGATATTGTTTTTGTCACACAAAGATGAATCCTTTAAATGTTTTAGGACCCTTTCTAGAAAGTTACAAATCGAAAAAGGGGTACCTATAGTAAGCATCAGGAGTGATCATGGTGGAGAGTTTGAGAATGAGAAGTTTAGATTATTTTGTGAGGAGAATGGAATTTCCCACAATTTCTCTGCTCCTAGGACTCCACAACAGAATGGAGTCGTTGAAAGGAAGAATAGGACGATTCAAAAGATGGAAAGGACTATGCTATGTGAGATGAATCTTCCTATGTATTTCTGGGCAGAAGCTGTGAATACACCGTGTTATATTTAGAACAGAAATACTGTTGCGACCACTGTTGAAGAAGACTCCCTATGAGTTATGAAATGGAAGGAGACCAAACATATCTTACTTTCATCCATTCGGTTGCAAGTGCTCTATTCTGAATACAAAGGAATTGTTGGATAAGTTTGATTCAAAGACCTATTCAGGAATTTTTCTAGGCTACTCATCATCATCTAAGGCATTTCGGGTGTATAACCCTATCTCAAAGACAATTGAGGAAACCATCCATGTCAAGTTTGATGATCGTTTCCAATCCCACAAGGAAGATGACATGGAGAGTGAAGGTCCTTCAAAGAATTTAGATGATACAACAGAAACTTCATCATCAGGAACTTAAGTAGATAAGGTTAAGGATATTCCAGAAACTATAGGATTAAAAAGAGATTGGAAATATAGGAGTTCTCATCCAGAAGAGCTAATTATTGGAGAGACCTCGGAAGGAGTTAGGACAAGGTCCAAATTCAGAAGAGAAGCTAATGTGGCTTTCATCTCTAAAATAGAGCCTAAGAAGATTGAGGAAGCTCTTCAGGACGAAGCTTGGATTTTAGCCATGCAAGAGGAGCTGAATCAGTTTACTAGGAATAATGTTTGGTCCTTAGTTCCAAAACCCTCGAAGACATCCATTACAGGAACCAGATGGGTTTTCAAGAATAAGTTAGACGAATCAGGTAGAGTAAGTTGGAATAAAGCTAGATTAGTAGCACAAGGCTATAATCAGCAAGAAGGAATATACTACAATGAGACATATGCTCCAGTAGCAAGACTTGAAGCTATTAGGATATTACTGGCATATGTTGTTTGTCATGATATAAACCTTTTTCATATGGATGTGAAGAGTGCTTTTCTGAATGGTTTTATAGACGAAGAGGTGTATGTGAAGCAACCTCCTTTCTTTGAGGATGTTAAGAATCCAGAACATGTCTATAGACTTCATAAAGCTTTATACGGCCTAAAGCAAGCTCCTAGAGCTTGGTATGATCGTCTAAGTAATTTTCTCTTAGAGAGTGGGTTTACTAGAGGTCAAGTGGATAAGACGCTTTTCAAAAAGAATTATGAGAATGATTTTATCTTAGTGCAAATCTATGTTGATGATATTATATTTGGTGCTACTTCAAAAAGGTTATGTATGAGTTTTGAGAGTCTGATGAAAAATGAATTTGAAATGAGTATGATGGGTGAGTTAAAGTTCTTTCTTGGGTTGCAAGTTAAGCAAACCGAAGAGAAAATCTTTATCCATCAACAAAAGTATGTGAAAGAATTGTTGTCTAAATTTGATATGAATAATGTAAAGCCAATGGCAACTCCGATGCATCCTTCGAACCTTTTGTCGAAAGATGAACTTGGTAAGAAGGTGGATCAAACCCTGTATAGAGGGATGATCGGTTCTTTATTGTATCTTACATCAAGTAGACCTGATATTCTGTTCAATGTATGCTTGTGTGCAAGGTTTCAGGCCGATCCTAGAGAGTCTCATTTTATTGCTGTTAAAAGGATTATGTGATATCTCGCAGGTACTATTGATCTTTGCTTAATGTTTGAGAAAGGTAAAGAATTCAGGTTAATCGATATTGCAATGCGGACTATGCCGGAGATAGAATTGAAAGGAAGAGCACTAGTGGAGGATGTCACTTTCTTGGCTCAAACCTAGTTTCCTGGTAAAGCAAGAGACAAAACTCAATCGCTCTATCAACTGCCGAAGCCGAGTACATGTCTACCACAAGCTGTTGTTCACAAACTTTGTGGATTAAATATCAACTGGAAGATTATTCAATTCAAGAAGAGGAGATCCCAATCTATTGCGACAACACCAATGCCATCAATCTATCGAAAAATCCAATACAGCATTCGAGAGTGAAGCATATTGAAGTCAGACATCATTTCTTGAGAGACTACGTTCAGAGGAAGGTGGTGACACTACAGTTCGTTGAAACAGAGTATCAATGGGTAGATATCTTCACTAAACCAATGAGTGAAGAACGATTTAAGGAAATCAGACGGAACCTTAACATGGTTATGATAAATGACCAGTCAAGCTAAGAGATCGTCAAAGTTAACGGCGTCAGAAACAGTGGTGTACAGCTGGTAACTTCTCTCACAAGGAAGTTATAGAGGGAAAATCTCATAGTCTTGAGGATCCCAATGATTCTTAAACACACCGGATTACACCACTATGAGTAGTCTGAAACTAAAAATCATTAAGATTACTCAAACACAGACGTTTCATCTCACTAAAAACCCTTGCAATCACCTTTCCCATTGAAGAACAGCTTACCAGAGACAGTTTCTATTCAGAAGCAATGGAGTCAGCTATGATATATGGAAGACATTTGGACTTTGAATCTCTGAGGAACGACAATATGGATGTTGAACCTGAAATCGTAGAAGCTGGATGGAGAAAATTCTTCCAGGTACGAGAACCAATGTATACTGATGAGGTGTATGACTTCTGAAAGAATGCGCAACTAGTAGATGAAACTATTGTCTCAATAGTAGATGGAATATCTATTATTGTTACAAAGGAGATAGTGGAGAAGGTAACTTAATGTCCATCGGTTGGAGAAATTATGTCAACCAAAGCCAGATGGACGTCCTAGGTTAATATGAAGGAAGAAGATGTGAGAAAACAACTATATGGAGAGAATGACCCATGGGAGAGGAAGACCTCGAGTCTGGTTCCGAAGGCTAGGGTTCTTCATGCAATTCTGTTCAATTGCATTTTACCGAGAGTCGGGTCAAGGCATTTAGTGACCACCCTGGATGAACAATGTTTGTTCTACCTGCTAAATCATCGTACCATAGATTTACCATATTTAATTTTTCATTATATGGTTAAGGGAATGAAGGATATCGACAGTTATCCTTACGGCATGTTGCTCACAAGGATTTTTAAGGAATCCGGAGTCCTTCTTCACAGAAGGATGGTATCTATTAAGAGTACTATTAACTCTGAGACAGTAAGAAGAATGGGCTTGAAAGTCGTGATAAAAGAAGAAGCAGAGTCTACAATGAAATCTAGAACTGAGGGGTAACGATTATTGGAGAAGTCTCCCGTTACAAGTTCTAAGTCTCAAGTGAGTATGAGATTTTCGATCGAAGAAAGAAAAAAACTATCTGGAAGACCATTGATTAAACAGGTGAGTTCTCAAAGAGAAGATAATCAAGTCCGAAGAACAAATGAAGGTGTGCTGAAAAGAACAGAGGAGAGTCTCTTGGGTGAAATTTCCAAAAAGGCGAAGAGATCACCGAGGATTCGCACTCTGCGACAACAGGAAGAAAGAAGAACCAGAGAGCAGAGTGAGGCAGAAGTCTCTGGATCTCGCGTACCAAAAGCGTCAAGATCTCTAATCTCAATTCTACAAGAAGACTTAGCCAAACAGGCCAAAGAGATTGAGAAGAAGAGAAAGTAGGAGTCTAAGAAAGAAAAATCTCACGTTCAGAAAACTCCGAGACTGACTGAAGCAGAAGGAAAGACTAAAATAATTAGTCGTAAGAAGAGTGTGTCTACAGCTGTGGAAGTGAGTCAAAAGAAGCAAAGTAAAGTTCAGGAAACTCCCATTGTTATCCAACAGGAGGAACCAGCAGAGCCTAGTCTGGTTCAATCTATTCCCTGCACAGATCAACAAGAGGCAACAGCAGAATTAATCTTGGTTCAGGAACCACAGGAGAAATCTGATGAACCTGATCTAATTGTATACAACTATTCTAAAATTTTGAGAAAATACAAGTTGAATATCAGAATGGTTGAAGTTGTTACCAAGAGGAGGACTGCAATCGCCATCTATGATCAACCAAGGAGGAAGGTAATGGCTGTCCTACAACCTATTTCAATAAATAGTGACACATGGCATTTACTGAATGAAGATGAAAAGACTTTCTATGATGTCTTGAGGGATGCTGCTACAAAACCATACCCTACGAAAATGTCCAGCAAATCGTGTACTATTTATCTAATCACAGAAAAGACGGTAATAAAGGTTATATCGAATATTCAGCCAAGATATCCTTTGGATTTGAATAAGGGGAAGATGAAGCTATTTTCTAAAGAAATTAGTGATGATCTGTCCGCAGATCAAATTGAAGAAGAAGTGCATCGAATTGATGCAGCATGCGCTTCGAAAGAAAATACTGATGGAGCTAGTTGTAGCTATACAGATAAGAATGAATACTATCCAGTAGGGGGACGACTGATAACAAGGACGTTTATTGAATCCCTTGTCCAAACAGTTTTGCGTATTAGGCCTCTATCTGATACACTGTCTATTAAAGCTGAAGCTTTACCCCTGCAAGGAAGACAGTTGCTTATGCTACTTGCTCCCTA
Organism: Erythroxylum novogranatense; assembly: GCA_029891385.1. NCBI lineage: Eukaryota > Viridiplantae > Streptophyta > Magnoliopsida > Malpighiales > Erythroxylaceae > Erythroxylum > Erythroxylum novogranatense. Next base: position 83,843,841 of record CM057234.1, read on the forward strand.
TGATTTAGACCTTCCAGAGTCAAATCTATTCATTCATCCACCCACATTTGCGATTAATGAAGATTACATTCCATCCTCGGACGCATATGCTACAACAATTGCGTTCACATAACCCTCAGCAAATAATGATCAATCCTCCTCACCGTTTGACTTCCAAGCTGAAATCAGCCAATTACGCGGAGAAGTCAACGAGATAAAGGAGATGATGAATGATATGAAGAAGATGATGACATAACTAATGAAGTGTCATCGTCATTGATCATTTTTTATTATAACAAATAGGGGGAGAAGAGAATGAGCATAAGAGAATGGAAATCAACAAACAAAGAATCTTAAGGGTGTGATTGAAGGAGTTGAAGAAAAAGAAAGGAGGAAGAAGAAGATTTTTTAAGATAAGCTTTTTTCCTTTTCTACATTGTATTTTGTTTTTTGTATATAATTTTTTATCATCAAAAAGGGGGAGATTGTTGAGTCAAAGTGACTTTACATATATATGATTTTGATAAATAACAAAAAAGGAGTAAAAAACAGACGTAAAATAGAAAATAGACAGACGAAGAAAAGCGCCTTGCAGATGAGCACTTAAAATGAAAAGCGACGCTTGACGCAAAAAGAGAACCTGACGTACGAGCCTTGAAATGAAAAGCGAGGCTTGAGCGTGACGCAAAATAAAAGCGAACCTGACGCTTGAGCCTTAAAATGAAAAGCGAGCAGACGTAAACGTAAAAATACAGACGGAGAAAAGCAGACGCAGAATTCAAAAGAAGACGCAAGAGTCAGTTTGAGTTAGTTACAAAATTCAACTGATTAACCGTTTCTTTCAAGATTCAAGAAACAAAATTCAAGAAGCAAGAATCAAGAAGCAGTTGTAGACAAAGGCTATAAATATGAGTCGAAGTCGAAGATTGCAAAGTTAGCAAAAATTGAGTAAATTGATTTACCTACGCAAACGAAAAAGCTTGTCTATAAGACAATTGTGCAAATAAGCTGAGAGCTGATTTTACTATAACTGGTGTCAAATACTTTTGTAAAAAAGTAGTGCAGATAGCCTGCAGAGGCTAAGTGTGAAAGAATACTGAGTGTAGAGACCTGAAGCGGCTCGAAAAGAATACTTGTAAACATTGAAGAGATAGTGAAATCTCAGAAAGAACTCTGAGGACTAAACGTAGCCCACGGTTTGGGGTGAACCAGTATAAAATCGCTGTGTCAACTTTTCTCTACCCTATTTCTCTTTAAGTTCAAAGTTTTGTTATTTAGATTTCAGAAAACGTTTTCAAAGTTTTGATTAATTCGAATTTACTGAAGTTTTGGTAAAAGAACTTGTTTTTTAAAACAAAACTGTTCAGAAAGAATTTTTCAAAAAGGGGAATACATAATTCAATCCCCCTTCTCGTGTATTCGTTACCGTTCTATAAGTATCGTACTAACGTGTGATTTACTTCAGCTGTAAGGTAAAGTAAGGAATCAATAATCCCTCTATACAGAGTTTGATCAACCTTCTTGCCAGTTTCGTCCTTGGACAAATGGTTTAAAGGATGCATCGGAGTTGACATTGGTTTTACTTTTCCCATATCATATTTTGTCAACAATTCTTTCACATACTTCTGTTAATGAATAAAAAAAAATTCTTTTGTTTGCTTAACTTGTAACCCAAGAAAGAATTTTAATTCACCTATCATGCTCATCTCAAATTCATTTTTCATCAAATTTTCAAAATGAGTACATAACATTTCAGAGGTAACACCAAAAATAATATCATCAACATAAATTTAAAAAATAATAAAATCATTCTTTATGAACTTTCTAAATAAGGTTTTATCCACTCGACCTCTAATGAACTTATTCTCAATAAGAAAAGAACTCAAATGATCATACCAAGCTCGAGGAGCTTATTTCAAGCGATACAAAGCCTTATGAAATCTATAGACATAATCTGGTTTCTTGACATCTTCAAAACCTGGAGGTTGCTTCACATAAACTTCTTCATTTATAAAGCCATTTAAAAAGGCACTCTTTACGTCCATTTGAAATATCTTTATATCGTGACAGATAGCATATGCAAGCAATATCCTAATAGCTTCTAATCTTGCTACAGGAGCATGAGTCTCATTATAGTCTATTCCTTCATGCTGATTATAGCCTTGTGCTACTAATCTTGCTTTGTTATGACTCACTCTTCCTGATTCGTGTAGCTTATTCTTAAAAACCCATCTAGTTCCTATGATGGACTTTTTTTGGTGGTCTGGGAACTAAGAACCAAACTTTATTCCTAGTAAACTGGTTCAGCTCTTCTTGCATGGCTAAACTCCAAGCTTCATCTTGATGAGCTTCATCAATTTTCTTGGGCTCTATTTCATAAATAAATTCAATATTTGCTTCTCTTCTGAATTTGGACCTAGTTCACACGCCTTTTGAGGTCTCTCCTATAATCAACTCTTTTAAATGAGAACTCTTATATTTCCAATTTCTCTTCAAATCAAGAGTCTCTGGAATATCTTCAACTTTGTCTAAGGAAGTTTCTGATGGTGATACTTCTTATCAGGATCACTATCAACCAAAGGTACCGATAGGGTTTCATTCTCAGGATCATCTCTCCTACTTGGTTAAGAGCTATCATCAAACTTGACATGAATGGTTTCCTCAACAGTCTTAGAGGTAAGGTTGTAAACCCTATAGGCTTTCGATGATAGAGAATAGCCTAGAAAAATTCCAGAGAGTCAAATTTATCTAGACTTTCTTTTGTATTCAATATAGAGCACTAGCAACCAAATGGATGGAAGTAGGATATATTAGGTTTCCTTCCATTCCATAACTCATATGGAGTTTTTTTCAACAAAGGTCGCAGAAGTATTCTATTTTGAATATAACATGATGTATTCATAGCTTCTGCCCAGAAGTACATAGGAAGATCCATCCCACATAGCATAGTCCTAGCCATTTCCTGAATCGTCCTATTCTTCCTTTCAACAACTCCATTTTTTTTGTGGAGTTCTAGGAGCAGAGAAATTCTGGAAAATTTCATTCTCTTCACAAAACATTCTGAACTTCTCATTTTCAAATTCACCACCACGATCACTTCTAATACTAGCTATAGATATTCCTTTCTCATTTGGATAGCACCTTAAAACACTTAAAAGACTCATCTTTATGTGATAAAAACAATATCCAACAAAATCTAGTGAAATCATCAACAATAACAAGACCATACCTCTTTCCACTAAGACTCAATGTTCTAGTTGGACTAAATAAATCCACATGTAACAACTCTAGAGGTCTAGAAGAAGTTACAACATTTTTATAAGAAACCTTGTTTTAACCTGTTTTCCTTTTTGACAACTTTCACAAAAGAAATCCTTATTAAAACTTATTTTTGGTAAAAACTCTTACCAAATCATGTTTAATTAACTTGGAAATATGTTTAAAACTGATATGACCTAGTTTTTTTATGCCAAATCAATTTTTCTTGATCAATTGATATAAAACAGGAAATATTTTGATTTTGAAAATCTTCTAAATTGATTTTGTAAAGATTGTTTGTCTTTTGGAAGAAAAGAATATAGACCCATCCTTGTTTTTGACTTCACAAGAATTTTGATTGAAAGACACTTCAAAACCAGAATCACATAATTGACTGACACTAATCAAATTGTGTTTTAAACCATCAAGCAGCAGCACATTATCAATGCATGCAAAGGAGTCTTTATCGATTTTACCGATTTCAATTATCTTGCCCTGTTGGTTGTCTCCAAAAGTTACTAATCCTCCCTTCTTATACTGAAGATCTAGGAACATAGACCTTCTTGCAGTCATGTGTCGCGAGCATCCACTGTCCAAGTACTAATGGTGCTGACTGCTTTTTCCAAGGAAGGATATATGCAAGTGGTATTATCTGTCTCTTAGGTACTCAGATTTTCTTAGGTCTTTTAGGGTTAGTTCGTGCACAATTCATAGTATGATGATGATGCAAATGATGACATCTCTGATAATGATTATGTTGATGCAAATGATGACATCTCTGATAATGATTATGTTGATGAAATTTCTTCCTAAAGGGAGTAGAATTCTTTTTATGCTGAGGATGTTTTTTTATCAAACCCTAATCTAGTTTTATCATTAGGGTGTCTGTATTTTCCTAGCATATCATTCATTTTTCTCGTACTCTCTTTAAATGTTTATAGATCAGCTGAAAGACTATTTATTCTCTGTTTCAACTGATTGATCTCTTCAGATCTATCTACCACAACCTTTTTCTTTATCTCGTCTACTTGTTTCTTTAAGCAGACATTTTCCTCTTCTAATGCTTACGTGTTTTTCAAGTTTTCTACGTACTGTTTCTTAAACAATTGGTACTACTTTAGAATTGCATGAGAATCTTCTAACAGTTCTGAGTATGCATCTTGTAATTCATTAAATTTTGAGGTTACCTTCTCATCACTTTCTTCTTCAGTTACCAGGCAGATATTTGCTTGCACCGATGCCTCTGAGTCCGTATTTGATTTAGAAAAATCTAGATCTTCCCAAGTTGTCATCATGCTTTTCTTTCCTTCTCTATTCTTCTTTGGCTTTCTTTTTAACAATGTACACTCGGACTTGTAATGTCCTGATTTATTACATTCATAGTATGTGATGGATGTTTTCTCGTTCTTCCCTTCATCTTTGCTATTCTTCTTAAAGTAGAATTCTTTGTTTCCTTTAGCCTTTTTCCTCCACATGCGCCTAATCTTTCTCGAGATAAAGGATAGTTCATCATCTTCTTCGCTTGAAGCATGATCTGAATTATTGGAATCGTCATCCTTGACTTCCTCAATCTTCAACGCTTTCTACGATGAGCTCCTCTTCCTTTGATTCTTTTAATTCTTCTGTCCAGCCTTCAATGCTAAGGATTTGTCCCATCTGAGCTTATCTTCTGCATCGAGTTCAACTTCAAGTATCTTCATAGATCCAAGTAATTCATCAAGCTTCAATACACTTAAATCCTTGACTTCTTGTACGGTTGTAACCTTTGGTCTCCGTCTCTTAGGTAAACTTTTTAGGATTTTTCTAACGTGATCTTGATTGTCGTACGTTATATTGAGAGCTTTAAGTCCATTGATGATAGTTTGAAATCTTCCAAACATCTGATCGATACACTCTTCATCCTTCATTTTGAACAGCTCATGCTGGTGTACAAGAATGCTTATCTAGGAATCTTTTACTTGATTTGTGCCTTCATGTGCGATAGATAGCGTATCCCACATATCCTTCACAGTGTCGCATCCGTGAACTTTATCGTACTCATTTCTGCTTAAGGCAGAACTTAAGAAGAACGTGGCCTTCGAATTTAGCTAGAATCTTGCTTTTTGCTCTACAGACCATTTGATTCATGGAATGACATTTCCTTCTTCATCAACCGGTGTATACGGTCCATTTTCTATTATCTACCAAAGATCGATATGAGTAGATTCAATGAAGAGTTGCATCCTGTCATTCTAATAATGATAGTCTTCTCCATTGAACGCCAGAGGTCTAGTTACGAAGGCACCTTCAGTTATGTATATGTGTGACTCTGCCATGGATCTTTATCCACACTTTGTTACGGTGGTTCTTGGACACCAAGCTCTGATACCAATTGAAGTGAATCACACGTTAGTATATGATATACAAAATGCACAAGAAAGGGGGGTTGAATTATGTATTTGAATTTTTAATACAATCCCCTTTTCAAAAAATTTGCTTTCTCAAAACGATTGACAAACAATATTATGAAGTATTTATATCAACAACAGAAACAAGAGTTAAAAGTTGAGAATGAGAATCGACACAACAATTTTACACTGGTTCACCCCAAATCGTGGGCTACGTCCAGTCCTCAAAATACCTTTTGAGATTTTACTATACTTCACAAAAGTATAAGTATTCTTTTCACTGAGCCTCTTCAGGTCTCTTACTATAAGTATTCTTTTTCTCACTTAGCCTCTTCAGGCTCTCAGCTTTTCTTCTTTCTTACAGAAAGATATTGCGAGCTTTGTTACAGAAAATATAGCTCTCGTGTTTCGCACAAATACAGTATTTAGCTTTTTGAAACTCACAAAATTTTTCAGTCTTCGACTTCGACTCATATTTATAGTCTTTTTCTTCAACTGCTTCTTGATAATTGTTTCCTTTTTCTTGTTTCTTGATCTTTAAAGAAACGGTTATTTAGTTGAGTTATATAACTAACTCAAATTGATTTGGTTCTTCGTCTTCGATTCTTTCGTCTCATTTTTGGCTTCGCTTCGTCTTATTTTTATTGTCTTATTTTGCTTCTATCTCATTTCTGTCTTCTGCTTTGCGTCTCATTTTGCTTCCATCTCATTTATGTCTTTTGCTTTGCGTCTCATTTTGCTTTCGTCTCATTTCTTCCATCTCATTTTTTTGTCTCATTTCCTTCCATCTCATTTCTGTCTTTGCGTCTCATTTTTTTTGTCTCATTTCCTTCCATCTCACTTTTATCTGCTTCCGTCTCATTTTGCTTCTGTCTCATTTTTGCTTCCGTCTCATTTTCTTCCTTCATCATTATTTAGTTTTCATCAAAATTAATCGTAAAGTCATTTTGACTTAACAAATTTAAATTCGATGTCTTCATAAGGAATATAGCCATATGTTACTAATTTAATCCAAATCAAAAATCATCTCATTTGGATAACTAGAGAAAAAGTTGTGGCTAAAATACTGAAGCATACTCCATAAACATTTTCCAGATCGACCATCCATTTTGTTTCACAATCTTTCCTTAACACAAATCATACTAAGATCACCTTTTCTACTTCACTTACTCCTCATTCTCAATTTCATTTCAAATCAATATCATCTATAAAGAAATTCATAATCCATGATTAATCATGAATACCAATAATAGAACATATACCTATGTTCCTATTCCTTATCAACTTACTACACAAATCCAACTTCATTTTTGGCTTTCATTCTACTTCTAACTTTTACCTTAATTCTTCTTACTTCAAAATCTTTTATCCACTAGAAACACCAAAGCAAAACTTAAATCTATCCACATTCTCACTTATTAGTTCTATTCTTCTAAGAAAAGTTCGGGGTCCAACAACATGTTTCAAATAAGATGTCCAATTACAAACTTTATTATGAACCATATTATAGCCATCCACATAATAAAGGGTAAAATTACCATTTTTCCCTTATGTTAGTTTTTCCTTTTAGATCTCCTGTTTTACTCTATATGGTGATTAACACACAAGATCTCATCTTGGTGTTAACATTTGATGAGTAGCTAGTCCATCAAACTACTAATGCCAATTTAATGACCAAACTCCGTAAAACATCTAGAAGTGATGATATCACTATAAAATCTTTATTTGAGTGAATGTTCCCTAATACATGTTTCAATTAATAATTCCAACATGCAGACACTGGATTGATACTCTTTAAAATCCATTATGATCATATCAAGATTATAATGAAACACATATGAGTTCACCACTCATCAAGATTATGGTTTGTAATAAAATAATGCTAAGGTGTATGTTTTAAGATTAAGTAACGACCCACTTTATTCTTTAAAAAATATACTTGATTCCATATTCATTCAATAGTGCCATCATCAATAGTCAACTAATATCATGGTGTGAAACTCATTATTCTCTTAAAGTAAACTATTTTACTTACACGGAGATAAATCGCAACACTACAGTCTAAACCATAATCAAACAACTAACTTGATTATTCAACTATGAATCAAATAATTTAGATTATAATAATATACATGTTTCCTATACATCTCCATGTATATGTATATTACTTATAAAAGAATCTTGTTACCTTATGACTAGATATATAATGGTTATACAAATAAAACAAAAATCTTTTGTTTTATTAATAACAAATATTTTGTTACAAAAGTAACTGGAAGAAAATTAAATTATACGTAAATACACATGTTTTCCAGTGCACTATATTTACATAACTCCAACAATCTACCACTTGCCCTAAAGCAAGTTTGATATATCCCTTATTCCCATCCCTATGAAATGATCCTCAAAACTCTCTTGAGACTGTAAATGGATTAGCAAGGTTTTGCTCTATGGGAATCTTTACCACATTCACCTCACCACGATGTATTACCTACCCTATGAGATAATAGTTTCTTTCAATGTGTTTAGCAGCTTTATGGTTCTGAGGTTCTTTAGAATTAACCACTACCCCACTATTATCACAATAAAGTGTAATGATTTTTTTTTGCCTCAGGAACTACCTCTATGAGCCAGACTGCTTCTTTTGCTGCTTCATAAGCAACAACATACTCAACCTCCATAGTCGAATCAGCAATACAAGATTGCTTGATACTCCTTTAGACTATGGCTCCACGTCCTAAAAAATATAGAATTAGAGGTTAATTTCTTTGAATCAACATTTGATTGGAAATCAAAATCTGTATATCCTGTCAGAATAAAGTTACTTCCAAAGTAAACAAGCATTAAGTTCTTCATCCTACAAAGATACTTTAGTATGCACTTAACCGCAATCCAATGCTCCATTCCTAGATTAGACTGGAATCTATTTACTAGTCCCACTACGTAACAGATATCTGGTCTAATGCAAAGCATAGCATACATTAAACTTCCAACTACTGAAGCATGTGGAATATTATGCATGTGTTTGACCTCCTTTTGGGTCTTAGGTGCTTGCTCCTTTGAAAGTTTGATTCCATGTCTAGTAGCTTGTACGTTCATAGGCCCACACACATTAGTATGTACTAGGTCCACCGTGGATTCAGATCTGTTTTCTTTGGAAGGAAATGAGGCTTTGATAAATTTTCCTTTAATATAAGATTCACAGGTGGGTAATGGATCATTATCTAAGCCCAAAAGGATCCCATCCTTCACTAACCTGTCAAGTCTTTTCTGATTGATATAACACATTCTTCAATGCGATAGATGTTTTGAATTAATGCTAAAGTCATTAGATTTTCTTGGTTTTATTAATTATGTAGTGTTTAGTGAGCCTATTATAGGTTTTATAAAGAACAATCCCTATTTAATTATCGCATTACAAATAAAATATTTATTCTCATATATTAAAACAACAATTTAAAAATATAAGGAATAACCAGATTTTATTAGACAAAAAAATAGAAATCATGCTCCTTACAATCATTGGGATGCAATATATGTCCTCCAAATATAACCTATGACCACTAAGAAAGTCTAAGATAATTACTCCCACTGATTCTGCTGAAACATAGGATCCATCTGCTATCTTGACTTGAAACTGACCTTTATGTAGTCTTTTCCTTTACTGGAAACCTTTCAAAAAATTGCAATCATGGTTAGTGACTCCTAAATCTAATATTCAATAATCAGAATCTACCACATTTCTAATTCCTAACAAACCTAAGAAACCCATACCTTGTTTACTTTTGAGGGACTCAAGGTAGACCACACAGTTTCTTTTCTAATGACCCTACTGACCAAATTGGAAATACTTTCCCTTGGTGTCCGCTTTGGCCTTTTTTTCATGGGTTGGACCTTGAACCTTGTTTGGGTCTTCATTTTCATTGGACCCTTTTTCTTTTGCTTGCCCTTACCCTTGGGCTTATAAAAAGATGCTACATTCCTCCATACTCCAGGGGGTGGTCATCAACTCACTTAAGGTGTAATTCTTACAGTTGAGCTCATAGTCCAACTTAAACTGTTGAAAAGATGAGTTTAAGCTATTGATGATCAATCTTCTGCGTGCCTGTGTCCATATCTGTCCGAAGCATCTCAGCCTCAGAAACTACAAAGATTACCTTAAACATGTAATGTCGCACCGGTTCACCAGGTGATTATGAAAGTTTTAGATAGCTTTCACTCTTGCAGACTTGGTCCTCACCCCAAACATCTCATGTGGGTGATGGACCATTGCATTAACAGTTTTCATGTATGCAATTTGCTTTTGCAACATTTTATTTACAGAAGTTAGAATATAATACTTAGTAGTCTTATCAGCATTCTGCCATCGCTCATATTGTTGGACTTGCTCAGAAGTTGAATTGTCACCCGAAGGTGTAGGCTCATCATTTATTAATACCTATGAAATTCATTTATATTGAAGAACAATGTCAAGGTTACGTCTCCATTCATTATAATTCTCTCCATTTTCTAATTTGTTATTAGTCAAGAGAAAAGAAAATGGATTCACATTGTGTTTGATTATGTCTGAAAATATAAATTATTAAAACATGAGCATACTAGTTAACAATATTGGAACTTGTATAAAATCATGACGCATGTATGCATGATGATATATTTAACAAAACTTAAAATAATTTAAACTTTATACGACAGTTATTTTTTGTATCTATAATGGACTAAAGGATGATGGGCCATCTTATCCATTGTAAGAAAAACTGGGACCCTCCCACTCAAAAAACTACCAAGCATCTTCATTCCTAACTTTTTGAAAAGCACCATCATTTAGTCTATACTTTTACCAACAGAGCTATGGTGAGAGGTTATTGATAAAATATGTTGAGTGTGTAACTATTTGATTCATTCACTAAAGGTACTTGCAAACTATGCCTTGGTAGGAGTCACATTTGCTACCAATAAGTGGACTTTTCCTTAAGGAGACCCAAACCATGCAAGATCTAGGATTCATGCCCTCCGGTGGGGAGTAACACTTCACCACATGCAAATGGGCCATCATATGGGGACTGTGGACACTCACATAAACATCCTCTCCCACTCAATCTTTTTGGGGTTTAAGTTTTAATAAGTACCTTCTTGTCTATACGCAATTTATTATCCATCCTATATTATTTCATTATATATCTCATACATAATCAATGCATAGAGGTAGAAAATTTCATGGAGAGGTAGAAAAACAAGTTATGATTCTAACGCCGCAAGAATCACCTCATTCGGAGGTCGGGCGAAGGAGTTATGGCCAAACAAATCCGATATGTTCATATCCTGATTCCTACTGAACATACCTTGGCTCAAACAACATAACTCTCATTATAGATGTCAAATTGACTTCGTTTTTTGACGGTTAGAAAGTAGACATCTAGTGATACAACTTTTATTAAGAACAAATTTGAAATTCGGTCATTCTGAGGGTCAAAATACACGTATCGTGTAAAATCACACGGTCAGACTATGTAACCTTCGGGTGAAACAGTGTCCGTGCACCCAGGAAAACACGACCCGTGTAAATTCACACGGGTAGGCCATGTAACCTTCGGGTGAAACAAATTTTCACCCTCCAAGACCCCTACAAAGGGTCTTAAATCCATCCTAACTTCTCCTATACTCATAATCTTTCCAAAATCCACTCCTTCGAGTCCTAGATTCACTTTATATACGCTAATGGTTCGGGAATTTTGTCCACTAGAACATCCTAAATTGAAATGAGCATAACTCTCAACTACGATATCAAAAAGTCATAAACTTGGTGTCGTTGGAAAGCTAAAAGGACAAGCTACAACTTCTATGAAGACAACTTGCCCAAATTCACCCTAAATCAATGCATAATTTCCCTCAAAGCAGAACACAAAATCCTACCCCAATGAAAACTTAGAATTTGCAATGCAACAACATGAAATGCCATAAACCACCATAATGAGTAAATATTTCATTCATATCAAATGAAGAGTTTTACAATGCTTTAGTGGGCATTTCGAGCCACTTTACAACATAATCCAAAATACAAACTTTTCCAAAAAATAATGATTTCTAAAAATGCAACTAAAGCATTATTATTACAAAATCTAACTTCAAAAGAACAAAATATGCCCAAATGGAGTGATGCCTTTACGATTGACTTGATCACTCGGAACGTTGCTCCTTGCCTGCAGATGGGGAGGAATTGGGGGGGTGAGCTTACTCTCATGGGTAACAGTTTTATAACGAGTAACAAGCGAAAACCTTTGAACTTTACCTTTCCATAGCAAAATTTACAGTGAAATTCATGCAACATAAATTTCTAAACTTCTCAACATATCAAACCAATTCACAAATCACATACATCAAGCATTCATCAAACTTGTCAATGCAAATAACACATAATCACATAAATCAAGCATTCATCAAACTTGTCAATGCAAATAACACATAATCTCATAATCACATAATAATGGTTAGGGTAGATCCATAAATATGACGAACTACACAATTCCAGTTAATGGTCTTGTGTAATCGTAAATTCTTGAGGGAATCCATAAAGGAGCTCCGTGCTACTAGCGAACAGGCGGGAGAAGCCTATATCTTGGTCAACGTGCACGTGACAATTCTTGGATGAACTACTAAACCCACACAATCATGTAATTCATGAACTGAAAATCTATTTGCCCATATGGTGCATTTCAAAACTTGCTTTTTCATAAGCATGACCTATTCCATATGCATTTTACATCATCATTTCACAATTCATCAATAACCACATTCATATCTCAAGCATAAGCCATCAACATTTCACAATTTATCAACCACATTCATATATTAAACATAACCATTTCTCAACTCATTCAAAAGCCACAATTACAACAATCATGAAGTAATTAGAAGTTATTCTCACAATTCACAACCAACCACATATGACACAATCTCAAGCATTTAGAAAACCATATATACACATTTATAGGGTAGTTGGAAAATCATTAAAGTCCATTTATTTTGAAGAACATTTATGGCTCATTAACTCAATCATAAAAAAGTCACCCACCTTAGATCCCTGCTTGCAAAGTTGTTCAAAAGTTCTTCTATTCTTGGTCCTCTTCCCTTTCTTGATTTTCTTCAACAACTTACAAAGATCCCAAATCAATAGACATCTAAATTGACAAACCCAAAGAACCCAATGCATGAAATTGATTCTAGAAAACTCATACCCATGCATTTCCTAAAACCTTTGAACCAAAATCCCTTCCAAAACCCAAAAGGTTAGACATACACTTACCTCAAATCTTCACCAATCAATTTGTTGCTTAGCTCAAATGAAAGCTCTAGGCCTCCTCTTGCACTTTTCTCCTCGAAAAAACTTCAAAATCTTCCCTTAAGACCATGAAAAATCAAGACCTAACTAACCTTCTTTCTCTCCTCTCTTTCCCTCTCCAGGACACTCTCTCTCCCTCTTCTCCTTCTAATTTCGTTTTTTCTTCTTCTAGCCCAATCCAAGTCTTCTTCTATCCTTTAATGAAGCTACAATGACCAAAAAGCCCCTCCTTTAATGCCTTAAGACATTAATGTTTAAGTGATCTTCCAACTATGCCCCTTATACAAACTTACTCTTCTAACATTTAATTTAACTTGCCAACTTCATATTATCTCAATCCCATTAGTAAGAAAAGTAATTCTAACATAATTTGATCTAGTAATACTCCCAAAATTAATCTAATCATGCTTATTTAAAAAAAAATTCGGGGCTAACATTTCTTCCCCTCTTAAAACAATTTCGTCCTCAAAATTCTTACCTGAATCGTTGAAGAGGTGTGGATACTTATCTTTCATGGCTTCCATGGGCTCCCACGTAGCCTCTTCCACAGAATGGTTTCTCCACAGAACTTTGACTAACTGAATTGTCTTGTTCCTGAGAACCTTCTCCTTGGTGTCCAAGATCTCTACTGGAGTCTCCTCATAACTCAGATCATCACTTAACTGAACCTCAGAGGTCTGAATAATATGAGAAGGATCTGATCTATACCTCATCAACATGGAAACATGGAAGACATCATGTATCTGCGATAATTCCGGTGGCAGTGCCAACCTATAGGCTAACGGGCCAATCCTCTCAAGAATCTTATAGGGTCCTACATACCTTGGACTCAACTTACCCTTCTTACTAAACATCATGACTCCTTTCCAAGGATGGTCTTAAGGAAAACCTTTTCACCCACTTCATACTCCATTTCCTTCCGATGTGCATCAGTGTAGCTTTTCATTCTGTCCTTTGCTGCTTTCAACCGTTGCTTAACCAAATTAACCTTGTCGACTGTCATCTGAAGTAATTCTGACCCTATCAATTTCCTCTCTCCTTCTTCGTCCCAGCATATTGGAGTTCTACATCTCCTTCCATATGGTGCTTCATAAGGAGCCATCTGAATGCTCGAGTGGTATGAATTATTATACGCAAATTCAATCAATGGCAAGTGTTCATCCCAAGTGCCCTTAAAATCCATCACACATGCCCTGAGCATTCCTTCAAGTGTCCTAATGGTTCTCTCCGATTGACCATCTGTTTAAGGATGAAAAGCGGTGCTAAAGTTCAATTTGGTTCCTAGAGCCTCTTGTAAACTTCCCCAAAATCTTGAAGTAAATCGAGGATCTCTATTAAAAACTATAGAGTCCGGAATTCCATGCAATCTTACTATTTCATCAATATACTTCTTTGCTAGCATATGTAGAGAATCAGTATGTTTGATTTCCAAAAAATGGGTTGACTTCGTCAACCGATCAACAATAACCCAAATAGCATCATGTTTCCTACTGGTATTGGGCAAACTATTGAACCCTGAATTTTTTTTATGATTTAGCAAGATTTAATTTATTTTGAGGTCTTGTTAGATTAATTATTTTGGAGTAATTAGCATGTTAATGTTAGGAGGAATTATGAATTGATGGAATTAAAGTATAATGTAGGAAGAATGCATGAGGGGTAATTTTGGTAGATCACCTAAACCCTTAAGTTTTAAGGCATAAGTGGAAGGGCATGAGGGTCTTTTCACAAGTGTTAAGAGTAGACCTTAGAAGAGAAAGAAGTAAGTTTTGTCTTGTTGGAGAGGTGAGTGTCGTGGGAGAGAGGAAGAAGAAGGGAAAAAGAGGGGAAAGCTAGAGCGTTGAGATTTTGAAGAATTGAAGCTTCTCTAAGTAAGTATAAGCATAAATTGGATGATTGAACCTTGTTTAGTGATAATTAGGAGTGAAAATTGGTATTGAATGTGTGGAGGGCTTACGGTGTACGAAAATGTGTAATCTTCTAGGGTTTTTGATTTCTATGGTTTTTGTGATTAATTTTGGGTTTGATTGAGTTTAGAAATGAAGTAGGAATGATGGTGCAGTGTTGAGATAAATTAGACTTGAAAGATGGGACGAATCTGGTTGAAAATGTGAGAAAGTAGGTTTCGGGCATTTTCTGGAGCTCGCACGTCGCGACGTCTTCATGCGCACGACGCGGCTCGCGCCTGCTTCCTCACCGTGATGAGCTCCAATGTGTTCGTCGCGGCGAGCCTCTGTTTTCCGTCGTGGCTAGCCATTGTTTTCGCCGCCGCGAGATCCTGTTTTATAGATTATAGCATTAGCATGTTGGAGTTATGTAAATATAGTGCCCTAGAAAGCAAGTGTATTTACATGTAACTTTATCTTCTTCAATTATAATTTTGTAATGAAAATATTTATTATTAATAAAACAAAAGAGTTTGGTTTTATCTGTATGAGCATTATATATCTGGTCATAAGGTACCAATATTCTTTTGTAAGTATATATATATACATAGAGATGTATAGGAAACATGTATATTATTAGAATCAATTAATTGATTCACGTTGAATAATCAAGTTGGTCGCTTGATTATGGTTTAGGCTATAGTGTTGCGATTTATCTCCATATAAGTAAAGGAGTTTACTTGAAGGGAATGATGAGTTTCATATCATGATAGTAGTAGACTATCGATAATGGCACTATTAAATGAATCTGGAATCAAGTATGTTTTCAAGAATAAAGTGGGTCGTTACTTTAATCTTAAAACATACAACTTAAGTATTCGCTTATTATGAACCATAATCTTGATGAGTGGTGAACTCATATATGTTTCATTATAATTCTTGATATGATTGGAATGGATTTTTACAGAGTATTAATCCAATGTCTTCATGTTGGAATTATTAATTGAAACATGTATCAGGGAACATTCACTCAAATAAAGAGTTTATAGTGTTATCATCTCTTCTAGATGTTTTAAGGAGATTTGGTGATTAAACTGGTGCCAGTAGTTTGATGGACTAGCTACCCATCAAGTTTTAACAATGAGATGAGATCTTATGTGTTAATCACCATATAAAGTAAAATGAGATATCTAGAAGGAAAAACCAACATAAGGGCAAAACGGTAATTTTACCCTTTGTTGTGCGAATAGCTATAATAAGGTTCTAAATAGGGTTTGCAATTGGACATATTCTCATAATATTTAATAATTCAAGAGTTCAACTAATTTTCTTTAGTGGAATGACATTTAGTTAATAAGCTAGAATTAATTCCAATGAGATTGAATTAATTCTGGGCTTATTGCAGCTTGAATTATCAAAGTCTAATAAGATTCCCCACTTGGCTTTAAGGAAGGTTATCAAGCTAAGTAAGAAATATAAATGGAGGTTAATTAGAAGCTCATAATTGAATGTTGGGCTTGGTCTAATTAAAGAAGCCCAAATGTACATTTAGTAATGGGCTTGGTTTTTGGTTTAACGTAATTAATTAGATTAATTATATTAAAACAATTTTTTTAAAGAAGAAGATAGCAATTTATTATGGTTAATAATCATTAAATGGAGTTATGAACATACCATTAAATGGTTTAATGGTTTTCTTTTAATGTTGGCTTGTAACCTATTTGCATTCATTAGATTAAAGATGAAAGATGTACATTAGATGGAACATCTTCCTTCTTTCTTCTTGGCAAAACTGAAATTGGGTATTGAATTTTAGGTTATGGTCTTTTCAAATAGCCATCATAAAGATAAATGAAGATAATCTCATTTATTGGCTATTTTATGAGTGATTAATGAAAGAAGTGATGCATTTGATGCCTCTCTCTTCTTCCATCCATGCATATACGAAATTGGTAGGAAAGAAAGAGTTCTTGCATGTTCTTTACACCTTCTCTCCTTTTATGAAAGAGATAATCGAAAATACCAATCGAAAGAGTTTCAATTTTGCTTCTTCTTCTTCTAAGAAAATCTCCTCCAAACATTTCTTCTCCTTTCCCACCAAAGGATTTTGTAAACCTAATTGTCCTTGAAGAACATGTGGTAAATCTAATTGGTTGAGGATACTACAACAAGGAGAAAGTAGATTGCTAAAGGAAAAGAGTCAAAGGCAAAGGATTTGGATACACGAAGAAGAAGAGGATAGCGCAACGAGGAATTAAAGCTGTAGCGAAGGAGTCGGTAATACTCCTGATCTTGTTTATATTTTATTATCCTTATACCATATCATGTATGGATTGGCATGTTGATTTGGATTTGTTGCTTCTGCTGCAAGTATTGATTTCTTAAAAGTTTTGAAATCTACTGTTTTTCCAAACAAAGCATGTTTTCTTTTTCCGATCCAACAGTTAACACTTATGATTTTCAAACCTTTATGATTTTCCCTTGACTGTTGTTTGAATGAGAACTTGGTTTGTTATAGGAAACCAAGCAGACCATACCCAAGAGCAAGAAGAAAGGCAATCTTAAGCTTGAATTTCAAGCGGAAATCAGGTGGATAATGTATTTATAGTTATTGTGTGATTAGGCAATTTCTTGCCTTTGTGTGAATATATGTTTTATGTTATACAATGAGAGATGCATGACTTTTTGATTGAATATGTGGGGCATTGTTTGAGATTGATTTTTTGTAAGATTATTTCGTATACTTTGAAAGTAAATTATGATTTTGATCATGTTATAACTCGACTTCGGTCATGACATTCTATATAAATGAAAAGCATGAAAGCATATCATCTGATAAAATGATTCTGACCATGATTATGTGCTTTTGTTTGAGCGAGAGTGGAACCATTCTATTCGTCACGTGCACGTTGACAAGAGCCTTCTTCCGACTGCCCGCTTGTGGCATATGAGCTCCGAAATGGACTCATTACATTGAGTGTAAACCGGTTTCTCCTTACATTTCCATGGAACCCTCGAGCCGTGTGATTTGCATTGCATAATTGAACTGTTCATTATGAAGCATACTAAGTGTTATATGTTGTGAAATGTTTTGTGAGTTAAATTAAATGTGATGGATGTGTAATTTGCTTGAATATGGTATGAGTGCTAGAGTTGCTACGTGTATATATATATATACATACATATGCTTGAACTTGTGTTAATTACCGATGGCTATAAATATATTATCCATTGAGCTATGTAGCTCAACCCATTATTTTCCCTCCTCAGGTGCGACTCAAGACGACAGTTGATCCTTGCAAGGCATCGAAAAACTCTGCAATAGTTAGAGATCTTGCATTAAGTTAATGACTATTTTGGATAGCTGTTTAAGCATATCAACATTGAGCATCCTTATATATTTTGTTTTAAGCTTTGATATGTATTGTGATATGTTAGTAAAGTTTGTTCAATTTCTTGGATTGTAATGACATGATAAATTGAAGTTTCTTTTATATATGATTATGTTTAACTTGCACCGTGTTCGTCGCGGCGCTTCCCTTGGTCGTTCACCGCAGCTTCCACAGGGCGCTTCATTGCGGCTAACGATTCGTCATTGCGGCGAACTTCTTTATTCATTGTTGATTCTTAAATTTGAATATTTTCGATCCTTTCCCCCTATACTCGACGACCCCGAGCGGTCGCTTCGGAATAGGAAACAGGACCTGGGCCTAGCACAAACCCATCAAAAAATCCATAGTCACCCGTTGCCACTTCCACTCAGGAATGGACAATGGCCTTAATATGCCTGAAGATGCCTGGTGTTCATCCTTGACTTGCTGACACACTAGACACTTACTCACATATTCAGCTACATCTTTCTTCATGCCTTTCCACCAGAAATGTTCTTTCAGATCTCTGTACATTCTGGTGCTACCTGGATGCATGGCATAAGACGCATTGTGTGCCTCATCTAAAATTTCATCCTTTACTTCCTTGACATTTGGAATGCAAAGTCTGTTTTCGACAACCATAAGTCCATCATCCCTCACTACCATTTCTGATTTCTTACCATTCTGAATTTATTCTCGGATATTACTCAATTCCGCATCCTGTGCTTGTATCTCTTTAACTTTCTCCTTGAGTATCGGTCTCACTCTGAAAGTAGAAATAACACAATCGGGTTCCTCTTGTTTCAAACTTATTTTAAGCTCCGTCATTTCTTCCAATAATGATAGATACCCTGCTTGAACATGAGCCGTGGAGGATTTCCTACTCAAGGCATCTGCTACCACATTCGCCTTCCCTAGATGATCCTCAATTAATAGGTCATAATCTTTAAGCAACTCTAACCACCTTCTCTGTCTCAAATTCAGTTCCTTTTGACTCAACAAATACTTGAGACTTTTATGGTCTGTAAAAATCATCATCTGTACCCCATACAAATAGTGTCTCCAAATCTTTAGAGCAAAAATTACTGCTGCCAATTCCAGATCATGGGTCAGGTAATTCAGTTCATAAGGCTTTTGTAACATCCCACCCCCGACGGGAAGGGTAAAATAGTAAATTGGCTAGGGGTAAGAGTGATTAGGACTGCTTTGACATTGTTATGCATACTGGTACTGGTGAGCAGTGAAAATAATGCACATGAAATAACTGTACATGCATACATGATATTCCCGGTATTTGGGCCTAGGCATTTTATTGTGATTAACGTGGTTATTGTGTGTAGAAAATTATTCTAAGTGATCCATAGTGAGTTTTCCATTTTAAGAGATTTTTGAAAATTTTTCTGAAAATTTCCGGAGAAAATTTTCGGACCGAACAAATCGCCAAGTGGCGAACCAGTTGATTTTCGGTATCGAAAATTTCTGTCCAATGGTATTGGACTATTGGGTACATTATTTCGGGATTGAAATTGGAACCATTGGAATTGAATGGGTTAAAGATTTTCTTTATTAGGATTTCTTTTATTAAATGATATTAATGAAAATTGGATTTTTGTCTTTTCCTATTCTTTTTTGACAAGTGTCTTAATGACACCTCACCAACACATTAAAGGCTTGTGTGGTTCTCAGTGTTGAAGATTGGAAGCTAATTAGGTAAGTTATATTGTTAAGCTTTAATTATGCTTTAATTATGTAGTTAATGAATCATGGTTGTTAGAAGCATTTAATGGGAATTTTGGTGTAATTATTATGCTTATTGATGCATTAATTTGATGATAATTATTGTTTGAATTGGTGGGTATAAGACTAGGTTTAAGTATGACTTGAAAGTAGTATGATTGAAGTGTTTTCAGCTTGAATTTGGATTGAATATTGGTGACTAATCTTGCATATAAATTAAGAGTTTAATGCTGCCAAATTGTGACTATTAGCCCTAGTGAATGTATGAATGTTGTAGGGACTGATTTTGTCTTCATTTGAATGCTTAGTGATGTGTTATTGGCATTGGAAATGATAGAAGCTAAGTTTAGTACCAAAGCTGGAAATTTTGGTTTTAACCGATTACACTGTTTTGAGCATAACTCATTGTGTAGGTATGCAAATGAGGTGAGGCTTGTGCCAAATGAAACTTAGTTTGTTGACTACAATTTTGTGTGAAATAGGTGTGGTCTAAGTTTAGCATTAAGAGATTGAAATTTGGCTTGGAAAGTTACTGCTGGGACTTATGTGAACAGTATCCAGATTGATGACCTGATTATGTTGATGATTTTTTCTAAATTAATTTAGAAGGAATTGATGAAAATGGTCTGCATGAGAGTTGAAGCCTATATTGTTAGCTTTCCATTACCACTGATATTTCATTTTTTAGATCTGTATATTGGGAGATATGCACTGTGGAATATTGACTGATTTTGAGCATTTTGTGGAAACCTAGACTAAGTGTGGATTTGGTGCACATTCTGATTAGAAACAATTTTAGAGAATTCTGTGAATTGAATTGGCTTGAGTGATCTGCTGAAGAGTTGTAGAGGAAACATTGATTTTGAAAATGGTATTTAGCATGCAATTTTTGGAGATCAGATTTGGGAGTTATGAGTTTTCAAACACTGAACTTGCATTAGGTTATTAACTGCCCTGATCAGCGGAAACTTGCATGACAAGTTTGAAATTGTTAGGGATGGAATTGGATTCTGAGTTCTTCATGAAAATTTAAGTATGAGATCTTATCTTTCCAGTGATATAAGGTAGTGATTTTTTTGACATTTGTTCTAGGAGATATGCTGCTTTGAAATGTACTATTCAGATTGGGAAATTTCAGTGGGCAGATGATTTGGCGAATTGTTTGTTGTAGTTAGCAAATGAATTTGATTTTAGATTGTTCATGAAAGTTGTAGTTAACATTGGGATCTTTCTGAGAATATTTATTGTGTAAGTTTTGACAAAGTAAATGAGAAGTTATTGAATTTACAAGGTACTGTACTGTTTTAGAAACCATTGACTGGGCAGTAACTTTGATTGCATTTTTGATACCTTTAGAGGTGAAATTGGCTTTTGTGTCCTTCATAAAACTTGTAGAACTCTCTTTTCTCTATAAAATAGATACCAATTTGGTCCAAATTGGATTTCGGAGTAGGGAGTTATGACCTAGACAAGTTGGCATGTCGGAGGAAATTGTTTCAAATTTGTCATTTTAATAAGACTAGTCGACTACAACCTGCACTAGTCAACTAGGATTCTTACACCAGTCGACTATAACTGCACTAGTCGACTAGGACATGTATTTTTCCAGCACTAGTCGACTATAACCTCTGACTAGTCGACTAGGATCATATATTTTCCTTCTTTTGCTTATAACATTTCCGTTCGACATCCAATTGACCTGATTCTTGAGGCATCGGATTCATGGAATATTTAATTTCATTTCTTGAGAGATTGGGAATTTTTGGACGGGAAATTGACGGGTGTCCGAGAAATGGGTATTTCATCACTGTTTTATTTAATGGGGGACCTATAGAGGTCCAAATTGAGCGCCATTAGCGCCATTGAATTTCTAATTTTTAAACGGATTTTTCTGATGGAAAAAAATGAGATTATGGCCGGGAATCTCATGAACATGCATTTGCACCTACATGTGCATCATTAACTAACTCGGATTGGATATTTAGTGATCGTTTTGTTCTCTGATTCTTATAGCGACACAACTGGAGCGTCGATCAACCGACGAAAGCGAGACTTCTGGCATTAGCTCGAAGTAATAGGTGAGTAACCTAGATGGGTTTCTCAATTATTACTTGTCAAATATGGGGATAATGGCGGGACCGGAATGTGTACATTGTGTAACACATGCGCCATTCTTGTGATTGGATCGTGATTGATTATCAATTATGAGCTGTTCATTGTTGTGAATTATGGATCGTTACTTGCAGCATCTTGTCGTTAATTGATTGTGCTTGACTATGAATGATTAGCTGTTTATGGGGATGTTATGGCTGGGCATGTGCATTCATCTGCAGATGGATAAAGCGATAAAGGAAAATTGTGAACCGAGTCGCCATCGATATGAAACGAGCCTAGAGCTCGAAATCTTTGAAACGAGCTAGAGCTCGAGGAGATAATTCTCCCACGCGCGTCTCGATCTTGAATCTTTCGCTTACGCTCGGTCACAACACCGTAATTAAACTAGAAAAGAATCACATGTGCATTGCTTCATTATCGATGAATACCGAAATGGGTTTCTTGATTGGATTGTATATTATCGTGTGAGAGATGTAGTATTCTTCGAATCGCCTTATTACTGTGAATTGATTATGTGATGCATGAATTAGGAGAACCATCGATGATGGTTCCTCATTGAGTTCATAAACTCATCCAAAATTTCAATCTATTTTTAGGACTTGAAGAGTACCCGTTGGACACGGAGTAGGTCTCTTGTAGGCAAGTGAAGGATAGAGGTGGGGATCGGTTAGGTATGCGCATTAGTGTCTTATCGAATTAGTTTCGCAATCATTGTACAACAATACTTTATACTTATAATGAGACCATTAGGGTTTTATTGTTTTTATACATTGACTGATTGTGAATTATTATTGGATGATTGTAATAACTAAAAATGGTTAATTGTGAACATGGACTCAAGATTGTATTCCGCAACCATTGTAAACTGATTAGTATGTGAACTTTATGGTTCTTGTAAAATATTGTTAAATGATTGTAATAATCAGTAAATTTTTCTCTTCGTCTCTTCGCTTTTTGCGCGCTAATATGCGGTTCAAAAAAACAAGAGAGAGGAAAATGATATCTTGAGTTTTTACCGACTAATGTAAGTACCCTCGCAAGGCACGGACTCGGATATCACCAACGATATTTGGTTGGGTCACTTTCGAGAGTGGGTGTTACATTAGGTGGTATCGAGCCCAACAATCTGAATGTATTCGGGCACGATCTGGCTATAGGTTAAGTTGCATGCACTTGAGTCATGTTATTGCAGCATCGTAGTAAGCGATCCCTAATCGAGTCGCACGAGGATAAATCCTACGTGTGCATACGTGTTAAGTGACTAAGTGAGAGAAAAGTGAGACCGTATTAGAATGTGAACCCATGAATGTGTATGGGCAATGAGGAACGGTAAAAAGGAAACATCGATAATGACAATTATAATGTACTGTGGTTAGAATGACTATGTTGGCCTAGACTGATTAAGGAAAGAATTGATATCAAACTGAGTCCCCTGATTAATGTGGCAATATTACGGCGACAGAAAACGAATATGTCTAGTGAAGTAAATCACACGTTAATATATTGAGTAATAATATAACCAAGATACACAAGAAGGGGGGTTGAATTGTGATAAACTTTTCTTTAATCCCTTCAATAACAATTGCTTGTTCTTTCAGAAAACTTATCGTAAATCAATTCTTAACTAGTTTGAAAAACTTTGTTAATAATGAAAACTACGATTTAAGAAAAGTAAGAGTTAGAGAGAAACACGACAATTTTATCCTGGTTCACCCTAAACCGTGGGCTACGTCCGATCCTCGAGATATTCTTACGAGATTTTCACTATCTCAAACTAATTACAAGTATTCTTTAGATTGAGCCTCTTGAGGTCTCTTAACGACAAGTATTCTTTTACTCTTAGCCTCTTGAGCTATCTGTAGCACTTTTTCAAAATGAAAAGCGATAAAGAGCTTTTACAAAAGAGTTGCTCTTCACAATATACACTCAAAAATAGTTCATAATTTTCTCTCTCGAGATGAGCAGATATTGAATACAAAGAGTTTCATTCACTTTTTTCAAAAGTTGTTTCTTCTTCAATCTCGACTCTTATTTATAGTCGAACTTCAATCTGTTTCTTGACTATACGCTTCTTGAATCTTTAAAGCAGTTATTCAGTTTAGCTCATGAACCGTCTTAAAGCGATGTTTCTTTCTTCCATCTTATTTTCATATCGTCTTCTTTTGTCTTCGTAAAGCTTCCGCCCGCTTTTGTATCGCCTCGCTTTTCTTCCGCCTGCTTTTTCTTCCGCCTTTTTGTCTTCGTAAAGCTTCCGCCCGCTTTTTGTATCGTCCGCTTTTCTTCCGTACATTTTTCTTCCGCTCTTTTTGTATAAATCCGCTTTTCTTCCGATCTGCTTTTCTTCCTTACGCTTTTGTCTCGTATATTTCTCTTTGTTTATTATCAAAATTAATTAATCGTGAAGTCGGTTTGACTTAACATTCTCCCCTTTTGATAATAACAAATACTTGTGAGAAATATGAAAAGTATCATATACTTGTGAATTATCTGAAGTATTGAGATAAACAAAATTATCTTCATCCTTCCAAAATTGATTTCTTCCTTCTCCTTCTCTCTTCCTTCTCCTTCTCCCCTATTTGTTATTGATCAAAAATTATTTTCAATCTGCTTCACCAACTTTTTCAGCATCTTCTTAATCTTCTTCATATCTTTATCAAGCTTCCGAACATGCTTCTTTAGAGTTGATGATTCATCTGCATCGAGTACCGTCTCGAACAACTTGCTTTTCAACGATAGCCTTTGTTGTTGTATAAGCTTCCTTGTTAAAGACATTTGGTTCAATGATTTGCAGAAGAGGAGGAGGAACAAATACAGCTTGTTCATTGATATCAAGATCATAGGAATCTCTTATTCGTTGAAAAGTGCATCCAAACCATGGCATAGCTTCTGTAATTGAAGTGATCTTCCACAGAGGTCGATTTCGCAGAATGTTCTGTATTATACTAAAACAACATTTTGAGTTGCCAATCCGAACAGAACAATACTGACCCATTCTGATATTGCCTCCCTGTGGATCATCTGCTGTTGCCTTAGTTAGACTTGGTCCTGGATCTTGATACACGCAGATGGACTTACCACTCCTTTTCTCTTTACATGCTTCATCAATCAATTTTACTGCCTCTTCAATCTGATCAGAAGACATGTCATCCAATACTGGCTCAGGTTGAACTTTCAGCTTTAGCTTCTCATAATTGAGTTCAACAAAATTTGGTGGTTGAAGATCGGTACCACCTTGATTATTGTACCGCTCATTATAGGATAAGAAGTGATCGCTCTCCAAATGGCTCGTGGATATGGTTCTCTCTGACTCTCTTGAGTTGATCATAGAAATTTTGTAACCCCTATCCAACGGATGAGAAAAGCCATTATCATATTCTCTGATTTGAAGAATGCTTTGACAAATCTCTTGGGTTTGTCTCGATGATGACCGACTTGGTCTTCTTCTCCTCTTACAACCAATCTATGTTCCCATCTTTCTCTTTGAAAAGTTAAATACTTGGATGGAACATTAGTCATCACACTTACAACTTTTGAAGTAGCCTTTTGTCCCAAAACATGTGTAGCAACTTGTTTATGGATAAGTGTGGACTGAAAAGTAGTAGGAACTATTTCTTCAAAAATTGGATTATTAAGAATTTTATGAGAATCCTTAATATTACCCTTAATAGCTTCCTGATAATCGCCGATGGCGGCTTCCATATTAACTTCAAAGAACATCAACAAAGACTAACAAAGACATGCGCAGATTTTTAGAAATGTCAACAACAGTTTCTTCTAGTCTTGTCTTCTTAGCCTTTGCCTCTGTTGTTGGATTTTCTTCTTTTCTTGCACTCATTTTCTTTAACCTTGGTGACCTCTTGGATTAAACTTTCTTCTTCTCGTGTTCTTCTACTTTCCTTTTCCTTCATTTCCTTGAGATTGAGTTTCGAAACTTGCTCGAGGATTGATAACGATGATTTTGTAGATTTTGATCTCATCGTTCATAATGCTTTGGTTTGCTTGAATCTCTGGAAGGATCGGCTTCTTTCGTCGACAGATTTCCTTTGTGGGTGGCGTTCTTGCTTGCTTATGAATGTCACTCACCAAAGGTTCCCTTCCGCTTTAAGTCACCGATTCAAAAATCGAGCAGATCTTGACTTGACTCGAGAGTGTGATCTTCTCTCCTTTATAGAAGATTTCTTGGTTTAGGCTCCCCTCGGTTGTTGCTTTCCTTGATTCTTCTGCTCCTTGTTTGTCTGAAAATCTCAGACCCATTTTGGCAATCGATGTAGAGTCTATATAACTTCTTACAGATACCTTCTATCGACTCCCAACCCAATCGATTCTCGATTCTTTAAACATCCTTGTCAACAACATCCCATACGGAGAGTGTTTGTATCCTTTATTGATTTAACCATATATTGATAAATCAAAATGGTAAATCTATTGGTTGGTGATTCAGAGATGAAGGATACATTGTTCATCCAAAGTAGTGACTTGATGTCTTGAACCTATCCTAGGTAACACACAACCACACAAAACAAAGAAACAAAACCCTTGCCTTTGGTACAAGTCAAGAGGCTCTTCTTTCAGTTGGGTTGTTCTGACCATAAAGTTGACGAGTAACTTCATCTTCGTTCAACTTCAGCTTAGTCATCCATTTCACCATGTTAGTAGGTTGAGCTCCACTACTCGGACATTCAGTGACTCTTTCCAGTAACTCCTTGGTTACTATAACAGGGAGTGTTTCTACATATGATATGATTGTATTATCCACAGTTTTAGTATGTTTCCAGAACTCATAAACTTCGTTGAGATAAACTTGCTCTCGTATTTGAAAGAAGTTTCTCCATCCTGCCGCTATTATCTCCTATCTATATCCATTTGTTACCTTCTTAGATCTTCAAAGTTTACCAATCTTCCTGGGCTTGCTCTGGATCAACTCATAAAATGGGCTTGACATTCATCTTGTTGATTACGAGTGAATAGGAACTCGCTTGAAGAATTTTCAGAGAGATTTGGAGAACTAGCAATTTCTGAATTTGTTAGAGATCCCAAACGTCGGTTTAGGGATTTTATAGAAAATTCTAGAACGCTTGTACTTCTCGATGATCGATGACCTTTTTCCTCTAAATTTTTTTTGTGAAGGAAGTTTTAAGTGCGAAACCGTCAACGCCGTTTAACTCCATCGTTTCATTGTCTTTCTTTTGAAAATCGATGATCAATCTGTTAACTCGCCATCTTTCTCGTCTTTGTCTTTAAAAATCGATGAATGATCCGTTAACTCCTTCGCTCATCTGTTTCTTCTTTGCGAAAAAAAGATGATTGGTCCGTTAACTCCTCCGTCTCATCTGCTTCTTCTTTGCGAAAAACCGGATGATTGGTGCATTAACATCACCATATTGAGGTCAAGCGTCGATTTCTTTAAAGCGATCTTCACTTAGTGGTTTTGTGAAGATATCGCTTGCTGAAATTTCGTTTCCACGAATTCAGGTCGACAACTTTCATCCGAACGTAATCTCTCAAGAAATGATGTCTAACTTCAATGTGCTTCACCTTGAATGTTGAATTGGATTCTTTGACAAGTGATGGCGCCGGTGTTGTTTGAGATATTGGAATCTCTTCCTCTTGTATTGAGTAGTCCTCCAATTGATACTTGATCCACGGTAATTGTGAACAACAACTTGCGGCGGACATTTATTAAACCTGCGGTTGATAATGCAATCGAGCTTTGTCTCTTGCTTGACCATGACACCGGTTTGGTCCAAGGTAGTGACAACCACCACTCGTGCTCTTCCTTTCAATCCTATCACGGCATAGTCCGCATCGCAATATCCATTCAACCTGAAATCTTTACCTTTCTCATACATTAAGCAAAGATCAAGAGTACTGCGAGATATCTCAAAATTCGTTTACTGTACCACGTAATGAGATTCTCTAGGATCGGCTGAAACCTTGCACACAAGCATACTGAATAGAATGTCGGTCTACTACTGTAAGATAAAGCAAAGAACCAATCATCCTCTAAATAGGGTTTGATTCACCTTCTTACCACTTTCGTCTTTCGACAACAAGTTTGAAGGATGCATCGGTGTAGACATACTTTTAACTTTGCACATATCAAATTTAGACAACAATTCTTTGACATATTTTGTTGATGGATAAAATCTTATCCTTAGTTTGCTTTACTTGCAATCCAAGAAAGAATTTTAACTCACCCATCATGCTCATCTCAAATTCATTTTCATCATATTTTCAAAGCTTATGCATAACTTTTTGAGGTGGCACCAAAATAATATCATCAACATAGATTTGCACAATAATAAAATCATTATACAAGTTCTTCCTAAAAGAGTTTTGTCAACTTTACCTCTAGTAAATCCATTTTCAATAAGAAATGAGCTCGAACGATCATACCATGCTCTAGGAGCCTGTTTGATCCATATAAGGCTTTATGAAGTCATAGACATGATCTGGATACTTTATATCCTCAAATCCAGGAGGTTGCTTGACATAGACTTCTTCATCTATAAAGTCATTCTTAAATGCACTTTTACATCCATCGAAAAAGCTTTATGTCATGGCAAACAAGCATATGCAAGCGATCCTTATTGCTTCAAGTCTTGCCTTGGAGCATATGTCTCATTATAGTCTATTCCTTCCTGTGATTATAGCCTTGTGCTACTAATCTTGCCTTGTTCGACTTACTTTTCCCTGATTAGTCTAGCTTATTCTTGAATATCCATCTAGTACCAATAATGGATTTCTTTTCGTGTTTAGGAACTAAGGACGGACTTTATTCCTCTTGAATTGATTCAACTCCTCTTGCATAGCTAATATCCATGCTTCATCTTTTAGAGCTTCATCAATCTTTTAGGTTCTACTTGGATATAAATGCCACGTTGGCTTCTCTTACGAACTTGGACCTTGTTCTTACACCTTCCGAGGTTTCTCCGATAATTGACTCTTTAGGATGAGAGCTTTGTATCTCCAATCTTTCTTTAACTCAAAATTCTTAGAGATATCTGTCTTTTCATCATGAAGTGTTCTGATGAAGATACTTCCTTACTGCGTCAAGGCACCTTTATGTGACATCATCTTCGATTCCTCTTCCTTATTGGGTTGAGAGCTATCATCGAACTTAACGTGAATAGTTTCTTCAACAGTCTTTGAGGTGAGGTTGAAGACTCTAAATGCCTTTGAAGTGAGAGAATAGCCTAGAAAATTCACGAAAGTGTCTTCGCATCAAATTTGTCGAGCTTCCTTTGTGTTCGAAAAGTGCACTTGCAGCCAAAAGGATGGAAATAAGAAATGTTTGGTCTCCTTCCATTCCACAACTCATAGGAGTTTTCTTGACATTGGTCGCAGAAGACTCTATTACGAATGTAACATGTTGTATTGATGACTTCTTCCCAAGTATTTAGGAAGATTCATCTCGACAAACATTGTTCTTGCCATCTCTTGAATAGTCCTATTCTTCCTCTCAACAACTCCATTCTCTTTGTGGAGTCCTTGGGGAGGAGAAGTTATGAAAATTCCTTTTCTTCGAGAATACTCTGAACTTCTCATTTTCAAATTCTCCTCCATGATCACTCCTTATGCTTGCTATAGACATTCCTCTTTCATTTTGTAATCTCATGGAAAGGTTTCTAAAACATTTGAAAGACTCATCTTTATGTGATAGAAAAAGTATCCAACAAAACCTTGTAAAATCATCAACAATCACAAGTCCATACTTCTTTCCACCAAGACTTATTGTTCTTGTTGGACCAAATAAGTCCATATGTAACAACTCAAGTGGTCTAGAAGAAGTTATGAAATGTTTTGAGAGAAAGAGGTTTTAACTTGTTTACCTTTTCGACAACTTTCACAAAAGAAATCTTTGTCAAAACGAATTTGTGGCAAACCTTTACCAAATCATGTTTCAAAGTTTTGAAATATGTTTAAAACCGACATGACCTAGTTTTTATGCCGGATCGGTCTTTCATTTTCGAGAGATAGAAAACATGAAATATTTTGAGACTGAAAACGTCTAAATCAATTTTATAAAGATTGTTTAGTCTTTTGGCTGAAAAGAAGATGGAACCATCTTTGTTTACGACTTAACAAAATTTTGATTAAAAGAAACTTCAAAACCGTAATCACATAATTGACTAATACTTATCAAGTTATGCTTTAAACCATCGACTAGTAGTACATTATTAATGCATGCATGAGAATTCTTACCAATCTTACCAAACCCGATTATCTTTCCTTGTTGGTTGTCTCCAAAAGTTCTGATCCTCCTTTCTTGTCTTGAAGATCTAGGAACATAGACTTGTTTCCGTCATGTGACGCGAGCATCCACCGTCCATATACTAATGGTGCTTGCTTGGTTCTTCCAACGAAGGATTTCGTGGGAGATATTATTTTATTTTTAGGTACCCAGATTCTCTTGGGTCCTTTAGGGTTAATCGATGTAATGAATGATAATGATGTGTAGAATGATAATGTTGATGACCTTTGAAAATCTGATTGATATCTTTTCTTATTTTTTGAGCAACTGATTTTACTACGTAATCTGTGGGGCTTATTTTAGTAAACCCTAATCCGCTTTTATCCCGGATGTACAGATTCTCCTATAATTTCATTCATCTTTTTGTACTATATCAGTAAATTTAGCTAGATCAATTGAGAGATTATTAATTCTCGATTTCAATTGATTAATCTCTTGAGATCTATCTACAACTTTGTTGTTATTCAATTCCTCGACTTGCTTTCTCAAACTTATATTCTCACTCTATCTCATGAGTATGTTTGAGGTTTTCTACATATTTCTTCTTGACAGCTTGTCTTGTTTGAGAATAGCATGAGAATCCTCAAACAATTACGAATATGCATCTTGTATATCATTATAGCTAGAAGTTACCTCCTCATCACTTTCTTCTTCACTACGGACATATGTTAGCATGTTACGACTTGTGAACTTGTATCGATTACGATGAATCCAGATCTTCCCACGCTGCCATCATGCTTTTCTTGTTATCTCTACTCCTTACGGCTTGTCTTTTCAACATTGGACACTCGGACTTGTAATGTCCGCTTCTTGCATTCATAACGAGGTAATGGATGCTTTATCGACTTTTCATCGTCTTTGCGGCTGTTCCTTCTAAATGTTGAATTTTCTTTGGACTTTTTTCCACATTCTTCTTATCTTTCTTGAAATGAAAGATAGCTCATCGTCTTCATCACTTGATTGAGATACGACTTCTTTGGAATCATCATCCTTTGCTTCTTCAATCTTTAACGCCTTTGATGTATTCCTTTTGTTTTCTTCTTACGGATTTTATGATTCTTTTGACTTGCTTTGAGCGCTATGGACTTCTCCTTTTGGGCTTATCTTTCGCATCAAGCTCTACTGTATCTTCAACGATCAAGCAATTCATCAAGCTTGACGCTTAGGTCTTTGGCTTCTTATCAGTAGTTACTTTGGGTCTCCATCTTTTGGGCGGACTCCTCAAAATCTTTCGAACATGGTCTTGGTGTTATGCGTTCTTCTAAGAGCTTTTAGCCCATTAACAATTGTTTGGAATCTTCCAAACATTTGATCAATAGTCTCTTCTTCTTTCATCTTGAATAACTTCGTCTTGATGCACCAAAATACTTATCTTGGACTCCTTCACTTGATTTGTTCCTTCATGTGCAATTGATAATGTATCCCACATTTCTTTGGCAGATCGCATCCATGCACTTTGTCATACTCGCTCGCTTTCAATGCACAACTCAAGAAAAATTTCGCTTTGGAGTTTAGTTGAAATCTTGCTTTCTTTCATTTGTCCATCTTTCTCGTGGAATTGGATTTTATCATCATCTTGGTGTGTAAGGTCCATTCTCGATGATGTCCCAAAGGTCAATGTGAGTAGACTCGATAAACAATCTCATCCGATCCTTCCAATAGTGGTAGTCTTCACCATTGAATCTTTGGAGGTCGGTGACCGAGGCTCATACGCAATATCGTGTGTGATTCCACCATTTTCTTTAGTTCACACTTTGTTAGAGTGATTCTTGAACACCTTGCTCGATACCAATTGAAGTAAATCACACGTTAATATATTGAGTAATAATATAACCAAGATACACAAGAAGGGGGTTGAATTGTGATAAACTTTTCTTTAATCCTTTGATAACAATTGCTTGTTCTTTGGAAAACTTATCAGTAAATCAATTCTTAACTAGTTTGAAAAACTTTGTTAATAATGAAAACTACGATTTAAGAAAAGTAAGAGTTAGAGAGAAACACAACAATTTTATCTGGTTCACCCTAAACCGTGGGCTACGTCCGATCCTCGAGATATTCTTCCGAGATTTTCACTATCTCAAACTAATTACAAGTATTCTTTAGATCGAGCCTCTTGAGTCTCTTAACAAAGAAGTATTCTTTTACTCTTAGCCTCTTCAGTTATCATAGCACTTTTTCAAAATGAAAAACTAATAAAGAGCTTTTACAAAGAGTTGCTCTTCACATTATACACTCGAAAATAGTTCGTAATTTTTCTCTCTCGACAGAGCAGATATTGAATACAAAGAGTTTCATTCACTTTTTCAAAAGTTGTTTCTTCTTCAATCTCGACTCTTATTTATAGTCGGAACTTCAACTGTTTCTTGACTATCTCGCTTCTTGAATCTTTAAAAAGCGGTTATTCAGTTTAGCTCAGAACTGTCTTAAGCGATGTTTCTTTCTTCCATCTTATTTTCATATAAATCATTTTTGTCTTCGTAAAGCTTCCGCCCGCTTTTGTATCGCCCGCTTTTCTTCCGTCTGCTTTTCTTAAATCGCTTTTGTCTTCGTAAAGCTTGTCCCGCTTTTGTATAAATACGCTTTTGTATAAATGCGCTTTTCTTCCGTCTGCTTTTGTCTTCGTAAAGCTTCCGTCGCTTTTGTCTTCGTAAAGCTTCCTTTTGTTGTCTTCGTAAAGCTTAAAATGCCTTTTGTCTTGAGCTTAAATGCCTTTTGTATCGTCGCTTTTCTTCCATCTGTTTTTCTTAAATGCCTTTTTGTCTCGTATATTTCTCTTTGTTTATTATCAAAATTAATTAATACGTGAAGTCTGGTTTGACTTAACATCTAGAACTTGGAGAGGTCCACTGGAGATATGAGAAGCATACTGGTTATAGTAGGACTAAGTGAGATGAAAAGTCCGGGATGATTAGGGAATTAGAGTTCTGACTGTAGATGCGATGAAATGGGAAACATTGGAACTAAGTAAAACGTAGATGGTCCGATCAGGCAGATATTGATTCACTGCATTTGTGTTCGATATCAGTAGATATCAGAGATAGATGATGATAGTGAGATTGTAATAAGATCAATATTGTATCGTAATGGTCTACTAGGCGAAGAGCAAAGTGCCTAGTAGGGTAAAAAAAAGTAGAAATGGTGAGATAAAAGTGTACAGATAAACTGAAATGAACTCGTGAAATGGGTATGATTATGAGCGCATAAGCTTGAGACTGAAATGGTTATGCGAATATGGTGCTAAGAGTTTGGAAATCAGTATAATAAGATCGTAAGGGAAAAAGACAGATTGACAATTTCTACTGATTGTATATCGGGAAATTCTGGATTGGTTGAAAAGATGTATATGGACACAGAAATGGTAAATGGATGGGTAAATAGATAGAGATACAGTGGAGTTGTATCACCGATTTTGTCGTGTTTTGGGGACTGTGAATACCCTATTATAGATTGTTTGAGAAAGATAAAGAGATATGTAGCAATAAGGAGATGACATTGTATAAGCCAAGTGGATATGACCTTAAAAGGTCAAGCTAACACATGAATGATATGGGAATGAAACTAGGGAAATGAAAAAAATGAAACAATGATAGTGATATATGAAAAGAGTGGTCGCATTTAAGTTGATTTACCGTTGGGAGTATCTATTGGACAGTAAAGTTGATCATGATTAATGAAACGTATGTGAAAGATACATGGAAATCATAGAGGAGATGATCGGTGAATGATTAGAGTGGCTATTGTAGGAAAATCCCGGGGTAGGCATCACATGCCCACAGTGCGGAATTTAAAATTTTGAGTCCCGGGACATTCCCGAAAGCCAGGATCCATGTGTAAGTACAAACAATCAAACCATAACGACCAAAGGAGACCGTCTCTAACGGTATCCACGCAGAGGTCGGAAAACCTAACCGGGACAAACTCTTTTGACCCGGGAATAGCTACACTAAAGAAAAGAGTGCTAGCTCTTACCTTAGCCTTGGAGAGCAAATGAGATGAACTTGGTGGAGCCTTGGAAAAGTAGAAGCAATCTTGAGAGGATGAGAGGAAGAAGGTGAAAATCAAATTTTCCAAGCTTAACCTTTAAACTTTCGACTCTTCTCTCTTCATCACCGTGCAAGCTCTCTTTCCATAGCTTCTTATATGTATATTTAACACTTAAAACACATATAAAGGCTTGGTGGATGGCTCATCCACGTAGGAGGCATAAAAATGCCTTAAAATGCTAAATAATGATGAAGTTTGACTTTTCAAACTTACATCTCTTCTCCATTTAATGGCTTCCACGAAATTCAACATAAATATATATAATTAATTAATTATTTACTTAATTAATTAATATATATAATTGCTGAAGTGGTCGATCAAGCGGGAATTGATCTACTTACTGCCGCCGCCCCGCCGTGAAAAATCCTGAAGCGGTTTTCAAGAATGTCGATGTCGCGATCTCATCGGGACATATCCCAATCTCATCGGGATCCATTTAATCCTATTGCTCTCCGGATATCGGATCTCCATGCGAAACTATTTTACTGATTCTCCGAGTCACTCTTATCGTGTGACCCATTAGGTTCCCGATTATGTTGGCCACTTAGATTAACACTTAATCCGAGCAAGTCATGAGCGGTATCTAGCAATACATCATGACCCCAATTGACCGGAAAGTAATTGGTTTGACTAATGAAACCATATCACCAACCCTTCCATAGACAATTACCGTGCAATTCGTCCTTTCACCATGCTATACCCCACTTGGTTTGAGTATGGGCAATGTGTCAACTCTTACTAGACCGATCGGATCAAATCTAGTCCAAGTGTAATCGGTTCTCGCCCTAGGACTCATTACTTTATATGTCCATGAAGACCATCTTCATGACATATGTATCTTTCGCGCAGAGACTTCAAAGTAATGATCCCGATAAGAGGCCATGGGTATCTCTTCTCGCTATAATGAAGTGGTGAATCCTCTATTGGCTACTCAATTACCTTGAATACCTCAGTCGCACCCAATCACCACCCTATGGCGACCTCGAAAGGCAACAAGGAATGGAGTCAAAATGTAATCGAGACCAAGATATCCTTGAGTACCTCAAGTCTAAGGATACTTGCACCATTTTTATGATGAGATTATCAACGACATTTGTATAGGACATCCATGTGATGATCTCATAGCAGGTCATCAATGTACTTACTACCACTAGTAAGCATCCACATGTCAAATCTAAATATCTCAATATTTACGTTTTACGAGATCCACCGCTTGATCCAATCAAGGAGTTTGACATGTTCTAGTCTATCCGGATTAACGATGTCAGCCTCATTAATCCTATGACTAGGGATAATTTAGATATCTTGACATAATTGCACATGATAGGAATCTCAATAGTATGATCACATCATAATTTCCTTCATGCTATGTCATGTATCGGGACTTCATTAATTTGATTAAAGATCATTATCAATTCATAATAAAATGAATATCAAATAAATGAAATATGCCTTGCTTTATTTATTCATAAAGTCATGTACATGACTATGAACAAAATGCGCTAAAGGGATTGCCTTTAGGGCACTACTCTAACAATCTCCCACTTGACCTAAAGCCAATCGCCTTGGTATCTAATACCATAGCGAGTACACGAGAATCAAAATTCTTCCGTGGCGGCGGCTTTGTCAACGGATCAACAATATTCGCTCTGGAGAATTCTCTCTATCGTGACATCACCGAGCAATGATCTCCGAATCAAATGGTATCGGTAGTACGTGTTTGGATCATTGATGAGACCTTGGCTCCTTTACTGCAAGAATAGCCCCAAAGTGTTGTCACAATTCAAGCTGTATGGGTCCATCAGCCATTCTGAACCACACCAAGTATAGAAATGAACTTCTTGATCCAAACTGTTTCCTTTCTTTGCATCGATGCGGCAATGTACTCCTACTCGATCGTTGAATCAACGATGCGTCTCTGTTTGGAACTCTTCCAACCGATCGCTCCGCCATTTAGTGTGAAAACATAACCTGATTGGGACTTGAGTCGTCCTTATCGATTGAAAACGGCATCAGATGCCGCTCACTTGAGATTTCCATCTCCATATATCAAGAAAACATCCTTAGTTCTTCGCAAGTACTTTAGGATATTCTTGATACCACCCAAATGACCCTCACGGGATCCGATTGATACCGTCGTAACATTTAGAGCATATGATACATCGGGTCTCAGACATAGCATTCGACATAATAGATCCTATCGCAGACGATCACGGGATCATATTCATACGCATCATCTCATCCTGTGGTCCGAGGACACATAGACTTCGAGTGTTATCCATGAACAATGGGAAGAAACCCTCTCTTGGATTGCTCCATGCTAAACCTCTTTAGCACCTTGTCTATGTCGTTATTGTGAAAGACCAAGCAACCTCTTCAATCTATCTCTATAGATCTTTATCCCAAGGATATAAGTTGCTTCTCAAGGTCTTTCATGGCAAATTGTTTGGACAACCAAATTTTTTGATTGCAAACATTGAGACATCTTTCCTAGCAACAATATGTCATCTACATATAACACAAGGAATACGATCGTAGTTCCATTCACTTTCTTGTACACACGTGTTCATCCGGATTTTGTGAGAAACCAAACTCTTTGATTGTCTCATCAAAGCGGATATTCCAACTCTGGATGCTTGCTTCAATCCATAAATGGATTTTGAAGCTTGCATACCTTTTCGCCATCAACTAAAATGAAGCCCTCGGGTTGTGTCATGTACACATCCTCGTTGATTTCCATTCGGAAAAGCGTCTTCACATCCATTTGCCATATCTCATAATCATAATGGCGGCAATGGCTAGGAGTATCCTAATGGATTTAAGCATTGCTATCTTGACTGAAGGTCTCGTCATAGTCAACTCCTTGTCTTTGAGGAAAGCCTTTAGCCACAAGCCTTGCTTTATAGGTAATCACATTACCATCCATGTCGCTTTTCTTCTTGAAAACCCATTTGCACCCTATAGGTTTTATCCTTGGTGCATCAACCAAAGTCCATACTTGGTTTTCATACATGGAATCCATTTGATTTCATGGCACGAAGCCATTTTTGGACTCGAACTCTTGAGAACCTCTTCATAGGTGGTAGGCTCATCATCCTCTATGAGCAATACGTCATTCTGTTCACTCAGAAATCCATATCTCTCGAGGCAGGCGTATCCTACTTAACCTCACAATTTCGTGTGAAGTAGAAGGTTGGCTGCTACCTCATCTGTATGAGTTCTGATTTCGAGTTCGAAGCGATTGATCGCGTCTGTCTCGAAAGCATCTTGAACTTCTTCAAGTTCAACTTTGCTCCCACTTTCCTCTTTAAAAGAAACTCTTTCTCTAAAAGACAGCATGCATCAAACAAACACCTTTTGTTCCTCGTGAGGTAGAATTGATATCCTCTTGTTTCCTTAGGATATCCTACTAACAAACACTTGTCGATTTTTCTCCAAGCTTATCTCGACCGTGTCCGCTTCACATAAGCAGACAACCCCATACTTTCAAATAAGAAAGATAAGGTTTCTTGTTAGTCCACATCTCATATGGAGTAACATCAAGCGTCTTTGATGGAACTCGTTTAACAAGTAAACAAATGTCTCAAGTGCATATCCCCAAAGGATTTTGGTAATCTGCAAAGCCCATCATAGATCGTACCATGTCCAACAAGGTTCGATTTCTCCTTTATGCCACACCATTATCTTTGTGGTGTGTAAGGAGGGTCCACCGAGATAATATCCCATTATCTACGAGATAATCAAAACTCTTGATCTAAGTATTCACCACCACGATCGGATCGTAATGTTTTGATACTTTTACCAAGTTGTTTTTCTACTTCATTTCTGAATTGTTTGAACTTTTCAAGCGCTTCAGATTTGTATCTCATCGAATCTGGTACCCATATCGAGAATAATCATCGATAAAGGTAATGAAGTAACAACAACCACTTCTGGCACGGATGGACATCGGACCACATACATCTGAATATATTAGGTCTAATAATCCGATCGCTCGCTCACCCTTTCCTTAAAAGGTAACTTAGTCATCTTGCCTAATAAACAAGATTCACATGTGTCATATGATTCATAATCGAATGACCTAAACTTCCACTCTTGTGGAGCTTAGCGATCGTCTCTCATTTATATGGCCAAGCGACAATGCCATAAGTAAGTTGATTTTAAATTATCTCTTTTATGTCTTTTAGCGTCATTGACATTCATAACCGTATGTGACATATCTAATATGTAAATTCCATTGCATAATGTACCAGTACCATAAAGCATTCCATTTGAACTAATAGAA
Organism: Erythroxylum novogranatense; assembly: GCA_029891385.1. Taxonomy (NCBI): domain Eukaryota; kingdom Viridiplantae; phylum Streptophyta; class Magnoliopsida; order Malpighiales; family Erythroxylaceae; genus Erythroxylum; species Erythroxylum novogranatense. The sequence continues at coordinate 83,882,499 of CM057234.1, forward strand.
CAACCATTGTTACCAAAAGACAAATGGAAACCAAATCTATTTAAACAAGAAAGACAGTATGTTCTTTGTTAACACGGTACAAAATAACAATCATCCAAGTTAAGTACAAGCCCACAGGGAGTGTCAAAACATAAGTCCCTACGGCTAATGCAGCAACTCTTGCTCCATTGCCAACACGCAGTCCATTTCTCCCTTTATGAGTCGCCATCGTCCTCGAGGCCTGCGTGATATCATTACATATGTGTGAGCCACAACGGTATCTAATACCCATATGTTATGATCGAAGCGATATTAACCTCAATGACAAACATACGAAGAAGTCGAGGTAGCCGATGCCTTCTTCGCTTGATTCTTCAGATAAATTTTGCGATTCGCCTCCAATGACCGGTCTTACTGAATGGAAGCGGTACCTTTTGGTGCAGTCTCTTTGGTCTTCTTCTTGCCTTTCGCTGCACTTCCTTTCGACTTCGAGCCTTTTTTCTTCTATTTCCTCTTCTTGGAAGCGGAGGAAGAAGAATCCACCAATAAGAACGCCTTGCTATCTTGCTTGACAAATTGTTTCATTGTCTCGAGCGATTGATCGGCTCGGGAATTGTGGTGGATATTTGGTTCATTCGATAGTTCAACACAAACCGTGAATAACTATCGACAAACCAACAAGAATTAAGTCTATACTTAACTCAGAATCCATCACAAAACCTAAGACGGCCAACCTCTCAATATAGCCATTCATCTTCAATGCATATTGCACTGCAGATGAACCAGGAGTCATCTTCGTTGTAAAGAGCAACCTTGAGGTCTCGAATCGTTCGGACCGTGCTTGCTCATCAAACAACTCTCTAAGATGAAACACTATCGTGTGAGCATCCATATACTCGTGCTGCTTCTGCAGCTCAGGTGACATCGATGCAAGCATAATGTAGGTAGCTATGTCACTGTCTTTTAGATGCTTACGATATGCCTTCTGATCATCATCAGAAGCTCCTTCAGGAAGTGGATCCGGAAGCGGAAAATCAAGGATATATCCTAGATCCTCAGATCGAGAACAATTCTCGATTCATGACCAATCAAGAAAATTTGGTCCGGTTAATTTGTTTGCATCCATTAGTGAGCGAAGATTCACACTAGTCGACATCTTCAATCAACCTAAGCGTAGAAAGAAAGAAAGTTAGAATAGGATTAAATGTATGATCATAAGGACTTAAATGACATACATATGGCTCCCACTAGTTTCAGCAGAATCCATAACCCTCATCATGAATCCATGAAACAAAATGGCACATTGACTGGTGGGTCGATATCCAACATTACTAAGAATAACCTTGAGGTTAGCTCAACAAGTCACCTTAGGTCAATCGGTGGGTATCGGTCATACCAATTGCATCATCGATGACCGACATTAAGAATGACCTTGAGGTTAGCTCAACAAGCCATCTTATGTCTCGGAGGTATCGGACATACCAATTACATCTTAGACACAACTATCGATCGTCTATCAACGGTTGATGTATGCACATACATTGGGTTATCAACACTTGATGCGCGTACATCGATGTACACTACCCAACTTCGCCTCTGTCACGTTGACCTTGAGGTTAGCTCAACAAATCAACGCTTCTAGGAAAACCGACCCATTAATCCAAAATCATATTTTCATGGTTTGAACATATTCAGTATAGAGTGAGCTTGAGGTTAGCTCAACAACCCAACCCTATAAGAACTACGGTTCTTACCATATTAATGGAAGGCGTTAGTTTTCATATTTTAAGTGAGGGATTTTAGGTCTCATCTAATTAATCTCATCCAAGGATCATAGTCACCATGACTATATGGTGCGATTTAGGGCATTGCATCAATCACATTGAATTTATACCGAAAATCACCCATCATCCCACTAGGCATGATATAAGTCCACTTGTATATGTATAAGTCGACTTATGGCTCTATATAAGTCGACTTATGCATGTTTAAGTCGACTTGTGCAATGCATGAACAAGTCGACTTGTACCATTGTGCAAGTCGACTTATTAATCTGATGCACCAAACAAGTCGAGTTATGAACATATAAGTCGACTTGTTCATCAATGCATTGGAATTGCTATCTAATCGGCTAATTCTCAATCCAGGCATTTCCAATTCACAACACCAATATAACAAGTATATAAACCTTTATATTAATGTGCTAATGAAACATTTTCATCAACTCATGCATGCCATATAGTCTAACTATATATGAAAACCTTGAAACCGATTAATCCACCATTAATCACTAGATTTCCACATAATTCAAGGACACCAAATTATCATGCTAAGTATCTCTAGGTAGGCTACACGTTATCAAGATTACTCCGGCACTTGTCACAAAAATTGCGACGGCCAAAATAACCAAGATAACGGAATAAGCTAACGAGACGCTAAAGTGACCTATTCGATATCCAAAAATTATTAGAAACCAAATTTCAAGAATCTCATTTTGGGATGCATTCCACATCAATATAACACATTTTTAATCACTATAAAAATGATTCATGGCATTGGAACAGAAAATAACACAATCAATCATTCCAAACAAAACAGCCCCAGCAAGTTTCTCAAAACTGCCAAGCTCAACAGTTTGCTCAAAATGACCATTGAAACACTTTCAATAAATACTGAGAAAATTACAGAGGTTAAAAAATGTTCCCAACATGCTCCATGAATTTTTCCAGGATTTATTTCCCACAAAAATTCATTGAACCTCAGCAATCTAGCCGAAACAGAATCTGTGTTCTCCAACACAGACATTCCCATCAGCACACAAGTAATTCGGAAATAAATGGTAAATCACCTTGAAAACATTTTTCCATCCACAGAGACATTCAAAAACATCTTAGGGACATGTCGGTGAAAACCAATCTGAAAAACAATTTTTCTAGAATTTATTCTCGAATTTACAAGCATACCTGTTTCAGAAACAATCAACAAGACAGCATCCGAAACTTGATGGAATTAAATAGCAAAACCATATCAAATCAAATTGATAAATTCTCATTTTTCACAAACATATTCTATAACATGTTATGAACAATTCTGAGCAAGAAATTTCGAAAACATGCATCTCTATACTGATTCGAAATTCACACAAATAACATGCATCAGCAGCTCAATTCATAATGGAACTCCGACCTAGTTATCATTTCGACTGTTTATACAACACAAGTGGCTCTGATACCACTGTAGGAAAATCCCGGGGTAGGCATCACATGCCCACAGTGCGGAATTTAAAATTTTGAGTCCCGGGACATTCCCAAAAGCCAGGATCCATGTGTAAGTACAAACAATCAAACCATAACGACCAAAGGAGACCGTCTCTAACGGTATCCACGCAGAGGTCGGAAAACCTAACCGGGACAAACTCTTTTGACCCGGGAATAGCTAGACTAAAGAAAAGAGTGCTAGCTCTTACCTTATCCTTGGAGAGCAAATGAGATGAACTTGGTGGAGCCTTGGAGAAGTAGAAACAATCTTGAGAGGATGAGAGGAAGAAGGTGAAAATCAAATTTTCCAAGCTTAACCTTTAAACTTTCGACTCTTCTCTCTTCATCACCGTGCAAGCTCTCTTTCCATAGCTTATTATATGTATATTTAACACTTAAAACACATATAAAGGCTTGGTGGATGGCTCATCCACGTAGGAGGCATAAAAATGCCTTAAAATGCTAAATAATGATGAAGTTTGACTTTTCAAACTTACATCTCTTCTCCATTTAATGGCTTCCACGAAATTCAACATAATATATATAATTAATTAATTATTTACTTAATTAATTAATATATATAATTGCTGAAGTGGTCCATCAAACTGGGTTGGTCCCACCACTGCCAAGAACCCCATGGCGTGAAAAATCACCTAAAGCGGTTTTCAAGAATGTCGATGTCGCGATCTCATCGGGACATATCCCAATCTCATCGGGATCCATTTAATCCTATTGCTCTCCAGATATCGGATCTCCGTCTCAAACTATTTTCTGATTCTCCGAGTCACTCTTATCGTGTGACCCATTAGGTTCCGGTTATGTTGGCCACTTAGATTAACACTTAATCGAAAGCAAGTCATGAGCGGTATCTAGAACACATCATGACCCCAATTGACCGGAAAGTAATTGGTTTGACTAATGAAACCATATCACCAACCCTTCCATAGACAATTACCGTGCAATTCGTCCTTTCACCATGCTATACCCCACTTGGTTTGAGTATGGGCAATGTGTCAACTCTTACTAGACCGATCGGATCAAATCTAGTCCAAGTGTAATCGGTTCTCGCCCTAGGACTCATTACTTTATATGTCCATGAAGACCATCTTCATGACATATGTATCTCGGCGCCAGAGACTTCAAAGTAATGATCGATAAGAGGCCATGGGTATCTCTTCGCTATAATGTGGTGAATCCTCTATTGGCTACTCAATTACCTTGAATACCTCAAGTGTACCCAATCACCACCCTATGAAGCGACCTCCGAAAGGCAACAAGGAATGGAGTCAAAGTACAGAATCAAGACCCAAGATATCCTTGAGTCCCTCAAGTCTAAGGATACTTGCACCATTGCTATGATGAGATTATCAACGACATTTGTATAGGACATCCATGTGATGATCTCATGGCGAGTCATCCAATGTACTTACTACCACTAGTAAGCATCCACATGTCAAATCTAAATATCTCAATATTTACAGTTTTCGAGATCCTTTGCTTGATCCAATCAAGGAGTTTGACATGTTCTAGTCTATCCGGATTAACGATGTCGGTCTCATTAATCCTATGACTAGGGATAATTTAGATCTTGACATAATTGCACATGATAGGAATCTCGATAGTATGATCACATCATAATTTCCTTCATGCTATGTCATGTATCGTGGACTTCATTAATTTGATTAAAGATCATTATCAATTCATAATAAAATGAATATCAAATAAGCGAAATATGCCTTGCTTTATTTATTCATAAAGTGCATGCATGACTATGAACAAAATGCGCTAAAGGGATTGCCTTTAGGCACTACTCTAACTGTTATAAGTGTAAAGTTCATAATGGGTTAAAGTAAGACATAAGAGGACTGAATGTACCTTTATGAGAGGAAATGAACAAAAAATATTATGGCATCAGTCCTCTATTTGAGGATTAGCATAAATGGAAAGGAGTTTTATGGGCTTTGAATTGTATAGGTTACTAATTGGCTTAGGATAAGATGAAATAAGTTCACTGAGGTGTAGATTACGGAATAAGTGTTAAAGAAAGTGTTTATGGATCATCACATGGAACCTTAGTGCAATGATAGTATTACGATCTTTAAATTATGGCATAAAATTGTTACGATTGAGATAGTGCGTATAGTTAAGAATGATTGAAAAGTAATTAGGGACACTAATTGGGTGATGAGACTTTCGTGAACAAAGATAATGACGGTAGCAAGACTAATGGTCAAGCGAAGAGAAATACAGACGAAATCAAAAGTGAAATTGAGTCATATCTCAAGAGGAGATTTAGGCATAACAAGTGAAATATCTGTTGAGGTTATCAGATTGTGTGTCTGAAATGTAAAGTATCCAACTACGTAAGTGGAATTTTAATTTGAGGTGATTCTATTGCAATGTAAAGTGAATAGATCTCCATATGTGATCTGGCTGTTGAGAAATCTTGATTTGAAACTAAGAAGAAAATAGTCCCGAACTGCAAGTGAAATACTCAAATAAAGTGGAATTTATGGAAGTCCAAGTACGGATGACTAGGTATTGGCATTTGTTGATGTGAATGACAGGAAATCAATTGAAAAGAGAAAATGAGTAGAGACAAGAAGTCCTAAAGGGAAATTGACAATGACGTGATGTAGTGTTACCTTCATTAAGGGATTGCAAATACACTACTTGTGGACTCAATGAAAAAGTTGAATGATGTAGGGTAAAGTCAACAAGACCCTAATAGGGAATTATGTGAGGTAAGCAAATGGTAGTGACTATGTGTATAGACGAAATGTGTTTGAAAGTGTTGAACAGTGAAAAGTAAAAAGAACTATATGAATAATCGAGGAATTTGACACGGAGGATAAGCATACCCTTGGAGAGTGGGCAGTGTGTGATGAACTGAGACAATATGTTAAAATGGTATAAAATAAATTGAACTGACTTTGATAAATGGTATTGGAGACTTTAGATTCCTATAAGGATACATTGTGTTAATTCGAGGAAAAGGATGGGCATAAATGACTACTATACCGACAATTCTGAAATGAACAGACAATTCTGCCGACTAAACTCAAATAGTGAACAGATAATCTTTGTAATGAGCGGATCAATTACGAGATATTGGGATTTCAAAGAATGTTAAGTAGATTATGGGTAATTGTGAAGTGTTACCGAAAATTGAAGTTGTAGATCTAGTGATCTTGGATAAAGGTAAGAAAGGTTAAGAGTGCGAGGAGTTAAAGTAGTGAGTCTATGATGAGTCTGAATATGCGAGTGGAATCGGAAAAACAATATTGCATGCTTCAAAGAAGAAGTATGTGTACCCGATAAAAAGTGATAGAACAAGAAAGTGAACAGTCGAAGCTAGACATTTTAGGAGGTATATGCGAAAAGTGAAATTGAATAACTATGGGTATAGAACGAAATGATTATAGATTCCAGTGCGTAGAGGTTTGAATGTTCAATAGGAAAAGTGTTTAACTGTTTGGACTGCAGAGGATTATAACCTCATGATATAGTTTTTACTGAATGATTATAGAATTAATGGTGATCACAAGATGGAATTGTACACGATTGTATTACACACAAAAAATGCCTAACAAGAAGCAAAGACCAACATTGAGTCGAGATGCTTGTGATGACTGAAACAAAGGAAAGTGACTTAGGAAAACTGCATGGATTAGCTAAAGTGGATCAGGATCGGACAAATGAAATAGAATGAAATGCATATAGAACAGTGAAATGTCAAAAGAACACTGAATCTGGACTAAGAGTCAATGTGATATAAACGCTAAATGGGGTTAGGTGAATTAACACCGGTTATAGAAAAATGGTCATAAGTGTCACTGTGTTAGTACCAAAGGAAAGGGAAGTGTCAAAGACGAGATGAAGGGTTTTATTGTAAGTATCACCTTGGTAAGGTGTACTCAGAATTGGCAAAAAGGGTATCAATGAAGCATGACTTAGTCTGCATGTTACCAGAGAAAAAGGTATTGGATGGATAAAACGTGATAAGTGAACAGGTTCGGAAATAATTATTTGAGTCATAGCAACCGACTGCCTTACTGCGATCTTTTGGTAAAGGAATGATAGAGTGACTTAGTGTATGGGAATTGTAGGAACATATGATTATAGTCATATTGAACCGTGGACTGACAATTTCGAGGACAAAATTTTTCTAAGAAGGGGGGAGTTGTAACATCCCACCCCCGATGGGAAGGGTAAAATAGTAAATTGGCTAGAGGTAAGAGTGATTAGGACTGCTTTGACATTGTTATGCATACTGGTACTGGTGACCAGTGAAAATAGTGCACATGAAATAACTGTACATGCATACATGATATTCCCGGTATTTGGGCCTAAACGGCATTTTATTGTGATTAACGTGGTTATTGTGTGTGGAAAATTATTCTGAGTGAGCCATAGTGAGTTTTCCATTTTAAGAGATTTTTGAACATTTTTCTGGAATTTTTCGGAGAAAATTTCCGGACCGGACAAATCGCCAAGTGACGAACCGGTTGATTTTTGGTATCGAAAATTTACATCCATGATCTTGGACTATTGGGTACATTATTTCGGGATTGAAATTGGAACCATTGGAATTGAATGGGTTAAAGATTTCCTTTATTAGGATTTCATTTATTAAATGATATTAATGAAAATTGGATTTTTGTCTTTTCCCATTCTTTTTTGACAAGTGTCTTAATGACACCTCACCAACACATTAAAGGCTTGTGTGGTTCTCGGTGTTTGTAGTGGAATGAGTGAAAAGATGACTTAAATGGCTTTATTTCACCCACTCATCCGAAAACCTTCACTTCTTTCATCTCCATCAATTTCTTCTCCTTTTTTAAGTTACTTCCTCCTACCTTAAAAGCTTCTTCTTGTAAACAAGCTATTTTCTTGCTATGGAGAACTCACCCTTGCATGGTGTTAGAAGAAGTTGTTAGTGAAAGTAACAAAGAAAGAATTGAAAGGAATTGAAGATTGGAAGCTAATTAGGTAAGTTGTATTGTTAAGCTTTAATTATGTAGTTAATGAATCATGGTTGTTAGAAGCATTCAATGGGAATTTTGGTGTAATTATTATGCTTATTGATGCATTAATTTGATGATAATTATTGTTTGAATTGGTGGGTATAAGACTAGGTTTAAGTATGACTTGAAAGTAGTATGATTGAAGTGTTTTTAGCTTGAATTTGGATTAAATATTGGTGACTAATCTTGCATATAAATTAAGAGTTTAATGCTGCCAAATTGTGACTATTAGCCCTAGTGAATGTATGAATGTTGTAGGGACTGATTTTGTGTTCATTTGAATGCTTAGTGATGTGTTATTGGCATTGGAAATGATAGAAGCTAAGTTTAGTACCAAAGCTGGAAATTGTAGATAACATTGGGATCTTTCTGAGCAGATTTATTGTGTAAGTTTTGACAAAGTAAATGAGAAGTTATTGAATTTACAAGGTACTGTACTGTTTTAGAAACCATTGACTGGGCAGTAATTTTGATTGCATTTTTGATACCCTTAGAGGTGAAATTGGCTTTTGTGTCCTTCATAAAACTTGTAGAGCTCTCTTTTCGTTATGAAATAGACACTAATTTTGTCTTAATTGGAGTTCAGAGTAGGGAGTTATGACCTAGACAAGTTGGCATGTCGAAGGAAATTGTTTCAGATTTGTAATTTTAATAAGACTAGTCGACTACAACCTGCACTAGTCGACTAAGATTCTTACACCAGTCGACTATAACTGCACTAGTCGACTAGGACATGTATTTTTCCTGCACTAGTCGACTATAACCTCTGACTAGTCGACTAGGATCATATATTTTCCTTCTTTTGCTTATAACATTTTCGTCCGACATCCGATTGACCTGATTCTTGAGGCATTGGATTCATGGAATATTTAATTTCATTTCCTGAGAGATTGGGAATTTTTAGATGGGAAATTGACAGGTGTCCGAGAAATGGGTATTTCATCACTGTTTTATTTAATTGGGGACCTATAGAGATCCAAATTCAGCGCCGTCAGCGCCATTGAATTTCTAATTTTTAAATGGATTTTTTTGATGGAAAAAAATGAGATTAGGGCCGGGAATCTCATGAACATGCATTTTCACCTACATGTGCATCATTAACTAACTCGGATTGGATATTTAGTGATCGTTTTGTTCTCTGATTCTTATAGCGACATTAACCGGGCGTCGATCGACCGACGAAAGCGTAGACTTCTGGCATTAGCTCTAAGTAATAGGTAAGTAACCTAGATGGGTTTCTCAATTATTACTTGTCAAATATGGGGATAATGGCGGGACCAGGAATGTGTACATTGTGTGACCTGTTTGCAATTATTGTGATTGGTGTGATTGATTGTCAATTATAGGCTGTTCATTGTTGTGAATTATGGATTGTTACTTGCAGCATCTTGTTGTTAATTGATTGTGCTTGACTATGAATGATTAATGCTTATGGGGATGTTATGGCGGGCATGTGCATTCATACAGATGGATAAACCGATAAAGAAAATTGTGAACCGAGTCGCCATCGATATGAAACGAGCCTAGAGCTCGAAAATCAAACGAACTGGAGCTCGAAGGAGATAATTCTCCCTGACACGTCTCTCGATCATGAATCATTTACGCGCTCGGTCCACAACACCGTAATTAAACTAGAAAAAGAATCACATGTGCATTGCATCATTACTGGACTGAATACCCGAAATGGGTTTCTTGTCTTGATGTTGTATATTCTTGGATCAGAGATCGTAGTATTACGGCAACTGCCTTATTGCTATGAATTGATTATGTGATGCATGAATTGGGAGAACCATCGATGATGGTTCCTCATTGAGTTCACAAACTGATCCCAAATTGCAATCTTTTTTTCAGGACTTGAAGAGTACCCCGTTGGACACAGGAGTAGGTCTACTGTAGGCAAGTTAAGGATAGAGGTCGGGATCATTTCGTGTCTGCATTAGTGTCTTATCGAATTAGTTTCCGCAATCATTGTACAACAATATTTTATACTTATAATGAACCCATTGGGTTTTATTGTTTTTATACGTTGACTGATTGTGAATTATTTTTGGATGAATGTAATAACTGAAAATGGTTAATTGTGAACATGGACTCAAGATTGTATTCCGCAACCATTGTAAACTGATTAGTATGTGAACTTTATGGTTACTGTAAAATATTGTTAAATGATTGTAATAACTGCAAATGTTTTCTACTATCTACTGTTTTTTCGCGCTAATGTACGGTTAAAAAAACAAGAGAGAGGAAAATGATATACTGAGTTTTCACCGACTGATGTAGTACGCCACCCTCGCGGGGCACGGACTCGGATATCACCAACGATATCGGGTTCGAGTCACTCGGGAGTGGGGTGTTACAGCTTTAGCTACCGTGAAGCATACGCTATTACTTTGCCTTCTTGCATCAACACACAACCTAAACCCTTCCTTGAAGCATCACTATAAACTGTATAACCCTCATCTCCAGTAGGCAAAATCAAAACTGGGGAACTTGTCAATCTATGCTTAAGCTCCTCAAAGCTCTTCTGACATTCATCACTCCAGATAAACTTTTGATTCTTCCTCAATAGCTTGATTTTTGGAGCAGCTATCATCAAAAATCCTTCCATAAACCTCCTATAATACCCTGCCAAATCTAGAAAACTTCTCACTTCTGCCACTTTCTTCGGTGCATGCCAATTCACAATTGCTTCGATTTTCCTTGGATCAACATGCACCCCGTCTTTCGATATCACATGTCCAAGGAAAATCACTTCGTGAAGCCATAATTCACATTTGCTAAATTTGGCATAAAGTTCCTTCCCCCTTAATCTCTGCAACACTATTCTGAGATGCTCCTAATGATCTCTTTCACTCTTAGAATAGACCAAAATGTCATCGATAAACACTATGAAAAATTGATCCAGATACTCCTTGAAGACCCTGTTCATAAGATCCATGAATGTAGCTGGAGAATTGGTCAGTATAAATGGCATGACTAGGAACTCGTAATGGCCATAACGAGTCCTAAAGGCTGTCTTGCTTACATCAGACTCCTTGATTCTGAGTTGATGATAGCCTGACTTGAGATCAATTTTAGAAAAGACCCTTGCTCCCTGTAACTGATCAAATAAATCATCAATCCGAGGCAGAAGGTACTTGTTTTTAACAGTCACCTTGTTGAGTCTCCGGTAATCGATGTACATGCGCCATGTCCCATCCTTCTTCTTAACAAACAAAATCGGTGCTCCCCATAGCGACGAACTCAGTCGTATATACCCCTTCTCTAACAGTTCCTCCAACTGCTCCTTGAGCTCCTTCAGTTCAGCTGGAGTCATTCTATATGGTGGTATAGAAATGGGAGCGGTTCCGAGAATCAAGTCAATGGAAAACTCGATTTCCCTCACCGGCGGCAAACCAGGTAAATCCTCTGGGAACACATCTGAAAATTTCCTTACTACTAGAACATCCTCTAGCTTCCTTTCATTTACATCTGTGTCCACGACATGTGCCAAGAAGGCTTCGCACCCTTTTTTCATCATCCATTCGGCGAGCAAAGCTGAAACAATCTTGGGTGATGAGATTCTCCTATCTCCTCTGAAGGTCACCTTCTCACCATTTCCCAGATCAAACTCTACCTCCTTGAGGCTACAATCTAATTTTGCACAATATTTTTCCATGGCGTCCATACCCAGTATAACATCTAGACCCTTCAGTTCTAGAGGCAAAAGGTCTACTACCATTCTAGCACCCTCGATAATCAATTCACAGTCTCTATATACTTGGCTTATTATCACCTTCCTCCCTAAAGGAGTACTAACAATCAAAGGGTTACCCAAAGGCACCAAATTCACATCATGTAAAACCATGCTTGCATAAACAAATGAATGTGTCGAACCAGAATCAATCAAAACATATACTTCAGAGTTAAATAACTGAGCCATACCCGTGACAACATCGAGCGCTGCTGCAGCTTCCTCCCTGGTCATGGAAAATACCCTTGCCTGATCCTGAGCCTGACCCCTTGGCCTTCCTGGAGGAACAGTCTTCCTTACAGCTCCAGAATTGCCCACTTCAGTGGCTAGCCTGGTCCCCACTGTTTCTGCTCTCCTTGGGGCTTGCGACTGCGACCCCTCTTGCCTTGTCAACTGGGGACAATCCCTGATCATATGTCCCTTCTGCCCGCATCGAAAGCACCGTCCAAGTAACTTGAAACACTCTCCTTTATAAAGTTTCCCACAATGCTTACATTGGAGATTTGTATATCTGCTCTTTCCCGTCCTTCCCGTGCCTCCCACACTTGAGGCTTACCCTGAGATTGCCCTTACCTGTTTATCCTTGGTTGGGCCACTGCTCCCCACTTCGTTCTGGGAGCGAAAGCACCTCACACTCCTCTCTTGCATTGGAGCACTCATCCCTTTCTTAGCAGATTGTTCCTGGCTCTTTCTCTTCTTACTGACTTCATATTTGATGTTTTCTAATTTCTCTGCTTGCAGGACCGCATCTACCAGTAGCTGGTAGTCACAGAAGCTATGAATCAGTACCTTCTCCTTGATTCCCAGATGAAGTCCCCCCTCAAACTTGTGGCATTTGTCCTCTTCATTTGCCACAATATTGTCCGCATACCGGGAAAACTGGGTAAACTTCAGCTCGTACTCGCTCACACTCATGTCCCTCTGTGTGAGATTTAGGAACTCCCTAGCCTTTTCCTGAATATACACCCTGGAAAGATACTTCTTTCTGAACACTTCCACAAATCTCTCTAGGTCAACATCGGAGGCATCACTTGACTATAGCGCACTGATTCCCACCAGTGGAGTGCATCCCCCTGCAACAAACTGATTGCATAGACCAGTTTCTCCTCGTCACTGCACTTCATCTGCATTAGGACCCTCTCTGTTCTCTTCAACCATGCTTTAGCCTCTTCAGGATTGGTGGTTCCATTGAAATCCACATCTCCATACTTGCGGAGCTTATCATACTGTCCACTCCTCTCTACTGGAACTGGCCCCGGCATTTGTGACCCTTGGCCCATGGCATAGGTAAAAGCCTGGGCGAAGGCTTGAAAGAACTGTGTCCATAGGGTTCATTTGAGGCATAGGAGGAGGAGGCGGCGACACTTCATGTTGCACACTAGGTGCCTCAGAGTCGGGAGCAGAATGTGTCCCCGTATCTTGTGGGACATAGGATTTATCCGTGCTCCTTTGGCGAGAGCGCGGTCGAGTCAGAGCTCCTCGAGTTCCCCTTCGAGGTGGTATAATCACTCCTTCCATTTTTAAAACATTTATAAATCTTTAGTTTACGAAAAACAATTTCAAATCATGTAAAACAATTCAAAACAATGCAAGTTATTCATTTAAAACAGTGCATGCAATTCATTTAAAACAATGCATTTGGTTCATTTAAAACAAAGCATGTCTACTTCATACCGGAAAACTACCCACTAGGGTACCTAGAATAACATTAAACCTAGTTGCTTTGATACCACAATTGTTGGGCCCCGATTCCGAAGCCCAACTATCCGAAATCGTATAGCGTGAGTGGTCTTCCTTGTAGGGTTAAACCAAAATACCCTAACTAGTCCTCAACAGGTCCTTATCAATCTTATTACATCTCAGGCTACAAAGGGTCGGCTCACACATTGAAATATCAAAATTCACAATTAACTCTTCAAAGTTGTAGCTCTTAATCTCTAGTTTATTTTGGAGGAAGAACTACCTGAATCGGAACTCTATAGCTCAAGATATGCTTAAAAAATCCAAAGATTGTTCATAGTCCGATCAAGCTCTCCAAACCGATCCCTTATTTCTCTTACCCCCAAAACTTTTTATTCTAACTCCAAATGCTATCAAATTTCATGGAGAGGTAGAAAAACAAGTTAGGATTCTAATGTCGCAAGAATCACCTCATTCGGAGGTCGGGTGAAGGAGTTATGTCCAAACAAATCCGATATGTTCATATCCTGATTCCTACTGAACATACCTTGGCGCAAACAACATAACTAACATTATAGATGTCGGATTGACTTCGTTTTTTTACGGTTAGAAGGTAGACATCTAGGGATACAACTTTCATGAAGAAAAAATTTTAAATTCGATCATTATGAGGGTCAAAATACACGAACCGTGTAAAATCACACAGTCAGACCATGTAACCTTCGGGTGAAACAGTGTCCATGCGCCCAAAAAAACACGGCCCGTGTAAATTCACACAGGCAGGCCATGTAACCTTCGGGTGAAACAAATTTTCACCCTCCAAGACCCCTTCAAAGGGTAAATCCATCGTAACTTCTCCTATACTCATAATCTTTCCAAAATCCACTCCTTCAAGTCCTAGATTCACTTCATATACGCTAATGGTTCGGGAATTTCGTCCACTAGAACATCCTAACTTGGAATGAGCATAACTCTCAAATACAATATCGAAAAATCATAAACATGGTGTCGTTGGAAAGCTAAAAGGACAAGATACAAATTCTATGAAGAAAACTTGGCCAAATTCACCCTAAATCAATGCATAATTTCCCTCAAAGCAGAACACAAAATCTTACCCCAATGAAAACTTAGAATTTGCAATGCAACAAAATCAAATGCCATAAACCACCATAATGAGTAAATATTTCATTCATATCAAATGAAGAGTTTTACAATGCTTTAGTGGGCATTTCGAGCCACTTTACAACATAATACAAAATACAAGCTTTGCCAAAAATAATGATTTCTCAAAATGCAACTAAAGCATTGTTGTTACAAAATCTAACTTCAAAAGAACAAAATATGCCCAAATGGAGTGATGCCTTTACGATTGACTCGATCACTCGAAACATTGCTCCTCAACTGCAGATGGGGAGGAATTGGGGGGGGGGGTGAGCTTATGCTCGTGGGTAACATTTTTGTAATGAGTAACAAGCGAAAACCTTTGAATTTTACCTTTCCATAGCAAAATTTATAGTGAAATTCATGCAACATAAATTTCTAAACTTCTCAACATATCAAACCAATTCACAAATCACATACATCAAGCATTCATCAAACTTGTCAATGCAAATAACACATAATCACATTAATCAAGCATTCATCAAACTTGTCAATGCAAATAACACATAATCACATAATAATGGTTTGGGTAGATCCATAAACATGACGAACTACACAATTCCAGTTAATGGTCCTGTGTAGTCGTAAATTCTTGAGGAAGTCCATAAAGGAGCTCCGTGCCACTAGCGGGCAGGCGGGAGAAACCTATATCTTGGTCAATGTGCACGTGACGGTTCTTGGATGGACTACCAAACCCACACAATCATGTAATTCATGAACTGAAAATCTATTTGCCCATATAACGCATTTCAAAACTTGATTTTTCATAAGCATGACCTATTCCATATGCATTTTACATCATCATTTCACAATTCATCAACAACCACATTCATATCTCAACCATAGGCCATCAACATTTCACAATTTATCAACCACATTCATATATTAAGCATAACCATTTCTCAACTCATTCAAATGCCACAATTACAACAATCTTGACTTAATTAGAAGTTATTCTCATAATTCGCAACCAACCATATATGACACAATCTCAAGCATTTAGAAAACCATAAATAAACATTTGTAGGGTAGTTGGAAAATCATTAAAGTCCATTTATTTTGAAGAACATTTATGGCTCATTAACTCAATCATAAAAAGTCACCCACCTTAGATTCCTTGCTTGCAAAGTTATTCAAAAGTGCTTCTATTATTGCTCCTCTTCCCTCTCTTGATTTTCTTCAACAAATTACAAAGATCCCAAATCAATAGACATCTAAATTGACAAACCCAAAGAACCCAATGCATGAAATTGATTCTAGAAAACTCATACCCATGCATTTCCTAAAACCTTTGAACCAAAATCCCTTCCAAAACCCAAAAGTTTAGACATGCACTTACCTCAAATCTTCACTAATCAATTTGTTGCTTAGCTTAAATGAAAGCTCTAGGCCTCCTCTTACACTTTTCTCCTTGGAAAAACTTCAAAATCTTCCCTTAAGACCATGAAAAATTAAAACCTAATTAACCTTCTTTCTCTCCTCTCTTTCCCTCTCCACGACACTCTCTCTCCCTCTAATTTCGTTTCTTCTTCTTCTAGCCCAATCCAAGTCTTCTTCTATCCTTTAATGAAGCTACAATGACCAAAAAGCTCCTCCCTTAATGCCTTAAGACTTTAATGTTTAAGTGATCTTCCAACTATGCCCCTTATACAAACTTACTCTTCTAACATTTAATTTAACTTACCAACTTTATATTATCTCAATCCCATTAGTAAGCAAAGTAATTCCAACATAATTTGATCTAGTAATACTCCCAAAATTAATCTAATCATGCTTATTTTAAAAAAATATATGGGGCTAACATGAACCGGCCCATTAAGTAAAAAATGTGTGATGACATTTTCATAAAACTGAATTTTGTTACTTTGAAAACAAAAATTCCAACACTTGTTTTTCGTCAAAACCAAAACTTTGGCAATATGAAAACAAAAATTCCAGCACTTGCTAATGGGCCTAAGGCTAATGTAGCATCTTCTTCTAAGCCCAAGGGTAAGGGCAAGCTAAAGAAGAAGGGTCCAATGAAAAAGAAGGACCAAATAGGGGTCAAGGTGTTGGAACCCCACCCAGGTGGATCACGGGTCCCACATCCTACGTGACGCCCGGACACGCATCCCACGAGGGAGGGATTCCTCACCACAATAATAGACTTGTTTCGACATTAAAACTGCATAATCATAAACCTTGTGCTTATAACCTTGCCGGGTCCTAAGCTGTACCTTCACATTCGTGGCGAGCGCACACTATGCAAACCTCAAAATCAAAAGTTGACTTCTGCATATAAATTGTAGCCCTAAGCCTCAAGTTCGTTTTGCAACAAGAATCACCTCAAATGGAGTTGTAAAACTCAAATTATGCTTTAAAAACCTAAAAGATCTCATACTCCAAAAATGATCTCCAAACTGACCTCTTACTTGTTTTAATGCAAACCTTTTCAATTTGACTCCAAATGATACCAATTTTTATGAAAAGAAAGATATATGTCTTATAAATCTAATGGTTTAAGCCTCGCCTAAATTGGAGGTCGGATGAGGAATTTATACCCAAAAGAATCAAGTATGTTCACATCCTAAATCAGTTTGAAACTCTTTTGGCGCGATCACCATAACTTTTGATATATAAATCATATTTCTTTCGTTTTTCTACCATTAGAAAGTATACATCTAGATCTACAACTTTCATGAAGACCACAAATCGATAATCGGCCTCTAAAAATTCGAAAATGCACCATCTTTCCCGTAGCTGTCTGTTAAACGGACAGGTACGGGTGAAGGTGGCCTAAAAGGTTCGCAAATGTCCGTTAAACGGACATGCAAGTCCGTTTAACGGACACGGGCAAGGGAATGGGTGTTTTTACAACCGAGGCTGTCCGTTTAATGGACATTCATGTCCGTTTAACGGACATGCAAATCCTCAAAACTTCAAATCTTTTTCCAATGCATCTCAAACTTCAACCTAACTTCATAACCATTTATGCACTTCCAAGTTTACTCATTCCAAAACCTAAACACTTTATAACATCTTAAACTTCAAGTTTAACTCATCAAATTCAAAATCTCTAGCTCCATTGATTCATCAAAGCATGGATTTCAATCATTTTTCCTCAAAGTTATCATAACTTCATAAGCTATAAGAACAATAAGCATGACTTTAGTTGTTATCTTCCAATTCTCATAACTTCTTACTTCCAATTCTAAAAATTACATCTTATACCCCAATGGAAAGATAACAAGATGTTCTACAACATTCATGAAGGATGAAAATGTTAACTTCATCATTAAGTAGGGTAAAAAGCCACTCAAAGGCACTACCCATAAAAGGTCTAATGAAACAGTAACTTAACTAATTGAACAGTGACTGAATGTGTTTCTAACCTCATAACTTCTGAACCCCAAGTCCAAATGAGACACATTATATGTCATTGGAAAGATATGAACTTCTACTCCAATCTTCATGAAGACTCCTTGATCCAATTCAAACCTTAAAAGGACCTAAAACTAAAGAGAAGTTCTGGTCAAATTTTACAACCATTTTGACAGCACCTCCCCTAAAACTTTAACTAACCAATCTTCATTCCTAGTACCTCCACCTGCACAAAACTTGACATCCAACCTCATATATTATAACTGAATCACAAGAGTATCTCCATACTCAATTCAAGGCAACAATCCACACTCCTAAACATCTATTCCATTCCAAATGCAAAATATGTAAACTCAATCCTTCTTTTTGTCAAGTATAGTTATACAATGATGCATATGTATGAAACATGTGTAAATTACATCAAATACAATTAAAAGTCAACAAGCTTGCATTTACATGAAGTTCAAAGCTATTACAAAGCTTTAGAGGGCATTTTAACCCAATTACATCATAGTTTCAAGGAAAAAAATACAAAATACATCATTAGTCCCAAAATGCTATCTAAAGCCTTGGTTTCTAAAACATGATTTCAAAAACAAAACTTGCATCGGAGTAATGCCTCATTCCAGATGCGGTGTCTCGATTTTTCGCTCATGACCTGTGGAGGGGAAAATGGGGGGTGAGCTCGACGGCTCCGTGGGTAAAAACTTAATAACTAAGAATAAGCATGCCAAAATCCTTTATCAATTTATTCTCAAACAATTGAACTAAATCATCTTTAACATAAGCCAATTCTTCATTTATATCAAATCTAAGGATCAAAGGCAATTACAAGACATTATATCATACAAGAACAACATAAACAACATATAATGTAGCCACACATAAATTGGCTTGGGTGGGTCCAACAAGACGTACTACACATTTCCGAAAAATGGTTATGTGTAGCCGGGAACACATGAGGGAGTCCGTGAGGAACTCCATAGCCACTTGCGGGCAGGCGGGAGAAGCCTATATAGGTGCACCTATCACATAAAAGACCACCCTAACCCATAGAAAACATGAAATTCACATTATTCATGCATTTCATACACATTAATCCTCAATGAATCTTGCAACATTCATTTTCACATAATTGCCTAAAATCACTTATTCAAATCTATTTTTTTTACACTTGTTCAACAATTATATACACATTTTCATATTTCATATATATTTAAACTATTCCAAGAAATACAAGCAACATTGATAAATCATTTTAAAACATTCAATAGCATTTATTATAGAACTTTAACAAGTTCATTAACTCAATTATTAAGAGATTTACCCACCTTAATCCTTTAACCTTGAATTTGATCACTTGATCTTGCTTCTTGTTCTACTAACCTCTCTTCACCTTCATCAAGCAAGTAATAACCCAATTACCAAGAGATATCCCAAAATTAAACAAACCTAGGATAGAAAAACATGGAATTAAACCTATCTAACCTTACCCAAACCTTACCCAAGCTTTAAGCATCATAAATCACTTATAAATCCAAAGAAATCTACATTTTTCTTACCTTGAAAGGAGACCCACGAAATTTCTTCTCCCTCTTGGCTTGATGATCTCTTAAACCTTCCTTTCCTTTATCCTTCTTAACCACTCTACCACTCTTCTCTAAGCAAGAAAAACCCTAGGACTTAACTCTCTTCTTCTTCTTCTTCTTCTTCTTCTTCTTCTTCTTCTACATACACGAAACTCTCCCTCTCCCTTTCTAGAAATTTCGTGAATCATCTCCCTAAAGCCTTAACTCGTGCCTTTTAAATAAAACCTAAGCTTCATCCACCAAAACTACGTAGTTTTGGTCCCTTCATAAAACATTTGCTCCTCTTCCCTACATGAAGCGAAACCACCATGTATTCCTCTTGTTTTTTCCTCTTCTTTGATTTAAATGAAACTTAAATGGACCCATATAACCTTCCTTCCTTGCCTTAGTCTTAAATACCAATAATGAAATACCTAAATTGCCCCTAAACCATTTTGTTCTTTTAAACTTCTAACAACAATTCAATTCTAATTTAAATCAATCCCTCATTTAACTTTCATCCCTCTAAACAATATAAACCTCAATTTATGCCAACTAAAAGGAAAATTGAAATTTAACCACAAAAATACATTAAATATGCTTAATGCGATTCGGGGCCCAACATTTCTCCCCCTCTTAAAAGAATTTCGTCCTCGGAATTCGTACCTGACATACTGAAGAGCTGGGGATACTTTTCCTTCATAGCTTCCAATGGTTCCCACGTGGCCTCTTCCATTGAATGATTCCTCCATAAAACCTTGACTATTTGCGGTCTTATTCCTCAAAACTTTTCTTTAGTATCCAAGATCTCCTTTGGAAGCTCTTCATAACTCAAGTCATCACTCAACTGAACTTCATCAGCTTGAATGACATGAGAAGGATCAGATCGGTATTTCCTCAACATAGAGACATGAAAGACATCATGAATCTGTGAGAGTTCAGGTGGAAATGCTAACTTATACGCCAACGGACCAATTCTCTCCAGAATCTCATAAGGTCCCACATACCTTGGACTCAGCTTACCCTTTCTCCCAAATCTCGTAATCCTTTCCACGGAGAAGTCTTTAGAAAACGTTCTACTTTACCTCATACTCCATTTCCTTCCTATGAGCATCTTCATAACTTTTCATTCTGTCCTGAGCTGCCTTCAACCTTTGCTTAATCAAATTGACCTTATCAACCGTCATCTGAATCAACTCTGGACCCAATAGCTTCCTGTCTCCTTCTTCATGCCAACACACTGGAGTCCTACATTTCCTCCCATAAAGAGCCTCATACGGCGCCATCTGAATGCTCGAATGATATGAATTATTATAGGCAAATTCGATCAGAGGCAAGTGCTCATCCCATGCTCCTTTAAAGTCCATCACACATGCCCTGAGCATTCCTTCTAAGGTCCGAATGGTCCTCTCAGATTGATCATCGGTCTGAGGATGGAAAGCAGTACTGAAACTCAACTTAGTACCTAAAGCTTCCTGCAATCTGCCCCAAAATCTCGATGTAAAACGAGGATCTCTATCGGATACAATTGAATCCAGGATCCCATGCAATCTTACAACTTCTTCAATGTACTTCTTAGCTAGCACATGTAGAGGATCCGACTGTCTAATTGTCAGAAAATGGGCTGATTTTGTCAATCTATCCACAATCACCCATATGGCATCATGCCTCTTACTGGTTCTAGGCAATCCCATCAGAAAATCCATTGTTACTTTCTGCCACTTCCACTCTGGAATAGGTAATGGCCTCAACTGACCTGAAGGTGCCTGGTGTTCAGCCTTAACTTGCTGACACACTAGACACTTACTCACATACTCGGCCACATCCCTCTTTATACCTCTCCACCAGAAATGTTCCTTAAGATCCCTGTACATCCTGGTGCTACCTGGATGCATAGCATAAGGCGCATTATGCGCCTCATCTAGAATCTCATTCTTCACCTCCATGACATCTGGAATACAAAGTCTATTCCCGACTGTCAGGAGTCCATCATCACTCACCATCATATCGGAATTCTTACCCCTTTGAATCTCTTCTCGCATCTTTCCTAGTTCTGCATCCTGAACTTGTAACTCTTTCAATTTTTCCCTGAGGATTGGCCTCACTCTAAATGTAGCAATCATACCATCAGATTCCTCCTGCCTTAAACTGATCCTGAGTTTAGCCATTTCTTCCAATAGTGGTAGATACACTGTCTGAACATATGCTATGGAAAACTTCCTGCTTAAAGCATCTGCAACAACATTTGCCTTACCTGGATGATATTCGATCAACAGGTCATAATCTTTAAGCAGCTCAATCCACCTTCTCTGTCTCAAATTTAGCTCCTTCTGACTTAACAAGTATTTGAGACTTTTGTGATCTGTGAAGATCCTAGTTTGAACTCCATACAAGTAATGCCTCCATATCTTCAAGGCAAATATCACAGCTGCTAACTCCAGATCGTGGGTCGGATAATTCACCTCATAAGGTTTTAGCTGCCGTAAGGCATATGCTATCACCTTATCTCCTTGCATAAGCACACATCCCAACCCCTTTCTGGAAGCATCACTATACACTGTATAACTTCCTTCTCCTGTAGGCAAAGTCAATACTGGAGCACTAGTCAATCTATGCTTGAGCTCCTCAAAACTCCATTGACACTCATCACTCCAGACAAACTTTTGGTTCTTCCTTAATAACTTGGTCAGAGGAGTAGCTATTATTGAGAATCCCTCTACGAATCTCCGATAGTAGCCTGCTAAACCCAGAAAACTCCTCACTTCTGTCACTATCGTTGGGGCATGCCAATTCACCACTGTTTCAATCTTCTTTGGATCTACATGCACCCCATTTTCAGAAATAATGTGACCAAGGAAAACTACTTCATGAAGCCAAAATTCACATTTAGTGAATTTGGCATAGAGCTCTTTCTCTCTTAACCGCTGTAATATAATCCTCAAGTGCTGCTCATGTTCTCCCACACTCTTTGAATACACCAGAATGTCATCGATGAACATGATAACAAACTGATCCAAAAATTCCTTAAAAACTCTGTTCATCAGATCCATAAAAGCAGCAGGAGCATTGGTCAGTCCAAAAGGCATAACCAAAAATTCATAATGCCCATACCTTGTCCTAAAGGCTGTCTTGCTCACATCAGAATCCTTGATTCTGAGTTGATGGTAGCCAGACCTAAGATCGATCTTAGAGAAGACCGTTGCTCCCTGCAGCTGATCAAACAAGTCATCTATCCGAGGTAGAGGATACTTGTTTTTAATGGTCACCTTGTTAATCCTTCTGTAATCGATGCACATCCTCCAAGTTCCATCTTTCTTTCTAACAAACAAGACCGGTGCTCCCCAAGGTGAGGAACTAGATCTAATAAACCATTTCTCTAATAAATCCTCTAACTGCTCCTTAACCTCCTTCAGCTCAGCTGGAGCCATCCTGTATGGTGGAATAGAGATAGGAGCTATTCCGGGAACCAAGTCAATAACAAACTCAATCTCCCTCTCAGGTGGCAAACCGGGCAACTCCTCTGGAAATACATCAGGAAATTCCCTCACAATAGGAATATCCTCCACCCTGCTCTCCTTCACACTGGTATCCATGACACATGCCAGGAAGGCTTCACAGCCTCTTCCTATCAGTTTATCAGCTAACAAAGCTGAAACAAGCCTTGGCAGTGTCAACTTTCTATCCCCTCTGAAAATTACCTTATGACCGTCACCCATATCAAACTCCACTTCCTTTCGACCACAATCAAGCTTCGCCCGATACTTTTCCATTACGTCCATCCCGACAATAACGTCCAATCCCTTCAGATCTAGAGGTAGCAGATCTACTACCAAACTAGATCCCTCTATCACAAGCTCGCAATCTCTATAGATCCGGCTTACAATGACATTCCTCCCTAACGGAGTGCTAACAAGCAGTAAATTATCTAAGAGAGGCGGCGCATATCAGGCAATATCACACTTGCAGACACATAAGAATATGTAGAACCAGAATCAAACAGCACATACACATCAGAATGAAAGAGCTGAGCCATACCAGTAACAACTTTCGGTGCGGCTGCAGCTTCCTCCCGTGTCATGGAAAACACCCTAGCTTGTGCTTGCCCTCTTGGTCTCCCTGGAGGAATGGGCTTCCTCACTGACCCAGAACTGCCCACTCCAGCAGTTGGTCTGATTCCCACTGTCTCTGCTCTCCTCTGAGCCTGTGGCTGAGATCCTTCCCCTTTACTCTTCAAAAGGCAATCTCTGATCTGATGCCCTTTTTCTCCACACGTAAACAGCACCAAAGTTCTGGCACTCACCCGATGCATATTCCCACGGTGCTCACACATGGGGTTCGATTTACCTTCTCTCATTCTCTGTTTCCTCCCACCGAGGAAGCTGACCGATCCCGCCTAAAGCGCTGCTTTCTGTTGAGGGACACTCATCGCCACCCCGACTCAACACGAAACTCTTCTCACCCCTGATAGCTGTCTGCACACTACCTCCTCTCCTGGAAGACTACTCTCTGCTCTTCCTCTTCCTACTCACCTCCTGCCTGATGTTCTCCAGCTTCTCAGCCTGGAGTGCAGCATCCACCAGCTGCTGATAATCACAAAAGTTATGGAGGATCACCTTCTCCTTGATACCCAAGTGGAGGCCTCCCTCAAACTTACAGCACTTATCTTCTTCATTCGCCACAATATGAGGTGCCGAGATAATTGAGTGAATCTCAACTCATACTCACTCACAGACATCTCCCTCTAAGTCAGATTTAAAAACTCTCGAGCCTTTTCCCGGATGTAGACCCGGGAAAGGTACTTCTTTCTGAACAACTCTCCAAAGTCCCTCCATGTGAGTACTGGTGGCACAGCTTGACTCGTGGTGCGATTCCCACCGATGAAGAGCATCACCTGCAGTAAACTCACTTTGCATACTCCAGCTTTTCCTCATGAGCACTTCATCGGACGAGACTCTCTGTCCTCTTCATCCAAGCTTGACTTCCCTCGGATTGGTGGTACCATGGAAGTCCACCGCTCCAAACTTCCTCGACTTATCATCTTGCCCGCCCTAACCACTAGAGTGGCACGGGACCTAAGACCTTGACCCACGGCGAAGGTGAAAGCTTTGGGCAAAGGCACAGGAAAAGCTCAAGGGTCCATCGCGAGCCTGAAGGAGGAGGAGGAGGTGGAGGCTCCTCAGGTTGCACACTAGGTGCTTCTGAGCTAGGAGCAGAGTGTGTCCTCGCTTCTTGCGGGACATGAGACTCATCTGTACTCCCCTGGCGAGAGCGAGAACGAAGTCGGGCTCCTCGAGTTATACTCCGAGGTGGCATAATACTCCTTCAAAATAAAACCAGTGAAAAAAATTTTAGTTCATGCAAAAACAATTTGCCAAAATGCATCATACGATTTAAATCATGAAAAATCCGGTCAAAATCATGCAAAAATCAACATTTAGTCAAAATCACCATGTAGGTATGTAAAATCAATTCAAACAATGCAAGTAACACAAATCATACAATTTTGATGTAGGTCATGCAAACCCTACAGTTCTCCTTCTACTCAAACCTTAACCGAAAGCTCTGATACTATAAGTGTTGGAACCCCACCCAGGTGGATCACAGGTCCCACATCCTACGTGATGCCCGGACACGCATCCCACGAGGGAGGGATTCCTCACCACAATAATAGACTTGTTTTGACATTAAAACTGCATAATCATAAACCTTGTGCTTATAACCTTGCTGGGTCCTAAGCTGTACCTTCACATTCGTGGCGAGCGCACACTAGGCAAACCTCAAAATCAAAAGTTGACTTCTTCATATAAATTGTAGCCCTAAGCCTCAAGTTTGTTTTGCAACAAGAATCACCTCAAATGGAGTTGTAAAACTAAAATTATGCTTTAAAAACCTAAAAGATCTCATACTCCAAAAATGATCTCCAAACCGACCTCTTACTTGTTTTAATGCAAACTTTTACAATTTGACTCCAAATGATACCAATTTTTATGACAAGATAGATATATGTCTTATAAATCTAATGGTTCAAGCCTCACCTTAATTGGAGGTCGGATGAGGAATTTATACCCAAAAGAATCAAGTATGTTCACATCCTAAATCAGTTTGAAACTCTTTTGGCGCAATGACCATAACGTTTGATATATAAATCAGATTTCTTTCGTTTTTCTACCATTAGAAAGCAGACATCTAGATCTATAACTTTCATGAATACCATAAAACGATAATAGGCCTCTAAAAATTCAAAAATGCACCATCTTTCCTGTAGTTGTCCGTTAAACGGACAGACATGTCCGTTTAACGGACAGGTACGGGTGAAGGTGGCTTAAATGGTTCGCAAATGTCCGTTAAACGGACACGGGCAAGGGAAGGGGTGTTTTTACACCCGAGGCTGTCCGTTTAATGGACATTCATGTCCGTTTAACGGACATGCAAATCCTCAAAACTTCAAATCTTCTTCCAATGCATCTCGAACTTGACCTAACTTCATAACCATTTATACACTTCCAAGTTTACTCATTCCAAAACCTAAACACTTTATAACATCTTAAACTTCAAGTTTAAATCATCAACTTCAACATCTCTAGCTCCATTGATTCATCAAAGCATGGATTTCAATCATTTTTCCTCAAAGTTATCATAACTTCATAAGCTATAAGAACAATAAGCATGACTTTAGTTGTTATCTTCCAATTCTCATAACTTCTTACTTCCAATTCTAAAAATTACATCTTATACCCCAATGGAAAGATAACAAGATGTTCTACAAAATTCATGAAGGATGAAAATGTTAACTTCATCATTATGTAGGGTAAAAAGCCACTCAAAGGCACTACCCATAGAAGGTCCAATGAAACAGTAACTTAACTAATTGAACAGTGACTGAACGTGTTTCTAACCTCATAACTTCTTAACCCCAAGTCCAAATGAGACACATTATATGTCATTGGAAAGATATAAACTTCTACTCCAATCTTCATGAAGACTCCTTGATCCAATTCAAACCTTAAAAGTACCTAAAACTAAAGAGAAGTTCTGGTCAAATTTTACAACCATTTTGACAGCACCTCCCCTAAAACTTTAACTAACCAATCTTCATTCCTAGTACCTCCACCTACACAAAACTTAACATCCAACCTCATATATTATAACTCAATCACAAGAGTATCTCCATACTCAATTCAAGGCAACAATCCACACTCCTAAACATCTATTCCATTCCAAATGCAAAATATGTAAACTCGATCCTTCTTTTTGTCAAGTATAGTTATCTGATGATGCATATGTATGAAACATGTGTAAATTACATCAAATACAATTAAAAGTCAACAAGCTTGCATTTACATGAAGTTCAAAGCTATTACAAAGCTTTAGAGGGCATTTTAGCCCAATTACATCATAGTTTCAAGGAAAAAAATACAAAATACATCATTAGTCCCAAAATGCTATCTAAAGCCTTGGTTTCTAAAACACGATTTCAAAAACAAAACTTGCATCGGAGTAATGCCTCATTCCCGATGCGGTGTCTCGATTTTTCGCTCATGACCTGTGGAGTGGAAAATTGGGGGTGAGCTCGACGGCTCCGTGGGTAAAAACTTAATAACTAAGAATAAACATGCCAAAATCCTTTATCAATTTATTCTCAAACAATTGAACTAAATCATCTTTAACATAAGCCAATTCTTCATTTATATCAAATCTAAGGATCAAAGGCAATTACAAGACATTATATCATACAAGAACAACATAAACAACATATAATGTAGCCACACATAAATTGGCTTGGGTGGGTCCAACAGGACGTACTACACATTTCCGTAAAACGGTTATGTGTAGCCGTGAACACATGAGGGAGTCCGTGAGGAACTCCATAGCCACTTGCGGGCAGGCGGGAGAAGCCTATATAGGTACACCTATCACATAAAGGACCACCCTAACCCATAGAAAACATGAAATTCACATTATTCATGCATTTCATACACATTAATCCTCAATGAATCTTGCAACATTCATTTTCACATAATTGCCTAAAATCACTTATTCAAATCTATTTTTTTCACTTGTTCAACAATTATATACACATTTTCATATTTCATATATATTTAAACTATTCCAAGAAATACAAGCAACATTGATAAATCATTTTAAAACATTCAATAGCATTTATTATAGAACTTTAACAAGTTCATTAACTCAATTATTAAGAGATTTACCCACCTTAATCCTTTAACCTTGAATTTGATCACTTGATCTTGCTTCTTGTTCTACTAACCTCTCTTCACCTTCATCAAGCAAGTAATAACCCAATTACCAAGAGATATCCCAAAATTAAACAAACCTAGGATAGAAAAACATGGAATTAGACCTATCTAACCTTACCCAAACCTTACCCAAGCTTTAAGCATCATAAATCACTTATAAATCCAAAGAAATCTACATTTTTCTTACCTTGAAAGGAGACCCACGAAATTTCTTCTCCCTCTTGGCTTGATGATCTCTTAAACCTTCCTTTCCTTTATCCTTCTTAACCACTCTACCACTCTTCTCTAAGCAAGAAAAACCCTAGGACTTAACTCTTTCTTCTTCTTCTTCTTCTTCTTCTTCTTCTTCTTCTTCTACATACACGAAACTCTCCCTCTCCCTTTCTAGAAATTTCGTGAATCATCTCCCTAAAGCCTTAACTCATGCCTTTTAAATAAAACCTAAGCTTCATCCACCAAAACTACGTAGTTTTGGTCCCTTCATTAAAACATTTGCTCCTCTTCCCTACATGAACGAAACCACCATGTATTCCTCTCTTTTTTTCCTCTTCTTTGATTTAAATGAAACTTAAACGGACCCATATAACCTTCCTTCCTTGCCTTAGTCTTAAATACCAATAATGAAATACCTAAATTGCCCCTAAACCATTTTGTTCTTTTAAACTTCTAGCAACAATTCAATTCTAATTTAAATCAATCCCTCATTTAACTTTCATCCCTCTAAACAATATAAACCTCAATTTATGCCAACTAAAAGGAAAATTCAAATTTAACCACAAAAATACATTAAACATGCTTAATGCGATTCGAGGCCCAACACAAGGTCTAACCCATAAAAAGGAAAACACCAAAGGAAAGTTTTTCCGTTATGGTGAGAAGGGCCACTGGAAAAGAAACTGTACATTCTACATTAAGTCCCTCAAAAGCAAACAAGGTATCAGTTTCTTAAGTTTGTTAGGAACTAGAAATGTAGCAGATTCATCTAATTCTTAGATATTAGATTCAGGAGCCACTGACCATATTTGCAATTCCTTGCAAGGGGTTCCAGCAAAAGGAAAAGACTACCTAAAAGCCAGATTCAATTCAAGATAGCAAATAGATCTTATGTTTCGACATAATCAGTGGGAGTAGCTATTTATGACTTTTCTAGTGGTCATAGGTTATATTTAAAGGATGTATATTAAATCTCAATGATTGTAAGGAACATGATTTTTATTTTTTGTTTAATAAAATCTAGTTATTCCTTATATTTTGAAAAGGTTGTTTCAATATATGAGAATAAAGATTTTATTTGTAATGCGATAATTAAACAAGGATTTTTCTTTACAAAACCTATGACAGGATCATTAATCACCACAGAATTAATAAAATCAAGACAATCTAATGACTCTAGCATTAATTCAAAATATTTGTGGTACTTAAGAATAGTTCATGTCAATCAGAAAAGACTTGATAGGTTAGTGAACAATAGGATCCCTACCGGCTTGGATAATGATCCATTACCACATGTGAGTCTTATATTGAAGAAAAAATGAATGAGGCCTCATTTCCTTTCAAAGGAAACAGATCTTAATCCACATTGAACCTGGTACACATTCATATGTGTGGGCCCATAAATGTACAATCTAAAGGAGGTTATGAATACTTCATAACCTTTATAGATGATTACTCTAGACATGGCTATTTGTATTTGATGCATAAAAAGAGTAAGTCGTTTGAATGGTTTAAAGAATTCAATGCTGAAGCTGAGAAGCAGCTAGTCAAGCCATTAAAACAATTTTGATCAGATTGAGGTGGTGAGCACTTATCTAAAAACTTCCAACAATTTCTAATTAACAATGGAATTGTTTCCAACTTGTCAACTCCTCAAGCACCTCAGTAGAATGTTGTAGCTAAGAGGAGGAATAGTAATCTATTAGAAATGGTAAGATCAATGTTGTCCTATGCTAGCCTTCCAGAATTGTTATAGGGACGTGCCATACGAATGGCAACTTATCTTCTTAACTTTGCTCCATCTAAATCAGTGCCTAAAATACCTAAGGAGTTATGGACTAGTCGAGTGCCTTCATTGTGGCATTTAAGGACTTGGAGCTGCCCATCTCATATTTTAAGGCCTGAATCCACAAAGATGTCTCTAAAGTCAGAAGTATGTTTGTTTATAAGATATCCTATGAACCCTTTTCTTTCTAAATTCAGTCTTTATTTTGTTTTTAACTTTAATTTATTTTTCTTCATGCCATGTATGTTTGTTTGTGTCCTTCTCACATTGGGGACAATGTGTTGTTCAAGTGTGGGGAGGGTTATGTGTTTTGATTTTGAATGTGAATTTTGCATATTGTACGATAGTATGTTAGGTTGCATTTTGTGAATTATGTGAATGTGTAAATACCTTAGATGGATTAAAATTGATTTAAATTATGAACATAGTCTATTAGTTTGTTTAAAGTCATTAGCTCGCAAAATTAGTGAATTGAGCTCTTTGGCTAAATATACAAGTTAATTAGGATCTAGTGTAAATTTGTCACCCTCTATATTTTCATTTTCATTGATAATTTGAGATCTTTCGACTAAAGTAGCTCTGGTATTATTTTTTGCATGAAAATGAGTAGTTAAGCGGCAAGATAGACAAAATAATTTTTTTGTTAATTTTAAATAAATTACTATTCCGCTAGCCTTCGGGTTATGAATAAAGCTAGTAGCCAGTTGAGAACCTGATATAGCTGAGTAACCAGATTGATACACATCACAAATTTGCGCCTTCACATCAAAAGGATATAATGATGTTCTATCTAAGCAACTTAATAAAAAATATAACTTAGTTGAGTAACCGGATCGACATTAACCACCAATGTTTGCCTCAATATAAAAAGACTAAGTCCACGTTCACTTTATATATATATATATATATATATATATATATATATATATATATATTTTTTTTTTTTTTTTTTGATTTATCCACCGAGTCGGTTTGGTTGGTTCTTTGTGCCTAGTTTTGGCGTAATGACTATATTTCAATTCATCCTCTTTTCCAAGGGTTTCATAATTGGACATTGAACCCATTTCATATGATGGGAGTTTCCGATTGTATTGGGCATTGTTCGCTATGCGCTATTCATGGAGACTCTTGTAGAAAATACCTTATTTGAAGGCGGTGATGGTGCAAATACATTACGTGCATTTAACCCAACTCAAGTCAAGAAACTTATTCAATGGTCACCGCTAATCGCTTTTGGTCCCAGATCTTTGGGGTTGCTTAGTCCACGTTCACATAATATATATATCTATATATATATATATATATATATAAAGCTACCGAACTTTTAATAGCTTGACTTTTCATGAAAATGTACTTAGGAGTAGTTACAGAGTTTGAATGACTAAAGATTTACTAATGTTTGTGCTTGAATTGAAAAGGGTATCACACGGTGCGGATTAATATGTATATTTAGTTTAAAGCCCTTAAACATAGATTTTGCATTTTAATGATTTGAAATGACCTAAATGATTGTATTTTAAATTAAATTTATTTCATGAAGTTGAAACCATTGTCTCATTACTGCATTGTGTGTTGTGTGATTTTGTGTGTTTATTGTTTTGTTTATTTGATGACAAGCAAACGTTTAACTGTGGGAATGTTGATAAGTGTGAATTGCATCGTGTTTTAGGGCTTAGTTTGATATGAATTTAATTGTTCATTCAATTGTTTAGCATGTATTTAGGTTAGAATTGTGTTAGTTTGTTAATTAATCATGTTTTAATTGTTTTATGGGTTAATACAAGTCTTTGAGCTTAATTATTATGTTTTTAGATACCCTGATGTATTTGTTAGTGTTTCAGGGTCAACATCGAGGAATGGAGAAGTTTCGGAGACATTCGGGACAAAACAATGACCCACGATCATTGCATTACGATCATTGCATAATAGACCACGATCGCGATAGAAGCACTCGAGTTGTCCTATGATCGTGACCCATATGCCACGATCGTGAAAAAAGCCCAAGACATGGCCCACAATCATGGCCTGCTTGCCACGATCATGACAGAAGGCTCAGATGTAGCCCACGATCATGGCCTGTAGGGTCATGATCGTGTCCTACATCAGGTAGACACGCAAACACTCAAAAACATTAAGTGTTAACTTAAGAATCTGAATGTGCATCGCCCATCGCCTTCTACTGAACTGACCGCACCCAGTTGCGAATCTTGTGAGTCGGTGATGCACATTTCTAGTGTCTGCCCCGGAAGGGATGAAGAAGTCTCTGCAGTGTACCCGGGGAGACAAAATCAAAAGTGGGACCCGTACTCCAACACATATAATGAGGGATGGAGATCCCACCCAAATTTTAGTTGGAGGAGTAACGCGGAAAGAGCACCAAACTGATTTCAACAAGGAAGTGGAGCTGGATCATCTACAAACCAGTTCCAGGATCAACGAGCATTGACAGTGCAACAACCACCGCCACCAAAGGAGGGCACTACCCAGCTGCTGCACAACATGATGACTCTCATGAAGGAAGAGAGGAATTCTACTGCAAATCAATTCAACGCAATTGCTAATCTGATTCAGCAGGACTCCTCAAAGAACGCTGCTCGTTTCAGTGCCTTGGAAAAACGCATGGATCAATGGGAAACCAAGGCAGAAAACCTGAACTCATACGTCACTCAGTTATCCAACAACTTGAGTAAAAATCAAGCGAGGAGTAGCGGATCCATTCCCTCCAACACGGTCATTAACCCGAAGAGTTTAAATGCAATTGAGTTGAGGAGTGGAAAGAAAGTGCATTTCGACATTCCTGAAGAAGAAGAATGCACCGAAGAAATTGAGGTTGAAGAGGCGCCTCAAGTGAGAGAAAAGCAAGTATGCGATCGAAAGTGATCGCGAAGAAGAATTGTTGAGGAACAAGAAGCAATCAACCATGAAGGAAAAGAGCAACCATCTAGCATGTCGGGAAGAAGAGGCGATAAGGATAAATCGGCGAAATGACCCGCCCGATGGGAAGTCAACAAGGACCTCCCTTTCCGAACTCGTGTCGATGAGCAAGAGAGTTAATGAGCTCAAACACGAAAAAGAAATCATTGACCTGTTTGGAAAGGTTGAAGTAAATGTGCCTTTCTTTGGACCTAATTAAGAAAGTGCCGACCTATGCTAAGTATTTGAAGGACCTGTGCACCAACAAGCGTAAATTTAGGCCAAACGAGAGGGTCCAACTAAGCTTAAATGTGTCGGCTTTGTTTAAGCCCCAAATCCCGGTCAAGTGTCAAGACCCAGGCTCATTTACCATTCCTTGTGTTATAGGAAAGGTAACAATTGGGAGAGCATTATTGGATTTGGGGCGGCGATTAATGTTATGCCGAAATCATTTATGAGGTCCTCGAGTGAAGAGCATAAAACCTACATCGATAGTGTTACAATTGGCGGCGATGATCCTTGGACATCCTGTGGGCATTATTGAGGATATTTTGGTCCAAGTCAAGGGTTTAGTGTTTCTGCCGATTTTTATGTCTTTGGATATGTCAAGCTGAAGTGGTGCGGGACACTTCCTTAATCCTTGGCGACCCTTCCTTGGACGGCAAGTACTATGATTAGTATGAAGGAAGGGAGATCACCATGGAAGTTGGTGATCAACAAGTTAGCTTCAACATGTATGAAGCTATGAAGCATCCTCATGAAGATTATTCCCTCTTTGGGTGTTCATATGCTTGATGTTTCTATTGATGATGCACATTCAATTTGTAGAAACTTTATATCCCGCCATGACAATATTTTTGGAGAAAGTTTCTCTTTGATGATTTTGCAGAGCACTGTTGGTTGCAGTATGGACGTGGGTCGACTAGCAACCAAGCTCTTGTTGGAGCTTGGATATCAAGCGATCGTCCATCCAGAGCTACAAAACCCGCCTTGAGTGCGTGTTTTCTCTTTCCTTCATTTACTATATAATTGTGCTATGTTTGATACCAGCGTGCATATTGTTGAGCATGATTATGTTGTTTAAGTATGGGGAGGAACCAACCAGTGGGTTTAGAGTAGTAGGTAGGATTTCCATTTCCGTTTGAATAAAGTGTTTCCCTTTGTTAGCTATGTGTTCTTCCTAGTTTAATCTGACATGATTTGATTGAAGAGAATGGTTGATCGTGGGATAATAAATTGAATGTTTATGCAATTTGTGCAGGATCCTTAAATTTGTGTTTTGTTTTGGGTGATTAAATCATGCGAACATCGCTGTTCGCTTGTGACTAATGTAGGGTTTTCCGTTTTATTCGCCGCAGCTAACGATTGCCTCGTTGCGGCGAATAAGTCCGATTTTGTCCCTCTGGACCGTTGGTCTTCTCTTTTGTCCGAGGCCCTTTTTGGTCTTTTCCTCTCTCGCGTCCCTTCGTCTCCCGCGTCTTTTTCTTCTTCTTCTTCCTTCTCCTTCTCTCCTCATTTTCTTCTCTCACGCTTTTTTTTTTTCGCTGTGCCCTCTGCTGTTTGAAGCTCCAAATCTCCTCCAATCTTCTTCCAACTGCGTGTTCATCCTTCAGTAAGTGTTCCTATTCCTTCCTCTTGTCCATTTTCGTTGTTAATCGTTAGATTTAGGAAGCAATGAGCGCTGTTTGCCCGTCATTCTTGAGAATCGCCATTCGCATGACGAGTTTCTTACCTCGGCTGCGGCGAATATATGATGACCGATTCGCTGCAAAGCGTTCTTGCTAATCGCGGCGAATGAAAGAGGACTCCCTACGCGGCGAACTCTTACGCTTTCGCCGCCACGAATTGGGCGGACTTGATTCTGTCTTGATTTTATTCGTCAAATTTTTGTTTCTAATCCTTGTTTGTGCAGGAACCATGCCTGGCCTCCGGATTGTTAGCAGCTCCGAGCAACCCATTTCTCCTTCTTCTTCGAACCCGTTTGACGAGGTTTCTTCCACCCATTCTCCTTCCTTCCTCACTCCCCCTCTCCTCCTCTCCTTTTGCTCCCTCCGATTTAGCCTCGTGAGCTCGCCCCACCTCTGATTGCTCCGGCCCTCTCGAGTTGGCTCTACTCCGAGCAGACATCCTTCATCTTGAGGCTCAGATGGCTGCTGACCGCGAGTTCTTCCGCTCCGGGTTGAACATGATTGCAACTCGTCTTCAGTTGCCCGTCCCGCCTCCGACCCCGGTTGTCTCTGCTGCCTCTCGCTCTTCTACTGCAGTTCTGCGTCACCTTCTTTTTCCCTTTCATTCTACTCGCTCTTCTGTTGCTGCCCCTCCGGATCCGCCAGCTGATAATCCTGCAGCGTAGTCTAGGCTGTTTATTTTCTTTTGTTGTTGTTTTTTCTGTATTTTCTTTTCTTTGATGTACTTTTTGTTTCGTTCTTTGGATCCTCCATGTTGAGCAATTGGTCTTTTTGAGCTTAATGATATATCCACATTTCTCTTTTGTCTATTTGTGTTTCCTGCTTTTCTGCGTGCCTTGCTATATTGCCCTTGTGGACAATGCCATGTTTAAGTGTGGGGGAGCTCGCTTCCCTCTTATATATATTTTGCATTGTACACCTATTAGATTTGTGCATAATTTGTGGGCCCGCTGCTTTTATCGATAAATTTGGACTCAACCAAACATTTTCTCGACTGTTCTTTTGTGCTCGCATGCAAATCATTTACAAGTTTCAAAAGCGATATTTGAGTTTTGAAAATACTCTCCATTCTTGAACGATAATTGGATCAGCGCAAAATTTTAACTTTTGAAGTTTTCAAAACAAAGTGAATGGGAGCATGCTAACAAGATAGTATTGTCAGTTTTTAAGACTTGAGATTGAGCATTGAGACAAAACCCTTATTAGAAGGACAATCGAGCCAAAAATTTTCTTCTATATCTTTGTGTGTGCATCTGCTAGCTCATTCTTCTCTAGAACTTGTGTGGGTTTTACTCAAAGCTTGATGGACTAGATTTTTGTGGATATGATAGGCGTTCCTTCTTTCACCCTTTCCCCAAATACCAACCCTCAAACACGTGCTCCTTGCTAGCCCTTTGAGCCTTCTTTTATGAGCATTTGCATGCATTATTTTCAGATGATGTCAATAGTCAGTCTGTTTTTTTTTAAAAAAAAAAGTTGAAAAATGAAAATGAAAAAAATGTGTTAGTCTTATGTATCCCAAAAAGGTTGTTGAATCCCAAATGGGATCGATATCTAAAAAAAAATCAGTTTAGTAGAGGTCTAGTTTCTGTATAGATTATGGACATCGATCCCTCATTTTATGCCATGCTCATATTTTTCTTTTTCTCACATCATCCATTCATTTAGCCTTCCGCTCATTACATCCCTTAAAGACCTCTTGATCTCCAAATTGATAGTCCTTGTAGTGGAGAAATAGAATTGATACAAGCCTATGGTAGGAGATGTATTAAGCAGATTGAGAGAAAAATATCCCTACTATACAAGTGAGATGAGCGTAAACATCATATCCCGAGTGATTCTCTGTTGTTCAATCTCATGTGCTTAAATTCTTTCAGTGTTTGTTTTATTAGCACTCTTTCAATTTGCTGTGTTTGCATTCTGATGAAGTGGATTGCGTCAGTTCTGTTATTATTTGAGCATGGGCGGAATTTTCTTTTACTCTTGTATCTTTTTGACTCTTGTAAACTTTGTCGAGAGTACAAAGGTCTAAGTGTAGGGAATTTGATTGGACCATATTTATACTACAAATTAGGCTGTTTTCTTTAGTGATTATGCATTTGTTGGCCTTTGATTTATGATTTTATGCTTATTTTGGTCCCGCATATTGAGTTTTGATAAATTGCACATTGTCGATATTTTGTTGTCATTTGTCATTAATTACGCATAATTTTGTTGGGACAATTGATCTGCAAATGGGTTGTATTTTGTAGGACCAAAGGAGTCAACATTCAAGAAGTAAACATGCCGCGAGATTCGCTGGGGCGAACCAGAACCTCAATTCGCCGCAGCGAATAAATTAAATACAATTAATTCGCTGCGACGAGTGACCAAATCCATTCGCCGCAGCGAACTACAGCCATTCGCCGCAGCGAATGTCGGGTAACCCGGCCTGTAAATGGCAATTAATCCACTGTTCTGACCCGACCCGCACAATTCCCTATAAAAACTAACCATTTAGGGCAAAAACAGAGAGCCGCATTCCCGAGGTAGCTCTCCTTCTTCGTCTTCTCCGTTCTCTTCTGATAGTTTTGTTTTCTTTATTTTGCAGATTCGCCGCCACTTCCAGACGACGTCCACCATCACCAACTGCACCTCCTCCATAGTTAAATCGCATTTATTCTCACCTTGTTAAATCGTTGGAGTCATGGTCGAGGTGATTGTCCGATAGTGATGGAGTCACCCGAGATCATGCGTGGCTAAGGTTTCCTTCTCCAGAAGATGTAGCAACAGTCGGAGTTCCATGAGCTTCAAGGGGTAATCAACCATTGTTTTAGGTTTCTGTCATATTTTGTAAAACCTCCGAGTTGGAGACTGCACTATATGATGGATTGAATCCGGTTATAGTTTAATCGGATGTAAAACTTGATTTATGTTATGGATTGATTATTGTTGAATGTTGTGCTTAATTACATGGAGTTCATGTATATCAGTTGGATGATTGCATTAATTAATTTAATCTGCCTAGTTGTGTTTGATTAAGTTGGTTGTGTTATTATTTGGTTGATTTATTGCATTAATCATTCATCGCATACACTAAGGTTTTAATAAGTTTTAATTAATCGAGTTGATTAATTAATTCTTGGACTTAACGAGTTGTTAAGGTTGTGTTTTAGAAACTTAGTGGATTTCAAACCCCGACAATTATTTTGAACGATGATGACCCGAGCAACATTTTCAGGAGAGTTTTTATTAATTGTTTTCAGTCCCATTTAATTTCAATTGCCTTATCTTTTCAAAATCTCAAAAATATTTATCTTTGCTTTGGTTTAGTTTAATTTTAGATTAATCAATCAAAAACCCCTTTCTTTTATTGCTTTCATTGCATGCATAATTCAAACATTAGGCTAGTCTAGGATCAATTGGTGCATTGGTTTCTTGAGACGTGCCGGCGACCCGTCGAGTTATTATGAATCATCAGAGGAACGGGCAGAGCCCGCGTCGACCTTTTATCTAATAAATGCATCCCTTCCAGAAGTCGGGGTTTGTTGCACGTATTAGCTCTAGAATTACTACGGTTATCCAAGTAGCGGTACCATCAAACAAACTATAATCGATTTAATGAGCCATTCGCAGTTTCACGATCGAAATAGTTCATACTTACATGCATGGCTTAATCTTTGAGACAAGCATACGACTCATTGGCAGATCAACGGTAGCATTCCTCGACGACGCCGCTTCCCGCGTGATCGTACGGTGGGCATCGAAAGCGAGTGTGGCTGTCGTTGGATCAAGGACAAAGCTATGTTTTCGGCTTAAGGAGGGCTTCTCCACCCGCTTTGCTTACAGATCCAAGAACACTAGACTTATTTGTGGACCACAGCTCCCTCAACCGAGGAATGCCTCGCACACGAAGGTTGCTACGTGGTCCACCTCGCATCCTTACAAATGCAAGGTGAAAACAATTGTCCAGACAAAGTAATTCCACCGATATAGGTACCCAACACAGGAAACATACGAATCCCGACTAGCTCAAGGCAAGCGGGCGACAAATGAAGCGAAAAGAAGGAAGGCGGTTCGATGCACTCAAAGCATGGAGCCCGTCCCCCCTGCAATCCAAACACCACTCATGCGCTTTACGTACACTAGGCAACAATTCCATCTAACCCATCACGACCCGACACGCGCAAGTGCGCCCGTCAAGCACGAGAAGTAGCTAAACAAAACCATGCCAAGACCATGGAGCACGAGAATATAATACAAAGGACAACCGATATTCCAAAAATTGAGTATGACCATCAGCGATTAGGACCAATTTAGCATCCGAATGCCTCGCCTATCCTTATCAACAAGCCGACCCTTCGACACTCCCAGATACGTTATGGTGCACGGGGGGGATGACACCCACGATCGGATCTGTCAAATAGCACCACCGGCGCGCGAACCGACTCAAGAAGAGGATGCGTCGTCGGCGATTCCTCACAAGATGATGCTATCGGCGATGCCCGAGAATGGGATCACCACCGAATATATATCCCACAATCGATAATCGTACAATCCGGTATCACCCAAGACCACGCCGCACCTAGTTTGCCAAAATGCGCCCGCCCGGACCGACTAAGCAACCGAACACCTATCCGACCGTCATTAAGAAGGCTACCGTATTCCAACAATCCGAGTAGGGACCAATTTAGCATCCGAATGCCTCGCCTATCCTTATCAACAAGCCGACCCTTCGACAATCCCAGATACGTTGTGGTGCACGCGAGCGGGGGGATGACACCCACGATCGGATCTGCCAAACAAAGACCGGCATGCGTAACCGACTAAGAAGAGGATGCGTCGTCGGCGATTCTCTGCGCGATGATGCTATCGAGCGTTGCCGAGAATGGGATCAACCACCGAATATATATCCCATAATCGATAATCGTACAATCCGAGTATCACCCAAGACCACGCCGCACCTAGGTTGCCAAAATGCGCCCGCCGGACCCGGCTAAGCAACCGAACACCTATCCGACCGCCATTAAGAAGGCTAACGTATTCCAACAATCCGAGTAGGGACCAATTTAGCATCCGAATGCCTCGCCTATCCTTATCAACAAGCCGACCCTTCGACAATCCCAGATACGTTGTGGTGCACGGGCGCGGGGGGATGAAACCCACGATCGGATCGCTAAAGCAACCGCAAGGGCGCGAGAACCAACTCAAGAAGAGGATGCGTCGTCGGCGATTCCTGCGCGATGATGCTATCGGCGATGCCGAGAATGGGGATCAGCCACCCGAATATATATCCCACAATCCGAAAATCGTACAATCCGAGTATCACCCAGTACCACGCCGCACCTAGGATGCCAAAATGCCGCCCCGCCTTCGGACCAGCTAAGCAACCGAACACCTATCCGACCGTCATCAAGAAGGATACCGTATTCCAACAATCCGAGTAGGGACCAATTTAGCATCCGAATGCCTCGCCTATCCTTATCAACAAGTCGACCCTTCGACACTCCCAGATACGTCGTGGTGCACGGGCACGGGGAGATGACACCCACGATCGGATCGCCAAGCAAAGACCGTGGCGCGTAACCGACTCAAGAAGAGGATGCGTCGTCGGCGATTCCTGCGCAAGATGATGCTATCGGGCGATGCCTGACAATGGGGATCAACCACCCGAATATATATCCCACAATATGATAATCGTACAATCCGAGTATCACCCAGTACCACGCCGCACCTAGGTTGCCAAAATGCCGCCCCGCCTTCGGACCAGCTAAGCAACCGAACACCTATCCGACCGTCATTAAGAAGGCTACCGTAAAACCGGTTCAGCATCCGAATGCCTCGCCTATCCTTATCAACAAGCCGACCCTTCGACAATCCCAGATACGTTGTGGTGCACGGGCGCGGGGAGATGACACCCACGATCGGATCTGCAGAACAACACCCGCGTGCTAGAACCGACTCAGCAAGAGGAGGCGTCGTTGACGATTCCATGCGCATGATGCTATCGAGCGATGCCCGAGAATGGGGTTCAGCCACCCGAATATATATCCCACAATCCGAAAATCCGACAATCCGAGTATCACCCAGTACCACACCGCACCTAGGTTGCCAAAATGCCGCCCCGGCTTCGGACCAACTAAGCAACCGAACACCTCTTCGTTGACCAGTTCAGCGATCGAATGCCTCGCATATCATCAACAAGACAACCCTTCGGTTTTCCCAGATACATCCTGGTGCACGGCACGGGGGGATGTCACCAACCGAAAATCCCACAATCCAAAAATCCCCCAATCCGAGTAATCACCGAGCACCACACCGTACCTAGGTCACCAAAACGCTGCCCCGCCTTTTGACTAGCTAAGCAATCAAACCCCTCCCCGATCGCGGCCAAATGCCCGTCGATGGCCGACAAGCGGTGCGTCACGCATGCCAAGACTCGCCCATGAACATCCAACGCATGAAAACTGGCTTGAAAACCCACACCGACAAAGCCCGTTCGTAGCATTAGATACCCACAAAGCTTGCCCAAGCATACGCTTCGCGCGTAGTCGTTGGTCGCATGCACCGACGGGGCCAATCATAGCCTACAAGGCTATAATCGACGAATTTTTGATGAGAAACGAACATTTTGTGGCCAATTGAGGCCTATTTCTGCTGATTTTCCCACTACCGAGCATGCCCACATATGGCCGCGACAAGTGCCCGCGGCCCCGACCGTGCCGATCATAGCCTACGAGGCTATGATCGGCCATTTTTGGATGAGAAACGAACAATCTGTGGCCAATTGAGGCCTATTTCCGCTGATTTTCCCACTATCGAACATGCCCACATTTGGCCGCGACAAGTGCCCGCGGCCCCGACCGTGCCGATCATAGCCTACAAGGCTATAATCGGCGAATTTTTGATGAGAAACGAACAATACGTGGCCAATTGAGGCCTATTTTCGCTGATTTTCCCACTACCGAGTATGCCCACATTTGGCGCGGCAGCAAGTGCCCATGACCCCGACCGCCGATCATAGCCTCGGAGGAGGAAGGTTTATAACCGGGAGTTTTCGATGAAAACTCACTTTCCGTGACCGATGGGGCTTATTTCAAGATTTCCCACTACCGAGTATGTCCGACATGGTCGCGCAGCTGCCGCAGAAGCCCCAGCCTGGTCGCCCACAAGAGCAGACCCACACTACCCCCTAAAGAGCATTTGAGCAATTTTGAGTCAGACTCTGTGGTGACATTGGAATGTCTCACCTGGTACCCCCCTCTAAATCAAAAACTACTTGGAATTTTGACCTGAAATTTTATACACATGTTAACAATAATCCAATGCACCTTCTATTAAAATTTCAGGCAATTCTGACCAGTAAATTATTTTATATGATTTTTTTAGTGCGTAAACTTTGAAAATTCATAAAAAATCGAAAACAAGTCCAAATGCCACCAAATTTTGGTGGAGGGCTCAAAAATTGTGCTAAGAATTATGGTGAAGACAGTTTCTACATTTGAAAATTTTCGCACAAAGAATTGGCATAGCGGTGGCATGTCGGGTTGGTAGAAAGTGTTGGTGGGGTGATTGGGTGCTTGGGAAGGGACCAATTGGAACTTTTAGTTGAAGCAATGTGTGGGAGGTCACAAAGGAGACTTTGTGACATTTCATGGTGTTTTAGGACAATTTGCACGGTAGATTTGCAGCGACGTGGCATTGGCCGAACGGGAGTTTAGGCGACGCTAGCCTCACAAGGTCGCGGGGATGGGGCTAACTGCGAGGCAGCAGGCCAATGGGGGAAGTTTCTCGCCCATTGCTAGCCTCAGCTCGCCGAACATGCTGGTTTACACCGAGGGGCTAGCGTGAATATGCGCTAGCACGCCAACGGTTTTTTTTTTTAGAAGGTGCCCAACGACCACGCCTAACGGGCGCTTTACCACCAAGCCGCGCAACGGACTGTTTTTCCGATGAAATCTGCCGACGGGCTATTTT
Source organism: Erythroxylum novogranatense (assembly GCA_029891385.1). NCBI lineage: Eukaryota > Viridiplantae > Streptophyta > Magnoliopsida > Malpighiales > Erythroxylaceae > Erythroxylum > Erythroxylum novogranatense. The sequence goes on from CM057234.1 coordinate 83,925,078, forward strand.
TCCCACGAACGCGTTCTAGCCGCCGTGCTAACGGGCTATTTTTCTCCCGAAGGTGCCCAATTCGCGCTAACGGCTATTTTCTCCCCGAACGTGGCGGTGGCCGCTAACTGCTATTTTTCTCACCGAAGGTGCCTAGCGGCCGTGCCAACGGCTATTTTCTCCCGAACGTACAGCAGATCGTGCTAACGGCTATATTTCTCTCGAAGGTCAATACGCGCGCTAACGGCTATTTTTCACCGAAGGTGCCCAATACGTGCTAACGGCTATTTTTCTCCCGAACGCGTCAATACTGTGCTAACGGGCTATATTTCTCCCGAAGGTGCCCGGTGACGCGCTAACGGGCTATATTTCTCCCGAAGGTGCCCAATACGGCTAACGGCCGCTTTTTTCACCGAAGGTGCCAATACCGTGCTAACGGCTATTTTTCTCAACGAACGCGTCTACGCCTGTGCTAACGGGCAATATTTTTCACCGAAGGTGCCAATGACGCGCTAACGGGCTATTTTTCTACCCGAACGCGTCGCCCGTGCGCTAACGGCTATTTTTCTCACCGAAGGTGCCAATACCGTGCTAACGACTATTTTCTCCCCGAACGCGGTGCCCACAGCTAACGGCCATTTTTCTCCCGAACGTGCCCGGCTTTGTGCTAACGGCCCTTTTTCTCACCGAAGGTGCTCAACCGCGCTAACGGGCTGTTTTCTCACCGAAGGTGCCAGTGACGTGCTAACGGCTATTTTCTCCCCGAGCGTGCCCAATACCGTGCTAACGGCTATATTTTCACCAAGGTGCCAGCCGGTCTTGCTAACGGCTATTTTTCTCCCGACGTGCCCGGCGCCCGTGCTAACGGGCTATTTTTTCACCGAAGGTGCCAGTGCCGCGCTAACGGCTATTTTTCTCCCGAACGTGCCCAATGGCTGCGCTAACGGGCCATTTTTCTCCCGAAAGTGCCCAACGCTGTGCTAACGTCTTATTTTTCTCCCGAAGGTGCCTAGTGCCCGTGCCAACGGGCTATTTTTCTCCCCGAAGGTGCCAAGCGGCCGTGCTAACTGGCTGTTTTCTCACCGAAGGTGCCAGTACCGTGTCAACGGGCTATTTTTCTCCCGAACGTGTTGGCGGCGGTGCTAACCGGCCGTGTTTTCTCCCCGACGTGCCCGGCGCCCGTGCTAACGGGCTATTTTTCTCCCGAACGTGCCCGGTGGCCGTGTCAACGGCCATTTTCTCCCGAAGGTGCCTAAAGGTTCTGTGCTAACGGGCTATTTTTCTCCCGAAGGTGCTGGTGCCGTGCTAACGGCTATTTTTCTCCCCGAAGGTGCTGCGGCCGTGCTAACCGGCTGTTTTTTCACCAAAATCTGCCGACGGCTATTTTTCCCAACCAAGTGCCCCAATGCCATGCCAACGGGCTATTTTTCTCCCGAAGGTGCCCAAATAAGTGCCAACGGCTATTTTCTCCCGAAGGTGCCCAACTACCGTGCTAACGGGCTATTTTTCTCAAGAACGTGCCCAAAGAACCGCGCTAACGGTCTATTTTTCTCACCGAAGGTGCCAGTAACCGTGTGCTAACGGCTATTTTTCCCACCGAAGGTGCCAGCGCCCGTGCCCACGGCAAGTTCTCCCACCGAACGTGCTCAATACGTGTAAGCACCGGTGGGCTAAGTTCATTTTTATGATGATAAGTGCAATGTTCATGCCGTTTGATAGTTCACAAGTGTTTTCGATAAAAGTTGTCCACTTCATGTGCAAACACTTGGTTAGTTGGGAATCTCAGACCGTGAACGTATAGCGGGTCCCATCACCCCCTCCGTTGTAGCCTCGTTGCTGAAGCTGAGTATTTTTAATGTTTTATATGTAAGGGAGTTTAGAAATGGACGGGGAGTTGAATGGAGGGACGAATCGAGCTGACTGTGAGGTCAATCTCGATGGATCGTGGCAGCAAGGTCACTCGCCACTTACAATACCCCGTCGCAGATTTAAGTCATCTGCAAAGGATTCTACCCGTCGCTCAGTGGGAATTTCCATTCAAGGCAGCCCCCACCGCTCATCCGCAAGGGGGGCTTAGCCAATGACACGTGCCTTTGGGGGTCCGAAGGCCCCTACTGAGGGTCGGCAATCGGGCGTGGCGCGCTTGTCGGTTCTAGCCGGATTTCGACTTAGGCGTTCATCATAATCCAACAGACGGTAGCCGGCCATCGGCTTTTCAATAAAGCTAGTAGCCAGTTGAGAACCTGATATAGCTGAGTAACCAGATTGATACACATCACAAATTTGCGCCTTCACATCAAAAGGATATAATGATGTTCTATCTAAGCAACTTAATAAAAAATATAACTTAATTGAGTAACCGGATCGACATTAACCACCAATGTTTGCCTCAATATAAAAAGACTAAGTCCACGTTCACTTTATATATATATATATATATATTTGATTTATCCACTGGGTCAGTTTGGTTGGTTCTTTGCGCCTAGTTTTGGCGTAACAGCTATATTTCGATTCATCCTCTTTTTCCAAGGGTTTCATAATTGGACATTGAACCCATTTCATATGATGGGAGTTGTCGGTGTATTGGGCATTGTTCTGCTATGCACTATTCATGGGGCTACTGTAGAAAATACCTTATTTGAGGACGGTGATGGTGCAAATACATTCTGTGCATTTAACCCAACTCAAGCCAAAGAAACTTATTCAATGGTCACCGCTAATCGCTTTTGGTCCCAGATCTTTGGGGTTGCTTAGTCCACGTTCAGATAATATATATATCTATATATATATATATATATAAAGCTACCAAACTTTTAATAGCTTGACTTTTCATGAAAATGTACTTAGGAGTAGTTACAGAGTTTGAATGACTAAAGATTTACTAATGTTTGTGCGCAATTGAAAAGGGTATCACCTGGGTCTGGATTAATATGTATATTTAGTTTAAAGCCCTTAGACATAGATTTTGCATTTTAATGATTTGAAATGACCTAAATGATTGTATTTTAAATTAAATTTATTTCATGAAGTTGAAACCATTGTCTCATTACTGCATTGTGTGTTGTGTGATTTTGTGTGTTTATTGTTTTGTTTATTTGATGACAAGCAAACGTTTAACTGTGGGAATGTTGATAAGTGTGAATTGCATCGTGTTTTAGGGCTTAGTTTGATATGAATTTAATTGTTCATTCAATTGTTTAGCATGTATTTAGGTTAGAATTGTGTTAGTTTGTTAATTAATCATGTTTTAATTGTTTTATGGGTTAATACAAGTCTTTGAGCTTAATTATTATGTTTTTAGATACCCTGATGTATTTGTTAGTGTTTCAGGGTCAACATCGAGGAATGGAGAAGTTTCGGAGACATTCGGGACAAAACAATGACCCACGATCATTGCATTACGATCATTGCATAATAGACCACGATCGTGATAGAAGCACTGGAGTTGTCCTATGATCGTGACCCATATGCCACGATCGTGACAAAAGCCCAAGACATGGCCCACAATCATGGCCTGCTTGCCACGATCGTGACAGAAGGCTCAGATGTAGCCCACGATCATGGCCTGTAGGGTCATGATCGTGTCCTACATCAGGTAGACACGCAAACACTCAAAAACATTAAGTGTTGAGGGATTTTTGAACCTTTTGCACCTCGAAAAAACCCTCGGGATGCTAAGAACACAAAAGGTATTTAGAGAATATGACAAAGATGAAGAGGGAGTTTTTGCATCAGTTGCTTTTAGAGAAACCCTAGAGAGAATTATCAAGAGATAGAGAAAGAGAGGAAGGAAGAGAGAAGAGGAGAAGAAGCCGACTCAACATACTTCACAGATTAGGAGTTTCTTGAGGCCTCCTGTCATCCATTCAATTTATATTTCTTGCTATTTTTAGTTTTATTATTGTATAGAATTGGAAAATTAGTTGATGATAGGATTTTTGGATGTTGATGATGTTCTAAACACATCTTTGGGGTTTTACCTTTGATTTAATGAAATTTAATTATTTATATGTTATTTAGATTTATTGTGATTTAATTATGGACATGCATAATTTGATAATAAACTGAAAGGCTGAATCAAATGAAAAATAATTAAATTGGGCTAACAAGAGTTAGGTGATAGAACAAGAATTAAATCAAATTGGTAAATTATGCCAAGAGAGATCTTGCATAGGTTTTCGATAGTTTATCAGACAACTTCAGATCTAATTAGGGTTTTGGATAGGTTATTAATAGAGAAATTGCAACTTCCATTATCTAATTAGGGTTTATAATCTAGGATCGTCTAGAACTAATAATCTGGTAATTCATAATCAATTAAGTTAGCGTTAAGGATAGGTAAAATTCCCTTTCTCTCAATTGGTAATTCCTTTAGGTCGATTTTAAGTATGTGTTGCAATTGCTAAATTATTATTTTCATGATTGATTCTTGAATTGATTTGCTTGATTGAATTGAATTGTTATATTAGTTCCATTACATTTTGAATTTTTTTAATTGTTTTGACCTTAGATTTTAGTATTAGATTATCCCTCCTTATGGGATTGACACCTTAGGTACTAAGCGAACGAACCGTGCGTTGTGGATTATCAAGGTTAATTAATTAAAACTTACACGCATCAAACAACCCAATCAACAACCAATACAAATGCTCATCAATACCAATTATTCATATTGTCTTTCTTATTTATGACTATTAAGTTTTCTTTTTGTGTTAAGCCTACAAATTTTCTATTGGTGTGGCTAACGAGCGCTATGGATATTCAAAGATATCAAACTGTGGTTGCCCAAAAGTATCGAACTGTGGATACTCGAAGGTATCAAATTGTAAATACCCGAAAGTATCGAGCTATAGACACCAGTGGTGTCAAACTGTAGCAGTTGCACTATAACCCTATAGGCATGCCTATTTATCAACAACCAAGACAATAGAGCAAGCACTATAACATTTCCTCTAACCATTTTTAAATTTCACAATTCATATATTAACGAATCATATGATATACATTTCAAGTCATAAATTCTATATTTGCACTCATACATGCAATTCATGGCTTATTGCCATTAGAAGGGTATCAAAATCACACTTGTATAATCATACTATATACATATGAGTAATGAATATGCATACAAATCAGTGATGTACATGTAAATTTTTTTTGAATGCATTATGCTCAATCTTATCTTCAAATGTTTAGTCTTCCAATTCACATATGGTAAGTCCTATTTTATTTATTTCTAGGTGTCTAAAAATTTTCATACACATTCATAAAGGTTTAGATAAGATTTGGTTAAAAATAAAAACAAAAAAAGCTTAAAACAGTGCAATTTGAGCTAAACCATAAAGTGGTCTAAAATAGGTAAACTATCAATCCAGGAACATATTACATGATGAAGTCTAGTTGTTCCTTAATATGCATATAAAAAAATTCCGAAATGGGTTTCATAGTCTTCTAGACATTTGTCCATCTATGTCTCTAGTTTTCAAAACACCAAAGATCATACCATTTAGGCTTCTAACACATGAGCTATTGACCAAATATCATACGTTGCTTCAAAATAAGGCAGCATTAGGTCACCATTTTCTATCCAAATTTTTAACATCATAAAGCTAGAATTAAGTTAGACTTTCTTCTATGGATATCTAGTTCTATGTCTTAGTTTTTCATATGCCACTAAAATCACCAAATTTAGAGTTTTGTAGGCTGATTTATGACCCAAATAATGTGACTATTTCAACAAACCCTAGATAGAATTCCATTACACGATAATCTCTTGTCATATTCAACAAATTCTATATAAGATAACAACAAAATAGCACCAAAGAATCATCCTAGAAACCATTCAACATCCATATGAATCTTTTAACACATTTAAATGTACACAAATACATAAATTAACTAAGCACAGTCCCAAATCATAAAATTGACAAAGTAGTTCTTCTAATGCTTTTCCTTCCCTTCCTTTTTGGCCTTACTTGAATCACCAACTGAAAAATGATGGGATATAGAAGGTGAAATGGAGAGGAGAAAAATCTGAAATTAAGCCATCAAAGTGTTGTCCATCTCCCCTTTCCATAAGCCTTTTCATGAATTATCTAGTTTTAAACACATGTTTCAATCCTATTAGACCATATGTCACAATTCTATTACCAATCACTAAGTTTATTAGTTGAACTCAACCAATTTGGACAAGCTTCTATTGCACCAATCAAAGAATCATTTTTGAATTTTTTCTAGGAGAGGTTGATAATCGGAGTATGAAGGCTTCCTAGTTACAATTAGGATCCCCAAATGATTCGTTGGAGGATTCATACATTTCAGCGCAATTATAACAATAAACCAGTTTCTCAATTTTTTTCTTATCTTTATTAATCCTCAACTCTCAAAGTTGTTTGAAGAGACTCATTGCAGTTAATAGGGAGCAAAAATAGTTGGCATCTACTTAGGAAAATATCATCAAAAAAATTATAATGATAATTTCATTTTCTTACATTTGGTATGATGTTTAAATGTGGGATTATTGCTAGAATTTAACTTTATAAGCCTTACAAGTAATTTCATTCCTAAAAAGAATAGATATAGAGAAACAATGTCTCTTTACCATAAATCTTTAGCTACCTTGAATAACTTTGTAAGTTCCCTATTGATTAAATTTAAAACACTAAAAGATCTTAATGTCATACATTTCTCCACCAATCCCATGATAACTTCAAGAAATCTAAAAACCCTTATAGCGTTAATAAGAAGTTCTAATCTATTGATTTTATAATGCCTTTCATATCAATGTTTGTAGTAAAATTCGTAAGAGCTTGTTTCTTTAAGTAGCCTATGAGTAATTCATATGTCATCAATATGTTATCTGTTGTTTGTCTATCATTAAAGAATTCCTCTTTAGAGCTACCAATGATGTTAGGTAGCAAATTCTTCAATCTATTTGGAATCAATTAGATATAACTTTATAGAAGATATTACAATATGAAATAAGCCTGATTTCCTTAAATGAATTAAGGGAAACAATCTCTAAGCTCCAATAATTCAATCTATAATTTTCCTTTACCTTTTTCTCACCCTATATAAAAAATTTGGTATTGTAGTATAAGGCAATATAGGAGGAATGTTGAGTTATGCTTGAATATTATACCTATATTATTTTAAGAAGAAGATTTTTTTAAAAACTAGCTCTTAGCTTATATTATAATTTGTTAGAGGTAGGATATTGTGACGTCTCTTTATTAAAAACATAAACATGAACATGTTATTATCTTACTCATTTTCTATTACTGATAAAGTTGACGAGGAAGGCGCGGAGTTACCAACACTTCGAGAGGTTTTTCTTTGAATAAGACAATACTTAAGCCCGTAGTCATGTCAATTGGTTCATCTGATGGTCTATGGAAGTTAAATGCCTGAAGTAACCTTGCAAGTGCCAATGACATCTCTTGCATTGCTAGGTTGAGACCAGGACAAGACCGTCTTCCTGAGCCAAATGGAAGAAGATCAAAATGTTGACCACAAACATCAACATCTGCTTTTGTTGTTAGAAATCTTTCAGGCATGAACTCCTTTGGATTTGACCAAAAATTTGGGTCTATTTGCACCTTCCTTATATTAGCAAATAGACGAGTCCCTTTTGGGATAAAATGCCCACCAAGGTAACAATCCTCTATAGATTCGTGCGGGACTAACAATGGAGCAGGTGGGTACAATCGTAAGGTTTCTTTGATAATGGCTTGGATGTACAACAAATTCTCAGCCTCAATTTCGTTCACTAATCGATCTCTACCAACTTTTTGGTCAAGCTCTTCCTGGGCACACTTCAATACATGTTTATTGTTTAACAAGTTGCTGAAGATCCATGTCAGAGTCATGGATGAGGTGTCTGAGCCAGCAATTATAAAAGTCTAACAACATGATTTAAATTAAGACATGTTATAGTTAGTTTCCATTGTATTAAAATTAATAAAAAGAAAATTAGTATATTATTAATAAAACAATTTAAGACTTAAAAGAGATTAATATCCAAAATTCAAATTATGTTTAATTTATTAAATAATTTTGAAATATGAAATAAAATTATAAAGAATATTATAATATATTATTTTTAGTTTGAGATAAAATATGAATTATATCAAAACTAATAAAAGAAAAATATGTAATTAATAAAATAATCGGAGACTTAAAGAGATTGACATCCCTTTAATAGTTTTAAAGATCCAAATCATAAATTATGTTCAATGTATTAACATTGTTCCTAAATATGCATTGAAGTTATTATAAATACTTAAATGGTTAATATTACGAGACACTATATTTATTAGTTAAAGACAAAATTACAAGAAAGGTAAAAAATATTCACAACTTGTTACTTTATTCAACTCAAAGTTATAACAAATTTTTGTAACTTGAAAATTGTATGATGTACTTTTATCACAAATAATATATCTATGAAAATATATTTTAAGGTAATTTTATTAAAATTTAGAACAAAATTGCCCTTTTAAATATTCAAATGTTTTGACTCAAATTTAAATTCAACAATAAATTAAATTGATTAAATTTAACTTTTTTTCTCTATTATTTTTGGTTCAATTTTATGTTGAGTATTAGTTTGATTTTAAAGTATTTAATTATAAAATTAAGGTAAAATATAACGTACCAATATTGTTGCCTTGATGATGGTATTTTTTGTGTGGCCATAGGTGGTATCTTCCTCCAGGGTAGAGAGCATGACATCGATGATATCTTTCTCCGAATCACTACTCTTCGACTTATGTTCTTCGATCCATTTTTCTACGATTGCGTCCAATTTCTCAGAGATCTGCTTCATGCGTTTTATCGCTCCTCCAAAATCAAACCAGCCTAAGAAAGGGATGAGATCACCAGGAACTGATCTGCCAAAAGCTTCCATGAATTCTCTAATAGTTTTACCCACATGTTTATCGTGATTATCTTGGTTGCTGGCATTTCCGTCGACGTTCCTCTCAAGAATCTACGCTTGATATCTTTAAAGTAATGATATTGAAGGTTAATTCTTGAAGCCATTGACTCAAAGACGATCTTAGCTGGACGATTCTCGTTCCTCTCGCTCAACATAAACATGTTGTTAATCAAGTGGTTGACCTCGGAAACCTGATAATGCTGTTGGGAAATCTGGACCGGATCTAATCCGAACGCAGAGGAATAATCACGAAATTTTTCGTGACTTTTGATTTCGAAAACCAAGATCTATTTAATTCTATAAAATGATTAACATGAATCAAAATAAAAGCGAAAATTAATTGTACCTTATTCGAAGCTTGATCTTTATCTTGATGCATCCTCGAACCGTTTTCAAACCGATCCGTCTCAACCACCGTAGCCGCACAAGTGTCCAGGCCTCTAACGGTATCCACCGAATGAGTTGAGAGAACTCTGTAACTTTTACAGAGAGGATTAAGCATGAAGTGCTAGCTACATAGAGCTTAAGCCTATTTATAATAAGCTTTGGATGTATTAGTAATTTAATTGAAATTAAACACTAATTTCAATTAAACTTTAATTAGAATTACAAATAATTCTAATTAAATACCAATTATTTCCAAATAAGATTCAATATCTGATATTGATCTTTATTTATTAAATATCTCATATTTAATCATAAAGTTTCTCAAACTTTATAATCAAGTCCAACTTGATTAAATTAACTTTGCTCTCTCTAACCCATTCTATATGTGTGACCCATTAGGTTCCCAAATATATTGGCAATGATTATAAATTATAATTCTAATTCATAATTAGAATTAGATAAATTAAAACTCCTTTTAATTTATCTTTAATTCTCCAATTAAACAATTTATAATCATAGATCAAGATTGGCGTCTAGCAACGCATCATGACCACCCAAATATTTAGGAATGTCAAAGTGGTTTTGACTAACCTTTCCGTGCATGATTTTTCTGTATAATTCAATCCTTTCATCAACTAATGTTCTAATTAGACATAGAGCATGGAATTAATGTCTACTCTATTTTGAGTCTAATTATATTAGTTCTCCGCCATTAGCTATTGATTTAATTAATGATATTTGTAAACTGCTTACAAAATACCATTCCACCTTGGCCAAGGATTTCCCGAATCAATATTAATCGAGAACAATGGAACATTCTCCCTAATTACTTTAGGGTGATGAATCCTATCTTAATCATTCAACTATCTCCATACAGTTCATGTTATATCCAATGACTACCGTTTAAACGACCTTTATAGATCACGAGTAGTATCAAAACATAACAATCCCCATACAAGATAACTTTGATGATCTCAAGTCAAAGGATCACTTATACAATCATCACAATGAGAATTCCATAGACATACAAGTAATGTTCCAAATGGATTTCTCATATCGGGTCTGTTCAGTGAACTTGTTCTCTAACAAGCACCCACACGTTTGTTTAAGTATCTCTATACTTTAGCCTATGAGATCGACTACTTCCTTCATAAGGAAAAACAAAACGTGTGCTAGTCTTTTTACGTTCTATTAATGTCCAATCTTAATATAACAATGACTAGGAACATTTTAGGAATAATTCATGAATGCAATATGAATCTCATAATTATAATCTCATTATAATTTCATTTGCAATGTAAAATTATCCCATGGACTTTATCATATACATCTAAACATGTACAAGATAAAGAATGCCTTTTAAATAATTTGTCACTAAATTACAACCAAAGCGATTGGCTGTAGGGCATAAACCAACAATCTCCCACTTGCACTAAGCCAATCGTTTAAGTATCTTATACCATATCACCATATGACGATTATTCTACTACTAGAGTAGTGGCTTAATGAGAGAACTCTACAAGATTCTCTATAGTGAGCACTTGATTAAATCTTACAACTCCTATCTTAATTATCATCATAATTAAGAACATTTGCCTAAACACATTCTTGGATCTTTGATGAGACATATTGCTCACAGAGAACAACAGTTCTAATTTTCAATTGTTGAACATATAATAGTCTAAGAACAACTCTTGTTGGATATGGAAAGGTAGCATCTTAATTTTATGAATTAAATCTATAGAGATAGATTGGATGTTGTTAACTTGTTCTAAGTCCAAGTACATAGATAATGTACTAAAGATGTTTAGTATGTAAGATATCAGATACTTATGAAGTATCAAAGATATACCTTATTCTATGTATGAGTTGATATTTGAGTTCAAGACGATGAGGATATAACTTTAGAAGTAAATCCTAATTAAGGTTTATTTATTTAGAACAATATCATTTAGGGTTGGAAAGGTTCCAACGTAGCAATGGTTACTAATTAAGCCATAATACATTTTTCATTTAGTGGAAATGATTAATTGGATCAACAAGTTCTTTAGTGAATTTGATAGAGTTTCTTTGCATTGTTCAAGACAGTAATGTACTGCAGAACATTATAGCCATTGGGCATGCATAAGGAGCTATTGTCTCATCAAAGATCCAAGAATGTGTTTAGGCAAATGTTCTTAATTATGATGATAATTAAGATAGGAGTTGTAAGATTTAATCAAGTGCTCACTATAGAGAATCTTGTAGAGTTCTCTCATTGCCACTACTCTAGTAGTAGAATAATCGCCATATGGTGATATGGTATAAGATACTTAAACGATTGGCTTAGTGCAAGTGGGAGATTGTTGGTTTATGCCCCCACACCAATCGCTTGGTTGTAATTTAGTGACAAATTATTTAAAAGGCATTCTTTATCTTGTATATGTTTAGATGTATATGATAAAGTCCATGGATAATTTTACATTGCAAATGAAATTATAATGAGATTATAATTATGAGATTCATATTGCATTCATGAATTATTCCTAAATGTTCCTAGTCATTGTTATATTAAGATTCGACATTAATAGAACGTAAAAGACTAGCACACGCTTTGTTTTTCTTTGAAGGAAGTAGTCCATCTCATATAAAGTATGAGATACTTAAATGGGTGCTTGTTAGAGAACAAGTTCAGGAATAGATTCGATATGAGAAATCCATTGAACATTACTCAGATGTCTATGGAATTCTCATTGATGATTGTATAAGGATCGTGGTGGCTTCTTCTGAGAGACATGCATCATCTTTATTTGTCTTATATATGAATGGTGGAGAAGATAGAATAAGCATCGTGGAATAGCAGGCCTTATATTGAAAGTGGTAGTTTTGTGGGAGTAGAAGAGCGAGATGGTAGGCGGCAACAAGGCTAGGGTTGTAAAGTGTTTAGGGTTTCCTAGTCAAGCGAGATGGGTTTGTTTGGTAACAAGTTTAAGTATGACTTAAACTTAAAATGGGAATAATTAAATTAGGAATAATGTATTCTTGATTTAATTAAATTCTAAACATAATTTTAAAATTGTTTTAAAATTTAAAATCAATTCTAAAATTATCATAATTATATTGATTAAGATTAATAATTATATTGATTCCTAATTAATTTTAGAAAAGTTGTTTCTAAAATTAGAATTAATTAATTTCAATTAGATTGAAATTAATTAATTGAAAAATTAATTTTAAAATTATAATTAATTAGTTTTAATTAGATTGAAATTAATTAATTAGAAAAGTTGTTTCTAAAATTAGAATTAATTATTTTCAATTAGATTGAAATTAATTAATTAGACTTCTTAAAATTAAAAAAATTGTTTTATTAAATAATTAAGAAAGATGTTTCTTAATTAAATAATTTATTTCAATTTGATTGAGATAAATTAAATTTCAAGTTTGATTTGTTTAGAGAATTGTTATTTTATTTATTTAGAAATTGTTTCTTTATTTATGAATAATAAGTTTCTTGACTTTTAGATAAAGTATTTTCTTGATTAAATTTTGAAAAGTGATTTCATTTATTAATTAAGAAAATGTGCTTTCTTTAATATTTTGAAAATAGTTTTCTAACTTATTAAAGAAAGGTTTTCTAATTAGTCAAGAAATAAATCTCTAAATAAATAACATATAAAGACTTTCTTAATTAAATTTAAAAGTGTTTTATTTAATTTTGAAAGTAGCTTCCTTTAATATTAGAAAATAGTTTTCTAATTAAGGGATAGTAATTTTATTGAGATTAGAAATGATGATTTCTAATTAGATTAGAAATAGTCTTCTAATTAGATTAGAATGTCTTACTTATATAATTTTGAAAAGAAGTTTTCTAAATTATAATAAGTAAGAAGTATAATTTATTGAAAATTGTTTTCAATTAAATTATTATTAAAGGAGTCAAAACAAAATGGAAATAGTTTTCAATTGGATTTGAAAATTAGTTTCAAATCAAATCAATTTTCTATTTGGAATAGGAATTTAATTTATTTAGGAATCAATTGTTTTAATCTAATTTAATTTTTCCAAGGAGTTGGAAATGTTATTTTAGATTATGAAGATCAATAACTTGAATCAAACGAAGCTTGATGTTTTATGCATATAATTTGATTATGAATGCATAAGTTGCATACTTTATTTATATGGTTGATATATATATTGGATGCATATTTTATGCATATAATTTGATTATGAGTGCATAAGTTGCATACTTTATTTATATGGTTGATATATATATTAGATGCATGATAAATTGTATGTTTTATATGTGTGATATTTTACATGCAATTTATGTTTGATGAGACATATGAAATTAAAACCCCTCGTTAAAATATTAAGTACACGTTAAGAACGTGATTGATGCCTTCCATTGTTATAAGAATAAACCGAGTTCATTTATTGTAAGGCTTGTTGAGCAAACTCAAGGCCTCTTTAACTTGAATATGTTTAGTCTTATAATAGTGGGTTTTACTTAACTAAATTTGTGTGATTTGGATGAGCAAACTCATGATCACATGAATTTAGAGGCAAGGTTAGGAATGACATATAAGATATGTTGTGGCAAGAGTTGTCACCTAACGGATCTAGGAGTCACATGAGATATGATTGATAAAGTTGTTATCTACCTAATTTAAGTATAGTTGGTTTGTTGAGCAAACTCAAGGTCAACTATACTTGAATGGGATCTAGCCCACTAGAAAGATTAGAGTAATCTTTAGAATAGTAGTGAGGGCTATTATTTGAATAAAATAGTGGGAGTAACCAAATGCATGATTAAAGTCCTAATCTTATTTGGTAGTCATGGCATATAATTGATTACTTATTTTCTTACATTTATATTTTGTTCTTAGTAGAATTCACCTTGTTTAGTATAGTTGATACTACGTTAGTGAACTCAAATTCTTGGACATAGGATATGTTTGAGAAGTGTTCTCAAAAGTTGGAAAAGAAAATTGTATGTCCATTATGCAAATTTGTTATAATCCTTGTTGAGGACTTGGTGTTAAAGTTTTAGAGATATGTCAAAATCATAAAGATGACAAAATGTATTAACATTTTGAGTTGACTAATGCCTCGTAAACTTTGACGATGACATGTAAGATGTATGTCAACACCATGATAGCAAAATGCAAGGGGTTGCATGGAGGAAGGTTGAAAGGTATAGTACCTTGTTGGAATTGTTCCACTTAATTTTTCCTACTAAAAGCATAAGTATGGGCCACAATTAAAGGCTTTGCTATAGTATGTCAATAGTTGCCATAAAAAGAAAATGATTGCATTATTTTTCTTGCCTATATGTGATATGATTGAGATCATATGTATTTCTAATTCATGCTTATGAGTATTTGATACTGAATTTAGATTCATCATTATTGTAATGTTCATTGCATGGTTAGAAATAGATTGTTAAGTAAAAGTAGCTGATCCAATTTATACAAAGAGTTTGTATGTGTTGGATTAAAGGAGGCTTATGCTTAACATAAATGACAAGAATTAAAAGTTGGATAACCGAGATAATCCTTTTATGCCATAATGGTTAAATCAACATAACGAGAATCATAAAGTTACATACTAGGATATATGTATCCTTTTGATTATGAATCGTATGGAACTTGTGAAACTTGTATAGTTGAAGAATAACCAAATCAACCTTTGGTGAAAGGATGATAATGCTATTGAATTGTTAAATTTTATACATGTGATGTATTGGATGGAATAACAATTCATAAAGGATAACATTATATTTTATTATATTACTAATGACTTTATGTGGTATAGTCATATGTATTAAATAAAATGATGATTTAAAATTTTGAAAAATTCAAACTGCTTAATTCTAAGTAGAAATTAAGCATTGAGAATGCTAAAGCACATCGATGAGATCGTTGTGGTAAGTTTTAAATTTTCGGTTATCTATAAAGAATGAGATTCTTTAATGAATTCCTTCACAATTAAATTAAGTAAGTGTATGGATTTATGTAAGGAGTAAAATACAATATGAGATATTGTATGATGCAATAGTATTTCTTTTATAGCAATGCTCGGTACAATGACTTACCTTCTATAGTTCTAGTTAAATCAATTAGTAAGTTTTCATATTAAGATATGAAACACTAAGTCTTTGAAATAGTCAAAGTTAATGATTTAAGGATGTGATGCTTAGCTGAAGCATATCTTATCCATTTAGTTTAGAACTAAAGTGGGTAATAAAGGTTATGAGATATCCAAAAGGTTGGATATATTCTTACTGCACCAATTGAACAAATTGTTTGATTCAATGTATGCTTATAGGAGAACCGTTCTCAAGATAAGTAGTGGAGTAAAAAGGAATTTGAAAGGTTCAAATCTCATGACTATACATCTAATTGGAACTAATGCCTTTAATAATACATTTGATGTATAATTGAAAGGCTACAAGATATTGAAATGTTCATTTTCATGATGAATTCAAAGAGTTTGTTTTGAAGATGAATATGAATTTATCATATCTACAAGAAGGTTAATGGGAGTATGGTTGTCCTCTTAGTGGGAGTATGTGGAGACATATTGCTCACAGAGAACAACAGTTCTAATTTTCAATTGTTGAACATATAATAGTCTAAGAACAACTCTTGTTGGATATGGAAAGGTAGCATCTTAATTTTAGAAACAACTTTTCTAATTAATTAATTTCAATCTAATTAAAACTAATTAATTATAATTTTAAAATTAATTTTTCAATTAATTAATTTCAATCTAATTGAAATTAATTAATTCTAATTTTAGAAACAACTTTTCTAAAATTAATTAGGAATCAATATAATTATTAATCTTAATCAATATAATTATGATAATTTTAGAATTGATTTTTAAATTTTAAAACAATTTTAAAATTATGTTTAGAATTTAATTAAATCAAGAATACATTATTCCTAATTTAATTATTCCCATTTTAAGTTTAAGTCATACTTAAACTTGTTACCAAACAAACCCATCTGCTTCAACTAGGGAAACCCTAAACACTTTACAACCCTAGCCGCCAACTGCCGCCACTACCATCTGCTCTTCTACTCCCACAAAACTACCACTTTCAATATAAGGCCTGCTATTCCACGATGCTTATTCCTATCTTCTCTACCATTCATATATAAGACAAATAAAGATGATGCATGTCTCTCCGAAGAAGCCACCACCTCTCTATCTCAAAATCACCTACGGTACATGTGGTTAATGGCAGTTAGGAATCTCCATCACAGCACATCATACCTTTACGTGGTGCTCATGACGTTGGGTTATAGGAATCCTAAGTACGAATCTCTGGGAAAGGAGGGCGTGTCCAAGAAACTTAAAGTGGGAGATTTATAAGCAAAGTACATTGGCGTCTAGTTTGCCGTGGGAATAAAAATGGGTGGTTCATTCAGATTTCTGGGTTTATCGTATGAACTCTTCATAATTATCAATTCCAAAATTTATGAGATCAATAGGAAGCAAATAGTTTAATCAAGTTATAGAAATAAAATCTGCTTTGATACCACTGTTGGGAAATCTGGACCGGATCTAATCCGAACGCAGCGGAATAATCACGAAATTTTTTCGTGACTTTTGATTTCCCGAAAACCAAGATCTATTTAATTCTATAAAATGATTAACATGAATCAAAATAAAGCGAAAATTAATTCGTACCTTATTCTGAAGCTTGATCTTTATCTTGATGCATCCTCGAACTGTTTCAAACCGATCCGTCTCAACCACCGTAGCCGCACAAGTGTCCTAGGCCTCTAACAGTATCCACCGAATGAGTTGAGAGAACTCTGTAACTTTTACGAGAGGATTAAGCATGAAGTGCTAGCTACATAGAGCTTAAGCCTATTTATAATAAGCTTTGGATGTATTAGTAATTTAATTGAAATTAAACACTAATTTCAATTAAACTTTAATTAAATTACAAATAATTCTAATTAAATACCAATTATTTCAAATAAGATTCAATATCGATATTGATCTTTATTTATTAAATATCTCATATTTAATCATAAAGTTTCTCAAACTTTATAATCAAGTCCAACTTGATTAAATTAACTTTGCTCTCTAACCCATTCTATATGTGTGACCCATTAGGTTCCCAAATATATTGGCAATGATTATAAATTATAATTTAATTCATAATTAGAATTAGATAAATTAAAACTCCTTTTAATTTATCTTTAATTCTCAATTAAACAATTTATAATCATAGATCAAGATTGGCGTCTAGCAACGCATCATGACCACCCAAATATTTAGGAATGTCAAAGTGGTTTGACTAACCTTTCCGTGCATGATTTTTCAGATAATTCAATCCTTTCATCAACTAATGTTCTAATTAGACATAGAGCATGGAATTAATGTCTACTCTATTTTGAGTCTAATTATATTAGTTCTCCGCCATTAGCTATTGATTTAATTAATGATATTTGTAAACCGCTTACAAAATACCATTCCACCTTGGCCAAGGATTTCCGAATCAATATTAATCGAGAACAATGGAACATTCTCCTAATTACTTTAGGGTGATGAATCCTATCTTAATCATTCAACTATCTCCATACGGTTCATGTTATATCCAATGACTACCGTTTAAACGACCTTTATAGATCACGAGTAGTATCAAACATAACAATCCCCATACAAGATAACTTTGATGATCTCAAGTCAAAGGATCACTTATACAATCATCACAATGAGAATTCCATGACATACAAGTAATGTTCCAAATGGATTTCTCATATCGAATCTGTTCGATGAACTTGTTCTCTAACAAGCACCCACACGTTTGTTTAAGTATCTCTATACTTTAGCCTATGAGATCGACTACTTCCTTCATAAGGAAAAACAAAACGTGTGCTAGTCTTTTTACGTTCTATTAATGTCCAATCTTAATATAACAATGACTAGGAACATTTTAGGAATAATTCATGAATGCAATATGAATCTCATAATTATAATCTCATTATAATTTCATTTGCAATGTAAAATTATCCCATGGACTTTATCATATACATCTAAACATGTACAAGATAAAGAATGCCTTTTAAATAATTTGTCACTAAATTACAACCAAAGCGATTGGCTGTAGGGCATAAACCAACAAATGCCTCAGTGATTTGAGCCTGTTGATGGAGAAAAGCTCCATCACCGCCAGCTTACGTAACTCTCGCCAATATTTTCCATATGGTGCTAAACCGAATACCGATGAATTGTAACCGAGGTATTTGCCTTGAGATGTACTTGGGCGTGAAGCGAAACTTCCGTCACGTGCAAATGAACAACTCCTTAAGTAACTCGAATCGCTACTTACTACTCTTGTTGGGTGTACTCCCATCCCGATCGAGAAGATGGGACCATATTTATCCGCCATGGACGACAAGGATTCAGATAGGTTTTGGCTCCAGCAAGTCGATGAAGATGACCTATAATTGGCAAGCCACCGGTGCTTCGGTACAAGATTGCGCCCTCTGTTTTCCAGATTGTACTTTTGGACCACCATAGAGTACACAAGAGCATGAATACCAGAGCCCCAAAAATTTGTAATAGATGTGATGGTGAAGAGTAATCCATGAGATGGAAAAAAAAGTAGAGAAGTGTTGTTATGAGTTGAGGAGTTCATGGGAGGCACCGAACATCTTGATACCACTTATATACTGAAACTAACAGGTAACAGTAAGTACAAGGGCCAATGGTGCAACCTGATCCTCAATATTTCACAAAATGAAAAAGTTATGCCTTCCAAGTCTTTGAGTCAGATTTTTGGTGCGGTTGGACACAGACGGAGATGGTGTTTACTTTTCTCTAAACGGAGATAAATTTAATTTTCAACATACACTTCCTCCAATAACTCTCCATTTGAAAACGACAATTTTAACACGATTTCCAACCCTGCAGCTGGGAAGCATGTGTCATTTGTCTCCCCACGTTAGGGTTATCTTTTTCCAGATACAGAGGTGCATATATGACAATTACAAAGGAACTTCCCATCCTTTATTTCTATTAATACATTTTTACTATAAATAAAAATCGTCCTACCATAATATTTATATAAAAAGGAAATAGAATAAAATAGATCATCACCTATTATTATAAATTAAATTAAAATTATGATTATTATTTATTATTATAATTTTAAAAACATGGTTAAAAATATACAATATAATTATATAATATGACAATAAATTATTTTCTATTTTTTAAAAAAATTTAAAAACTGTTTCATAAAATTAAAAAATTATCTAAAATAATACTCAGTATTAATCGATATCCATATAATATTGTACTAAAACTTAATTCGATACTCAACCCAGTACAATATTAGTTGCGATGGTGTCAGAAGGTAGGCACACAATTCATCAACCCATTATTAATACGCGAAGACAAGATCTTCATTGGCGATTTGGTCGGTATTTGTTTTTTGCTTTTAGGGCCAACTATCATCACATCTTGGTCAACATTCGACATAAAAAAAAGCTAACACAGTACCCCATGGCAGAGGGCGTCTAAGGTGGAAGGAAGGAATTTTCCTTTCGAGTTTATATATGTAGCTTTCTTTCTCTGTACAACACACTGAAGGGCATGTGCATTGTACATGCAATAGTATATCCCCCTCCGAGCTGGCGTTTGTCCTTAGCGTGGGGTAATTATGCATTAGTAGTTTATACTAAGATTTATGTATTATATTCAGTATATATATTAAACTACATTGATCAACATACATAATCGTTCTTTAATACAAATATGACTTAATTTATAAATATTATTTAAGTTAATTTAAAATTATTAATGAAAAAACATAAGATTCAACAAAGTTTGGTTGAAGATCGATGGTTGTACATTTGCATTCGATAAACCAATGTTTCGATCGAACGAATGAGCAAAATTGAATGAAAAGAGGGATTGCAGGGCCGGCGAACCAACAAAATTGAACGAAAAGAGGGGGTGTGGGGTCAAACTTGTTTGATGTATTTCTCAAATACTTGTTAGAAAATGTTTAGGGACTCGTATTCACGACTTTTGACTGTTCAAACTTGTTGAGTATACTCACTAATAGTTTCATAACCTCGTTAAGGACAATTAATAATATAATTATCTTGATAGTTTAGCAAGGAATGGTATATGTAAAAACGAAGAAAAGAAAGATTACGTAAAATAAAAACTTGATATTTTCCTATTTGGCCTACAAATATCAGTAAAGAATTATTTAAGTTCTTTTAGTAAAATTAGGAAGATTGAAAGTCTAACTATGATTGCACTAAGATAACAATCTTGACTCAGATGAAATTACCAAATAACCAATTGGATATAAGTGTAGGGTTTCTTTGATAATGACTTGGATGGACAACAAATTATAGTGTCCACTAATTGATCATTGCCAACTTTTTGATCAAATTCTTCTTATGCATAAGGTTGTCAATTTTGGCCCGATTCAGCTGATTCATTTTGTCCCGAGTTGACCAATCCACGAATAAGTCACAAGTCAAATTAGGCCCAACCAGAAAGACAAAAATAACGTTATGTAAATTTAAAAAAAAAGTAAGAATGGGCTGGATTGGGCTGGCCAGCTCTAGCCCATCGTACAGGGTCATAATAGGAGCAGCCTGGGACTGGCCTGGCCTATTGAAATCCCTACCTATAGATGCTATAGTACATGTTGATTTTTCAACAAATTGATTGTCTATCAAGATGAAGTGCAAGGCTCGGAGAATATCACAATGTTGCAATTCAAGTAGAAAATTCTTATCACATTGGTTAAGAAAATTGCCAGTCTTTGACTGTTAGTTTTGTATTTGAATGTTGTACTATGTTTTACACAAAGTTAGTTATAGAGATAGAATTTATGAAATTTTAATTAGTAATGACAAGTTAGTAAAAAAGTTTGTCTCTCCAATCTTGGTATTATGTATAAAGTGCTTGATTGATATTTTTACTCACTTCATTAATAAATATTATCTATTTCTCTATTATTACTAATTTTGATCATAGTATTCTCTCGTAATAATTTGGAGATTAGTAGTTGTTAAGTTTAAAGTGTATGATATAATTGATCGCGGCTTATCATTCAATCCGAAGATTTTGATCCTTGGAAACCGGTCAAATAAAATTTATACCAAGGATTGCAATACAGGATGCAACCTCGAATCGATTCTCAAGAAACCAATGCACCAATTGATCCTAGACTAGCCTAATGTTTGAATTATGCATGCAATGAAAGCAATAAAAGAAAGGGTTTTGATTGATTAATCTAAAATTAAACTAAACCAAAGCAAAGATAAATATTTTGGGATTTTGAAAAGATAAGGCAATTGAAATTAAATGGGATGAAAACAATTAATAAAAACTCTCCGAAAATGTGGCTCGGGTCATCATCGTTCAAAATAATTGTCGGGGTTTGAAATCCACTAAGTTTCTAAAACACAACCTTAACAACTCGTTAAGTCCAAGAATTAATTAATCAACTCGATTAATTAAAACTTGTTAAAAACCTTAGTGTATGTGATGAATGATTAATGCAATAAATCAACCAAATAATAACACAACCAACTTAATCAAACACAACTAAGTGATTAAATTAATTAATGCAATCATCCAACTGATATACATGAACTCCATGTAATTAAGCACAACATTCAACAATAATCAATCCATAACATAAATCAAGTTTTACATCCGATTAAACTATAACCGGATTCAATCCATCATACAGTGCAGTCTCCAACTCGGAGGTTTTACAAAATATGACAGAAATCTAAAACAATGGTTGATTACCCCTTGAAGCTCATGGAACTCCGACCGTTGCTACATCTTCTGGAGAAGGAAACCTTAGCCACGCATGATCTCGGGTGACTCCATCACTGCTGGACAATCACCTCTGACCATGACTCCAACGACGAACAGTGAGAATAAATGCGACGAACTATGGAGGAGGTGCAGTTGGTGATGGTGGACGTCGTCTGGAAGTGGCGGCGAATCTGCAAAATAAAGAAAACAAAACTATCAGAAGAGAACGGAGAAGACGAAGAAGGAGAGCTACCTCGGGAATGCGGCTCTCTGTTTTTGCCCTAAATGGTTAGTTTTATAGGAATTATGCAGCCGGGTCGTGAGCAGTGGATTAATTGCCATTTACAGGCCGGGTTACCCGACATTTGCTGCGGCGAATGGCTGTAGTTCGCTGCGGCAAATGGATTTGGTCACTTTCGTCGCAATAATTAATTGTATTTAATTTATTATTGCGGCGAATCGAGGTTCGTTCTACCAAATGAATCTCGCGACATGTTTACTTCTTGAATGTTGACTCCTTTGGTCCTACAAAATACAACCCATTTGCAGATCAATTGTCCCAACAAAATTATGCGTAATTAATGACAAATGACAACAAAAATCGACAATGTGCAATTTATCAAAACTCAATGTGCGGGACCAAAATAAGCATAAAATCATAGATCAAAGGCCAACAAATGCATAATCACTAAAGAAAACAGGCCTAATTTGTAGTATAAATATGGTCCAATCAAATTCCCCTACACTTAGACCTTTGTACTCCTGGACAAAGTTTACAAGAGTCAAAAAGATACAAGAGTAAAAGAAAATTCCGCCCATGCTCAAATAATAACAGAACTGACGCAATCCACTTCATCAGAATGCAAACACAGCAAATTGAAAGAGTACTAATAAAACAAACACTGAAAGAATTTAAGCACATGAGATTGAAAAACAGAAAATCACTCGGGATATGATGTTTACGCTCATCTCACTTGTATAGTAGGGATATTTTTTCTCTCAATCTGCTTAATACATCTCCTACCATAGGCTTGTATCAATTCTATTTCTCCACTACAAGGACTATCAATTTGGAGATCAAGAGGTCTTTAAGGGATGTAATGAGCGGAAGGCTAAATGAATGGATGATGTGAGAAAAGAAAATATGAGCATGGCATAAAATGAGGGATCGATGTCCATAATCTATCTGAAACTAGACCTCTACTAAACTGAATTGAATTTTTTAGATCTCGATCCCATTTTGGGATTCAACAATCCCTTTTTTGGGATACACAAGACTAACACATTTTTTTCATTTTCATTTTTTAACTTAAAAAAAAAAAAAACAGACTGACTATTGACATCATCTGAAAATAATGCATGCAAATGCTCATGCAAGAAGGCTCAAAGGGCTAGCAAGTGAGCGGTGTTTGAGGGTTGGTGTTTGGGAAAGAAATTTGAAAGAAGGAACGCTCTATCATATCCACAAAATCTAGTCCATCAAGCTTTGAGTAAAAGCGACACAAGTTCTAGAGAAGAATGAGCTAAGCGGATGCACACACAAAGATATAGAAGAAAATTTTTTGGCTCGATTATCCTTCCAATAAGGGTTTTGTCTCAATGCTCAATCTCAAGTCTTAAAAACTGACAATACTATCTTGTTAGCATGCTTCTATTCACTTTGTTTTGAAAACTTCAAAAGTTAAAATTTTGCCAGATCCAATTATCGTTCGAAGAATGGAGAGTATTTTCAAAAACTTAAATATCAGTTTTTGAAACTTATAAATGATTTGCATGCAAGGGCACAAAAGAACAGGTGCAAAAAATGTTTGGTTGAGTCCAAATTTATCAGTAAAAGCAGCGGGCCCACAAATTATGCACAAATCTAATAGGTGTACAATGCAAAATATATATAAGAGGGAAGTGAGCTCCCCCACACTTAAACATGGCATTGTCCACAAGGGCAATATAGCAAGGCACGTAGAAAAGCAGGAAACACAAATAGACAAAAGAGAAATGTGGATATATCATTAAGCTCAAAAAGACAAATTGCTCAACATGGAGGATCCAAAGAACGAAACAAAAAGTACATCAAAGAAAAGAAAATACAGAAAAAACAACAACAAAAGAAAATAAACAGCCTAGACTACGCTGCAGGATTATCAGCTGGCGGATCCGGAGGGGCAGCGGCAGAAGAGCGAGTAGAATGAAAGGGAAAAAGAAGGTGACGCGGAACTGCAGTAGAAGAGCGAGAGGCAGCAGAGACAACCGGGGTCGGAGGCGGGACGGGCAACTGAAGACGAGTTGCAATCATGTTCAACCCGGAGCGGAAGAACTCGCGGTCAGCAGCCATCTGAGCCTCAAGATGAAGGATGTCTGCTCGGAGTAGAGCCAACTCAGAGAGGGCTGGAGCAACTGTAGGTGGGGCAGGCGCACGAGGCGAAACTGCGGAGGGAGCAAAAGGGAGAGGAGGAGAGGGGGAGTGAGGAAGGGAAGGAGAATGGGTGGAAGAAACCTCGTCAAACGGGTTCGAAGAAGAAGGAGAAATGGGTTGCTCGGAGCTGCTAACAATCCGGAGGCCAGGCATGGTTCCTGCACAAACAAGGATTAGAAACAAAAATTTGACGAATAAAACTGCACAGAATCGAAGTCCGATTAAATGGTGGCGAGTAGAAGAGTTCACGTGGCGAGGGAGTCCTCTTTCATTATTGCGACTAGCAAGAATGCTTCTTTGCAATGAATCGGTCATCATATATTAAATCATGGCGAGGTAAGAAACTCGTCGAGGCGAATGGCGATTCTGCGAACAGACGGGGCGAACAACGCTCGCTGTTCGCCCTAAATCTAACGATTAACAACGAAAATGGACAAGAGGAAGGAATAGGAACACTTACTGAAGGATGAACACGCAGTTGGAAGAAGATTGGAGGAGATTTGGAGCTTCAAACAGCAGAGGGAACAGCGAAAAAAAACAGCGTGAGAGAAGAAAATGAGGAGAGAAGGAGAAGGAAGAAGAAAAAGAAAAAGACGCGGGAGACGAAGGGACGCGAGAGAGGAAAAGACCAAAAAGGGCCTCGGACAAAAGAGAAGACCAACGGTCCAGAGGGACAAAGCGGACTTATTCACATGATGAGGCAATCGTTAGCATGGCGAATAAAACGGAAAACCCTACATTAGCGCGGCGAACAGCGATGTTCGCATGACGAATCACCCAAAACAAAACACAAATTCTAAGGATCCGCACAAATTGCATAAACATTCAATTTATTATCCTACGTATCAACCATTCTCTTGATCAAATCATATTGTATTAAACTAGGAAGAACACATAGCTAACAAAGGGAAACACTTTATTCAAACGAAATGGAAATCCTACCTACTACTCTAAACCTACTGGTTGGTTCCCTCCCCCATACTTAAACAATATAATCATGCTCAACAATATGCACGTTGGTATCAAACATAGCACAATTATATAGTAAATGAAGGAAAGAGAAAACCTGGCACTCAAGGCGGGTCTTGTAGCTCGGGATGGACGATATTTGATATCAAGCTCCATTTCGATAGCTTGGTTGCTAGTCAGCTCCACGTCCATACTCGCACCCAGTTGTGCTCCTGCAAAATCGTCAAAAGAGAAACTTTCTCCAAAAATATTGTCAGTGGCAGGATATAAAGTTTCTACAAATTCAGAACAGGCATCATCAATAGAAACATCAAGCATGTGAACACCCAGTAGGGAATAATCTTCATGAGGATGCTTCATAGCTTCATACATGTTGAAGCTAACTTGTTGATCACCAACTTCCATGGTGATCTCCTTCCTTTATACTAATCATAGTACTTGCCGTCCGAAGGAAGGGACGTCAAGGATTAAGGAAGTGTCTGCACCACCGGTTGGCATATCCAAAGACATAAAATCGGCAGAAACACTAAACCCTTGACTTGGACCAAAATATCCTCAATAATGCCCACAGGATGTCGAAGGATCATCGGCCAATTGTAACACTCTCGATGTAGGTTTTATGCTCTTCACTCAGGGACCTCATAAATGATTTGGCATAACATTAATCGCCGCTCCCAAATCCAATAATGCTCTCCTAATTGTTACCTTTCCTATAACACAAGGAATGGTAAATGAGCCTGGGTCTTGGCACTTGACCGGGATTTGGGGCTTAAACAAAGCCGACACATTTAAGCTCAGTTGGACCCTCTCGTTTGGCCTAAATTTACGCTTGTTGGTGCACAGGTCCTTCAAATACTTAGCATAGGCTGGCACTTTCTTAATTAGGTCCAGTAAAGGCACATTTACTTCAACCTTTCCAAACAGGTCAATGATTTCTTTTTCGTGTTTGAGCTCATTAACTCTCTTGCTCATCGATCTGAGTTCGGAAAAGGAGGTCCTTTAAGTTGACTTCCTTCTTGGCGGGGTCATTTCGCTCGATTTATCCTTATCGCTCTTCTTCCGACATGCTAGATGGTTGCTCTTTTCCTTCATGGTTGATTGCTTCTTGTTCCTCAACAATTCTTCTTCGCGATCACTTTACGATCGCATGACTTGCTTTTCTCTCACTTGAGGCGCCTCTTCAACCTCAATTTCTTGGTGCATTCTTCTTCTTGGGAATGTCGAAATGCACTTTCTTTCCACCTCAACTCAATTGCATTTAAACTCTTGGGTTAATGACCGTGTTGGAGGAATGGATCCGCTACTCCTCGCTGATTTTCACTCAAGTTGTTGGATAACCGAGTGGCGTATGAGTTCAGGTTTTACGCCTTGGTTTCCCATTGATCCATGCGTTTTCCAAGGCTTTGAAGCAGGCAGCGTTCTTTGAGGAGTCTGCTAAATCAGATTAGCAATTGCGTTGAATTGATTTGCGGTAGAATTCCTCTCTTCCTTCATGAGAGTCATCATCTTTGCCGCAGCAAGGTGGGTAGTGTCCTCCTTTGGTGGCGGTGGTTGTTGCCTTGTCAATGCTCACGATCCAGGAACTGGTTTGTAGATGATCGGCTCCACTTCCTTGTTGAAATCGGTTTGGTGCTCTTTCGCGTTACTCCTCCAACTAAAATTTGGGTGGGATCTCCATCCCTCATTATATGTGTTGGATCACGGGTCCCACTTTTGATTTTGTCTCCCGGGTACCGCAGAGACTTCTTCATACCTTCCGGCGGACACTAGAAATGTGCATCACCAACCCACAAGATTCATGGCCCAGGTGCGGTCGATTCGATGAAAGCGATGGGCGATGCACATTCAGATTCTTAAGTTCAGTAGTGATCGAGGATAAGCGTGAAGTTATCCTATGCTCGAGAATCCACCTTCGATTCGTGCTTTCCATCCTTTTATGCGAGCCGACATGGCTCCCACTTCATGGACACTCTGGAATCTCTAACATCAGATCTTGCGATTGTTGAGGCCATCCTCTTGATCAAGGCCCATGCTTCAGTGCGGTGAGGTCGATCAACGATCCTCTGAAGCGACATCTAACATTCCCTTTTCCGATTCTTCACCCCATCGTAGAAATATTGAACAAGTCGTTCATCAGGAATTTGATGATGGGGCATCGAGACAACAGATCACGAAATCTGTTCAAAAATCATCTGAGGACTCGTCATAATCTGTTTGGCGAGAATAGATTTCTTTTCGCATCGACGAAGTCTAGAGGCTGGAAAATACTTTTCTAGAAAAGCTTTCATAAGTTGACCCAACTATGATAGGCATTAGCGACATGCCTTGGGAGGCTTATGTACCACTCCGGGCCTTTCCTTCTAACGACAAGTGGAATACTTTCCACAAGACTGGTCCAGATGTGCTCCTACGAGGCTTCATACTCGACAGATCATTGTGAGGGCTCGAAGATGCATGTAGGGTCCTCTCCCGCCAAACCGTGAAATTTGGGAAGGAGTTAATCGGTAAGCCTTTAACTTGAAATTTCGTCGAAGTTAGGGCATGCTGCGATGAAAGGATCGTAGTTAACGTCCAGGGTTGTAGCTTCTCGGATGGTCCTACGTCGATGTTCCCATTGTTGTCATCTCGCGTTCTCGGTCACCGTTAAGACCGTGATCTCCATTTGGGGTGGGTGACGGGATAGTCTGATGTTCACCATCTCTTCTACGATGCTTTAGTGTGCTAAGGTTTGTTTGTTCTCTTTTGTTTTCGAATTTGCTAAGGTGTCGCTTAATTTGGGTTGAAAATGAACTAGCCTAAGTCTACGGGCATGCACAAAAGAGTTTTCCTAAATGAGCTCACTAAAGCGATAGCGGATAAAACGAGGCTGATATTAACACGGTTCGTGGCGACTGCATGACACTTTCATTGCGGCATGAATCGAACAAAATTAAGGATTCGCGCAACGAATATATGAACTTCATCATGCGATCGATGAACTTCATTGTGATGAATGATGAACTCGTCACGGCCAAGAAGCCTGAACAAGCAAAGCAAACAAAATTAACTCAAAATTAAGCAACATAAACAAGAACAATCAGAATAAACACTTAAAACAAAGCAGAATCGTAATCACAAACAGGATTAACACTAAAAATACTTAAGCAGAACAGAATAAAATAAAATTATGCAATGCAAACAAAATGCAAACAACAAAAATTAAAATTAAAACAAACACTGGCTAACCTAGAAAACCAATTAATTTGGTTTCCCCGGCAACGACGCCAATTTGATTGCGGCTTATCATTCAATCCGAAGATTTTGATCCTTGGAAACCGGTCAAATAAAATTTATACCAAGGATTGCAATACAGGATGCAACCTCGGGTCGACTCTCAAGAAACCAATGCGCCAATTGATCCTAGACTAGCCTAATGTTTGAATTATGCATGCAATGAAAGCAATAAAAGAAAGGGGTTTTTGATTGATTAATCTAAAATTAAACTAAACCAAAGCAAAGATAAATATTTTGGGATTTTAAAAGATAAGGCAATTGAAATTAAATGGGATGAAAACAATTAATAAAACTCTCCCGAAAATGTGGCTCGGGTCATCATCGTTCAAAATAATTGTCGGGGTTTGAAATCCACTAAGTTTCTAAAACACAACCTTAACAACTCGTTAAGTCCAAGAATTAATTAATCA
This sequence comes from Erythroxylum novogranatense, assembly GCA_029891385.1. Taxonomy (NCBI): domain Eukaryota; kingdom Viridiplantae; phylum Streptophyta; class Magnoliopsida; order Malpighiales; family Erythroxylaceae; genus Erythroxylum; species Erythroxylum novogranatense. Next base: position 83,954,251 of record CM057234.1, read on the forward strand.
ACTCGATTAATTAAAACTTGTTAAAACCTTAGTGTATGCGATGAATGATTAATGCAATAAATCAACCAAATAATAACACAACCAACTTAATCAAACACAACTAGGCGTGATTAAATTAATTAATGCAATCATCCAAGTGATATACATGAACTCCATGTAATTAAGCACAACATTCAACAATAATCAATCCATAACATAAATCAAGTTTTACATCCGATTAAACTATAACCGGATTCAATCCATCATATAGTGCAGGCTCCAACTCGGAGGTTTTACAAAATATGACAGAAATCTAAAACAATGGTTGATTACCCCTTGAAGCTCATGGAACTCCGACCGTTGCTACATCTTACGAGAAGGAAACCTTAGCCACGCATGATCTGGGTGACTCCATCATCGCTGGACAATCACCTCGACCATGACTCCAATGACGACGGTGAGAATAAATGCGACGAACTATGGAGGAGGTGCAGTTGGTGATGGTGGACGTCGTCTGGAAGTGGCGGCAAATCTGCAAAATAAAGAAAACAAAACTGTCAGAAGAGAATGGAGAAGACGAAGAAGGAGAGCTACCTCGGGAATGCAGCTCTTTGTTTTTGCCCTAAATGGTTAGTTTTTATAGGGAATTGTGCGGGCCGGGTCAGAACAGTGGATTAATTGCCATTTACAGGCCGAGTTACCCGACATTATTGCGGCGAATGGTCATGAAGTTCGTGCGGCGAATGGATTTGGTCACTCGTCGCGTCAATTAATTGTATTTAATTTATTGATTGCGATTTAATTGAGATTCGGTTAGCCCGTGAATCTCGCAAGCATGTTTACTTTGAATATTGACTCCTTTGGTCCTACAAAATACAACCCATTTGCAGTATCAATTGTCCCAACAAAAATTATGCGAAATTAATGACAAATGACAACAAAAATCGACAATGTGCAATTTATCAAAACTCAATGTGCGGGACCAAAATAAGCATAAAAATCATAGATCAGGCGTCAACAAATGCATAATCACTAAAGAAAACAGGCCTAATTTGTAGTATAAATATGGTCCAATCAATAATCAACATTTTATTTAAAATATATGTTAGTTGATTGTATTGGTACATACTGAATCCATTCCTAAACGAAAAACCTACCTAATTTATTAAAATACTAAACAAATTACTTAAATTTTAAATAAACACTTAATATTACCTCATAATTTCATTTTTATTAACAATTATATTAAAATTTAGAAAATATTATGAATAAAATGATTATAAATTTGAATAAAACCCTACTCAAAATTGAGATCTTATACTCATAAAAGATTTGAGACAAGAAAATTGAGATTTTTGGCAAAAAAGTTACAGTGGATAAAAATAAAGACAAATTTTGAGAGAAGAAAATTAAAAAGTCTCTTATTATATGGACTTTTTAGGGCCATTAAGTTAAATCAAAGAATCCAATGTCGTTCTATATTAAATTCGACTTTTTGAATAGTTTTGCAAAAAAAGCAAAAGGATGCAAAAGAAGCTTAATTTCATAGTTTTGAATAGTTTGGCTATTGTTTGGTAATATAACTTTTTCTTTCTCATCTAATTAAGGAGATTTAAGATACCATGGAAAGCCTAAAAAGAGCAAGATAGGGTTTAGGGAAATCTGCCACTTGACTGCTATATTAAATTTGACGTTTTGAATAGTTTTGCAGAAGAAGCAAAAGGATGCAAAAGAAACTTAATTTTATAGTTTTGAATTGTTTGGCTATTGTTTGGTAACATATCTTTTTCTTTCTCATCTAAATTCTAATTGAGGAGATTTAAGATACCATGGAAAGCCTAAAAAGAGAGATAAAATTTTCATGCTTTGATTTTCCATAATAAAAAAAGTATCAAGGTTGAGATCTCACTTAAAGCTACTACTATTACAAATTTCTATATTAAGTAGTTGTACTTTATTTAGTTGTCTTAGTTTCTTTTATTTTCTTCCTTACTTTATTACTTTTTGATAATATTATTTTAGGATTTTATTTTTCTTAATTTCTTAGAAAATCGTAGGTAATTTAAACCTTTTATTTTCTTATTAAGGGACAACAAACAATCAAAATTTCACTTTTTTCCTCTCTAGTGGATGAATGAATTTAAGAACTATACAATACTAGATCTATTACTTCTAGTTCCAAGGGATGTTGAACCTTAAAACACCGTTCGTACATTAATCGATTACAATAATGTTATTGATTACTCTTCTACATAATTGATTATTTTATTTCAAGACTAGTGTTTATGATTTTTGTTTGTTTGGTTTATTTTAGGCCGCCTATCTTATTCGTATGCAAATTTATTGCTAGAATTAGCTTTTTAATCCATAATTATTATTGTTCATGATTCACAAGTGACAAACTAGCATCATGAGGGGTAACATAATCTTAACTTAAATAATTCAAACTTATGTAATTATTGTTTATACTAACTTATTTTCTAATTCTTAATGTCATTACTCCATTAAATCTAGGGACCTTGTTCTAGTTTTTCTATCTATTAAATATAATCAAAGGGCTTCTTTATGATAGTTTGTCATTTTTCTATACTACAAAACATTGGCTAACCATTTAGTATATATGGACAATCTAATAATACCAGTCTTACATAACTTCTTCACCTCTTCTTTGATTTTTAATTCTACTTCCTTGGACAGCGTCTAGGAGGTTGATAATAAGGACAAAACTCATTCTTTATAGGATGCCTAGGTTTTACCATCTTTCTACTTAATCTTGACATGTTAATATAATTCTATGCAAAATAATCTTGAAATTTCTTTAGAAGTTCAACTAATTCCATTCTCATTTTTAGATCAAGAATTTTACTAACAAATACACTCTGAGATTCTCATGAACTAATCAAATTTATTTCTTTGAGTGGTTCTTAATTTTGACTTTCAATGTTGTCAATATTTACAGAGGCAAATCTTAAATCTCCTAACTGACCTTCATCTTCTATTGAGAATTCTTCTTCCTTAAAAACTAATTTGACATTGTCACAGCTTCTAAATCTTAGAATTCTCTATGATTTGCTACATTTGAAACTTGATTTATGTAGTTGTAGATACTATAGCTTCTTTCTATGAAAGTTTATTAATTAGGTTCCTCTACAATTAAAAATTTCATCAGTCTATTAACAAGCCAAATGAAAATTATCTTCACCAACATTTTTGTCTCCGACCTTAAATTTTTTTCACCCTTATCTTTTGAACATTCTCCATAAGATAATTTTTGAATTTGAATTAGTGTCACTTGATAATCAAGGATTTTGCCTATACTAAATCTATTTTAAAATGAAAAGGTTGTGAATCAACCTAAACACTTTCCACCTTATTGCTTTTCACAAAAGCATATATCGTTAAATTAGAATGGATCCAATTTCTCCCTAATGAAACTTTTTGCATATGTGTCCATAATAAAGAAAGTTGCTCATGAAGATTTCCTTAGACTTTAACAATCGCAGGAAGAATTCCCTGTGCCTTAGTAGTCTCCTTACTAAATGTTGCAACAGATGCCCCTTTCAGGATTAAATTTGCATCATCTTTACACAAAACTTCTATCATTAATATATAATGGCCTTGTATCTTGAGCTATGTTATCAGCCAGTTTCTTTAAAACAACCTTCTTTAGAATTCTTGGATCCATAGCCATCACATAGACGTTGCATTCTCTTTTCTCAATTATGGGTTCTAATTTCTTCCTATAGGTTTTTCTAAAAGAAGTAGGAAGTTTCACAAAAGAATTGGAACATGAAAATTGGATAGGAATTTCTCCTATTATGAAGAATTCATTGGGACTTTGATCTTGGCTATCTGATTAGGAGGATTTCCTTTGGAATCTAAGATTGTGCCTTTCCTTTTTTATGATATACTTTTCATCAATAACTTTTACACCTTTTTTCCTATTCTTTAGATTTGAAGTACTTTGTTTAGAAGAAATGGGTCTTATTGAAGACAACTTCCTTGAGATGAGCTTCTTAAAATGTGATGGTTTACTTCCTCCGGATGTGGCAAAAGCTCTCTACCCATGAAGTCTTCTCCTTTGAGTTCCGGTTAATGACATTGGATTTCAGAATGCCTTACTTAAAGTCATTAATAAGATGGTGGTACCTGAGGTAGTAATACAAATTTAGGATGTCAACACTAAAAGCTAGGAATTCAAGAATCAAATATTTGCTTAAAGATTTAGATAAATTCTATCTTGTGATTATGTCCTGCAATCTTTACTTTCTATTGGATTTTAGGAATCCATAGATTCTCATTCTTGTCATTAACATTCAATCTATAGCTAGGAATGAAAACACTAATGCATGAATTTGAAGTTTTCTCCAAAAGATCCTTCATAATCTTTAATTTCCTCTTATCAAGGAGCAAAATTTGTAATTAAATCCTAATTACATTAGTAGTTACAACTGGTGGAAACAATTCTTCATATATTAACATAGTTTTATCAGCTTTAGCAAATAGTAGACTTCCTTTGTTCATTCAATCTTGAATAACATTCTTGAATACCTAATATGAGTTTGTAAGGTGACTCCAAGTGTAGTGATGCTTATAGTAATCTTTCCCCTAAATCTCTTCCCATTGTGGGAATCCTGTGTTTTGGTGATAAAGTAAGATGTTTCTCCTATAATAAGAAAATAGAAATTTCCTATGCTTTGGAAATATGAAAATTATATTGCATCTATGTAGTTGCTGCTTGCAATTTCCTTTTGATTTCAAGTGATTTCCATTCTAGATCAAGACAATTCCAAGAATATTAACCTCAACCACCACTAAGTCATAAAGACTCATTTCCATAAAATAAGTACTAATTGAACTCTTTTCTTGCCCTTCCTCCCTAAAATGCTCCTTACAGTCAAATACTTTTGCTACCAACCAATAAAATTCACAAAATTCTATAGTTTGAAAATATTTGTGAAGTTCAATATTAAGGCCCCTCTAAGTTAACTTTTCATACTCGGTCTTTGGGAGTGCAATTCGACATTAACTCCTCATTCTCCTAAACAAAGCAATAAACATTTCCATATTCTTGCCACTTTTTTTAGTAATTATAGATAATTCAACTATATTGACTTCAAGTTCAATCTAAAATTGAGCATGAAAAAGTCTTTCCATTTCTCACCATGAAAGGATATAATTTCTGGAAAACAAGGCATACCAATAAAAAGTCACGCCTATCAAAGAATTTGAAAACATCTTAAGCTGGAAATTGTTGAAATTTTTGTAATTATCCAATTCACCAAATTAAATAGTGAATCTACGTAATGTGCTCAATTGTTGGTTGGTCATCTTTACCAGAAAATAAGGAAAACTCAAGACTTTTGTAACCAAAAGGAATATAGATTTTCATGATCAACCTTCTCCTTTCCTTATTGTTGAGGAGTGGGTGCTCTGATTATGGCTTTATCCTTCTTTTGTGGATTCTAAGAATCAAAACATTAATGTCAACTTGAGCTAAATTAAATTATCACATAACATGTCTATTATAATAATATGATATCTTTTAATAAAACTCTCTTATCAATACTGTTGAAACTAAATACTATGGAAACAATAAACTGACAAGACCATACTATAACCATATCCATGCCAAATATATGTATCATAGACACAATATATATACATACAAATTCCCACTAACATAATGAAACAAATGGGGATGACATTCACTGCTTACCATATCTACTTTTATTTATCAAACGAGAGTATATTGAAACTCTAAAATCTTACCGTTATTAGCTAATAAGTGAAGTGTATAAACAAATGTGAGAGAATTAGAGTTGATTAATTTTGGATTCTACGATGTGCAATCAATAAATGGAATGATTAGATGCCATAAGCTATTCATACAATGCCTAAAGGAAATTTTACATAAAATAAATTACATAACTGCACTTATTAAGGAAAATTTAATACTCTAGACATGGCATTAGACATCAAAACTTATTTCCAAAGCTTCCCAAGGAAACTCATTTTATAATGATCTTCCTTTTGACCCTTATAATTTTTTAATATAGTAAAGAACATGTTTTGCTAAATGGGAGTGTAGAAATTTGCATCTTTTCAGATAGTGGCTTCAACTTTTGCATACTGCAATATAATTAAAAACAAATACAAAACAATTTGGTAATAAAAGGTAAATAAACATGTTTAACCATATGAATGTGTACATAACTATATGCATCACAAATACAAAGCAACATAGTTTTCTATTATAACCCCCAAACCTTTCCTTCCATTGAATATAAATTTTTATGTTCAGTGAATAATTATCCAAAATAAGAATTAGAGTCCAATGTTACTAAAATGGATCGAAAATAATTTCGATCGGATGAATATCGGGAGTTCAAAAAGTTTAGGGTTAAATTGACTTTTTTGGAAAATAATGGATATTGACAATTTTAAACCCATTCAAATTGTTTTTAAAAGGCATCCAATCAATTAATATTGACCTGAATTAGAGTCTTGCATAGTCAATTTGATGGTAAGATGGTTATGGAATATTTTGGAGTTTAATTCGATTAGTTGATGAAGTACAATCATTGAAGGGCAATTTGGTCTTTTTATATGGTGTAAGTGCAATTTAGTCATTTTGCATGGTGATAGTGGAATGATGAGTCAATAGAAATGACCAATGTGGGAATGCCATATGGAATGCACTAATGAAAAACAATCCCTCTTCATTTTGATGGATAGCCATGAGTGTCTAAAATAAGAAAGAAAAGAGAGAAACCAAAGGTGGACTTACAACCAAGGAGAAAAGAAGAAGGTGGCAAATGATTTTCATTGGTTTTAAGTTGGATTTAAAGAGGCCTTAACTAAGTAAAGATTGAAGGAAAAGTAGTAAGTTATTCTAGCTTTAATTTCTAGTTTTTTGGATTTTGCATTGAATGGTTTTGGTGTAAAATCAATGGTGATTTTGACATGCAATGAAGTAAATAACAAGTTTGGAATTATTTAAGGGTTTAAATCAAGAAAGTAACCAAAGACTCAAGCTTGAGAGAATTTTCCATGGCTATGGTTATTAGTGTGATATGATTCAAAAGTCAATTTAAGTTGAAGATGATAAGAGAGATAGCCACATTTAGTGAACTTTTTTCTTTGGTTCTCGGTTCACTTGTACAAGTTCTATTGTTTTGACCATAACTCGGCCTACAAACCCCCAAATTGGGTTATTCCAATTGGAACTAAAACCTAAGACATAGTAATACAAATCTCTTGAAGATACCTAAACCTAATTCTAGCCGAATGAAATTAAAATTTAAGATTGATTATGGTAACTTGATACCATCCCTATATTGAAGTAGCTTGTGATATTTGATGCATGTTTCATGATTTAGAAGTTTAAATGGCATGATTTTTTATTCTATGGAAACTAAAGAGATACGGAACAAATATCTAGAAGATTTTAACGCCTAATTGGAACGTTGGATATATGAAAAGTAACAAAAAATGGAGGTATGGATTCTAGACATGGGTCATCACTATGACTCATCATGCATGATTGTGATATGGTGAATTAAATTGGGTGACCTTGTGTTTTGAAGAAATTGGTAAGTGACTATTTAAGCTATATTTGGAAATGAAGACCAATAGGTTAGCTTATGGAAATAAGCATAAATATGATTAACATATATGTTACGCGATTAAATACTAATCTCAAATTTAGTTAAAAGGAATTATAGTTTTAATATCTTGTTTTCAAATTTGCAAATAAATTCCTAAGTAAAATGCATTTTATGTAGGTAAAGGAAAGACACCAAACATGTGAGTGTTCTTGGCGATAAGTTTGCAAAACAATGAGTGTATTTTAAATTGATTTTATGAAAATTATTTCTATTCTATCGTGAAGTGAATACTGATTATGAGTTTTTATGTGAATGACACATTACAAGTCAATATTACTAGTATAAGTTTATGTTTTAGAAATATATAAATTGAAGTTTGAAAGTTAAATCTTCTATGATTTAAGCTTACATTGAGATGATATTATTGGTTGATAAAAAGGATATGGTTTTTAGCCTATGGTATACTGATATGTTTTATACATGTTATTATACTGGTGTATAACGATTAACCTAGAATGGGTAAGAGATGTAGAACCAACTCTGTAACTAGTAATTAATCAATTATGGATAAGCGATGCAGAACTAGCTCCGCAACTACTGATGCATAGCAATTATCCTAGTACAGGTAAGCAATGTAGAACAAGCTCCATTACTAGTGGATTACCAATCGCAGGTAAGTGATGCAGAACTAGCTCTGTAACTTTATGCCTAAGGGTACCATATGGTAAAGAAGTTAATGAAAGGTTAGGTCATGTAAGAAATTCATGAAATTTTTAATGCTGCCACTACTTATTTGAAAAGTGATTTGAGAAACTTGATTTTTGGAAGCATATATGTTTAATATTAGTATTGAATTATACGAATTAAGATGGATTTTTTTAGAGAGGTTTAAATTGTTAAATATGATTTGAATAGAAAATTTGGCACTCATTGAGCTTGTTTAGCTCACACTCTCTTTTCTTTTCTTTTTTTAAATGAAACCTCCCAAGTGCATGCTTAGGGGATTCAGCAGCAGGGACTCCATCTCACGATTAGTCAACTTCGTCATGTGCTATTGTATAGGCTTTTTTACCTTATGAATATTTTTGGGAAAATTTAAATATTCATGAATATGTTTTAGAACGCATTTTTTTGTAAATAATGCATGTATATAAATGTTTTAAAGTTAAATGCACGAAAATGTTTTAGTTTTTTAAGATTATTGAATTGATTGTTGAGACTGCTTATGAATAGACTTAAACTCCAAAAATTTTACTAGGGATTTTGACGTGATTATGAAAGTGTTTTGAACTTTGATAGGGATTTTGAAAATTTTGGGAATGTCAAAATACAATCGTTTTTCTACCAATATTTTAGTAAAATGGTTTTAAGAAAACTATACTGTTGTATTTATGAATGTTGAGCTAAAGCTTTTCAATAACAAAAGGTAATAGGCTTAGCTCCATAGGAACTTTCTAGTTAGATTAGATATTGATTGGAGGGTCACTGTAGGGTGTCGGTGGGCTGCCTGGTCCTTTTAGGATTGGGACCTATCATCTATAAACACATGAGTCAATCTTTGTACTTAATATTTATTCTTTTAAAATTTCATAACAAGAACGTAGTTCAATTCACGATTGTGTAATTAATAGTGCAGTGCATAAGTGTGCACTAATATATGTCCTTGATATTTAAGCTTTCCATTATTTTCACTTAGTATTAGAAAATTCACCTTTTACACTTGTTACTTAGTCTTAAGGAAACATACAAAAATTTTTCAATCTAGTATAGTTTGTATCTAGACATGGTATTTAATATCAAAGTGATGGTATTCTAATTTTAAAGTAAACTTGTAATTTATCTATAATGGTTGGTGCTATTTTTCAACATAAATGTGGTATTAGATATATGAAGGTTTGGTATAGTTTTTGTTAAGGCATGATATTCTTCATACTAAGTGATGGTATTCCCACTTAAAAGTGAAGGTGTGACTTATGTATTTCAAGTGGTAGTATTTTTTTTCTACATAAGCATTTTGTTAGATGTATGAAGCAATGGTATACTTTTAATTTAATGATGCTATTATCATTTTAAGGTAAACATGTCATTTATCAGTGATGGGTGGTGGTATTTTTTGAACATATCTTTAGTATTGGATGTCTGAAGTCCTAGTATACTTTAAACTAAAGCATGTTATTAATTATATTTAGTGATGGTATTCCTATTTTAAGGTGAAAGTGTGACTTATATATTATCAATGGTGGAATTTTGTATATAGTTGTGGTATTATATGCATGAAGCTTTGTTATAATTTTAACTAAGGCATGGTATCATAATATCAAAGTGATGTTATTCTCATTTAAGGATGAACATATGATTTATCTATTATAGGAAGTGGTATATTTTTTAACGAAGTGTATATTAAACATATGAAGATCTCTTATAGTTTTAACTGAGCTATAGAATTCTTAGTATTGGTGATAGTATTCCTATTTAAAGGTGAATGTGTCTATTTCCTATAGTTTTTTTAAAATATAATCATTTTATTGATATGTTAAGCTTGGTAGAGTATTAACTGAGGCATGGTTACATAATATTAAAGGGATGGTATTCTTATTTTAAGGTGAACATATCACTTATCTATAATGGGTGGTGGCATATTTTGAATATAAATGTAGTATTAGAATGTGAAGGCCTAGTATAGTTTTAACTAAGGCATGGTATTCTTTATACTGAAGCATGTTATTCCTACTTAAAGGTTAACGCTTGACTTATCTATTATCAATATTGGTACTTTATGTGAAACCACAGCATTGGAATTTCTTGTATAGTTTTAATTAAGGCAAGATATCTTAAAATTATAGTGATGATATTCTCATTTTAAGGTGAACATATGAATTATTTATTATAGGTGGTGGTAGTATTTATACATAATCATAGTAGTGGATGCAAGAATGTCTGGTATAGTTTTTATTGAGCCAAGATATTCTTCCTACTCAGTGATGGTATTATTATAGCATTTATAGTATATCAATAAAGATCTAAAGTTTGCATAAACCTATTCATCACAAATCAAGTAACCAAACTCAATCTTTATGTTAAAGGTAGTACAAGTCACTACTTCAGCTTTGTCTTATGTCATTTTAAGCTCAAAAGCTTACCATCTAACAAAAACAATGGTGGCCCTATTACGATTAATACAAATGAAGCGTAAACAAATTAGATATGGTCAAAAAGATGTCACCATTATTTTGGAATATAATTTTCTTAACTTCTAAGAATGTGAAATTCTTAATTCTTTTAAATTGTTATCAAATAGTAATAGTATTAGCACAAATAATTTATCAAATTTGTACTTTTGCCTTTTTTAATATAATAACAAGAAACTTGAACAAAAGAAAGAAAGATAAAGGATGATGAGCAATAAGTAGTAGTAGAAGAAAAATCTTTGTAATATTATAATTATATCCCTAACCCTTACCATTATAATACAATTAAATTTACTTAGGTGGCAAGTGGTTGGCCAAAGATAGCCCAATATGGTTCGCCATATAGTTGTCCCCTTTACCTTATCATTAATATCATTGTCTTTATTTTTGAAGTTTTTTTCCTCTTTTCCTTCACTTCAATTGAACATCTCTATTTATTTCTTCATCTTTCTTTTTTCCCCTCTTTTATGTTCCTCGTTTGTTCCATCTGTAAGAGTTCCTTCCTACAAAATACTATATGTGCCTTGGCCTTTGAAATCATTTTAAGAAAATCCATTGGTGGCTCATTTAAGTTTAGATAAATGGAACCATTTTACTCTAAAGTTAGGCAAACCACTAGCCTAAAACCAACAATATGATCTTCATGTGAAAAATCAATCCTAATAATAACACCCAATAAATGAAAGTCCATTTTGATGGAGCTTGTTTTGCTTGAAGCTTTGGATGTGTTGTTGGATAAAGAGCTTCAAAGTGGTAGGGCAAAAAAGTAATCACCAATGTTAACATCTAGTGGACCATGCTAGTTAACAACTGCAGTAACATATACATAAGTTAAATAGAAGCATTTTGAGGAATTTTGTGGGTTTAAGTTGGTCAGCTATGAATTCACCTTCAAGCCATCATCAAGACATAGGCTACAACTAATAAGTCCAGCTACAAATACTTTCTATTAGGATTACTATAAAAATTGGTCCTTACTTATGGCCTTTATTAAAGATCAAGAAGATCATGAAAAAATCTAGTCACGATATAAATTTATACAAAAGGAGGCTCCAATTGTGTTCTCTAAGGCTTATAGGCTTATGAGATGCTCATTCATGAGCTAATACAGAGGTCTTGGATGAATACTATACAAGGGAAAATGAGGACACTCCATAAAGAAGATGTTGTCCTTATTGTTATGGCCACTAATATCTTTGAATTTCTTCTTAACCTTGTTTTGTAATTATTTTTTCTTTTCTACTGACGAACTTGTTAATGAATTTTCAAGCAATCTATAAGCTTAATATTAAGCCCCCTATAATATATCAATCATCCAATTGTTACTTTAGCTTTTTTTTGTGTTTTCAATTCTTCACTTGTAAAGCATCTATAAATGATTCAAATATTCAATAATACATTAATTTTGATTGTTGTTGAATCAGTTTTTCCTACTAAATGAGGCAATCTTTTTTGTTGCAATAAAAGAGATGATGATATTCAAGGATAAAAAAATTAGGAAAATAAGGAATTTTCTTAAATGTTATGGTAAGAGGTGAGAGGGGTGTTTTTATGGGCTCTAAACCATCAAAGATGTACAGGCTGCAACAGGATCCAAAAATTATTTTCAAAATTTAAAATAAAATTATTTAGTAAAATACTAATGGAATTATTAAATTAGTATTTCAATTAAACATTTTCAAAACATTAGGGTTCATTTAAATGTTTTGAAAATTTGAGTTTAAATTAAATTTTGGTGAAAACATTAAGAATTTAATTTGACCATTATTGCCTAAATTAATTATATAATGAAATTCTTTTCATATTGTGTAAGACACATTTCAACACTTATAAAATGCTTAATAAATAAATTCAAATAAGTGGAGAGTTACTATCATTATACTCCAATACAAATGCATATAATTTTCAAACTATTAATTATATATAATATTAATTTAAACATTGAATGTGGTATATCGATGGATAAATATTAAATTCAAAGAAGTTAAAAATTTATATCATTTAGCCACCTATTAAAAGCATACATGAAATTAAAATTATTTTATGTAATTATAAGAAATATATATTAACAAGAATACTTATAAAATGTTATTGCCTTTGTCATATTGTAATATATGTCAAATTTTAGTGAAACAATCTTATTTTAATTATTATACATATAGATTATAAATTGTTTATATATTTTATATTTAAACAAAATGATTTCAAAAACAACTTCTTATAGTGCCTTAAACAATTTTTAGTTAAATATTTTAATATGATATTTTCATGGTTCCAAATAAAGTTTTTTAAAAATTTAAATAAAATGGAGTAAGAGAATAATATAAGGGAGGTACAACTCAAGCTTGTGACACATTAAATGATAGAGGTTCTTAACTAGTAGTCTCTTAAAATATTACAATGAAGTTAGTTAACTAAAATCTCTTAGAGAGGATCCATTTACATCTAACTGTAAGTGTTTGTATCATCTGAGTATGAATCAGAAGTCCATAATCAGTGATAGCGCTAGCTTAGATGACTTAGGCCCTAAGTTATCAAGGTTTTGAAACTATAATTAAGCAGGGTTTTCTAGCTGAACAATTGCTCCTGAATAAAGGTAATCAATTCTCTTAACACCTTAGTTTGGTGTTTAGCTTAGCTTTGAAAAAAATATTTAATTTTTTCCATAAAACATATACTACACTCTCAAGTGCTACTTTAAAGGTGATAACACCCCCTTTACATGCAAACTAATCCCTGTTTTTAGAAAACATAAGTTTTATTTGTGTTTAGAATTTCCTTATAAAAGCACATATATGGAGTATGCCTTTAGCTATTAGCCAAATGCAACTTTAAGTTTAAAATGAAAGTACAATATAAATTTGGAACAAGATACCCTAGGGGATTAGTTAATAAACTTTTTCATATGGAATTGAGTAGTTTCCATCTTTGTTTAAGCTCCATACAACTTTATCCCTTCTCTTTGAAAAAATCTATGTATTTAGAGCCATATTAATAAAAAGGATTTTGGGAATTGTTTAAAAGAAGTTGAAATTTGTTGCTAAGACTTCACTAATAGTTACATCTTTAGGAATTATGTTGTGTAACATATTATGTTCAGGGATATTTCTTAATATACTAACTTCGAGTTAGTTATTAAATTAAAATTTTTCGTTTGCTCCATCCTCAGTTTTATTTTCAATCACCCTCTAATTAGTTCCCTATCCTTAAGGATGTGTAATAAAGACAATGAAACTATGGTTCTTGGGATGAAGGACCAAAATTGAGTTTTATATGTATGGTATTCATGCACCCACTTAACCCATAGAGCTTGTTTGTCTTAAGACATCCTCAGGAGGCTTTTAATTAACAAAACTCTATTCGTTAACCTTATACGTATGATATGTACGCCTTCTTCTTTCTTAAGTAAAGGAGAGCTCTCCTGATTATAGGAAATTTCTCATCATCCTCTCAATAGTTTTGATAATGAAAATTGGAATTGAAAGATAGGCTAACTAGTATATATATATTTATAGACTACCAATCATTGAGTTTAATAATTGTTCATAACCATCTTGGACAGGCTTTTATTGAATTAGTCAGAGAATCTTTTTTAAATTTTTCCAAGAGAGGTTGATAGTCGAAGTATGATGGCTTCTTGGTAACAATTAGTACCCACAAATAACCCATTAGAGGATTCATTCATTTGAACCTAATTATAGCACCAGGTTCCTAGGTATTATGAGGAGTGAAATAGGATCAATTTGTTCTTATCTTTGTTGATCTTCAATTCTAACAGTTTTTCTGAAGAGATTCATTGCAATCAATATAAAGCACAAAGAGTTGGCATCTACCTAGGAAAAACATGAGGGTGTCATCAATAAAAAGCATATAGGTAATTTCATTTTTTAAATTTGGTATGATGTTTGAAAGTGGGATTATTGCTAGAATTTAGCTTTATAAGCCTTATAAGTACTTCCATTCACAAAAAGAATAGATATGGAGACATACGGTCTCTTTGCCACAAACCTTTAGCTACCTTGAATAACTTTGTAAGTTCCTTGTTGATCAAAACACTAAAAGACACCGATATCATACATTCCTCCACCCATCCCATGATAACTTCAAGAAATCCAAAAACCCTTATAACGTTAATAAGAAGTTCCAGTCTATAGATTTTAATGCTTTTTCATATAAACCTTAATAGTAAAATTCGTGAGAAATTGTTTCTTTAGGTAGCCTATGAGTAATTCTAATGCCATCAATATGTTATATGTTGTTTGACTAAACATGAAATAATCCTAATTTCCTTGAATTAGTTAAGGGAAATGATCTTTAAAATCTATTAATTTAATTTATAAATTTCCTTTTCCTTTTGTCACCCTAAATAAAAATTTCATAATGTAATATAAGGCAATATAAGAGGAATGATGAGTTATGCAGAAATATTAGACCTATATTATTTGAGAAGATCATATTTTTAAAAAGCTAACTCTTGGTATATATTATACATTGTAGGAGGTAGGAGATTGTGGCCTCTCTTTATTAAAAACATGAACATGAACATGATATTATCTTCCTCATTTTTACTATTGATAAAGCTCAAGAGAAAGGTGGGGAGTCACCAGAACTTCGAGAGATTTTTTTTTGAATAAGGCAATACTTAAGCATGCAGTTATGGTACTGCTGTCGCCTACAACCAAATTCAAAAGAAATCACTTACGTTAATACAATTTAATGTAGTAGTGGTAAGTGGATATCGTTCCCAAGAGGAATCTTAGCGGTAAAGGAATTACGAATTCAAAACGAACAAAGTAATGAAATGGGGGGATTTTAATTCATGAAAATTTAAGGAAAAATATAAAAAAAGCGTAAATAAAGAGAAATAATTGGATCTAAAAATATAATGGGAAAATACCTTAGTTTTCGGATCACCGATGTTATCACTCTAAAATGGATCCTTGATATAAATTTCAGTCATTAATAAACATTCATTGGGGATGTTTTCTCTTAAGTTATCATTCTTATTAAACAACAACCTACATACGATCGTAGGTTTAATTGAATAATAGCTTTGCGAACCAAGAAACCAATGAGCAAGCGAAATACATATACGACATGCAGTCAATCAAGCGAATACCTCCTTAGAATTTCTGACACTAACGTAAAGAAGGTAATCCTAATTGCTACTTGTCATTAACAAAACTGAACGTCATATTTCATTAATCTAGCTATTGAACGAATTAATCCCTAGTTACGCAATTAGAAATTAATTCAATTAGAAAAAGTAATTCAGAAGGTATTCAGTGTTCATCAACAACATAAACTTTATTGAAACATCTCACATATAATAACGGATAACATGGATTCCCTCAACCAAGAAAAGGAGTTTAGCTAGTCATAACAAAAGTAGAAATCAAAGAAATAATAACATAACAAGTCTCCATCCATGGTCTTTCTTGAAGAATACAAAAATAAAGAAGAAAAAGTGCAAAAAACGTAAAAAGACTGAAGAGAAAATATACAAAAATGAAAATCCATTCTAAAGCAAGGATGCATGAACAGTAACTCCACCCTCCTTTTATGCTTTTTCGATTTCTTCCCTATCTTTCCTTGATTTTTAGCAAATAATGTATCCCCCAATTTCAGGTGGTCAATCCCCTTGATATATGGCAATATGATCTTTAAAGATTGTGAAAATCTCGATTTTGAATCTTGAAAATAGATTTGCAGATTGATTTCATCCTTAGACATGCTCACGCTTAGTTACTGAATTGCTGTCAAACTTGGAATTTCAGATTTTCTTCATTCTTTTGCATCTTTTTGATTCATTTTTATCTGTAAGGTGTTGAAAATTATCTGCAAACAATTATAAGACAATTCCATTAATTTTGAATAATAATTTCAACACATTAAAGAGAATTAAGTATAAAATAAGCGTAAATTGATAACTTAACAAGTCATGTCAACTGGTTCATCTGATAGTTTGTGAAAGTTAAATGCTTGAAATAACCTTGCAAGTGCCAATGACATCTCTTGCATTGCTAGTTGATTCCAGTACAAGACCGTCTTCCTGAGTCAAATGGAAGAAGCTCAAAATGTTGACCATAAACGTCAACATATCCTTTTGTTGTTAGAAATCTTTCAGGCATGAACTCCTTCGGATTTGACCAAAATTTTGGGTCTGTTTGCACCTTTCATAAGTTAGCAAATAGACGAGTCCCTTTTGGGATAAAATGCCCACCAAGATAACAATCTTTTATAGACTCGTGCGGAGCTCCCAATGGACTAGGTGGGTACAATCGTAATGTTTCTTTGATAATAGCTTGGATATACAACAAATTCTCAGCCTCGATTTCATTCACTAATCAATCTCTATCAATTTTTTGGTCAAGCTCTTCCTGGGCACGCTCCAATACGTATTTATTGTTTAACAAGTAGCTGAAGGTCCATATCAAAACCATAGATGAGGTGTCTACGCCTGTAACCATTAAAGTCTAACAACATGATTTAAATTATGTTATATTGGTTTCAATTGGATCAAAATTAATAAAATGAAAATTATTATATGATTAATAAAATAATTTGAAGACTTAAAAGAGTTTAATATCCACAATTCAAATTATGTTTAATTTATTAAATAATTTTGAAATATGCAATAAAATTATAATAAAATATTATAATATACCATTTTAAGTTTGAGGTAAATTATTAATTGTACCAAAAGTAATAAAAATGTAATTAATAAAATAACTAGAGACTTATTGCCTGTTTGGTCGAGTTTATATTAGCAGAGCATTTGTTAGTAGAGCTTTTGTGAGTAGAGTTTTTTTTTTATAAAAGCTTTTTTAAGAAATCAGTTGACTGTTTAGTTGTCAATTCAAAACAATTTTTTAAAAAAGTTTAGACTATTGTTTGGCAACATAAAAGTAAAAACACTTTTTTATTAATTTTAGCTATATTTTATTTTGTAATAAAAATTATGTATGCATATAAATACTATTTAACGTGTATTAAACAATATGCAAAACATAATATATATTATTTTAGATAATCATCTAGTTAAATACATAATAAATTAGAAGATGAGTTTGTGGATATTGTAGAATTATGTGTAAAACATAAGGATAAAAGGACTAAAAATAGGCTCATTAATTTATATAAAAATTTACCGAAAAAGCATTTTTATAAGCTTCAAATTTGAATTTCTTAACAAGTTGTATTTTGGCTACCAAAAAATCATATCTACTAAAAAATACTTTTTATTTTACAGTCTAACATTCATTTAAAAAAACACTTATATACCTTCCAAAACTCATCTAAATAAGCACTTAAAGAGATTGACGTCCCTTTAATAATTTTAAAGATCCGAATTATGTTCAATTTATTAAAATAATTCTTAAATATGCATTGAAGCTATTATAAAATAATTAAATGGTTAATATTATAAGATACTATACAAAATTACAGGAAACTACTGAAACTATACTGAAACTATACCAGGTAACAGCAAGTACAAGGGCCAATGGTGAAAGCTGATCCTCAATATTTCACAAAACGAAAAGGTTATGCCTTGCCCGTCTTTGAGTCAGATTGCATCAGCATCAGCATCCGCATCAGTGCCAACGAAGTCAAAAGAACTATTATATAGACTGATTGCATCAGCATCAGCATCAGTACTAACGAAGTCAAAAGAACTATTATATAGACTAACTGCATCAGCATCAGCATCACTGCTAACGATGTCAAAAGAACTATTAAGATTTTTTATTCTTGGAAAGGAAAAGAACTATTATGTTCAATAGCTTAATCAAAAAATAACGAGGGTGAGATTTGGAGTATTATGTAAGGCTGTTCTTTTGTAACCAAGAACTCACAAGTTTAGATAACGAAAACAGTCTTTTAAAAAATACAAAGTGATGAGGGATTTGTGTAATATGGTTGTTATTGTTGTCGTGGCTTAATAAGAAAATACTAAAGTCTAATCTTTTCCAAAATTTAAATCTCTTTTATAATTTAGAGACTACCTCGTACATATATTTTTAAAGTTCAGTTAAAAATTAGATTCAATTTAATATTTAGCTAACTCAATTTTTATTCTAAACCTAGATTAAAATATGAATTATGATATTAGGTATTACTTATTATAACATTATTTTTTTTGTTTCTTCTAATTTTTAACATAAAAATGATAATTTTTTGAGGGCGTGAGATGCTGTTACGCTCGTTACACTTATTTCGGGGTGTGAAGTATTACTCAAAATTCAAACATCAAAATACTATTCATTCAATAATTACTTATAACAAACCAATAATTTTTATTTCCAAACTCATTAATATCTTTCAAACCCATTAACTATGCACGCACTTGGAAAAATTAGGAAGATTGAAATTCTAACTATAATTGCCACCAAGATAATAATCTTCAAAGACTCCAGTGAAATTACCAAAAAGCCAATCGGATATAATTAATGTAGGATAAGATGTTTCATTGTTATATTTTGTTATGTTTTCTGAAGTGTATTGCTTGTTAAATTGACAGTAAATGTGTTAACTAAATAGAGACTGGTAGATAATAAATTGTGAATAACTGGTGAAAATCGAGAATTAGTAGCTTGCTTAGGATAGGCTACATTCGATAGTCCTAAATGGATAAGTTGACGTGATATGATAGGTGGGTATTTGCTCGTGGAGCAGATACTGAGGCATCCTTAATCTCGAGAATGCCCTGTGCCGATGATTAGGTTCCAGAGTGGCACCGGGATATCATAAGTCCCTGGAATATCCTGTGTCGATAGTTAAATACTTGAGTAATACTGGAGTGAAGATTGAAAAATTCAGATATTCTGTGTCAATATTATTTATACATTTAATAATGTTTCCACTAATGAGAGATTATGATGAGATAAGCTGACAGACTATTGGATGTACGGGGACTAGGTTAAGTTGGGGCTAGGCAATCTAGTTAAATATTTGAATAAAACATAAATTGCAATTGAAAATAATATTTTCGTAATCATCATTTGGTGAAATTTTTTAGATATTTGTTAACTATTTGTATTAGATTGAGGACTGTTGTGTATATAGTATTATATGTATAACTTAATCGGTTGACTAAGTGTTATAATTAATTATTGAGTTACTAGGTTTTGATGGTTATCTGGGTTAGTTAAAGTTAATCACAATATTACAACAAAATATGTAAGAAAATAAGAGAAGCGGCACACTTGTGCTGTTGGACACTAGTTGAGACGGTGTTAACTTTTTTCAAAATAGAGATAAGCTGAATTCTCATCCGAGGACGGCGAAATGTTCCCAAAGACTGACGATTTTACATGTATTTCTCAAATAGTTGTTAGCAAATATGAACCACAGCCTCATGCCCAATCGGACTGAATATTTATGTTGAATCCGTTACCGCAAACTCACGCATTCAGAGAAAGCGACATTTGTAAGCACATGCCAAGGAAGAATAAAAAGTTATGGCTTGGGCAATCATATTTCTTCCCTAGTCCTCTTACGGACAGCACCTTTGAATTATTGAACGACCAGTTATATACCCTCAACTATGATTGATGCTTCAAAGTTTAGGGGCTCTTATTCAAGACTAGTGACCATTCAAAGTTGTTGATTATACTCATTAATAGTTTCATAACCTTGATAGGGAAAATTATTTATATGGTTATGTAAATAATTTAGGAAGGAATGGTATGTGTAAAACAACGAAAAAGAAAGATTAAGTAAAATAAAAAAAATTGATAGTTTAGATGGTCCTATTCGGCCTAAAAATGTCAGTAAAAATTGCCACCAAGATAATACTCTTCAATCGTCTTAGATAAAATTACCAATAAACAAATAGGATATAATTATAGAGTTTCTTTAATAGTGACTTGGATGGACATCACATTATCAGTGTCAGTTTCATTCACCATGCATTAGAGAATATCAATTTGTTGAAATTCACGTAGAAAATTCTTATCACATTGGTTAAGAAAGTCATCAGTCTTCACCATTAGTTTTGCATTTCAATTAATTATTAAAACAATAAAATTAATTTATGAAATTTTAATTAGAAATGATAAATTAGTTAAAAGTTTGTCACTAAAATATTCTTGCTATTATGTATAAACTACAGGATTGATACTTTCTATACTAATTTTGATTATAGTATTCTCTCCTAATAATTTCTAGATTAGGAGTTTTTAAGTTTAAAGTGTATGATATAACCAACATGTTATTTAAATTGTGTTGGTAAATATTGTTGGGCCCCGTTTCTGAAGCCCAACAATCCATCCAGAGTCATAAAGCGTGAGTGGGTTTCCTTGGAGGGTTATTTCAATGAAGCCTCATTTTATTTCCATCAATCTTTTTCAGTCCAACACTAAACGCTACCAATTTTTTTATGTGTAGAGGTAGAAAAATTCACTAAGAGTTCATTGCTTCAAGAATCACCTCATTCGAAGGTTGGATGACGAAGTTATGGCCAAAATAATCCAACATGTTCATGTCCTTAACCAATTTGTACCTCTCTTGACGCAATTGCCATAACCTTTTCTATAGATGTCGTATTGAGTTCGTTCTTGAACCATTTGAAAGAAACTTCTAGATCTACAACTTTTATGAAGACCACAAAATGAGATTCTGCCCCTAAAAGGATCAAAAAAAGGACAGAAGACGACGATACAAACTAAGACGATGAACAGTAACTTTGTCTTAGAATGTACAGTAACTTCGTCTTAGTTTGTACAGTAGCTTCGTCTTACTTTGTACAGTAACTTCGTCTTACTTTGCTTCATCTTACTTTATACAGTAGCTTCGCCTTACTTTGTACAGTAGCTTTGTCTTACTTTGTACAGTAGCTTCGTCTTATTTTACTTCGTCTTAATTTGTTCAGTAACTTCGTCTTACTTTGTTTCGTCTTACTTTACTTTGTCTTACTTTGTACAGTAACTTCATCTTAGTTTGCTTTGTCTTACTTTATACAATAAATTTGTCTTAGTTTGCTTTGTCTTACTTTGTATAGTAAGTAAGACGATGAACAGTACTTCGTCTTAGAATGAACAGTAACCAAGACGAAGTAACATGTCAACTTGTAATGCTCGTATCTTTCAACTCCGATATCCAAAATTTACAAACTTTATACCGTTGGAAAGCTGAAAAGATCATCTACAATTTCCAAGAAGACTAATTCACCTAAATTAGCTCCCAACAACCGAGAAATATTCTTGAATTCAGTATACAAATTTCCATAGTTGTCACATACCTATATCCTATGCAACATCACAATTTGTAAAAATCATAACTTCCCACTACGATATCCAAAACTTACAAACTTAATATCATTGGAAAGCTGGTATATAGATTGTTCCAGATTTTCCCCCGAAGTCAGTACACCATTCTATCCCTATGGAAAACTTGCAATATGAAATGTACACTACGAGATAATAATCACCTCCACAACAGAACTTCTTCAATACTCAATTTATTTCAAAATCAAAATGAAGTTCACACATAGCTTCCATACATAGCTTTAATTACATATCGACATTACATCAAAGTTTTAACCCAAGTTACAAAAATACATTGGATGTTCAATGTTCAATATGCTTATAAAGTTATTCAAAAGTCTAGCCACTAACTTAGTACAAAAGCTAACTATCTTGGAATTTATCCAATAGCCTTGCAAGGATTACTGATTTTCTTGATCTGCACCTGAGGAGTGGGAAAAATATTGAGTTGAGCTACACAGCTCAGTGGTGTTAATGGACATTTTTATATTAATTTTAGATACATAATTTATTAAACTCTTGTCCATTTATGTTTAAATTACACTAATTAAGAGTTGTTTGTTTTATTGTTTTTAAATACCAACCTCTCCATACCTCAAGCGCTCACAACGTACAACACAACCCCACATTTTATTATTTCACTCTATCGAAACAGCTACTCCTGTAACATCCCATCACCGATGGGAAGGATATTTTAGTAAATTGGGACGGGTTAGGAATAAGTCATTGGCATGCACAGGCATCTATGGTTTCTATAGTGATATGACTGATGATTTGTTGCACATGCACATGGTATACATGCATTCATGACATTTCCCGACATAAGTGTCTAATTGTGCTCTTTTGTGAAATTTATATGATAATTGTGTTTGAAAAATAAAATTGAAGTGCTCTAAGTATGTGTTATATTTTTAGAGATTTATGAGAATTTTTCTAAAATTTATCGGGTTACTTGCCCGGACCAGAAAATTTTCCACTGACTGACTGAATGAATTTTTCTGTCAGAAAAGGACTGCCTAATGGCATTGGATTATTTGATGAATAATTTTGGGAATTGTTATAGGACCATTAGTATAAGATAGATTAAGATTCAATTGTATTAGAATTTATGATTAAATTGTGTTAATTAGGTTTTTGTCTTTTCTCCCTAATTGCCAAGTGTCCCATTCATTAATTAGTTTTGTCTTATATCATTCTTCCCATACGACTTCTCCTTGGCTTTTTAAAACATATGAATCATTTGGAAGCTTTTTCTTCATCCGAAACCTTGCTTTTCTCCTTCCTTGGTGTGCTTTCCTTCTTCCTTCGTTGGTGGCTTCTTCATACAAGGAAATTTCTTGTTCTTTTGCTTGCTCCTTCTTCCTTCTCATGTAAAGCCAACTTCAGCCTTGTGAAGATGGTGATTATGTGTATGTTCTAGAGAAGGCCGTATGTGAGGTGTCAAGGTAGGAAGTTGTGGAGGGTTTTAAAGCCTTGGAGAATTGGAGAGTTTGTAACTTGTTTAAGGTAAAAATTGTGTTTGTATTTATTCTTTTGGTAGGTAGAAGCACTCATGGAGATCATTGATACATTCATTTCATCATGATAGTGGTAGGTTTGTATGGGTTTACATGTATGCTTGTGTGAAAGAAATTGATATGGTACTTAAAGATTGTGAATTGAATGTTGTAAATGATGTTTATGTTGTTAGATGAATGTTAATGATGTAAGGAAGTTGGGTATGTGGTTGCTGCCAATTATGCTCTATTATACAAGTAATTGTTGTGATGATTTTGTGGCTGAATTAGAGGTGTAAATGGATGCATATTGAAGTAGGTAAAATGCTAGAATGAAAGAGAAATAGGTAAGGAATGAAATCTGGAAAATGTGAGTTGTGTAGGTTTTAGATTTTGGCTTATAACTTGAGTTGTGGTTGTCCAATTGAGCTGAGGTTTGTTTTAAATTAAACTTAAGAATTATGGCTAGATTTCATATGAAGGGAGTGTTCCTTAATTCTGCCTTTAAGGATTTTAAATTTGGCAAACAAAGTGAATTACTTGGTGCTGTGTGAACAGTAGCCGACCCTAATGATTTGATACTTTGAGGATTTTTCTAGATTAATTTTGAAGGAATTGGTAAAACTGGTCTTCATAAAAGTTGAAGCCTATCAAGTTAGCTTTCCAGTTCCACTGATATTGCAATTTTTCGATATGTATATTGGGAGATATGACCTGTTTATTATTGACTGGTTTTGAGCATTTTGATGAAACCTAGCCTAAGTGTAGATTTTGTGAGCATTCGGATTGGAAGCAATTTTAGCAATTTATGTGAATTGAATTGGTGTGAGTGATCTTCTGAAAAGTTGTATAGAAAGAAATTATCTTGAAAATGATATATGGCATGTAATTTTTGGAAGTCAGATTTGGGAGTTATGATTTTGTAAAAACTGAACCTAAGCTAGGTCATGGATTGCTGATCATGGCAGAAACTTGCATAATAGTTTTGAAATTGTTAGAGATCGAATTAGATTTTGAGTTCTTCATAAAAATTGAAGTTTGAGATCTTATCTTTTCAGGGATATAAGTTAGTGATTTATGTGACATTTGTGCTAAGAGATATACTGTTGTGAAATGTGCTGTTGATTGGGAAATTTCAGAGGGCAGATGCTTTGGTGGATTGTTTGACCTAGTTAGCATGTGAATTTGATTTTAAGTTGTCATGAAAGTTGTAGATAACATTGTGATCTTACTGAGCATATTTATTGTGTAATTGTTGACTGAAGAAACAGAAAGCTACTGATTTTGCAAAGTGTTGCACTGTTTTGATAGGTTTTGAGTAGGCAGTGGTTTTGACTGAATTTTCATCACCCTTATGGGTAAAATTGCTTGTTGGGGTCTTCATGTAACTTGTAGAACTTTTCATGATCTTTCCAATGAGATGTGGTTTATAATTTTCTGAATTGTGTGCAAAGAGTTATAAGTGTTGGAATTTTGGTTGGAAATCAGGAAAAAATAAAAGGAAATAAGGGTTATATATATATATATATAGATATTAATTGTTTAATGTGAATTTTGGTTTCTTTCGTGAATAACTTTTCCGTCCGACGTCCGATTGACCTGATTCTTGAGGCATCAGATTCATTGAATATTTAATTTCATTTTCTGAGAGATTGGGAATTTTTGGACAGGAAATTGATATAGGTCCGGGTAATAGTTATGTGGCCATTGTTTTATTTATTTTTGGACCGATCGAGGCCCGAATTGAGTAATTTCGGTGCCGTTAGATTTCTAATTTTTTAGGTGGAATTTTTATGATGGGGAAAGTTTGGATTAGGGCCGGGAATGCCATGAACATGCATTGTATACGTTTTAATTGTTTCATGTGCACTGTTTGATATTTCTAAATATACAATTGGTAATGTGTACTTATTTTAATTGTTATAGAGGCATAGTTGGAACGTCATCCCACGGACGTTGCAGAGACTTCCCGGCATTAGCTCGGAAGTTATTAGGTGAGTAACCTAGATGGTTCCTCGATTAGTAAGTGTTTATAATTCTGCACTTATAACTTTGTGGAGAATAATGGTGGGACGATTGTGTTTGTTTATGCCTGGATTGCGGACCGGAGGTCCGATGGATTGGGAGATTCTGACATAGAAGTGCTATATGTGATTTTCATGTGATTACTTGGGAGTGACTTGTGTGAATATGTTGAATTGGGATCAGTTATGATGTTAATTTTGTTTTATTTGGACATATGCATTTTATGCATAATTGCATAATCAGTAATTGGCAGTTGTGACCAGAGCAGCCAACGAGAACTTAAAGCTCAACGTGATTGGGCCTTGAGCCCATAGTGATTCAGAGCCTAAGGCTCACCATTTAATGCACCCTTAATGGGACAGTTTTAGGCGCTCGGTCACAACAACGTAATAAATTAGAAAAGCGTCATATACGCATTTTATGTGCATTTAAATTGGTTCCTTTGACTGATATAGTAATCATGTGGTACTTCTGAATGTGTTTTAGTGAAATAACTGAGTGTATCTGTGTTATACCTGTGTATATGCATGAATTGGGTGAACCATTGATGATGGTTCCTCACTGAGTTCGCAAACTCACCCAAAATCGCAAATTATTTTTCAGGACCGAGAGAGTAGACTCATAGCTCCAGAAAGATTTTTCCTGTCGTGTAGATCGAGTTGGCAAGAGAAGTCATGGCACACAGGTCGGTCAGCTGGCACTTTTTGAGGGATGACTTAGCTAGGTTTATGTTTGGTTTTCTTCTGGAATGATGTACAGAAAATACCAGTTGTGTAATTTACTACTTTGAGGTTATGAAATGAGAAATTTATGGTTTCAAAAAAATAGTGAATTTCATATTAATGCTTTATGATTTTGATGCCATGTGGAGTGTTAGAGATGGTTCGTAACGCAACCTTATCATAGGGTGTGTATCGGAATTGACCTACGGGCGTCCTGGCACATATCCTATAGTAAGGGAGTGTTACAACTCCCATCCACAGTAGCACCCAAGCATCAACCCCCACAACACAACCTTCACTTCCATCAACACAAGCTCCATGCTTCCACCATGCTACAGCCCCCACTTCAGCCTACAACCACTCCACTTACAGCTAGCCTCCAACTTATGACCATCAGCTCTCCTTTTCATTTAATAAGAAGACAGCAAAATCTCGACAAAAAGAGGATGGCGATTTGCATCTTGACATAAGACTCATACGCTCCTCTCAATTGATTACAACAAGCTGCTTCCACAAGGAGGTTTTGTTTTTTTTTCCCTCATGGAACGAACGAACCAAGTTCTCTCGAGAAGCACAGCCTCAACCAACACACATCAGGCCAAAACCATCCATACAATCTAGTGGAGAGATATACGAAAAGCAGCAGCTAGTGTGAAGATGAGGTTAAACAATGGTGGAAAATAGGGAGATGGAAGCATGAGTATAAGTAGCATTGGAGAGTGCGTGAGCCGGTGAAGGATCATCGTGTTTGCTGGGCTAGAATTCACGCAAGGCAGCACTGAAGAGAGATCAACGTGAGCTACAACAAGGAGACGTGGAAGCACAAACTTTGAAGCAACGTTACAGCAACTGGTGGTGTCACCTCGTTGGAGCAGCCGGTTGAAGCGTCACTCATTTAAGAACAACACAAGCAGCTGCGTGAGTTAAAGAGGCTTGGGACGTGAAGATTCTTACTAAAAAATGAAGAAGACACGTTAGAGGTTGAGGCTGGAGGGCTTGAGACGTTGACACCTAGCTAAAGTGAAGAGGAGGAACAGGAACTTTACACCATTCAAGATGAGATCTGGAGGAAGAAAACGTTAAGCTTGTTAGTAAAAAAAACAGATTAGAAGCTGGTGGAATAGCGCTGCTAGTGAAGTGGAGGAAAGACACGTTGCTGTTGGGTTTGAAGGATCACGTTAGTAGCTGACAGCTGTGGAGAAGTGAGGACATTGGATACAAAAATAAAGGCCAGACAATTTTAACAGCTGGTGGTGGAAATAAAATACGTTAGCAAGGTTGAAGTGAAGACAAGAGGAGGCATCTTGTTACTTTTTGCTCCAGCACTTACAAACTCAACACCAACGTTACACCACAAAGAGAGGGACACGTTGAGGTAAGAGTTTGGACATTAATAAATAAATAAATGTTAGCTAGTGGAGAAAGGAGGAGCTGGAAAAAAATAGCAAGCAACTGATGGAGTGCGTGAACCAACGTTGAAGCAGCTGGTGGCTAATACAATATTCCTGAAGCTAGAGGCGCAAGAAAATTCAGTTGCGAGAAAAGGGGGTGTTTTTAATTTGTTTTTATTAATTTCGTATTTATTTTATTTGTGTGGATTTAATCAATGTAAACATATATTATGACCATGATTTATGTTACATTGATAAATATGTGTGAGTAAGTTTGTCTTTTTGGTTAAGGTTAAGATTGATATTGGATTAGGATAATTTTGTGGTATTGATTTTTGTTTGATTAAATGCATATTTAGTCTTAATTTAGCCTGATCACCTAGATTAAGTCCTTAGATGATTGAATGCCATAACCAATGGGATTTAATTTGTCGAAAAATTAATCAAGCGACATACTTGAGACTAGAGAGTAGACCAACCTTAGGATCTTGTGTGAGGATACCTAGAATTAATGAACTTAATTTTAGGCTTCTTATATTTAATGCCTTTTATTCCGAATAATCTATGAACCAAGTAGTGACTCGGATTTAAAAGAGAAGGGAACACTATGACCATTGGGTTCGACTTGCTTAAGTGAAGTATTCCTTAAATCAATCCACCATTATAATTTTATTTTAAATGTCCAATCCAATTGAAATCTGATACCTTAACCGATTTTTGTCAATTGATTAAATCTAGTCGTTTTAATTCACACTTTGCATTTTTCATATTTTCTTAATTTGCTTACTTTACTTTATTTTATTTTCAAATCAATCAATTTTAGATTGTCTGATTATTTTTTAATCGTTTAATTTAATTGTCTTACGTGTTGAAAATTTTTCCCTTAGGTACGATATCTGGTTCTTACCGATTTATATTACTTGTCGACGGGGAGCACTTGCCTCTAATTGGTTTAGATAAAATTTAATTGTTTTATTTAGACCACAACAAGTTTTTTGGTGCCGTTGCCGGGGACTAAATTTCTTATTGTGATTCATTAGATTAGACGGTGTTAATTGTCTCAGATTTAATTTTTGCTTCGTTGTTCATTTGCATTTTTTTTGTTATTTGCTTGACTACTTTACGTCGGTGTGTTTTATTTGTTTTTTTTTGGTGTTTTTTTTTATTTTTTTATTCTTAGCTTTGTTATTATTTGCTTTTTATTTATTCCATATTGTTTATGCTCACTCATGGTTAAAAGCACGAGAATTTGTTATTAGATACTGAGATTGAAAAAACTGCTTGCAGGTTGCGTAAGGAAACCAGATTGGCTCGGAGTAGTACTTCAGCAGAAAAGACTAGAGAAGAGCAGTTTTCAGAGATGGAATAGTGCGAGGAGAGGTTGATGCCACATACTAAAGAGAGAAGGGACTTGACTATGATGGATTTGACAATGGGGCACAACAATAGATCCATGCCTCCCATTATAAGGTCGACGATCACAGCTGCGAGTTTTGAGATTCCTCAAAGCATTACATCCATGGTGAGGGCATCTCAATTTGGAGGATCTGAGCACTCATTTGGAGACATTTTTGGATATTTGTGATTTATTCAAGCAAAATGGAATCTCGGTAGATGCGGTGAGATTAAGGTTATTCCCATTTTCCTTAAGGGATAAGGCCAGAGCATGGTTGACTAGTTTGCAGTCGGGATCGATTACTACATGGGATGAGATGATGAGATTATTTTTGGTAAAATTTTTCCCTCCTGCCAAGGTTGCAAAGATGAAGAATGAGACATAGGGCTACAATTGTTATGAAGAAATCAAATTCCAATTCTGTCTCCATAGTTCTAGATCTGACATGAAGTTGGGTATAGAATACTATTATAGTTAAGAAATGGTCCAAATTATTTGGAGTATAACTTTTGGAATATTGAACCAAATCAAAGATCTTGGTGTTATTAGAAACATAAGACAATAGGGAACATCTTATTAGAAGAAAATTTTGTCAAATTACCTCATTTGCATTGTATAATTGATCATGGAAAATAGACCCAAAGGTGTAGAATTTTAGAGAATTTATAAGAATGAGAGTTTGGACATTGTATGATCATATAATGTTAGAATAACAATAGTGAATGAATTTTTGGTATTAAAGTGCCAAAGACTTGTGTATAATGCAAATGAAGGGGTTCATATGATTGTTGTTGTGATTCAAAAGAAATGAGTAATGAGTACCAAATTAAAGTTAAAGTGAATGAGAATTTGATTTTATGAGAACAAATAATGCTAAAAACGAAATAACGAGTAATTGAGTTATAAAATGAGAATGTGGATAAGATATGAAATTTAATAATATACCTAGGATTGTCAAGAACATGCATTGTACATAGTCCATATATACGTTTGTGGATAAATAAATGCTTATAATTGTGCAAAGTTATTAATGAGTGTGTGCAATGTGTGTATTACATAATTTTGATGTGTAGGATAAACGTATACATTCAGATGTTTCCAGATCTTGGAAGCTAATGCTAATCCGGAGCGTACTGTGAGTCGACCTAGATGGTCTCATTTCATTGTTTGTTCTATTTTGAATTTTTCTATTGATTGATTACTAAATGATCATATGAATGTGATTGATTGTGTTGATTTTTAGACAGAAGGCTCGATGATTGCAAGGTAGGATTGAGATATTGAAGTGCTCCTTGTATGTGAATTTGATGAAATACTTGATACATGACTTGGTTGTTATCCGAAGAAAAATGTGAATATGCATTTAAATGAAAAAGAATGATTCTCAACTTTAATATTGAATGCCGGACTATTGTCCCATGAAATGTGAATGTGAAAAGTTGATCATATGTGATTGATGCATTTCATTATATGAATGTATGAAAGATAAAGGCAGTTGTGACTAGAGTAGCCATCGAAAAAGAACTTAGAACTCAGAATGTGAAAAAGAGCCTAAAGCTCAAAAAGTGATTAAGAGCTAAAGGCTCATTATGTAAAATGAGCTCGGTATCCCCAACAAATACGAGACAGTTATTAATGAGCTCAATATTCACAATAGATATGGGGTAGTCATTAATTAGTTCGGTATCTATAATTGATATAGGACAGTCATAGGCGCTCGGTCACAATAAAGAAATAAAACAAAAAGTGAGGCTTATAAGTATTGCATATGCATAAGATGTGAATGATTATAACGGTTTGAATGATTTCGGAGTGTGGTATGTGTTGAATAAAAAATCTGAAATGACTGATCAAGTGTAAGTGATTCAATATGAGTATTAATGAATGATGTGAATGATGTGAATAAGTGAATTGTATGTGTTATGTGATTGAGTGAGCCATCGAGGATGGTCACTCACTGAGTTTGCAAAACTCACCCAAAATTTGCAATTATTTTTCAGGCTCAGGATAGTACCCTGTTAGGCAAACGGGGGTATACCTACTACATACAAGTGAAAGATAGGGGTCTGGATCAGTTCACACCTGCATATGTATTTCATTGTATTACTTTAAATGAAATGAGTAATCATAAATGATGTACAATATGTATGTAAATGATTTTAAAGTATTTTGTATTTGAAATGTGCTCGAGTGGAAAGTGAAATTTCAATAATTTATGTAATGGTTGAAATGCTATAAATGCAAATGTTTATGAAATGAAGGTTTGGGGACGAATTTGATTGTTGATTTTGGTGTACGTGTATGATAAATTTGAAAATTTTGTATTGTGTTTTCGAGAGTTTGAATGTTCTAGCATGCCACCCTTGCAGGGTATATACTCGGGCATCACTCAGCATGATAGGATGTGTCATGCAAGAGTGGGGTGCCACATTTATCCTTTATCTCTCCCAGACTGAACAAATCTACCTCTTGATTGGGATCCAGATTGTCTCGATCTAGGTTGGAATTGAGACGATCTATTCTAGCAATTTTTGAAGCTTCTGCAAGACTTAGCTTGAGATTCATCCTGCCTCTTGCCTCTAACCTCCTATCTATACTCTCCCTGACCATCCTTCAATAGCTGTTCAATTCTAATCGAGGTCGTTCAGAGTTCTATAAAACTACCCAAATTAGAAATGGCTAGCCTCTTTCTGATCTCTATATTCAAATCGTCCTTTAACTGTCTACATTTGACTTCCTCTGTTAGGACCTATGCAGTTGCATACCCTACTAGCTCATTGAATTTTATCTCATACTCTGCCACTGTAAGCTTACCTTACTTCAAGTCTTAAAATTCTTTCATATTCTGATCTATATAAATTTTCGAAATATAGTTCTCTTGAAACACTCTCAGAAAATCTTCCCAAGTCAAATTACAAGGTCTGCCAGAACTGCCTAAAACAATCTTCCACCACTAGTATACAGGACCTTGCAGTAGTGAGACCACATAATCAAATCTTTCATCTGCCTCATAGTCCATCTGGTCGAACACTCTTCCAGTTCTCTCTAACCACCCTTCTGCCTCAGCTGGATCTATACTTCCGTAGAAGTCTACAGCCTCCTGCTTTCCCAGCTTATCATATCTTCTTTCTTAGTTTTCCAAAATTCTCGGAAGCATTTGAGCAAACTCAGGTACAAGAGATTCTACATTGGCTCCTACAGAGTCCATGTCGGCTGACTCTTCAATATGATTTCTTATGGAAGGTGACCTATAAAAAACAAAAGTGTAATCACTTTCTGAATTTCTCACTATTTGTCATATCTCAACTCATATTTGTCCCTAAAGATGCTAAACTATGATCTGATATCAAAAATGAAACATCCCACTACCATAGAGTATATACCCAAACACCTAAGGTCATTCAAGTACATATCCTATGATAATAGTATGTTAGAGAAAACATAAATCCAACTTAACATGGCATCAACTAACATAATTTAAAAGTCATCAAATTAAACCATTCCTTGCATTCATTGTCAAAAGCTCACACTATACTCATTGAGAAAAAGCTTACACTATATCCATTAATAAATATTTACAAAACCTTATACAAGTTCTAGGAAGACTATAAAAAATAAGCAATCACTCTTCTGATGTCAGTTTACAGACCTCTGAGCCATAACTTAATCCAAAAAAGTTCCTTTAATCTAGTCTAAGGAACCAGGTCTCCTATCTTGTACCTAAAAAGCCACGTTGCAATTTTTATGAGTTTTGCAAACTCAATAAGTGAACCATCATTGATGATTTCACTCAAGTCAATCACACAAGATCACCCAATTCACATATAATCATTCAGATCTTGTATAATCCAAATACACACATTACCATGAGAAATCATGATATCATTGTGAATCAAAACATATATATATCAATATAGATGCATATGGGACTCCACATTAGTTATTATTGTTGTGACCGAGAGCCTTTCACATACGGATACAAATACAGGCCCATTGGGCTCAGTCAAAAACATATATCACAAAGCAAAGCTATATGTGCAGACAGAAATCATGGAGTAAAGCTCTAGGTGTAGAAAATCAAGCTCAAAGCTCTATCAAACTGGCTATTTTGGTCACAATGCCTTTTTCTGAGCATCATGCATTTTATGAAATGCATAAATTAAAAAATTTGCCATGTATAACAATCAGAAATGATGCATAATCAAAATCTTATACTTATTGGACCTAAGTCTGGCATTCAACTTTTATTGAGAATTCAAATATCATAATGAGTTTCGTTGTAGCGCCCCCTTATTGCAGGGTACACACCGGGATGCCCAAAGGTCATTCCGGTATATATCCTACGATAAGGGCGAGCTACGTTCGATCACTACGTTCACTTCATATGGCATCATATCATTATTTACTAATAAAGCATCAATAGAAAATCACAATATTTTTTAAACCAACTTTTTCCTCATTTCATTCCATCAAAATCAAAAGTCCATGTTTTTCATCCCTTACTATCTGTACATCAATCAAAAACCTAGTACAAAAATACTACATGAAAGAGGAAAAAGTATCACATCTATCCAAGCCATCCAAAAGTCCCAGCTGATCGACTTTTGAGCTATGACTTCCCTTGCCAGACACAATTTACACGGCTGGGGGAGCCTCTCTGTAGCTAGGAGTCTACTTTCGGTCCTGAAAAGATAACGTTGCAATTTTGATGAGTTTTGCAAACTCAATGAGGTAACTATCATCGATGGTTCACTTAATTCATGCAACACATCAATTCATATAACAAATTATGTCACAATTTCACATTTATCATAAGTAACACACTTTCATTTAAGCATAAGGAATTTTGCTTTTCACTCATTCAAACACATTTAACAAGATGCATATGAAATGCTCATTAGACACTTTTTCAATTATTACGTTGTTGTGATCGAGTGCCTGAACTATCCCATATATGGTTCATTAAATATTGAGCCTAAGGCTCTAAATCACTGTTGAGCTCGAGGCTCAAATTCACTCGTTGAGCTTTAAACTCTAATCGGTGGCTAGTCTAGTCACAACTGTCATTATCTGATTATGCATTCATGAATAAAATGCATATGCCACAATCAATCACATTATAAGCACATAGGTCTCATATTCATATACAAGTAGCACTTCAATATCGTAATGCCCCAGTACACAGTCATCGGACCTTCTGTCCAGAATCTGCAATCAAATCACAATCGATCATTATTCAATATATAATCATAAGCAAACAATAATTGAGAGAAACCATCTAGGTTACTCACCAACTGCTTCCAAAGATAGTGCTTGGAAGTCTTGGCAATGTCTGTGGGTTGACGTTCTAGTTGCGCCTCTATAACAATTAAGATACACATATATCACAAGTTGTACAATCAGAAGTGTATAATAATGCACATGCAGGAATTGAAATGTGTACAATGCATGTTCGTGACAATCCCAGGTATCATTGTATAAATTTCATCACAAAAACATTAACATATCAAAACTCATTTATTCTTAGGTTTAAGGCTCACTAAAACCATTAAACTCACAATTTATTGCTCATATATTTATTTCAGTTTTTCCAAAACACACACTTTCAGGTCTACTGTTTTTGATCAATGAAAAGGTGAAAATGAGGTAACTTAGTCAACCTATCTTCAATAGCAATGTTCCCTTATGTTTTAGAAATCCATAGATACCAAAATTACTTAATTTGGATTTCTATAGGTCAAGATGTTGCCAAAACACTGCATTATGGTCAGAAAAATAACCAACTCATACTCTTTTAATCAATCCTCTCACTTTGATTCAATTCATCTTTTTCAATTTAATCTCAAAATCCACAAATTCTCATAAAGAGGTATGTGAATGTCTTATAAATCCAGTTCTTCAAAAATCAGGTCAATCGGAGGTCGGACGAAAAAGTTATAAACAAAAGAGTGGAGGGAGATCAGGTGAGCCGATGAGCCACACTGCATGCCCGACGGCTCGCGAGCAAGTTCGCGAAAACGAGCCATCGCGATCACGAGTCCGCTCGAAAATGAGCCGCTCACGATCATTTTTCTTTTTGTTTTTGTTTTCCTCTCTCCCTCATCTGA
Organism: Erythroxylum novogranatense; assembly: GCA_029891385.1. Lineage (NCBI taxonomy): Eukaryota > Viridiplantae > Streptophyta > Magnoliopsida > Malpighiales > Erythroxylaceae > Erythroxylum > Erythroxylum novogranatense. The sequence continues at coordinate 83,989,432 of CM057234.1, forward strand.
AATTCCAAAAAGCATAACTTTTCACTCAGAACTCCAAATTTTACAAATTTGATATCAATAGAAATATAACAGAAAGCTCTACAATTTCCATGCAGGACTCAAAGACAAATTCCAACCCAATAGGGGTCAAAATTCACTTCAAAATATCTGTCCTGTAAATCTCATACTAAACAGTAACACAACTTCTAAAAATCATAACTTCCTATTCCATTGTCCAAAAGTTTCATGCTTTATATCAATGGAACGATCAGAACACATTCTACAACTTTCATGAAGAACTTAGAAGCAAATTCTACCTCTAGCTGGGGCAAATTTCCACATTATTGTGGCTGCCCTATTATACATCACCTAAACCATATCCAAAGTTCCATTACTCATAACTTTCAACTCCCATGTCAAAAAATGGCATACTTTATGGAGATAGAAAGCTATTAAGAAAAGCTACAACTTTCATGAAGACCAATTTAGTAAAATCTGCCTAAATCAACCCAGAAAAATTTACAAAGTTTCAAATCACAAAATTCAACTCTAGTGCTACTATTCATCCCTACTCACTTTCCCACATTCATGTCAAGATTTGGGACTCTTAAGGACAAAATTGAACATCATTTTCTTCACAAGAAATATAGCCAAACACATCTAGTTTAATTCAAACAAAAAATCATCTCAATTGTACAATTATAGAAGAAGTTATGGGTAATTCATTGAAACATACTCAAATACAATTTCCAGATTTTCATCTAACTCTTCTACTACCTGTTCCATAACATTTCGTCACCAAATAACTACTCAATTCACTCAATATATCAACCACAACTAAGTCAAGACCTCTACTTGAACATTAACCCACAATATAGCATCAACATGCACTCAATCATCATACTTTTCTACACTCATCTAAACATCATTTTATTCCAACTCTCACTTCCAAAACATCTCTAAATCACATTCTACCTTATTAATCATCAATAAAAGCAAGAATTTCACACACCCATACACCCAAAACACAATTCCATGAAATTAATTTCAAAAAACATCACAAATGCTTCATTTAACTAAAAATCCATGATATTAGACAAAATTCTTACCTAATTTAGCTTCCAATTCTTCAAATCTTCAAAAATACCACAAAATCCCTAGCTCCCACTAACATACACGATCATCATCATCTTGAGGGTTAGAAGGTTTGGATTTTTAGTGAAAAAAAGAAGAGAAAGCAAGGTAAAAGAGTAGTATGAAAGATGGTAAAAAATCAAGAAGAAGAAAGGAAGAGGAGAAGTTACGAAATTGGTGGAGAAAACCTAACATAAATCACCAATAACGTTTTAAAAGGAGAAGCATCGAGAAAGACTCCAAAAAGGGGGAGTGGGTCTTATTAAAAAAAACATGTTGGCATGACTAGGCAAGTGACACTTGTCACTGGCCATATGTCTCATTTTTAAGCTCTCACTTAGTTTCTTTCCAATTAAATTTCAATTTCTACTCCAATTTGTCCCCAAAATTCCGATGGCTCTAATTAATAATTCCAAAAATCATTTATCTAAATTTCTATTGCCATTGGACAGTAATTTCTGTTAGTAGTGTGCCCTAGGCCAATGAATAGTAGTGATTCATGTATTAACATTATGACTTGTTAATAATATATTATGAGGTATTCCTTTCATATATGCATGTATTTCGTTTATGTAATGTGATTTACATTCCATGAATGGTTTTAGACTTATGTCATCAAGTGTGTGACTTGATAGTAAAACCATAAACGTTATAAGACTATTCTAAACTGCCCTGGTAGATCATTATTGGTGGAACAATAATGAATTAAGGCTAGTATGTGTTCTTGTTGATGATCATGTTTCACTGATCATGGATATGAGATATCAAATCAGAAACATAGATAGATGTTAGAGAACATATATTGGACTAACCCACATAAAGCATACTACATGGTTTCATGTCATTAGTGATTCTTATTATGGTTTGACTTTAGTCCTTTGACCTGAAGTCATCATGGTTCCCTACATGAGGAATTTGGTGTTTTGATATTAGACGAAGTTATTCTTAACCGAATAACAAGTAGTCTTATGTTGGACATCAAATGAATCATGTGGAGGGATGTGAATGACGTAGATGGGATTTGTACCTCTCTTAAATGAGAGAGATATCATTTGGGCCTCTTGATAAGTGTAACTGAAGAAATGCATGGTCGTGCTCAAATGAATTGATGAGGAGTCATCAATGTCATTTGTTATAATCAGTCAACTTAGGGATCAAGAAATTATGATTAATCAAAGGTTGACATGTACCATGCCTTGTGATTAATCTTGATATCGTGTTATAAAAGGACTGAGCTTATAACCATGGTTACAGGTTAAATCAGATTATCGATCCTTATTTGATTTGGGTAGTCATAATGTCTTGCTAGAGGCCGCTTATGACTTATGGGCCTTGAAGTATGATCCAGCCCATTGCCAACATCAAATGAGCCTATAGGGTCGCACACAAAGAGTGATGTGATTTGCGCTTATTCTCTTGGGCCTAATTTATTAGGTATTGAATAAATATATGTATATATATTTATTGGGCTAGATTGAATTAAGTTGTCGGGCTTTTATTATATGAGATATAATGGGCCGAAACTTATTGGACTTCAATGGGATTAGGGTTTCTCTATAAATAGAGAAACTTAGGTCTCATTAGATGAGACACCATTATCACACGAAACCCTAGCCACCATCCGAGAGAAAAATCGTGCGGCGTTCGGGAAAAGTTTCAGGACGTGCTAGCACACTATAGCCGCAGCCCGGATTGTGGTTACTCGTGTGGATACTGGTAGAGGGCATTCATGTTTTGCAGTGTCTTGGAATCCGAAAAAGAAGCAACCTATCCACGACAATAAGGTATTTTCATACATCCTCTATATTTTCGATTATACTTCATATTGTTGTATGGACTTTTTCCGCAGTGTATTGTGAATACTCGGACCGTACGCGATCCAACAATTTCTACTACCATTAAACAATTATTTTGCCGCTTGGCATTTTCCCTAGTCCAGAAATTACCCCGAATTTTTAGAAAAAAATTCTAAAGTTCTCCAAAAATTCAAAAACCACAATAAGCCTCTCCCACTCAATTTTCCATACAAACAAACCACATTTTTCAATAACAATCACATAACCAGGAAATGTCATGAATGCATGTACAGTCATTTTCATATGCAAAATTCACTATTCACATATATGTGGATGCTAGATTATGCATGAACATGTAAAGGCATTTCTAAGCGTTCATTGACCACTCAGAATTACTATTCTAACCTCCCAATCGGTAATGGGATGTTACATTCGTAGCAATTCATAACACGTCCAATACATACCCAAATATTAAACTCCTCGAACAATTCATGTTTGAAATTTAGAACACAATCGATAACTATCAAATTCAATTAAACATTCTCATTCGCATACAATCGGCACTTCCAATGATATTTACATGCATCAAATGCCTCAGACAATTATTGTCCAGAATTTAGTACACATTCATCATTATCAAATTCAATTTAGTAATAAACAAAACAAATCAAGGTGAGACCATCTTAGGTTACTCACAGTACACTTCAATATGCTATTGCCTAGATGGTTTGACAATGTCTGACTAGCGTCTAATGTGCTCCTCTATATCATACAAAACATATTTACATATATCACAAATTTGCACAAATGTATAAGTCTTTCTTTATGCACATCCATGTATAGAAATTATACACAATGCATATTCAATGACAATTATGGGTATCTTATCGAGACTTTGCCACCATATCATTCAGATAACAAAACCCTCATTATTATAATTTGTACTTAGGGTTTGGACCATAAGAAAAGAATGTCAAACTAATTTCATAACCCAATTGATCATTTCAGATTTTTTTCTCATAATATGCTTTCAAATCAACTTTACATAATTATTCTGATAAGGTAAATGACAAAATTAGGTAACACTTCCTTCTGTAACATTTTTCTCCAATGTCTTAAGTTTCTAATGATACTAAGATCGTACAATTTGATTCGTTAGTTTATGAGTTATGCTCGAAACACCACAGACTATGTACATTTGAAATTTTGGCTAATGCATGATTATGTATTAAAGTTGCACACCTCATATATCTCAATTACAATATCCAAAAATTACAAACTTTATACCAATTAAAAGCTAAGACAATAAACTATAATTTTGTGAAGAAACCTTTTTATGATTAGGCCTATATCAATACAGTTTATTCAATAATAACAAGAACTGATTTATGTCCTTAATAGTGGTACTGCCTAAGCTAAGACTTACATTTAAGCTAAATTTCAAGGCCCTTTAAGGACAAAATTCAAATTCAATTCCTTCTTAACATTTGTAGCCAAATGTCTAGTTTAATTTAAAACAAGAATCATTCACCAAAGCATATACAGTAAAAACATTCCAGTTATCAAATTCTAGCACACCTCAACATTTTCATCCTAACACCCCCTTTGGGGATAGCTTTGTATGATCATTATGACAAGGAAAATGGTGTATTTCAGTAACACTTTCTTCTAGACAATTTTTCCACTATGTTTTTAGTTTCTAATAACACTAGAATCATACAATTTGATTTAGTATGCTGAAAGTTAGATCAAAAATAGTTCAGACTATTTTTAAACTGTAACAAAACTCCTAAACTCTAGTAGTGCTACTGCCTAAGCCAAGCCTTACTTTCAAGCTAAATTTTAAGGCCCTTTAAGGATAGAATTCAAATTCAATTCCTCTTTAACATTTGTAGCCAAATGTCTCTTGTTCAATTTCAAACAAGAATCATTCCATTTAGAAATCTACAAATCAAAATATAGCCAAAATATTGAAGCATGTTCAATAAAAACATTCCAGTTATCATATTCCAACACACCTCAACATTTTCATCCTAACGCCCCGTTTTTGGATAAATTTGTTTGCTCATTATGACAAGAAAAATGGTGTATTTCATTAGCACTTTCTTCTAGACAACTTTTCCACTATGTTTCCAGTTTCTAATAACACCATAATCCTACAATTTGACTGTTTTTAAACTGTAATAGAACTCCTAACTCTACTTCTAGCGAGATTGTGAATTTCTTAGAGGTCGAATTAACATTCAACTTCTTCAAGAAAGTTGTAGAAATATGTCTCTAATTTATTCTGAATTAAGAATAACTATATTTGGGAATCTACAGTTCCCGATATAATCAAAATACTGAAGTCTATTCAATGAAAATTCTCCAATTCATAATCACACATCATTCTTAAACCATTTAACATGCCATAAACACTAATCTTTTACTTACTTGTTTAGTTCTAATCCTAGCTCAAAAATCACTCCAGATCAGTACTCCAAACATATAGAATCATGACACATTCAAGATGGAATTAAATGACTTTCAACTATGATGAAACAACAATAATTAATGGGTTCTTTAGATATTTTGTGATAGGTAAAAGCATATATTTAGCGTGGTAATTTAGCATAGCTTCAAGAAAAACACAAGAAGGGGTAGATAGAAGCAAGTTTCGGTGGTAAGAGATGAGAAGAGAAGAAGAATGAGCTTGGTTGAAACAACATGCAGAAACATTTCAGCTAAGGTGCTAGATGTAACCATATTATTTCAACATTTGTCCTTAAGCATGTAAGCCACTTATCCCTTCCATAAGCTACCAAAGGTTACCATTTAATCGGTCCATATGTCTCCTAATTATTGGTCCACATGTCACACATTAATTGGTCCAGTTGTCATTTATTTACTAGTCCATTTGTCACATATTTAACTATGCCAAATGTATCTCAATTTTAGGCATAATCATCCAACTTTTTCATGTATCAGTTTATCCTACTACTTAACATTTGTCCTAGTCCAAATTTACCCCAAATTTATGAAAATTTCCTAAAATTCACCAAAAATTTTGAAATAATACTAATGGTCTCCAAGTAAATTTTCAGCTCAATCAATTTACAATTCACATTTCAATTGGATTTTTTTAACAATCAATTATACCCAAAAAATTTCAAGGAATGCATGTACAATCATATTCATGTGCAAAAATATGCATGTCATATTTAACTAAAGCATGATATGCATTTCCTAATTTTTCAATACTTTCTCATAAATCACAATTCCAGCGGTAACAAGATGTTACATCTTAGCTACATCATTCTGTTAAGGTGTTCGAGGCGCTGACAAGTTAGAAACAATTCTGTTGTCAATTAGAAATTTTTGGAACTCTTCAAGTAAGTGCTCACTACCACGATCCAATCGAAGTTGTTTTAATGACTTACCTAGCTGCTTCTAAGCTTTAGCTTTGAATTCTTTGAACATTTTAAAGGATTCACTCTTTTTATGCATTAAATACAAACAACTATGTCTAGAGTAATCATCTATAAAAGTTATGAAATATTCATAACCTTTTTTAGCTTGTACGTTGATGGGCCCACACACATCAGTATGTACCAGATCTAATGTGGATTCAGATTTGTTTCCTTTAGAAGGAAATGAGGCCTTGGTCATTTTTCCTTCATTACAAGATTCACAAGTAGGTAATGGATCATTGTCCAAGCCCACAAGGATCCCATCCTTTACAAACCTATCAAGTCTTTTTTGATTGATGCGACCCATTCTTAAGTGCCACATATATTTAGAATTTTATTCTAGAGTCATTGGATTGTCTTGGTTTTATTAAGACTGTGGTGTTTAGTGAGCTTGTCATAGGTTTTATAAAAAATAGTCCCTGTTTAATTATGACAATATAAATAAAATCCTTATTCTCATAAATTGAAACAACATTTATAAAATATAAGGAATAACCAAATTTTATTAAACAAAAAGCAGAAATCATGTTCCTTACAATCATTGGGATGTAATATACATTCTCTAAATATAACCTATGACCACTAGAAAAGTCTAAAATAACTACTCCTATTGATTATGTAGAAACGTATGATCCATCCACTATTTTGAATTGAAACTGGCCCTTATGTAGTCTTTTCCTTTGTAAGAACCCCTAAAAATGATTGCAAACATGGTCAGTAGCTCTTGAATCTAATATCCAAAAATCAGATGAATCTGCCACTTTTCTATTTCCTAACAAACTTAAGAAACCCATATCTTTTTTTACTTTTGAGGGAATAAAGGTAGACCGCACAGTTTCTTTTCCAGTGACCCGTTTCACCCTAGTGGAAACACTTTCCCTTAGTGTCCTTTATGACCTTCTTTTTCATAAGTTGAGCCTTGACACTTTTTTTAGCCTTCTTTATCATTAGACCCTTCTTCTTTTGCTTGTCGTTACCCTTAGGTTTAGAAGAAGATGCTATATTAGCTTCTGGCTTATGAACCTTGATATTTAATATCTTCTTTGTACTCTAGAGGGTATTCATCAACTCACTCAAGGTGTAATCCTTGCTGTTGAGCTCATAGTCCAACTTAAAATGCTGAAAAGAAGAGTTTAAGCAATTGATGATCTTAATCATTTGCATATTCATATCCATATCTGCCCTATGTTTCAAATAATATATCCAATTGCAAACTCTAATATGAATCATATTATAGCCATCTACACAAAAAAGGTAAAATTACCGTTTTTCCTTTATGTTGATTTTTCCTTCTAGATCTCCCATTTTACTCTATATGGTGATTAACACACAAGATCTCAACTTGATGTTAAGACTTGATGGGTAGCTAGTCCATCAAACTAGTGGCACTAGTTTAATCAACAATCTCCACAAAACGTCTATAAGTGATTTGAGTGAATGGTCACTGATATATGTTTCAATTGATAATTCCAACATACAGACATTGGATTGATACTCTATAAAAATGCATTCTAATTATATCAAGAATATAATGAAAAAAATATGAGTTCACCACTCATCAAGATTGTGGTTCACAATAAATGAATACTAAAAGGTATGTTTTAAGATTAAAATAACGGCTTACTTTATTCTTTAAAACATCCAGATTCATTTTATAGTGTCATTATCGATAGTCAATTACTATCATGATATGAAACTCATCATTCCCTTAAAGTAAACTCTTTTACTTGCACGAAGATAAATCGCAACACTATAGTCTAAACCATAATCAAGAGACCAACTTGATTATTCAACTTTGAATCAACTAATTTAGATTCTAATAATATACATGTTTCCCATACATCTCTATATATATGTATATTACTTACAAAAGAATCTTTGTTTTGTTAATTATAAATATTTTCATTACAAAAAGTAACTGGACTAAAATTAAGTTATAAGTAAATACACTTACTTTCTAGGATACTATATTTACATAACTCTAGCATAGAGAACATATTACTATGTATGTAAGGTTTCAATCGTGCATCTCATACATAATATATATCATATATATGCAACGAAAAATAAACTAGATCTACTCATGCATATAGATATAGAAATAAAAAAACATGAAATGTAAGATGTTTACATACCTTTCTGACGATCTCCTTTGTTCTTTAATCTTCTCCACGTTAGGTTGTTGTAAACCACACTAATCACCGTAGACCATCTCTAATGAAATTCCACATAAAGATGGAAGGATGAAACCTTCATTAGGAGATGGCTAGAATTTTTTTCTTTGTGCTAGCAAAGACAAGAACTCTTGTGAGAGTTAGAGAGAAAAATTGTGTGTGTGTGAGAAAAAAATCTTTCTTTCACTTGTATCTTACATAAGATGCACGAAAATCATCTCTATTTTTTGCACCATTTGGCCTTCCATAACCCCTATCACTAATGGAAAGTTATAGGAAGTTAGTGGTCATGAATAGCATGCAATAATGAAGTTATGGGAAGTTAATAACCACGAATAGCATGCACTAATGGAAGTTAATTACCATAAATAGCATGCATTAATGAAAGTTTTGGGAAGTTAATGACCATGAATAACATGTATTAATGGAATTTTTGGGAAGTTAATGACCAAATTGGTAGCCAACAACACTTATTTCTAACCCATTCCATGTAACATTTTCTATCGCAATCACATTGTGATACAATCCTGAAATGCTCTCTCATATCTTAAATCACCATTTAAGACCATTTTACTCATCCTTCAGATCTCCTATATGTGTGACCCATTAGGTTCCTGGTTATGTTGGCCACTTGAATTAACATTTATTTCAAGTAAGTCAAGAGTTGTTTCTAACAACATGTCATGACCCTCAATTAACCGTAAAGTCAGTAGTTTGACTACGAACCATTCCATATACAATACTGCCATGCAATTCATCCTTTCACTATATATACCCCACTTGGTTCAGAGTATGGTTAAAGTGTCAATTCCTACTAGACTGACTACGTCACATCTAGTCCAAGTGATATTATGTTTTATCCTGAGGATCTCATTACTCTATGTATCATTGAACACTCTTTTCGTGGCATAAATGCTCTGGCTAGAGACTCGCAAGTAATGACCCCGATAAGAGGTCGTGGGTATCATCTCCTTCTATCAAGAGTGGCGAATCCTTTATTGGCTACTCAATTACCTTCAAATACCTCAAGTTGTACCCAATCACCATCCTATGAGTAACCCTTGAAAGGCATCGATGAATGGAATCAAAGCACGGGATCAGTATTTGAGATATCCTTGGGCACCTTAAGTCAAAGGATACTTGCACCATTGCTATGAAGAGACTATCATTGACATTAGAATAGAATATCCATATGATTATCTCATAGTAGGTCAATCTAATGTACTTACTACCCTTAGCAAGCATCCACAAGTTAAATCTAAACAACTTATGCCTACAACTTATGAGATCTACTGATTGATCCAATTAAGAAGTACAACATATGCTAGTCCATCCGGATTAATGATATCCCATCTCATTAATCCTATAACTAGGGAAAGTTTAGATACTAATATAATTACACATGATAGGAATCTCATTATCATGATCTCATCATGATTTCCTCAATGTTATGTTTTGTATCAAGGACTTCATTAAATATATTTAAGATCAACAACAAATCTATAAATGTATGAACATTGAAATAATGAAAAATGTCTTTATTAATCATAAAATGATTTGTACAGTAAGTGCTAAAGGTGATTGCCTTTATAGCACTTCTTTAACAATTCCTAATCAAAAAATAAATAATGTGAATTCCATCCATAATATTTATTCATAGTCCATATAATAAACTGATTATAGGAGTATTGGCAGGTTGGTAATTCAAATTATGCCACTGAAATAAAATATTGAGATGTTAATCCCTTTACATTCAAGTTGTTCTCTTGAACCAAATAATCTAATGTTAAAATGAAAATTAAGCATAACTTTGTAACATTTATAGGCTTAAGCAAAGAAAAATACAGGATAAGAAGTAGACACTTATCACATGAGCAAGTTTTTTAGTCTAATGGATATCAAGAGTAAAACATGGAGCATAATCCCATTTCATATATCTTTTGACAAGTAATTATGTAACAGCTCTAGATCACCCGCTCACAGATATTGTCCGCTTTGGGCCTTGGCCCAGCCAAGCCCTCACGAATTTTCCTTTCCCAAGAACTTCCCAGGAGGTCACCCATCCTGGTACTACTCTTAGCCTAGCACATTTAACTTCGAAGTTCTAATGGGATCAGGTATGTTAGGGCATGGAAAACTCGTCTATGGGGGAGAGGTATCCGTACCTTTATAAAGCGTACTTCATTCCCCTCTTCAACCGATGTGGGATCTCACACTCTCCACCCCCCCTTAGGGCCCAACCCTCTTTGGAGCCTAACCTAGCTAGCACAACGGTTCAGGTATCAGCTCTGATACCACCTGTAATAACCTAAATCACCCGCTTTGTTAGATCCTGATTTTTTCTAAATTTCTTATTAATTGTTTAATGATTTATTCATGCTTGTTTGTTTGTTTAATTATTGTTATTTTTTTAAAATTGGGTCATTAAATTAGCAAGTATGAATAGAAATTAGAAATTAGAAATTGGAATAAAGTGTTAGAAATTAATTTAGCTTAAGTAGTTAGTAGGCTTGTGTTAAGTGGATTAAAGGAGTAGAGCCATAAAAGACAAAAGAAGGGCAAAATTGGGAGAACAAGACTAATGGAGGGTATAATTGGGAGAAAGCCTAATAGAAAGGGGCTTGAATTAGAGAAGGAAGAGAATGTTTTGGAAGAGAGAAGAGAGAAAAAAACATGAAAGAAGAAGAAAAGAGAGAAAAATCATAGAGAAAGAAGGAAAGGAAGGAAAAATCATGGGAAGAAGAAGGAATCAAACTTCTTAAGGTAAGTTTATCATCTTCTTCTTGCTTTAGTAGAAAGAAATGGGTTGTTGTGTTGTGTTGAGAAGAAGTTTTAGAGAGAGAAAGGGGTTTTGGAGGAAAAGGATGATTGAGAGACCCATTTGATTTCTAGGGTTTCTAAGCTAGGTTTTGGATTTTTCTAACTTAGATAGACCATGGGTAAGTTAATGCTAAACCCAATTTAGCAATTATTTCATTTGTTGTAATGTTGAAGTTTTAGGGGTTTTATTGAATTGGAATTGAATGGAAAATTTTGGTTTATTTAGGAAATCAAGGGAACCCAATCCAAGAGCAAGAGGAAGGACAAGCTTGACTTGGATTTTGCAAGCTATTTAGGTGGGTAATTTATTTAAAGCTATTGTGTAATGAGTAAAATGCCTTGTGTGTGTATTGTGCTAAAATGACTTGCTTTGAAATGTGGTAATGTGGAAATTGCACTATGAGATATGACATTTGATAAATTGAATTGTGAGTGTGATTATGCTATGCCTTGTATCATGGCATTTTGATTAAATGGAAAGAAGAAAAAGTATGAGAATATGAATTTTTGATTGAATTGAGCATGAGATTTGATTGTGTTTGGGTGAGAGTGGAACCATTCTATTTGTCACGTGCACGTTGACAAGAGCCTTCTCCCGACTGCCATCTTATGGCATATGAGCTCCGAAAATGGACTCATTTTGTTCATCGTGCAAACTTCGATTTCTCCATTTTGTTTCCATGAAACCCTCGAGCTAATTATTTGTGTATTCACATTTTGATATGTTAAGTTATAATGAAATTTGTGTGTTATTCTTTGATTGTGTATTGAGCTATGAGTTATGAATTGGAATTGTAAATGTTGAACTTGCATTGTTAGATTAAGAGAAGGCATGTTGCATACATGAATACTCACATATATGTTTGATTGTGTGGCTTATTGCCAATAGCTATAAATATCTTAGCCACTGAGCTCTGTAGCTCAACCCAATATTTTTTCCACTCCTCAGGTGCAGATCGAGAAGATCAGTGATCCTTTCAAGGCAATTGGATAAATCCCAAGATAGTTAGCTTTTGAACTAAGTTAGTGGCTAGACTTTGGAACAGTTTTATAAGCATATTGAACATAGAGCATCCAATGTATTTTTGTAACTTGTGTTAAGACTTTGATGTAATGTTGATATGTAATTAAAGCTATGTATGAACTTCATTTTGATTTGGAATTGAATTGAGAATTGAAGAAGTTCTATTGTGAATGTGCTTATTATCTTGTAGTGTACATTTCATATTTCCAGTTTTCCCTAGGGGTAAATTGTGTAATGACTTCAAGGGAAAAACTGGATTAATTTAGGTTGAATTAGACAAAGTAATTGTTGGGCCCCGAACTTTAATTGGATGTCAGAATTATTAAATGAGAAATTAGTGATGTTAAATGTTTATTTGGGTAATGTGAATTGGAGAAATTTTAAATGATATTTGGGGGTTAAAGCATGAAATGGGTTTTTGTATATGTTGTATTATGGGTAACATCTTTATAATTGAAAAAGTAAGTTTGTATAGTTACTATTTATGTAACTTCTTTGAAATTGCAAATTTTGAGACTTCGATTTATTGGGGCTAGAAATGCCCACTAAAGCTTTGTAAAGAACCTTTTATTGTGTTCTGCCAATGCTTGTTCAAGTATGACCTTGCATTGATTTGAAAATGTGCCATAAGTTGTGTATATGAACTTTGTAAATGAACTTTGTGTGATATGTGGTTGCTTTTAAAATTTATTCTAAAAGTATGTATTTTGTGGCTTATGGATGATTTGAGAAATGGCTTAATGTTTGTCATAAGAATGTGTTGAATGAATTGTATATGGAGGATTTAAGTATGGAAAGAATGAGTATTTTGTATATGTATTATGTTATAGATTAAGTTGTGAAGATTGAATCGTGCTTGAAGTAGATTGGACGAAGAGTATTGTGGTAGTGAGGAAAAATGTGAAATCAAGATGGAAAGAATGGATTGGTCTTGATGACTTTGAGGCTTTAAAGAGATATGTATATGTTATGAAATGTCGAGTGAATATTATGGGTTAATGAAAGTTAAAATGAATGAGTTGATTAAGATGATTGAAATGGAAGTTGAAAGGTAGGAAATAAAGATTGATAGAGTGAGAATTGGAAGAATTAGTGAAGGTGTGAAAATATGAAGAATTATGAAAGTTTGACTTTTGGGGATGAATAGTTGACTTTTGATTTAAGTGAAATTTGATAAATGATATTCATGAACATGTAGTGCTTGTTGAGGGCTTTCGGTAGCCATAAAGTTTGCGAATTTTCGATATCGGGGCTAGAAGTTATGATAGATTGAAGTTTTGATGTTGTTTAGGTGATTGAAAACCAGACGATGCACTGTAGCAAAAACCAGACGATGCACTGTAGCAAAAACCAGACGATGTACTGTAGAAAAACCAGCTGAAGCAAAAGCAGACGATATGGACTTGATATCGATAGATTTAGACAAAATTTCCTTCTTGAAAGTTGTAGATCTCTCTTTTCTCTATGAGATAGATACCAAGTTTGCCCAATTTGGATATCGGAGTCAAAAGATATGATCTATATAAGTGGACATGTGCTGGATAGAAAAACCAGGTGATAGAAAACCGGTGATAGGAAAACCAGATGATGCAAAAATCAGACGAAAGATTAATTGAGACATTTGACCCTTTTAGAGACTGAATTTGGATTTAAGTTCTTCATGAACATTGTAGATCAGTCTTTTCTCTATGAAATAGACATCAATTTTGTCTAAATTGGAGTTCGGAGTTAAAAGTTATAGGCGTTTGAAGTTTGGAGGTAAAATCAGATGATTCAAAAATCAGCTGATGAAAATCAGCTGATGCAAAATCAGCTGATGCAAAAATCAGCTGATGGAAATCAGCTGATGCAAAAATCAGCTGATGCAAAATCAGCTGATGGAAAAGTCAGACGATAGAAAATCAGACGATGAACAGTAAATCAGACGATAGAAAATCAGACGATAGAAAATCAGACGATAGAAAATCAGACGATGAACAAGAATCGACGATAGAAAATCGGGCGATGAACAAGAATCAGATGGAAGGAAAAGCAGATGGAAGGAAAATCAGATGGAAGGAAAAAGCAGATGGAAGGAAAAGCAGATGGAAGGAAAAAGCAGATGGAAGGAAAAGCAGATGGAAGGAAAAATCAGATGGAAGGAAAAGCGGATGGAAGGTAAACAGTCTGCACATGGATCAGTATGTTGAGGATATATGGAGCTACAGAGCTTGGATTGAGGTGATTCAAATTGGAGATTAAACTAGAGTTATAAGGCTACAACTTTGATGAAGAACCCGATCAAGAAGGAGCCTCAAGACTGTCGGATTTTGGAATGAAATTCGGTGTAGTGTGCGATCTCGATTTTGTGCGGTGTCCGATAGTATTTTGGCCATAACTTCTTCGTTTTAGATCCAAATTGAGCGTGGTTTGTTGCGTTGGATTCGTATGATCGAGGAGAACATTATGAAGAAGAAATTTTTGTAAAATTCCTTTATTTACCTGATCAGAATTTGGAGCCAAGATATCAACTTTTAAGGGCAATTTTGGAAGAACACTTAAAGAGTTAAGTTAGTGGGCTTATAAGGAGGGCATGAGAGTCTTTCCTCATTCATTAAATGACATGGCATGTGGATGTAGTATAAATAGAGGAGAAGCAGGCTGTGGTCGTGAGAGTTAGAGAAATGAATAAAGAGAAACAAAAGAAAGAAAGAAAGAAGAGAGAAAAGAGAAGAGTGGGTTTGGTGGAAGGAGAAAAGAAAGGACAGCAGCTAGGGTTCGATTTTGTGAGCTTTCCAGGAGGATTTCGAACATGCTCCAAGAGGGAAAAGATGAAGGATGAAGAGAGCTCTAGGATGAGCTAAGAAAATCCGAAAATGGTGAAGAGTGAGGTAAAGCCGATTTTCAAGCTTCAAGCTTTTCTTAAAATTTTGGTGTAGAATCATGGAAAATATTATGGTTTTGTGGATTATGAAATTAGTTGTGATGTCTATGCTAAAATGGTGGTTTAATTTTGGATTAATGTGAGTTAGGGTTTATGCCCAATTTTGGAAATTGGGGCTTTGTAAATTGATGCATTAGATAGCTTGGAAATATGTTGGAATTGGGTTTCTATAGTAAATTTTGAGGGTTATGGTATTTATGATGATGAATTTGGATGATTTCGGTCTAGGAAATTTCAAAGTGGGCGAAAGAAAGAAGCTTCGAGAAATTAGAGCTTTGGACAAGTTCTAGCATGGATTCGAGGTGGGTATCCGTTTATAATAGAATTTATAAGCCATTACCGCTTTCTTTAAACAAAGAGATTTTCTGACTTAAATTGCATTATAATTGCTGCATCATTGCATAAATGATTTGAAAAATCATTTTTGATTCGATATATGAAATTTTGATGAATTGCAAAAATACATTGTGCTATGCCTTGAAAGACTCATGGCTGTGTATATTCGAAAAAGAGCATTTGATAAATTGATTTGAGCATTATATGTGCTTTTATTTGGGCAAAAGAGTAACGTCGTGATAGTCTCGTGCACGTAGACAAAAATAATGTGATAGCCTTCTCCCGGCTGCCCGCTTGTGGCCTACGAGATCCAAAAATGGACTCGTTGTGTTTCCAATAAACTTCGGTTTATTTGGCGTGTTTACGGAACTCTCTAGCCATTTGTGTGTGCATTGCTTACGTGAATTGCCAAGTTGATGCATTCATGTCTTGTGACCTATGGATTTGTGGCTGAAAGCCTAAGACGTATACGATTTGTAAAATGTGATTTTGATTACAGCAAGAAAAGAACTTCTTCAAAAATGTGCTTTACGGATTTCAAAGAAATGTTTTCTAAGACCAGAAAAGAAAAAGATTTCAAGAGTTTTGCTTATTATTTTGTTATAAACTGTTACCCATTGGCGAAAGCTCACCCCTCATTACCATCCACGGTAATGAGAAGAAGATCCGTGAGCGAAAAAGAGGGATTTTTGTATCTTTGTATTTGCATTCGGATTTTTATATTGTGATTGTATTATGGCTTGTAAGGCCATTAAAATTTGTATATGACTATGGGATGGGATGATGTAAGTGAAATATGGTTAGTATTTATGAATGTGAATTATGATCATGACTTGAGATATGACCGAGAATTATGGAAGTGTTTAGATATAGGATTGTAAATGTGTATGATGGGATTCGGACGGGAGGTCCAGAAGATTTGTGTGATGGGTTGGAAATATTGAAGTGCTTTCATGTATGGATTTGTGTATGGACATGATATGGAAATTATGTATGAATGGCATAAGATGGATTGACGAAATTCAAATACTTGTTAATAAGCGAAATTGGGATAAAGAGAGATATGATTGTAGCGAATGATAAAATGTTTTTCGAATGCGAACGCGATATGATCGAATATGAAGGATTAAAAGGATTGAGGAATTGATGAAATACAAATTGGAAATTGAAACTACTTTGAACAATGTGTAAATGAAAAAAAAAATGAAGCGATATTAGTTAAGCTGCGATTCGTTCGTTATGAGTTGGGTTCCGAAAACGGGTCCCAACATTTATGGTATCAGAGCGCCAGTATTATGATCTTACATGGGCGCATGTGTATGCGTTAGACGCATAAGAAATTGTGAAAAGTTTGAGGTGATAGATCTAATAGAAAAAAATGATGATACTCTGATATGAGAAAAGGAAGTTGTGGATAAGTAGAGGCAATTATGGTAGATACGGATTCAATGCCATTAAATTGGAAGTGTCGAAAGTCTTTGGTTGAGAATTTGAGTCTCGGATCGTTAAGTTGACGTCCTTAACGGTCAGATGATTTAGACCTCGATCAGAGTACTTATCGACATTCCTTTTGATGGTAATCATTCGCATTAAGAAGAGATTAGTGGAATTGAGGTCAAAATTTCATGATGAATATGTATCGATAATTTCGAATTGGATGAGAAATAAAGGAGTAGTGTGCCACCCGTAACAGGATACGAGGAGTTTTGCAAGGATCGATTATACCGATTTCGCACCTTAAAGGAGGGCAGATGAGTATAGAATAAGTCATATGTGTGTGAACTGCTAAATGTTTGGACTATGAGAGACAATAGGAAGAAGGGTATTTTGTTAGAATATAAGGCAATGAAAGTGTGGCTAATTGGAAATAAGAATTTTCGTGGTCCGATATGTTAGACATGAATTCAGTATTTATGGATATGTCGGTGACTTTGTAATGGAATTATCTTTGCAGTAAGTGTTTGAATCGATATGGATATATCATTACTCGTAGGAATTGAATGAAAGGTAGTATGCAAGCAAAGTGGAACTGGTCAGGAAGCCAAATAAGTTAGTGTATGACTAGAGAATGCAGGTCTTCCTTGACCAGTAGCTGGGATTATAAGCTCTTACCTCGATTCAACAATGGAATTTGGTAATTCTTCCATAGTCCAGAGGACAAGGACCCCTGGTTGGATCAACCAGGTTGCTTCAGAAAGGAACCGATAAACGCAAGGGAGGGAAGTTTGAAATGAGATGATAGATTTCTAGGAGTTGTGATGTGAATCTTATACTCCTTTTGGATCGACTTCTGTAAATAATGGACTCGGAAATAAATTTCTGAAGAGTAGCAACCAGTTATTGAGAGTGCATCTTTGATACTGTGATTGAGTATATGAGATCTATTTTCAGATATAGCTTATGGAGTCATCTTTGATCCCTTGAGTTAAGTTATGAAATGAATCAGAGAACTGAGATAAAGTATGGTATAGATGATTTTGCTGGAAAGGTAACTGCGATGGAGTAGAAAATTTGAATAGAGGTGATATTCAGAGGTTATTCGGAATTAGTATGATTGGTATATCAGTAGCATAAGATATGAATTGGTGACATGCCGAGATATAAGAGTAAACGAATGTGTCTCTTATATCATAGGGTTTGATCGTAAAGGCTATTGGATTAAGCAAATCGACATGTTTATTTCAAGGATGATCAATGAAAGGACAAGTCAAGAAATGAATATGTAATAACTCGACGAGAAGTATTGGAGTCCTGTCTCTAATGGAGACTCAAGTAAAAGGGGTGGAATAAACTGCTGAGAAGGTATGCATTTCGTTTGATGTAAAGAGAAGTATGCTGTGTAAGTATGTTTCGGAGACTCAAGTATGCCTTATTGAATGTGTTTCAATCACAAGCAGTTAAGTGTGCAGTTGAGCTGCAATGTGGATGAAGTTTGTATGAATGAGCAAACATGAAAATAAGCCAAGGAGGTATGAGGAAATTCAAGGAATGGGAACAATCATTCAAAAAGAATGTCAATTGGAAAATTGAAAAGAAAGTGTGATAATGTACCTTAATGAGGAATCGGTTATTTAAGGAATCGCGAGGACTAATCAAGAAGCACACGGAATATGATAATAATTGAGGTGTTAACCAAAGGGACCGATAACACAATAATATTGGAGACCAAGTGATCAAAGAGTAGATGATGTATTAAAAGTATTGACGAATTGAGAGACTAGTCGAACACGTGAGGAAAAACGATGAAACTTATGATAAATGGAAGGAAGGAGAATTTTGAAGAATGATTTTAATGAAAATCAACTGCATGAATTTGGAAAGTTTGTCGATGCACCGATGTTGTATAAGAGATTTGGATAAAATCTAATGGAGCATAATGAAGTGATTGCATATGTAAGGAGCAACTAAGGTTCTATGAGTTAAGGAGTTGATACATGTTTAAGAGCTGCTACACTAATGATTACTTTAAAGCTTGGAGACAAGATGAATAAAAGAACATCTTGGAAGTATTTATGCAAGTACAGATCGAAAAGCGGGACAATCATTGAATTGAGAGCATGGAATAGGAATACAAAAGATTTTGATTGTATGAATGAGAAATTCCTATTAAGGCTAAGTATTTTGTCAAATGCATAAACAGAAAATCGATATCGAGGTTATTGGAACCAAAAGCAAAAGGAAGCATAACATGTAGGGGCTTGGTACGTCCGAATTAAGGATCAAGAAATTGTGAATCGTTTGAGAGGTTGAAAACAGATCTGAAGTTTGAGTTCGAATAGAAAGAGGGCTACATGGTGATTGTAATAAGAAGAATGTGAAATTAATAATGATGGTTGAGAAAGGAGAATTTGCTATGTCGATATGAATTAATTCAGTATGGAGTCTTATGAGATAGTGTTACTAGCAAAAGATATCCGGATTCAAATGTGACTCGTGAGTGTGTTTGAATTAGATGATATTAGTATTATTGTCACAAGAAGTTGGAAGTTGTGAGTGATCGAGCTAGAATGAGGAACCATCAAGAAAGTGATATGAATTTCGAGGACTAAATTCTTTAAGGAGGGAGAATTGTTGGGCCCCGAACTTTAATTGGATGTCGAATTATTAAATGAGAAATTAGTGATGTTAAATGTTTATTTGGGTAATGTGAATTGGAGAAATTTTAAATGATATTTGGGGGTTAAAGCGTGAAATGGGTTTTGTATATGTTGTATTATGGGTAACATCATTATAATTGAAAAAGTAAGTTTGTATAGTTACTATTTATGTAACTTCTTTGAAATTGCAAATTTTGAGACTTCGATTTATTGGGGCTAGAAATGCCCACTAAAGCTTTGTAAAGAACCTTTATTGTGTTCTCGCCAATGCTTGTTCAAGTATGACCTTGCATTGATTTGAAAATGTGCCATAAGTTGTGTATATGAACTTTGTGAATGAACTTTGGGTGATATGTGGTTGCTTTTAAAATTTATTCTAAAAGTATGTATTTTGTAGCTTATGGATGATTTGAGAAATGGCTTAATGTTTGTCATAAGAATGTGTTGAATGAATTGTATATGGAGGATTTAAGTATGGAAAGAATGAGTATTTTGTATATGTATTATGTTATAGATTAAGTTGTGAAGATTGAATCGTGCTTGAAGTAGATTGGACGAAGAGTATTGTGGTAGTGAGGAAAAATGTGAAATCAAGATGGAAAGAATGGATTGGTCTTGATGACTTTGAGGCTTTAAAGAGATATGTATATGTTATGAAATGTCGAGTGAATATTATGAGTTAATGAAAGTTAAAATGAATGAGTTGATTAAGATGATTGAAATGGAAGTTGAAAGGTAGGAAATAAAGATTGATAGAGTGAGAATTGGAAGAATTAGTGAAGGTGTGAAAATATGAAGAATTATGAAAGTTTGACTTTTGGGGATGAATAGTTGACTTTTGATTTAAGTGAAATTCGATAAATGATATTCATGAACATGTAGTGCTTGTTGAGGGCTTTCGGTAGCCATAAAGTTTGCGAATTTTCGATATCGGGGCTAGAAGTTATGATAGATTGAAGTTTTGATGTTGTTTAAGTGATTGAAAACCAGACGATGCATCTTTGTAGCAAAAAACCGACGATGCATCAGTAGCAAAACCAGACGATGTATGTAGAAAAACCAGCTGAAGCAAAAAGCAGACGATATGGACTTGATATCGATAGATTTAGACAAAATTTCCTTCTTGAAAGTTGTAGATCTCTTTTCTCTGAGATAGATACCAAGTTTGCCCAATTTGGATATCGGAGTCAAAAGATATGATCTATATAAGTGGACATGTGCTGGATAGAAAACCAGTGATAGAAAACCGGTGATAGGAAAACCGGATGATGCAAAAATCGACGAAAGATTAATTGAGACATTTGACCCTTTTAGAGACTGAATTTGGATTTAAGTTCTCATGAACATTGTAGATCAGTCTTTCTCTATGAAATAGACATCAATTTTGTCTAAATTGGAGTTCGGAGTTAAAAGTTATAGGCGTTTGAAGTTTGGAGGTAAAATCAGATGATTCAAAAATCAGCTGATGAAAATCAGCTGATGCAAAATCAGCTGATGCAAAAATCAGCTGATGGAAATCAGCTGATGCAAAAATCAGATGATGCAAAATCAGCTGATGGAAAAGTCGACGATAGAAAATCGGCGATGAACAAGAATCGACGATAGAAAATCAGACGATAGAAAATCAGACGATAGAAAATCAGACGATGAACAGTAAATCAGACGATAGAAAATCAGACGATGAACAGTAAATCAGATGGAAGGAAAAAGCAGATGGAAGGAAAATCAGATGGAAGGAAAAAGCAGATGGAAGGAAAAGCAGATGGAAGGAAAAAGCAGATGGAAGGAAAAGCAGATGGAAGGAAAAATCAGATGGAAGGAAAAGCGGATGGAAGGTAAACAGTCTGCACATGGATCAGTATGTTGAGGATATATGGAGCTACAGAGCTTGGATTGAGGTGATTCAAATTGGAGATTAAACTAGAGTTATAAGGCTACAACTTTGATGAAGAACCCCGATCAAGAAGGAGCCTCGAAGACTGTCGGATTTTGGAATGAAATTCGGTGTAGTGTGCAGTCTCAGATTTTGTGCAGGTCTGATAGTATTTTGGCCATAACTTCTTCGTTTTAGATCCAAATTGAGCGTGGTTTGTTGCGTTGGATTCGTATGATCGAGGAGAACATTATGAAGAAGAAATTTTTTGTAAAATTCCTTTATTTACCTGATCAGAATTTGGAGCCAAGATATCAACTTTTAAGGGCAATTTTGGAAGAACACTTAAAGAGTTAAGTTAGTGGGCTTATAAGGAGGGGCATGAGAGTCTTTCCTCATTCATTAAATGACATGGCATGTGGATGTAGTATAAATAGAGGAGAAGCAGGCTGTGGTCGTGAGAGTTAGAGAAACAGAATAAAGAGAAACAAAAGAAAGAAAGAAAGAAGAGAGAAAAGAGAAGAGTGGGTTTGGTGGAAGGAGAAAAGAAAGGACAGCAGCTAGGGTTCGATTTTGTGAGCTTTCCAGGAGGATTTCGAACATGCTCCAAGAGGGAAAAAGATGAAGGATGAAGAGAGCTCTAGGATGAGCTAAGAAAATCCGAAAATGGTGAAGAGTGAGGTAAAAGCTGATTTTCAAGCTTCAAGCTTTTCTTAAAATTTTTGGTGTAGAATCATGGAAAATATTATGGTTTTGTGGATTATGAAATTAGTTGTGATGTCTATGTAACACCCCAACCCCGCAAGACCCGAACCCGATATCGTTGGTGATATCCGAGTCCGTGCCCCGTGAGAGTGGCGTACTACATCAGTCGATTTAAAACTCAGTATACACTTTTTTTTTCCATTGCTTCCACGTTAACACGGAAAACACCGTAAGTAATTAAAACCCGTGTTCACAATAAACCAGTTTCAGTTATTACAGTCATCCAGTAATAATTTACAATCAGTCAATGCAAAACATTAATACCACAATGGGCTCAGTAAAAATACAATGCCTTGTTATACAGTGATTGCGGAACACAATTTACTAAGACACTAATGCAGACGCGAACTGATCCCGATCTCTAACCTTTACTCGTCTACAGTAGACATACTCCCGTGTCAACCGGGGTATTCTTCAGGACCTGAAAAATAGATGCAAATTTTGGGTGAGTTTTGCGAACTCAGTGAGAAACCATCATCGATGGTTCACTCAAATCATGCATTACGCACATGGCGCATAAAGATAAGTCTGATAATAATCAATTACCGAATGGCCAAGAACAATTTACAGTAATATGAAACCATTCACAGTAATTCATACCATTATGAAAGCAGTATATGTCACAGAACAGTCATTTGTGCGAATGCAATGCATATGTTGACTTTCCTTTAAAGCTTGGAACCTATCACATTTTGCCACCAAAACCATTATTTAATGTTTTTGTCTTCTTCTTTATCCCTCATCCACGAGTTCTCTTCTTGTTAGAGTTAAAAACACATTAATTTTGGAAGACTTGATCTCCTCTCATCCGAAACCTTCTTTTTCCCCTTCCTTGGTGAATTTCTCTTCTTTCTTCGTTGGTGGCTCCTTCTTACAAGATAGATTCTTGTTCTTTTGGCTTGCTCTTTCTTTCTTCTCTTGTAAAGCTAGCTTAAACCTTGAGAAGATGATGATATGCATGGTTGTGGTGATAGCCATAGGTTTTGGTAAAGGTTGAGAGGTGTGAGTGAACTTGAAGAAGTAAGGAATATCTAAAGCTTGAACTTGTGTAAGGTGAGTCTTAATGGTTGTTTTATGTTTTGGTAGTTAGAAGCAATTAAGGGAAGCACTTATGCATTTTTTCATGATGATAAAGGTAGGTTTGAATGGGTGTAAATGAATGCTTGTGTAAGGATGAATGAATGATGAATGAATGATTATAGTTTTCCTTGAATTTGGCTTGGTTTGAATTGAGTTTGTTAGCTTAGATGAATGGAAACCTTAGGAAGAGGCATTGTGTGGTTGCTGCCAATTGTGTATAATTCTAGAAGTGTATGTTGAAATGAGCTTGTGGATGAATTAGAGGTAAAATTTGATGCTTAGTAAAGTGTTATAGATGTTAGAAGTGAAAGGAGTTAGATTAATGTTGAATGCTGGAAATTGCGTTTTGAACCTATGGTACTGTTTTGATCATAATTAATTGTTTAGAAATGCAAATGAGGTGAGGTTAGTGGCCACTGAAACTTTGAAATGTTGGCTTCATTTTAGTGTGAAATAGGTGTTATTAAATTATAATGTGAGAAGGTCGAAAATTGGCATGGAAAGTTTCTGTTTTGTTGGCTGTGAACAGTATCCGCAAATGTGTTCAATGAATTTTCTGATTTTCTCAATTAATTGGTTTGGAGTTAGGGAAAATGGTCTTAATGAAAGTTGTAGTCTATTAAATTAGCTTTCCATTGCCACTGATTTTCAATTTTCGAGTTGTATGTTAGGAGATATGACCTGATTACTGATGACTGTTTTATGCATTGGCTGAAACCTAGCTGGATTGGCACATTTAGTGCACTTTCGGGTTTGCAGGAATTTTAGGAATTTTTGTGATTTGATTTGGGGTTTGCATCGTACTGAAGAGTTTTAGATATCAGATTGATCTTGAAAATGGTATATGGCTTATAATATTTGGAGGTCAGATGTGGGAAATATGGAATTTCAAATTCTGGACCTACATTGTGATGTTAAGTGTTGTTTAGGTCAGAAACTTGCATGACAGATTTGAAAATGTTAGAGGCTGAATTGGAGTTTGGTTATTTCAGGAAGTAATAGGTGCGTAACCTAGTTGGTTTCTCAACTTTCTGGTTGTTTACATGCTCAACGTGAATTACGTGTGAAAGTGAATTGAATGATCACTGCATGACTACTGGCATGTATGGGATTGTATTGTATGATTTTACTGTACTGAATGATATTGATACTGATAGACTGGGCTTTATAGCCATCATACTGAAAGACATAACTTTCTCATTTCATATCCTCAAAGCAATAATTTATACAACTGAAAGTGTCTGAACATGTCTCCAAAAGAAAATCAAACAGAAAGCTAACTAGGTCATCCCTCCAAAAAGTGCCAGCTGACCGACCTGTGTGCCATGACTTCTCTTGCCAACTCAATCTACACGGCAGGAAAAGTCTATCCGGAGCTATGAGTCAACTGTCTCGGTCCTGAAAAATAATTTGCAATTTTGGGTGAGTTTGCGAACTCAGTGAGGAACCATCATCGATGGTTCACCCAATTCATGCATATACACAGAGTCACATAATTATTTCACCAAATCACATTCAATAATACCACAGAATTATCATATCAGTCAATGGAACCAATTTAAATGCATATGAAATGTATATGAGACGCTTTTCCAGTTTATTACATTGTTGTGACTGAGCGCCTGAAACTGTCCCATTAAGGGCGCATTACTCGGTGAGCCATAGGCTCTGTATCACTGTGGGCTCGAGGCCCAATCACGTTGAGCTATAAGCTCTCGTTGGCTGCTCTGGTCACAACTGCCAATTACTGATCATGCCGTTATGCATGAAATGCGTATGTCCAATTTATCCAAATCAATAGCATATCAGATCCAAATTCATATAAGACCAATCCCATGAAATTCATACATAACACTTCTATATCACAGTTCAGATATTTCAGACACCTATGGTCCGAAATCAAGCAAATCAAACACATATAAATCCTCCATTATCCCCCACATGGCATAGTTGCAAAATAGTAAACACATAAAGGTTGAGGAACCAACTAGGTTACTCACCTAATAACTTCCGCGCTAATGCCGGAAGTCTCATAACGTCCGTGGAACGGCGGTCCAACTGAGCCTCTATAGCAATTGAAATAAATTCACATTACCAACTGTATAATTAAAACGATCAAATAATGCACATGGAATCCTTAAAACGTGTATAATGCATGTTACATTGATGCCATGTGGAGTTGGTAGTTTGTTCGTAGCGCACCCTTCTCGTAGGGTGTGTATCGGAATGACCTACGGGCGTTCCGGTACATCTCCTATGGTAAGGGGGTGCTACAGTCTATGCTAAAATGGTGGTTTAATTTTGGATTAATGTGAGTTAGGGTTTATGCCCAATTTTGGAAATTGGGGCTTTTGTAAATTGATGCATTAGATAGCTTGGAAATATGTTGGAATTGGGTTTCCTATAGTAAATTTTGAGGGTTATGGTATTTATGATGATGAATTTGGATGATTTCGGTCTAGGAAATTTCAAAGTGGGCGAAAGAAAGAAGCTTCGGAGAAATTAGAGCTTTGGACAAGTTCCTAGCATGGATTCGAGGTGGGTATCCGTTTATAATAGAATTTATAAGCCATTACCGCTTTCTTTAAACAAAGAGATTTTCGACTTAAATTGCATTATAATTTCTGCATCATTGCATAAATGATTTGAAAAATCATTTTGATTCGATACATGAAATTTTGATGAATTGCAAAAATACATTGTGCTATGCCTTGAAAGACTCATGGCTGTGTATATTCGGAAAAGAGCATTTGATAAATTGATTTGAGCATTATATGTGCTTTTATGTGGGCAAAAGAGTAACGTCGTGATAGTCTCGTGCACGTAGACAAAAATAATGTGATAGCCTTCTCCGGCTGCTCACAGGGCCTACGAGATCCAAAATGGACTCGTTGTGTTTCCAATAAACTTCGGTTTATTTGGCGTTTACTGGAACTCTAGCCTTTTGTGTGTGCATTGCTTACGTGAATTGCCAAGTTGATGCATTCATGTCTTGTGACCTATGGATTTGTGGCTGAAAGCCTAAGACGATAATGATTTGTAAAATGTGATTTTGATTACAGAAGAAAAGAACTTCTTCAAAATGTGCTTTACGGATTTCAAAGAAATGTTTTTAAGACCGTAAAAGAAAAAGATTTCAAGAGTTTTGCTTATTGTTTTGTTATAAACTGTTACCCATTGAGCGTAAGCTCACCCCCTCATTACCATCCACAGGTAATGAGAAGAAGATCTGGTGAGCGAAAAAGAGGGATTTTTGTATCTTTGTATTTGCATTCGGATTTTTATATTGTGATTGTATTATGGCTTGTAAGGCCATTAAAATTTGTATATGATTATGGGATGGGATGATGTAAGTGAAATATGGTTAGTATTTATGAATGTGAATTATGATCATGACTTGAGATATGACCGAGAATTATGGAAGTGTTTAGATATAGGATTGTAAATGTGTATGATGGGATTCCGGACAGGAGGTCCGAAGATTTGTGTGATGGGTTGGAAATATTGAAGTGCTTTCATGTATGGATTTGTGTATGGACATGATATGGAAATTATGTATGAATGGCATAAGATGGATTGACGAAATTCAAATACTTGTTAATAAGCGAAATTGGGATAAAGAGAGATATGATTGTAGCGAATGATAAAATATTTTTCGAATGCGAACGCGATATGATCGAATATGAAGGATTAAAAGGATTGAGGAATTGATGAAATACAAATTGGAAATTGAAACTACTTTGAACAATGTGTAAATGAAAAAAAAATGAAGCGATATTAGTTAAGCTGCGATTCGTTCGTTATGAGTTGGGTTCCGGAAACGGGTCCCAACAGTAATCGCCTTGGAAGTTGTAGTTTATTCTCTTAGCTTTCCAACGGTATAAAGTATGTAAATTTTGGATATCGGAGTTGAGAGATATGAGCATTACAAATGGTGATGCTACATAGGATATATACCCAGGAACAGCTATGGTAAATGGTGAGAATTAATGGTTTTGATGAATTAAATGAGTAGGCATTAGTGGATTGAATGGGTTAAAGTTGGTGTTTGTATAGATATGAAGTGGTTTTATAATAGAAGGGTTGAATTTGGGGAGATTATGAGTGATTATGGTGTTAGAAAGGATGTTGGAAGCATTGGAGAGGCATTGGAGGAGTTTGGGAAACTCCAATGTCCATTTAACGGACATTAGGTCCGTTAAACAGACCTTCTC
This sequence comes from Erythroxylum novogranatense, assembly GCA_029891385.1. Classification (NCBI taxonomy): domain Eukaryota; kingdom Viridiplantae; phylum Streptophyta; class Magnoliopsida; order Malpighiales; family Erythroxylaceae; genus Erythroxylum; species Erythroxylum novogranatense. The sequence continues at coordinate 84,017,096 of CM057234.1, forward strand.
GAGTGAAAATGGCTCCTAAACCAGTCCATAGATGTCCGTTAAACGGACCTTCTCGGGCCAAAAAGGGCTCCCAAACCTGACAATATCTGTTAAACTGACATTCACGAGATAATTACAGTAAATTACAATTTTGACCCTTTTTAGATGCAGAATCACACTTTAATTCTACATGGAGTTGTAGATCTCAAAGTTCTCTTTCCAACCGTTCAAAAACGACATCAATCTGACATCTATAGCAAAAGTTATGGCAATTGTGCCATAAGAGGTATAATATGATTGAGGATATAAACATACTTGATTCTTTTGGCCATAATTTCGTCAACCGATCTCCAAATGAAGTGATTATTGAAGCGATAGATTCCTAACCTATCATTCTACCTTCTCATAAAAATTGGTAGCTTTTTATGTTGAAATGAAAAAGATTGATGGAAATAAAATGAGGGATCGGTTGGAAGAGCATAACTGGGTTATGAACATACTTTGAGATTTTAAGCATATCTTAAGCTATAAAGCTCCGAATGAGGTGGTTCTTATTTCAAAATAAACTAGAGACATAGAGCTAAAATTTTCTTAAAGAAGTCAAATTGAGATGTTGGTGATTGGCTGGTGTGAGCAAGCCACCCCTATGAGATGACGGCTAATGAGGGTTCATTGAAATAATCCTTTAAGGAAACCCGCTCAAACTTTATGACTCCGGATTGTTGTGTGATTAATTGTTTTCATTGTTAAATTGATTGATTGCATTAAATAACATACATATCATACATACATGTAGGAAATAGGATTAAGAAAAGATGTAAGATAATCATTAGATTTTCTATTGAAGGAGTGAAATGCCACCTCGTAGAAGGAAAAAAGGAATTTTGCAAGGATCGGTTGCACCTGACCCTCCACCAAGAGAGGAGAGCACAGATGAGTCAGTAGCTCCAGGAAATGTTGAGGCTTCCATAGGGCAAAGTAGTGAGCCCATTCAATCAAAGATGCAGGAGACACCTGTTCCGCTAGAACAAGTGCCTCCTTTGGACCCGAGATTGTTTTAGGCATTCACTCAGGCGTTTATCTAGACTATGGGACAGATGCCGCAATCTTTTGCTCTGGACCCAACTAAAAACGGGAAGCAATTCAATAAGTTGAGAAAGTATGGAGCAGTGGACTTCTATGGAACCACTAATCCTAAAGAAGCTGAGAACTGGTTGAGGAAGACCGAAAGGATATTGGAGCAAATGGACTATGAAGATGAGGAGAAAGTAGAATATGCTGTGAGTTTGCTATAGGGAGATGCTTTGCATTGGTGGGAGAGTGTTCCAGGAAGTCAGATGAAGCCATCGGTGTTGACGTGGAAGGACTTCCTGATTGTACATAAGAAGAAGTATATGTCAGATGTGTACATCCAGCAGAAGCAAAGAGAATTTTTGAGTCTCACCCAGAGGGAGATGACGGTGAGCGAATATGAGCGTCGGTTTACATCGCTATCTTGGTATGTAGCTGAGTTAATGATGAGTGAGGCAGCTAAGCGTCGTAGGTTTGAATCGGGGTTACATCTAACCATCAAAGAGAAAGTGTCGGTGTAGAATTTTTGTGATTTTCAACAGCTGGTTGAAGCAACACTAAGGGTGGAGAACATCAAGAGTGCAGTAAACAGAAAGAGAAAAGGAGGAGAACAGCTTAAGAGGGGAGGCAGTGCTCCTATGTCAGAGAGGAGTGTAAGGACTTTCCTTGCACAGTCTGAGGAGACGAGCAGTGGAGCAAGCAGGCATAAAAACTATCTCACACCAAGCCTCAACGGTGGGAGACAGAAGAAGGGGAGAAGGGGATAAGTCTTCTGTACCGAAGTGCGATCATTGTGGCAAGTTCCATGGAGGGGAATGCTACAAGCTGACTGGAGTTTGTTTCAAATGTGGAGAGAAGGGGCACATGGCTAGAGAGCGTCCGCGGTGTGCAAGACAGGAGAGAAGTCAGATGCAAGCTTCAAGGAGGGCTAAGACAGTGGGACACAGGATAGTAACTGAAGTGGGCAGTTCTAATGCAGACAGGAAAGTGAACCCTCCAGGGAGATCAAGGGGGCAAGCGCCAGCTAGAGTGTTTGCAATGACACGGTAGGATGAAGAGACCACTCCCGCAGTTGTGACTGGTATAGTTAAATTATTTTATGCTGATGTTGTTGTTTTAATTGATCCGAGCTCTACCCATTCTTTTGTTTCATTAGGTAGAACTATATGTGATAGAGAATTGAGCCCACTGGATACTCCTTTGATGGTGAGTACTCCAATTGGCTAGTATATTGTTATTAGTTAAGTTTTTAGAGATTGTGAGATATATATTGGGGAAGAACAGTTAGTGATGGATGTAATGCCATTGAGGATGGGAGGATTTGATGTAATTTTGGGTATGGACACATTAGAGAAGTACAATGCCAACTTAGATTGCAAATGGAAGACAGTGGAGTTCAAATTGGATGAAGATTGAACAGTAGTGTTTATAGGGGATAGGAAAGTTAGTCCACCTAGGATTGTATCGGCTCTGACAGTAGAGAGAATGATGAAGAAGGGATGTGAGACATTTTTGGCCTATGTGGTAGACATGAAGGCAGATAAAGAGAACTTAGAAGAAATACCTGTGGTCATAGAATTCTCGAATGTCTTTCCCGAGGAATTGCCAGGACTACCACCACCCAGGGAAACTGAATTTTCCATTGAGCTTCTTCCAGGCACAATGCCAATCTCGATTCTTCCTTATAGAATGGCTCTGGTGGAATTGAAGGAGCTTAAAGAGCAGTTGGAAGATTTATTGGAGAAGGGTTACATTAGGCCGAACTCTTCACCATGTATTGTACATATTTCATTTCATACATGTGCATTATTGAACACTTATGATTATACAAATTGTGATATATGTGTATGGTGTTTGATATAGAGGAGCAACTAGAACGTCAACCTCTTGACATTGCCAGATCTTCCAGGCATTAGCTTCAGGAGCAACTTGTGAGTAACCTAGATGGTCTCACTTAATTACTAGTTTGTTTAATTTCTATTTTGAAATGATTGAATGAATGCGGCTTGATTGATGATTTCGAACAGAAGGTCTGATGACTGTGAAATGTGGAATGTGTATTGAAGTGCTGCTTGAATGTTAATGTGAAGAACTAAATGTGTTATGATATGATTGATTAAAAATGTGATATGCATTCCATACATGAATGCATGATCAGATAATGGTAGTTGTGACAATGATCAGCCATCGATAAAAGCTTAAAGATCAACTTGTGAAAAGATCCTCGAGCTCAGGCAATGATTAAAAGCCTAAGGCTCACTGTATAAAATGAGCCATGTATTATCATCGAATAAGAGATAGTTATTAATTAGCTCGGTATCCAAAATAGATGCGGGACAGTTAGGCACTCAGTCACAACGACAAAATAATTGGAAAAAATTCTCATGAGATTTTCACATGCATTTTTAACAAGTATGTGGATTGTTTGAAATGCCAAATTGATTTGCTCTTAAATGTAAATGTGACATGTGTTCATTATGCTAAGTTGTGAATGATATGTTATATGAATTGTTGTGTTGCATGAATTGAGTGAACCGTCGATGATGGTTACCTCATTGAGTTCGCAAAACTTACCAAAATTGCAACGTTATCTTTTCAGGACCGAGAGATGACTCTAGCTACTGAGAGGTTCTACCAGTTATGTAGATTGTGATTTGGCAAAAGAAGTCATGGCTCAAAGCTCGGTCAGCTAGAATTTTGGATAGATTAGATAGATTTTGTGTATTTCATCCTTCATATAGCACTTTGTATTCGGCTATGATGGGTTCATGTAAGGAATGTTGCAAGACATAATGTAGTCTTTCAGTTTTGTGCAATGAAATGAGGAAAAAGTTGGTTTTTAAAATACTGTGATTTTCTATTGATGCTTTATAAGTGAATAATGATATGATGCCATTTGAAGTGAATGTAGTGATCAAATGTAGCATACCGTTATCGTAGGATATGTACCAGAATGACCTCCGGGCGTCCCGGTGTGTACCCTACAGTAAGGGGACATGATAAAATCTATGGTTCTCTTGATCAAAGTTCCAATAAGATTTCTAAAATGGCTACTCTAAAAGATTACACCAGGGTTTTTAAGGACAATAATTCAATGATCTTACAAAAATCCAACGTGTAGTGGCTAAAGAATGGGGATAGTAGCTTAGGGTTCTTCTATAGAACTCTTTTGGCTAAAACGAATATGAAAATGATTGTTTCACTAAGGTATGAAGAGAGGCATGTGCTTAATAAACAATATACTAAGGACTACTTTTGAAAATTTAGGGTTTCTTAGCTAATTCTTCTTCTATAAATTTAGTTATCTCTTTATTTGTTCCAAGCTTGATAACTAGTCACCAAAATCATTGATGAAATTAAGAAAGTGATCTTTATCCTTACTTCAAATAAGCCTCCATGTTTGGATGGTTCAATACCTTTTTCCTTTAGAAATCTTTGGGGCTTATTAGAATATATGTTTGTGAGGCTACTCTGGAGTTTTTCTTTAACTTTAAAAAGTTGAAGTCTTAGAAAAAAAACTACATCTATCTGGTACCTAAGATGCCCAATCCTACTATTTTGAAGTAGTCTCATCTAATCTCATGTGACAACACCTTTTACATGATAATCAATAAGATTCTGGTCCCAACCTAGTTTCTAAACAACAATAAAGAGGACAAAGTCATTTAGTTAAAGCACTCATCAGGATTCTTCACAAGTACATAAGCTCCTAAAGTATCATTTATGCTTTAGCTAATGCAATGAAGGAAAGATTGTCAACTCTAAATAGTATTAGAGGTGATTAATATTATTGTTAAATCTCAAATGCAAATTACGTTTAACCTACTCATGATTATATTAACCACTTGTTTTTTTGAATGTCTCTACTCAAGTATGCTATGGAAGGATATCTAGTATAGGTTTGGTACTACTTTTCTAAACATATATTAGAATGAAATATGTTTTAAGTATTAAATTTAAGATAACTAAGGATAGATGATACTACTCTTCTTCGGATTACTCTTGGTTGTATAATGCAAAGTTTATAATGGAAAAGAAATCAAAGTTTTTTTTTGTAATAAGCTCTCAAATAACTATATAACGATCCAAAGGAATGTTGCTTAGATAAAATTTGAAAAAATTTCATATCATTAGATATCTCTCTGTTAAAGACCCAAATACCTTTTAGATATCTTGACCTGTTTTTCAATTTAAACCTTAAATATTTCTCTAAATTTGTAGTTAAATACCTAGACACCTCTTTAGATCTCTTATCTCAATTTTTTGTTCAAACCTAGATACTTTTATGAACACAAAACTTAATACCTAAGCACCATTTACCATAAAAATAATGTTTTTTTTACAATTAGTCATACCATTGCCTTTTTGGATTTTTATCCTTTATTCCTTGTTCTTTTCAAAGAATATCTTAAATATCTTTATGGTTTTAATGTGCTTATCTTACTCTCTCTTAAGGTAATAATAAAATTCTCATTGTCATTATCCTTCTTTTTTGCCTTGAATGTTATGATCTTTCTTGTATTTATTTCTTCTTCCTCTTGTGTCTGTATCAATCTCATTTCATACATTAGGGGAGATCTAACCAATCCGTAAGTGGTATTGGGTAGAAGTCCTTAATCTCTTATATTGCTATCACCTTGAGTTCTTATATATGCTTTTACTAATAAACTAATGATCTTCAAGCCATCTCATCATTTTGGTAATTTTTACCTATACTATAAATCAAGTCAACAAATTATGGATAAATCCCATAAGTAGTTTTGATATACATTATATAAAAATAGTTTATATTTATGTACTAGTACGCTTTTATTATTCTCATTGACTTGGTTTGTATTCTTATGTGTGAATTTTATATATACTAAATATCGTGAATTGTTTCACGATACATCTTAGTGAACAAAACAATAAAAGGAATACATTATTATCCAATCTAATTAAAATTTTATCATTAACATCACATTTACCTATTGACATTTCATGAGCTTTTAGTTACAATGATCATTTGCAATTAAGGTCTTTTTCAAGACAATGGCTCCCTTTTTAGTAGTTTTTCATAGTCTAACTTATTTTATCATTAAAAAGAATCTCATACAACTTAATAAAGAGAATTATTATTATCAAAATAAGATGTCCTATTAATGCCTCTATAAATGTCACGACAATAGAACAGACTATTAGCTACTTTTTTTTAGTGACCAAAAAGAAATCATTTCTAAATGTCAATTTTTGGTGATGATTTCCAAATTGGCTAAAAAAAGTTGCAACTTTGACAACTTCACATAAAATCATCGCTCAATCAGTTTCTTTTGTGACGATTTACTTGAGTCATCATGAAAAGTTGTCAATTTGAGGATGATTTGAGTGTTTAGTCCTCAAAGGTCAAGCATGTTGCGACAATAAATTAAACATTTGCAAAATCACAAACTTTTTGTGACGCAATATTTTGTTCATCACTAAAAACCTACATTAAATTTAATTTGATAAATTTGTAATGGTAAATGTGTTTAATAATCCTAAGGTTAATTATAATTGACATTTTATAATTTATTTTCATATTTTTTATTTACCTTCTTTATAAATTTGTTTAAATATATAGTTAATGCATTAAAACTCTCTAAATTATCCTTTTGATATAAAAGATGAACATACCTAAAACTTTAATATTAATAAGATAAAATAATAAATTTAAGTTGATACTATTCTTAATCATTAAATTTATTAACAATAAAATAATAATACATAAAATATTGAAAATGACAAGCAATATGATATAATGATATATGCAGGTAAGTAGTACAAGATTTTAATTAGAAGTTTAACAATTCTTACAAACATACAACAATAAAAAAATAACAATAACAACTCCCAGTATAAATCTGGTTAATACATAGGGTCTGGGAACATCTAATACTACATAGCCTGTAAACCATAGGGTCTGGGAACATCTAATACTACATAGCCTGTAACATCCTGTTATCCCATGTTAGGGGCTAGAACCTTAGAATAGTACATATGAGAGTTTATTGAGAAGTTTCATGCTCATGCGTAATATAACATACACAAACACGTGAATATTGATTTTTGCATATTAAAATGATTGTACATGCATTAATTGACATATTCCAAGTATAATTGAATTATAAATGTGATTATATTAAGAATTGTGGGTTTTATGCATTAAAGATTGATATGGAGTGTATATGTATTGATTTGGAAATTTTGGTGAAATTTTGGAAAATTTTTGAAATTATGAGTATTTTTGGACTAGGAAAAATGCTAAGTGGCAATTCAATTGATAAATGGTAGTACAAATAAGAGTCATATGATAGTGAAAATTTTTTATAAATGACTTTGGAATTATTGACAAGTGTCACTTGCTAAGCCAAGTCTTAAGGCGCACGTTTCTTTTAACTTGGAAGACCAAGTTAAGTGTTTTTATTCTTGCTTTCTTCATCTTCTTCGTGGCTTTCTCTTCTTCTTCACAATTGTGATTCACCATGCCTTCATCAATATTACACCTTGCTTCCATTTATCAATTGGTACTTCCATCTTGTTGTCTCTTCCATTTGCCACCAAAAAAACCTAACCTAATCCACCTTCAAGATGATGTACATGGATTGCATGAGAGTTGGGGGTTCTTGGTGTTTTTGAAGAATTTGGAGTTTTAACAAGTAAGTATCATGTTAATTCTCATGAGTGGTAGCAATATGAAACAAATACCGTGTTTAATTGATATTACATGATCATGAGAAAAGAGGTTATTATACATATCCATCGTGGATGAAGGATGAAAATATTGATTTTTTGTTTGTGTGTTTTGATTATCAATATTTCATAAGATGGTGTTGAAGTGATTTTTTAGTTTGAAAAATCATTGAAAATATGTATAAAAATAGTGCAAAAGTTTTATGGAGAAATGATAAGTGTATGCTTTGTTTTGTTATTGGTATACATATATATTGTTTTCACTGTTATTATTTGAAATTTCTTTGGGTGTTTTAGAGATGAATTAAAATGAGGATAGAGTTAAGGAAAACAAAGAGTAATGTGATGTTGTGCTATAAAAAGTATCAAGATGATAGAAAGATGTGGGATGAAGGTGGTAAAGAAAATGAAGAAACGTAGAAAAATGAAAAAGTGTAAAAAACATGATGAAGATGCATGAGTGATAGGTTCTGTTTTTAATATTTATGAACAATCATAGATTTTGATTTGTTTGTTTATCAATAATTTGAGTTTAATGGAAGTCGAAATGAAGAGAAAAGAATGGAGACATAGATTAGAAATGTTGGATTTAGCAAAAGAGAGAAAGAAGAAAAGAAATTTTGCAGTTTCATATGAATGAGAAGTTGCATGACCTTAAGCACAATCGTGACAATTTGGAGAGATTTAGAAAAGCACGATCATGCATAAGCACAATCATGAATTTGGTGATGCATCTCGTAGTGCGTGATAATGCACAAGCATGATCGTGACATTGCATTATCAACTGGGATTGCACGATCATGGCAATCAAAACAGACTGAAAGTTGACATCTTCAAACATCCTTTATTCTTTTGGTTATAACTTCTTCTCCCGACCTCCAAATGACGTGATATTTGAACTAAAAAACTCCACACACATTGTTTTTCCTCTCCACTAAAATTTATGGTCATCTGAATTTATTAGGAAAGGATTGATCAATGAGTTCAGGATGAAAATGTTGAAATGTGTTAGAATATTCTTAAATGAGCATTTCTAATGAATAGTCACCAATATTTTGTCCATATCTTGATCTATATATTTTCAACTGGAATTATTTTTGATTTAGATTAAACGAAATTTTGTCTCTAAGAATTCCAAATTTTGGCTTGAAGTTGAGTACAGAGTACTGTTGTAGTTTAAGAATAATCTGAAGTATTTTAAGTATAAATTTTGGAATATTGAATCAAATTGTATGGTCTTGGTTTCATTATAAACTTAATACATAGGAAAACAATTTTATATAAGAAAGTGGTGCCAAATTAACTGCATTTTCCTTGTCAAAATGATCATGCAAAGTTGACCCGAAAGTTTATTTTTAGAAAAATCTAGAATGATCAATTGAGTTATGAAATTAGATTCAAATTATTTTATTGAGGTGCAAACCCTAAGTAAAAATTATACTTATGTGATTTTTTATATATGAATGATTATGTGATGAGGATAATGGAAAGATACCTGGGATTATCATTAAACATGCATTGTACATAATCTATAGACATATGTGCATAAATGAGTACTTATATAATTGTGCAAGTTTGTTATATGTGTAAATGTATATTGTATGATATAGAGGAGCATTTAGAGCATCCATATCCAAAAGTTGCTGGGACTTCGAGGCAATAGCTTTCTGGAGCAAACTGTGAGTAACTTAGATGATCTCACTTAATTATTTGTTTGTTTTAAATTATGTTCAGAATTATCTTTAAATGCGAACTTGATTATGTTGATTCTGAACATTGAATGTCCGAGGCGTTTGATGCATGAATGAAATATATTAGAAGTATTCCTTGTATGTGAATTTGATGAAATATATGATTTCTTAACAATTTTTTGAATGTCGGAAAAAGTTCCAATGACAAATATGTATAGTGAATGTTAAGTGATTATGTAAGTGAAAGAAAGTGACTGAGTGAATATATTCATGTGATGCATTTCATTACATGAATGCATGATTAGATAATGAAAGTTGTGACCTGATTAGCTACCGAAAATGAGCTTAAGCTCAAAATGTGATTAGGAGCCAAAGGCTCACTATGTTTAATAAGCCCTACATTAATATGTGATAATCGAAAGTGAGTCTCATGAGCATTGCATAATCATTTAATGTGTGTGTTTGAATGATTGAAATGTATTATCGACTTGTATTTGAATGCTTAAGTGAAAAGTGATGCTACTTGATAAATGAAAAGATGTGAATGACATTGTACATATTTAGTAGATATTGTAAAGCTACAATGTACATTCAGTTTTTATAAAATGAAATGAGGAATTCAGTTGGTTTTTAAATATTGTGTCTTTCTTCATGATGTCTTATAAGAGAATATCAATGATGATGCCATGTTTAAGTGATTGTCGTGACTGCTCTAACATGCCATTATTATAGGTTATTTACTGGAATGTCTTCAGAGTGTTCCGGTATATATTCTATTTTAGTGGGGTGTTACATAGCCTTACCCTTAACTAATAGAGAGGTTGTTTACAAAATTCTTACATACATAATAATAAATAAAGTTTCACGTTGATTCCATCGGAAAGGAAATGAAATAATTAATTTTTTGGATTCCAAGTGACATGAGAGTTTGTAAACGTAAATGAATTCCCTATGTTTGGATTTTTATGAAGGGTTATTGTACGTTTGAAGTCATCAATTAAAAAAGTCACAGATCTTCCCTCAAGTGTTGGGTTGTTAGCACCTTCTTCTAACAAATTCTTGGCTATAGCTAAATTAGTAGGAGATATAGTGAACAAATCCTCAAATGTACTATAGATCATTAAATTAGATGTACTACCAATATGATGCGTTTCACCTAAGACAAAATTAGTATAGAACTTAGATAGCTAGTTAAGTCAAACCAATATGGAACACATGCATACCTAATTGAACAGACAAAGTAATTGGAATCGATGATTGCTCCAAAATAACCAATTTTCTTAATCCTTTACGTACCATCGTGACATCTCCACCACGTCCATTTCCATCTATTTTCATTTGAAGATTTAAGAAAGCTTAACATAACACATAGTATAGACAATCAAATGTTCATATGTATAATAGCTTCATAACAAAAAATGAGGTACAGATAATAAAGGAAGAGAGGTAGTTTAGATGAAACTAAAAACCTTAAAGAAGAAGATCGACTATGGAAGGAAAGGGGTGATTAGTGTTTGATGAGGAGATTCGTTCTGCATTGATGTTCTTTATTAAGGAGAATTTTGTCATATTCCTCCCAGCGGAGCTCATTTCCACCATCTGAAACTAATCGCCACATCGACCTTCCTATATGAATTAATGTTAATAGTTATATTCTGAAAAGTCAATTTAGAATAAAATTCATTTTTTTCAATTGAATTCTTGATGATAAGTCAAATTACTACAGTTCACTAGTTATACATCTTCTATCTACCTATTGAGATGTCTAAAAAGTAGTAGCTTAGGAGTTATTAGAAAGATGAAACAAGTTGAAATTTGCAAGATAAATAAAAGTTTTTCAAGGAAGATTGTTTAATATTATGAGAGTACTCAATTACCCTCATTAAAATGAAAGTAAAATTGGGTAAAATGAAAATAGATCTTGTATTATTTTCTTTTAATATTTTTGTAAAACTGATAATTCATGTTCTCCAGCTTTTGGTAATCCTATTAGTGAGCATTAATTTATACAATCTTGAATCACCTTTGAAAATTAAGGTACTGGTCACTACCAAAACTTTTCATTGACATGAATGCTTTGCTTTACTATGCTACAACTAGTAGATATGTAAATGACTTCCATTGCAATATTTTTTCTTGGATAGTGTGTTGATCAATAAAATAATTATTACATAAATTGAAAATATCATAGTTATAAATTTAAATGTTTCTTGAAATTAGATATATTATATAAATATAAATGCTTGTTGGAATATTTTAATGTAAAAGAGAGAACTAAGTTAAGAATATTAATTATGCTTTATTCCTATTATATGTTAGTCTTAGGGAAAATTATCAAAGTGATCATTAAAGTAGTGCAAAAAACAACAGAGGCTTCTCATGATTTTAGTGACAAAGTCCACATTACTAGCTTGGCTCTAAGATGGGAACAACTTTATAAGTGTCTCTAACAGAACTTTCATCAAACACTTGATAGTATAAAAAATCATCCCTAACTAATAATAAAAATGCAAAAAAATGAACCCATTATGGACCAACATCAACCCATTCTATCATAATGAAGCATAGCGGTCACAATTTATGCAGACAATCAAAACCACATCACAAAAAATAGAGGGACAAAGAAGAACACTAAAGCACATCACAACAACCCAAAGAATGAAAGGAGAATAGAAAAACAATACATATGGTGTTGGATCGGAAAAAGAAAGCATGCTTAGTTTGGAGAAACGATAGATTTCAAAACTTTTTAAGAAATCATCTTGCAGCGGAAGCAATATATCCAAATCAACATGCTAATCCATATGTGATATGGTATAAGGATAATAAAACCAAGAATAAGATAAAAGGAATTACCGACTCCTTCGCTACAGCTTTAAATCCTCGTTGCGCTATCCTCTCCTTCTTATATCCAAATCCTTTGCCTTTGAGTCTTTTCCTTTAGCAATCTATCTTCTTCCTTGTTGTAGTATCCTCAACCAATTAGATTTACCACTTGTTCTTCAAGGACAACTAGGTTAACAAAATCCTTTGGTGGGAAAGGAGAAGAAATATTTGGAGGAGATTTTCTTAGAAGAAGAAGAACCAAAATTGAAACTCTTTCAATTCTTTCACTTAGGAATTTCGGTTTTACCTTGCATGAAAGGAGAGAATGTCTAAAACCATGCAAAACCCTTTCTTACATCTCAATTTCGAAATATGCATCAATGGAAAAAGTGAGAGGCATCCAATGCATCACTTACATTAATCACTCATCAAATAGCCAATAAATGAGACTTACTTCATTTATCTTTAAAATGGCTATTTGAAAAGACCATAACCTATAATTGAATACCCATTTCGGTTTTGGCAAGAAGAAAGAAGGAAGATGGTCCATCTAATGCACATCTTTCATCTTTAATCTAATGAATGCAAATAGGTTACATGCCAACATTAAAAGCCAACCATTAAACCATTTAATGGTAAGTTCATAACTCCATTTAATAATGATGAACCATAATAAAGACCATCTTTATTTAGTATTTTAATGTCAAATGTGGTTACACATCTAACCTAACACAATTTCGAAATTTCTTCTTCTCCATTTAAAAAATTGTTTTAATATAATTAATCTAATCAATTACATTAAACCAAAACAAGCCCATTTCTAAATGAACATATGGGCTTCCAATTAACCATTAATTAGTATAAGCCCATCATTCAATTATGGACTTCTAAAGCCTCCAAACTACTTCTTACTTAGCTTGATAACCTTCCTTAAAGCCAAGTGGGGAATCTTATTGGACTTTGATAATTCAAGCTCCAATAAGCCCAGAAATAATTCAATCTCATTGGAATTAATTCTAGCTTATTAACTAAATGTCATTCCACTAAAGACAATTAGCTGAACTCTTGAATTATTAAATATTATGAGAATATGTCCAATTTCAAACCCTATTTAGAACCTTATTATAGCCATCCGCACAATAAAGGGTAAAATTACCGTTTTTCCCTTATGTTGGTTTTTCCTTCTAGATCTCTCATTTTACTTTATATGGTGATTAACACATAAGATCTCATCTTAGTGTTAAGACTTGATGGGTAGCTAGTCCATCAAACTACTGGTGCCAGTTTAATCACCAAATCTCCTTAAAACATCTAGAAGAGATGATAACACTATAAACTCTTTATTTGAGTGAATGTTCACGATACATGTTTCAATTAATAATTCCAACATGCGCATAATTGGATTAATACCTGTAAAAATCCATTCGATCATATCAAGAATTATAATGAACACATATGAGTTCACCACTCATCAAGATTGTGGTTCATAATAAGCGAATGCTTAAGTTGTATGTTTTAAGATTAAAGTAACGCCCACTTTATTCTTGAAAACATACTTAATTCCAGATTCATTTAATAGTGCCATTATCGATAGTCTACTACTATCATGATATGAAACTCATCATTCCCTTTAAGTAAACTCCTTTACTTATATGGAGATAAATCGCAACACTACAGTCTAAACCATAATCAAACGACCAACTTGATTATTCAACTGTGAATCAATTAATTCAAATTCTAATAATATACATGTTTCCCATACATCTCTATGTATATGTATATTACTTACAAATGAATCTTGGTACCTTATGACCAGATATATAATGCTCATACAGATAAAACCAAACTCTTTTGTTTTATTAATAATAAATATTTTCATTACAAAACTGTAACTGAAGAAGATAAAGTTACATATAAATACACTTGCTTTCCAGGGCACTATATTTACATAACTCCAACATATGGTGGATGACTTGCTTGGATGGATAAACAATCAAAGATGACCACAACAAAAGATGAAGATTCACCACCCTTGAGGCTTCTTTAACAATTGCCAAAACCATAGGGAGAATATTGAGTCATATAATTTGCATATATTTTGGACTTAATTTTCGTTAAGGGTGGAAATTATTATCCGAAATTGATGAAATTGCTTATTGATTGTGTACAGATGGTTTTCAGCATTCTAAAGATGAAAAAGGATCAAAAAGATGCAAAAGAAGGAAAGAAATCCAAAATTTCCAATCTGGCAAAAATTCAGAGATTAGGCGTGGGCACGCCTAAGGATGGAATATGAAGTTTGCAGAAATTCCAGAATAGGATCCAATTAAAACACAATCTTTAAAGATTCTTTTTCCCCCTGTCCAAGAAGTCTTCCACCGAAATTAGAAGTACACTTAATCTGGACAAAATCAAGAGAAGACAAGGAGGAGATTCACATCAAATAGGAAGATGGGGTGATTGTCGTATATATACACATGTGTTAGGGTAAAAGCGGGGATCGAATATTTTCTTTTTGGTTGCCGCACCTTCAGTTTTTCTGGCTTTTCTGGTTCACGTTTTCTGCACTTTTCAAGTAGTGTTATCATAGGTTTAGGTTAAGAATTAGGCTGCTGCACCTTATTACTTTTTTTGTTCATGTTTTCTGCGCTTTTTAGGTAGGATTTTCGTAGCTTTCTTTTAAAGAACCAGGTATGGAGATGTATGGATTTATTATTTCTTTTGATTTTTATTCAAGTATGAGTAGCTATTTTTTTTTATCTTGGTTGAGGGATCCATGTTACATGTTATTATGGTGAGATAATTCAGATATGTTTTATGATTGCTGATGAACATTGGATATTTTCCAATCTGTCTTTTTAATTGAATTTGATAGTTTCTAGGTGCGCAACTAGAGATTAATTGATTCAAACGCTAGGTTAACGGAATCTGACGTTAAATTTCAGTAACCATAAGTAGCAATTAGGATTAACCTCTCTATGTTAGAGCCGGAAAATTCTAAGGAAATATCCATTTGATCGATTACATGTCGTACATGTTTATCACTTGTCATTAGTTCTTGATTCTTAATGCTATTAATCAATTTTACCTATGATCGTATCTAGGTTATTGCTTAATAAGATTGCTAGGATACATGTTCCTAGGCATTACCTTTAAGAGAAACTTCACCCAATGAATGTTCATTAATAATTGCAATTTTATGTCAAGGATCCATAATAGCATGGTAACATCGGTGACCGAAACCAAAGTATTTTCTTATTGATTTTTCGGATTAAATTATTTATTTCAATCTGCGATTTTTCTTTGCAATTTTTATTGTTATTGTTGTGAGTGAACAACAAAACCCCCATTTCTTATTTTCATTATTTGTGATGTTTGAATTCGTAATTCCATAATCGGAAAATTCTTCGTGGGAACGATATCCGCTTGCCGCTGTTACATTAATTTGTTTTAACGGAAGTGAAACCTTTTATATTTGGTTGCAGGCAACAGCATCACCAAATTTTGGCACCGTTGCCGGCAAATTTTGACGGTTTATGTACGTGATGCGTTCAAACCAATCAAATAATTTACAGTTCAATCCTGAGATTGAAAAGATAGAAAAAAGACTACGAAAATAGACCAAATAGCGAAAAGAGACGCAAAAGATGGATAGGATAGCTGCCAACCTCACTCTTCGCGAATTAGCTGTGCCAACTGACACGCAACAACCCCACTGCATCAATTTTCTAAATTTAGATGATAATAATACTTTTGAATTAAAATATGGACTGATTCACTTATTGCCTATTTTCAGGGGTCTATCGAGAGAAGATTCATACAAGCACTTGAAGGAATTTGACGTAGTTTGTATGGGTATGAAACCGACTAATGTGACAGAAGAACATATTAAGCTGAGAGCTTTTCCGTTTTCTCTTAAAGATGATGCGCAAGATTGGCTATACTAGTCAGCGGGAGAGAACGTGCAAACGTGGGCTGAGATGAAGAGACTTTTCTTCGAAAAATATTTTCCAGCATCGAGAGCAACCAATATTCGGAAGGAGATTTGCAGAATTCGCCAATATACGGGAGAAACACTCTACGAATATTGGGAAAGATTTAAGAAATTATGCGCTAGTTGTCCACACCACCAGATAACCGAGCATTTATTAATTCAATATTTTTATGAGGGACTTTTTCTTTCTGATAGGAGCATGATTGACGCTGCAAGTGGTGGTGCTTTAATCGACAAAACGCCAGCGGCTGCTAGAGAATTGATCGCAAACATGGCTTCCAACACGCAACAATTCGGAATCCGTACAGGGCATGGGTCAAAGGGCATGAATTAAGTTAGTGTGACCTCGTTGGAAAAGAGATTGGATGACCTCACATCATTGGTGCGACAGTTAGCGGTCACGAGAAAAGAAGAAGCTAAGGTATGTGGTATATGCTCAATGTTGGGATATTATATTAATTCATGTCCAATTTTGCAGGAAGGCAATGTGGAACAGGTGAATGCCGTAGGTGGATTTAATGGCCCAAATCAGAGGAAGTACGACCCGTTCTCCAATACTTATAATCCGGGTTGGCGCGATCATCCGAACTTGAGATATGGGAATCCTCAAGGGCAACAATCATCCACAAATTTTCAGCCATATAGACCACCATACGTGTCGCGTTAGAATCCAAATATGATGTCAACTGCTGAAGGTAAGTCTTCTTTGGAAGATATGTTACAAACTTTGACCACTAACACTTTAACGTTTCAGCGAAATACGGAAGCAAGTATTCGAAATTTGGAAAATCAACATAGGAATTTGGAAACTCAACATAGGAATTTTGAGAATCAGTTAAGTCAAATTGTAGCTACTGTCAACCGACTAGAAGCGCAAAATTCTGGTAATTTTCTAGCACAACCAGAGATAAATCCTAGACAAAGCGCAAAGGCTATCACATTGCGGAGTGGTAAAGAATTACCGGAATCAATTCCAAAAACTTCCAAACGAGAAGTAGAGGAAGAAATCATGCACTTACCTGAAGAGACGTAGAAAGTCGTGCTAAACAAGGTACTCCCACCTCCTTTTCCAAGTCGATTAGCAAAAGCGAAGAAGGAAGAGCAAGAAAAGGAGATTTTGGAAACTTTCCGAAAGGTCCAGGTAAATATTCCTCTTCTTGATGCAATTAAACAAATTTCGAGATATGCTAAATTCCTTAAGGAGCTCTGTACGTCAAAGAGGAAATTGAAATCCGATGAGAAGATTCAATTAGGCGAAAACGTTTCAGCCATCTTGCAAAAGAAAAAGCTTCCACCGAAATGCTAAGATCTAGGTATGTTTACTATCCCGTGCCAAATTGGTAATTTGCGAATTGAAAGAGCTATGTTGGATTTAGGTGCATCCATTAATGTCATGCCATATGATGTGCATAAATCTCTGAATGTTGGACCTCTTAAAGAAACTAACATAGGAATTCAATTAGCGGATCGATCAAACGCTTACTCGAAAGGTATGTTAGAGGACATATTGGTTCAAGTGGGAAATATGCTTTTTTTGGCTGATTTTTATATTTTACAGATGGGCATAGATGACACAACCTCCTCCACTCCGATTTTATTCAGAAGGCCATTTTTTAAAACAACTAGGACCAAAATAGATGTTCATGATGGATCTTTAACTATAGAATTCGATGGTGACTTAATTAAATTCTATATTTATAACACCATGAAAATTCCAGATGATGAGCAATCTGTTGTCTCTGTAGATTTCATTGATACATGGATGCAGGAAACTTGGAGTTTGGAAATCATAGATGACGTGGAATTAGTGGAGAGTGCACCAATTGGGCATGGGTGTGAAGAATCTGCAACAATTGAAGGCAGCAAGTAGAATGCGTTATGTTCACAAGGGGATGAGGAGTTTGCGCCATTTGGAGACTTAAGGGAGAACGTAAATAACACACAACATTGGCCAGCCAAGGAGCAATTCACGTTATCTAGAGAATTTAAGGCAGAAACGTCATAGTGGAATGGGAATGAGGATTCGGTGGTGCTTGATAACAAGGAGGAAGCATTATTTCACAATATAAAGGAGATCGAACCATCATCCCTCCAACAGCTCACATCCGTGGACACATCCCAAGGAGTAGACAAGTTGCTGCCATCATTGATTAGTCCACCATCAGTAGAATTAAAAAGCTTGCCTAGTCATCTTAAATACATCTTTTTAGGTGAGAAAAATACATTGCCTTTGATTATTTCTAATCAACTTTCAGATGTGCAGGAAAGCCAGCTTATCAATGTTTTGAAGGCGCATAAAGAATCTTTCGATTGGACAATAGCTGATTTGAAGGGAATCAATCCCACCATATGCATGCACCAAATTTTGATGGAAGACGAGGCGAGAGAGGTAAGGCAACCGCAACGTCGTCTAAACCCACCCATGATGGAAGTGGTAAAGAAAGAAATTTTAAAGCTTCTTGACACAGGCATAATTTATCCAATTTCGGATGGTAAGTGGGTAAGTCCGGTACAGGTCGTACCAAAGAAAACTGGTGTTACGATAATTGAAAGCAACAATGGTGAGTTAATTCCGACTCGTGTTCAAAATGGTTGGAGAGTATGCATAGATTATAGGAAGTTTAATTCAGTTACTAGAAAAGATCACTTTTCGCTTCCTTTTATTGATCAAATGTTTGATAGACTCATTGGAAATCTCACTATTGTTGTTTAGATGGTTATTTAGGATATCATCAGATTTTGGTAGCACCAAAGGATCAGGAAAAGATGACCTTCACATGCCCATTTGGTACATTCGCCTACCGACAAATGCCATTCAGACTGTGCAACGCACCAGTGACATTCCAACGGTGTGTGGTAAGTATTTTCTCAAATCTTGTGAAAAATTGCATGGAAATTTTTATGGAAGACTTCATGGTATATGGGGAATCTTTTGAAGCATGCATTATTAACCTTGAAAAAGTGCTCAAACGTTGCATCAAAACTAATCTGGTCTTAAATTACAAAAAGTGTCACTTTATGGTTAATCGAGGCATTATTTTAGGCCATACCATGTCGTCAAAAGGAATTGAAGTCGATAAAGCCAAGATAGATGTTATTCGCTCTTTGTCTTACCCCGCGAATGTGTGGAAAGTTCATTCTTTTCTTGGCCATGCAAGTTTTTATCAATGATTTATCAAGGACTTCTCCAAAATTGCACAACCTATGTGCCAATTATTTCAAAAAGTTGTGAAATTCGACTTTGACGAGCAATGCCAAAATGCGTTCAATGAGCTAAAGGAGTGTCTCACTACAGCACCAATCATTCAGCCACCACATTGGGACGTACCTTTTGAATTGATGTGCGACGCATCAGATTATGTCGTAGGCGTTGTGATGGGACAAAAAGTGGATAAGGTACCTCATGTTATTTATTATGCTTCTATGACACTTAATGATGCCCAAAAAAATTATTCCACAACGAAGAAGTAGTTTTTAGCGGTTGTCTTTAGATTGGAAAAGTTTCGGTCATATCTGTTGGGGACCAAGGTGATCATCTACTCCGACCATGCAGCGCTACGGTATCTAGTGAATAAGAAAGAAGCCAAGCCAATATTGATTCGATGGATATTACTGCTTCAAGAATTCGACGTGGAACTTCACGACAAGAGAGGAGTAGAGAACCTGGTAGCTGATCACTTAAGCCGGATTTCATCAAATACCACGCCTGATGTCCTTCATGACAAATTTCAGGATGAGAGCCTTTTCGCAGTTCAACAGGTAACCCCTTGGTATGCGGACATAGTAAACTTCTTAGTAACTAAGTCTTTACCTAATCATCTGTCTAGAGCTGAAAAAGATAAAATCAAGCGAAAGGCTAAGTATTATGTGTGGGATGAACCTCACTTATGGAAAATTTGTGCTGATCAGATTGTTAGGAGATGCGTCACAGATGATGAAATTTCATCTATTTTACAATTTTGTCATTCATCTGTGTGTGGAGGACATTTTGGTCCCAAACGAACTGCTCGAAAAATTTTAGAATGTGGATTGTTTTGGCCTAAGTTATTTTATGACTCTTACATGTTTTGCAAGTCTTGTGATCGTTGTCAAAGAACAAGTAACTTGGGGTCCAAGAATCAAATTCCATTGACGAACATTCTGGTATGTGAGATTTTTTATGTTTGGGGAATAGACTTTATGGGTCCGTTCCCTTCCTCGTTTGGTAAGAATTACATCCTATTGGCGGTAGACTATTTTTCTAAATAGGATGAAGCTAAGGATACTATATCTGATGATGCTAAAACGGTAATTGATTTTGTTAAATCAAATATTTTTGTCAGGTTTGGAATGCCTCGAGACATCATTAGCGACCGAGGAACACATTTTTGCAACAAGATTTTCAAAGCACTGATGAAAAGATGTGGTATTACGCACCGAATCTCTACCACCTACCATCAGTAAACCAGTGGGCAGGCTGAAGTATCCAACAGGGAAATCAAGTCCATACTAGAAAAAGTGGTAAACCCAAACCGAAAAGATTGGAGTCTTCGACTGGATGACGCTTTATGGGCCTACTGGACTTCATAAAAAACTCCTATAGGTTTGTCGCCTTACAGGTTAGTTTTCGGTAAGTCTTGTCATTTACTTGTGGAAATTGAACATCGAGCTTATTGGGCCATGAAGCAATTGAACATGGATCAATTGGAGGTAAGCACTAGCAGGAAATTGCAATTGCAAGAATTAGAGGAGATTCGGAATGAGGCGTATGAAAATTCAAAATTTTACAAGGAAAAAACTAAGGTTTTTCATGATAGAATGATTTCTAGGAAACAGTTTTCCATTAGACAAAAAGTTCTTCTTTATCATTCAAAGCTTAAGTTATTCCCAGGAAAATTACGATCTCGTTGGCTTGGCCCTTTTATTATTACTAACGTTTTTCCTCATGGTGCGGTAGAAATTCAGAGCATTGATACTTCTAAAGTTTTCAAGGTCAACAGACACCGTCTCAAGCCATATTATGAAAATTTTCCAATTGAACAGGTTGATGAAATCATGTTGGCACAGCCAACCTATCTCTAAATTAGTAAGTTATGGCATAGGTCCAACTAACGAATTTAAAGAAGCATGTTCGGGGCAACCCGTAAAGTGTTCAGGTTTATAGTTTTTTTTAACTCCATCATAGTTTTATTTTCATCCAAAATTTTCCCAGATTTATCTTTTCCCCTTTTATTGTTTTCGATTCTTCTTCCTTCTTCCTTCCCTTAGCCCCTTAGATTCCCAACTCCCATTCATGTAAATCCCCCAATTTCAGTACCAAAATCAACCCATTCTTCCCTTCTGTCGATTTTCTTTCACCTATCAAATTCCCTATTGTCATTCAAGAATCCTCTCCTTCCATCAAATACCCATTCACGGCAACCCATTCATCTTACCCAATTGATTTCACAACACTCATTCCCTTAATATGTCACCATTGTTACTCAGCCTGCCTATCCCTAATTTTCGTCACAAATCCCACGTTATTCCCATTTGTTTTCAACCTGACCCACTTCGTGCCCTTCTTTCCACTATCGATAATCAACTTCACTCTCCTTCAGTCCACAAATTCTAGCTTGTCTTTCACATTCAAGAAAATTTTCTCTCCCACTCTCCACCGACGTTAATCCCCTTCTGTTATTTTTGTGATTATTTCCCCTTGATTTTACAGGTCATTCTTCATAGATTGGGACAATGCCCAGGACTAAAAATCAAGCACGCAGGGTTGTCGATGTTGAACCAACGCCCATCCACCCCACCCCAAGAACACGTCTTCGGTCCCAAAGAGGCAAGGAGGTGGAATCCCGAACTCGATTGAACATTCGAACTGACAGTTGCACTTCCTTCGTTTTACCTTAAGATACCGCAAAGTTTGAACTTCTCCAGCAACAACAGATCTGTCCCTAGCCATTGGATATAAACTGTCTTTGCCGGATGGGGATTGTGGATCATAGGCACAGTCGCCTCGCTTTCACACTTCCAGGGCCGACTACCTTCCCAAGCACACGAACTTCCACAGGACGACATCGGATACCACCAGTGACACCTAGCTCACATTCTCATCAACCTACCGGCTTAGATGCTCGCCTTAGTCGACTTGAAAGAACAATGAACCTCTTGGAGAACAACTTGATGGCCTATTGGGAGACCGAAGGCTTTCAACCACCACACCCGCCAACACCGTGATCTTGACACCTCCAAACAGAGAAGCTTTATTTACCTCTTTTCCTTTATTTTTTTGCTTCTTTAACATTGTGGACAATGTTGGTTTAGTTGTGGGGGAGGAATTGCAAATTTTGATTTGGCCAATTTTTTTCGATTTTTGTGCTTATTGTTGGTTTTTGCGGCTGTGTTTGTCGACTTTTGTATATGGAGTTGCATGTTAACCTATAAAACTTGATCATAGTAGTTTGGATGAGATTGGGAGTATACATGAAGTTGATTTGGGCTGAGTAAGTTTTGAGATGGAACATGTTGATTGATTGCAATAACTGGGCTCATAAGACTTAGTCAAAATTCTGACATTAGAGTAAGGAAGTAAATCACGGAATTAAAGTGAATTCTTAACATCAACCTATGAGTGAACTTTGATCCAAAATGACATCATCTTTATGTCATATTATTTGTTTGAATGGTGTGATGCTCCTCTAGTTATGTTGCCTTCAGAACTTGCATGAAACCGGTTTTAATTTGTTTGATCACAAGGGACTTAGAAGTGATTAAGGTCATCTTTGTTTTAAAACCCTTTGGCTTAAAAATTGACCCACCTAATATTTTCCCTTTGTAAACATTTTTTAGCCTTATCCTTGTTCTTCAATTAATCACCTTATATGAAAAACTCGAATACCCCATTAGCTGTTTCCCTTCACAAGTTGAATGAAGTATTGAGTAAATTGGGACTTTTGTTATACATCATGTTCTGAGATACTTTCATAGTGCATCTACCTATGTGCTTATCATTGTCTTGTGTTGTCATTATTTTCCCTTGTTTTCAGCATTATTCGGAAAAAAAAAACAAAACAAAAAAAAAGAGAAAAAAAATTAAAAACCTAAAAAAAGAATAAAGAAAGAATAAAGCATAGTGACTTGAGTTAGTATGAGTAGTGGTGGTCCTTTTCATTCAACTTTATCTCAGAATTTTTGTTTACTTATCCCTTTTACTTGATGTTTTATGAATGCTTGTGTTGAAACACTTGTCATATTTTTACCTCACCTATGAACCTAGCCCCACTACAACCCTTGATAAAGTCCTTATGATCTATGAGCCCATTTGATTTGAATGAATGATAATCGGTGAAATTGCAAGCCTATGGTAGTGCAACATGATAGAGTGAGATTTGAGAGAAACACCTTACCCACAAACACTTGAGTGTAAGAGCGAAATCCGTAAGAAGAATTCATTTTGATTTCATGTTTGCTTTTGAACAAAGATGCAGTATTTTGACTTTGCTTATTTGCATTGGTGAAAGGTGATTTTGATATGTGTTACAATTTGAATCTTACTAGCTCAAGTTGATGGATTGTGTGCACTTGATTTTTGAACGATGAATTGGTAAAGTGTAGTAGTTTGGCATGTTTGCTCGAGGGCGAGCAAGGGTTCGGTGTGGGAGAATTTGTTAAGTCATATAATTTGCATATATTTTGGACTTAATTTTTGTTAAGGGTGGAAATTATTATCCGAAATTGATGAAATTGTTTATTGATTGTGTATAGATGGTTTTCAACATTCTAAAGATGAAAAAGGATTAAAAAGATGCAAAAGAAGGAAAGAAATCCGAAATTTCCAATCTGACCAAAATTCAGAGATTAGGCGTGGGCACGCTTAAGGATGGAATCTGAAGTCTACAGAAATTCCAGAATAGGAGTCCAATTAAAACACAATCTTTAAAGATTCTCTTGCCCTCTTTTCAAGAAGTCTTCCACCGAAATTAGAAGTACACTTAATCTGGACAAAATCAAGAGAAGACAAGAAGGAGATTCACATCAAATAGGAAGATGGGGTGATTGTCATATATATACACATGTGTTAGGGCAAAAGGGCGGATCGAGTATTTTCTTTTTGGCTGCCGCACCTTCAATTTTTCTGGCTTTTCTGGTTCATGTTTTCTGCATTTTTCAAGTAGTGTTATCGTAGGTTTAGGTTAAGAATTAGGTTACCGCAGCTTATTATTTTTCTTGTTCACGTTTTCTGCACTTTTTAGATAGGATTTTTGTAGCTTTCTTTTAAAGAACCAGGTATGGAGACGTATGGATTTATTATTTCTTTTGATTTTAATTCAAGTATGAGTAGCTAAATTTTTTTATCTTGGTTGAGGGATCCATGTTACATGTTATTATGGTGAGATAATTCAGATATGTTTAATGATTGTTGATGAACATTGGGTATTTTCAGATCTGTCTTTTTAATTGAATTTGATAGTTTCTAGGTGCGCAACTAGAGATTAATTGATTCAAACGCTAGGTTAACAGAATCTGACGTTCAATTTCGGTAACCATAAGTAGCAATTAGGATTAACCTCTCTACGTTAGAGTCAGAAAATTCGAAGGAAATATCTACTTGATCGATTACATGTCGTACATGTTTATCACTTATCATTGGTTCTTGATTCTTAATGCTATTAATCAATTTTACCTATAATCTTATCTAGGTTATTGTTTAATAAGATTGCTAGGATACATGTTCCTAGACATTACCTTTAAGAGAAACTTCACCTAATGAATGTTCATTAATAATTGCAATTTTATGTCAAGGATCCATAATAGCATGGTAACATCGGTGACCGAAACCAAGGTATTTTCTCATTGATTTCTCGGATTAAATTTTGCGATTTTTATTGTTATTGTCGTGAGTGAACAACAAAACCCCCCTTTCTTATTTTCATTATTTGTGCCATTTGAATTCGTAATTCCATCATCGAAAAATTCTTCATGGGAACGATATTCGTTTTCCGCTACTACATTAATTTGTTTTAACGGAAGTGAAATCTTTTATATTTGGTTGCAGGCGATAACATCACCAGAGAATGGATGAAAATGACGAATAGTCGAAGATGAAGATGGTTTCATCTTTTGCTTCATTTTCGTGATAATAACCTAGTAGGGAACGACATCGTTTACTGTACAACAAAACGACAACATTTGTTGTACAAAAAACAACGTCGTTTGTTAGACAGTGAATGAAGAGGAATGTTGATGACTAACACAAAAATGACATCATTTGTAGTTATCATAAAAGACGTCATTTTTTATAAAGTCGAAAGAAATATACCATTTAGTAAGGATTCAAAAACTCATCGCCAAATGGTTTGCTATTACCATTTAGTTTCATATTTGGGTAACATAATAATATAATATATATGTAAATTATATGTTACAGATCTGAAATTTTGATATAATAAATATATAATTATTATTAAATAGAGTAATATATATTACATAAGTAAGATATGACAATATTTATATATAATGTAAATTTTCCTAAATCACTACATTAGTTACATTACCTGTTCGATACTAAATTGTTATTAAAATTTTATTAAGTCAAATAAAACTGTAATTTATTATATATATATAACTTCTATAGTTATTTATGTTTTATGATATATTAAAAATATAGCAAAATTTTAAAATCTAAAAAAATTGTGGCATTGGTAACAGCTTTGAAAATTGGTCGTGAAAAGTGCACATTTTGCAACGATTTGTGATATCATTGCCAAATAACAAATTAAGTGAAACGTCATCGTGTTCATACAAAAGGCAACATTTTTTTAAATTGGTCACCAAATGTGTATATTGTGGTTTTCTTTGGGTGATGAAACATGAATTCGCCGATGTTTAAAAAACAAACAACATCGTCTCAATATTTGTTAAATGAAAAAGCGTCGAGATCAACTTCCCATTATTTCCTCTCTCCCATGCCAATTTTTACCTTTTCTCTCTCCTATGTTGGTTTCTCATCGTTTTCTCTTGTCCTTGCTAGGGTTTGCATGTCATTATTTTCTCCAATCATCATCCTTGTATCCTTTGGTCGAGGTAATTCATTCAACATTTATTGTTTGGTTTGTTTTGTAAACACAATGTTGATATTTTAAGATGGTACATTTCACGGGTCTAATGA
Source organism: Erythroxylum novogranatense (assembly GCA_029891385.1). Taxonomy (NCBI): domain Eukaryota; kingdom Viridiplantae; phylum Streptophyta; class Magnoliopsida; order Malpighiales; family Erythroxylaceae; genus Erythroxylum; species Erythroxylum novogranatense. Next base: position 84,043,500 of record CM057234.1, read on the forward strand.
ATTTTTTGAGTGTTTATACATTTATTTGGATTATCTGTCGTGCATTTGGCTTTCTAGTGTGTTAATGTTAGTTGAGGAAGGAAAAAGACACGATTTCCTTAGGTAATCTGGAATGAATATGTCATGCCTTTCAAGTGTTAGTCTCTTTAATGGTTTTCTCCTTGTTTTTGCTGTAGATTATTTCAATTTTGTAGAATTTCAATAAATACAATAAAAAGATGGTCAAAAAAATACTTTGGTTAAATTATGAAAGTAGTAGTGACGATAGAAACAAGCCTTAGTTTGTACATAAGCTTTTTGTAATTAACAATTAATGACATTTATTTTATACACAAAGTTGTTTATTTTAATTTTCATTTAATTAATTATATATCTAAATATCATAAATAATATGATGGATTAAAATCTTTAAATTAATCATAATTGTGTTGGACCCCGATCTTTTAGTGGAAATTTAGAAATATTAAATGTATGAAATGAGTGTTTGTGTATATGTATTGTGTTATAGATGTTATGGTGCTTTAAGGAAATTGATGAGAAAAGAGTGATTTTTGAGTTTTTGATGACTTTGAGGTTTTGAGGAAATATGTATATGTTATGAAATTAAGAGTAAATATTTTGATTTAATGGAAGTTAAAAAGCAAGAAATAAATAATGAAAGTGTTAAAGTATAGGGAATTGAAAGTTGTGAAATTTGGAAGTTTGGATGTTGTTTTAGGATGACAAAATTTCTGGCAGAAACTTTGATTGAAAAATTGACCTAATTGGAGATTTGAATTTGCTTTAATTAAAGAATGGGAAATTGAAGTGCTTTGTATGAGATTGATTAAAGAATGAAAAAAAATTTATACCGTTTCAGATAGGGTTAGATCAAAAGTGTCTTAAGGTTTCCAATGCTAGTTTTTTTATAAGATGCCCTTTCGGATGTCGGAATTGAACCGTTTTGTTTTTCCATGTTTCTTTGATTCCGAGGTTTTTTGTAAATCCGTTCCTTCGATTCCGTTTTTGATTTGTTTCCGCTTTATGATTTCTGAGCCAATTCGATTTCCTTTGGTTTCCGTCTACTCTATGATTCCGAGTTTTCGTTTCCATATTTTGTTTGTCGGATTCCGATTTTAGCTTTTTATTCATACCAAATTTGTACAATTTGAAGTTCGGAATCAAGAATTGTGAATCTTAGAAAATCGGTTACACACACACACACATATATATATGTCACAATTGCGAACTCGTCATTGTGCAACGCCCTCGAGAGGGCGAACAAAATCACTCACCTCTCGCGATCGCGAGCAAGCACACCAACGCACACTCTCACGACGCTACTGTTTTGGATTTTTTCTGTTTTGGTTATTTTACTCACCTAATTTGACCCTTTGCCTTTCTTTTCTTTATATATTTTCCGTCCGACATCTGATTGACTTGGTTTTTGAAGCGTTTGATTCCTAAGACATCCCTCTATCTCTCCATGGAAAATTGTGGATTTTTGAGACTAAACTGAAAGATATTGATTTAATCAAAGTGAGTTGGATAATGTTCTAAACATGGTTCAGTATTTTGGTAAATTCTTGATCTGTGGAGATCCGATTAAATTGATTCTTAGTGAAAAATAAACTAGAGACATGGGAATACAAGTCATATTAAGGAATTAAATTTTAATTTAGCCCCTAAGACTTTCAATTTCTGAATTGAAGTCGGGTTTAGTGTTCAGTCTTGGATTAGTAAGAGCTGAAAGTGTTTAGTCCATAACTTTTTCTCTAGTCATCAAAATGAGGTGATTCTTGATTTGGATTAAACTAGAGCAATAGGGATACAAATGTTCTGAAGCACTTGAGTTTCAATTTAGTCTTTAAGAACATCAATTTTTGGATGGAAGTAAATCGCAGGAAATTGTTTTAAGCATAAGAATAGTCTGAATGTTTGGGGAATAACTTTTGGAGTAGTCAATCGAATTAAATGATTTTGGTTTTATTATGAAATTGATACAATGAGGAACATTTCTCTAGAAGGAAGTTTTAGCAAATTCCTTCAAATTTAATGATTAGAAAATGTCCTAAGTTAAGCATGATTTAATGATCTTTTGAGATTTTATTTTATTTTATGATTTTGAGGACTTAATTAGCATGTTAATGTGAATAATTAGCATGTTAAATTGAGTAAGAACATATGGGATAAATTGATTGGATTAAATTGAATTAAAGTGTTGAAAATGCTTTAGGGGCAAACTTGGAAGAACACTTAAGGTTTTAAGTTATAAGGCATATATGTAAGGGCATAATGGTCATTTTGCATGCATTAAATGCAAGAAGAGTGGGCTGTCATTTAAGAAGAGGAGAAGTACTAATTTGTTTAAGTTAGAAAGAAAAGAAAGAAGAAAGAAGAGAGAAGAGGGAGAGCTTTCGGTGGAAAGAAAGGAGAAGAAGAAAAATAAGCTAGGTTTTGATTTTTATGGGTTTTCAAGAAAGATTTTAGAGATGCTCCAAGAGGGAAAAAGATGGAAGAAGATGAGAGCTCCAATATGAGCCAAAAAATTTCGAAATTGTAGAAGATTTAAGGAAAGAGAAGATTTTGATCATTGAATTTTTAAAGGGATTTTGGTTTAGATAGCTTAAGAATGTTCTGGGTTTGTGTTTTCTAAAGTTAATTTTGGTGATTATGCCTTATGTGATGTTTAATTTGGGTGTTTATTGATTAGGGAATTTTAATTTGGACGAAGGAAAGGAAAGGAGATTAGATGCTTTGGACAAGTTTCAAGCATGGATATGAGGTGGGTGCCATGTTTATAATTTGAATTATAAGCTATGTATGTGTTTTCAAAAAATGAAGAAAGTGAAAGGGTTTTCAAATTATTGTTTTTGAATGGTTAAATTCATTGTTTTGAATAATTTGATAAAATTGATGCATTTGAATGATTGTTTGATTGATTCGAAATTGTTGCTAAAATGTTGCATTCTTTGTGTGATTGAAATATTGTTATGTGAATTTTAAGTGAAATTGTGAATGACATTTGTATGAAATATGAAATGATATGGAAACTGAATTTTCGAAATGTGCTATTTTCAAGTGTGAATTGTTTGTTATGTGGGTTTGGTTAGGTCCCATAAGAGGGTCAAGTGCACTTGTCGAGGCTTCACCGGCCTGCCCGCTAGTGACATTGGAGCTCCGTTAAGGACTCCCATAAGTTCACGGCTACACCGGACCGCTATGCGGGAAGGTGTAGTACGTTCTGTTCACGGCTGCACAGGACCACTATGCGAGAATGTGCAGTACGTTATGTTTCTGGACCGACCCAAACTAAAATTTTGATGTGTTATATGCTTATGTGTGTTATAATGTGCTGCATTCATGTTTTGGAATTATTCATGAATTGTGAAAATTTTGAGATTATGGAGAAATAAACATTTGAGGTTTTCAACCGTAAAATTTTTAAAATTGATTATGAATGATTTGAGAAGTGGAAAAGTTTGAGAAATAAGCCTTTTGTCAAATTTCTACCGTGAGATTTGATGAAATGACAAAAGTTTTGAAAAATGATTTTTGCTTATTTTTTGATTTATAAACATGTTATCCACGAGCTGTAAAGCTCACCTTCTTTCATCCCCATCTCCAGGTATCAAGAAGGAGACCGGATGAAAGAAAGTGATGACGTCTGTTCATTTGTATTTATGTTGTAGGGTTAAGTTCATTGTTTGGAAGAATAAGATTTTAGACTTTTGTGAAAGATTTTGGAATTATTATATTCTTGTGTATTTTCAGATTTTGGAATTGATGTTGTATCGTGGCTTGAAATTGCCACTTTTGTTTGGTGATGTATTTCTTTTGGAGTATGTAAATGAATTATGGATGTGTATATAGAATAGAAAAGTGAATTATGGTTTTGTATATAAATTGCATATGATTATGAATGGGATTGATTGTGTTTGGATTCCGGATAGGAGGTTCGATGATGCTGATTATTGATTGAGCCTTATTGACGTGTTATAGGTATATAAATATGTTTGTTTGTGTTGGGATTCTAGACAGGAGGTCCGATGAATTGTGTTGCTGGAATTGAGATATTAAAGTGCTTATTTGTGTATAAATTGTGGGTTTATTGACATGTGTGGGTTTTTATCACAAATGAAAAGCAAGAGTGTAAAACGATGGGATATGATTGTATAAGAAGAATCTTGTGAATTGAGTTTTTGAGGGATGGATGATTTTTCCAATTGAAAAGTGTATTGCTTTGAATAAAGATGAATAAAATCAAAATTTTAAAAAAAATTATACCGTTTTGGATTAGTTTAGACCGATTGTCTTATAATTTCCAACGCGACACGTTTGTTTGTTTAAAACGTTTGCATTCTCGGATGTCGAAATTTGCCTTTACGTTTTGATTGAACCGTTTTGTTTTATTTGATTCCAAGATTTTGTAGATCCGTTGTTTCGGTTTCCGACACTTTGGTTTTTGATTTGTGAGAACACGTTCCGCCCACGCTTTGTGATCACCCTTTTGAAAGTATACGAGCTGTCAATCCGTTTGCTTCGATTCCGCTTTGGTTTTGTTTCCGCTTTATGACTTTTGATCCGACTTGATTTCTTTGGTTTTCGCTTATTTTTACTTTCGTCCTTTTTGTTTCGCTTTCTGTTTTCGTTTAGGATTCTATTTTTCGGTTGGGGTTTAGTTTCAAAATCGGATCCCAACAAATTGAATATCCATTTTTTTATACAAATGTTTACTAAAGAATCAAAATTCGTCACCATAACTTTTTAACAACATTATTCAAAATGTCATCAATAATTATTTTTTAAAAATTAAATCAAAATGTAACTAAAAAGATTTTTCGACAATTCCAAAATCGTTACCAAAACGTTTTAGCTACATTACTAAAATCATCACAAATAATTTTTAGCTACAATTTGAGAATCGTCGCAAATACCCTTTAAAAATCATCGCAAATAATCTTTGCCTACGTTTTGAAAACTGCTGCTAAAAATATTTTGCTACATAAAAATTATCGTCGCAATATATTATTGGCTACAGGTAAGTAACGTAGCTAATAACCTAACTTTTAGCTACGAATAATAATCGTCACGAATAGTCTTTCGCGGCGATTGATTTTAACCTTGCCTATCTGTTTTAGTGACGTATCATAAATCGGAGCGAAAAATAATTTGTGACGATGTTCCGAAAGTGTCACCGATAATATTTTGCTACATAGATTTTGTGACGAATTGTTCGATGATGTTTTTTGTTGTTAAAAATTTTGGTGACGATTTTTGTACTTCTACCAACAAAATTATTCATCGCCAAATGTCCTTTCCGTTGTAGTGTGTCATGATATTTCTTATTAAATTGTTTGATACTTTAGTTCCCTAGAATGAGGTACTCTGTATTTTGATACCAATCATCGACTCAAAAACATTTAACATGGAGGTGAATTGGGTGTTTATTAGTGATTTATCTTTCAACTATTTATCAAACGCTTATTGCATATGACTATTTAAGACTGGTGAATTTATGTAAGAACTGATTAAAGTGATGTAAGATTCTGTAATAAATAATACAGATTAATATCGACATTTATTCTTTAACATCTTCTTGAGAGTTCATTCATTATATCTTCTTTTCAATCCGTGAATAAAACTCTTAGAGACTTTTTTTTTATTCATGATTAAAGAGTAATCTGTTGGAATTATGCTCATGACCCAATCGTTTATGTAATAAATTGAAAATTTTAGTTTTGTGATTATTAATTTTGATTAATAACGTAGCAAATGATTTTATTATCATATTACGTTTATTGTTTATTATTATAATATGATAAGTCCTTGATTAAATTTATGCACTTGCCATCTTAATGGAGATTATGATAATGAGAGTCAAGTCTTTAGGATTTAATCTAAAATGTTCTTGATCATATGATCATCAAATAAGGACTTTTATGATCGGTTAGATCAATATATATGTAACAATATCTATTTGATAGATATTAGTAGATCTCATTTACTAAGTTACATATATAGATAATGCATATGGAGATATGATCATTGAACTGACCAAATTGAGAATTCTCAATGGTTAATATTACCTATGAACTGTCAAGTAGGATATTCTTATAAGGAATTAAGTGTATATTTTTCCTTTGACCTTAGATCATCATAGTAATCAATAAGTTACTTATTATATTTTGATGTCGGACACCTAGTGTGTAAAAATGCTAGTTGAATGATCATTGGATATAATTAAGTACCTATCTGATTAGTAGTGAGTCAAGATGGGATCCATCGACTCTAAGTAATGAGTTTGAACTCTATGTTGTCATTGATCTTAATGATTGTTTCAAGACCTTGGCCAGGGTAATTGAATGAGTGAAGAAAAGAGTTTTCTAAGTCATTCACCAGTCATTAATGATCGACATGTAACATAGTTGGTTATCTAATAAGGTTTGACAGTTAAACCATACCTTAGGATAATCCGGAGTTGTAATGATGGAAGGTAATTATATATTATTCTTAACCAGGTTCTATCTTAGTAAAGTTGTTATTTCACATTATATATCCGGTCGTTGAGGAGTGTTGTTAGATGCCAACCTTGATTAGTAATTAATTAGATTAATTACTACCGGCTTAGTGATGAACCTATGTGATCACACACTTACGAGTGTAATATTTTCCGTTTATGATTATTTAATTTATTATAAGATAATTTATTAAATAATCTATATGGCATATTATTATTATTTTTTTGCTAACACAGAAAATATAATTAATATTAGAAATTTTCTGGTCAAAATAAATGAATAAAATAAAATATTTCATTTTAGAAATAATAATAAGATAAAATAGTTTTATTTTATTTTATATATATATATATATATATATATAAGGAAAGAAAATGACATCAGGTGGTTTATTGTTTTGGTTTTCTCGTTAACCAAACAATAAACATTGTAAAGGTTATAAAAGGAGGCGTCGTTTATGAATGAAGCATTGTGATGTTTCATGTATAACTAACGTGAACCAAAAGGAGAAGAGTAAAATCACAAAAACTAGTCTTTTTGTTTTTGTGCGGTGAGATACAAAGTGTAACTCTCATATATGCTATTTTAGTATCTCACTTAAAAAAGGAAGACAGCGTGTATACATGTAGATACATGTATGAAAGTGAACAAACAGTGAAGATACATGTATGATAAATGCAGAGAAGAGTGATAGACAAGAGAAAATAGACAAAATTGTTTTGCTTTGTTCTTGAAAAAAAGTTCTTCAAAATTTTGCATAGCGCAAGTGTTGAAAGCGGGATATATTTTTCGGTGTGAAAAACATAAAGATTTCGTGTTTTCGAAGTTTCGAATTGAATAATCGTTATTTCCAAGTATTTATCTTATACCTATTTCTTATTATTAATATATTGTTAAACGCAATAGATAACATATGATTGTAATTTTTAATTTTCGCTGCATATTGCGATCTTTCAATTGGTATCAGAGTTGATTTTACATTTACATCATACTAGACACACGACTACTATTTTGCGTATTTTATTGTGTTATTGATTTTAACACGTGAAAGATGTTCATTTAATATGCATGAGAGAAACTTGGTTGTATTACGAAATGAGTTTCACTACACCAAAATACGTCTATTAATGTTCTGTAAGCATATAATTTCTTTTCTCAGTTTTCGTTGAAATAACTGTTGGGAAAGGAGGTGTCGGTCACGCAACGGCAACAAACCAGAACCAATAAACATTTCCCTGTGTGAACAATCAAAGCCAATCCAAAAGAAAAACAGCAACCAACAAACTCATCAATACACGAAATTAAGCAGCAGGAAATAAATAACACAGACAACTTTTTACGTGGAAAACCTCCCTCAATGTGAGAAAGGAAAAACCACGGGACCTAGTCCAGTAAAGAAAAACTCCACTATAATCAATCAAGTTATAGAGTTTTTCACCACTAGATACAACTAGAGTCACCAATCAACTCAAAATACTACAATAATCATCAACAAGAGGAAAAATCAAAGAGTTGAGAACAATATTACCCTTAAAATTTCAGCAACTTTGACTGAAGATCAGGGCACCTTGGAGACCTCGAAATTCAATCTCCACCGTTCAGAATGAAGGACAACGAGAGAAGAAACTCTGGTTAAAATTTCAGGTCGATCCGACAAGAAATCACCATCCGATCGAAGGCTAGAAAATTACTGCGCAAAATAGAAAAAAAAATTTCTTTCTCTCTCTTCCCTCTCTCTTCCTCTCTCTTCCTCTCTTCCTCTCTTACGGCAGAACACTCTCCTTACACCTCTTTAGGGTTTTAAAAAACCCTTATATATGTTAGGCTTTGGGCTCCACTTAGGAGTGGACCCAAAACCCAACAAATCTCCCCCTCACGACTAAGTGGAGGATCTAGCCATACCGGCTATCAAGCAACAAATCTCAAGCTTCTCCTTCGGCAATGCTTTAGTCATCATGTCAGCACCATTATCATCTGTATGAACCTTCTCTAACTCTAGCAACTTAGAATTCATCACATCTCGTATCCAATAATACCTAACATCAATGTGTTTCGACCTTGCATGAAAACTAGCATTCTTACCAAGATGAATGGCACTCTGGTTATCACAAAATAACACATACCGGTCCTGCTTGAAACCAAGCTCAAGAAGAAAAGTTTTCATCCACAACAACTCTTTGCAAGCCTCTGTAGCTGCAATAAACTCAGCCTCTGTGGTTGACAAAGCAACACACTTCTGCAACCTTGATTGCCATGCTATAGCTCCCCCTGCAAACTTGATTATGAAACCTGATGTAGACTTTGAGAATCAACATCTCCGCCATATGCGCATCAAGTAAAACCAACTAACAAAGGTTTATCACCACCAAAACTAAGACTCAAGTCAGTTGTACCTCTGAGCTACCTCATAATCCACTTCACTGCATTCCAATGCTCTTTACCTGGATTAGAGAGAAAACGACTTACTGTACCAACTGCATGAGCAATGTCTGGCCTGGTACATACCATAGCATACATCAAACTGCTAAGTGCCAACTGCTGAGGCATATGGAACTTTCTTCATCTCTTCCTTCTCTTCATCTGTAGAAGGACACTAGTTGACACTCAACCTGAAATGAGGAGCAAGTGGGCTAGCAACAGGTTTAGTCCCAGTCATACTAAACCTTTGAAGTACCTTCTTTATGTACTTCTCTTGCGACAAGTACAACTTTCTGGCATTCCTGCAACGAGTAATTCTCATGCCTAAAATTTGCTTGGCATGACCCAAGTCTTTCATGGAAAAAGACTTACTTAGTGTCTTCTTCAACTCAGCAATCCTAGAAGCATTCCTTCCCACAATCAACATATCGTCCACATAAAGTAACAATATGATAAAATTATCGTCAGAAAATTTGCGAACAAACACACAGTGATCTCCAGAAGTCTTCTTATAGCCTTGCTCCCCCATAACTGATTCAAACTTCTTATACCACTGCCTAGGAGCCTGCTTCAACCCATACAAGCTCTTCTTCAGTTTGCACACAAAGTCTTCTTTTCCTTTCACCTTGAAGCCCTCAGGTTGTTCCATGTAAATCTCCTCCTCCAAATCACCATGAAGGAAGGTTGTCTTGACATCCATCTGCTCAATCTCCATATCAAGACTAGCAGCAAAACCAAGAACAGTTCGAATAGAAGACATTTTTACAACAGGAGAAAAAATGTCATCAAAGTCAATACCTTTCCTTTGACCAAATCCCTTAACAACCAATCTGGCTTTATACCGTAGCTTCAAACTGTGCTCTTCAGCTTTGATTCTGAATACCCATTTGTTCTTCAAAGCTCTCATGCCCTTAGGCAACTTCACCAACTCATAGATGTGATTTTCATGCAAAGATTTCATCTCATCTTGCATAGCTTCAATCCAATGATCCTTATGCTCATCTTCAATGGCTTCCTCATAACATTCAGGTTCTCCCCCATCAGTGAGTAACACCCAATCCTCAGGTGAGTAGTGGGAAGAAGGAACATGCTATCTAGTAGACCTCCTAAGTGGAACAGTCGACTCATCCACAGCTTCAGGAACATGAACATCTACCTCATCAACAACAGCATCACCATCAGCATTTTCAACATTAACATGCTGATCAGGAACATGATTCTGGACATCATTATGAGCCCCAATCTGAGAAATAAGATCAAGATCAATCAGGTTACCAGAACTAGAATGCCCTGGCTTCTCTACCTTGTCAATATCTTCGATGGTTTGATCCTCCATGAAGATAACATCACGGCTTCTTACAAGTTTCTTCTCAACAGGATCATACAGCCTATAACCAAACTCATCAAGGCCATAACCAATGAAAATGCACTGCCTCGTCTTAGCATCCAACTTAGACCTCTCATCTTTAGGCACATGTACAAAAGCTTTGCATCCAAACACTCTCAAGTGGTCATAGGAAACATCCTTACCATACCACACCTATTTGGAACATCACCGCAAAACAATAGTGGGAGATAAATTAATAACATGTGCGGTATTATCTGACCTCACCCCAAAATGAATCGAGCAACTTAGCTTCGAAAGCATGGATATGACTCTCTCCATCAAGATCCTGTTCATCCTCTCTGCCACGCCGTTAAGCTGAGGAGTCTTTGGAGGAGTCTTTTGATGTTTAATGCCCATCTGTCTGCAGTATTCATCAAACGGCCCACAATATTCACCACCATTGTCAGTGCGAATGCACTTCAGTTTCTTTCCAGTCTCTCTCTCAACAGAAGCCTGAAACTGTTTAAAGACCCCCAACACTTGGTCTTTGGTCTTCAAGACATAGACCCATAATTTCCTGGAACAGTCATCAATGAAAGAAACAAAATACAATGCACCTCTCAAAGTTTTTGTTTTCATAGGACCACACAAATCTGAATGCACCAACTCAAGCAACTCAGTCTTTCTTGAAGGAGGATTAGTCTTAAAAGAAACTCTGTGTTGTTTTCCAACCAAGCAGTGCTCACACTTTTCCAGTTTAGAACCCTTCAAATTTGATAAGAGATTCTTCTTGGCCAACACATTCAATCCTTTCTCACTAATGTGGCTAAGTCTCCTGTGCCATAATACTGAAGAGTCATTCTCAACTGCATTTACCCTGTCAATACATACTGAAGCTGTTGTCCAATATAAGCCAGAGCGTTTTCTACCACGAGCCACCACCAAGGAGCCTTTAGTGAGCTTCCACATACCACCACCATTGGTACTAACATAACCCTCATCATCAAGATTGCCAACAGATATCAAGTGCAAACGAACATCAGGTGCATGTTTAACATTATTCAAAACAAGTTTAGTTCCCGTACCTGTTTCCAACACAATTGTCCCAATGCCAACCACTTTAGAGATAGTTTCATTTCCCATATTCAATATCTCGTAGTTACCTGGAGTATAAGCTGAGAAAAAATCCTTCCTTGATGTAACATGAGAACAAGCACCAGTATCTACAACCCAGCTTGATTCATCACAAACAACCCCAACTAGGCTCTCATCAAGGACTGTCACAAGATCTTCTCCAGTGGCAATAGCAACACAATTCTCGTTGTCATTCTCTTTCTTTTCTTCCTTGCCTTTGTTGCCTTTCTTTTCTTTCTTCAACTTCCAGCAATTTTTCTGCAAGTGCCCTTTTTTATCACAATAAAAGCACTTAACATCTTTGTATCTGTCTTTGGATTTACTTCGAATTTGTTCTCTATTTTGAGAACCTCGATTGTTATTTCTCCCCCTAGAGGTAGTCACCAAGACATCTATCGAAGAGGAACCCTGAGACTTTCTTCTCATTTCTTCATTCAATACACTACTCTTGGCAAGATCCATAGAGATAACACCATCCGGAGCAGAATTTGACAATGGAGATCTAAAAGTTTCCCAAGAATCTGGTAAAGAGCCAAGGAGAAACAAACCCTGTATTTCTTCATCGAATCTAATCCCCATTGCTGACAACTGATTCATAATTCCCTGGAAGTTATTCAAGTGATCTGTCATAGGAGTCCCATCACTATACTTCAAAGCTAACATTTGCTTTATTAAGAACATCTTGTTGTTTCCAGTCTTTCGAGCATACAACTTCTCAAGCTGCTCCCACAAGTTCCGAGCATGTGTCTCACCAGAAATATGATTCAACACATTGTCATCAACCCACTGTCTGATAAAACCACATACCTGTCTATGCATCAAAGTCCATTCTTCACCCGACTTATCATTAGGCTTTTCAGTGGCAAAAACTGGTAAGTGAAAATTCTTCACATAAAGCAGATCCTCCATCTTGCCCTTCCAAAGAGCATAATTGGCGCCATTCAAAGTAACCATCCTACTAGTGTTGACAACTTCCATTGTTCACAACAACCACAAATATTCCGAACCAAGAGCTTTGATACCACTTGTTAGGAAAGGAGGTGTCAATCACGCGTGCAGTAACAAACCGTAACCAATAAACCTTTCCTGTGTGAACAATCACACCAATCCAAAAGAAAACAAGAACCAACAAACTCACCAATACACTAAATTAAGCAAAGAGGAAATAAATAACACGTATAACTTTTACGTGAAAACCTCCTCGATGTGAGAAAGGAAAACTACGGACCTAGTCCGATGAAAAAAACTCCACTATAATCAATCAAGTTACAGAGTTTTTCACCTCTAGATACAACTAGAGTCACCAATCAACTTAAAATACTACAATAATCATCAACAAGATGAAAAATCAAAGAGTTGAGAACAATATCACCTTTAAAATTTGAGCAACTTTGACTGAAGATCAGGGCACCTTGGAGACCTCGAAATTCAATCTCCACCGTTCAGAATGAAGAACAATGAGAGAAGAAACTCTGGTTAAAATTTCAGGTCGATCTGACAAAAAATCACCATCCGATCGGTATTTTTTCTTTCTCTCTCTTCCCTCTCTCTTCCTTGGTATTTTTTCTTCCTCTCTCTTCCTTGCTTCCTCTCTTACGGCAGAACACTCTCCTTACACCTCTTTAGAATTTTAAAAAACCTTTATATATGTTAGGCTTTGGGCTCCACTTAGTAGTGGACCCAAAACCCAATAATAACGACACGGACGAATTAGTAGTACATATATACAGATATGTTGCTAAGGCAATTACCTATGCACTGGACAAATGTTGTTCACTCACAGTAAAACATTACAGAAGAGTGCACTCGTAAGCTTTAGCATGGAACATTGAAAGCTTAAGGATATTCACTATGTAAAACGATAGTTAAAAGCCTTTGGACAAGTGTTGTCCATGCAAATGTGCAAGGTAAATGCATTAAATGCATGTAATGGGTATTGTACGATGGTTAAGTGTTTAGATTTCACAGATGTCGTATGTATGCTTTTGCATGGTAATAGTCATGACCCACTCATTAAATGCAATATACACGTTTCCTGAAAAGTGTCAGAGTGGGGTTAAAAAAATGATTCAGTGCATTTAATATAGCTATGGTACGATGAACGTGGGTAATGCAAAAGGGTTTAAACAAGGCTGTGAAATTGGTTTCACAGAATGCATGTATTCCCATTTGTTTAAGTAACAATGTATGCATGGTGTACTGTTATGGTAAAGTGGTGTATAAATGGAAGCATTTAACGATGACCACAAGTGAGTGGCTTTTGTACCTTTATGCAAATAAAGCTTTACTTATTACGTTTGTTAATTCACCAATGCATCTATGTCCGTTGATGCTGTAGGCATTATATAATGCAAAGTGCATTTAAAACGTTTTGGTTAAAAGTTTTTTTGTACTTGTCCGACAATATAGTTTAATACAGATTTTTTTTTTGATAATTGTTATCAGAAATTAAGAAAATAAGTGATATGATTACTAATGTTATTAAAATTATTTTAATAACATAAAATCTTGGCCCTTTAAAATTATAGAATTTATTTTGATATAATATATTATATTTTATCACAAAGAAATTTTCCACCCAAATATATAATAATATTTATTTTTGTTTACAATGAATGACCGATAACTGTGTAACTTGTAGTTCATGAATAAATAATATTTTCTATTACATATGATGCATGTGTGAGAAAAATTATTTAATTTTATATTTTGGCCTAGACTATCTAGGAGTATAGAATTAATTAATTTTCCGTCACTTGGATGGATAAATTAAATTATACTAATAGGAACGACCTGACAATCAGGGGACTATTTAGTATTGAGCCTATTATAAAATTTTATATGATAAAATAGGCAATTTATCAGTCTTTAATTATGCATGAGTAACGACTTGACAACCAAGGGGCTCATTCATGTTTTAAAGATGTTATATCATTTAGATAAAAGTCCAAGTCTAATAATATATGATTGTGTTCTTATTTTGATATTATCTTTTATTAGATTTCTCAAAATGTCTATTATATCACTGCGAAGCATTCTTGATGTTAACAAGCTAGTGAGTAACAATTTTGATTATTGGTACCGAAATATGAGAATTGTTCTCATGCACAAGAAACTTATCGATGTAATCGATAAACCCATGAAGGAAGAGCCTCCTGAGGGAATTGATGATGCTAATGCATTGGATGCATATTTTAAGTATCGCCCAGAGTATTTGGCCACTTTGAAAGGCAAGAAACAAGGTGGGACATTTATGAAAAATGTTTTCATAATTTCTTTAACTACTATTGATTCTACTAAATGGGTATTAGATACCAGTAGTGGCTTTAACATCTGTAATATGTTGCAGGGCTTAAGGATCAGTAGGAGATTAAAGAAGGGAGAAATAAAGTTACAAGTTAGGAATGGAGCAAGTGTTGCTGCTCTAGCTGTAGGAACTATTTCTCTTGTTATGCCTACGGGAAAGACTCTATTATTGGAAGATAGTTATTATGTTCCTAAGTTTGTTTCGAACATTGTTTCCATTTTGTCATTAGACAAAGGTGGATTTCATACAATCTTTAAGAATAACCAATGTAATATATTTCATGGTGATGAATTATATGTCAGTGGTTATTTACAATATGATCTTTATGTCTTACCTAAAATAGTTGTTTGTCCAATTATGAATGTTTCTGGTCATAAAAGGAAGAAAGATAATCAATCAAATCAAACTTACCTTTGGCATTGTAGACTTGGTCATATTGGTGAGAAAAGAGTAAACAAGTTACACAAGGAAGGATGTCTTGGTCAATATGATTATGAATCATATGAAACTTGTGAATCTTGTCTCAAAGGCAAAATCACCAAATCTCCTTTTACTGGAACTGGAGAGAGAGCTAGTGAACTTTTAGGACTCATACATACTGATGTACGTGGGTCGATGAAAGTTCAAGCTAAAGGTGGATATTCTTATTTTATTACCTTCACTGATGATATGTCAAGATATGGATTTGTGTATCTTATGAAACACAAGTCTGAATCATTTGAAATGTTCAAAAGATTTCGTAGTGAAGTTGAAACGCAAACTGGTAAGAGTATAAAGGCACTAAGATCTGACCGTGGCGGTGAGTATCTGATTGAGCCCAAGTTTAATATATAATTGGCTACACCTTCATGGTTGTTAATGCACTTTTTGACTCTTAATTCATGATTTTTGTGTTTAAATTAGTCTCTTACGGTGAGCTTATGTTTTATGCAATTTGCTAGTAAAATTGTACAAATTGACATTAATTGCATTATAATTTTTCTAAGAACAATTGATACTGCAAATTGTTATTTTACATTGTAGGAGAAAAGGAGTCAAAGGATCAGAAGAGTCAACACGGCATGAAATCCTTAAGGCACGTCGCAGCGTGAACTATGCCGCGGCGAAATGTAATCCCACATCGAGGCGCATCAACACACGATCATACGTCGCGACGTCAACAATTCAACACGTCGCGACGAGCAAGCCAGAGCACACGTCGCGATGAGAATTAATTCGCACGTCGCGACGAGCAGGCAATTCTATACGTCCTGACGAATTTTTATTTATACGTCGCGACGAACGAGCAGATATTCAGACTTCAAATGGAAAGATCACTCACCGACCCGACCCGACCCGTGAACCATCCTTTAAATATTACCGAATTAGGTTAGAAAAGGATCTTTTGGAGGGATCAACATTCGGCAGAGAGAAGAGAGACGAGTGAAGAGAGAACAAAGAAGAAAGAGGAGAGATTCTCGGTCTCACCATCCAGGGTTCCCTTCGGGGTTCCTCGGTGAAACCTAGTATAGCTTTCTTTTCATTTTCACCGCTGACTCCATCATGGATAGCTTGGATTCGTCACGAGTTGTGAAGGTTCCGGTTAAAATGCGTGGTTAGGCATTTGTTTTCTCCTGAAGATGCAGTGATGGCTGGAGTTCACCGAAGGGGAGTAGCTTAATCTGTAGTTTAGCTATGATTTATAGATGCCTAGGTATAGGTTTTGTAATTTGTAGTGAAGCTACTTGATTATAGCTAAATGTTTGACATTTAATGTGTTGTTTGGATTGATAGTTTACATTGTCACATTTAACTACATTGTTATGAACAGCCGAGTTGGGGTTTATTCCTTTGTAGTTAGATTAGCTTAATTAGAGTTTAATTAAGCGTTAAACAATGTAAGGTGTGTGGATTTGTTTATGTAGAATTCTGTGTTTAAATATATGAAGTCTCATATATGTCAACTTGTGATCTTGTTGATTCTCTTTTATCTGCCTAGTTGTGTTTGATATTGAGTTGATGCTAGATTTCATTTGACCCATTGTATTGGCAAATCCACCGCACACACTAAGATGCTTTTAACAAGGTTTTAAGCAATGGAGTTTATTGATTAAAGCCTTGGACTTAAAGAATCCTTTAAGGTTCTGAGGCTCAAGAGCACTCAATGAGGTCTTGAGAAAGGGAGTCAAGAGTGACAGGAGTCCATTAATCAAGACCCTGGACTTAAAGAGAGTTCCTTAAGGTTTACCATTCAAACTTAGTGATTTTTAATCCACCGCACACACTAAGATGCGCTTAACAGGATCTTGAGTAATGGAGTTCATTGATCAAGATCCTGGACTTAAAGAGTCCTTTAAGGTTCTAGGGCTCAAGAGTGTAGGAAAATCCCGGGAGGTACATCACATGTACCCGCAGCGGAAAACAAAAATTTTTGTTCCCGGGACCTTCCCGAACCCAGGATCTTGGTATCCGTATGAAGACATCAACCTAAATAGCCAATAGAGACTATCTCTAAAGGTGATCCACGCAGAGATCGAAAACCTAACCGAGTCAAACCCTTTGACCGGGAATAGCTAGAAACAGTTAAAGGTGCTAGACCTACCTACCGTCTGGAGAGTCAAGGAAACGTTGGAGACTTGCTTGGAAGAAGAGAAAATCGATGGTGCTTGATGAAGAAGAAGAAGATGAAATCACTTTCCAAGCTTTTCCTTAACACTTAAGAAAAACTTTTTGTCTTCCTCTCCTTTCAAAACCGTCGACCATCTCACCACCCCCCTTAAGTTTTTCTTTTAACTCTTAAAAGAAGACTTTATGCTTGGAGAGAAGGCCATCCACGTGAATGGTTCTCAACCATTCATTATTTAATAAATAAACTAAGCTTTTGAAAAGTCAAAAGCTATCATCTCTTCTCCTTTAGTTTCCAACGTGCACATGTCCAATTTATATAATAAATAATTAATTAATTTACTTAATTAATTAATTAGAATATAAATGCTAAGGTCCGATCCAACTGGGTCCGATCCAACTGGGGTGGTCCTACTAGGCCTTTTGGGCCCCGATCTTTGAAACACTCTGAAACCTTTCTTAGCAATATTGATGTCGCGATCTCATGGGACATATCCCAATCCCATTGGGATACATTTAATCCTAATGCTCTCCATAATTGGAACTCGTCCAATTACTATTTCTGATTCTCCGAGACACTCTTAAGCGTGTGACCCTTTAGGCTTAGGTTATGTTGGCCACTTAGATTAACAATTAATCTGAGCAAGTCATGAGCGGTATCTAGCAACACATCATGACCTCCAATTGATGGAAAGTAATCGGTTTGATGTATTCATCACGAACAGAATCACGAACCCTTCCATAGACAATTACGTGCAATTCGTCCTTTCACCATCCTATACCCCACTTGGTTATGAGTATGGTCAAAGTGTCAACTCTTACTAGACTAAGTCTAGCCCAGTGATAACAGATCTCGCCCTAGGACTCATTACTCTATATGTCCATGAAGACACTCTTCATGACATATTCACTCGCCGAGATTTCAGAGTAATGATCCCGACAAGAGGCCATGGGTATCTCCTCCGCTAATCGAAGTGGTGAATCCTTTATTGGCTACTCAATTACCTTCGAATACCTCAAGCTGTACCCAAGCACCACCCTATGAGTTACCTCTAGAAGGCAAAAAGGAATGGAGTCAAAGCACAGGATCAGCATCCAAGATGTCCTCGAGTACCTCAAGTCTAAGGATACTTGCACCATTGCTATGATGAGATTATCAACGACACTTAGATAAGATATCCATGTGATGATCTCATGGCAGTCATCCAATGAACTTACTACCGCTAGTAAGCATCCACATGTCAATTCTAAATATCTCATATTTACGGTTTACGGGATCCACCGCTTGATCCAATCAAGGAATATGACATGTGCTAGTCTATCCGGATTAATGATGTCCGGTCTCATTAATCCTATGACTAGGAGAATTTAGATCTTGACATAATTGCACATGATAGGAATCTCGGAGTATGATCACATCATAATTTCCTTCATGCTATGTCATATATCATGGACTTCATTAATCGATTAAAGATCCAATCAATTCATAAACAATGTTCATGAACATCAAATTAATGAATTATGCCTTTTCTTTATTTATTCATTCGATGCGATACGATTGTGAATAAAACGCGCTAAAGGGATTGCCTTTAGGGCATAAATAAACGATGCAGATCCTTGAATAAGTCGACTTATCCAATGTACAAGTCGACTTATCGGATTTTCAAGAACAAGTCGACTTATCAAGAGTACAAGTCGACTTGTACTTACAAATCTCCCACTTGACCTAAAGTCAATCGCCTTAGTATCTAATACCATAAGCGAGTCCATGAGAATCACAATTCTCCGTGACAATGGCTTTGTCAACTAACAAACAACACTTTGCTCTGGGAATTCTCTATCGGGATATCATCTCGACTAATGATCTCCGAATCGGTGAGTACTGAGTTCGGATCGTCGATAAGACCTTGGTTCCTTTGTCTGCGCATTAGCCCCATTGTATCACAATACAATCCTATGGGCCCACCACACTAGGGACTAGATCAAGTTCGATAATGAACTTGATCCAAACCGCTTCCTTTGCACATCTCATGCGGCGATGTACTACTGCCTCGGTTGTTGAATCAATGATCCTCTCTTGTTTGGAACTCTTTCAAACTGACCGCCTCGCTATTCAGTGTGAATGTATATAACTTGATTGTGATTCAGAATCATCCTTATCAGATTAAATACTGGCATCTGAATGCCTGCTCATATGGAGATTTCCATCTCCAAACATCAAGAAAACATCCTTAGTGCTTCGCAAGTACTTGAGGATATTCTTGACAGTCACCTAGTGACCCTCACCAGGATCCGATTGGTATCTGCTCGTAACACTTAGAGCATACGATACATCGGGCCTCGTACATAGCATTGTTCCATGCTAAACCTCTTTAGCATCTCATCTATGTACGATGATTGTGAAAGACCAAGCAACCTTTGATCTATCTGCATAAATCTATATCCCAAGGATATAAGTTGCTTCACCAAGGTCTTTCATCCCAAATGATTAGACAACCAAATTTTAACTGATTGCAGCATAGAGACATCGTTTCCTAGTAACAGTATGTCATCTACATACAACACAAGGAATACGATTGCAGTCCCATTAACCTTCTTATGCACACAATGATCATCCGAATTTTGTGAGAAATCAAACTCTTTGATTAACTCAACTAAACGGATAATCCAACTCCTGGAAGCTTGCTTTAATCCATTAATGGATTTCTGAAGCTTGCATACCATTTCGCCATCGATGGAAGTGAAGCCCTCAGGTTGTGTCATACACATCCTCGGGTAGATTTCCTCTCAGGAAAGCTATCTTCACATCCATTTGCCATATCTCATAATCATAATGAGTGGCAATGGCTAGGAGTATCCGAATGGATTTAAGCATTGCTATTTGGTGAAGGTTTCGTCATAGTCAACTCCTTGTCTGTGACGAAATCCTTTAACCAGAAGCATTGCTTTATAGGTAATCAAATTACCATCCATGTTGGTTTTCTACTTGAAAACCCCTTTGCACCCTGTGGGTTTTATCCCTTCAGGTGTAACAACCAAAGTCTATACTTGGTTTATGTACATGGAATCCATTTCAGATTTCTGGCTTAAAGCCATTTCTCAGACTCTGAACTTTTCAGAACCTCTTCATAGGTAGCAGGCTCATCATCTCATATGAGCAATACGTCATTCTGTTCACTTACGAGAAATTCATATCTCTCGGGAACAGTGCGTATCCTACTTAACCTACGAAATTCGTGTGTAGTAGAAGGTTGAACTGTTACCTTATCTACATGACTTACAGTTTCAGGTTCAGGCAGTTGATCTATGTTTGTTCGAGCATCTTGAACTTCTCCAAGTTCAACTTTGCTCCCACTGTCCTCTTGTAAAAGAAACTTTTTCTTTAAGAAAACAGCATGCTTCGAAACAAACACCTTTTGTTCCTCAGCAAGGTAGAATTGATATCCCACAATATCCTACGAACAAACACTTGTCAGCTTTTACATCAAGCTAATCTGACTGTGTCCGCTTCACATAAGCAGGACAACCCCAAACTTTCAAATGAGAAAGATAAGGTTTTTCTGTTAGTCCATATCTCCATATGGAGTAACATCAACTGTCTTTAATGGAACTCTGTTTAGCAAGTAAACAGCTGTCTCGAGCGCATATTCCCAAAACTGTGCAAAACCTATCATCAATCGCACCATGTCTAACAAGGTTCGATTTCTCCTTTCAGCCACATCATTGTCTTTGCGGCGTGTAAGGTGGAGTGTCTTGAGATAAAATCTCATGATCTACGAGATAATCCAAAAGCTGTTGGTCTAAGTATTTTCCACCACGATCGATCGTAATGTATTCATACTTGTACCAAGTTAGTTTTCTACTTCATTTCGAATTATTTGAACTATTCAAATGCTTGATTTTGTATCTTATCAAATCTGAGATACTTATATCGTGAATAATCACCGATAAAAGTAATGAAGTAAAAATAACCACTTCTGGCATGGATGGACATCGGACCACATACATCCGAATGTATTAGGTCTAATATTCCATTCACTCGTTCACCCTTTCCTTAAAAGGATAACTTAGTCATCTTGCCTAATAAACAAGATTCGCATGTGTCATATGATTCATAATCAAATGACCCTAAACTGCCACTCTCATGGAGCTTAGCTATCGTGTCTCATTTATATGGCCGTTCGACAATGCCATAAGTAAGTTGATTTTAAATTATCTCAATTATGTCTTTTCGCGTCATTGACATTCATAATTGGATATGACATATCTAATATGTCAATTCCATTGCATAATGTACGAGTACCATAGAGCATTCCATTGCAACTAATATAACAACCATTGCTACTAAAAGTCCAATGGAAACCAGCTCTAATTAAACATAAAACATACAATATGTTCTTTGTTTAAAACAAGTACAAAATGTCAATCATCCAATTTGATTACAAGCTCACCAGGGAGTGACAAGACATAAGTGCATACGGCTAATGTAGCAACTCTTGCTGCATTACCTACACGAAGGTCCAGTTCTCCTTTTATGAGCTTTCTACTGTCCCTGAGGCCCTGCATATCATTTCATATGTATGAGCCACATCCGGTATCAAATACCGATATGTTTGGATCAGAATAGTATTAACCTCAATGACAAACATATTTGAAGAAGTAGAGGCATCGATGCCTTCTTACGCTTGTGGACTCGAGATAGATTTTACAGTTTAGCCTCTGGTGGCTAGACTTGCCACAATGAAAGCAAAATCCTTTTGGGCGAGAATCTTTGGTTTTCTTCTTGTTGGCACTTCCTTTGGTTTCTATGCCTTTTCTTCTTTGATCTAGAAGAAGAAGCATCCACCATTAGCCACTTGCTATCTCTCTTGATAGCACCTTTCATTTGTCGTGAAGCAGATTGATCATTTCGGTATTGTTGTGGATATTTGGTTTATCCGATAGTTTATCACAAACCGTGAATAACCATCGACAATCCAACCGAATTAAGTATCTACTTAACTCATAATCCATTACAAATCCTAAGGCGGCCAATCTCTCAATATAGCTATTCATCTTGAGGCATCTTGCATGCCAGATATCCACGAGCCATCTTTGTGATGAAGAGAAGCCTTGAGGTCTTGAACCTTTCAGACCGAGCTTACTCATCAAACAGCTCCCTAAGATGAAATACTATAGAGTGAGCATCCATGGACTCGTGCTGCTGTTGCAGCTCTGGTGACATCAAGACAAGCATAATGCAAGTATCCATATCACTGTCCTTTAGATGCTTACGATATGCTTTCTGATCCTTATCAGAAGCATCGACAGCAGGTGCATCTGGAATTGGAACATCTAGGACATATCCCAGTTCCTCAGATCTGAGAACAATTCTCAGAGTCCTTAGCCAATCAAGAAAATCGGTCCAGAATAGAGAGCGAAAATTCACACTGAAAAACTTCTTCAATCAACCTAAACGCGATAGAGAGAAGGAATGATAGAATAAAAATGCCTGCATGATCATAAGGACTTGCATGATATGCATATGGCTCCCACTAGTTTCCTAGAATCCATAACCCTCTTTGAATCCGACATAAACAAAGTGACATAATGTCCTAGTGGGTCGATATCCGACATTGCTAAGAGTGACCTTGGGTTTGCCCAACAAACCACAACTTAGGTCAATCGGTAGGTATCGGTCATACCAATTGCATCATCGATAACCGACATTAAGAATGACCTTGAGGTTAGCTCAACAAGCCACCTTATGTCTCGGGAGGTATCAGATATACCAATTACATCTTAGACACAACTATCGATCAGTGCTATCAACTTGTTGATGTGTGCACTTCATTGGGTATCAACTCTTTGATGCGCATACATCTAATGTATGCTACCCAACTTCGCCTCTGTCCACGTTGACCTTGAGGTTAGCTCAACAAATCAACGCTTCTAGGAAAACCGACCCATTAATCCGAAAATCTTATTTTCATGGTTTGAACATATTCAGTATAGAGTGAGCTTGAGGTTAGCTCAACAACCCGACCTATAAGAACTCGGTTCTTACCATATTAATGGAAGGCGTTAGTTTTATATATCGAGGAGGATTTGAGTCTCTTGACTCAAGCTTAAGGATTATAGTCACGAAGACTATATGGAATGATTTAGGTTTCATCAATCGTATTGAATCAATCCTTATAATCATCCATCATCCAACTGAGCATGCCACAAGTCGACTTTCATCAAATGCAAGTCGCCTTTATGCTCGCCCACACACAAGTCGACTTGTATGACACAAGTCGACTTATGTCTCTGCCTCATGAATAAGTCGACTTATAAGGTACTACAAGTGGATTTATATCGAGATCTGAACAAGTCGACTTATTCTATACACAAGTCGATTTATCCGATAATTTGAACAAGTCGACTTATTTCATATACAAGTCGACTTATCCAGGAAATATGCTAAAAACTCTAATCGGCTAATTCCTCAATTAATGCAATTCCAATTCACAACACCTACATACCTAGGGTAATATCTGAGAAATTTGATGTATCAATGAACACTTCATTGATTCATGAATGCCTTAAATAGTCAAACTATATGAAAAGCTTGAAATGAGTCAAAACTCATTAATTTCCAAACAATTTAGGAACACCCAAATTATCATCCTAAGCATCTCTAGCTAGCACATACATTATCAAATTTACTTCAGCACATGCCATAAAAAATATGACGGTCAAAACAAACAAGATAATGCAATATACTAACGAGACGCTAATGTGACCAATTCGGCATTCAAAAATTCTTGGAAAAGGTAATTCAAGCAATTCAGTTTGGAAATCATACTACATCAAGATAACACATTTTTAATCATATTAAAAATGGTGCAAGGCATTGGAACTGAAAAAGCACACTCAATCAAGCCAAGCAAAACAGTCTCAACACTTTTCACCAAAACTGTCCAGTTCTGTACATTGCTTGAAATGATCAATGAAACAATTTCAATAAATTCTGGGAAAATTACATAGGTTATTACATGTTCAGAAAATGCTACATGAATTTTTTTCAGGATTTTAGGCCATCCAAAACTCAGTCAACCTAAATAACAAAACCGATTCAAAATCTGTGTTCATCAGCACAGCAATTCCCAACAGCATAGAATAAATTCGTGAATAAATATCCAATCACCTTTAAATCCAATTTCCATGCTCACAGACATTCACCAACATCTTAGAGACATGTAGGTGAAGGAAAATCCACAAAAATATTTTTCTACAATTTATTCTAGATTTTATACTACTGCCTGTTCCAGAATCGTTTCACAAAACAGCATCTGTAACCTTAGGGAATTAATTAGCAAAACTATAACAAATCAAATCGATAAATTATGAAAATTCATAGACATATTCTCTAACATGTTATGAACATTTCTGGGCAGAAAAATTTCGAAAACCCTATCTCTATAGCAATTCGAAATCTGGGCAGTACACATGCATCAACATCAACAGCACTTAGGGTTTCTGATCTAGCTTAGGTTATAGCTTCATACGGGATACCAGACTCTCTGATACCACTGTAGGAAAATCCCGGGAGGTACATCACATGTACCGACAGTGGAAAACAAAAATTTTTGTTCCCGGGACCTTCCCGAACCCAGGATCTTGGTATCCGTATGAAGACATCAACCTAAATAGCCAATAGAGACTATCTCTAAAGGTGATCCACGAGAGATCGAAAACCTAACGAGTCAAACCCTTTGACCCGGAATAGCTAGAACAGATTAAAGGCTGCTAGACCCTACCTCTGTCCTGGAGAGCTGAAGGAAACGTTGGAGACTTGCTTGGAAGAAGAGAAAATCGATGGTGCTTGATGAAGAAGAAGAAGATGAAATCACTTTCCAAGCTTTTCCTTAACACTTAAGAAAAACCTTTTGTCTTCCTCTCCTTTCAAAACCGTCGACCATCTCACCACCCCCCTTAAGTTTTTCTTTTAACTCTTAAAAGAAGACTTTATGCTTGGAGAGAAGGCCATCCACGTGAATGGTTCTCAACCATTCATTATTTAATAAATAAACTAAGCTTTTGAAAAGTCAAAAGCTATCATCTCTTCTCCCTTTAGTTTCCAACGTGCACATGTCCAATTTATATAATAAATAATTAATTAATTTACTTAATTAATTAATTAGAATATAAATGCTAAGGTCCAGTCCAACTGGGGTCGGTCCTACCGGCCTTTCGGGCCCCGATCTTTCAAACGACTCCTAAACCTTTCTTAGCAATATTGATGTCGCGATCTCATCGGGACATATCCCAATCCCATTGGGATCCATTTAATCCTAATGCTCTCCATAATTGGAACTCTGTCTAATTACTATTTTACAGATTCTCTGAGACACTCTTAAGCGTGTGACCCTTTAGGCTTCCGGTTATGTTGGCCACTTAGATTAACAATTAATCTGAGCAAGTCATGAGCGGTATCTAGCAACACATCATGACCCCCAATTAATCGAAAAGTAATCGGTTTGATGTATTCATCACGAACCGAATCACGAACCCTTCCATAGACAATTACCGTGCAATTCGTCCTTTCACCATCCTATCTAAATATCTCATATTTACAGTTTCTGGGATCCACTGCTTGATCCAATCAAGGAATATGACATGTGCTAGTCTATCCGGATTAATGATGTCCAGTCTCATTAATCCTATGACTAGGAGAATTTAGATCTTGACATAATTGCACATGATAGGAATCTCGTGAGTATGATCACATCATAATTTCCTTCATGCTATGTCATATATCATGGACTTCATTAATCTGATTAAAGATCCAATCAATTCATAAACAATGTTCATGAACATCAAATTAATGAATTATGCCTTTTCTTTATTTATTCATTAGACCGCATACATTGTGAATAAAACGCGCTAAAGGGATTGCCTTTAGGGCACAAATAAACAATCTGATCCTTGAATAAGTCGACTTATCCAATGTACAAGTCGACTTATCGGTACTTTTCAAGAACAAGTCGACTTATCAGTAGTACAAGTCGACTTGTACTTACAAAGAGCACCTAATGGGGTCTTGAGAAATGGAGTCGAGAGTGACAGGAGTCCATTAATCAAGACCCTGGACTTAAAGAGAGTTCTTTAAGGTCTACCATTCACACTTAGTTTTGAACTGTGATAGCTAAAGCTCGTTTTCAAGAGGATTTTATCACTTTTTTTAGTATTTTCTTTTTTCTATTTCCAAAAATCCAAAAATACTTTTTTACATTCTTTTTAGTGTAGTTAATGTTTTCAAACAAAACCCCCTTTTCCTTACTGATTTTACTTGCGTTTTATGACATATAGGCTAGCTTAGGTCCATTTCATTTGGTTCCGATTAAGTGAGACGACCCGAGGTTGCAACCTATACCGCAATCTTGGAATTTATTATTTTTGACCGATTTCCAAGGATCGATCGTAAGGTCGAATCGACAGAGCCACGATCAGTATCTTAGTGATGATTTTGTTGATTATTTAAGGCAAGATGGGATCTTGTCTCAGTGGACTTCTCCAGGCACACCACAACACAATGGTGTTTCCGAAAGGAGAAATCGAACCTTATTGGATATGGTGAGATCCATGATGGGGTTCACTGATCTTCCTATCTTTCTATGGGGATATGCTTTAAAAGTCGCTGCATATTTATTAAACAAAGTTCCCACTAAAGCAGTCACTAAAACTCCATATGAGATGTGGAAAGAATGTAAGCCTAACCTAAAACATTTGAAAGTTTGGGGTTGTCCAACTTATGTTAAGAGATTGCAGCCAGATAAGCTTGAAGCTAGATCTGACAAGTGTAGATTTGTTGGTTATCCCAAGGAGACAATGAGACACTATTTCTATCACTCTTTTGAACACAAAGTGTTTGTGGCCAGAAATGCAACCTTTTTAGAAAGGGAGTTCCTTAATGAAGGAAGTCATAGTGTAGAAATAGATCTTGATGAAATTCAAGATTCTGATGAATCAACACAAGCTCAAGAGCATCAAATGCATGTTGAGCAACCTTTACTTGATGTCTTGAAATTAACACATATGATACCAGTCTCAACTGTTGAGGAGAGTGGATCGGTTAATGAACCTGTCCAAGAACCTGTGCAACAACAAGATCAAGTAGAAGAAGAACCTATTATACATGAGCCTTTTAGAAGGTCTACAAGGGATCGTCGTGCACCAGATAGATTAAACTTAATGGTGCAAGGTGACGAAGATAGTCATATTGATGATGACCCTAAGACTTACGAAGAGGCTATGGCAAGTCCAGAATGTGAGAAATGGTTTAAGGCCATGGAATACGAGTTAGAATCCATGAGAATCAACAAAGTATGGACTTTGGTTGATCCCTCAAAGGATATAAAGCCCATAGGATGCAAATGGGTTTTTAAGAAAAAAATTGGAGCGGATGGGAATGTTGAAACCTATAAAGCCCGTCTTGTTGCCAAGGGATATAATCAAAAAGAAGGTATTGATTATGATGAAACTTTTCCCCCTGTGGCAATGCTCAAATATATTCGTATTCTATTTGCTATAGCTGCATATTATGATTATGAGATATGAAAAATGGACGTGAAAATAGCTTTTCTTAACGGAGAGCTCAAGGAAGATGTCTATATGACTCAACCTGAAGGTTTCACATTGCCATCTACTCCTAATAAAATATGTAAGCTACAAAGATCCATTTATGGATTGAAGCAATCTTCACGAAGTTAGAATATTCGCTTTAATATAACAATTGCAAAGTTTGACTTTGTTAAATGCGAAGAAGAGCCATGTGTGTACAAGAAGGTTAATGGGAGCGTAGTCATTTTCCTAGTGCTATATGTAGATGACATATTGCTAATAGGAAATGATGTACCAGCCATGCAAAAGACAAAAATTTGGTTATCTGAACAGTTCTCCATGAAGGATTTGGGAGAAGCAGCTTACATTCTTGGAATCAAGATCTATAGAGATAGATCAAGGAAGCTGTAGGACTTTCCCAATCCATGTACATTGATACTATTTTAAAAAGGTATCACATGGAAAATTCCAGAAAAGGTTATCTACCGATAGGCACTGGAATTTCTCTTAGTAAGGAGGATTGTCCTAAAACCCTAGAAGAAAGAGAGCGCATGAGTAGGGTCCCATATGCCAGCACAGTGGGAGCTATCATGTATACCATGACATGTACAAGATCTAATATAGCCTACGCGCTAGGAATAGCAAGTAGGTATCAAGGTAACCCAGGTGAGGAACATTGGAAAGTGGTTAAAACTATCCTTAAGTACTTGAGAAGAACAAAGGACCAATTCCTCATATATGGAGATTATGAATTAAATCTAATAGGCTACACTGATGCTAGCTTTGCATAAGATAAAGATGATAGCAAATCTACCTCTAGTTATATTTTTACCTTAAATGAAGGAGCAGTGAGTTGGAAAAGTTCCAAGCAAGCTACTGTAGCTGATTCAATTACTAAAGCAGAATACATAGCTGCATGTGAAGCAGCTAAGGAAGCTGTTTGGATGAAAAAAGTTCTTAACTAAACTTGGTGTGGTCCCTTCGATAAAGGAGGCTGTTCCTTTATTGTGTGACAATACAGGTGCTATTGCACAAGCTAAGGAACCAAGGTCACACCAAAGATCCAAACATGTTCTGCGGAAGTATCATTTGATTTGAGAAATTGTTGAGCGTGAGGACGTTCAAATTTAAAGGTTGAAGGAAAGGAGAATGCTGCAGATCCCTTCACTAAGGCGCTTGGATCAAAGGAGTTTGATAAGCACAAGTGGAAGATAGGATTGAAGTTCATGATCAATTGGGTCTAGGTCAAGTGGGAGATTGTTGGAATTATGCCCATGACCCAATTGTTATGTAATAGATTGAACAATTTAGTTTTGTAATTATTAACTTTGTTTAATAATATGGCAAATATTTTTATCATATTATGTTTATTGTTTTTATTCTAATATGATAAGTCCTTGATTAAATTTTTGCACTTGCCATCATGATGGAAATTATGATAATGAGAGTCAAGTCTTTATGATTTAATCTAAAAATGTTCTTGATCATAGGATCATCGAATAAGGACTTTGATGATCCGGTTAGATCAATATATATGTAATAAGTATCTATTGGATAGATATTAGTAGATCTCATTTACTAAGTTACATATATAGATAATGCATATGGAGATATGATTATTGAACTGACCAAACCGAGAATTCCCAATGGTTAATATTACCTATGAACTGTCAAGTGGGATATTCTTATAAGGATTTAAATTTATATTTTTTCCTTTGACCTGAGATCATCATAGTAATCAATAGGTTACTTATTATGTTTTGATGTCGAAAACCTAGTGTATAAACATGCTAGTTGAATGATCATTAGATATAATTCAGTACCTATCTTATTAGTGGTGAGTCAAGAAGGAATCCATCGACTCTAGGTAATGAGTTTGAACTCTATGTTGTCATTGATTTTAAGGATTGTTTCAAGACCTTGGCCAGGGCAATTGAATGAGTAAGGAAAGGAGTTTTCTAAGTCACTCACCAATCATTAATGATCGACATGTAACATAGTTGGTTATCTAATAAGGTTTGACAGTTAAACCATACCTTAGGATAATCCGGAGTTTTAATGATGGAAGGTAATTATACATTATCCTTAGCCAGGTTCTATCTTAGTAAAGTTGTTATTTCACACTATCCTGTCATTGAGGAGTGTTGCTAGACGCCAACCTTGATTAGTAATTAATTAGATTAATTACTATCGGCTTAGTGATGAACCTATGTGGTCACACACTTACGAGTGTAATATTTCTCGTTTATGATTATTTAATTTATTATAAGATAATTTATTAAATAATCTATATGGCATATTATTATATTTTTTTGCTAGCATAAAAATATAATTAATATTAAAATTCTCTTGTCAAAATAAATGAATAAAATAAAATAGTTTTATTTTATTTCATTTTAGAAATAATAATAAGATAAAATAGTTTTATTTTATTTTATGTTATAAATAATAATAATTATATATATAAAAGGAAAGAAAATGACGTCAGGTGGTTTAT
Source organism: Erythroxylum novogranatense (assembly GCA_029891385.1). Classification (NCBI taxonomy): domain Eukaryota; kingdom Viridiplantae; phylum Streptophyta; class Magnoliopsida; order Malpighiales; family Erythroxylaceae; genus Erythroxylum; species Erythroxylum novogranatense. The sequence continues at coordinate 84,073,874 of CM057234.1, forward strand.
TGTTTTGGTTTTCTCGTTAACCAAACAATAAACGTTGTAAAGGTTATAAAAGGAGGCATCGTTTATGAATGAAGCATTGTGATGTTTCATGTATAACTAACGTGAACCAAAAGGAGAAGAGTAAAATCACAAAAACTGGTTTTTTTTTGTTTTTGTGCGGTGAGATACAAAGTGTAACTCTCATATACGCTATTTTAGTATCTCACTTAAAAAAGGAAGACAGTGTGTATACATGTAGATACATGTATGAAAGTGAACAAACAGTGAAGATACATGTATGATAAATGCAGAGAAGAGTGATAGACAAGAGAAAATAGACAAAATTGTTTTGTTTTGTTCTTGAAAAAAAAGTTCTTCAAAATTTTTCCATAGCCATATCAAGTGTTGAAAGCGGGATATATTTTTTGGTGTGGAAAACATAGAAGCTTCGTGTTTTCGAAGTTTCGAATTGAATAATCGTCATTTCTAGGTATTTATCTTATACCTATTTCTTATTATTAGTATGTTGTTAAACGCAATAGATAGTATATGATTGCAATTTTTAATTTCCGCTGCATATTGCGATCCTTCAATTTGTAGGTTGATACCCGGCAAAACTTGTGAGAAGGCAAGGGTGAGGATAAAATAATTGTCTCACAAATATTATTAATTATCTCATAATAATTTTATTTTATGCTAACCATGTTATTTGTTACAGGTTGCACTTCGACAACACTAGGTATTTGTTCAGGTTATGTTCAAGCATTTTCGTAATTTGAGCATCTTTGATAGTATGTCTAGACATATTCTAACTTAATGAAGTTTTCTTTGTCTGTTTTCCTTATAAAATTACTCAAAACTATTATAAATATATTGTATAAGAACAAAGAATCATCTTTTATTGTTATATTACATTTGTTGGTACAATTTGATGATAGTTATATAATTTTACTTTATATGTGGAACGTGATAAAGCAAACATACGTAAGAGGAGGGTGAATTATATGTGATTTATAAAAAAAAATTCGCAAGTTACTTTCAACTCTTATAAACACAGGGGCCTATTAAAAAAAATTAAACCAATAGGAACCTGTCAGATGATAGTAGGCTGTTGAACGACAGGAGCTTGCTAAAATATAAGTCATGTTAAAAACAATAAAAAAGAAGACGCCTGTTCAAATGAAAGGAACAAACAACAAGTTGAAAACAGAAGGGACCTATTATAAAACTGGAGTCTCTTGCTGAAACGAACACTCAATCATTATAATGCGGAAATATAAAAATAAGGGGAGAGAGAGAGAAGAAGGGCATAGTCTGTAACACCCCAATCCCGTCCGACACATGTCCATACGCCCTTCGGACAAACATACACATTCCTGACAGAAATGACATGTTAACTATTTCACTTTCACTATATCGCATGGCATCATAAGCAAAAGCATAAATAATATATTGTCTAAAATCCAAAATTTCCTAATTCCATTTCATAGACCCTAATTTACAAGGTAGCATTATATCCATCATCAATTTTTATATAATATCAACCTATCAGCGTCCACAGCTAAATCTTAAAAGTTTGCTAGATACATGAGGAATTAATCAAAAATTAAAAACTAATCTTTCAGTCCCAGTTGATTGGCCTTTGAGCCATGTCTTATATCCAAAAGTTATGCAAAATATCTTTTATGCAGTCTTAGGAGCTAAGTCGTCGCTCTCTCGAATCTGAAAATGTCAACATTGCAATTTGGTTGAGTTTGGCTAACTCAACTAAGTAACCATCCTCTATGACTCACTCTTGTCATGCAACAAAACAATTCATGTTATTATATAATTCACATCATCTCGATTATCATCAGGTAATATCATGAAACATTTTGTTCACAATTGTCACATTTCAAAAAAAAAACCATACAATACATATTTTATAAAAGAAAAGTCCTCAAAACATTGCAATCATCAATTTATTCATATCATATGTGTATGCAATGTTTATGAAACTTAAATTCATTTATTACATTGTTGTGACTGAGTACCTTTTTCACTTTTCCTATCTGTTGTGGATACTAAGCTCATTCATTCAATCCCTTATCCGATGGAGATACAGGGTTCATTGTATATATTGAGCCTTAGGCTCTTACCACAGATGTTTGAGCTTTAAGCTCTTTTATTTACTGGCAACTTCAGTCATAACTCTCTTTATATTTTATGCATTAGAATGAAATGCATTCCATAAATTCAATCATCATATTCAGTCCATTACATTCGCATTCACTTTCTCGTTCATATTAATCATCGGACTAGGTCCGACTTTCAACATATATGTTGATAACACATTTATTCAATCACATTCACATTCAAGGAACACTTCCAATGTATTATTGATACATCAAATGCCTCAGACATTTCATGTCCAGAAATCTGCACACATACTTCACATATCAACTCAATTCAGGATCAAACAAAAAAAATCAAGGTGAGACCACCTTAAGTTACTCACAATTGCTCCCTTTAGCTTATTGCCTTGAAGTCTCGGTAATGTCTGGAAGTAGTTGCTCAACGTGCTCTTCTATATGCAATCACATACATTTTCATATTACTAGATTGCCCATTTAACTGAATAAGCACATTTATAAATGTACCTTGTATTATGCATGTTTAATGACAAATTCTCAGGTATGTTTCCTTAATAAACTAATACAAACATTAATTTTACTCCAAAATTTCCAGAATTCATACACATTAAAGCAGATTTCATTTCATACTAATTCAATAATCAAATTGATTGCATTAACTCTGGAACCTTTACTCATTTAATTCAACATTACCAATCTAATCTCTTCATTCATGAAATCCTATTCTTTTTCCATAATTCCTCATTCATCATGCATCAAAAAAATTGATTCACTAAGTTATGTCCTCATTTTCTACCCAAATTAAGTTTAAAAACATCATAATTATACATTTCATCCTTAATTGGTTCAAGCATTGCATAATCAAAACATTTCCATGAAAAATCACTGCTTAAGATTATTTTCCTAATCTTTTCCTAGGTTTTCTCAGGCAGATTTTGAATTAGATTTGTATGGCCATTTTGACCTAGAAACTGAAGTTTTTAGACAATAATTTCTACTAATCAAATGTTCCTTTGTGTCTTAAGTTTCAAAAAATATAAAAATAATTCAATTTGGTTCATTATTTTATGAGTTATGCTCAAAATACTACAAACTGAGCATGTTCAAAATTTATGCTGGTGCATGATTGTGCACTCCCATGACTAAAAAGTCAGTGCAGTCAAAGTTGTACAACTCATATCTTTCAATTATGATATCCAAAAATTACAAACTTTATACCAATTAAAAGCTAAGAGAATAACCCACAACTTTTATGAAGATAACTTTGTCTGATTCGTCCTACATCAATATAGTTTATTCGATAACAGTCGGACATGATTTCTGTCAAGGGTAGTGCTGCAACCTAAGCCAAAACTCAACTTGAAGCTAAATTTCAAGACCCTTAATGACTGAATTAAAATTCAATTTCTCCTTAAAAATTGTAGTCGTATGTCTCTAGTTTAATCTAGATCAAAATCCATCTAATTTAAATATTCACAGATCAAGGTATGACTTAAATATAGATGCATGTTCAATAAAAGCACTCTCCATATAACATACTCCAACACACTACATTGCCAAAATTCAATCATTTCAAGTTGATCATTCAGTTATACCTCAACTTTCAGTTTTGTATTCTTTATACACAATTCACAATTTCATGATTGATTACAACCCAGAAATAGAACCTATTTCCATACTATTCTATATCACATTTTTCTACAATTTTGTCTGCTTCACTAATCTTCATTTAACTCCAATTATCACAATCCTTTATCAAACTTTCTGCATATTTTCTATTTCACTAACTCTCATTTATCTCCTTCATCACTTTACTTGTATCACCGAAATTGCTTCTTCCTACACCATTTATGCATGCATCCATTTACAAACATTAAAACATCATCAAAATGTCATTTACAATACCCCAAAAAATTGAAGCATAACTTACTTGATTCTGAAAAATTCCAACAGTTGAGAGTGGACATAAAAGATTTTGGTAGATGGAAAAAAACAAAAATAAAGAGAAACAAAACAATATATGGACTGAAGTGCTTACTTTGCAAGGTCTAACATTGATGTGAGAATCAAAAGCCAAATACACAAAAGTGAACAAACTAGATGTTTCGATGATGGATGAACAAGGAGAGAATTTTGGTGGTGGGAGATTTCGGTGAAGAACAAACAAAAGAGCTGAAGAATTTTCCAAACAAAAATGTGACTAGGAGTGTTAATGATACATTGCCACATGTCACTAATGCATGTAACCCATTTGTCATCCATGTGAGGCTACCTTATGTCACACTTCTATTTGTCTCTTATTTCTAAATTTTTCCTAGTCCAAAATAGCCCACATTTTGAAAATATCCGAAATATCACGAAAAATGCTAAATCAATTTTAATACACACCAATTTAATTTTCAAGAAAAATGAAATCCATAATTCATATTTTAATCACATTAAAATCACTTATATCCGAAAAATGCCAATGAATTCATGTACAATTATTTTCATGAGTGTCAACACAATTCACATGTATGAGTATGCCATATGATGCATGAAATATACTTCTAAATTCTCAGTATACTCTCGTGTAAAGTATCCTAGGGTTCTAACCCTAATCAATGGAATAATGAGATGTTACATAGTTGATTTATACTAGTTCGACTTACAATCCAAGTCTACATCCAGTCCCCAGGTATCCAACTTGAATGTTTCACCATAAAATCAAGTAGTAATTTGATGAGCCTCTTAAACCTCATGAGTACATATTTTTTAAGGTTCTCTAACCTTTCAAATTAGTAGTATTTAGCTAGCCTCTATACGCTCTCAAATAAAAAAAAGAGTTTTTTTCTATATGAGCTTCAATAATCTCTCTCAACATAATTTCACTTTCTAACGCACAAGAGAATTTTTACAAATATATCACTTTCAAGAATGTATAAGCCTTTGATAAATTTCAACAATATAGCTTTGCAAGCTTCTGTTTTGTTCAGTTGTTTTTTTGCATTTGCTTTGGCTCTTCCTTAAATAGACATTTCCTCAATTAGTCGTTGCTTCACTTGCATCTTTAGTCAACTGGATCGATTTGAATTTGAATAATTTCGACATTCATCTTTACCAAAATTTTTCCAGTAATCACAGAACTAATACATGACTTTCATAATTAGTAGGATCCTTTCGGATAAACCATTTCTAATAAGTTAAGTTCATAATGGAACTTCCTACAAGAAAGAAAGTGTATTTCTTATGGTTTTTATTTCCCTTTAAGAATTAGACCATTAATTATACAAAGAAATAAATCTAATTTGAATTTTGAAAATTATATAGTTATCATCAAATTCGTTAATCATAAACCTTGAGCTAACAATCTCCCGCTTTTTATGATGACAAGTAATAATAGATATATTTTCAAAATCAAAGAGATAATAGATGATTTCTAAAGATACCTATGACTTTTATATGTTCATACATAATTAGAAAGAGCACATCTCTTAAGAAAGGAACATATCTTTTATATATCATAGATTTTCACAAGTTCAACAAAGATAATCAATCAAATATATAATCGAGGGAGTATTTGAGAAATAAGCATTGAGAAATATATCATTATATATGCAGAAATGTGAAAAATATATCCACATAAACTCTCCCTCTTTGTCACTATAAAAAATAAATAGAGAGAAAGAGTAAAAAATGTATCAAACAAAATCATTAGTATAAATAAGCCAGAAAGAAAAAAGCAATAGAGTTATTGAAGAGATTCAAGGATTCTCCTGAGCACAATCTTCTTGTCAAGAAGTTGATTTTGTATGCTATCTATTTGTTCTCACATTTGTTTTGATTGGCTTGAATATCCTTCAGATGTTGTTGGAGATTTGCACTATTTTCAACCTGGGGAGGTACAGGAGTCTGTTGGGTTAGAGCAGGATCTAAGTTTTCTGCTGCTCTTTCATATCTTTTCTCTACCCAGACATTGTTTTGCAATTTGTATCCCAATTGATAGTGAATGGAAGGATGAAACTTAGCCGATGCGTACCAATTCAGATTTGCAAAAGGAACTCCATAATGGTTGAAAATCTTGGTGAGCAACATCCCATAAGGTAAGCAATTGGTGGTATCTTTTGATTCCCCTTATCCACCATAAACCTCAAAATCATAGCTAGAAGATTCATCTTTTGCAAAAATGTATAAATATTTCCTTGTGCACATCTATGTATATCAAAAATGCACAATGCATGTTCAATGACAAATCTGAGTATCTTATCGAATTCTTATCACCAAATCATTCAGATATCAAATCCCTTACAAACAATTTACATTCCAAGAAAAGTCACGGCCATGCATACAAAACTCACAATTGTGCAGTCCAAATTAATTCAGTCACAGGTGTGAGAACTCAACTCACTCCTATGCATATCCAAAGATCACGGGTGTGAGATCTTAACTCATGCCCGTGCATATCAAATGACCCTTTTCAGATGGCTATTTGGTGTTGAGTGTTTCTTCATAGTGAAGAACACTAGCTACAGTAAACTTCCCTTACTCAAAACATCATAATACATGTATAGGTTGCATGTCTTTCATGTGTTACTATTCACATAAGCCAATTGTCACTAACTCATCAGTCTACATGTCACAATATAAGTGGTCTATTATTTCTAGTCCAAAAATACTCCTAATTTTAAAATTTTCCTAAAATTCACCAAAATTTTTGAAATAATCATAATATGCTCCATATAAATTTTCACCACAAATAATTCACAATTCAGATCTTAATCGCATTTATAACTCAATTAAACCCGAAAAATGTGAATGAATATATGTACAATCATATTCATTTGCAATAATCAAAATTATCATGTATATGCAAAAATGTGCAAAGCATGATATGCATTTACTAGTTTCTCATTAATTTCTCATAATTTAGTTTCTCATTAATTTCTCATAATTCACTATTCTCGCCTTAACATGAGCAATAGGATGTTACAGTCAAGCCTTCCTTTGCCAAGCCATAACTTCGAGCTCGCATATCATAAGTAGAAGAATCCTAGTTTTTTAATTCTTGAACAATTTTGGATCTACTTTGCTTTGAGTACCGAAGTTGATGAGGGAGAGCCCTTCCCCCTTGTTAGTAGCTTTCAACTAGTTCACTGTCGAATTTTCCCCAACTCGGACCCCACCTTCCTTGATAAACCCCTAATGGAGCTTCCAAATTTTAAGCAACCAACCATAGGAGTAAGGGATCTCTTCCTATTAGGATATGGAGTTAGCATTACCTTCATTTTAATAATCTTATATACTACAAGGGAGAGTCCATTGTCAAAGGAGTTTCCCCTATATCTTGCAACACCATGCTTCTAAGTCTATTGCTTGAATGAAGCATTTCTTGACTTTGATGTCTCCCCTGCTGTAAATGCCGATGAGGGATTGGATTTCCTCCATCTTCCTAAACCTGAAATCAAAACTGCAGACATTACATTAGAAAAATGAACACTCCAATAATTACCTTCTCTCAGTGTTTGAGTTGAATTGTTCCATAACTTGAAAGATCACTCTAGTGTTGATGCTCCCAACTTTTGAGGCTTCATCTTTGAAGGTTGGAAAGTTTCTTTCAGTCCAAAGGTTGTACACAATAATATAAAGGAGGGTAATAAAAATATTGATGTCATAGTTTCTAAAATTTGGGGGTTGGTTGAACCAATTTAGAATGGAATGAAGGTTTGTCAGGTTAGGAAGGTATACTTGAAAGTGGTTAAGGCAGTGTAACCACACTATTTTAGAGAAAGAACATTCAGGTGTTCAATAGTCTCATTATCCAAGGCACATAAGGAGCAGTGATTTGGGGTGTGAGGGTAAAGGAGTTTATCCCTTGTTTGCAACTTATTAAGAAAGGCTAACTATAGTATAAAGGAATACCTAGGGCTATTTCTTTTATACCATACCAGTTTATGTCAAGGAACACTCTGGTTAGGGGATCTCATGGAATTCATGGAATTATAGGCAGAAGAATTTGTATACATTTTTGAAGAGTTTGCTAGCCATTCCAAACGATCAGGTCTTGTACAATTTGGTTGATACAAGAGAGGCTCTAGAGTATTTATGGTCTCAACTGTTGCCTCTTGCCTTCAAGATACCTCTAGGATGCCAAGGATCCTACTATAGTAAAGTAAAATTCCTATTTCCTATCCTAAATCTAAATTGGTTCCCAATTTGATCCTTAACATGTAACATCTTTCTACAACTCCACGAACTATAGTTGGTAGGTTGGGCACTCCATAATTTTTTCTTCTCAAAATTATTATGTGCACCCACTTAACCCACACAAAGCTTCACTATCATTAAATAGAATCCAAATTCTTTTCCTTATTAGCACTTTATTCCAAGTTGATAAATGCTTAATACCAAATCCTCCCTCTCTTTTGGGTTGACAAAGATCATTCCATTTAACCTTAGCATAAGCTTTTGTCACCACCTTCCCAGAACACAAGAAATTCCTAAGTTTTGTCTCTATTTCCTTAAAAATGGAACAAGGGAGAATGAAATGACTAAACCAATACACCTGAAAAGTAGAGAGGACAAAAATAACCAATTGAAGTTTACCAACATAGGAGAGATTTTTATGGATCCATTTTCTAATTCTGGCATTAATTTTATCCAACAAGGGTAAACAATCTCTCCTAAACAACTGACATGTTAAGAGGGATACCCCCAGATATTGAATGGGAAGGTTTCCCCTTCTAAGACCTGATATGATTTCCATTTGATACACCATAGGGTCCATTTTTGGAGATAAAAAGAACTAACTCTTGTAAAGATTCATGTCCATGCCAGACAAGTTTGAAAAAGTGAGCATGCAATTAACTAAAGTTTGGGCCAAAGCCAAATCGGCATGACAAAACAACAAGAGATCATTAGTAAAAAAGAGATGTGTGAGTTTAAGAGCTTTACACCTCCAGTGGCATTTAAAGGAAGTGCTAGCATCTATACAAGCATTCAGGGTCCTTAAGAGTACCTCCATACAGATAATAAAGAGAAAAGGAGATAAAGGATCCATTTACCTTAAGCTTGACTTTCCTTGAAGTAATTTTGAGAGGGATCCATTGATCAATATAGAATAAGAAGGAGAGGTTACACACTCTTTGATCCACTCAGAGGGAAGTAATCCCATTAAATCATGTCATAGGCCTTTTGTAAATCCTCTTTAAAAGCACATCTCCTATGGTTATTAGAAAGGTGGTAATTCTTGAAAATCACTTGAGCCAATAAGATATTATCCCCTATTCGATGGTTCTTAATGAATGCACTTTGGTTCGGGCTAATAATGTGAGGGAGTAACTCTCTAAGCCTATTTGCCATGATTTTTGCAATCGCCTTTTAAATCATGTTATAGCAAGAGATTGGCCTATAATCAACCACTATGGAGGGACAATCAACCACTATAGAGGGGAGATGTTTTTTAGGGATAAGAGAAATCAAAGTGGAGTTAAGCTCTTTGAGTAGTCTTCCATGTTAGAAAAAGTCTTGGATAGCTCTAGTAACTTCCTCACCTATAATAGGCCAAGTATGCTTAAAGAAGAAACCATTAAACCCATCCGACCCAAGGGCCTTATTCATATTGAAAGAGTTGAACACATCCCTCATCTCTTGTGTTGAGAGTTTAGCAATGAAGTTGTTTGTAATATTATTCGAAATTGGATGAGGGAAAATATTTTTCACATAATATTTAGAGGGAAAAAGGTCTTTTTATTCCCAATAGTGCTATGATAAAATCCTATGAATTGTTCTTGAATCTCTTCAAAAGCAACAATCCTATTACCAGGACCCACTATTGAAGAGTGGATATTGTTTCTGTTCCTATTTGACAAGATTGAATTGTGAAAAAATTTGGTGTTCTTATCTCCTTCTCTGAGCCATTTAATATGGGAAGATTGTTTATAGAATGACTCTTGATCATCTAAAGCTCTAATCAAGTTATTAATGGCTTCAGTTTCCTTGGTAACCAGTTTAGGCCTATTAGGCAAGTTTCTCATTTGGTCTTGGATATTATTAATATTAACTTGACATTTCTCAACTCTAACATTCACATCACCTATTTGACCATAGTTAAGTAATTTAAGTGCATTTTTAATTAACTTAAACTTGGACACGACACAAAACATAGAAGTTCCTTGGACATGAGAAGTCCAAGCTTCTTCTACTATCTGAAGGAAATTAGGCTGTGAGGCTAGGAAGTTGAAAAACTTGAATGGAGAAGATCTCTTCTAAATGTTTTTTAAGGACCTAATCACTACTGGAGAGTGGTCTGAAATGTTAGGATTATGAATAACACCATAAGATCTAGGTTTCCTAGAGCTCTAAGCTGAATTGATAAGGGCTCTATCTAACTTTCTTGCAATAAAGAGGTCACCACATTGCTTGTTATTCCATGTAAAACCAGGACCACTAGAGTTTATATCATACAAAGCACATTCCTTAACACAATTCCTAAAATACTCATTCCATTAATAGCCGAGGAACTTATAGGCTCTGCCTCATAAGAAAAAAATATAGCATTAAAGTTTCCCGCTATAATCCAAGGTTGATTACCAATAATTTGTTTGATATTAGACAGAGCAGACCAAAGGTTCTTCCTATGATTATGATTATTAGACCCATAAACATATGTCATAAAGAAGGTTAAAGAACTGGTCATAGGGGTAACTTCCACATGGAACAGTTGATTATTAGTGATTAAAGGAGAACACAAAAAACAATCTGGATTCTATGCTATCACTAACCTAGAATTTGAAGCATGATCTATATTACTGTAAAAAGGCATCTAGGAAACAAAGAAGAGCACACATTATTCAAAAATGGAGGAGACCTAGTCCTAAATTCAATCAAGCAAATAAAAGAAACTGACAATCTCTTAAGAAATGCATTCACAGTTAATTTTTTTGAGTTGTTAACACCCCTAACATTCCAAAAGACTAAATTCATACCACAAAATAGAACTAAGGCCTACTAATTTTGTTTTGTCTTATATTTCTTACTCTTCCTAAAAGTAAAATCCCCTTCTGCCCCTCCTAGAAGACCTGGACTTTGAGTATCACTAATTGGAACCAATTCAGAATTAGGAGAGGAAAGGTGGCTACCTAGTTAATTAACAGCAAGGAGGTTAGAATCCTCAAGGTATCTTTCTTTTATTGAGCCTTGCTTATTTCAGTTTGACTTCAAGAAGGACTGCTTTCCTTATCACCTTATATTTCCATCTCGGGAGCTTTATCATTATGTTGAATTCCTTTACCCTTACTTTATTCAGTTAGGATTTCATATGCCCTACTCTCCTTATGATTTTGTTTTGTCTTCTCAGAGACTTGCTCCTGATCATTCCTTTTTTGAAGATTTATGCTGTTTGGTATAGATTCCTTCCCCTTATCCAACTCCTGTTGTAATCTAGTCTCAAACAGTTGCTCTATAAGTGTCCATTCCTTCTTCAGTAAATGATGATCAGGCCTCCATTCGTACTCAATCATTATTTCCTTAAAGGTTATTTTCCTTCTTCATTGTAAGCAGTCAATTGGAAAGATGAAGGCTAACTCCTCTGCAGATCTAACTCCACACACATTCAGGCGTACATAATCCTAGACATCCTAGCCGTCTGGGTATCCATAAAAAGTGGGTGTCCTACTGAACTAGCTATTCTTCCTAACCCCTCAGTATTCCAGTATTCAACAGGTATTTTATGGAACCTAGTCCACACTAGGGCATATCTAACCTCTTCCTGTTCTCCCACATTTAAGCACCATTTTTGTAAGAATATGGGTTTTCCTTGGATATGCCAAGGTCCCTTCTCCAGAACCAAATTCATACCAATCTCTGAATCAAACTTAAGCAAGAAATTGTTCGAACTCGTAATTAATGTTTCTGTTAGTCCAAAAGCTAACCAAGATTTAGAAAGGGCTCTCTGAACCACGGGATATGCAGTGCGCTTACCAATGAAAAATCCTATCAGAGCATGTCATAATTGAGCTACTCCTTTCTTCACTAACTCTGGTGCAGGAATGACAAAGATTTGTTCCTCCTTAAACTCCGGGTATCCTCCACTAATTCAGAAACTACTGACTTCTAGGTTATGGGTTTCTCCGAAGTTTTTATAGCATGGGGCTTTGGGGAAGATTCTGGTTCCGACGACTGCTTATGAGAAAATATGCCTACATCTATCAAGTCTTTGGTCAGGCAAATGTTTAGGTTTATGTTCTGGGTACAATTAGGGTTGGAGGAAGAGGTCGCTTAGGTAGGTCTAGGTGAAGGGGCAAAAATTGGGGCAAGAGGTGATCGAGGTGGAGAAGAAGGTGAAAAAGAAGCCATAAAGGAACAAGGGAGTAACCCACTGGCGATCTCAGAAGTTAAGGAATCTCCACTATTCGCTCATTGCTCTCATCGCTCCTTTATAATTAATTGTTATTATAAAATTACAAAATTAAAATTAAATTCTCTTGTTTGTAGGGAATAATTATGACAACATTATCATTGCTACATATTTTTAATAAATATATATTGGTTCGTATTTTATAACTTTTATTTTAAATAAATATTTTTGTATAATTTATAGGTAATTTCATCTTACACTTTACTATAAATGGTTATTCTATAATTTATGAATTTTTAAAATGCAACTACAATTTTCTTAAAATCCCTAAAAATAAATATAAAAAATTTTAAAAATATATTAAGTGACCAGGCCAACTAAGGCCAGATGGGCTATCAGAGTTAGATAATTCTGGCCCACTCGAAAAAATTTTCGGTCGAGTCATCGACGACCCGGGGCCAGCCTGGCCCGTTGACACTCCTATAAATTAAAATAAAATCATGTTGATACAATGTATACAAAACGTTGCAAATTGCTCAATATCATGGATTATGAAAATTTTAAAATAATGTTTAGTAACATTTTTATTGATTCATAGTTAAAACTATTTCCTTACAAACTTAAAAAAAAGTACTTAAAATTTTTCACTTACAAAACAAAAGGCATAGCAAATAATATATCGCCACTACAAGAAAATTTGGTTTTAGCAACCAAATTCTCAGCAACCATAGTAAAATGGTTGCTAATTATATATATTTTACAACCAAAAATTATTTGGTTGCAATATATAAATTACGTATAATTTTTACCAACCAATCAATACTTGGTGGCTATTGATGGTCACTAAAATTTACAATTCATGGATAATAATATAACGACCAAATTTAACAATTTTAGCGACAACTTTAATGGTCGCTATAGAAAATTATTATTAACAACCAAATTAACAACCAACTATTGAGTGGTCACTACAAGTATTTCAAATTTTCCATTAGCAACCAATAAATTTAGTTGCTAAATATACATGACTTCTTTACTTTACAGCAATCATAGTAAAATGGTTGCTAATTATATACATTTTGCAACCAAAAATTATTTGGTTGCAATATACAAGTTACGTATATTTTTTACCGACCAATCAATACTTGGTGGCTATAGATGGTCACTAAAACTTACAATTCATAGATAATAATATAACAGCCAAACTTAACAATTTTAGCAACAACTTTAATGGTCACTATAGAAAATTATTATTAACAACCAACTATTGAGTGGTTACTCCAAGTATTTCAAATTTTCCATTAGCAGCCAATAAATTTGGTTGCTAAATTTACATGACTTCTTTATAGCAACCACATTATATGATTGTTAAAGAAGTATTTATAGCAACAAAATAATTTTTCGCTAAGTATTTTAGAAAAGATGAAAAGAGTTCTTTAGATTCGGTCCATATATATTAAATTAGTTTAAAGGTTCATTCTTATAATAATTTAATTTATATTAATTTTATAATTCAAAATATATTTTCATTTGAGCAAAAAGTTATCTAATAAAATTATTTGTTTGGTAATGTTTGGTAATTTCATATTTCATTTACCTTTAGTTAATTAAATTAGTGAACTTTTATTTAGCATGTAAATATAGACATATTACTTTCAATATCTTTTCATTAAAAAAAACAAAAGTTAAGCATAAATTTTTGGTTTACAATCTAACTTGAAATGTTAAATCTAGCAAGAGATGCTAAAAGCTCAGAAACCGAAAATGAAAGCCAATTTATTGTGACTTTTGTGGGAATAACATTAAAAACATGGGATTATAAAGAATATCAATTTTGAGTCAATGTCATTAGCGTCAATACCTCTCTCTAAGGAACAAAGGGGAAAAAATGAATTATACTAGTATATGCATAATGGGAAGCATATATAAACCCAAAGATATGTTCTTATCAAAAATTCCAATGTGATCTACACGAATTATAAATATGAAGCACGAATTTACAAAAAAGTTTCAATCAATGTCTAAACGAGATTAAATGTAAACGTAAAAGAGAATCCTGAAACCTAACACATTTAAATCTTCTCTCAACATGAATTTCTTTCAATCTACTTTCCTTTCATTCATCCAATAAACAAACCAAAATAATAATAATAAATTAAAAAGTAGTCCATTAAACGGCTCCTAAGTCCCAACTAAATAACCAAAACATAAATAACCAAAATAATTAATATATATAATCAACTAATTTCCATCTTAGTAAAAGATTGAAGAAAAAGTTGACATAATAAAAGGAAAATAGTTAATAAATATGCCAAACTTCTATTAAACACGTTTGGATATGAAAAAACACTTACCAATCAGATTGATTAATAATTTCAGAAAAACTTCTGCCTGTCATCTTTTCAACGCATTTCACCACAGCTTCAACAGTGTTTTTTTGTAGATCTTAACAAACAATATCCTTGGTTTGATGAGGATCCTCGCAACGTACGACTAGGATTGGCTACTGATGGATTTAACCCTTTTGACAATATGAATAATTCATATAGAATATGGCCAGTGATTTTAATGGCATACAACTTACCACCTTGGCAGTGCATGAAAGAACCATATTTGATGATGTCACTTCTAATTCCAGGTCCTCGATCACTTGGAAAAGATATTGATATATACCTAAGACCTTTGGTAGATGAGCTTAAAGAATTATGGGAATTTGGAGTGAGGACACGTGATGCTAAAACTGGAGAGTGTTTTCGTTTACATGCAGCAATCTTATGGACAATAAATGATCTCCCTGCGTTAGGTGATGTATTTGGACATCAGACAAAGGGGTATTATGCTTGTCCAAGATGTAGTTTAAATACTCCTTCACGAAGATTGAGAAGCAAGATTTGTTATATGGATCATAGAAGGTACTTGCCACGTTATCATCCGTACCGAAAAAGTTTAAAATTTAATGGGAAGACTGAATTTAGGTCAAAGCCCGCGGAGCTATCTAATGACCAGGTTTTGATCCAATTAAAAGAAGTAGAAAATGTAGTACTTGGTAAGCATTCTAAAGATAAAAAGAGAAAACATTTCTCTCAGAAACCATGTTGGAACAAAAAGAGCATATTTTTTGAGTTACCATATTAGTCGAAGCTCAAGTTGTGGAATAATCTAGATGTAATGCATATTGAGAAGAATATATGTGATAATTTGTTGGGGAAAATACTAGACATTGATGGTAAATCGAAGGACACTGAAAAAGCTCGTTTAGATTTGGAAGATATGGGTATAAAAAGTGAGTTGCACTTGAAACTAGTACAAAATGCCAAAGCAAACAAAGAAGGAAAAGTCAAATACTTGAAGCCACATGCACTTTATACTTTATCCCATAAGCAGAAGAAAGGGTTTCAAGAATTCTTGAAGACAGTAAAATTTCCAGATGGGTATGCTGCAAATATCTCTAGATGTGTGAATATCAAGGACGGCAAGATCACAGGATTTAAAAGTCATGACTGCCATGTTTTGTTACAACGTTTGCTTCCCATAGGAATGCGTGGATATTTACATAAAGAAGTTCTTGATGCCATTACTGAGTTGGCAAGTTTTTTCAGACAATTGTGTTCTAGAAAACTTAAATTGGATGTCCTTGACAATTTGGAAAAAAAGATTCCCGTCATATTATGCAAGTTAGAGATGATCTTTCCACCTGCTTTTTTTGACGTTGTGGTTCACCTAGCAGTTCATTTGGCACAAGAAGCGAAGCTTGGAGGTCCTGTTCATTATAGGTGGATGTATCCTATTGAAAGGTAAAAATATATATATTATTTTTGATTAAACATGAATTTTTGATAGAATCTTTTTATCTTTGCAGTAATTTTTATTTTGTCTGTATTGATTCTGCTTGAAATATAGGTTTCTTAGTAGTCTAAAAGGGATGGTTCGAAATAGAGCTCGTCCTAAAGGTTCAATTGCGGAGGCTTATATTGTGAAGGAGTGCTTAAGTTTTTGCTCATTATATCTTCATGGAATTGAGACGAAATACAACAGGTAAGAAAGAAATTACGATGGTGAGGAACATCCAAATGCAACATTATCTGTATTTAAAAGTAAAATTCGAACTTTTGGAGAAACAGATTTTGTTCAAATGACCTCTCAATAATATAGTGAATTACCTTTGGTTTGTACTTGAATAATTGTGTGGAGATAGAGCCATATTTGAGGTAACAATGGTTATTTTATTTATTATAATATCATTATTAATGTAATACTAATTTATAATTTTTGTTATTAGAGAGCACGAAGAAATACTTCAACGTGAAAACCTATTGGTTGGATGGCGATTCACAAGAAAGAATTAGCATCATGGTTCGAGAGTCGAGTAAGATTTTCAATCTTCTTTGAAATGTTGTTTTATTGGAAATTATTTTCTTAATTGTAATATTTTATAATTTGTATTGTTGTATTAAAATTAGATTCAAGAGCATCGACGATAAAGTCATTGAAGCTACGGATGAGCTTCAAGGCGCAGATCGGGACTCGACTATCGTATTAGTAAATGTAGTGGGTGCATAGTAGAAGGAGTTAAGTACCTAACAAAAAAAGAGATTGTTGACGTGTAACACAAAATAGTGGGGTGTGTACAGAAGCTATACATAAGGGAAAAATGGTTAAGTTTTACGGAGTGCTAGAAGACATAATTGAGTTGAGTTATGTTAGTGGCTTTCGCTGTGTGTTATTCAATTGTAAATGGTTTGACTTAGATTGGAATAAACCAGGAAAGATAGACAGTGAGTTTACAAGCATAAACGTGAGTAGATTATGGTATGAGAATGAACCTTATGTGTTAGCTAATCAAGTGACTCAAGTATTCTATGTAAATGATACAAAACTAGGGGGAAATTGGAAAGTAGTTCAAAGTGCTCAACACCGACATCGATTGACCCATCCCTTCTCCAATTCTTGATGGAAATGAACCTAATGTCGTTGATGCATATCAACAAGAAAATTGTATTGATATAGAAGTTCTAGATAGTGCTCAAGAGGTTGGGTTAGTATCCAGAAATGATGAAGCTCCATTAGAGATTGAAATTGCTAAAAAAATATTACACTCACGTGTTGATGATAATGATGATGTTGAAGAAGATCATGATGAAGAAGATGACACTTTTGATGAGTATTGGAGTAGCGAAGATGAAGCTGCATCTCAAGCTTATGATGATAGTGAATTGGATTGATGTGTAATAGGTAAAATTGAATAGTTTTTTTTTCACTTTTTGTTTCTTCCTGTTGGTCTGTTAGTTTTTCTTTTTAGTTTCTTACAATCTTGAGTTTTAACAAGACCAAAACAAAACCTCTAAGAGGGCCGAGGGTGGACTGGTGATTGTCTGAGTCTATCATATGTCGGCTTGTTAACATAAATAAAAAAGTTATCTTAAGTGGTGTGATTAAGTGGGTTATTTTAGTTGGTCACTTGACACTTGCTTGGCTTTTTAGAATTGGATGTGATTTTTAGGTTTGTCAGGCAAAGGTGGAGAATGTTTTCTATCTTAAATAGCGGACGCTGTAGTAATCTTATAGGGGGCTTTTGTTTTTGTTACACCTTAAGACCTATTGAATGTTATAACCAAAGATTGTTTGTTCAGTTCGATTTAAGATATCTACTTCATCTCTGAAGCATTCTAAGCTTCAGATAATGGTCCTGATAATTATAAGAAAAAAGTTTGCAATAAACTTTAGAAGAGTGAATACATGCTAGAATGCTCTTCTTTCATTTATCTGACTTTTAGTATTTACTTGCTAGTAATGGTATTCTTCTGGATTTGATAACAAGAGAAAGGAAGGCTATTAATTCAGAGCTTTGGCATGCTTGTGCGGGACCATTGGTTTCCTTGCCTCCAGTTGGAAGTCTTGTAGTTTACTTCCCTCAGGGCCATAGTGAGCAAGTATGTTGCCTTCATTTAATCCTTTGCAGTAACTTTTATCATTTTATTTGTTACTGATCTCTGGCTCTGTTATTTTTCAGGTTGCAGCGTCAATGCAAAAGGAGACTGACTTTATACCAAGTTATCCCAACCTTCCTTCCAAGTTGAATTGCTTTCTTCACAATGTGACATTGCATGTATGAAATCTTCATTGTCCCAAACTCATGTCTTAGTTTACGGAAGTTAAAATTTCTCATGGCATATGCTCTTTCCCAAATTGGTTCAAATTTGTGCTTGGCCTCAATTTTCCTTTTTTGATAGAACCACTTTCCATAAACTTTTCCAAATTGTTTTGAATGGCTTATGATTATTCCATATTTTTGCTTGCTAGTCATAGGCCTTCCAGGTTCTGGAACATGCATGCTAATTGTTGAAAACTGAATAAGATGAATGAAGAAGTGAAGAAGTTATTATGATCTACTCGAGTAGTATGTCAGCTCATATATGTTTACATTTGATAACAGGTGATGCGTAAACCGATGAGGTGTATGCAGATGACCCTTCACCCATAAGCAAAGTAGGTCAGCCATTTTGTATTATTTTTGTTACATGCAAACTTACCCTAAAGTTTCATGTTTTAACGATAAGTTTACTCAAATTTTGTCCAATACAGTATGACAAAGAAGCTATATTGGCATCGGATATCGGCCTCAAACAAAATAGGCAACCTACTAAGTTCTTTTGCAAAGCTCTTACTGCTAGTGACACAAGCACTCATGGTGGATTCTCTGTACCTCGTAAAGCGGCTGAGAAGATTTTCCCACCCCTTGTATGTACAATGTTTTGCAATTTTTATTGTATAACTTTTAAGTTCTGTATGGTACTGGATAATTTCTTCTTTAATGTTCATTAAACATATGGGTTATAGGACTTTTCAATGCAACCACCTGCTCAGGAGCTGGTAGCTAGAGATTTACATGACAATTCCTAGACTTTGACATATTTATCGAGGTATTGCCTCATGTGATTTCCTACACTTGTGCTTAAGCATCTACGGAAACAAAGTGGATGATTTAATGGACTTTCTACTTTAATTTGCTGCAATCCTGTTCTTGCTCCTTTCATGATGTGGTTGTTGGAAATTATCAAATCCTGTTTTTCCTTAGGGATGAAAAATCACAACTTTTCTTGGGTATAAAGCGTGCAAACAGACAGTAACCAGCTCTCTCTTCCTCAGTCATATCCAGTGACAGCATGCATATTGGTATTCTTGCTGTTGTAGCTCATGCTGCTGCAAATAATAACCCTTTTACTGTATTTTGTAATCCAAGGTGCTTACTTTCACCATCACTGCTTAAACTGAGGGTTAATAGTTATGGAATGTTAATGATATTTCAATTTAACAGAGCAAGTCTAGCTGAATTTGTAGTTCCCTTCTCCAAGTATAATAAAGCAATGTACACGCAAGTTTCTCTTGGCATGAGATTTAGGATGATGTTTGAGACTTTTTTTTCCTATTTACCATAAAACTTTATTTTTGATACATTACAGAATTGATAATGGTGACTTCTTCGTGTTGATTGATAGTGTTTTACTGACACCATCTGTTTGTTTTATATTTTAGTTGATAATACCATTAAGCTCCTTGGTGTTGGCACACTTGCTTTTCACCCCACATTGGAATGGATTTTTGTTGGTGATAGACGTGGTACACTTTTGACATGGGATGTCTCAACAGAGATGCCTACTATGATCGGAATGTTAGAATTTATTGTCAATGTATTTACTCTTGGTTTAGAAAATGTTATCTAAGTAGATTTGTTTGACACTTTAATCTTTTCTTATGTCTATCAAATGTGCTTGGTAGTTATTATGAGTGACCCAGAGGTGATTATTTTGGTCAATACGAAATTGATATCAATTTGTTGGGTTGTTAAGGTGTCGTGCTGGAATATTTGGAGTTTAGTTGGAATGAGTATTGTGGCCTAATGGAAATAATTCTCTCTAACCAATATTTATTTGGTTTCTATTGCATAAATTTTAGCGACCAATTTGAATTATTTTTGCAATCAATTTTGTTCTTGGCGGTATACATTAGGAACCATCTAAATTATTTTTATGCCAAGTTTTGGTGGCTAACACATACACTCTAGTGACCAATAATTAATTTTTTGTTGCTAAATTATAGTAAATATAATACAATTTGTGACGATATTAAAACTATAGCAACAAATTATTTGGTTGCTAAAAGTAAATTTTTAGCAACAGCATCATGTCGTCACAACATAGTTACTAAAAGAAAATTGAGACACCATTTGTTAGCAACCAGATAAAAATAACTGCAACCAATGACTTGGTTACTATAAGATTATTTTTTACCAACAAAAATAATTTGGTCGCAATATGAATAGCTATAGTAACCATTGACTTGGTTTCTATAAGATTACTTTTTACCAACAAGAATAATTTGGTCGCAGTATAAATAGCTATAGCAACCATGCTATAAGATTATTTTTAAGCAACAAAAATAATTTAGTCGCAGTATGCATAACTATAGCGACCATTCTAATATTACAGCGACCATGAAATTTTACATTAGCAAGTATAAATTTGGTCGCTAAAAATTCTACCTTTAGTGACCAATTTTAAATGGTTGTTAATAGTGCATTTTTAACGACCAACGTAATAACTAAATCCATCGAGTACTTTTAGTAACAACCCTGTTGTAACCACTTGTGACCAACCCGATTTTGGTCGCTATAACTTTTAACGACCATTTTCTTATTTTTAGCAACCATTAATAATGGTTACTAAAACTAATTTTTCTTGTAGTGCGCTATGGAAATGAAAAACCTAACAAAAATTATGCAGTTACAAAGGATGGAAACGTAGTAAAAAATTATTGGCTATATTTATATTTCATTGCCAATTATTTTATGCCAAATTTTTTTCCCACCGATGTTGACTTATATTCAATTTTTAGCTACATTTTTTAGTGTTTTAGCGATAAAACTATTCCATAGCAAATACTTTTTTCTATGATTTTTCACAACGTTGCTTATAATTTTTAACCACAAGGAATTGGCTACGCTTCATGCAACAAAATGAAAACATCACAAATAACTATAAGCGATGCTTTTGGACCAATTAGCTACGTTTTTTTAGCCTATTGTGTACTTTATTGTATTGTATAACCATTTTGCAAATAATCGCTCAAGCATTCATCTTCTCGAACATTTCTTTGAGTTCGCTTCCATGCAATTTTTCTTCCAAACTTGTTTCCTATCTTGGACTTTCTAAATTAGTATACTTTCTTTGACTTTGCTAAACACAATATTGAAGAACTCATTAGTTGTATTGCATTTTGCTAACATTCAGAAACAAGGGCCGGTCTTGAGCAACAGCAGGAAGAGCCCTCGCCTAGGGCCCACGTTCATGAGGGGCCTATTACTTGCAAGCTATTTTAAAATATAGGAGTTTTTCACTTGAACAAAACTTACATAAGAAGGGTTGTCCCTTTTTTAAAATTTAATATAATTTATTTAGGGAAAAAACATCAATTTTAATTAGTAAAATAAATAGCTTGGTCTATTAGTATACACACGAAAAACTTCTTTTTGGCAGGTAAAATAGTGGTGGAAGCGGGCATTTTGAAATGAAAATTCTCTTGCTAAATGCCAAAATTCACATTTTTCTAGTTGAAAATCAACAAGAGAAGATCTTAAATTTAAGAATTTTGCCTTAGCTTTGCCTTCATCAATGCCATTCCCATCTAGGTAAGAAAAATATCTCATTTGTTTTCTCAAGTCTCATTTTTTAATTTTTGTTTTGAATTTTCAATTTTCTCAATAACTCTTTTGATTTGGAGATTGGGTAAAAAATTTGAAACTCGAGTATAAGTATAAGTATGATAAATTTTTCAATATGGGTTGAATTTTTATTTTCGAATTGAAACTCAAATTAACTCATATTTCAATTTTGGTTTATCCAAGTAAATTGAAATTTGTCAATTTGAGTATAGGCGATATTTTCAATTGCAATTTTGGGTATAACTGGAATTCAAATTGAAGTTTAGTCACGTAATTTATCTCTCTTTCATTTTGTTTATATTATAATTGATAGTCTTTGTCTCTTATTTCTTTCTTCAATTGTAATTTATCTCTCTTTCATTTATTAAATCATAATTATCATTTTGATGTATAGGTTTGACTAATATTGTATGTATGAATTTAATTTTGTAGATTATTGATGAAATCTGGTTTAAACATATGTATAATGTGGATATTGTTGTTAATCTCTATTCTCTTTAGTGAAAAGTGGATTATTGCTAGTTTTCAATGTTTTAGGATTATTTGAAAATAAAAATAAATTTGGAGTATGATAACCTTTATAATAAAAGTTTAATCTTTATTTTTCAATTTTAATATAGGATATTAAATTTGTCTATTTTCCCTTTATTGGATATATATAATTCCAATGATATATCTTTGTAATAAATGGTCGAGCAATTATTTTTATGTTGTACCTACCGCTTCATTAAGTTCCATACATGTGCTTTTTTTTTCTTTTCTTGTTCAATTATGTTATAGTTATTTTATATGATGTTTCCTAAAAAGTATTTGTCTAGCAGTGAAAAAAAAAGGGGTGGGGTGGTGGGGGTTAGGGCGGGGTGGTGGGGTGGTGGGGTGGTGTTGTTTGGAAGAGAGAGGAGTATAAGTTATCAATAAATTTGTTAAATGAGTAAGCTATTCTAGTGAGAATTTTGAGAAATTATGTAAAGGTAGTTTTGATTAACCTAATGAAAGTTGAAGTGATGAGATCTTATTATGATAATGTTAGTAATTTGAGTAAATATAATAATATATTAAATGTGATAAAGTAAACACATGCAAGAGGGGGTGAATTGTGTGTGACAAAAAAGTTTTGCAAGTTCTTTCAATTCACATAATAAGTAGATTCTATGTTGTTAAGTCAAAATGACTTTACATAAATGATTTTGATGAAGTACAAATAATGAAAAAATGAAAAATAGAAGAAAGGGGAAAAACAGACGAAAGGAGAAAAACAGATGGAAGCTGAAAAACATACGGAAGGAGAAAAACAGACGGAAGCTAAAAAACAGACGAAAGGAGAAAAACAGACGGAAGTTGAAAATGTATTTAAAGGAGAAAAACAAATGAAGTTGAAAATGACGGAAGTCAAAAGGTATTTAAAGGTGAAAAGCAGAAGGAAGCAAAAGCAGACGATGAAAACCAGACGGAAGCGAATTGCGTCAGATTCAAGAATCAGTTTGAGTTAGTTACAAAACTCAATTGAATAGTCGTTTCTTTCAAGAAACAAGATTAAAGAAGCAAGAAGCAAGAATCAAGAAGCTGTTGCAGAAGAAGACTATAAATATAAGTCGAAGTCGAAGATTGTATAGTTATACACATGAACGTTACAAAAGCTGTCAATACTTGAGAGAAATTTTTGTGCGATTTGTCTAGAGTTATCTTACTATAACAAAACTCGAAATATCTTTCAGTTGAAAGTTGTACAGATAGCCTGCAGAGGCTAAAAGTAAAAGAATACTGACTGTAGAGAGACCTGAAGAGGCTCAGAGAAAAAAAATACTTGTAAAGTTGTTGAGAGATAGTGAAATCTCATAAAGACTTCTGAGGACTGGACGTAGCCCACGGTTTGGGGTCCACCAGCATAAAAATTACTGTGCCTACAACTCTCTATCCTTATCTCTCTTATCTTTCAAAGTTTCGATCTTACTAGCTTTTAAACAAGTTTTCAAAAAACATTTTATAACTTTGATTTACAGTAGTTCTTGTGAAAAGAAAAAGTGTCTTTTAACAAAACGTTTTTGAAAGGATTTTTAAAAAGGGGAAATGCACAAGATACACAATTCAACCCCCCCTTCTTGTGCATTTATACATCGTATCATAAGTCTTGTATTAACGTGTGATTCACTTCAATTGGTATCAGAGCTTGGTGTCCAAGGATCACATTAACAACGTATGGATTAAAGATTATGGCGGAATCACATACATACATTGTGGAAGGTGCCTCAGTCACTAGACCTTCGGCGTTCAATGGAGAAGACTATCACTACTGGAAAGATAGGATGCGGTTGTTTATCGAATCTACTCATATTGACCTTTGGGACATAATAGAGAATGGACCATACACACCAACATATGAAGAAGGAAATCTTATTCCACGAATCAGATGGATGGCTGATCAGAAGGCGAGATTTCAACTGAACTCTAAAGCGAAGTTTTTTTTGAGTTGTGCCCTAAGCAGAAGTGAGTAAGACAAAGTCCACGGATGCAATATTGCGAAGGAGATATGGGATACGTTATCCATCGCATATGAAGGTACAAATCAAGTCAAAGAATCCAAAATAAGCATTCTTGTGAACTAGTATGAGCTCTTCAAGATGAAAGATAAAGAATCTATTAATCAAATGTTTGGAAGATTTCAAACAATTATCAATGGATTAAAAGCTCTCGAAAGAACTTACGACAACCAAGATCACGTGCGTAAGATCCTGAGGAGTCTACCAAAGAGGTGGAGACCAAAAGTTACTGTTGTACAGGAAACTAAGGACTTAAGCGTATTAAAGCTTAACGAACTACTTGGATCGTTGAAAATACATGAAGTTGAGCCCGATGTTGAAGACAAGCCCAAACAGGATAAGTCGATAGCATTAAAGGCTGGACAAAAGAATCATAAAACTCAAAGAAAGAGGAATCCATCAAAAGCACTGAAGATTGAAGAATCCAAGGATGATGATTCCAGTGAGTCAGAACAAGAGTCCAGTGATGAAGATGACGATCTATCTTTCATTTCAAAGAAGATCAGATGGATGTGGAAGAAGAAGTCCAAAGGAAGTCAATTCTTAAAAAAGAACGACAAAGATGATGGAAAAGTAGAAAAGACATCCATCATATGCTACGAGTGTAACAAACCTGGACATTACAAGTCCAAGTGTCCAACTCTAAAGAAAAAACCAAAGAAGAGTAGAGAAGGCAAGAACAACATGATGGCAAATTGGGAGGATCTAGATTCATCTGAATCAGATACAAGCTCTGAAACATCAGAGCATGCAAATATTTGCCTAGTAGCTGAAGAGGAAAGTGATGAGGAGGTAACTTCTAAATATGATGACTTGCATAATGCATATTCGGAACTACTAGAAGATTCTCATGCTATTCTGAAACAGTACAAACTGTTAAAGAAAAAGCATGTAGAAAACCTCAAACATACAGAAGAAATAGAGAGGGAAAATACCTGCTTGAAAAAGCAAGTAAAGGAAAGTAAGAAAAAGAAAGTTATAGATAGATCTGAAGAGATCAATCAGTTGTAGCTCAGGATTAAGAATCTTTCAGTTGATCTAGTGAGTTTTACTGAAAGTACGAAGAAAATGAACAAGATGTTAGCTAAAGTAGACATCCGAGTGATAAAACAGGATTAGGATTTACGAGAAATAAGGCTCAACATGAAAGAAAGTTTTCCCTCATAAAAAGAAGTTTAAAAAATCATGTTTTCATCAACAACCTTATCAAATGCATCATTTTGTGTATTTTACTAACTCAAAAGGACCCAAGAAAATTTGGGTACCAAAGAATAAAATAGTATCTCCTGCAGATATCCTTCCTTGGAAGAAGCAGTAAGCATCATTGGTATTTGGACAGTGGATGCTCGCGACACATGACGGGAAGAAGGTCTATGTTCCTAGATCTTCAGTATAAGAAGGGAGGATCGGTAACTTTTGGAGACAACCAGCAGGGCAAGATAATTGGAATCGGTAAAGTAGGCAAAGATTCCTCTCCATGCATTGATAATGTGCTGCTTGTTGATAGTCTAAAACAAAATTTGATTAGTGTCAGTCAATTGTGTGATTATGGTTTTGAAGTTACGTTCAATCAAAGTCTTTGTGAAGTCAAAAACAAAGATGGGTCTATATTCTTTTCTGTCAAGAGAAGAAATAATCTTTACAAAATTGATTTAGAAGATTTTCAAAATCAAAATGTTTCATGTTTTTTATCAACTAAAGAAGAAAGACTAATCTGGCATAAAAAGCTAGGTCATGTCAGTTTCAAACATATTTCAAAGTTTTTAAAGCATGATTTGGTAAGAGGTTTACCAAAAATAAGTTTTAACAAGGATTTCTTTTGTGAAAGTTGTCTTAAAGGAAAACAAGTCAAAACGTCGTTTTGTTCTAAAAATACTGTAACATCTTCTAGACCTCTAGAGTTGTTACATATGGATTTATTTGGTCATACTAGGACGATAAGTCTTGGAGGAAAGAAATAAGGACTTGTTATTATTGATAACTTTACTAGATTTTGTTGGATATTATTTTTGTCACACAAAGATGAGTCTTTGAAGTTTTTTAGGACCCTTTCTAGAAAGTTACAAAATGAAAAAGGAATGTTTATAGCCAGCATTAGGAGTGATCATGGTGGAGAATTTGAGAATGAGAAGTTTAGAATATTCTGTGAGGAGAATGAAATTTTCCACAATTTCTCTGCTCCTTAGACTCCGCAGCAAAATGGAGTTGTTGAAAGGAAGAACAGGATGATTTAAGAGATGGCAAGGGCAATGTTGTGTGAGATAAATCTTCCTAAGTACTTATGGGCAGAAGCTGTGAATACAACATGTTATATTCAGAATAGAATATTGCTGCGACCTTTATTGAAGAAAACTCCTTATGAGTTATGGAATGGAAGGAGACCGAATATATCTTACTTTCATCCATTTGGTTGCAAGTGCTCTACACTGAATACAAAGGAGTTGTTGGATAAATTCGATTCAAAGACCTATCCAGGTATCTTTCTAGGCTACTCTTTATCATCAAAGGCTTTTAAGGTTTACAATCTTACCTCGAAGACTGTTGAGGAGACTATTCATGTCAAGTTCAATGATAGTTCCCAACCAAGTAAGGAAGATGACATAGATAATGAAGTCCCTTCAATGCCCTTAGGTGATACTATAGAAGCTTCATCATCACGAACTCAGTTAGACAAGGTTGAGGATATTCTAGAGACTCTTGAGTTAAAAAGAGATTAGAGATATAAGAGTTCTCATCTAGAAGAGTTAATTATTGGAGAGACCTCAGAAGGAGTCCGAACAAGGTCCAAATTCAGAAGAGAAGCTAATGTAGCTTTTGTCTCTGAAATAGAACCTAAGAAGATTGAGGAAGCTCTTCAAGATGAAGCGTGGATTTTAGCTATGCAAGAGGAGCTGAACCAATTTACTAGGAATAAAGTTTGGTCCTTGGTTCCTAAACCCTCGAAGAAATCCATTATAGGAACTAGATGAGTTTTTAAGAATAAGTTAGAAGAATGAGGAAGAGTAAGTCGGAATAAAGCCAGATTAGTAGCACAAGGCTATAATCAGTAAGAAGGAATAGACTATAATGAGACGTATGCTCCAGTAGCGAGACTTGAAACAA
Organism: Erythroxylum novogranatense; assembly: GCA_029891385.1. Classification (NCBI taxonomy): domain Eukaryota; kingdom Viridiplantae; phylum Streptophyta; class Magnoliopsida; order Malpighiales; family Erythroxylaceae; genus Erythroxylum; species Erythroxylum novogranatense. The sequence goes on from CM057234.1 coordinate 84,101,675, forward strand.
TTAGGATACTGCTAGGATATGTTGTTTGTCCTGATATAAAGCTTTTTCAGATGGATGTGAAAAGCGTGTTTCTGAATGGTTTTATAGACAAAGAGTTGTATGTTAAGCAACCTCCTAGTTTTGAGGATGTTAAGTATCCAGATCATGTCTATTCACTTCATAAAGCTTTGTACGGCTTGAAGCAAGCTCCTAGAGCTTGGTATGATTGTCTAAGTACCTTTCTTATTGAGAGTGGTTTTAGTAGAGGTCAGGTAGATAAGACACTCTTTAGGAAGAACTGTGAGAATGATTTCATTTTAGTGCAAATTTATGTTGATGATATCATTTTTTGTGCTACTTCAAAAAATTTATGCATGAGTTTTGAGAGTTTAATGAAAAATGAGTTTGAGATTAGTATGATGGGAGAGTTGAAGTTCTTTCTTGGGTTGCAAATTAAGCAAACCGAAGGGAAGATCTTTATCCATCAACAGAATTATGTGAAAGAATTGTTGTGTAAATTTGATATGAATAAAGTAAAGCCTATGGCAACTCCGATGCACCCTTCGAACCTTTTGTCGAAAGACGAAGTTGGTAAGAAGGTGGATCAAACCCTGTATAGAGGGATGATCGGTTCTTTGTTTTATCTTATAACAAGCAGACCTGACATATTGTTCAGTGTATGCTTGTGTGCAAGGTTTCAGGCTGATCCTAGAGAGTCTCATTATATTGTTGTTAAAAGAATTATGAGATATCTCGCAGGTACTACTGATCTTTGCTTAATGTTTGAGAAAGGTAAAGATTTCAGGTTGATCGGATACTGCAATGCGGACTATGCCGGAGATAGAAATGAAAGGAAGAGTATGAGTGGAGGCTGTCACTTTCTTAGCTCAAACCTAGTTTCCTGGTCAAGCAAGAGACAAACCTCAATCACCTTATCAACTGCTGAAGCCAAGTACATGTCAGCCGCAAGCTGTTGTTCACAAACATTGTGGATTAAATACCAACTAGAAGATTATTCAGTTCAAGAAGAGGAGATTCCAATTTTTTGTGACAACGCTAGTGCCATCAACTTATCGAAGAATCCTATACAGCATTCGAGAGTGAAGCATATCGAAGTCAGACATCATTTCTTGAGAGACTACGTTCAAAAAAAGATTGTGAGTCTACAGTTTATTGAGACAAATTTTCAATTGGTAGACATCTTCATTAAACCATTAAGTGAAGAACGTTTCAAGGAAATCAGACGGAATCTCAACATGGTGATGTTAAATGACCAACCGTCTAACACGTCACAGGCAAGTTAAAAGGTCATCAAGGTTAACTGCATTAGTAACAGTGAGTTACAGCTGGTAACTTCTCACAGAAGGAACTCTTGGAGGGAAAGTTACATAGCCTTGAGAATCTCACCTATTCTAGAACATGCCTAAAAAGACCATTCAAGAAGTCTCAACTCAGAAACCTTTCAGCTCTCATCTCTCTCAAAATCTCTGTAACCAACCTTACCCTTTGAAGAACAACTCAGTTAACTCAGTTTCTGCTCATCAAAGAATCAATGGAGCAAGCAATGATCTATGGGAGGCATGTTGATTTTGAATCCTTGAAGAAAGACGACATGGATATCGAACCAGAGATAATAGAAGCAGGATGGAGGAAGTTCTTCCAGGTGTGGGAATATGTATGTCAAAATAAAATATACGATTTTTGGAAAAATGTGCAGCTAGTAGACAATGCTATTGTTTCCTCAGTAGATAGATTGTCTATTGTTGTGACAAGGGAGTTGATTGAGAAGGTGATTGAATGTCCATCTATCGGAGAGAAGCTTACAAGCAAAGTTAGATGGATGACGAAAGTTAGTATGAAGGAATACGAAGTCAGTCGACAGTTGTATGGGGATAATGACCCAACGGAGAGAAAGACCTCGAGTCTGGTGCCAAAGGCTAGGGTCTTACATGCGATTTTGTTCAACTGCGTCTTACCAAGAGTAGGTTCAAGGCATTTGATGAATACTTTAGATGAACAATGCCTATTCTACCTACTAAATCGCCAAACCATAGACTTACCATTTCTGATTTTTCAGTATATGGTTAAGGGGATGAAGGATACTAACAGCTATCCTTATGGAATGTTGCTAACAAGGATATTCAGTGAGTTTGAAGTCCTTCTTGACAGAGGAAACAGAATGAAGATATCTGTCAAGAGTATTATCAACTCAGGTACTGTAGCAAAAATGGGCTTAAAGAATCTGGAGAAAGTAGAAGCAGATTTTGAGATAAAAGCAAGAACTGAGGGGGAGCGTATCAAGAAGAAATCTCCTATAAAGAGTTCTAAATCTCAGGTTAGTGAAAGAATGTCCATAATTGAAAGAAAAAAATCATCTGAAGAAATTTGGAAGGAAAAGATGATTTCTAAGAAGGAATGTAGCCAAGTTCGGATGACAGACGAAGGTGCTTTGAAGAGAAAAGGGGAGAAGCTTCTGAGTGAAATTCCAAAGAAGGCGAAGAGATCACTCAGGATTCGAACCTTGAGACAACAGGAAGAAAAGAGGTCCAGAGAATGAAGTCAGGTAGAAGTCTCTGTGACAAATGCACTGAAGGCTACAAAGTCTCTAGTCTCTATTCTAAATGAAGATTCAGGCAAACAGGCTACGAAGACTAAGAGGAAAAGAAAATTGGAGTATGAGAAGCAGAAACCCCAACCTTAGAAAACTCCAAGACTGACTGAGGCAGTGAAGAAGACTAAGGAACTTAATCAAAAGAAGAGTGTTCTTACTGTTAAGGAAGTTAGTCAGAAAACACCTACTTCGATTGCTAAGAAACTAAGTCATGAGAAGGCTACTCCTACTATTGTTCCACTAGAGAAATCAGCATTAGTTAATCAGAAGAAGAATACTCCCATTGTTGTTCAAAAGGAGAAACCAGAAGAGCTTAGTCTGGTACAGGATACTCCTATTGTTGTTCCACAAGAGACAACAACAGAACTAAGTCTGGTAAATGTTATTCCTACTAAGGTTCAACAACAGGAATCAACAAAACTTAGTTTGGTTCAGGTTCAACAAGAAGAATCAGAAGAACTCAGTCTAGTTCCATACAACTATTCTCAACTTTTGAGGAAAGAAGAATTGGGAATCAGATTGATTGAAGAAGTTCAACTTGTGACTAAAAGGAGTACTTTAATAATCATCAGGGATACACCGAGGAGGTTAGTGAAGGCATACTTACAACCTATTCCGATAAATAGTTGTACATGGCATCTGTTGAATGAAGATGAAAGGAATTTTTATGAATCCTTGAGGTATGCTGCTACAAAACCATACCCTACAAAGATGACCAGTCAACCGTACACTATTTACCTAATTACAGCGGAAACGGTGATAAAGGTTGTACCAGACCTTCAACCAAGGAAACTTATGGATGATAATAAGGGGAAGAAGAAATTATACCCAGAAGGGGTGATAGATGATCTGTCAGCATATCAAATTGTAGAACAGGTCCGAAGCATTGATGAAGCATGTTCTGTAGAAAAGACAATGACGGGAACCTTCATTTCCCATCATATTTTAAGAGCTAGTAGCAGTTCTACAACGAAGGATGAACACTGTTCAGTGGGGGGAAAGCTTACTAAAGGGACGTTCACTGAATCCCTTGTGCAGACAATAGTGCATATTAGGCCACTATCTAATACATCTTCGATTGAAGAAGAAGTCCTACCCTTGCGTGAAAGACAAGTGTTAAGGCTACCGGCTCCTTATGACTTAGACCTTCCTGAGCCCAACCTATCGGTTCAACCTCCTACTTTTGAAATTTTTGAAGAATATGTTCCATCTTCAGACGCATATGTTACTAAAATTGATTTTGAAGAAGAACACCCGAAGGATGATGACCGACCAACCTTCTCTTTTGAATTGCAAGAAGAGGTAATGCACCTACGTAGAGAAGTCAAGGAGTTGAAGGAGATGGTGAAAGAATTGTTAAAGCATCATCAGTCCTAATCATTTTTTATTAATAACAAATAGGGGAGAATGGAAAGCATAAATCAAAGGGGGTGAATGAAGGAGATGAGCTTTTGAAGAAGAAAGAAAAAGATAGGGGAGGAAGGGTAAGCAGAAAATGAAGAAGTCAGAAGAAGACAGAGAATGAAGCCATTTTTTCTTATCTGTACATCTTCTTACATCTTTTCATCTTACTTGTATGATTATTTATTATCATAAAAAAGGGAGAGATTATTAAGTCAAAATGACTTTACATAATTGATTTCGATGAAGTACAAATAATGAAAGAATGAAAAACAGAAGAAAGGAGAAAAATAGACGAAAGGAGAAAAATAGACGGAAGCTGAAAAACAGATGAAAGGAGAAAAACAGACGGAAGCTGAAAAATAGACGAAAGGAGAAAAACAGATGGAAGCTGAAAAACAGACGAAAGGAGAAAAACAGATGGAAGCTGAAAAGAAAACGAAAGGTGAAAAGCAGACGGAAGCAAAAGCAGACGATGAAAAGTAGACGGAAGCGAATTGCGTCAGATTCAAGAATCAGTTTGAGTTAGTTATAGAACTCAACTGAATAACTGCTTCTTTCAAGAAACAAGATTAAAGAAGCAAGATGCAAGAATCAAGAAGCAGTTGCAGATGAAGACGAAGACTATAAATATAAGTTGAAGTCGAAGATTGCATAGTTACACACATGAATGTTACAAAAGCTGTCAATACTTGAGAGAAATTTTTGTGCCATTTGTCTAAAGCTATCTTACTGTAACAAAGCTCGAAATATCTTTCAATTGAAAGTTGTACAGATAGCTTGCAGAGGCTAAGAGTAAAAGAATACTAACTGTAAAGAGACCTGAAGAGGCTAAGAGAAAAAGAATACTTGTAAAGTTATTGAGAGATATTGAAATCTCAGAAAGACTTTTGAGGACTGGACGTAGCCCACGGTTTGGGATGAACCAGTATAACAATTGTTGTGCCTACAACTCTCTATCCTTATCTCTCTTATCTTTCAAAGTTTCGATCTTACTAACTTTTAAACAAGTTTTCGAAAAACATTTTATAACTTTGATTTACAGTAGTTCTTGTGAAAAGAACAAGTGTCTTTTAACAAAACATTTTTGAAAGGATTTTCAAAAAGGGGAAATACACAATTCAACCCCCCCTTCTTATGCATTTATACATCGTATAATAAGTCTTGTATTAACGTGTGATTCACTTAATATGTAGCACCACACTCTTGCAAGACACGTCCCCAACATCCTGAATGATGTAGGAGTGCAAATCCCGCAACAGTGGCATGCTAGAACAATCAAAATTCATTGAAACTTAGTATTTGTTTTGAAGAACAATATAAGCATATATGGAAATCAACAATCAAAATTTGGGCCCAGTCTTTTCTTTCATAACATCAAAAACACATTTATTATTATTACACTCAAGATCATTCTCATTTACAACCTTTCCACTTTAAAAGTTATTACATATTGACACATATTCAAATACATAAGATACAAAAATAAGAAAATACAAATGCAGACGTCAACTAATCTCAACGTCTACCTCTTACTTGAATGCAGTGGCTATACTCTCGTTTTCCTAACGGGGTAATTTTTCTGAGTCTAAAAGAAATATTGCAAATTTTCGGTGAGTTTTGTGAACTCAGTGAGTGACCATCCTCCATGGCTCACTCAATCACAAAACACATACAAATCATTTAATCACTTAATCCACATCATTTCAATCATAATCAAACAACATCACATATCATTTTGATCAGTTATCTCACAATTCACATTCAGAGTAGTCACTCAATTCATTTTGTTCATTTGAAACATATATATCAATTTGATAACAATGCATTTGAGACTGACCTTCATTTATTACTTTGTTGTGACCAAGTGCCTAAAACTATCCCATAGCCATTGTAGATATCGGGCTCATTGATAACTGTCCCGTATCCGTTGGGGATACCAGGCTCATTTTACATAGTGAGCCTTTGGCTCTTATACACTTTCTAAGCTTAAAGCTCTTTTTCACAATCTGAGCTTTAAGTTCTTTTTCGGTGGCTACTCCTGTCACAACTGCCTTTATGTTTCATGTATTATTGTAATGGAATGCATCACACTCATATATTTTCGATCAGTCACTTTCATATTTATCATCAAACCTTGGTCCGGCATTAATCAATTAAATTGAGAATCACTTTTCTTACTCATATACACATTCACATTTAGAATACATTTATCATCTGACCATGGTCCATCATTTAACATAAATGTTGAGAAACACTTATTTCTTCTCATTCACATATAAGTAGCACTTCAGTATCACATTTATGCATCAAGTCTCGGACCTTCGTTGTCCAACATCAACATAAGCAAATCACATTCATATCAACTATATTCACATTGCATAAAATCATAACCATAGTCATTCAATGCAGAAATTGAAATTTAGAACAAAAAATAAAATGAGACCATCTAGGTCGACTCACAATACACTCTAGATTAGCGTTAGTTTCCATGATCTAGAAACGTTTGAATACGAACATTTATCTTACACATCAAAATTATGCAATACACACTTTGCATATACACATTAATAACTTTGCACAATTATAAGCATTAATTTATGCACACATGTGTATATAGAATAAATACAATACATGTTCAATGACAATCCCCGGTATATTATCAATTTCACATTTTATCACATCTTCATTTTTAGCATCATTGCTTTCATAATAACCCATTTCTCATTCACTTTTACTAGATACACTTTACTCCTCTTCTTGAATCACAACTTTAATCATATGAACCACTTCATCTCCATTATACACATGTCTTTGGTATTTTAATACCAACAATTCACTCATGTAATGTTATTCTAGCATTAAAAGACAAAACAATTATCCAAACTCTCACTTCAGTCCTATATCACCTCTAAAAATCCAAACCTTCGGGTTAATTTTCCATGATCATTCTGATCAGATAAATGAAGTAACTTGGCAACACTTTCTTCTAGAAAAGTGTTCCCCATTGTCCTAAGTTTCTAATGACACCACAATCATTCAATTTGGTTTAGTATCCCCAAAGTTATATTCAAAAAATCGGATTGTTCATAAGCTTAAATAGTATCTTATACTTAACTTTAATTCAAAACTTTGGAATTCTATGGACAGAACTAAATCTCAACTCCTTCATAATAATTGTAGCCCCATGTCTATAGTTTAATCTTAATAAAAAATCATCTCATTTAGATAACTACATAACAATTTATTCCTAAACTTCAGTGAAAATACTCTAGTTATCATTTTCCAGAACTCCTCATCATAAAAAATCATCTCATTTAGATAACTACATAACAATTTATTACTAAAAAACCAAAGCATCTTTAGTGAAAATACTCCAGTTATCATTTTCCAGAACTCCTTATCAATTTCGTCACAAATCCATCAATTAATCTCTCCCAAATAAATTTAGATGGTTATAATTTTTGGTGGAGATAAAGTTCAATGTGTTACGAGTCCAATGGTTTTAGTCTCATGTCACTTGGAGGTAGGGAGAAGAAGTTAAGACAAAAAGAGTGAAGGATGTTCACATCACTCCACTTCAGTAAGCATTCAATGTCACGATCGTACATAAGCACGATCACGAGATTCAATTTGGAGAAGAAAAAAAGGGTTGCACGATCACGATACTTCTCCAAAAAGTCATGATCGTGCAACCTTTCTTTTCCTCTCCAAATTCACGCACTGTAGAGTCTCTCTTCTCAAAATAGACCTTCAGATCAATCTTTCATGGAAATTTGGATAAGGAAAATGAATGCTTTAGGCAAAACACTCTTCTACAAAATTGTTCCTTTATATCATAAGTTTCTAATGAAACTAATTTCATGAAATTTGGTTCAATATTATGCAAGTTAGGTGAAAAAAAACTACAGATTGTTCAAAACCATGACAGAATCCATTAACTCAACTTCGAGCTAAAATTTGAAACTCTTAGAGATAGAATTCAATTTCGATTCCTCATGAAAAATGTAACCATATGTCTGTAATTTAATATGAACTCAAAATCATTCCATTTGGATATTTATAGACCAAGATATGTCAAAACTACAAATACATGTTCAGTGGAAATACTGCATCTGTATATGTCCCACACACTTTAACATCATTTTCATCTTAATTCATCTCTTTTGTTTAGTATATCACTTCTAGCATATTTCCTCAATATTTCCTCTTCATTCCTATTTCATTTCATCTCAACTTATCACAACCAAATCAAAATCTATCATTTTTCATAATCATCAAAAACAGAAAATCACACTCATGCATATTCTTCACGTTTTCTACTTTTCTTCACTTTCATTTTTTTGCATTTTCATTTTCATTTTTTTTGGTCATTCACTTCATTTTCTTCCTCTTACTCTCATTTTAATCATTCTTTCTCATTTCTAGACATCAACATAAACAAAGCAGTTACATATTCATTTTTCACGAATTTTCTGCATTAATCTCATACACATTTTAGTTGATCTTTCAACTCCAAAAATCATTTCTATAACCTCTTATAACATTTTGATCATCAAATCTGAAAAATCAACACATCCAAATTTTCATCCTATATTCACAATGAACATGAAAATTGTCTATTTTTTTTCTCATGAATATGAAATATCAATAAATCACCATTTTTGTTTCATAATCCAACAACTTTAAAAGATTAACTAGATACTTACTTGTTTGAACTCCAACTCTTTTTTTAAAAATCACTTGAACCCTAACTTTCGACTATCATCCAATCATCATCTTGCCAAAGGTTGTAGGGTTAGGTATTTTAGTGAGTGAAGAAGAGAACAAAATAAGATAGCAAGTGAAAAGTGAGAGCAAGACTTGTGTGGCAAGGATGAGCCAATTTCTGAAAGAATGAAGCTTTCAAAAACTTAGGAGAGTCACGAAGAAGAAGCAAGATCAAAACAATTAAAATGGTCTTTCAAAATAAAAGAAGTGTGGCTTGACAAGTGACACTTGTCACTTGTCCAATTCTTATAAGCTTAAACTAGGTTCTCTTATTTAACTAGTCCAATCATCTCCCAAATTTTACTCCAATTGTCTCTAAATTTTTAATATCATTTTCTCAAAAATTATAAAGTCATCTATAAAATTTCTCCAATATCATTTGACTCTTATTTCTATTTCCCTTTATAATTGACCTACCACTTGGCATTTTTCTTAGTCCAAAAGTACTCATAATTTTTTAAAATTTTCCTAAAATTCTCCAAAAATTCTAAATTAACAATTACACTTTCTAAATCAATTTTCAATACAAACAAACCACAATTCTCAATAATCACATTACAATTCAATTATACTCGAAATGTCATTGAATGTATGTACAATCATTTTAATGTGTGTAAAAATCAATATTCACATGTTTTTATGCTAACATTTGTTAGCGATCTAGAAGGGGGGGTTGAATAGATCTTTAAGCTTTTTGAAATTTTCTACAATAAAATCAGAAATTAATTCACACAAAAACAATTTACACAAATTTAAATGAAAATAGTAGGGAAGAAGAGCAAACACTGTTTTTATAGAGGTTCGGTGCTAAGACCTACGTCCTCTACCTAAGCTCCCACTTAGGATTTTGCAAACCACTTTATTACACACTTTATAGTTCAGTGTGAACTCTTACAATACCGCTTGATTTTCGACTCAAGCTACCTTTACACTTGATTTGTCTTCCGGCACAAATCCTACCAATACCACTTGATTTTCGGCTCAAGCTACCTTTACAAATGATTTGTCTTTTGGCACAAATCCTACCAATACCACTTGATTTCTGACTCAAGCTACCTCACACGTGACCTTTCACTAGTCACTCAAATTGTAAAAGAAATAAGATAAAGATTGAAGAACAAATGCTCAATACAATTGTATAACTAAATAAGACCAACAATGAGCAATTTGGAGCAATAGAAGAGTGTTTAGGCTTGTAGAACTTCTATTTTCTCTTCTTCCATCATCCTCTATTTATACTTGAAGAAATATAGGTGTTGAAGCTCATTCTAGCCGTTGCTTGATTAATATTACCATTCCTTGATAATCTACCTTCCATTTGTGGCTAATTGGACCGTTGGAATTAATGTGCTGTACCCATAAGTCGACTTGTCGAGTTGTATAAGTCGACTTGTGACCATAAGTCGACTTGTCGAGTTGTATAAGTCGACTTGTGATAACATTTTACGTAAACTTGCATCTCCGCTCTTCTATAAGTCGACTTGTGATGTGTAAGTCGACTTGTGGTTCACGATAAGTCGACTTGTATGCTGTTAATCGACTTGTGTTGACATATCTTCATATATTAGTCGACATATGATGTTCTAGTCGACTTATATAAGCTTCAACGGTAATAACCACTCAAATCTTCTATAATCTTCATTATTTATGCCTCTTTCACTTATAGGAAACTTCCATCTTGATTCTTCAATGATTTATCACTTGTCCATCTTGATTTGCTCAATAATAATCCCAAAATACCTGAAACAATTTCTTAACCAATTCTATACGTTTTATTATTATCAAAACATAAGTGGGATTTAATTTGTCAACCACCATTGGTCCAACAATCTCCCCCTTTTTGATAATGACAAAACACTTAGAAATTGTTTAAGAAATGAAAACAAAGAAACATTGATCAAGGTTTTATACCTTGTCATTTTGGTTAGAAGTCTCCCCTCAATCATATAAATCATTGAATTTAATAACCTTTAAGATCAAATTCATCAAGGACAATTTAATAAACATACTCCCCCTTAATCAAGTAACTAAAGAATATCCAATTTCCCATTTTCTCCCCCTTTTTGTCATAATCAAAACAACTAATACAAACCAACAATAGATGAAATATCGCAATCACATTAAATAAAGAATCAAGTAATCAAACACAAATAGTCTCAAGTAACAAGCAAATACAAATAATATGAAATGTTGTTCCTGGCTAGATACAAAAATCATCATGGTGGAGAAACATTATCATGAATAAATCTCAAAAGTAGAAGATAATATGTTTTCGGAGATTTTGTGAAAAAGAGAATTTTTAAAGAAGACCCAGATAACTTATATTCGACTGGCAATTCATAAGCAAACACAAAAAAAATCCCAAGTCATTACATATCATAACAATCCAACAATGGAACCCGTGTAAACATAAGTCGACTTGTTTTACCTCCATAAGTCAACTTATCGACCTTCATAAGTCGACTTGTCATACTGTATAAGTCGACTTATCTTTAAATAACTTCATGTCCAAAGAGCTTCGTATATCATAGGTCGACTTGTTTCCACATAAGTCGACTTGTTAGTAGATTTGTCACCAATTAGTCGACATCCACTATCAATGTACCATATGCTTGGTGGATTTTCATTCCTTGCTCAGAATTCACAATCTGAAACATCCTTTCTTCTCATTGGTACCCAAGCCATCTTGGGTCCATTTTGGTTAGTCATATAAACCACATTAGAAGGTTTTGTACCTTTTACCACCCAGATTTTCTTAACCTTAACACATCTCCTAATACTTTTACATGCAATTCCTATATGACCATCGTTCAAGCATTTAGCACATTGAGCAACTTTTCCATCTTTGGTAAATTTGGAAATTAAAGAACAATCTCTATTATAAGGATCATATCCCAAACCATGTTTAGAAATAGAATATTTTTGTAAAGACAACATGTAACATCCCGTTACCGATGCGATGAGCATATTGGTGCGGGTAGTGTTGTGATTGCATATTTAGTGATCGAGTGTTTTGTGGCCTTTGAGATAGATCATTTTGCACATGCATATACATAGTGTCATGCATTCATGATTGTTTTAGCATTTAAATTGTGATTATGAGTTGAATTGTGAATTTTGAGATAAATGAGTTAGATTTGATTTTAAAGTGAAATTAAGGATAATTCGAGTGGAATAGTAGAATTAGAGTGAGAATTGAATTTTAGAAAATTGGAAATTGAAAATTGAGTATGAGATCGAGTGTTTTATATTTTTGAGGAATTATGGAAATTTTTCTGGAATCTTTAGAGTTATGTGTTCGGACCGGGAAAATGACTTAGAGACTGATGATTGTGATTCCGGTTTCGAAAGTGAGTGGTAAATGGCTTGAAAAATTTAGATTTGTGAGTTTAAGAATTAATGTGAAGAGCCATTGAAATTTAGAGACCGAGATTGAATGAATTTGAGGACTATGATCTATAGGTTTAAATCAGCTATATATATATATAGACCTTATGTTTGATAGAGGAAGACATTTTTCTCCTAGGGCACGAAACTTCTTCTTCTCGTGGGTATCGTTGATCTTGCTTTCCTTGGAGAGTTTGCTTGCTTCCTTTCTCCTTGTGGTTGGAGAGTTGTTAGAAGCTTGGAGTTGTGTTGGTTGGCTTGGACTGAGGAGTTTATCGTGAGTGAGAGAGCTTAAGAAGTTTTCGGAGATTCTAGGGTTACCATGCGATTTCGTGATTTGGTAAGTTTATTGTGTTTTAATGTATTTATGGTTATTTATGGTAATCATTGTATTTAATGTGTTAGCTAGGGTAGTTGAATGTGTTTTATGGAGGTTTTAAGAGTATTAATGGCGGAAATGACGATCGGAGAAGATGATTGGGTCGCACGTCGCGACGTCTGTAATGAGGCCACGTCGCGGCGAGAAAAGGCGTGTTCGTCGTGGCGAGCCGTTTGAGACGTCGCGGCGAGTAAGCAATTTAGACGCCGCGACGAGTGATTGCTAGGCGCCGCGGCGAGGCGCAGAAGAGTTGTTCGCCGCGATGAACATTCCCACGCCGCGGCGAGCGTCCCTTTGTGCGCCGCGGTGAGGGGCTGTAGGTCGCGGCGAGGGACAGAAATTTTAGTGAAATTGAATTGGTTTTTAGGGTATATCTTTTAGTGTAGACCTCCAATTGGGGTAATTCTGGAGTTGTTATGATCTAGAGAAAGAGGTCTTTGAGTGAGGTAAATTATAAGAGTTCGAAATTAAATTAACGAAGTTCTCAATCATAGAAAAGAGCCGATTTCGTTCCTTAAGTGACCTAAGAGTTATGTATTATCAATTGGAGTATAATTAGAGTTTAAATGAGAGATTTGTGAAATTTATGGATGTTATTGACCTAGTGAGTAGTGAATTTTGGTTGTGAATCGAGAGATAACGGAATGGGACTAAAGCGTTGGGAAATCATGATCATGCATCATATAATTTTAAATGTGAGACATGTGCATTAGTGAATCTTATTGATTGAGCATATAGTGATGAGAATGCGTTTGTATTGTTATAGAGGCGCCGTTGGATCGTCAATCCACGGATATTGCTGGTACTTCCAGGCAGTAGCTCAAAGTTACAGGTGAGTAACCTAGTTGGTTCCTCGATCTTTGTGTGATAATCTGTGCTGTGAATGTGTGAATCAATTGTCAATGTGAGTGATACAAATGTGCTGCAAATATGAATAAGTGTTCTGATTGTGAGTGATTGTACTGAATGTGTTACTAATGTGAATATTTGTGATTATGAATCAATGTATAGTATTACGAGTAAGTGTTCTGATCGTGACAAGTGAGTGATGTGATAATATATGTGCTAGTGAATGTGCAAGTGTTAGTGCATGCTAGGCATGATTATAAGAGGTAATTAAACAGTTGTGATTGAAGCATTCAGTGTGCAGAGCTTTAAGCTCGAATATCGGTGAATAGGCTAAGGCAAAAGGGGAATAGTGCATACCCGGAGGGCTCTCCTATCCCTAAGTGAGTGGGCGATAGTGCATACCCAGAGGGCTCTCCTACTTGTCAAATTGTGATCATTGTGAAAAGTCCCGAATCGAGAAAAGTGTAACGCCTACCACAACAATGACATAAAATGAGAAATTGCATACATTATGATCCGATTGCGTAGTGAAATTGAGAATGCGTGTGATGTATGACAATTGTGAAGTGATATGTTTGAGTTGTGTTATCGTATAAATATGTAAATTGTGTACAGTGTTCTAAATTGTGTTAAAGTGTACTATGCGATATATTATGTGTATATGCATGAGTTGGGTGAACCATCGATGATGGTTTCTCACTGAGTTCGCAAACTCACCCAACATTGCTAATATTTTTCAGGGCAGCGTTAGTAGGTTTCTAGCTCCCGAGATAGACGTTTTCCTGCTGTGCGAGTTCTTGGACAAGTGAAGCGATGGCACACCGGTCGGTCAGCTGGGGCGACTTTTGAGGATGACCTAGTATAGACGTTTTTATCAGTTTCCTTTTTGGGTTATTGTATTGAGACTTTAGGGGACTGATAGACTTGTCCATATTTTGGATTGATATTTTGCAATGAAAGAGTATTATTGGGGTTTTAAATTTTAGTGATTTGCTTATTGCGGTTTAATTATATTGATGCCTTGCGTGTATTTAGTGATAGTTGTGAGCGGTAGCACTTCCTTGTTGTGAGATATGCATCGATACGACCCACGGATGTCCCGGTGTGTACTGTTGGACCCCGAATTTCTGGTGAAAATTAGAATATTAAAATGATTTTTAAATGAGAAAGAAATTGGTGAGACAATTTATGAATTTAAGGAAATTTGAGGAAATTAAGAAAAAATTAGGAGAAAAGAATTGTTTAATTTTGAGGACTTTGATATTTGAGTGAACTTGTATGGATTATGAGAAGAAAGTGGATGAGTTGATTGAAATGAAGTTAAATAGCAAGAATTGAAAAGAAAAAAAAGTGTGAAAATTTGAAGAATTTAGAAAGTTTGACTTTGGGGATAAATAGTGATTAAATGGTTGACTTGAGAGTTGACTTTTTGTTTGAGTCAAAATTTGAGAAAACGATCTTCTGGAAACTTGTAGTTTATGTTAAGAGCTTTTCAGAGACATAAAGTTTGATATTTTTCGATATCGGAGTGAGAGTTATGATCACCAAAGTTCTTCCAAGTTTGACTTTGAGGAAAAGTTGACTTTTAATTGAAGCAAAATCTGAGAAAATGATCTACATGAAACTTGTAGCCTCTGTCGAGAGCTTTTCGTGGACATAAAGTTTGCTATTTTTCGATGTCGAGATTGAGAGATATGAATTTCTGAAGATATGCTTTGTTTTGAAAATGTTATTAAGTATAGATTTGTGTATTCTATGCTTCGAGGCTACTCGTTGTATAGATTTAGTCTGAATTGGAGTAAGTGGTATTACTGAAAGTTGTAGCTTGTATGTCGATCTTTCCAACGCCATAAAGTTTGTAATTTTTCGATATCGGGGCTAGGAGTTATGATTTTTGGAAAACCCGTTTTGTTCTTGGGTTTTCAATCCAACCCTTTTGTAATCTTTTGTGCATAATTCCTTCATCCGACATCCGATTGACTCGATTCTCAAAGCGTTGGATTCCTAAGACAATTACGTTCATTTTTATGAAGAATTATGATTTTTAGGAGATTAAATGAAAAGATATTGATTGAACCAAAGTAAGAGATGAGTTATAGATTATAAGTTAGATAATTTTCTGAACATGGTTCAGTATTTTGCGATTTTCGGGAGCTGTACAACTCCGATTGAGTTGATTCTTGAGGGAAAATAAATTTAAGATATAGGGCTACAACTCTTGTGAAGGGATCGAAATTTAATTTCATCCCTAAGATTGTCCATTTCTGGACTGAAGTTATGTTAATGTTCAGTCTCGGATTTTTTGCAGGTCCGATAGTATTTTGGCTATAAATTCTTCGTTTCTGATCCGAATTGAGCGCAGTCAGTGGCGTTGGATTTGTATGATCTAGAGAAACAATTTTCAAGAAGAAAGTTTATCCAAATTATTTCGTTTAAATGCTTGAAAATAGGACGCAAGTAGTCAGTTTTTCAAGTTCCTGCAGTGGCAATTTTTGAAATAAGCAAACAAGTGAGGGCATAAGGGTCATTTGTGCCCCATTTTAAGTGACATGGCAAAACACCATAGGAACTGTCGTTTTACCCATTTATTACAGCAGAAGATTCACGAAAATGAAGAGAAAAAGAAGAAGAAATAAGAAGGAGAAGAAGAGTGGAGAGATTCGTCCATGGTGGAGGAAGAGAGAGAAGTGAGGGTTTTCAAGTTTTAAGGCTTCTACCATGAGTTTTTGCATGGATTTCAAGGGGGAAAGGGAAGAAAGGAGATGAAGCTACCATTGGAGCTTGGATTTTCGAAAATCTAGAGAGAGAAAGAGGTCAAAGAAATTTCAATCTTTGAGTTTTATTTTGGTTTAGATTAATTAGAAATGATGTGGGTTTATGTGCTATGAGATTTATTTACTGATTTTCAAGTATAATGAGTTAATTTTGGTTATGGAAGATTCTAGAGAGAGAAAGCTTAGTGAAGAAGATGATGAATAGTGAAATTTGGGGGTTTTTGAAATTGTTGCTTTAGATGGCTTGAATTAGTGATGAATTTGAGATATCCTAAGTTAATTTTGATGTTTATGCTTTAGGTGAAGTTTAATTTGAAAAATTGTAAATTGGAGGTTTAGGCTTAATTTGGAATTTGGGGATTTTCCCAAATTTTATGAATTAATGGTGTAGAATCATCAATAAGAGCATGAATTGATGAAATATGGAATCAATTTTGAAGAAATTATGTTTTATGATATTGAATTTGTGCAAATTGGTTTAGGCACATTTTGAAAATTGGGGATTTTCAAAATTGGAGATTGAAATAGCTTGAATATGAGAGGAATTGATATATCCTAAGTTCAATTTGAGAAATTAAGTTAAGTATGATATTGAATTTGATTGGATTGATTTAGGTTCAATTTGTAATTTGGGGGTTTTTGGAATTAGTGATGTAACTATCTTGGAATTAGTAAGAATTGATGACTTATGCATCAAATTGAAGGATTAAGTTATTTATGAGATTAAATTTTGATGAAATTGATTTAGGGAATTTTCAATTGGAAGGAAGAAAGGAGAAAAGGTCAAATTGAAGCATTAGACAAGATGCTAGCATGGATATGAGGTGGGTAGTATATTTATTTATTGAATTATAAGCTAAATGTGAATTTTGAAAATTAAAGAAAGCAAAATTTGATTTTGATAAATTATTATGGATAAAATGTTTGAAAAAGGATGTAAATGTTTGAAATTATGATTTCAAAGGAGTAAAATGAGTTTTAGAAAGTGATTTATGATTTAAATGATTTAAAGAACTAGTGCATATATTGTGATGCATATGTGATTTACGTGAATTGCATTAGATTGATTATGTGCAATTATGTGGATATATGCTTGTGTCATCTATGACACAATTTGATGATATGAGTTGAAAAAGGTAAAAAAAAATCAAGATTTTCGAAAAGTGCCTTGAGCAATTTGAATTCGTTTTCGTTATGTGTTAAGTGGGTTTGAGTCAGGTCCTTTTGTGAGTCATTGTCTCTACTGTTTAAGCCTTCGCCTTTATTTGCTGCAATAGGCAATGGAGATCCGATTATGGACTCCCCTCTGTTCACGGCTGCACAGAACCGTTATGCGGGAATGTGCAGTACGTCCTGTTTTGGACCGAACCAAACCAATTCTGATGTGTTATGTGTTTTTAATTTGATTATGATGTGATACATTATGATGTGATGCATTCATGTTTAAGACTGTGCATGTTTTGAAAAAGGTTTGAGATTTTAAGAAACGAGAAAGTAAATTTTCAAGCATGAAATTCTAAATCGGATATAAATGTTTTGAAACAAATGAAAATTTTGAGAAAAATCTTAGAAAGTGTTGATGAAATTGAAAAGTTTGAAAATGAGTTTTTGGAGAAATTCTTAAATGGGAAATGTTTGAAAAGTTTGAAAAATAAAAGATTTTTTCGCTTATTGTTCAGTTTATAAATGTATTATCCACGAGCTTAGCGCTCACCCCCCCTTTCATCCCCAATCTCCAGGTTTTTAAGCAGGAGAACGGATGAAAGACGAGCAATGTTTGTATTTATGTGTAAAGTTCGATGTTCGTATTGGATTTTGTGGATCGTTAGAAAACCAAAAAAAGTGTATTTAGTCCGAATGTATAGAATGTGTTATGAATTCTGGATGTATGTATTTGAGTTAGGTTGTGGAATTGAATATGTGTATGATTATGGATTTAGATGTGTTGCTAGATACCGCTCATGACTTGCTTAGATTAAGTGTTAATCTAAGTGGCCAACATAACCGGGAACCTAATGGGTCACACGCATAAGAGTGTCTCGGAGAACTCGTAAAATAGTTTTGGACAGAGTTCCAATAAAAGGAGAGAAATCGAATTAAATGGATCCTGATGAGATCGAGATATGTCCCGATGAGATCGCGACATCGATATTGCTGAGACAGGTCTCCGGTGATTTTTCTCATACCGGGACCCGTAGGCAGGTAGGCCGGTAGGACCGACCCCAGTGTGACTGGACCACTTCAGCAATATATATATGTATATATATATGATTAATTAATTAAAGAATTAATTAATATATATATATATATACATGTGTATACGTGGATGGAGGAGGAAGCTTCACTTTATCATATATATATATATATATATATATATGAGACTAACGTGTAAGCCTCCCCATCTAAGCATTTAATGGTCTTTAAAAAGTTAAAGACAAATGGCATAAAATGATAAGAGGAAGGCTAGAAGAGTGGAGATCGTGGGTATAAGAGATGCTTCTTGAAAAATTGTTTTAAGGCTTCCTTTTCAATAGGAACGAGCATCATCTTTCAAGCTCTCCATTTTCTCCAAGCCCTTTATCTTCCTCCATCATCGTTTCATTCAAGCTCTCCAAGGACAAAGGTAGGAGCTAGCACTCTTTACTTTTTTCTAGCTATTCCCGGGTCAAAGGGTTTGTCCCGGTTAGGTTCTCCGATCTCTGCGTGGATACCGTTAGAGACGGTCTCTTTTGGTCGTTTTGGTTTGACTTTGTTATATAGTCACATGGATCCTGGCTTTCGGGAAGGTCCCGGAATAAAAAAATTTTGTTTTCCGCACCGTGGGCATGTGATGCTCATATCGGGATTTTCCTACAGTCTCTACGGAGAGTTTGTAGTTTAATAGTAATTAACTTGAGTGAGCCTTGAAATTTCGTTTTTAATGTATCACATGCCTGTTTTGATGTTTTTCCTGAAGCAATTTGAGAAAAGGTTGTGTCGTGCATTGCTTGTTGAATGAAATACAAGGCTTTGGCATCCTTCTTCTTGATCTCTCACAACTGTTCTCGCTCCTGTTCATCTCGTATCTGTCCATCTTCTTCTTCATCATCTGGATCATCCATATTCAACTACGTCTTATAGCTTCTACGATTTAAACAACGTTTTCATTTTGATATTCCAAAACTCATACTTTTCTCCATTAAAGATGGGTTTGAGTGGAGATGAAGAAGACCCAATCGCAGAAGTTATTGCCTTTTATAGGCTACAGACTCAACAAACTAACGCAATATCCTCACTCTGTACCAATCCCTCCTTTTGACTCAGTGTTCACCAACAAATCTGGACTCTATCCAACTAAATCATGACTTATTCAACTAAAAGGAAAAAACTAATTTAACTTTACTAAATATAAGGTATTTGAAACACTTTATAACACTGTGAGCTGAGTTTCAAAATGACAGTCAGTTATGACTACGTCAATAATAGAAACAAAATATATAGCAGCTACACAAGCTATTAAAGAAGCAGTGTGGTTGAAAATGTTGGAAGAACTTGGGAATAAGCAAAAGAGTATTACTCTGTATTGTGACATTCAAAGTGTTTTGCATCTTGCAAAGAATCCAGCATTTCATTCAAAGACAAAGCAAATTCGAGTTCAAAAAGTAAAAGAAGGAACGATGGACATGAAAAAAATTCATACAATGGATAACTTGACAAATTTTATGACAAAAGTAATCAATGCTGACAAGTTTATATAATGTCGATCCTCAGGTGGCCTAACAGAGACGTAAGCAACATGAAACGACAAGATAGAAAGAATTGTATGAAGATATGATTGATTCTCAATCAAATCTTCAAGTGGGAGAATTGTCAAACTTGGTTGGCATGTTAGACACCGAATAATATGCCTAATAAGACAACAATATCTTCATTCTCTTGCCTAGTTAGATAGAAAGAATTGTATGAAGATATGATTGATTCTCAATCAAATCTTCAAGTGGGAGAATTGTCAAACTTGATTGGCTTGTTAAGCACCGAATAATATGCCTAGTAAGACAAAAATATCTTCATTCTCTTGCCTATAAATAGGCAAGAGATGAACAGAGAGAGAGGATGGGCAAAACAACAAGAGAGACGTGAGGTGAGAGAAAAAAAGAAAGAGAGAAAAATATTCTATGTATTTTTGTGGGTCTAATTTTTCTCCTTGTAATTCTCTAATTTTTTAGTAGTAAAATTCTTCTGTCCTTGCCCGTGGTTTTAACCTTGATTTAGGAGTTTTCCACATAAAATATGTTTGTCTGTTTATTATTCCTTCAGGCCTATTTAGCTGTACACCTGCTCTAGTCTGATCGATTTCACAACAATTATTACCTAGTGTTGTAGATTTTACGTTATTCATGAGTCTATGAATATATTATTTTGTCTATGAAAATTGTTGAGGTTGTAATTAAAATTTTGTACACGAAGAATTTTTGTTTGTTTGTATAATTTAATGATATTTTATTTTATATACAATGTTTCAAATTATAAATTATTTTAATAATATTTTATATAATAAATTAATAACAAAAATCTAAATATTATATACAATAATGTGGATTAAAATATCACAAATAATTATAATTAACATGGTATAACATTTCGTTAAAATTTGTGAAAATCTATATATACTTCTAGAGGTAATTTTTTGTCGTACCACTTTAGTAAATTACAATATTCTTTTCTCTACCACAAAAGAAGAAAATAATAATCAATTTTTTTACAAAACTCTTCATTTGACATGAAATGCGGTATGCATAGAGTCAATCCCATATTTTAGACATTTAAGAAACTTCCTTTTAAAGTTTTTTTGCTTTCCATAAAGTCTGTAAAAGAGCCCTTAATAAATAGCTGCAATATGCATGCACGTATTGTTGCACACTTGAAACTATACCCATGGATGATATCATAGAAAGAAATTCAACTGTCCAATATTCAAAATGAAAAGAGTTGATGCCAAAAACCAAGTCCGGGAACATTTCCCATACTGAGTGATGTTTGTGGTCAGGTTTCCATACCTGCGTACCCTTGATGTATCTTGCGTCATGTTCAGGTTTTCACTTCTTTGAGTGGATTCCTAGGGAAACATACCTTCGCATCTTTTCCAAAAGGGGGGAAGTAAAAGAACAGAGTTGCATAAGAGTGATGGATTCTTCAGATCCAGTTCATTTATCTTCAAGTTTATCTTTAGCGTCATTACCTAGGAGTGTAAAGCGTGTTTTATCACAAAAATAGAAAATCTTGTAGAAATTACTCATGTACTTGTAGAAAACCGTGTTTGTGAGTCTTCTTTACCTTTGCTTAGTCCTTATAGCATATATTCTCGTGACCGTTCATGGACGAGAAGTATTAGGAGTGTACTTTCTACTAGTCGGCCTCGTGTAAAGGAAATCATCCAAAGTTCCAAATTAGAACAGTGTGGTCTCAGATCTACAACAACAGAACAATACGTAAAGCTTTAAATACCAAAGGAGCTGATCTCTCTGTGGAGGGAACAAAGCCATACACATCTTCATGTTGGAGCTATACGCCTTGTTCTTACCTTACATGGAAGAAAGGGAATACCTGCGACTGCTAGGATCTCTCTCTTGGACACTTCCTACACAACGTACCAAAATGCACTGATTGGTACCTTGCTGATAACTCTTGACAAAGGGAGTGTGATATTGACCATAGCACCTGATTTCAACATCAGGTTGGATGATCCTACTCTATCTGAACGTCTACAAGTTCAGATCCAGATCACTGGCGCAGATCAAGATCCGACAGCCATCATGGCTACTCTTCATCACCAGATGATCTATCACCTTCAGAATCATGCGTTGGATGTCAACTTTTCCAACTCTACTTCGGATGCACTATACATGGTTGCTGATACTCTAAACAATCAGATAACTATCCTCCAAATACTGAAGTAGTTACCAGCATAGGAGCTTGAAAAGATTATGCCTACGGAATGGATTACCAACTACCAAAAGGTATTCCA
Source organism: Erythroxylum novogranatense (assembly GCA_029891385.1). Lineage (NCBI taxonomy): Eukaryota > Viridiplantae > Streptophyta > Magnoliopsida > Malpighiales > Erythroxylaceae > Erythroxylum > Erythroxylum novogranatense. The sequence goes on from CM057234.1 coordinate 84,123,829, forward strand.
TGCGCCTCATCGACATTCTTTTCATACAACAACTCCTCTGATTCTGAGGACACTGAAAGATGGCTCAGTAAAGTCCATCTACTCCAGACCTTGCGACAACACGCCTGGTCCTTCGACATTAGGTTCTATCCTGATGATCCAGCCCATTGAACCTTAAGATCGACCAGATCTATCAGTTGGGGCTCAAAGCCTTAAGATCCAACTCGTATTCTCACATACGGAAGGTGTAGACGGTCCTCCAATCCATTACTTTAAATCCAATGGAGATCCAGTCTATGTAAGTCATCATCGTGGACATTTTGTATGGGATGTCGACCCATCAATGTGTGAACCAGATTGTGAGATCTGTCTCAACCCAGAGTCAGACTCAGACAATGATGATCCTAGATATCACAGGAGAAGAAAGAAGAAATCCAAGCCCAGATCTAGATGCTTGCCTTCTCATGACTATCCTCCTCTTGGTGAGGATTCAGATCCAGAGGATCATAATGGTCTACTCACAGTACCATCCAGACCAAAGTCTTCTACTATGAAGATGCCCAGGTCGTCTACCTATCAGAAGTCAGATCCTTGCAGATCTGTCGGTGGATCGTGCAAATCTATGTTGCAAACAGTTAAGCCTGCAATTCCTATTCAACCTCCTACTCCTCAACCTTGCATGATGGTTTTACCAGATGAGGATAACTTTCCTCAACTTTCAAGGAGTACTGATGATTCACAGCGGGTTATCTTCAACCCTTACATCAAAGAGTCAGGAATTACATCACAAGGTACATTGATCTCAAATCCTAGAGATGAAGTTCTTAACTGGCAAACTTCGAATGCAGTAGCACATAACAAAGTTCTGAGAAGAATAGATTTCAAGCTGGATGGAATCAGACAACAAAACACTGCTACGCATAAGCAAGTCAATACTGTTGCGGAACAGATCCAAAAGATGTATCGATCTTACAAATCCCAATTCCAACACTTGGATGCTGAACTTAAACAATACATTGCAGCCCGTCATATTGGGCCAGATTTTGACTTGAAGGTTAGAAAGATACAGGAGATACAAAGGACTGTACAACAAATAGAAGCAGATATGCATGCTTCTCAATCTGAGCAGATATATGGCTCTATGTCTTCAGAGTTCTCTACTCTACAACCATCATATCCAACACCTGCATATCAACGGTATCCAGAAGAAGCTGACTAATCAAAGGTTTTTTAATTCAATTACCCTTTGATTAGACTGTATGTTCATCCTCAAACAACTCAAGAAAAATCTCGACGATCAAATTCAAAGCCTACATCTGATCGTACTCATAAGCATGGAGTGTCTGATCATTCTTCTGATCATTCTTCAAAGGTTCATGAAGCTTCTACTTCATATACACCTTACGAACTAACTGAAAAACAGTGGAGAAAACCTATAAGGATTCAAACTCCTCCAGAATCTCCACCGCCAGCACCAGTTCAACCTTCCACTACTTCTCTTGGGAAGGATAAAGCTAAGCAGACAGAGTATATAGCTACTCTGACATCAGAGGTACTGATGCCTCTTAAAGAACTATCTAGTTCTTTACCTCTTGCAGAATCTTCTAGTTCTAATGTAGAGAGAACTGATTCGGAAAGTAACATATCTGAATTGTCTGCAACACCATCAAGTTGTTTAGATGAGAAAATAATCATCGCTTCAGAAGGACAACTATCATCATCATAAATGCTTTCTTCAGAATTAGCTGAAGAGTCAGAGGAATCACAAGATTCAGCAAACCTTGCTGACCTTTTAGAATTATCCAATCTTCTGATGACTATTCCTCAATATACTGAAGTTGAACCAGAAATCAGTGAAGCTGAATCCACTGGTACTAAACCTTTCAGACCAGAGCCTGCACCTCAGGAAACACCTAATGCGGTTGTGCCTCCGTCTCATTCAACCAAGCCTACTTTCGGTCCTTGGTTTACTTTTGATGATCTACCTCCAAAGAAATGGTGAGATAGACTTCATGAGTTCGGTGCATGGATTGATCTACAAATGACCAGACCAAACCATCCTCTCCAGGATATTTTGTCTGAATTCACATCCACATCCAGTTTTACTGGTACTTTGCGAGAATGGTAGCAAAGTGTTAGTGAGTATCAACGTCTTCAGTATATCCAAGTTGCTATAGCTGGAGCACTACTTGGAGTTATTCACAAAGAATTTATTGGTAAATTCCAGTTGATTGATAAACAAATCCGTCAGGAATATTTCAAGATGAAATGATGTTCTCTTGATAAGCGTGATCTTCAAAAGCATTACAAAAGGATGACGGAAAGGTATTATCTTCTGAATGGATGGAATGATATTAACTTACGTTATACATTTATCTCATCCCTTCCAGATGAAATACAGCCAGAACTACAAAGTGTAAAGGATCTAGAAGGGGGGTTGAATAGATCTTTAAGCTTTTTGTAATTTTCTACAACAAAATCAGAAGTTAATTCACACAAAAACAATTTAATCAAAATTAAATGTAAAGAGTAGGGAAGAAGAGCAAACACTGTTTTTATAGAGGTTCGGTGCTAAGACCTACGTCCTCTACCTAAGCTCCCACTTAGGATTTTGCAAATCACTTTATTGCACACTTTGTAGTTTAGTGTGAACTTTTTACAATACCACTTGATTTCCGACTCAAGCTACCTTTACACCCGATTTATTTTTCGGCACAAATCCTACCTCACACATGACCTTTCACTAGTCACTCAAATTGTAAGAGAAATAAGATAAAGTTTGAAGAACAAAGCTCAATACAATGGTGTAACAAGATAAGAGCAATAGTGAGCAAGATATGGAGCAATAATGGAGTCTTTTGCTAATAGAACTTGTCTGGTATTTTTCCTTGATCATCCACTCTTATACTTGAAGAAAAATAGCTGTTGGGAACCCATATAGCCGTTGTCTAATTGTTATGACCGTTCCTTAACATCCTCCTTTCCATTTGTGGCTAATTGAACCGTTGAAATTAATTTGTTGTATCCATAAGTCGACTTGTCGTCATGTATAAGTCGACTTGTGACAACACTTTTCGTAAAATTTCATCTCCGCTCTTCTATAAGTCGACTTATGCTATGTAAGTCAACTTGTGTCCTTCTATAAGTTGACTTATGTACTATTAGTCAACTTGTGTTCGCATTTCTTCATATGTTAGTCGACTTATACTGTTCTAGTCGACTTGTGCTATGCGGATCTTGATGTATAAGTCGACTTATGCTGTGCAAGTCGACTTGTGTTGGCTTCAACGGTAACATCCAACCAAATCTTCTATAATTCTCATTATTTATGTCTCTTTCACTTATAAGGAAGCTTCCATCTTGATTCTTCAAAGATTAATCACTTGGTCTTCTTGATTTGCACAATTCTTTCATTGAATAATAATCCCAAAATACCTTAAATAATTTCTTAACTAATTCTAAATATTTTATTATTATCAAAACATAAAGGGATTTAATTTTTCAACCACAATTAGTCCAACAATCTCCCCCTTTTTGATAATGACAAAATATTTAGAAATTGAAAAGAAATTTGAAAAACATAAAACTTGATCAAGGTTTTTAATCCCTTGTCTTGATGGTTAGTTTGTCTCCCCCTTAATTAATAAACCAAGGAATTTTAATAGAAATCAAATTGGTTGCAAATCAAAGTCACAAATCAAACACACATACTCATACTCCCCCTCAATCAAATATCAATTTTCAATATTACTCCCCCTTTTTGTCATAATCAAAAAACAATATGAAAAATTAATGCAAAAGCAGTTCATAAACAACCACAACATCAAAAACAAATAATCATTACAAAAGATATCAATCCAACATACGCAAAAAAGCACCACAGACGCTAAAAGAAAACATAAGAGTAAATGTTGGTCAAGGCAAAAGTCAATACACATCATGATGAAGAATCATCATGCTTACAACCTAACTTCTTAAAAATCTTCTTCAACATACAGTGTTGAGCATCAACCTTCTTTGCCAACCCAACAAACATACTCTGAATGTTATCAACACGATCATTGAGGTCATCCAATTGCTCGTTGATTTCATTTAGCTCCTCATGAGATACCTCACTCCTTCTCACATTACTAGGCCGAGAGCTACTCGGACGATCCACTGCCCTCTTAGACCGCTGTCGTGGAGGCACGTGCTCACTCTCCAAGGTCAGACCGAGTTTCTCTACATGATAAGAGTAGACCCATCCTTTTTCAACGGTTTTCACCAACTTCATGCTTCTCAAGTTATAAGGAGTGAATCTCCAACTCTTTAGATAAGGAAAATGAGCATAGTTATTCAGAGCACACCTTTGGAACTGAGAGATAGATGTTATCAAAGCAGCATAAGGCATTCCTTTATGCCGAACTGGTTTCCCTTTAAGCTGTCCTCGTAATAAACTAGCCTTTTTCCTCATCATTTGTATAATCAAGCTCGAATAATTGATTTTCCTTCCTTCTTCCATATGCCAAAGAATCTCTTTATCCAATGAAGTAATCTGATTATTACTTGCCTTCTTCGGGTAAACAACTCTGTTAATTGCATAATGTAGTAAACGATAATTTAACGGCAAGTCCATTACTTCAAATGGAGGGGAGTGATCAGAACATAACCGACTAAGTAGATCAGCACCTTTTTCCTCAGTATAGCCGAAATTTTCTTCGGCTTCCTCATCGGTCTCACCATCCTCATTTCTCAAACTATCAAAATCAATAAAAGATGCTCTAGGCCTTACTCCTCCTCTAGGCAAATGAAACATTGTACACAAATTTGATTCACACAGAAAAATTTATTTCACGTTAATTTTGGATTTCAGAATGACTCCATTCTCAACATTACTACTAGTCACAACGAGATTCGCATATAACTCCCTAACTACATCTTCATAAATATCATCATGAAAACCTAAGAATTCTCGTAGTACAAGATTAACAATATCAGAAAACACATCTGAAAACTCACTGTGGTCGAGCTCATTCCAGTCAAATCTCATAGAAGGAATTAATACTTCATGTTTGAGTACCTTGTAATATAAGGTTTGTGCTTCCCTAGAGACAAACCTAGGTTCAACCACATCATCCTCTCTTGAAGCTTCTCCCCTCGAGGAAGACCCATGAACTCATGGTCCAAAGTGAACATGGGGACCTTGTGGAGGAGAAGGTTCTTTGCCTTTCCTTGAAGATTTTCGAGGAGCCATGGATTTTCTTAGAGAGGCAGAGGGTTTGAGAAAGAGGGGTTTTCAAAAAGGAAGTTGATTTGAAGAGATAATGGGAGGGTTTTGTGATAATGGATATCGAAGGTTAATGGGTAGAGAGATTTTAGGAGATTGAAGGCTATAAGTCGACTTGAGAAGAGGATTTCAGAGGTTTAGAGAGAGATAGGTTTTCGGAGAATGAGAAGAAGAAAAGGTTTTAAAGGCTCCGTGTAGACGTAAGTTGACTTGTTACCTTCATAAGTCGACTTATCGACCTTAATAAGTCGACTTGTCAATCTTTATAAGTCGACTTATCCTGAAATTTCTTTATTCTCCAAAGGCTGTGTAAATCATAGGTCGACTTGTTCCCTCATAAGTCGACTTGTTACCAGATATGTCACCCATTAGTCGACTTAGACATCCATTAGTCGACTAGAAAGTATCAAAACTCCAAATTAATCACATTTCAGCCTAAGTGTAAATCATGATGATGGAATCTTCATATGTGATTGCACAATTGCCTCATAATTTGACCATTTGATATATGAATGTAGCCAAAAACAAATTCAACCAAAAGAATTTAAATCACACATGCTTAATTTCAATTTAATATTCACAAACACATCTTCCTTAAGAGGTTTAGTAAAAATTTCAGCTAATTGGTCACTAGAAGATACATGCTTCAAGCAAATGTCACCTTTTAAACAATGATCACGGATGAAATGATGTCTAATTTCTATATGCTTTGTTCTACTATGCAAAATTGGATTTTTACTCAAACAAATTACACTAGTATTGTCACAATAAATAGGAATATTTTTAACCACAATGCCATAGTCAAGTAATTGATGTTTAATCCAAAGAACTTGAGCACATGCACTCCCAGCTGCTACATATTCAGATTCAGCAGTAGAAATAGCTCCACTAACTTACTTTTTACTAGCCCAAGATATCAAAGATGATCTTAAGAAATGACACAAGCCACTAGTGCTTTTTCTATCGATCCTACAGCCACCATGATCAGCATCACTAAAAGCATATAGATCAAATGATTCACAACTAGGATGTAGCATCCCACTCCCGCAAGACCCAAACTCGATATCGATGGTGATATCCGAGCCCGTGCCTCACGAGGGTGGTATGCTAGAGCGGTCAAATCAGTTCAGAAAACTCAATAAAACATTTTGCTTTTTCAAACGAATGAAAGATAAATCAAGAATAACTTGGGGCCGTTGATATGAAGACATTTTCAATCATAACACTACTTCGGAAATCACAATACAATATCACAATAACCAATTGGGGCCCTATGAAATAACAGTCCTCTTATGCGGAAATTTCAGAAATACCAATTCTATACAAAAGCAGAATTACAATAATGCAGACGTGCACTGATCCCGACCTTTTACTCTGACTTGCGTGCAGAAGGCATACTCCCGTTTGTCTAACGGGGTACTCTTTAATCCCTAAAAAATAATTGCAATGTTGGGTGAGTTTGCGAACTCAATGAGAAACCATCATCGATGGTTCACCCAACTCATGCATATCCACACAATATATTGAAGTGAATCACACGTTAATACAGCACTTAAAAACACAATAGAATGCACGAGAAGGGGGGGTTGAATTGTGTATTCCCCTTTTTGAATATCTTTTAGAATTACTTGTTAGAATTAAGATTCTTTACAGAATTCTTATTAATCCTGATTGATCAAACTTTTCAATGCTAAGTATATGAATAGTAAATAAAGATCAACTTTGAAACTAAAAGTGAGATAGAGAGTGAGAGTAGTAGACACGCAGATTTATCCTGGTTCACCCCAAACCGTGGGCTACGCCCGATCCTCGAGTTTCTTCCGAGATTTCACTATCTCTTCAAACGTTATAAAGATTCTTTCACGAGCCTCTTCAGTCTCTACAATCAAGATTCTTTCACACTTAGCCTCTGCAGCTATCTGCATAACTTTTCTTTTCGAAAATATTTGAACACTCACATGTATGATAGCGTTCACTAATTCGCACTTAATCGCTTTTCGCTTTGTGTAATTTTTCTCAAAGCAAAGAAGCACTTGTTTTCGACTTGACTTGTATTTATAGCCTTCGCCTCTAATCGCTTCTTGATTCTTGAATCTTGAATCTTTAAAGAAACAGTTAATCAGTTGAGTTCAGAACTAACTCGAATCGACTCTTGCGTCTGTTTCTTTTCTGCGTCTGCGTCGCTTTTGTTTACTGCGTCAGATCTACATTTGCCTCTGCGTCTTTTATTGTCTTGTGTCATCTGCGTCGTGTTGACTTTTACTTTGACAAACTTCGTACGTGTTTTGATTTGTCTGCGTAAGGCCTCAGATTCGACTTTTCAACTTAGTCTCGTGTCAACTTCGCTCAGATATGTCATCTTCGCCTCATCTCCGAATTCGCTCAGATATCGCTCAGGATCGTTTTGTTTTTCTTGTATTTGATCTCACTATGTTTGTTATAAATCAAAATGATTTTTATGTAAAGTCATTTTGACTTAACAATCTCCCCTTTTTAATATAACAAATTACATACAAGAAAAGAAAACAAAACAAAACAACAAAAAAATTCTGAGATGTTGCAAAACTTATCTTCTTCCCTGTCTTCGTCTGCATTGTGGTCACACCTTCTTCATCTCAACATCCTCTCCTCTCTCGATTATTTTCTTCTTTTCCGCTCTCCCTATTTGTTATAATCAAAATGATTATCGATTACGGTTCTTGCCAGCTCGCTATCATCTTCTTTAGATCATTCACCGCCTCCTTCATGTCATTGAGTTCACCACGTAATCATCGATTTCATCGACGAAGAGGCTTGATGCGCTTCTGGCGATGGAGGAGCGAAAGGAATTGTAGTAGTATAGGCATCGAGGATGGAGTGTAGTCTTCATTAATCTCAAAAGTCGGAGACGAAAGAATGTCGCAGACTTCAGAAGATTTAGATCAAAAGGAACCGCAAGATCAACAACTGCCTTCCTTAGGATAGGCATGTTCTTCGATAGATAGTGTATTAGACAAAGGGCTAATACGAAGAACTCTCTCTGAACAAGGAACTCAAGAATGTTCTGTTTTATACTTCCCCATCGGACAGTCTTCCGCACGATTTGTATGGCGGCTCGCTGATCTCGGGTCTTGTGCAGAATGCATGCTTCATCAATTTTCCGCACTTCTTCGCAATCTAATCTGCAGATGATCATCATCAACATTATCTTCGTGAAATAATTTTGACTTTCCTTTGTAAAATCTTTTGGACACCTGGTTGAATATCCGAACAACCTTTATCTCTGTGTTTCTCGTGATTGGGAACATAGTACACGGCAAGGTGGACGCCTTGAGGATATGGCAAATGATCAAGAAGCCTCAAGGTATCGTAAAAGACTTCTCTTTTCATTTAGTAACTGCCACGTGATACCATTAATCAACATAGGTTGCACCAGAGCTACTATTTTCTTCACTGGTGCAACACCGATTATAATAGCATTGCTTAGATTGGTAATAACTTCTACCAATTTGATTTCCAGCCTATATTTCCTCAAGAACTTCGGTAGTTATATACCTTGGACTTGGTTCATCATCACCAAATCTGCATCGCAGCTTGCTTCGGTTGTGTTCCTTAGAAGTCTCTGAGCAACCACCATTCTTCTGCTGATTCCTCCTTTATAATGCCAGTGTCTCATGAACCGTGCTTTCATCCATGGTTCTTCTTGTTGAGCACTAGGAATTTCTTGAGGCTGCATAATGCTCGTTTCGTTTCAACTTGAGCGAAGTCGTTAGTCTCTTTTGTAAACTAACGCCCTCGGCAGTTTAGATGCTCTTCTTTTGACTAACCTTCTTAGTCTTTTTCTCCGCTTGATTAGTTTTGCTGATTTCTTCACGTGAAATTTTTCTTTAACAGATGTTGCTTTTCTCTTCCTCTCGCCTCTTTAGATCTTCCGCCGTATCCTCTTCCGAATAGAGACTAAGGATCTTGTGGCTTTGGTGCACAAGATTTAGAAGTTTCTTCTCGCCTTTGTTTCTCGGGCAATCTTTCTTCCTGTTGCCTCTGAGTCCCGATTCTTGGAGATCTCTTGGCTTTCTTCACAACTTCGCCAAGAGACTTTCTCCTTGTCTCTTTGGCGACTTTGCTTTGCCCTCCGAGATTGACTTTTTGCGACAAGAGGACTCGCCATTTTCATGAGAGGTCTCCCTAGCACTCTCCTTAATTCGACAGTAGGCGATTTGATACTTACAGGCGATTGAGAACTTGAGACAGGAGTCTTCTTCAATATACGCTCCCCTCGGTTCTTGGTTTCTTTGAAGAACAGGCGTAATCTTTGTCTCATCGATTCGGACCCATTCAGCGAATAGTATGAGCATCAATCTTGCTTTTCATCGAGCAGTTAAGCCTTATACCTTGTGCATTTAACATCTGGATTCCATAAAGATCCTCGTCAAAATCATACCATAAGGATAACTGGAAGTTTCCTTTAACCCTTAACCATATAAGGAAAGATTAAGAAGGGTAGATCTATAGGATTTTGATTGATAAGAAAGAATGTACATTGTTCGTCTAAAGTAGTCACCAAATGCCTTGAACCAACTCTAGGAAGAATGCAATTGAACAGATTGCATGCAAAACCCTAGCCTTTGGAATCGATTTGATGTCTTCCTTTCTCTTGAATCATTTTTGCCATAGAGCCTCTTGACATCTTCTTCTTTCATTCCAACTGAGGACATCCATCCGGCCTTGGTAGACAGTTTTTCACCAATGGATGGGCAATCGCCACTTTCCTTATCAAATCCTTTGTGACAATAATCGATATTCTATCCACAAAGGATACAATAGTTTCTTCTATCGTAACGGCGCTCTTCCGTAACTCATATACCTCATTTATATAGATAGGTTCTTGTATCTGAAAGAAGTTCTTCCAGCCAGCTCTTATAATCTCAGGTTCTACATCCATGCCGTCACCCCTTAGTGATTGAAAGTTCACAAGTCTTCCACAAATCATTGCTGCTTCCATTGTATAGAGCTAAAGATTATCTTCGAAAGCTTTTGAGTGAGAAGATTTTGAGAGAATTGGTAAAGTAGAAATGAACCGTCGTGAGATGATGAAAAGATCGCTATAATATCATCTTGATCTACTTATAGGGTTATGGACTGATGGGTTCTCGAATCATTAAGAACCTCGAGTTTATCGATATTTCCTCCAAAATCTTCCTTGTGAGAAAAGTTACCAGTTGTAACTCATCGTGTATAACGTCGTTAGTTTCTCACGTTATTTTAGCCTAATCGCCATTTAGCATCACCATATTGAGATTGCGTCTTATCTTCCAAAACGTTCTTCACTCGGTGGTTTAGTGAAGATGTCCAACCATTGAAGCTCTGTTTCAACGAACTTTGAAGCACCACCTTTTCTCGAACGTAGTCTCTCGTGAAATGATGTCCGACTTCTATATGCTTTACTCGAATGTTGAATTGGATTCTTTGACGGGTTTATTGACTTTGGTGTTGTCGCAATAAATTGGAATCTCCTCCTCCTTAATCGAATAGTCTTCAAGTCGATACTTGATCCACGGCGTCGTGAACAAAGAATCATGCAGACATGTATTCGCTTCACGGTTGATAGAGCAATTGAGCTTTGTCTCTTGCTTGACCAGAGACTAGATTTCTCCAAGAAAGTGGCATCCTCCACTTGTGCTCTTTCTTTCGATTCTATCTCCGGCATAGTCCGCATCACAAGATCCGATTAACTGAAATCTTTACCTTTCTCAAACATTAAACAAAGATCAGTAGTACTGCGAGATATCTCAAAATTCTTTTAACAAAGAAGAAATGAGACTCTCTAGATCGGCTTGAATCTTGCACACAAGCATACACTGAATGTAATATCGTGTCTACTTGTTGTAAGATACAATAAAGAACCGATCATCCTCTATATAGGGTTTGATCCACCTTCTTACCAAGTTCGTCTTTCGACAAAAGGTTTGAAGGATGCATCTGAGTTGCCATTGGCTTCACATTATTCATGTCAAACTTATTCAAAGAACTCTTTCACATACTTACATTGATGAATGAAGATCTTTCTTTGGTCCGCTTAACTTGCAACCCAAGAAAGAACTTTAATTCACCCATCATACTCATTTCAAATTCTCTTTTCATTAGTCTCTCAAACTTTAAACACAACTCTTTTGTAGTAGCACCAAAGATAATATCATCAACGAGATCCGCATTTAAGATAAAATCATTTTGAAAACTCTTTCTAAAGAGCGCCTTATCAACTTGACCTCTGCTAAAACCATTTTCTATTAAGAAGGTACTCAGACGATCATACCAAGCTCTAGGGCTTGCTTTAGGCCGTATAAGGCTTTGTGAAGTCTATAGACATAATCTGGATTTTAACATCTTCAAAGCCGGAGGTTGTTTCACATAGACTTCTTCGCCTATAAAGCCATTCGTAAATGCACTCTAACATCCATCCGAAACAACTTTATATCGTGACAGATTGCATATGCCAACAAAATCCTTATAGCTTCAAGTCTCGCCATCGAGCATATGTTTCGTTGTAGTCTATTCCTTCTGCCGATTGTAACCTTGGCTACTAATCGCGCCTTATTCGACTCACTCTTCCCGATTCGTCTAACTTATTCTTGAAAACCCATCTTGTTCCTATAATGGATTTCTTAGAGGTTTTGGAACCAAGGACCGACGTTATTCCTTGTGAATTGGTTCAGCTCTTCTTACATGGCTAACACCCAAGCTTCGCCTTAAAGAGCTTCCTCAACCTTCTTAGGTTCTACTTCGTAGATAAAAGCTACATTAGCTTCTAAATGCGAATCTGGACCTTGTCCTAACTCCTTTCGAGGTCTCACCGATAATTAACTCTTTTGGATGAGAACTTTTATACTTCCAATCTCGTCTTAGTTCTATAGTTTCTGGAATATCTTCAATCTTATTCTCATGAGTGTCTGACGAGGGAGTTTCTGAGGCATCATCTAGGTTCTTTGAAGGACCTTCAATCACCATGTCATCTTCCTTATGGGTTTGAGAACTATCATCAAATTTGACATGGATCGTCTCTTCAACAATCTTTGAAGTCAGGTTGTAAACTCGAAATGCCTTAGACGATAATGAGTAACCTAGAAATATTCCTGGATAGGTCTTTGAATCGAATTTATCCAACAGCTCTCTCATATTCAGAATGGAACATTTGCACCCGAATGGATGAAAGTAGGATATGCTTGCTCTTCTTCCATTCCATAACTCGTAAGGAGTTTTCTTCAACATAGGTCGCAACAAGATCCTATTCGAATATAGCATACCGTATTCACGACTTACGCCTGTAAATACTTAGGAAGATTAGTCTCACATAGCATAGTCCTTGCCATCTCTTGAATCGTCCTATTCTTTCTCTCAACAACTCCATTCATTATAGAGTTCTAGGGCTGAGAAGTTGTGGAAATTCCATTCTCCTCACGTAAAACTCTAAACTTCTCATTCTCAAATTCTCCGCCATGATCACTCCCGATACTAGCTATAGACATTCCTTTTCATTCTCAGAACTTTCGGATAGAGTTCTAAAGTACTTAAAAGACTCATCTTTGTGTGATAAAACAATATCCAACAAAATCGAGTAAAATCATCAACAATGACAAGTCCATATTTCTTTTCGCCAAGACTTAATGTCCTTGTAAGACCAAACAAATCCATATGTAATAGTTCTAAAGGTCTTCAAGAAGTTACAAAATTTTTAGAGAAAGAGGTTTTAACTGTTTTCCTTTCAAACAATTTTCACAGAAAAATTCTTTGTCAAAACTTATTTTAGTAAACCTCTTACCAAATCATGTTTTACCAATTTTGAAATATGTTTCAAAGAGACATGACCTAGCTTTTATGCCAGATTAGTCTTTCTTCTTGTAAGATAGAAAACATGAGATATTTTGACTTTGAAAATCTTCTAAGTTGATTTTGTAAAGGTTGTTTCTTCTCTTGGCAGAGAAAAGTATAGACCCATCTTTGTTTCGACTTCACAAAGATTTTGATTGAATGTAACTATAAAATCAGAATCACACAACTGACTCACGCTAATCAAGTTATGCTTTAGACCATCAACAAGCAAAGACATTATTTATGCATACAAAGGAATCTTTACCTATTTTCCCGATTCCAATGATTTTGCCTGCCGGTTGTCTCCGAAAGTTCTTGATCCTCCTTCTTATCTTGAAAGTCTAGGAACATAGACCTTCTTCCCGTCATGTGTCGCGAGCATCCTTGCCTAAATACTAATGGTCTTTTGTATCTTCCAAGGAAGGATATCTGCAGGAGAAACTATTTTATTTCTTGGTACCCAAATTTTCTTGGGTCCTTTATGGTTAGTAGTATGCACATGATATGATCTTTGATGCATATTACTCGGACGTTGATTAAAATATGTTATCCTATTTCTTCCTTTTGAGAGACAAATTTATTACGAGACCGAGTATTGTTTCAAGAAACCCTAATCCGGTTTTATCACTAGATGTCTACATTTTCCTAGCATATCATTCATTTTCTTTGTACTCTCGTGAAAGTAACTAGATAAGTGATAGATTCTCGATCCTCGGTTTGAGTTGATTAATCTTATATGATCATCTACAAGTTTCCTTTTAACTTCTAACTCCTTTTTAAGCAAATATTTTCTCTCTATTTTCTCAAGATTTCTAATATTCTCTGATACTTTTCTTCAACAAATTGTATTGTTTCGAATAGCATGAGAATCTTCTAATGATTCTGAATATGCATCATGCAAATTTTAAGTAGTCGGATTTTACCTCCTCATCACTATCTTCCTCGGCCATTAGGCAAATGTTTGCATGTTACGATGACTCGAGCTCAGATTCGATTCAGATGAATCTAGGTCCTCCCATGTTGCCATCATGCTTTTCTTGCCTTCTACTCTTCTTGGGTTTCTTCGAGAGTAGGGCATCGGACTTGTAGTGTCCAGGTGATTGCACTCGTAATAAATGATAGAAGACTTTTCCGCTTAGCTTCATCTTTTCCATTCTTTTCAATGTCCGTTATCGGGCTTCTTCTTCCACATCGTCTTATCTTTATGGAAATGAAAGATAATTCGTCATCTTCATCACTCGATTATGAATCGATTGGCTAGAGTTGTCATCCCTTGATTCTTCAATTTTCAATGCTTTGATGACTTCCTCCTTCTCCGAGTCTTATGATTCTTTTGTCCACCTTGATGCTATTGACTTCTCTCGCTTGGGCTTATCTTCAGCGTTGAGTTCAACTTCATGAATCTTTAAAGATCCCAAAGAACTCATCTAGCTTTAATATGCTCAAGTCTTTGGCTTCAGACCGCCAGAACTTTTGGTCTCCATCTCTTAGGAAGACTTCTTAGAATCTTGCAAACGTGATCTTGATTATTGTATGTCCTTCCAAGAGCTTTCAATCCATTGATAATTGTTTGAAATCTTCCAAACATTTGATCAATAGATTCTTCATCTTCCATCTGAAAAGTTCATATTGATGTACAAGAATACTTATCTTGGATTCCTTAACTTGACTTGTGCCTTCATGAGCAATGGACAATGTGTCCCACATTTCTTTTCTTTGTGTCGCAACCATGCACTTTGTCGCACTCGCTTCTACTTAGGGCACACGTTAAGAAAAATTTCGCCTTTGAATTGGCTTGTATTCTTGCTTTACGATCACCGTCCATCCGCTTCGTGGAATAGAACTACCTTCGTCATCTATGTATATAGGTCCGTTCTCTATTACGTCCCAAAGGTCTACATGTAGATTCGATGAATAACCGCATCCTATCTTTCCAAAGAATGATAGTCTTCCATTGAATGCCGGAGGTCTAGTGATCGAGGCTCCTTCAATGATGTATACATGTGACTCCGCCATTATCTTTAATCCACACTTCGCCAAAGTGATTCTTGGATACCAAGCTCGATACCAATCAAGTGAATCACACGTTAATACAAAGACTTAAAAACACAATAGAATGCACGAGAAGGGGGTTGAATTGTATTCCCTTTTGAATATCTTTTAGAATTACTTGTTAGAATTAAGATTCTTTCTGTAATTCTTATTAATCCTGATTGATCAAACTTTTCAATGCTAAGTATATGAATAGTAAATAAAGATCAACTTTGAAACTAAAAGTGAGATAGAGAGAGAGTAGTAGACACGCAGATTTATCTTGGTTCACCCCAAACCGTGGCTACGCCCAAATCCTCGAGTTTCTTCCGAGATTTCACTATCTCTTCAAACGTTATAAAGATTCTTTCACGAGCCTCTTCAGTCTCTACAACCAAGATTCTTTCACACTTAGCCTCTGCAAGCTATCTGCATAACTTTTCTTTCGAAAATATTTGAACACTGTTATAGAAGGATAACGCTCAGCTAATTCGCACTTAATCGCTTTTTCGCTTTGTGTAATTTTTCTCAAAACAAAGAAGCACTTCAGTTTCGACTTGACTTGTATTTATAGCCTTCGCCTCTAATCGCTTCTTGATTCTTGAATCTTGAATCTTTAAAGAAACGGTTAATCAGTTGAGTTCTCAGAATTAACTCGAATCGACTCTCGCGTCGCTTTCTTTTCTGCGTCTGCGTCTCGCTTTTGTTTCTGCTGTATTTACATTTGCGTCTCGTGTCTTTTATTGTCTTGTTTCATCTGCGTCATGTTGACTTTTTACTTTGACAAACTTCGCCCGTGTTTTGATTTGTCTGTAAAGGCCTCAGATTCGACTTTTCAACTTAGTCTGTCAACTTCGCTCAGATACGCCATCTTCGTCTGCCTCCGAATTCGCTCAGACACGTCTGCGGATCGTTTTGTTTTTTTGTATTTGATCTCACTATGTTTGTTATACATCAAAATCATTTTTATGTAAAGTCATTTTGACTTAACATATATATCGCATAGTCACACAATAACACATTTGGAACACTATAAGACAATTTACACATTTTCATCATAACATAAATCGACATGTCATCGCAAGAATAAATCACATAATACACGCATTCTCAATTTTCACAATACAGTCAGATGCATAATGCATGTCCCTTCTCATTTTATGCCAGTGTTGTGACTGAGCGTCAATACTGTCCCGATTCGGGCAAATTATATAGTAATCACATTTTTGACAAGTAGGAGAGCCCTCAAGGTATGCACTACTGCCCGCTCAGATTAGGGATAGGAGAGCCCTCTTATAAAACTTGCCTGATAAACCATTTCCTCAACTGTGCCGATTTAGCTACTTCATTTTTCAAATGCATTCAATTAATCATCTATGCTTATAGTCATTACTCATTCTAAACACAATTAAGACATTTTACTCTTCAGTCGTATAATAAACTCCTTATACCCATGATCAATTTGCATAATTCTCTAATTATCAATTGTTTCCAATGAGGAACAATTTTCTTATAACTTTCTCAGTTTCATTATAACATATTCTAACACGTGTTCCTTTACCCTAGTTCTCCACATAATCCAATTTATTTCCATCATTACAAACTGGGTTGATAACACATTCATCATATCAAATTTGTACTTCCAGAACATAATTACACAAAATGTACACGAACCTATATTCTTCTCATATTCGCAATTAATATTTCCTTAATGTTCAGTAATTTTCTTACATAATCGGGTTCGTCTCATCAACATAATGTACACTTTTTCAATAGCATATTTTATCTCTTACACTTGAGTCTCCACTAGCATTAGGATTCCAAAATTAACTTTTACTTCATTTCAAATTTATCTCTTCAATGATTACTCTCAAATCCAATTATCAGATCAACTAAACCTTATTATCAATCAATTATTTTTCGTCACTACATATCAGTCATTCTTAATACCTCGAGAAGATAGGTCAGAACATCCATTTAACCAATTTCATTTACTCTAATACATTGCCATAATCATCACGTCTTATCTAAAAATATATTCACATCAATCTACCCATCAGTAGCCTCACTACTGAGAACACTTTAATCTTATTTAGTTCTAGATAACCTTTCTCTTTTCGGTACCAGTTCTCAATCATGGGGACTTTGCTATACTCATGTCCCTCTTTTATTCCCTCACGTTCATTACCTATGCTAACATCTTTAATAATCTCACTTCTTTCTCAATTGATCGTTACAAGCATTCTCATGCCTTACTCCAACTCATCTTGAACTTAGGGCTACAGGAACTATGATCAGAACTTATTTAATAGGCCACCGATTACCTCCTTTATCATATTCACGCATATTATTCACTTATGCTTAAGAATTTCACCCATGATGGTGATACCACTATCAAATGTACACTTACAGTGACAATATAATCTGAACTCAACAACTTTCCTTTTTGCACCCGTCCTCGCTCGTGAGGATCGTATACAACCTCTATTCATTCTCGATTAATCATTATAAACACTTTCATTTCTTATTCTAACTCATATAGGATTTTAAACTATAAAAATTCTGACTAGCAATTATCCATTAACTCATCAATTGCAGCTTAATATTTTCACTTGCCATGGGCTCCCATAATCAGGTGTACATTCACATAGGCAAAACAACTAAACCTTAACAACTTTTTCATCTACCAATTTCATTATCTTACCTTTCAATCTTTTCATTATTGCATCATACCCATGTATTTTCGCTCTCAAATCAATATCATAGATAGACAATCATTCTGGATTTTCCCCACTAACATAATTTGACTCAAAGTCATATATTATTACTCATAACTCTCATCAGAGTAATCAAACCCAATTGTAACTTCTCAAGATCATAGGACATTTTATTTTCATCCACTTTATACACTTGAAATCTTGCCATTATCATATCTCTATTTTCATTTTCCTCTATCAATCCACAACTATAACTTTATTTCTATTCCACATTCAAGGATATACCCAATATATCCGCCGATACCAGTACACTAAATCCTCATCTGTCAAATCGAACCATACACATTTTTTGATTCCTCGATATCCACAACTTCCTTTTTATCACCTTCTAACACATTATCATTTCTTTCACTATTTCTAACCGCTTAAACGACTGAGACATACTCATGCATGTGACTCATATGCTAGACTGGGGATCAGTTGTCACTGTCTATCGTGACATGACTTTGCATGTGACTTGACACATTTTTCAGAATGCCCATGTAAGATTGTACTTCTGGGCTCTGATACCACAAATGTAGCATCCCACTCCCGCAAGACCCGAACTCGATATCGATGGTGATATCCGAGCCCGTGCCTCACGAGGGTGGTATGCTAGAGCGGTCAAATCAGTTCAGAAAACTCAATAAAACATTTTGCTTTTTCGAAACAGTCGAGTGCGCATAAATCAGTAAATAACTTGGGCCAGTGATATGAAGAAATTTTCAATCATAACACTACTTCGGAAATCACAATACAATATCACAATAACCAATTGGGGCCCTATGAAATAACAGTCCTCTTATGTGGAAATTTCAGAAATACCAATTCTATACAAAAACAGAATTACAATAATGCAGACATGCACTGATCCCGACCTTTTACTCTGACTTGCGTGCAGAAGGCATACTCCCGTTTGTCTAACGGGGTACTCTTTAATCCCTGAAAAATAATTACAATGTTGGGTGAGTTTGCGAACTCAATGAAAAACCATCATCGATGGTTCACCCAACTCATGCATATCCACACAATATATATATCGCATAGTCACACAATAACACATTTGGAACACTATAAGACAATTTACACATTTTCATCATAACATAAATCAGACATGTCACTGCACAATCGTCACATAATACACGCATTCTCAATTTTCACAATACAGTTAGATGCATAATGCATGCCCCTTCTCATTTTATGCTAGTGTTGTGACTGAGCGTCAATACTGTCCCGATTCGGGCACATTATATAGTAATCACATTTTTGGCAAGTAGGAGAGCCCTCAGGGTATGCACTACTGCCCGCTCACATTATGGATAGGAGAGCCCTCTGGGTATGCACTATTCCCTTTCTACCAGTTCTTTCATCGATAATCGAGCTTAAAGCTCGATCACTAATTGCTCCGATACAATCTGTTAATCATCGATTTTAATCATGCCTAGCATGCACTCACACTTGCACAATCAATAACATATATATCAATCAATTCTATTCATCGCATTCAGAACATTTACTCATAATTTCAGCACATCTATTTCACAGTTGCAAGCACTCACATTGGCAAACAATTCACACATTCATAGAACATTTAACACACAAAGATTGAGGAACCAACTAGGTTACTCACATGTACTTCCGAGCTAAAGCCTGGAAGTCCCAGCAATGTCCGTGGAATATCGATCCATCGGAGCCTCTATAACAATCAAATAATTGCCATTATGAAATGCACAGTCAAAATAATTTGATGATGCACATGCATTAAATAAAAGATGTACGATGCCTATTCATGACTTTCCCGGTGCTATATCTCATTTTCCACTTTCTTTAGTCACATCTAACCTTTTACTCAATTGCTCAATAACAACTCACTTCCAATTCAATAACCTGTTATGGAACTCCATCAATTCCATTTCTAATATTCAGTCAATTTATCAGGTCATATTCACTAGGATATTACCTCAAAATCAATATCACCATTCTCTAGATCAAAATCACCTTTTATGCTCAGTTCTAGATTCCAATAGCATTGATTTTATTTTCAAAGTCTCACATTATGCTCCAGTTATCAAGAACATTCCAAAGGTTGCAATACAATCACATTTTTAACTTTCTTTCACTAATTGAGATCTCAAAACCTGAATTCAAAATCTCGCTCTTTTCCTCAATTGTAGACCTCTTTCTCTAGATCATAACGAATCAAATATCACCTCAATTGGAGGTCTACACCATTAGCTATGCCTCAAAAACCAAATTAAATCAATTCAGAAACCTGGTCCTCGCCGCGACGTATAATCTTGCTTGACGCGGCGTCCCATCTATCGCTCGTCGCGACATGCAATTTATCGCTCGTCGCGACGTGCGCTCGTCGCGGCGTAAACTCCTTTTCTCGTCGCGACGTCTAATCCTTTTCTCGTCGCGACGTCTAATTATTTTCTCGTCACGACGTGTGAACCCTGGTTCATCTTCTCCGAAGCATTTTCTCTCATCTCTCTCACTAAAACCAGTCCTCACTCACTCTCAGCTACCCAAACACAATATAAATGTCATAAATGCCTCAAACAACATTAAATAACAACATTAAAACTATATACGTACCGATCGGGCCTCCAATCGGCAAATCTCTGAAATTTCTCTAACTTTTCCTCTTTTCTCTAAAACCATGATGAACCTTTAAACTCTCACCAATCTTCAGTATCTCAAGGATCTAGCTGGACTTTGCACACAAAAGAAGCGAACAACGATCTCAAAGGTGGGGGATCGAATCGTCGAAGGGAGAGGAGAAAAATCGCCCTAAGGGAGAGGAGGATTTCTTTTCTCCAACATTTAAAACCTAAGCTATTTAAAGGATAAACAAATAAACCTCCGGTAGCTCTCTTTCTCATTTCACTATTTTATTTCCAGTCCAATTTGTCTCCAAAATTCCATGGCTCGACATATTAATTTCTAAAATCATATCTCTAAATTTTCCATTGCCGTTTACCAAATGTTCTAGCACCATGCAGTCAACCAGTCCGACACTCGGAGGATTTTCCGGTCCGGACTTTTTCTCCCAAAATTTTCAGAAAAATTCCGATGAGTCGCTATCCATTGGCAATTACTCCAGAACATTTCCAATTCAATATTCAAACTTAATCATTCCAAATTCCCAATAAATCATAATCAAATCTAATTATCTCATAATTTCTCAGTTCATATTAGATTCAAAATCAAAAGCCGAGAAAATGTCATGAATGCATGTACCTATATGTGCATATACCAATTGACTCATTCCTCTATAATGAGAGGCCAACTGAATGCTCAGTCAATAATGTGCGGTAAAAATCCTAACCTGACTCAATTTACCAATATAACCTTCCCATCGGTGACGGGATGTTACATAGGATACCATAAGCCATGATTAACAGTTCTACTCAAATACCTAAAAATTCTTTTGCAAGCACTTAAGTGAGAAATTTTAGGACAAAATTGAAATCTAGCACAAAGACACGTGACAAACATAATATCAGGTCTAGAGGCAGTTAAATACAAGAGAGAGTCGATCATACCTCTATAGAGTTTTTGATCAACATCTTCTTCATGTTCATGTTTCTCCAAGACCACATTTGTTGCCATTGGTGTTGCTGCCACTTTGCATCCTTCCATTTTGAACTTTTTTAGAAGTTCCTTGGTGTACTTAGATTGGTGAATGAAGATGTCATTTTTGAGTTGCTTGATTTGCAATCCAAGAAAGAACTTGAGTTCTCCCATCATGCTCATTTCAAATTCACTTTGCATTAAATCACTAAATTCTTTGCACAAAAATTCATTAGTGGCACCAAACACAATATCATCAACATAAATTTGACAAATAAGCATATCTTGATCAACATGTTTAATGAATAAAGTATTATCAATCTTACCACGAACATACCCATGTTGAGTTAGAAAAGTACTCAACCTTTCATACCATGCTCTAGGTGCTTGCTTTAATCCATAGAATGCCTTCTTGAGTTTGTAGACATAATCCGGATGCTCATGATCTTCAAATCCCGGTGGTTGTTTGACATAGACTTCCTCTTGAATGTATCCATTAAGAAATGTGCTCTTGACGTCTATTTGATCCTTTTATGTGACGCAAAACCACATAATAGTCTAATTGCTTCCAATCGAGCCACAGGAGCATATGTCTCAATGTAATCAAGGCCTTCTTCTTGATAAAATCCTTGAGCCACTAACCTTGATTTATTTTTAATCGCTTCACCATTCTCATCATATTTTATCCGATTTACCCACTTGACTCCAATAATAGTCTTGTCCTTTGGTGGAGCTACCAAATCCCACACATTATTCCTCTTGAATTGATTAAGCTCTTCTTGTATAGCTAGAAGCCAATTCTCATCTTCAAGAGCTTCTTTTATATTCTTGGGTTCTACTAATGAGATGAAGGCTGAATTGCTCATATTCTCATAGACATTTCTCCTAGTTCTTAAACCATCATTCAAATCACCAATTACCTACTCCATAGGATGGTTTTTTCGCTTTTGCCCACGTTTTAGTATTGGGTACATGATTTTCCTCATCTAACTTCAATTCCTCAATCTTGGATTCAATTTCTTCAACTCTATTTCCTGAATTTCCTGCATCATCATCAAAACAAACCTTTCTCGGGGGTGAAACCATATCATCGAATTTAACATGAATACTTTCTTCAACACATTTAGTCCTATTATTATAAACTCTAAAAGCCTTACTAGTTTGAGAATAACCAATAAACACACCAACATCAGATTTTGAATCAAATTTTCCTAAATTGTTCTTTCCATTATTATGAATAAAAACTTTACAACCAAAAGGATGAAAATAAGAAATATTGGGTTTCTTACCTTTCCAAAGCTCGTATGGAGTCTTATTTTTGTCTCTTCGTAAATGCACCCTATTTATGACATAGCAAGCGGTATTGATTGCTTCCGCACAAAATGATTTAGGAAGATCGTACTCATTTAACATAGTTATACTCATTTCTTCAAGAGAGCGATTCTTCCTTTCTACTACACCATTTTGTTGTGGAGTCCTTGGTGTTGAGAAGTTGTGCTCCATTCCATATTTGTCGCAAAGACTCTCGAATGGTTCACATTCAAATTCACCTCCATGATCGGTTCTAATAGTGATAATTGACAAATTTTTCTCATTTTGAACCAACCTACACCACTTAGTAAATTCGTTAAAGGCATCACTTTTATTCGCAAGAAATCTCACCCAAGTAAATCTAGAAAAATAATCCACAATCACAAGGACATATAATTTTCCACTAAGACTAGCATGTCTAGATGGTCCAATCAAATCCATATGAACAAGTTCAAGAATTCTAGATGTGCAAATTTCCTTCTTTGGTTTGAAAGATTCTCTAACATGTTTCCCTTTTAAACAAGATTCACATAAGTGATCTTTAACAAATTTTATCTTAGGCAATTCTCTCACAATGTCATTTTTTGAAAGCTTAGAAATTAAAGGCAATGGAGCATGTCCTAATTTTCTATGTCACCAAACATTTTTCATTAAAAGAACTATCATCATGTAAATCGACAATGTATATATTTCCATGTCTCAAACCAATGAAAGCAACATGACCATCCTTCTTAACCATGCAATGTGATGATTCAAAAACTACATTAAAATTCATATCACATAGTTGAGAAACACTTAACAAGTTATGTTTCAAACCATCAACAAGCAAAACATTGTCAATGGTAGGAAAAGGTTCCTTACCCACTTTACCAATACCAATGACCTTACCTTTGTTGTTGTCTCCAAAAGTGACATAGCCTTGATTCTTTAGCTTAATTTCTGCAAATAGATTCTTGTCACCACTCATGTGCCTTGAACATCCGCTATCAATGTACCAAGTGCTTGATGGTTTTTCATCCCTTGCTTGTACCTACAATATCAACGTTCTTTCTTCTTATAGGTACCCAAGCCATTTTGGGTCTATTTTGGTTAGCCATATAAACCACATTAGGTGGTGTTGTGCCTTTTAGCACCCAAATTTTCTTAACCTTAACGCATCTCCTAGTACTTTTGCATATAAGTTCTATATGACCATCTTTCAAGCATCTAGCACATTGAGCAATTTTTCCATCCTTAGTAAATTTGGAAATTAAGGAACAATCTCTATCAAAAGGATCATATCCTAATCCATGTCTAGAAATCGAATATCTTTGCAAAGATAACAGTTTTTTAAACTTTTCGTTTCCATATGCAAATTTTCCAACCACATAAGAAAATTCCTTTCTAAGTCTATCAAGCTCACAAATAATATTTTCCTTTTCAACAAGGCATGCAGAATGATCTTCTTTTGGACTATCTAAATCATCAATAGTCTCATGTAAGGCACTATTTTCAGCAACCAATTCTCTTATTTTCTTTCTCAACTTTTTGTTAATCTCAATAGCTTCTTCAAAATCAGCTTGTAAAGCATCAAAAGAATCTCTTAGATCTTGGTCATTGAAAGTTACCTCATTTTCATCATCACTTGATGAGCTATTTGCCATAAGCGTCAAGTTGTTTTCATCATTGCTTTGGTATGCTTCCTCATCATCACTCCAAGTAGCTACTAGGCTGGTTTTCTTTTTCCTTTTGTCGTATTTGTCACTTTTCTGGAAATTTGATGTGGAAGAAGTGCTCTTGCATTCTCTTGCATGATGTCCCCTTTTTTCACACTTCCAACATTCTTCATTGCTCTTCTTTTCATCATACCCCTTTGATTTTCTTTCCACGGCAAACCTCTTTCTTCCACCATTTAATTCCTTCCTCCGATTTTTGAGAAGTCCTTTGAATTTTCTTAAATTTCTGGCATACATTACTATTTCTTCATCATCCTCTTCTTCATCTATTTCTTCATCACTTTCATCAAGAGAAGAAATATTAGCCTTTAAAACAATTGAATTTTGTGACTTACCTCTACCTCCTCTGGATTTGAGAATGATCTCGTAGTTGATAAGTGATTCCACCAAGGCGTTGAATTCCAAATGACTGAGATCCTTGGATTCCATAATGGCGGTGACTTGTGAGTCTCGTTCCTTCTGTAGTGAGCGAAGAATTTTCTTCACCTTCTCGTTATCCGTCATATGCTTTCCAAGGTTGCCTAATCCATTTATGATTTCTGCAAAACGATCAAGCATAGTGGAAATAGACTCACCTTCCTTCATGACAAACATTTCATAGTCATGGAGAAGTATGTTGATCTTTATTTCCCGGACTTGGTTGGTTCCTTCATGGATGATGTGAAGTCTTTCCCACATTTCTTTAGCACTGGTACAAGAATTAACTCGGTTTCTTTCCTCAACCGTGAGAGCACAATAAATTAGCTTCATGGCTTTTGCATTGATGTAAGCCTGCTTTCAATCATTATCGTCGTACTCCATCTCCGTTTTTAACTCACCATTTTCTTTCAAAGGAGCTTGTGAACCAAAAATGATAATCTTCCAGTATTCCACTCCCTCGCTTATAATGTGATACTTCATAGGATTTTTCCAAGAGGAATAGTTAGTGCCATTAAATAAAGGAGGGCGATTGTTTGTGTTACCTTCTTCCGCTAGGTTATTGTGTGTCATCCCTGGATACTTCTGCTCTGATACCAATTGTAAAGGATCTAGAAGGGGGGTTGAATAGATCTTTAAGCTTTTTGTAATTTTCTACAACAAAATCAGAAGTTAATTCACACAAAAACAATTTAATCAAAATTAAATGTGAAGAGTATGGAAGAAGAGCAAACACTGTTTTTATAGAGGTTCGGTGCTAAGACTCCACGCCCTCTACCTAAGCTCCCACTTAGGATTTTACAAACCAATTTATTGCACACTTTGTAGTTCAAAGGTGAACTTTTACAATACCACTTGATTTCGGCTCAAGCTACCTTTACACCCGATTTGTTTTCCCAAGACAAATCCTACCTCACACGTGACCTTTCACTAGTCACCAAATTGTAAGAGAAATAAGATAAAGTTTGAAGAACAAAGCTCAATACAATGGTGTAACAAGATAAGAGCAATAGTGAGCAAGATATGGAGCAATAATGGAGTCTTTGCTAATAGAACTTGTCCGGTATTTTTCCTTGATCATCCACTCTTATACTTGAAGAAAAATAGCTGTTGGGAACCCATATAGCCGTTGTCTAATTGTTATGACCGTTCCTTAACATCCTCCTTTCCATTTGTGGCTAATTGAACCGTTAGAATTAATTTGTTGTACCCATAAGTCGACTTGTCGTCATGTATAAGTCGACTTGTGACAACACTTTTCGTAAAATTTCATCTCCGCTCTTCTATAAGTCGACTTATGCTATGTAAGTCGACTTGTGTCCTTCTATAAGTCGACTTATGTACTATTAGTCGACTTGTTTTCACATTTCTTCATATGTTAGTCGACTTATGTTGTTCTAGTCGACTTGTGCTGTGCGGATCTTGATGTATAAGTCGAATTATGCTGTGCAAGTCGACTTGTGTTGGCTTCAACGGTAACACCCAACCAAATCTTCTATAATTCTCATTATTAATGTCTCTTTCACTTATAAGGAAACTTCCATCTTGATTCTTCAAAGATTAATCACTTGGTCATCTTGATTTGCACAATTCTTTCATTGAATAATAATCCCAAAATACCTGAAATAATTTCTTAACTAATTCTAAATATTTTATTATTATCAAAACATAAAGGGATTTAATTTGTCAACCACAATTGGTCCAACACAAAGGACCATAGCTTCTCTTCAAAGAGATATGTCTACAATTTCTCTTGGTGAGATCTTTCAGCTTGCTATAGCTTCTCTTGACAAATTATGTGACCAACATACTTTGTTCAAGAATATCCTCAAAGGAGGTCCAGTTCTGAAACAAGCGTGCAAGAAACCTTATCTCCAGGTCAAGTGTAAAGATGAAAAGACTTGTAAATGTCATAGCAGCAGGAAAGCTCATCAATCTCAAGTCTACTATGAAAAGAGACATAAGAAGAAGTTCCACAAAAAGGAAGGCAATCAGCCTTGGAAGCAAAACTCTAAAAGGAAGAACCAAATGAACAAGTACAAACGTATGAGGTTCTTCAAGAAGTCATCCCATCGACAGAAAGGGAGACTTAGATGTTTTGTCTGTGGAAGCACTGAACATTTAGCGAACAAATGTCCTAAGGCAACCAAGAAAGATGCCAAGTTCTTGGAAAAGATTGAAAATCTGATGCCTATCCATCCTCATAACAACATCGAGGAGGTACTCAAGAACAATCGAGCGAGGACGGTGAAACACAATTTGATGTTACTGTGTCTACATCAGAGGAAGAATCTCAGGATTCATCTCCTTCATCAGATGATGATTCTCTCATGATGATGCAGGCAAGTTGTTTGAAACTTAATCGTATATCAGATGTAAAAAGACCATATGTCCAGATCCAGATATTCCAACAGGATAAATATGATCGGCTCATTAAGGCTATTGGATTTATGGATACAGGTTCCAGTCGTACGATCATAAAGCCCAACATCCTACCAGCAGAAGCATGGCAATCATATGATGAATATTTCACTGCAGCTGATGGAAACACTTTCAAAATTGGGTTACGTACAAGAAGCAGAATTGGCATCTGCTTCTTTCCTTAGTGTACAGTTTGGACCAAAGTACTTGGAAGCAATCTACCAGGCCCAGATGTATTGATTGGAATGGATGTTTACTGTCAAGCCAAACATCTACAGATATTATCCATAGGCCTCAGGTATCAAAACCTTCTGAGTCTTTACACTGACATAAAAAACGTGTTTGAACTGACACAGGTTCCTACATGTTACACTGGACTACGAGATAAACTGTTGAGCTATTGTCCAGAGTCTCATGCACGCTTACTCATGATAATCCTCTATGGAAGAACCTGCACTTTTTATAAGTCCGCCATTCAAGAACGAGGATATCAATCCAACTAAAGCCACACATCCAGAATGAACCTCGATGATCTAAAGCTCGACAAGATGAGTGTGCTATACTATCGCAAAGAAGGCTTAATAGATCCCACAAAGTCGGATTGGGCTCGCAAGCGCTCTATGTCAACAAGCTGCTCGTAACATAAACGCCTAAAGTGATGTATCAAGCCTCGAATGCGCTCCTACAAGATGATAAGTTTCCATTGCCTAAAATTAGTACAGTGTACTATTTCTCAAGGAAGCTTGCATATTTTCAAAGTTTGACCTCAAAGGTGATTTTAGCAATTGGGTATTCAGCCCACAGAACGATACAAGACTGCATTATGCATTCCTACTGCATAGTACCAATGGACTGTGATGCCTTTTGGATTAAAGGTCGCACCATCATCGCTTCAAAAGTCCATTACGAAAATCTCTGAGCCTATCCTCAATAAAGGCATTGATTTACATCGATGACATCTTATCGTTATCAAAGACCCATAAGGAACATCAGCCTTACTTCAAAGATTTTCGACCTTACATGCAAGAAGATGGTATTATGCCTCAAAGATCAAAGAGTGTAATTGGTACAAAGGAAATAGAATTCCTTGCGATGCAATTCAAAGATGGATTCTACCAGCCAGACCCACATATTGCAAAAGAACTATTGCAATTTTCAGACAAAAATCTCACGGTAAAACAAATACAACAATTTCTTGAAATTGTTAATTATATTCGAGATTTTATTCCACATGTGGCAGCCTTTACGTCAAGCTTTTCTAAGCTATTACGTAAGAATCCACCTTCTTCGAGAAAAGAACAAACTACAGCTGTTCAGCATCTTAAGCAAATCAGTCAGGATCCTCCACCTCTGAAGATTCCTGAAAATGAACAACGTGTCCTCTAGACCGATGCAAGTAATACCCATTGGGGAGTTGTACTCATCGAAGAACTCAATGACAAACGCTATTATTGCGGTCATGCTAGTGGAGCTTTCACTTCAGCCGAAAGCCACTATCACATCTCTTATAAGGAGATTCTTGCAGTAAAAAGAGGTATTGAAAAGTTTTCAATTCACCTCACTCCTTATCACTTTGTCATTGAAATGGATAACAAATCTTTTCCCAAGATTCTTCAACAGATAGGGAAAAAGATTCCTAACAGTCAGCTTTTACGCTGACAAGAGCGGTTCTCTACCTATAAATTCGAAGTCTGACACCTTAAAGGTCATAAGAATATCCTTGCAGATTATATGTCTAGACCTTCAAAGCCACTCTTGTTTGTTTCATCATCCTTGAAACTCCCCATACTTTTGTTTTGGCTAATGGAGTTTCCCAGGTTTGCCCGATATAAGAAAGACTTCCCTCCATGGTTTTCTCGACGTCACAATACTGTCGCAAGTCTTTCTCCAATTCTTTACCAGAGTGTCTTCTTTTATATTCACCAAGTTCTTATTTCCAATGATATCATAGCCAAGCCAAGCCATTTTGATATGCTTACACCCTATAAGTATATCTATTTCATCTATGATTCTATGGACGAAAATGTCCTATGGCATCTCTGGTCACTTAGTGCATTATTCACTTGTACAATCGCTCTCTCTCCACTACATCTGTATCGTCATTTGGTAGATCCTACCAATACTGGTTCTCTTCTGTGGACATTCCTGGAATGGTTCCAGCCTCTTGAAAAATGGTGTTTGGAGATGTACTTCCTGTTATCTCAGCATCGTCTATGGAATGCAACACTTTCCAATACTAACACTTATGTGTTATATTTGTTGCATCGTCCTTACTGTATGACTGACAGCCACTGCCAACGTTGGCGTATCAGTCTCAATTGGTCTGATAAAGAAGAGCAAGTCACCACTGAATTATATGCACTTCTCGACCATTATAATCAAAATCCACATGTTGATGTTTCTTCTGTTTGTACTTCTCAAGGACCTTATTTTGAAGCAGCAGCTTTCCAGCAACCTCTAAGAGCACCACCTCTGAATGAATGGGCTTCCTTTGACAATTATTGTATCAATATTTATGGAGGTTCGATTTCTCATCCATCTACGAGGTCTCCTGTGGATCCAAGTCCTCAGCCTACTGCAGTCCAGAGTCCATCTGGCAACACTGAGACAGTTCCATGGCCTGCTGAATGGGCAAAAACCAACATCTATGAACTCATTGAACAACTTGATCGAGACATGGAGTTGACAGACGATGAAGACCTTACTTTACACCTATAAAGTAAGTAGAGACAACAGCTATGATGATAGATGTGTTCCACATACCACTTCCACATCATGAAGATTCCATCTGATCATCTTTCTCTTTCACCTTTTTGTAAAGTTGTACCTTTACCACTGTTTGCTTTTAGACTTTTGTTAAAGTTGTTTACTTTCGGTGCAAAGTTAAGTGAAAGGTGTAAAGTAGATGTCTTAGTGATAAGGTTAGGTTTACTTTTTCAAAAATTGTATTATTTTTTCTCTAGGATAGTTTACATTTATGTCCTTCACTTTGCTTATTTAAGCAAGCCTCGTCTCAGTTTGTAAACACGTTGTTTTGAAGATTTGTATATGATATAAGAAAATGAAGAGTCTTTCTTCACAAAAATAGTTTCTCTTCTTTGAAACCTTTGAGTGAAAAGATTGCAGAGATTAGTATGCTCTACACTTGTCTTGTATAAGGATCTTGTGTATCAAAACATCTATGAGGGTCTTAAAACATTGTTAAGCTTCTAAATTTCCGATGCCTTGAGTCGGGTTTAATGGGAATGATGACGAAGAGTGTGAGTGACAAGAGGCTCCAAGAGCGTGAAAAAGAAGACTGTGTAGCCAAGCAAGTGAGGCGCTGAGGGTGTAAGTCTCCGATAACCTGAACGACTACGAAATGACACACACTTCCAATCCGACTTTCATGAATACGCTTCAACCAAATGAGTGGCTTAGAAGGTTAATCACAACCATGTGAGGGTTAATAGACAAAGATCATAGTTTTCGCGTGTATTCCCTGTGTCTACCTTATAACAGACCATAGGGCTTACGAGTGGTAAGCACAAATAAGAGTGTAAATATACAAGCCAATATCAGAGATTGATAGCACAAATAAGAGTGTAAATATACAAGCCAATATCAGAGATTGATATTTTGACTATACGGCAAGATTGAATAAAATCTATATGAGCCTAAATGTGGAAAGTGCTCGGAATCTCAAAGATTGCGGGTTTTAGCTGTATAACTACAATGCACTCTCACCGCGCGAGAAGTGGACAACACTAGAGACAAGCTTTCGATTGTTGAAAAACTTAATTACTATGCAATTACGTATTCTGATTTTTATCTAAATTCAAAAAAACAAAAAATGCCAAACCAGGGGGCCAACTAATACAGAACTTTTTGGACTGTTGCCGTCCTCTCTTCTTCTCCGGTGGTCTCAACCCTTAAGAAACTCCAATTCCGTGGAGCTTGTAGACTCAACTTCTAAGCTACAACCCAAAAAGTTAGGCGTTAAGCAGAAGTTATAGAACACATTGCTTCACGGATTATCCTGTCCAAGTGCAACACCGCTTCAGCACGTAGCCGGAAAACTGTGTGAAAGTGACACGATAACACAGACCCATTAAGCCACGTGTCACAAGAACACAAAAGATGAGGTTGCTTTAACGTGTGGCCAACACAATACTCCCCCGCCTGCCTAGATTGGC
This sequence comes from Erythroxylum novogranatense, assembly GCA_029891385.1. Lineage (NCBI taxonomy): Eukaryota > Viridiplantae > Streptophyta > Magnoliopsida > Malpighiales > Erythroxylaceae > Erythroxylum > Erythroxylum novogranatense. The sequence continues at coordinate 84,155,321 of CM057234.1, forward strand.
AAATCTTCTGTCCCTCTTTCTCGCAGATTTTTTTATTTTCAACGCCGATTTATTGATTTTCTTTAACAGGATAAATAAGCCAACAAAGAAATATCCAGAGTTACAAGCATATGAACAGACAGTTGGCCCAGAAGATGGGAACACTTTCCATGACATGAACTCCCCGTTTAAGCCTGTTACTGTGTATGATACCACCATGGCTGCGACAGTGATTAAGCTTCACATACACCCGCAAAGCATAAATCAGTTCAGATTATGTGAAAACCGGAGAACAAGGGTGTTTAGTCAGGGTTTTGGTGGGTCCGGTTTTGAGTTACACAAGGGTCGTTGCCGGTTGTGTGTGAGGCACTGTAGGTCGTTTAGGTCGGAGGATAAAGAGCAAGTGGAAGAGGAGGATAAGGAAAGAGCGAGAAAGCGCGGTATTTTGAGGAGAAATGAGCTTGAATTGAGAAAGGGGAATGGGGTATGGAGTCATTTGAAGGATGCTGTTTCTGCGTTGAGTAGGTTTGGTGCACAGTCAGATGTAGAGAACAGTAAGGCTATGGCTAAACTGGAGGAAATTTCTTCGTCGGTGAGTTTAGAATAGATTCTTAGTTGTACCTGAAATTTGTGTTGCCCAATTTATGTTATGAACAAGTTCCATCTTATCTTATAAATATTTGGGTAATTTACTTAATTTTTTGAGTGGTTGCGTGCGTGTGATCCCTATATCTTATTGAAAAACTTAGTCGATTAGGTTTTGGGTGGTGAATATGCAAGTTCATAGCCCACCATAGAGTTTTGTGGGTGTGAGGGAGGAGGGGGGCATTAAGGAAGTCAAATTAGTGATTGCTTTGTCATTATTTTCTTTTGCTAAATTTTTGACCTAAGGGTAATTAATTCTTTCGTTTTCATATCAAACGAACACATTTTCAACTGTTCTTTCTCATGAACCAGATGGCCTTGCAAATTGGAAGATACATTGTGACCATGATGAGCACTGGAGTGATACTTGCAGTTGGTTTTCAGTTGTCAGGTTAGCTAATGTTATTGCGATCTGACTCATGGAATTGCATTAATATGTATTAGTTCTTTGTCTGGAATTCAAACATTTACTTTTGATGAAGGTGAGGACTTTTATTGGATTGTTATTATTCTTGTTGTTGAAGGTGGGGACAGTCAGATGAATACACTGATTTGGTATAGCTGGCTTGGAGGGATTATTATTGGAACTATGATAGGAGCTAACATGGTTCTAGACGAACATTGTCGAGCTGGTCCACGAAATGTTGTCATAACTGGCAGGTAAACCATCTGCACACTTTAGTCAAGCAGTTGGTTTGCACAGTTGAGCGCTATTTTTCAAATAAGCATGTTTTTACCTGATTTTCCCTTTTTGTGAAATTATATCGAATATTCTTGGACTTTGTTCTCTTAGGTATGATTGTTCTTTCAGCATAGAAAATGCTGATGGGTTTGGAATAAGTGAACTTATATTTCTATGTTGATGCATCCTTAGCACAAGGGGTTTGGGAAAAGCACTTGCTCGAGAATTTCTTCTTTCAGGCGATCGAGTGGTAGTTGCTTCACGCAGGTAAAATGGTGGACTTTTTTTTAATGGGTAATCTATTATTTCTGATTTCATTTGTTTTCACGACATCTCATAATTCTTTGATCTTGCTAAGGCAGTCCTGAGTCCGTGCATATGACAGTTAAAGAGCTTGAAGAGAACCTTAAAGAAGGAATAATTGCCTCATCTAAGATGAATTTAACACATGCAAGAGTTGTCGGCGTAGCTTGTGATGTTTGTGAACCGTCTGATGTGCAGAAATTGGCAAATTTCGCTGTCAGTGAATTTGGTTCTGTGGACATATGGGTGAGCACATTTCCTTTTCTACTGATCTAACTTGCTCTTTGATTAATTTTTTATTATCTCAAGCATATGTTTGTGAACGCTACAATTATTTTACAAATGTAGACGGAGATAGGTTAACTGAATTGAGATGAAGTGGTTAATTCCTTTTCATTTAGTTTTATGGGAGTCAGCACATGATGAAACGGACAGCTACATTTATGGTCTTAGTTCATTATTGGATCATCCCAATTTTGGTCGCCAACAAAGAACAAAATAGAGGGTTCTTGTGTCCTCTTGATCAATCTGCTATTGTGTTAACTGTTTTCAAATTCCTCTGACTTTGCACATGGGATTTTCTTCTAATTCCTAATTTCTGACTTTTAATTTTTGTGTTTTAACTGAGACAGATAAATAATGCTGGCACGAATAAAGGTTTTAGGCCCTTGTTGCAGTTCACGGATGAAGATATTGAACAGGTAGTTGGACAAGTAATACTAATTGGCAATTGGTCAACTCCATTTCATAATTCATTTCAAAATAGACGCGTAGTCTTCTTATATAATGTTAAGGACTGGAATATTTAATAAATCGTGACAAGCAAATTGAGAGCTATTAGGATCTCACGTACATACTTTTTTTTTCCCACCTCTTTCTTTTTCCGTTAGCCTCTGTTCTTGTCTAGAAAGGGTTCAGATGTGCCTTTTATCCTTTACACTCGAGGTATTAATTCCTTCTACTCGATTTTTGCTAGATTGTCTCAACAAATTTGGTTGGATCTATCCTGTGTACCCGGGAAGCCATGCGTGTGATGACAGACCAACCTAAGGGAGGACACATATTTAATATGGATGGTGCAGGTTCTGGGGGATCCAGCACTCCTCTCACAGCTGTGTAAGTTACTAACTTAGTATTACTTTCTAAACTAGACTAATACTCCTCGAGGTGGATAGTAGGTTTTCTCAGTTATTATTCCTAAAACACATGGCATTTGTGGCACTTGAAAATTCGTGCCTTTTCTTTTTTTTACTTGTTGAACTTGTAGTTATGGTTCAACAAAGTGTGGTCTTAGGCAGCTTCAAGCATCCTTACTAAAGGAGTGCAAGCGATCAAAAGTTGGAGTGCACACAGCATCTCCAGGCATGGTTCTTACTGATCTGCTGTTGAGGTATATCGATGAAATTCCTTTTCTATTTGTTTTGCTTGTCAGAGCTAAAGTCCTAAATGATGGTTAAATCACTAGTTGCTACGACTAAAAATTATGTTTCCCATGTGTAGTTCAATCTGGATACAGTTCCCAATCTATTTGTTCCTGCATCTTTAAAAGTAGATGTGCTAAATGAACCCTCTCCTACAGAGTCTCTGCTCGTGGATGTAATAAATTTGTGTGTTTCCTTGCAGTGGGTCTACATTGAAAAATAAACAGATGTTTAATATCATCTGTGAGCTCCCAGAAACGGTTGCTAGAACTTTAGTTCCGCGAATGCGGGTTGTAAAGGGAACAGGGAAAGCCATTAATTACTTGACTCCTCCAAGGATAGTACTTGCATTGGTAACTGCATGGCTGCGCCGAGGAAGGTGGTTTGATGATCAGGTAATCTTGGTCCACCTGGAAATTTTTCGTAGGCAAGTTGAATTCATGAAGTTTGCAGTACTAACCTAGGTCTTGGGGTTAATCATCACTACTCAGCTGTATTAGCTGTGCATTGATATTTCAATTTTGCAAAGAGTTTCTCTCATCAATCTGCCTATGTAGGTTGATGGAATCATTTATCTATATTTACCAAATGAGGCTGCTTACTGAGAAATGTAACTGCTTATATTTTCAGGGAAGGGCATTATATGCAGCTGAGGCCGACCGTCTTCGCAACTGGGCTGAAAACCGTGCTCGATTTTCATTCACAGATGCAATGGAAATGTACACTGAGAATACTTGGGTATCTGTATTTTCACTTTCTGTTGTTTGCGCCTTCATAATCCTTTCCAGCACTGGCAGCACATTTCCTGGAACATGATTCCATGTCTCTATTGCAATTATGATCTTGCACTGCTCCTTGCACCAAACTCTCAGAGGAGGAGGAGCCTAGTCAAGTGTTGAATATGAAGATTCAAATTCACAGGGTGGTTGGCACTCATTAGATCATTCTTATGCTCAGGATTTTTAGATGGATGAGCCCAGGTAATATTAACAACCACCATTCATGTGTTATGTAGTTGCACAGCTTCTGTAGCTTGCCTTGAAAAAATTAAAATCTGGCATTCGGTTTTTTATGATTGTGTTCTCATTTGTCAACCCAAAATTGTAGAACTGCCCATAAGATTGGATAGAAACACATTTAGTCTTATGGACGTGTATCAATATAATTCATTCACTGCTTATGCGTCCCTTTATGCTAATGATTAAAACTAAGCATTTTGATAAACTACTAACTGATTTAAAGTTTGATAAACTACTTGCTTTTTGTGCTTAGACATCATGATCTCGTAATAATATATCGAAGACGCTTGCGTAATCACTTCTTTTGAATCTCACGTACATAGTAATTGCAGCTTCATCTTCTTCGGACATGATCTTCTCCAGATATTAAGCTCATTTAAAGCTGGACCTTCTTTTTCAAAGTTGTCCGTTCTTAAAATTTTCAAGTTACAGAAATTTCATTTACGCAAGGAAAGGGTTTGAACTCAATTCTTTTCTATGGCATCGGTACGTTTATGCTCGAGGAGTAGGCATAATTCTATCTTTACAAGATGTTAATCAAGTGGAGAGAGCAAAGTTTTACCTTTGACCCAACGTTTCTATAATGAACATATGCCTGCAACGTTTCTATCTTCTCAAATGGCCATTAGCTATTTGTAAAATAACAGGTTCCGTTTTTGAAAATGATGTTTCAACGCAGAACGTTTTTTTTTTTTTTTGACATAAAGGAAAAAGGAAACTGCGAAGCTAAATGAGACGGTGAAAACAAATCCTGACATATCCTCTATGAAGAGTCTATGGCACCTTAAAGGTGGTACATCAAAATAAGTGACTCAAAACGTTTTTCAGTGTAGTGCATTATTTCTCTAAACTGTGTTCCATTTTTCTCCACTATAGAAAACTGAACTTCATTAGCCATAAAAGTTCAGAAACAAATAGAAGCTACCTTGTTAATGTACTGATTTTCTTCCAGGTCTATTTGAATATAAAGTGGAGAGAAATTTCATTTGGGAATAACGGATTTCAAATCCTAAAGCTTGGCTTGGTTAAAGAACATGATACACTCTTATGATTTAAGTAATTTTATAATATTTAATATTTAGTATTTAATTTTTTTTGCAGTTTTCAGTTTTTGTAAAATATCTTCATTTAGATTTCCAATAAAATAAAGTAAACACACATTATATGAATATTTACATAAACCAATTAAATGTTACTAACAACATACGACTCAATTCAACTTTAAAACTTGTCCTGACTCAAAACTAATGATTTGAAATAATTATAATGAATTATTGATTTTAATGAAGTTTAGTAAGTTTGGCCCAGGTTTAAGAGATGGGTTAGATAATTATGTTAGTAACATTTGATTGGTTTATGTGTGATATTCATATCATGTGCTAGTGGTGGTGCTGAATGTTCCTATCAAAGCTGTTATAGAAGAATCTACCACGGTGGGAAAAAAAACAAACTAGAGCCATACAATATCTAAAGCAAGCCTATCAACATCCACCGGCTTTGAAGATTTTTTATAAAGGCCAGAGCATTGTACAACATTGGAATGCTACTCTCAACAAAAGCATTTCATGTTATAAATTCAGCATTTGCCTTACCAAAGGTAACATCCTAGCTGATTTCCTATCTCTTCTTATCAGTTTGATAACTATTTTGAACCATATCCCTCTCCTCCTTTCCATGGCTGACTTACCCACTACTATCGAAACGAAGAAGTTTTTTTCTCTCCAATTGCTAGTACACCTACTACTGTTGCAAAAGTTGCATCTCTTACCCGATTGGACATGTTCTATTACTTACACCTCTTCCTCAGCCATACTAACTCACCTTATAGCCCCTCATTGTTTAATCTCAAAGCACCATACCTTAATGTGTTCTTTCTTAATGGTCCACTTTTCAAGAATGCATTATGGTATCTCTGGGCTCTCTCTGTCCTTTACGCCTATGTTGTTACCTTACCTCCTCTACAGGTCCTACAATATATTTGTGACTGAGATAACGAAAATTTTTCTGCCATGGACTTTCTTTGAGTCATATCAACCATTGGAACAATGGAGAAAGCAACTTTCCATAGTCATTGAACATCATCGATTATGGGAAGCACCTTTAAAGAAACAATTTGCACATTGTTTCTTTATTCTACACCACCCATATTTTTCTTAACGAGCACCTGTCATGTCTACTGCTCTTCGACCCTACCTAGGAGAATTTATTCTTGGTGAAACTAAAGCGTCACAAGTAGACATACCAGGCCCAAATAGCTCAATATATTCTAAATCCGATGATACAACGCCCGTCCAAATTTCCTCTAATATTGTAGGATCTTTACAATCTCTGACATCCTTCTTCCAAGATGCACAATCTCTGACCTCCTTCCAAATATCCTAATGATGATATTTTCATCCCTAATGAAGAAGAACTTAATCAATTCCTGTAAAGTATCTGCATGGACAATGCCAGTCCCAGTAAAAGAAAAGGACCTACAAAGCTCATTCTAACACTAACAACTCAAGTGAAGGAGTTTCTCCTTCAAATCTCCAGTTGTGGCAAGAACCAATTCGATGTGACTGCTGACTAGGATTCCATTTCCCACTATAGGACCTTGATATTAATTGTCTTTATAATTATATGTCTTTTCTAAAGTGTCATTATGTTGTAAAAGAATCTTTGGGGACCTCCTTATCTTTCCATCATCTTTAAAGATTCTTTGTTATCTTTTAGAAATATTTGAGACCTATGTGTTTCCTACTTTTTACTATTTACTTTTTTAAAGTTGTGTGAATGATTGTACCTAAGGAATTTTTTTCCTTAAAGTTGCTTGTTTTTATTTCCTTTCTTAGTCTGTAAAAGCAAGGTCTCTCTACCATTGTAATCAGACTAAGTTTTTTGGAGATTTTAAAAAGAACTTGATCAATAAGAATATTTTGTAGTTTCTTTCATGGCTTCTCTCTAAGTTCTCCCTCTCTTGAAAGCTTAATTATTGAATAATGTAGTCTTGGTCATACAAAAAGACAAGTATGCTCTATTCTTGGCTCTTCATGATGATCCTATGTATAAGAAAGTATTAGACTGTAGATTCTATTTGAGATTGTTAAAATGAGGAGAGATTGGAGGTGTAAGGTTCCTAAGTGGCAAGCCTTGAAATTTTGTGCCCACAAAGAGAAAGGGCTTGTGTATCTTAGCTAGCATACTTGGAACTTATCCCATGATCTTGCTTTGTTTTCTCTAATCTTCGATGGATGATCTATTCCTAAGCACATGATCTGGTATTCCCCGAGCCCTCTAACTAAGGATATATACTGGTGCAATCTATTCCAATAATTGAGACAAACCAAGCAACTTTTGGTCAGAGGCCTTGGGAAATACCAAATCATATGCCTAGGAATATATCATCTGTCAAAGATAAAGCAAAACAAAGTAAGATCGGAGTGTAAGTTCTAGGTATGCTAGCTGAGATACACAAGCCCTTTCTCTCTGCGGGTATAAAATTTCAAGACTTGGCTCTTAAGAACCTTACCCCTCCAATCACTCCCTATTTTAACAACGTCAAATAGGATTAATGGTTTAAGACTTTATGATATATAGGATCCTCATAACGAGCCAAGTGTAGAGCATACTTGTCTTTTTGTATGACCAAGCTACATTATTCAAGAATCAAGTTTTCAAGAGAGGGAGAACTTAGAGAGAAGCCATGAAAAGAAAGAACACAATATTTTTCTTATTGATCAAGCTGTTTTCAAAGTCTTTAAAAAACTTAGTCTGATTACAATGATACGTGCTTAATTGATTGTATAATTATTCTATACTATTTAGCGATTAATGCTATGAAAATGCTTAAAATACTTACTTTGACTCATATGTGATTTTAGGCATAATTTGGAAGTGAAAGAGCTAAAGTGAGTCAAAAGCACTATATTTGGTTCACTCACTTGTCTTCATGGAGTAAGAAGAAGAAGAAGAAAATTGGAGCAAGAAGAATGTTAAGTCAAAATGACTTTACATAAAAATGATTTTAATGTATAACAAACAAAGAGAGATCATATACAAGAAAAACAAAGCAGACGCAGACGCAAAAGCAAAAGCAAAGCAGACGCAGACGCAAAAGCAAAGCAGACGCAGACGCAAATGTAAAGTAGACACGGACGCAAATGCAAAGTAGACGCAGACGCAAATGCAAAGCAGATGTAGATGCAAAAGCAAAGCAGACGCAGACGCAAATACAAAGCAGACACAGACGCAAATGCAAAGCAGACGTAGATGCAAAAGCAAAGCAGACGCAGACGCAAATGCAAAGCAGACGCAGACGCAAATGCAAAGCAGACACAGACGCAAATACAAAGCAGACGCAGACGCAAATGCAAAGCAGACGCAGATGCAGACGCAAATACAAAGCAGACGCAGACGCAAAAGCAAAGCAGACGCAGACGCAAATACAAAGCAGACGCAGACGCAAATGCAAAGCAGACGCAGACTCAAATGCAAAGCAGACACAGACGCAAAAACAAAGCAGACGCAGACGCAAATACAAAGCAGACGCAGACGCGAATACAAAGCAGACGCAGACGCAGACGCAAAAGCAAAGCAGACGCAAATGTGAAGCAGATGCAGACGCAGTAAAGAAACAGACGCAAGAGTCAGTTCGAGTTAGTTACAGAACTCAACTGATTAACTGTTTCTTTAAAGATTAAAGATTCAAGATTCAAGAATCAAGAAGCGCTAGAGACGAAGGCTATAAATTCAAGTCAAGTCGAAACCGAAAAGTCACGATCTTAGAAAAATTACACAAAGTGAAAAGCGATTAAGGCAAACTAATGAAAAGCTATCTTATTGAATAAAGTGTTCAATATTTTCTGAAAAGAAAAGGTGTACTGATAGCCCGCAGAGGCTAAGTGTGAAAGAATATGGTTGTAGAGACCAAGAGGCTCGTGAAAGAATACTTGTAACGATTGAAGAGATAGTGAAATCTCGTAAGAAACTCGAGGATCGGACGAGCCCACGGTTTGGGGTGAACCAGATAAACCGCGTGTCTACCACTCTTACTCTATCTCGCTTTTAGTTTCAAATTTTATCATTACTTATCGCTCATATACATAGTATTGAGAAGTTTGATCAATCGGAATAAATAAAAATTCAGAAAGATTTTTATTCCTAACAAGTAATTCAAAAGACTTTTAAAGAAGGAATACACAATTCAAACCCCCTTCTCGTGCATTCTATTATTGTTTTTAAGTGTTGTATTAACGGTGATTCACTTCAATTGGTATCGAGCAAGGTATCCAAGAATCACTTTAGCAAATTGTGGATTAAAGATAATGCATGAGTCACATGTATACATCGTCAAGGAGCCTCACCACTAGACCTCCAAAGATTCAACGGAGAAAACTATCACCATCGGAAAGATAGGATGCGGTTATTCATCGAATCTACTCATGTTGACCTTTGGGACGTTATAGAGAACGGACCTTACACACAGTAGATGAAGAAGGCAATTCTATTCCACGGAATGATGGACTACCGATCGTAAAGCAAGAATACGCTTAAATTCAAAGGCAAAATTTTTCTTGACATGTGCCCTAAGCAGAGCGTAGTATGACAAAGTGCACGGTTGCCAGACATCGCAAAAGAGATGTGGGACACATTGTCTATTGCTCACGAAGGCACAAGCCAAGTTAAAGAATCCAAGATAAGTATTCTTGTGCATCAATATGAACTTTTCAGATGGAAGATGAAGAATATATTGATCAAATGTTTCGAAGATTTCAAACAATTGTCAATGGATTGAAAGCTCTGGAAGGACATACAACAATCAAGATCATGTTCGAAAGATTCTAAGAAGTCTTCCAAGAGATGGAGACCTAAAGTTATCGCAGCAGTAAGAAGCCAAAGACTTGAGCGTGTTAAAGCCGGATGAGTTGTTGGGATCCTTAAAGATTCATGAAGTAGAACTCAACGTCAAGACAAGCCCAAGCGAGATAAGTCAATAAGATCAAGGCCGGACAAAAGAATCATAAGACTCAGAGAAGGAGGAAGTCATCAAAAGCGTTGAAAATTGAAGAATCAAAGGATGACAACTCACCAATCCGAATCGCACTCAAGTGATAAAGATGACTAATTATCTTCATTTCCGTAAAGATAAGACGACGTGGAAGAAAAAGCCCAGAGGGAACCGTACATTCGTAAAGAATGGGAAAGATGAAGCTAAACCAGAAGTCTTCTATCATTTGCTACGAATGCAACCACTCGACACTACAAGTCCGAATGTCCTACTCTCAAGAAGAAACCAAAGAAGAGTAGAAGGCAAGAAAAGCATGATGGCAACATGGGAGGACCTAGATTCATCCAATCGACACAGCCCGAGTCATCGTAACATGCAAACATTTGCCTAATGGCCGAGGAAGATAGTGATGAGGAGGTAAAATCATATTATGATAATTTGCATGATGCCTATTCGTAATTGTTAGAAGATTCTCATGCTATTCTCAAACAAAGACAAGTCGTTAAAGAAGAAGTATGTAGAAAATATTAGACATACCGAGGTAATAGAGAGAAAATGTTTGTTTAAAGAAACAATTAGAAGATAAAAAGAAAATTGTAGATGATCAAGAGATTAATCAACTTAAACTAAGGATTAAGAATTTATCATTGATTTAGCTACTTTCACGTAAAGTACAAAGAAAATGAATGAGATGCTTGGAAAATGTAGACATCCGAGTGATAAGATCGGATTAGGTTTACAGAAACAAGATTCGCCTCGTAAAAATCATCATTCAAAAAGAAGATATAGGATGATTCATTTTAATCAACATTCTAATAATATGCATCATAGATCACGCCATATGCATACTACTAACCATAAAGGACCCAAGAAAATTTGGGTACCAAGAAATAAAATAGTTTCTCCCGCAGATATCCTTCCTTGGAAGATACGGCAAAGACCATTGGTATTTAGACAAAGGATGCTCGCAACACATATCAGAAGAAGGTCTATGTTCCTAGACCTTCAAGATAAAAGGAGGATCAAGAAACTTTGAGACAACCAGCAGGCAAAATTATTGAATCGGAAAATAGGTAAAGATTCCTTTGCATGCATAAATATTGTATCGCTTGTTGATGGTCTAAAGCATAACTTGATTAGCGTCACCAATTGTGTGATTCGGTTTCACGGTTACATTCAATCAAAATCTTTATAAGTCGTAAACAAAGATGGGTCTATACTTTTCTCTCGCCAAGAGAAGAAACAACCTTTACAAAATCAATTTAGAAGATTTTCAAAACAAAATATTTCATGTTTTCTATCTTCTCAAGAAGAAAGACTAATCTGCATAAAAGCTAGGTCATGTCTCTTTGAAACATATTTCAAAATTGGTAAAACATGATTTGGTAAGAGGTTTGCCAAAATAAGTTTTGACAAAGAATTTTTCTGTGAAAATTGTTTGAAAGGAAAACAAGTTAAAACCTCTTTCTTCTAAAAGTTTTGTAACCTCATAAAGACCTTTAGAATCTGTTACATATGGATTTATTTGGTCCTACAAGGACATTAAGTCTCAAGCGAAAGAAATATGGACTCGTCATTGTTGATGACTTTACTCGATTTTGTTGGATATTATTTTTATCACACAAAGATGAGTCTTTTAAGTGCTTTAGAATCTTATCTAGAAAGTTACAGAATGAAAAAGGAATGTCCATAGCCAGTATCAGGAGTGACTATGGTGGAGAGTTTGAAAATGAGAAGTTTAGAGTATACTGTGAGGAGAATGGAATTTTCCACAACTTCTCAGCCCCTAGAACTCCACAACAAAATGGAGTTGTTGAAAGAAAGAATAGGACGATTCAAGAGATGGCAAGGACAATGCTATGTGAGACGAATCTTCCTAAGTATTTCTGGGCAGAAGTTGTGAATACAAAGATGCTATATTCGTAATAGGATCATGTTGGGACCTATGTCAAGAAGACTCCTTACGAGTTATGGAAAGGAAGAAGACCAAGCATATCTTACTTTCATCCATTTGGGTGCAAATGTTCCATTCTCAATACTGAAAGAGTCGTTGGATAAATTCGATTCAAGACCTATCCAGAATCTTCCTAGGCTACTCATTATCGCTCTAAAGCATTTCGAAGTTTACAACTTGACTTCAAAGATTGTCAAGAGACGATCCATGTCAAGTTTGATGATAATTCTCAACCCCATAAGGAAGATGACGTGGAGAATGAAGGTCCTTCAAAGAACTTAGATGATACCTCGTAAACTCCCTCGTCCGACACTCATGAGAACAAGATTGAAGATATTCCGTAAACTATAGAACTAAGACGAAATTGAGATATAAAAGTTCTCATCCGAAGAACTAGTTATCGGTGACACCTCGTAAGGAGTTAGACAAGGTCCAAATTCGAAGAGAAGCTAATGTAGCCTTTATCTCAAGTAGAGCCTAAAAGGTCGAGGAAGCTCTTCAAGACGAAGCTTGGGTGTTAGCCATGCAAGAGGAGCTGAATCAATTTACTAGAAATAACGTCCGTCCTTAGTCCCAAAACCTTTAAGAAATCCATTATTGGAACCAGATGGGTTTTCAAGAATAAGTTAGACTAATCGTAAAGTGAGTCATAATAAGGCTAGATTAGTAGCACAAGGCTATAATCGCAAGAAGGAATAGACTATAATGAAACATATGCTCCAAAGTGGTAGACTGAAGCTATAAGGATTTTGTTAGCATACGCGATCCGTCATGATATAAAGTTGTTTCAGATGGATGTTAAGAGTGCTTTTCTGAATGGTTTTATAGGTGTATATGAAACAACTACCTGGCTTTGAAGATGTTAAAAAACCAGACTATGTCTATAGACTTCACAAAGCCTTATACGGTCTGAAGCAAGCTCCTAGAGCTTGGTATGATCGCCCCGAGTACCTTCCTAATAGAGAATGGTTTCAGTAGAGGTCAAGTTGATAAGACGCTCTTTAGAAAGAGTTTTCATAATGATTTTATCTTAGTACAGATCTACGTTGATGATATCATTTTTTGGTTCTACTTCAAAAGAGTTGTGTTTAAAGTTTGAGAGCTTAATGAAGAAAGAATTTGAAATGAGTATGATGGGCGAGTTAAAGTTCTTTCTTGGGTTGCAAGTTAGCGCATCAAGAGAAGATCTTGATTCATCAACAAAAGTATGTGAAAGAGTTGTTGAATAAGTTTGATATGAAAATGTGAAGCCTATGGCAACTCCGATGCATCCTTCAAACCTTTGTCGAAAGACTAACTTGGTAAGAAGGTGGATCAAACCCTATATAGAGGATGATCGGCTTTCATCGTATCTTTGACAAGTAGACTCGATATTCGCTAGGTGTATGCTTGTGTGCAAGATTTCAAGCCGATCCTAGAGAGTCTCATTTTATTGCTATTAAAAGAATTTTGAGATATCTCGCAGGTACTACTGATCTTTGCTTAATGTTTGAGAAAGGTAAAGATTTCAGTTAATTGATATTGCGATGCGGACTATGCCGAGATGTAATCGAAAGAAAAGCACAAGTGGAGGATGTCATTTTCTCAGAGGAAATCTAGTCTCTGGTCAAGCAAGAGACAAAGCTCAATTGCTCTATCAACCATTGAAGTAGAATATATGTTCGCAGAAGTTGCCGCTCACGTATTTGTGGATCAAGTATCACTTGAAGACTATTCAGTTAAAAGGAGGAGATTCCAATTTATTGCGACAACACCAACAAGAATAAATCTATCAAAGAATCCAATTCAAAGATTCCAGAGTGAAGCATATAGAAGTCGACATCATTTCCTGTGAGATTATGTTCAGAGGAAAGTGGTACTTCTACAGTTTGTTGAAACAGAACTTCAGTGGGCAGACATCTTCACCAAACCACTAAGTGAAGAACGGTTTCAGAAGATAAGACGCAATCTTAACATGGTGATGTTAAATGAGCAGTTAGGCTAAAGTAACGTGGAAACTAACGACGTTAGTTACATTGAGTTACAGCTGGTAACTCTCTCACAAGAAAGATTTTTGGAGGGAAAAATCTGATAATCTCGAGGTTCTTAATGATTCTAGAACCCACCGACCATAACCCTATATGTAGATCAAGATGAAATTATAGCGCCTTTTCATCATCTCCCGACGATTCATTTCGCTTACCAATTCTCTCAAAACATTTCGCCAAAAAGTTCTCCGTAAGATATTTTTCACTCTATACAATGGAAGCACCATGGTTTATGGAAGACTTGTGGACTTTGAGTCACTAAGAAGAGACGGCATGGATGTAGAACCGTAAATCATAAGAGCTGGTTGGAAGAACTTCTTTCGATACAAGAATCGGTTTATACGAATGAAGTATATGAGTTTCGAAGAACGCTAGTCGATAGATAACACCATTGTATCCTCTCAGAGAGAATATCCATTTTGTCACAAAGGATTTGATAAAGAAGGTGACCGATCGTCCATCGCTTGGTGAGAAATTGTCTACCAAGGCGGATGGATGACCTCGGTGGAATGAAAGAAGAAGATATCGTGAGGCAACTATATGGCACAAATAACTCAAGGGAGAGGAAGATATCAAATTTGATTCAAGGCTGTGGTACTTCACGCAATTTTGTTTAATTGCATTCTACCCGAGTCGGTTCAAGACATTTAGTAACCACTGGATGAACAATGTCTGTTTCTACCCATCGAATCGAAGCCCCATAGATTTACCCTTCTTAATCTTTCACTATATGGTTAAGGGTTAAAGGAAACTACCAGCTATCCTTATGGTATGATTTTGACGAGGATTTTAAGGAATCCAAGATTCGTCTGCACCACTCAGATCGTATAAACTGCTCTGTGAAGAGCAAGATCGATGCACACACGATACGACTAATGGGTCCGAACACGAGAGACAAAGACCAAGCCAACTCTTCAAGGAAGTCAAGAACCGAGGGGCGCGTATTGAAGAAGACTCCTGTCTCAAGTTCTCAGTCTCCAGTAAGTATCAAATCACCTACTGCTGAACTAAGGAGAGTGCTAGGTAGACCTCTCATGAAAATGGCGAGTCCTCTTTTCAAAGAAAGTCAATCTCAAAGGACAAAACAAAGTGCGCCAAAAAGACAAGGAGAAAATCTTTTGAACGAAGTTGTGAAGAAAGCAAAGAGATCACCAAGAATTAGGACTCTGAGGCAACAGGAAGAAAAGATTACCAGAGAACAGAGTCGAGAAGAAACTTCTAAATCTTGTGCACCCAGAGCCACAAGATCCTTAGTCTCTATTCGAAGAAGATACGCCGTAAAATCCAAAGAGACCGAGAGGAAGAGAAAAGCAACATCCGAGAAAAGAAAATCTCCAACGAAGAAATCAAGAAACTAATCAAGCAGAGAAAAGACTAAAAGGTTAGTCGAAGAAGATCATTTCAATCGCCGAGGACGTTAGTCAACGTAAAGAAATTATTAATACTGCTCAAGTAGAAATGTGTCGAGCAGTTTTACGCTCAGATACCCCTATTGTTCAACAAGAAGAAGAACCACTAAAGAAAGCACGGTTTAGGAAACACTGTTGCTCAACAGAGGAGTCGAGAGATGAAAGCCCTGCTCAGATGACTCCTAATGAAGCACATCAAGAAGCAACAAAGCAGATCGATTCGGAGGATGATAAATCGTGTCTAATGGTATACAACTACCACAAGTTTTGAGGAAGCGAAGTTGAAGATCAAAATGGTGGAAGTAGTTACCGTACGTAAGACCTGCTATTGCAATCGTGTTCAACCAAAGGAAGAAGATAGTAGGCGTGGTACAACCTATGGTGATTAATCATAACACATAGGAGTTACTCAAAGAAGACGAAAAGATCTTCTATGATACTTTGGGATTTGCTGCTACGATGCCATATCCTACAAAACGTCCCTGCCATCCGTGTACTATTTTTCCAATCACTAAAAATACAGAGATAATGGTTGCACCAGATATACAGCCAAGATTCCCAAAAGATTTTATCAGGAGGAAATCAAAATTATATCCTGAAGATGATGCTAGTGATGATCTGTCCGCAGATCAAATTGCATAAGAGGTGCGAAAATTGATGAAGCATGCACGCCGCACGTAAGTCGATAAAGCGAAATGCACCATACTAATAGTGAGGAAGACTGCCCAAGAGGGGAAGAATAAGAACAGAACATTTATCGAGTTCCTCATTCGACAGCTTCTTCAGATTAGCCCTTTGTCTAATACATCGCCTATTAAAGCACAAGCCCTACCATCGCAAGGACGATTCTTGATCGATGCCGCCGCTCCTTTTGATTTAGATCTTCCCGTTGCGAACGCTCATTCGCCCACCTACCTTTGAGATCAATGAAGACTACATCCCATCCTCCGATGCTTACACTACTTCAATTCCTTTCGCCTCCATCGCCAGAAGTTGATCAAGCCTCTTCGTCGGTTGATCCACCAGATGAAGTTAGCAGATTACGAGGTGAACTCAACGACATGAAGAAAACGGTGAATGATCTGAGAAAGATGATAGCAGAATCGCCAAGACCCGTAATCGTTAATCATTTTTATTATAACAAATAGGGGAGAGCAGGAAAGAAGATAATCAACGTAAAAGGAGAGGATGTTCAGACAAAGAAGGTGTGACCACAACAGATTTAAGAAAGGAAAAAGATAAGTTTTTTTCTACTTTGCAAAATCAGAATTTACTTTGTTCGCATTTTCTTTTCTTGTATGTAATTTTATATTCAAAAGGGGAGATTGTTAAGTCAAAATGACTTTACATAAAAATGATTTTGATGTATAACAAACAAAGAGAGATCATATACAAGAAAAACAAAGCAGACGCAAACGCAAATACAAAGCGTGACGCAGATTTAAAAAGCAAAGCAGACGAGAAACAAATGCAAAGCGATACAGACGCAAATGCAAAGTGACGCAGACGCAAATGCAAAGCGCATATGCATTTAAATGCAAAGCAGACGTAGATGCAAAAGCAAAGTAGACGCAGACGCAAATACAAAGCAGACGCAGACGCAAATGCAAAGCAGACGTAGATGCAAAAGCAAAGCAGACGCAGACGCAAATACAAAGCAGACGCAGACGCAAATGCAAAGCAGAAGCAGACGCAAATGCAAAGCAGACGCAGACGCAAACGAAAATACAAAGCAGACGCAGACGTAAAAGCAAAGCAGATGCAGACGCAAATGCAAAGCAGACGCAGACGCAAATGCAAAGCAGACGCAAAAACAAAGCAGACGCAGACGCAAATATAAAGTAGTCACAGACGCAAATACAAAGCAGACGCAGACGTGAATACAAAGCAGACGCAGACGCAGACGCAGACGCAAAAGCAAAGCAGACGCAAATGTGAAGCAGATGCAGACGCAGTAAAGAAACAGACGCAAGAGTCGCCTCGAAAGTTAGTTCTGTAACTCAACCGATTAACCGCTCTTTAAAGATTAAAGATTCAAGATTCAAGAATCAAGAAGCGCTAGAGACGAAGGCTATAAATTCAAGTCAAGTCGAAAACCGAAAAGTCACGATCTTAGAAAAATTACACAAAGTGAAAAGCAATTAAGTGCAAACTACCGAAAGTGCTATCTTATCAGAATAAAGTGTTCAATATTTTCTGAAAAGAAAAGGTGTATGAGATAACTGCAGAGGCTAAGTGTGAAAGAATACTGGTTGTAGAGACTCAAGAGACTCGTGAAAGAATACTTGTAACGATTAAAGAGATAGTGAAATCTCGTAAGAAACTCGAGGATCGGACGTAGCCCACGGTTTGGGGTGAACCAGGATAAATCCGCGTGTCTACCACTCTTACTCTCTATCTCGTTTTTAGTTTTCAAATTTTATCATTACTTACTGTTCATATACATAGTATTGAGAAGTTTGATCAATCGGAATAAATTAAAATTCTGTAAAGATTTTTATTCCTAACAAGTAATTCTGAAAAGACTTTTAAAGAAGGGAATACACAATTCAACCCCCCTTCTCATGCATTCTATTATTGTTTTCTAAGTGTTGTATTAACGTGTGATTCACTTCAAAAAAACAAAAAAATTTAGACTAGAAAAACTTTTCAAAATAATGTTTGTTAGACTAGAAGAAAATATGAAAATTTTAGTTCAAAAGAAGAAAATAAAATTGTCAAATAAAACGACATAGAAGCTTAAAAGGAGCAAAGTAGTTGTAGAAGACCAACATCAAAACGACATAAAAACATAGCAGCTGGGAATGAAAAATGAAAAAATCTAAGAAGCTATTGGGAGGAGCTAAACGACAGTGCAGATTGGAAGGAAGGAGAATCAAAACATAAGCAACATTTGCATTTCATGCAACAACTGAAACAAAGCATGAAACACAAATGTTGGGCCAAAACATGCAAGCAATGTTTGCGTTTCATGCAATTGCTGGAATAAAGCATGAAATGCAGATGTTGGGAAAAACCTGCAAAAATGTTTATGTTTCATGCTACAACTTAAACAAAGCATGAAACACAAAAGTTGGGAAAAAATGTAGAAGTAACAGAGAATTAAAAAAACGAGGTGTGAGGGTCGACAATGTTGACCCCTAAATTTTTTTCTTGATGAATAAGTATGATTTACATTCATTATGAGATCTTTATGAAAGTTTGTGGAGTTAATTATTATGTTGATGTTAGAAAGATTATATGATATAGCTTGATTAAATTAAAGTGTTAAGTGTTTTTGGCAAGACACTTAAGGTTAAAAGAACCTAAGCTTATAAGGAAGGGCAAGGTGGAGTTTTCTCAATCATTAAGGGTAAAATGGGAAGAAAGAAGTGTTGTCTTCTTCTTAAAGAAGGAAAAAATGAAAATAGGAGAGAAAGAAGAGAAATAACAAATCAAAGAGAGAAAAAGGAGAGATTTTGGTGGTTGAGAGAAAAGAAGAGAGTTGAGCTGGGGTGTTTCTTCATTCTTAGCTTTTGAGAGAGATTTTGAAGTGGTTCAAGAAGAGAAAAAGGTAGAGGAAGAGGAGAGCTTCCATTTGAATCTTTTGGACTTTTGGAAGGATTTTAGTTCATGGAGTTTAGAAAATGCATGAGTTTAAGTATTCTAGCACCAATTTTAGTGATTTTGCTGCAATTGAAAAACCTATTGAGTAGGATTTTTGTTATTGTAGAAGGAAATCAAGAAAGGTAAGAGAAACAAAAGTAAAGAAATTTTGAGAAAGTTCTTAAGTAAGAAAATCAAGGTGAGTTCATGTTTATAATAGAGTAAATAAGTCACAAATGTTTTTTTTTAATCAAAGAAGTTAATGATTTCAATTGCATAATAAATGTTGCATTTATTGCTTTTGAATTATTTTAGAAACTGCAATATGTTATTATATGAATTGTGTGATGATTTATGAAAAGACTTTGAAAATAAATTTTTGAAAAGATAACATGTTTATGAAATCATGTATTTGAACTATAACATGTTTATGAAATCATGTATTTGAACTATCCCATGTTTATGAAAAATTAAGTTTCGAAAAAGTGCTAATTTGGGCAATATGTTTACAAGATATGAAATACGTGTTATGTAGGTTTGGTTTGGTCCATTCTGTTGTCAAGTGCACTTCGAATAAGGTTTCTCCCGCTACCCGCTAGTGACATGGAGCTCCTTCAAGGACTCCCAGAAGTTCATGGCTATGCAAGACCATTATGTTTAATTACATTATATATAACTCTTAGTTTAATTGAACAATCAACCTATTTCTTTGCAAAACATGTACACATATTATGCACACGAAAAAATGATTTTTTTCATAGAGGAGTTTGATTGATATCTATCACAAAAAAATGATTTTTTCTTAACTTTTGTTAAGAATTTATATATATAATAAATGAGTTATTAATGTTGATTAATGATTATAGGAATTTCATATATGATAATTGCAAATCATAATGATAATTAAAGAAAGTAGGAAATTATATAAAATAATTTATAATGGTTGAAAAAATAAACTCCAACTTATGTTTACTTCTCAAGCTCTATTTAGAAATTTATCATCTTCTTCCTTCAACGGGTGAAAAGGAATCTATCATACAATAGTTTCTTTACCTTGGTGAAGAGAACCCCTTACAATCTTCTTTCTTCATCGTAGGTAAATAGGTATCCTCTAAAATGTCAATTGTTTACTCAATTGGTCTCATAATTACTTAAATACAACTTAAGAACTCCTTCTTGATTACTTAATATACTATACGCTCATATTACGTTTATACATAAATGAATGTAATAAAACTCTCCCAATAGCTTTCTAAGATTTCGTATAGTGTCAAAGATCCTTCCTTTAAGTTATTTACAATCTATTTATACATATAACAACCAATTATGCCCATTAGATACACAAACTAGTTATTACTAGGGTTGGTAACAATACCAACATTCTATATAACTCTTAGTTTAATTGAACAATCAACCTATTTCTTTTCAAAAACATGTACACATAGTATGCAAACACAAAAATGATTTTTTCATAAAGGAGTTTGATTGATATGTATCATGTATAGGTTAATCGTCGTTCAACCAAAATATCTTTAAACCATCAAACACTTATTAGGTCGATATATATATCATGCACATAGGTTGACACATATCCTTTTTAGACCAAAATTTAACTTCTAAACATAATGATTGAGCCCAAGTTTATTATATAAATTGGCAACACTTTTATGGACTTTACTATACTTTTTGACTCCTGATTCTTGATTTTGTGCCTTAAATGTGTACTTTTTATTTTATGCAATTTGATGGTAAAAATTGTCACAATTGGTATTAATTGCACTTCTTAATTTTTAAGAATAATTGATATAGCAAATTGATATTGTTGATTGTAGGAACCTCAAGGAAAAGGGAGTCAATGTGTTGAATTGAAGTTAACAGGAGAATGGAGCCTTCAGGAAAAGTTTGTCGCGGCGTGCCCATCTATCACCAAGGCGAACACGAAGAAATCTAGGCTGAGCTTTTGGGAAAAGTACGTCGCGACGAAGGATCCAGGATTTGTAGGAAAATCTCGGTGTGTACATCACATGTACACGGTGCGGAAAAACAAAAATTTTTGTTCCGGGACCTTCCCGAAAGCCAGGATCCATGTGTCTATATAACAATGTCAAACCATAAAGATCAAAAGAGACCATCTCTAACGGTATCCACGCAGAGATCGGAGAACCTAACCGGGGCAAACCTTTTGACCCGAGAATAGCTAGAACAAAGTAAAGACTGCTAGATCTTACCTTTGTTCTTGGAGAGCTATGGAGAAACGATGAAGGAGGAGAAACTTTGAGAAGAAGAGAGCTTGATCAATGATAAAGAAGAGAGGAAAACCCTTTTTTCCTTCAAACTTTTCTTCTTTCTTCAAAAGCCAACGATGATCACTCTTCTTTCTTTCATTTTTGTCTTCTAGTCATTAAATACACTTAATGACAAGGCATATAAAAGAAGCTTCTAATGCTCCTTCTCCTCTTTCCACGTAAACACACACACACACACACACACACACACATATATATATATTATATATATATATAAATTAATTATATATATATATAAATGCTGAAATGGTCCAGTCACACTGGGGTCGGTTCTACCGGCTTACCGGGTCCCAGTATGGAAAAATCACCGAAGACCTGTCTCAGCAATATCGATGTCGCGATCTCATTGGGACATATCTCGATCTCATCGGGATCCATTTAATTCTATTGCTCTCCATTTATTAGATCTCTGTCCAAAACTATTTTACGAATTCTCCGAATCACTCTTATGCGTGTGACCCATTAGGTTCCCGGTTATGTTGGCCACTTAGATTAACACTTAATCTGAGCAAGTCATGAGCGGTATCTAGCAACACATCATGACCCCCAATTGACCGGAAAGTAATTGGTTTGACAAATGAACCTATATTCATCATGAACCATATCACGAACCTTTCCATAGACAATTGCTGTGCAATTCGTCCTTTCACCATGCTATACCCCACTTGGTTATGAGTATGGGCAAAGTGTCAACTCTTACTAGACCGAACACGCCAAATCTAGTCCAGTGATATCGCTTCTTGTCTGGGACTCATTACTTTATATGTCATCAAGACACTCTTCATGACATATGTATTCTACCAGAGATTTCAAGTAATGACCCCGACAAGAGGCCATGGGTATCATCCTCGCTATCACGAAGTGGTGAATCCTCTATTGGCTATTCAATTACCTTCAATATCTCAAGTGCACCTAAGCACCACCCTACGAGCGACCTCTGTAAAGGCAACAAGGAATGGAGTCAAAGACGTAATCAAGATTCAAGATATCCTCGAGTACCTCAAGTCAAGGATACTTGCACCATTGCTATGATAAGATTATCACCGACATTAAAATAAGACATCTATGTGATGATCTCATAAAGAGTCATCCAATGTACTTACTACCTCTAGTAAGCATTCACATCTCAACTCTAAACATCTCATATTTACAGCTTCGAGATCCACCGCTGATCAAATCAAGGAGCTTGAAATATGCTAGTCTCCGGACATCGATGTCCAGCCAGAATCTGCGACTAGGATAATTTAGATACTGACATAATTGCACATGATAGGAATCTCAGTAGTATAATCACATCATAATTTCCTTCATATTATGTCATATATCATGGACTTCATTAATTTGCTTATAAATCAATATCCATTCATAAATGATGAATATCAAATTAATGAAATATGCCTTTCTTTATTTATTCATAAAGTCTGTACACAATTTTGTACAAAACGCGCTAAAGGCGATTGCCTTTAGGGCACTACTATAATAGGATTCACATAAAACCTTTCGAGAAAAGTACACACGACGAGCTTGTTTGTCGCCGCGGCGAAACATCGAAAACCCAAACATATTTAGAAAAATCTTTCACTATTCTGACCCGACCCGCCGACCCAATATTTAAAAACATGCCAAATTAGGTTATGGAGACATTCATATCCAGAGAAGTGTCGACACTTCATCTCTCTAACTCTCGACCTTCATCTATAAACCATTTTTCATTTTTTTCATCGTTGCTCTCATCTTTTGTTACTGCTGCCATGGGTGCTGTCGGAGTGCTTACAGTTGTGAGTGCTCCCGGAGTGATGCTTGGCTAAGCACCATTTCCTCTTAAAGATATAGTGATGGCTTGAGTTTAATGGGCTTCAAAGGGGAATAGTTCATTTATGTTTAACTACATTGTTATGAACTCCTGAGTTAGGATTTATGCTTTGTAGTTGAATTTTCTTGATTATAGTTTAATCAAGTATTGAACAATTTATTGTGTTATGGATTGGTTGATGTAGAACCTTAAGCTTTAATATATGAAGTTTCATATACGTCTCTTTGATGATTGTGTTAATTCTCTTTTATCTGCCTAGTTGTATTTGATATTGAGATAATGCTTTACCCAAATTGACCACTTACATTAACTTTCTCATTACACACACTAAGATGCATTTAACAAGGTTTCAAGAAATGAAGTTCATTGATTAAAACCTTGGACTTAAAGAGTTCTTTAAGGTTTATCATTTGAAAACTTAATGAATTTCACTCCCAAAAGATTTGTTTCGAACTATGATAGCCAAAGTTCTTTTTCAAAAGAATTTTATCATATTTGATCATTTTTTGAATTTTCACTTTTCATTTCCTAAAAATCCAAAAATACCTTTTTATACAATTTTCTTTCATTTAGTTCAATTCCCTTAGTTTTATCAAAAAAATCCAAAACTCCACTCTTAACCTATTTTTTCATGACAATTAGGCTAGTTTAGATCATTTGCACTGGTTCCGTTTAAATGAGACGACCCGAGGTTGCACTTTATATTGTAATCCTTATAATTAAATTTTTTTAGATTCGGTTTCCAAGGGAGTAATCCAAAGACTCATCCACACGCTAATCACATAAGTTAGGTAGGTCTACCTCCTATATAGCTAATGTAGCTCAAATATAGTTTTTCAAAATTCCCAAAGACATTCAAAGATCAAACCCAAATGCTTTAGAGAAAATTGATTCAAAATCATTTCAAAAGTATCCTAAATTTATTTTGATTAATCAAAAGAATTTTCTTTAAACTCAAACCTAATTTTCTCTCGATTATGAAAAAAATTATGCATTATAAACTCAACGAGATATGTTCATCCAATACTAAGGCCTTGTACCATTGGAATGACCAAGATAAGGATACAATAAAGCTTTTAATGATTTATTAAATATAGAAAATTTTCATTCTTTGTTGTTCATGCAATGTAAATGATAAAAGGATTGTTCCAGCACCTTCTTTCCTTGTGTATTTCGGACAATGAGTCCAGTGAACAATGCTCCTTTTCTAAATCAGTATGAGAACATTGCCTCAACCGCTTCCAAATGTATATTCCCAATAAGACAAGCCTCCAATCTATCATCTGTTGGTTTAACCAAAAAACCTCGCACGGTAACCTTTTCCCTATCCTACTTTTCACCACTGCTTATATCATTTGGACTGAAAGAAATACAAGAACATTCAAGGATGAAGTCATGGATGTGGAGAGCTTACACTCCAAATTAATCTTCCAAGTTCTAGAACATCTCAGCTCAAACACTGTGGGAAGGTAATTAGAGGTAGAAATTATTCACTAACCACTATTTTGCATGTTTTCTATTTCAGGTATGGTCTTTGCACATGTAACTGCACATATGACTTATCTGACGGAAAAAGAGGGGATGCAGACAGTAATCAATCCTACCTCAATTCAGAAATCATGGAGTTTTGGCAAGAAATGTATTGGTAGCAAGGAGTTGCAAGTTTACAGCTATAGCCTACAGCAGATCAATGTTTGCAATGAAGATGATCATAAACTTAACAGATGGAGAATCATTTCCTACGAAAGCTTTATTGGTAATGGCATGCGAGACGAAGGCAACCATGACACTGTTGTTTGGGTTTGGTATATGATGTTGTTTGGATTGGTATAGAACCTTCAAGCTTCATTTCGGCTTTGATGTTGTTTGAGTCTGGTATATGAATGTTGAACTGTTGTGTTGTTGGAATGTATGTTACTGAATTTATGTCAATAAGCAGAAGAGCTAGATCTCTAAGGTATCTTGGTAGGAAGTGAGTGCAGGAGGGTTGGAGGTAGTGCTTGTTTCATTATTTGATCTAGGATTCTTAAGATTTTGCACCACCTTACTCCTTTTGGTTGATAAGAGATTTCTATTAGAAAATCTCTAGTTATGTGCATAACATTTTCTTATTCATATAAAATTTTACTGATTTATCAAAAAAAAAAAAATGATAAAAAGACTAACAACTTATTAGAACACTGAGAATAGGACAAGTGTTTCTATGATCATGAGAGTATAATTGATTTCTAAAAGTCAAATTTAAGTAGTAGAAGATTTGATTGAAAGATAACAATAGTTTTAAATCTAATAGGAACTACTATCATAACTATGATCTAATTTTTTGATTTGGCATTAAACAAGTCTTGCAAAAGGAAGAAATGGGGAAAACATTATGGACTCCAAACCGTGCTTCCCATATATCCTAATGAGAGGAGAGGATTGTGGGGGATATTTGGGATCGAGTATGACAGCCGAATGTCGTGCCACTGATCATGACTTCCTGAACATTAAAAATTTCAACCCTCTCGATCCCCATGTGAGTTGATGAGCTCCAAATGGCCCCATCGGTCCCCCACTCACCAACTTCTTTATTCCTTTCAAAGCTTCAATATTTAATAAGTAAACAAATCATCAAATCAAAAACCCTTCAAACACTTCAACCCCGACAAATTGACAGATACTTCCCATTCTAGCTGTCATAGAAACTTGGAGAATTGAATAATGGACCTGACCTGGAAAACAAATCCTGCGACATTAAACATTGCGTGAATGACTCCAGAAGTTCTTTACTGGATAATAACTAGAAGGAAAGGAGCAGGGACGACTCGTAGACGCCTCCACGTCTGGTTGTGCATCCGGTGCTTATAAAATTTTACGGCATCAGCTAGCCGCTGCTAACCTTCCAAATGAAAACTTCAGGCTAATTAATGTATCGTTTTGACGCAGAACTGCTAGGCTTGGAATGGGCAAGCCGAAATGGTTTGATTAGCATCTTGACGCCCAGTGAAAAACTCAAAAAGTAATTGTTTATCGTATTGTATTATAATAATAAGGACGGGGTAACGCTTCCCTACTTCCCACCGCGGAAGCACTAACGCGTAAAAACCTTTTCTTTGTCGAATATCTCTCATAATGTATTCTCTTTATTACATGTCCGGATTCTCCGGCACGCTTAACATAGACGAACTTTCTGCAACAATAGTGCGTTTGAGGGAATGTCAATAAGGTGTTTTAGAAAGGTTTTAATTATTAGAAGATACTTTTAAGTTATTCTTACTTAAATTAATTTTTATGCGAGTCAAATAAGTCTCTTGTGAGAGATAACTAATCTCAAATTTTAAACAGCTACGTACATCAGGACGACTTGAATGTAATGTCCGTTGCCTAACGCCTTTAATGTAATGTCCGTTGCCTAACGCCTGCTAGAACAATCAAGCCAAAAACTTCCGCGGCCAAGAGAGACCGTTGAAAACACCAGCTAAAATGCATGCATTTCACATAAGTTTTGTTGTCAAAATAGCTTATGGGGGACGCCATGAAACTGACTCCGTTGTATCCTGTACTATATTTATATAATGGTATTATCCAAAACGACTTTGAACGTCTCTTTATATAATGGCAAGTGGGGGCATTTTCAGATTAGGGGGAAAGGAAAACATCCAACTATCCTGTGATATTTGCTGTTGGATTCCAGCTGGCCTTTTCCTTTTCTTGCTTAGAGTGACAGCCACTTTGTTATTTGAATTTATTAGGAAATTCTTCTAATATTATTAGCCTGTCTGTCATGCTCGTCAATTTCATATTTATTGACTTATGCCCCGAATTGAAAGTTTCTTTAATAGTAAAATTGGTTAGGTCGGTCGTGTTATGTTCAGGTCCAATTTTAGAATAGTATGTGGGCCGATTGATTCATTCTTAAAATAATGAGTTAGACACGACAGATATTTACTATATAAGTTTATTATCTCTTCATAACGCAAGTACAACTTAAGAACCCTAATATTTTTTGTTCTTAGAGAAAACCTACGACAAAGAATTGACTTAAGCATCGGAGGGCAAGCCGGCGATCAACCTCCGGTGTGCCTTTATTATTTTTACAGGTATCTCCTAGTTGAAGCTAATCGAGTTCATGAATCCGAACAACGATGCCCAACCTCACCAAAAACAGACTGAACTAAAAATGACGGAGGATCAATCTACAGAATCACCCAGAAAATTGCTTCGGCATAAAAATATCTGTTTTAGCTTTCATTTTTCACTAAAAGTTAACGTTTAAGAACGTTAAAGTGAAAGCGTTCAGTACAAAATAGCTTCTTAACTTAACAAGCTTTTATTATTTGAAGGAATGCGTATGTTGTAACGTTAATTTCACTAATTAAAAATTGAATTGTATTATAGAAAAATAATTATTTGAAGTATATAAACATCCTAAACCCACTTTCAGCTGATAATGATTTTTCTACAAGTGGACAAATTTAGCAAAAAGTTAAAAAGAAATATTCAAAATAATATTGGAGTTTACTTAACAAAGCTCCAAATGTTGTAAGTTGGTTGCAGCAGTTGGGGTTGGATTTGGGGAAGGGTCAAAAGTCTACAAAGCCAGCTGGGCCAAGGCAATAGCTAATCTAGAATAAGAGGAAATAATGGTAGCAGGTCTGATTAGACCAAGGAAGAAATCTCACCAAATTTAAGGAGGAAGCAAATAAGTTTTGTCTTTTTTATGCAATTGTTTGATTCTTGTTGGGGTTGGATAATTTTGTCTTTCATTGTAAATTTGGAAAAATATTAATTATATTTTTAAATTTTTAATAACTTATCGATTAAATTATATAATTTAATCTAGAAAATTTTGATAAATTAACTCAATAAATAATCTAAGTCAATGAATCAGGGTTCAGGAAAGAAATAGATTCCGATTAGTGTAAACCGGATTTATATCGAGTTTGTGATGAGAAAACTTGAGATGAAATGTATACGTAAAAGTTAAAGTCTTTTGCAATTGTTCATATTATTTGTAAGCATACGGATTCTGTGACTCGTTAAGAGCGCTTATATTCTGAAATAATTGTAGAAAGATGTTAATCACGTTTTTTATGAACGTTTTTTTTGTGAAAGTCCTAGAAGATAGGAGCTCATTTAGGCCTCAAAAACTGTTTTGAAAGTTCAAATCGAACCAAAGTCAAGTATTTCGCATTTTTGTAGAGGGTGTTTGTTTCTATTTTTATTTTTGTTTTCAAATTTAGTAAAAATATTATTTGTTTAAATTTTAGTTTTTATTTTAGTTTTGATTTCTTACAGTTTTTAAAATTATGAAAATCATAAAAAGTGGTTTTGTTTCTTGTTTTTGCTTTTTCATAATATATTATTAGTTAAATATATATTATTTAATTATTTTTTAATAAAATTATGAATAATATTCAACATTATATTTATATATTTAATAAATTTAAATTTATTATCAATAAAATTATGAATAATTTTATTTTATTTATTTATTATAATTAAATTATATATAATTAAATTTAAAATATATAAATATTCAAATAAAATTTGATTTAATAATTAAAATATATTTCAAATAAATATTAATTTATAAAATCAACATAATACATTTATTATATATTCTATAATTCTATTTATTATATTATTTTATTAAAATAACATAATTTTATTAATAATTTATTAATAAATATTATATAAAAGATTAAATAAATGTATGGTTTTATAGTTAGAATTTTCCAAATTCTTCCATATCGGGTATTCTATATTTCTCACGCGGAGTTTACTCTGTAGCCCTGCAGCGCGCCATTCGGCGAGTAGCTTTAACTGAAGCTTAACTTTTGTGTTCTTGCAACATTTTCTTTTTCTTTTTCTATTTTTGCAATCTGTAAATTGGAATTTGATCTCCATTTCTCGTTTGAAGTCGGCTGGTTTCAACACTTTTCTGACCTAAAGATATGGGGAGATAAAAGAATTTATTTTGTAAGAAATAAAAATTTCTATACATGGAAAATAAGTAAATATTAAGACAAAATCGTCAGAATACTGCTATATCTAAAAGTAATTTAATTAAATTCGAGATATAAAATGTTCTTTCTATTAACCTTATGTTTCAATTTCTCTGCAAAAAAAATTCTTAGCCGTGTGTTGTTCCTCTATGCTTAAGAGACTGTGAGTTAATAAAATTTCAACCCAAAAATTTTTTTGCTAATTTTTATATTAATGTTTTAAGACCAACCTCTAGATTGAAAAAATCTATCGAGATAACTTTTAGGGATCGAATTATTCGGTTGAGTGTGGTTAGGACTGGTTGATCCTATAGTGGGGATACAGTTTGAAATCCCACCCTTCCACATTTGACAAGTATAAGGGTATTTATTAAGATTATAAACAATAGTTTGATTTGAGTGAGAAATGACTTAACTTTTGGATTTCCGTACGTGACGTTATTATGGTACCTAAATTAACGACGTAAATTCAAATCTGAATGAGAATCAGACGGAAATAATATTTTAACGTAAAAATAAGAAACTCCTGCAAAAATTGGTCTTACATCAAATGGATGACTGAAACAATTCGCACAAATATGCAACAGAACCAACCAAAAAAAAAAAAAAAACTTTGTGATCGGTGCTCATTAGAACTTCTTTTTGGTTAATTAATATATTGTTTCTTTCTTAACTTCTTCTGATACTCTTCACATCAAAACAAAACACATTTCTGAACTGAACAGTTAACAAACTTCACACAAGTGACAAGAAACAAGAATAAGTTTTATGGATAATATTGCAATATCCTCAAATCTTCTTATCATAGCAAACTATTTTTTGGCAACTAACGTTCAAAAGGGGAGGGAAAAAAAAGAAAGACAACAGCTAAAAGTTAGGTGAAAAAAGGAGTAATCTGTTTTTTTGGCAGCAAGTGTACACGAGCTATTGCAACAGGAGTGAACCGTTCAATTGCAGCAGGAGTGGATTGTTCAACTGCAGCAAGTGTATCAAAAAGAAAACCAGTGTACAGATAAATTAGCTTAACTCGCTAGGATGTGCAGTCCGGATTTCTATATACTCCACAAGCTTCTTATTAATATTCAAGAGCTCCTTCACCGCGAGACACAGGCGCTTTGTACCCACATACTTTAATTTAATGTTATAATCCTCTCGTGTAATAAAAAAAAAAAAGGAGTAAACAATGGGATGGAAACGAGTAAACGGAAACCCGTGTCAAAAGCGTAGGCGAGGCCCCGCTGGCATCAATTTTGTCGAATACTAAACAAATTTATTAAAAATAATTATTAATATCAACTCTAACTCTTACCCATGTGGAAGATATTTGAGAAGAAAGATTCCTTGTACCTTTTTATGTTCAATTTCTTTTATTTGGAAATAAACAAACCGTTTGTCGCATACACACTTCCTTATTACCAAACTGAAATCACTTTTCCTAAAATCTAAGGAAAACTCTCTCTGTCTTTCACCCTTTCTCTGCCTCTGTTTGCTCTCCTGCTTTAGAAGTGTGTGTGACTATGGCTGCATTTCCTCTCTCTCTTAAATCTTAAATTCTCGGAACTAAGAGAGAGAGATAGAGAGAGAGAGAGAGAGACGGAGTAACGACAGGATTGAAGTGTTGAGTTTGTCTTGGATTTGGTTATATAATAATGTCAGCTCCGGCACCCAGTTCTCCGCCGTCCACCAACTCCACGGCCCCACCACCCGCGACCAACTCGACCTCCCCTCCTCCTTCCACCACTCCTTCAGCCCCACCGCCAGCCACTCCTGCATCCCCACCTCCGACAACTCCTGCTTCTCCTCCTCCAGCGACTCCCCCGCCTCCCACTCCTTCCCCACCATCGCCTCCGTCCACCACTCCTTCACCACCTCCTCCGACGTCCCCTTCTTCCTCACCTCCGCCTCCCCCATCTTCTTCATCGACGCCTTCTCCTCCGCCGCCTCCTAATTCTAAAGCTTCGCCGCCGCCTCCGCCATCGTCTTCTAGAACTCCAGTCCCACCGCCGCCGCCGTCGTCGTCGTCGTCGGATTCATCGTCAGGATTATCTCAGGGGGTAATAGTGGGCATAGCTGTTGGGGGAGTGGCGATTTTGGTAGTGCTGAGTTTGTTCTGTATTTTTTGCAAGAAGAAGAGACGCAGACGTGACGATGAAGCTGCCTACTATATGCCTCCACCCCCTCCTTCCTCTCATAAAGGTTTGACCTTTCGTGACCCTGTTGCATGTATTGATCTAGTTACAGAACCTTGTTTTTCTTGGTAGTCACAAGATTGTATTTTTAGCATTTTAGATTTGTCTTTCTTGGTGGGATTTCATTGACAAGAAGTGTTGTCGCTTGAATGCGAGTACTCTGCGGTTGAAATTGAAACGCTGTAGATTTGGAAAATGATTGTTTGGCCAGATGCGTTTCTAGTTTATGTTCCGTTTGTATGTAACACGTAGACTAAGCTTCAACTGCGAAGTCAGGACATGTAAATTGTATAATGTTTTTGAACTTTTAAGAATCCTGCATTAGGGTTGAAACTTGATTTTTTTTATTGACTTTGTTAAGTTACATGCTCCCTTTTGATACCTAATGTGGATTTCAGCTTAGCAGCTCACTTTCTAGCAATTGTTCTCTGCTTGATTGTCAGATGACCCATATGGTGGTGGTGGCCGACAGCATCAACAGTATTGGCAACAAAATGCTCCTCCACGTCCTGATGTTATATCAGCAATGCCAAAGCCCAATCCCCCACCACCAGTTGCATCGAGACCGCAGAATCCTCCTGAACGGTACCCATCTCCACAACCACCACCTCCACCACCTTTCATGAGCAGCAGTGGTGGCTCCGGTTCCAACTATTCAGGGTCTGAATACCCACTTCCTCCACCTTCTCCAGGCATTTCTTTGGGTTTCTCAAAGAGTACATTTACATATGAGGAATTAGCGATGGCAACAGATGGCTTCTCAAATGCAAATCTCCTTGGTCAAGGTGGTTTCGGGTATGTGCACAAAGGAGTCCTTCCTAATGGAAAAGAAGTTGCTGTTAAGCAGCTTAAAGCTGGAAGTGGTCAGGGAGAGCGTGAATTCCAGGCCGAGGTAGAGATTATTAGCCGAGTGCATCACAAGCATCTTGTATCACTGGTTGGATACTGCATCACTGGATCACAGAGATTGCTTGTTTATGAGTTTGTTCCAAACAACACCTTGGAGTTTCACCTACATGGTACCTCTTATGGAATATTTTACTAGAAAAAGCACTTTAATTACTTTGGCTCTTGCTGCATATTGTGATTATTGTATGTGCTTCTAATCTAGTATCTATGAATTTTGATGACTTACCTTGATGTATAACTTGAAATTTTCTTTTCAAGTATAACCCTTGAATATACCTCATCTAGAAAATGCATTGCAGGGAAAGGGCGACCAACCATGGATTGGCCTACTAGACAGAAAATAGCATTGGGGTCTGCAAAAGGACTTGCATATCTTCATGAAGATTGTATGTGTATCGTTATATGTTTCATGAACTTTTCTTCTTTTTTCTAAAAATAATTTTCAGTCTGTTGTTCTATAAAATCATGGTATCACTATTGTTGTTATTCTTTCTTGCAGGTCACCCTAAGATTATTCATCGTGACATCAAAGCATCCAATATCCTACTGGATTTCAAGTTTGAGGCAAAGGTATTCATTTAAACATCAGTATAATGTGTTCTGGAATTAGTTTATGTTCAAAATTGGCTAACTCTTTTAGATGCATGGGTCGTTTTTATAATCTTAGTGATTTAAAGCAAAAGAATTGCTTTACGTATTCTTGTGTTTATAGCAATCCTGTCATCTGCATAAATTTTCTTTCTTTTACACTGTTTTTCTTACCAGGTTGCAGATTTTGGACTAGCAAAGTTCTCATCTGATGTTAATACTCATGTTTCCACTAGGGTGATGGGAACTTTTGGGTAAGAGCAAGTTCTTTGCTATCTAATTTTATCGTGTGGTAGCTTTCCTAGATAAACAATAAAAGCACCTTTTTCTTGTTTCTTTTCGAAAAGCATCCTTCAGATATTGTGCCCTCGACAAACAACAGAAACATTCACTGTATTGTGTTTTGCATATATTTACAGAAAATTAGTTTCGTGGTTGACACCCAAAAAAAAAAAAAAAAGGGAAACCTCTCAAGTGTTTTCTGTTCCTGTGCTCACATGCTGATCTTTCAGGTATCTGGCTCCAGAATATGCTTCGAGTGGAAAATTGACAGATAAGTCGGATGTTTTCTCCTTTGGGGTCATGCTCCTGGAGTTGATTACTGGACGTCGACCTCTTGATCAGTCCTTCATGGACGACAGTTTGGTGGACTGGGTGAGCTATCCTTAACTTTATCCATGCGACATACTGAAAAGACAAATTTAATACAAAATGCACTACATGTATGTTATTATTTTGGAAAAAAACTACACTAAGGTCCCAGATTGGGGCTTAAAGTAGGGGACAAAAATATGAACTTCGTTATGATTTGTGCCGCAGGCAAGGCCTTTACTCACACGGGCTTTGGATAGACAAAATCCTGAATGGGCTAAAGAAAGTCTTGATTCTTTAGTTGATCCGAAGCTGCAGAAGAATTATAATCTTGATGAGATGCTTCGCATGGTATCTTGTGCTGCCTTCTGTGTTCGTCATTCAGCAAAACGTCGGCCTCGAATGAGTCAGGTAACTACTGTAACCTGTGCCTACTTTTTTGTTATGGAACGGGACCACATATTACATGTCTTGACTATGGAATTTCTACGCTTCCTGCTAGAAAATGCTACTAAACTCAACTGACTTCTTCAAATTGAATCGAAACAGGTAGTCCGATCCTTGGAAGGCGACTTATCTCTGAGCGATATCAATGAAGGAATTATACCTGGACACAGTAGTGCGCACTCTGTAGGCAGTTCAGACTATGACAGCGGCCAATACAAGGAGGACATGAAGAAGTTTAGACAAGCAGTATTGGGACGCCAGGATGTTGCCAGTAGTGAATACAGTGCAGCTACCAGTGAATATGGTCAGAACCCTTCTGTCTCAAGCAGCGAGGGCTATAATACACGAGAAATGGAAATGAAGAAGATGGACAAGAACAGCCAATGGATTTAGAGGAAGCTCATAAGCAATTGATCCCTGATTTTCCTGTAAAGAAAGACCCGGCCCCTCTTCTTTTCTTATTATTTTTGCTTTACTTCAATGTCCATCGATTGCGAGAGTGACTTGTTTTGTGATACAGATAGCACAAATTCTTTTTTTTTTTTTCCCCTCTTCTCGCACATTTAATGATATTTCCAAATGGTGGTATTATGTATTTAGTAGTTGTGCACATTCAAGAAATTAATAATGAACATTTTGTATGATTCTTTTATTCATTGCTTAAAGGCTATACAACTAGTTCGCTGCTATTTTCCCTTCATTGTGGTATGTGGCTGTTTCATCCATGAATTGGATTCAACTGACGTATGCATAACTCTTCAGTGGATGTGTTAACAGATGCAATCAACTGTGTGCACAAAATGGATTGAATAAGTTTTTAAAAAATAGTCGTGGATGGGGGTAATTGATTTTAAGAATTGTATTGTTTTCAAAGTTTTGAAATTGTTTTTTTAATCTTATTTCTTAGAATCATGCATTTTTAGAAAAATAATAAAAAAAGAAACAAAAGTCTTATGAGTTGGATGAGAACGGGTGTAACGTACCTTTTACTTGGTTTAGCGTCAAAGATGACCTGGCAACTGGTGATAGACATCACCCACCATCGTTCTTGGACTGAAAACTCAAAACAACTAAAAGGGGCAAAAGACTTGTATGATTTACGGTGTTTTATTCTGTTTTATAAATTTTAGTTATTTATTTATGTGAGTTTTGTGTGAGTCATGCATAAATAAATGCGAAATTTGTATAAATAAATATTTGAGATTCATAAAATAAAATAAAATACTATAAAATTAGACAGAAAATCTTGTACTTAAAAAGACTAGATCAGGCGGGAGTGAAGAGTGTGGTCTGTCACTGACGTGCGAGCAGTCTGAACTCTGACCCCAGCCAAAGAAAAACACTCTCACAAAACGTTTAAAAGGTGGGGTGTTGTTTCAACCATTTTATTCCAGAGTTCCTCTCCACCAAACTAAAGATCACAATGGCCGAACCCATAAATAAGTGAAACAAAAAGAACAAATTTAAAGCCCTCTTTCTATTCACCAGAATACCCTTTCAATTCAAAGTCAGTACAAACAAATTGCAATATAGTGGGCAAGTGGGTGTCCTCGACGTATTTAATCCTGCCAAAATATGCTCTCATTGCATCGTGACCAGGTCATGTATCTATCACTTTTCCAGGGCTTGTAATGTAATTCCACGCAGAAATGGTCAAACAAAAATAACAGGAGACAGCCTGTGGGTTCGATTTCCTTTTTCCTTTTTGTACCAATTCCAACTTCCAGCGTTCATTTGTAACGGTAGCATCCAGGTTTAGACGGCGGACTCACATGCGCCAAATAACATATGACAGCGTTAGTTTGTGATGCTTTTCACATTTACGCTGACCGTACATTCCCCGCGGGATACTCAAATGAAGATTTTTAAAATTTGATTAATAAACTACAAAATATTCAAAAGCACTTAACAACAAGAAAATATTTCTCTTCTTAAAATTCTCAGATATGATATATTATATTCAGTCATTCCATATTTATTCCATATGAAGTAAATATAAACTTCATATGATGCATTCATGCAGAATAATTTATTTCAAGTTTTACAAATATATCCAAATATTATTCATTTAATGCAATTTAAATATGCAATGTAATATAATGAAGTTTATATATATATATATATATATAAAATAAAAAAAGTACATTAAATACTAATTAGACGGGAGAAACTGCGCCCCGACTGATCTTCTAAAAGAAGATTCTGACACCCTAATAGTGGAACGTCAAAATAAGTGATCCCAATATCGCCAGAACAAGCCGGGTTACTGGAAGGAGTTCCTTTGATTCTATTCATAGTTGTTAGTTATTAGTTATTAGTTGCTTACTAACCAAAAGGGTAAATGAAGCTTTAGGTAAATTTCATACGAACCGTACTTACCTCTGTAGGAAAGGCTACAGTGGTTCTTTAAATAAGGCTAAACATGAATTTTTTGTTGTTGAAGAATTTTAATTTGTGTCCCATCCAGATGATTGTGTCTTCTACATTGTGTAAAGTCCTTGATAGTAGAGAAGCCTATGTAACTATAGGCCACCTAATTACCTAAAATACTGACCCAGACCTTTATATGTTTCAGGCGATTGGCATTTGGGATCAGGTATAGAGAGGTTCAAGGTTATTCCAATTGTCAAAGTTAATTGGCTTTTTCATAATTGCCAATTAACATCCTGATATCTTTTCTAATGATATTCCTCAATTTTAGCATTTAATTAGTGGTTCAAGAAGTGTCAACCTAAGCTTGGATATATGATTGATATGTTTTACTGCAAGTGAACGGTGTAGATATATCTAGTACTGAAAAGTATGGTTTAACCCCCACAATGATTAAAATTACTAGTACTTATCGTCTTTGTTTTATCTAGTTTAATAAATTATGGTGATTATAATTTATCAAATTAAAATAAAAATAAATCAAAACAGTTAACTAACTTGATTAAAGATTAAATCCAGAAATAATTAAAGAATAAAGTAGCACTTGGATTTTGAATCCCCAAAGATTTCTTAAGTATTAACCATTTATCATGCAATTCAATTACTAATCTTTGAACAATAAAAATTCCCATCTTGTGTTAGTATCTTTCTCAAGAATATTAACAATTAATCCTCAATTGTTGAACTGGAATCACTGTCTACTTAAGACCTTATGATTGCATGAATCGATTCGTAAATTTTACTATTAGGTTTGACCTAATCCAAAGGATTTATATTGATCTATCTCTACGTTTGTATACAACTTTTTTCAATTGTGGTGGATCCATTCATACACAAGGATTTTTCAATCTCAATTATATGAAAACAATCATTGAATTAATATGCCGGACTTATTAATTCAAGAATTAAAACATATAATTGAATCGTAATGAATGAATCAATCAAATGACTTTAAATAAAGAATCAAATCATAAGGTCCATCCTAACCTAGGATTCATATAATCTAAGTACCAACAAAGGGTTAGTTTGTAATCATAGAAGGCATAGCAACAAAACTAAAGGAAATCTAGAAAACTAAAAGAGACATGACGAAATCCTTTTTGATCTTCATGAAATTCACTTCGAATGTGCTTCTTTGCTTGTTCTTTGTTCTCATTATTATTCTATGTTGTCAATTTATGTTTCTTTAAGACTAACTTGAGCCTATTATGAAACTCTTACAAACTCCCCTTGTACTCTCTTCATTTTGCACTTTTATAGCTCAAAATTAGGATATATGGAGTTGACATGGTTAGCACACGCTCGTGTGCATGACCACATCCCTTAATCTTTTGCAAAGAAACACATTCTAAGAAAGCTAAATGGTCACCTATATGGTCATGTAGGCTTATGTGGTCTACACGGTCATATCCTTCATTAGTAATGGGTCCCTCTAAAATAACTTTAATTCTTCCATTTTTTGTCTCAATTAACACATTCTTAGAGAGTTACACGGTCACCTACATGTTCATGTCCTAGGGGTCCCTCTAAAATAGCTTTAATTCTTCCAATTTTTTGTCTTGATTTCACCCTAATTCTTCTCCTTTGTATCTATGAAGGCAAATGATACCTAAAAACATAATAAAAACAAGATAAGTACTAAAAACAATAACTAACTCTTAAATAAACAAACAAAATGAATTAAATATGGGAATAAAAATATAGTCTATTTAGCATTTATCAAACTCTTCTACATTTAAGAATTTTCTTGTCCTTAAGAAAATCAATTTTATTACTCTTAGCTTAGTAAGAAACAACTCTGGGAAAGCATTAATAAAAAAGGATATCCATTAAGATTCTCCATTATTCATTCAATAGCAAAGTTTATTGAAATGTTAGTCATTTAGTTACTTGCATCAAATTATAAATCAATCTAATTTAATCCACAGTTCTTAAATTTTCAACTTAATTCATGCCATTCCACTTAATGCATAAAGTTAACATACATAAGAAAAATGTCAAAATCTTTAAACACTTTCATATCCCTTATTAGAAAACTAAATTTAAACAACATAAGAGCATTTAGAAGCTTGTTTGAAAAGTCACCTAGCCTTTTTAAGTGAGAGTAAACATTTTATCATAAGTACCCCCTATTACTCAACTAGGTCACGATCTTATACTCAACTAGGTCATTATTTTAAATAGCTACTAGCTCCACTCTTTAGCTTTGACATTTTTATGGTACAAAGCTAATGTGAAATTATTTATGCTTATTTATTTGCATACTACTATTTTTTATTTTTAATATGTGGGGCAATAAAAATGACAAAAAAGAATTCACATTTAACTTAAATGAGGGGTGAGGATAACTAATACTCTCCTGATAGAAAGAGATTTCCAGTCTTGTCTAATGTCATCAACATCCATCCACTAGTGCTAAAATCTTGTCTACTCTGAAGCCAGGGGTGATGTTGCCTTCATAACCTATAAATCTCCATCAAATATTAAGCAAAAAAGTTAGGGCCATTAAAACTATGAAAATAACTAAACTAGTAATGGAAATCTTACAAACTACTTAATTAAAACAAAAACACCTAATTATTGGGTTACCTCCTAACCAGCGCTTCCTTATGAGTCTTATAGTTGGACTTCTCAACCAGCCCTTTTTCAACTTGGATCTATAGTTAGCGGCACGCTTCTATTTGTTTTCCTATATAAAAGTTTACAAACTTACAAATAGGCGATATATTGTAAGATAATAAGGATATAAGGTATCAAATTAATAAAACCAATTAACTCCACTCGTGCCTTTTTTAGTAACAAACTATAAATATAACAAGGAATAATAAAACCCTTTAGATCTTCAATTGATTCCAATAGTATGAAGTAAGAGCCCTTCATACTTAAGATGACTACTAATTAGTCCTTGATGGCTTTCTTATTTGGCTCCTCCTCTTCTTCTTTCTCTATTTCCTCTACTCTCTCTTGGTGATCAATAGCTTCCTCCATCTATTTAGCCTCTAACTCCTCTTCACCTCATAAAGTTGTAGTATTCACATGTTCCCTCAAAGTTGGCTCAATGCATTAGAATAAAACACCTAGCTCTTTTTGAAACTATAGAGGGTAACCTCTTGTAAAGCAATGCCTTTCACAAGGACATTTACAATATGTTGATACTCCTCTTACTTCTATTGTTCTAAAAATCCATATGAAACTTGATCGTTCTATGCAAAGTCATAATAATTGCTCCACTCTAGTTTTTAAGTATTCCTATAATAGGTATCTTAAGGCCACCTCTTTATGCAATTCGAATGCTTCCACGTACAGCTTAATGCTTGATAGGTATGAATTTCATTATATTTTTATATGTTATTTCATTGGAATTCATTCCTATTTTTGTGTTTAATTGCTCATTTTATGTTCTCATTGATTATACATGTAGATTTAATGATGAAATATAAAATTTGGACGAAAGCATGCAGAATTGGAAGAAAAAGGAGCGAAATGACATAACAAAAGAAAGCTTAAACTGGAGCAGCACATGACGACATGGACAACATTTCTTCCATCTTTTAAATGACATAGCACTTGACACATCTCAGGCATTGAGAGAGCTGCAAAATGTAGCCAAAAGAGGGCTTAGACTGTCCAAAATGACCGTCACTTGGAGAAGTATCAAGGAGGCTTTAAAATGCAACATTTGATGGAGCCTTCTTCAAATCCAAAACATAGCAACAACGTCTAAGAGGAAAGAGCAAAACGACGGCACATTGAGGCATGAGAGGTTAGCTTAGCGTTGGCAATTTATGTAGCCCTAAGATATAAATAGAAGCAAGCCAAAAGCATTAGAGAGTGTGGAGACTTGACAACATAACAAAAGACTGAGAGAGAGATGCGGATTTAAATATAAATCAAGAGAAGCTTTCCATTGGTGGTCAAGAATTGCGGCTACAACAAGGCTTGGGAGAGCCTTAAGAGGTGACGAATTCAACTTGGAGACACTTGGCATGGAGCTTGGAGTCTTCTTTGCTTTCCAGGAGATGCAGCACATCTATAGCCACCTTTTTGGATTTAATTTCAATTATTGCATTATTCATCCACCACTTTTTGCTTATTGTTTGCTATAGCTTTAATTTTTTGACTGGATGCTTGCTTTTCCTTTGTCATATCCAAATGCTTTCTGATTATTTGTCTTGGCCAAATGCTTTAATTTGCAGCTCATTAGTTTAATGCTTAGTTTAATTCTTTCTTTAGTTTAATTCTTTTTTTTATTATTTGAACTTGGGATTTTGATTAATGAATGGATTTGGTTTAATTTTCCAGCATTGATTTAATTTAATTAAGTATGGTTTATGATTGTTTAGTCTTTGTTTTGGTTAATTTAATTATGTGTGGCTAGTTGCTTAAGGGCTTGAAGGTGTAGGAAAGATTAAGGATGAAAATTGTGAGAATTTGAATTTTTTTTGCTTAGTTTGGTGTTTCTAGACTTACGTTGGTTTGGGACTTTATGTAAAATGCCATGGATTAGGTGTTATCTCAAGGATTGATCACCCATTAGGTAATTCCCTAATCCTAAAACCAGGAATGAGCATGTGATACGTAATAGTCCATAGCGATTCCTAAAAATAGCAATAGGTTAGTTGGATTTGTTAGGATGCTTAATCAACTAATCTAGGGTCCCATACCTTTAGGTCACACTTTCCGAGCTTGCATGTTAGTGGCCTAAGTTAGTCATTCCTTAGTACTTAAAGCTTCTCGACTATTAAATCTAGAGAGCTTGTTCTAGGTTATAGATGGAGATAGGGGCATTTTTAGAGCTTGTTAGATTTACCTAAGTTAAAGGAACTGACAATTTGAGAACTTGTTCGAACCTATAGGTTAACACCATAGCTAGAACACCGTTTATCCATATTCAAGGATTAATAATCATTCTTGAATCCCGATGATATTTTTGGCCCATTTCATTATTATTGTTAGTAGTCTTTTCGTGTTTTGTTTTATGTTTGTTACATCTTAGTTTCTTCAGCTTTCATCATTCTAGGGGTCTTTGTTTTCCTTTGCTTTGCAACATTAGAGATAGCAATTCATCCTATCTCCATGAGTATTTGACCCTAACTCACCATAGTTATATAGTTAGGTATTTTATTAGTTGGTAGCTTACGACGAGCCTCATCAACTTTTTGGCACTGTTGCTGGGGAGTTAGTCTGTGTTAATTGATGTTTCTTGTGTTTTTTTTTTAATTTTTTATTGCTGATCTTTTTCATTCTTTCATCGGTTTGTATGTCCCACAGTTCCTCAAAACACATTTGTTTGCGTAAATTTGCTAAGAAAAAAAGAGGATCATTACTTTCTCCATTTAACCCTTTCTCTTTTTTTTCTCCTATTGCAAGTCACACCAAATTTCATTAGAGACAGTGAGGAATCTATACAAATGTCCCCGAGAGTGGTTGTTCCTTATCCTTTGAAGAAGAAGTTGACAGGAGTTCAAAAAAAATAAAGGAGATTATGGAACCTCATCAACACACCTTAAAGGAGTTTGCAGCTCCTTCTTATAACCCTAATATGCTTTGTATCAATTATATAGATAATGAGTTGGAAGTTGAAATCAAACCTGGACTGATATGTGCATTGCCCACTTTACAAGTTTTCATGACACCGGCTCATTGGGATTAGGCTACGTCACTGATCCCAACAAGTTTTTGAAGGAGTTCCACATCGCATGCTTAGGTATGAAGCCAACGGGAGTCTCAATAGAGAAACTCAAGCTAAAGGCATTTCCAATTGCCTTAGTAGATGTAGCCAAGGAACAGTTGTATAACTTGCCCACCAACTCGGTCAACAGATGAGAGCAAATGCAGCAGGCCTTTTTAGAGAAGTACTTCCCTGCCTCAAGGGTTGCTAACATCAGGAAGGAGATCTGTGGCATTTGACAAGACAAAAGAGAGTCTTTGCATGAGTAGTGGGAGCGTTTCAAGAAGCTCTGCAATAGTTATCCAAATCATCAGATAAATGACCAGTTACTAATTCAATATTTATATGAAAGGTTGCTTCCTTTAGACAAGAATATGATAGATATTGCGAATGATGGAGCCTTAGTGAATAAGACATTGGAGGATGCTAGGAACTTAATAGAAACAATGGTAGTGAACTTCCAGTATAGAGGCAATCGTAATTATGCTTTCTCCTCGACAAAGCAGGTGAAGGAGGTCTCCATCTCTATGTTAGAGCATCAAGTTGCAAATTTGACTTCCTTAGTGCAGTAAGCAGTGATAGGAAAAGGGCTTACCAAGGTATATGGTATTTGTGCATTAGTTGACCATCCTATTGATGCATGCCCTTCCTCGTAGGATGAACAACATATAATGCAGTTGGGGGGTTCCAAGGACAATAAAGGAGGTATAACCCTTTTTCCCCCCAATTACAATTCAGGTTGGAAGGATCATCCCAACTTTAGGTATGGAAACCCACAATAAAGGTGCAGTTCTAATGCACGTCAATCCAATTATTAGTAGCAGCCGCAGCAAGGATTTGATGTACCACTAGGTTTCCAATAGAATCAACCATAGTTTCAATCACAGCCACCACCTCCATAACCACCACAACAACAAGAAGATAGAGATATGACCTTAGAGGAAATTGTAAAGATCTTAACATCTAACATTCTTCAATTTCAGTAGGAAATGAGGAGTGATCTGAAAAATTTGGAAAATTAGGTCAGTTAGCTAGCTGATGCTATGAAAAAGCTGCAAAAGTTGAAGGGAGATGAGAAGATTATTGGGGGGGTAGGCGAGAGGGGAGGGGGTGCAATGTGTAAGCAGTCTTACAAAGGAAGCTAGCCCCAAGTGCAAGGATCCATATATTTTTACAATTCCTTATAAGATCGATAACATGACGTATGAAAGATGTATGATAGATTTAGGATCTTCGATAAATGTTCTAGTTTTTTTCTATTTTTAAAGCCCTTAATCTTGGTTCATTAAAGGATACCCGTGTTATCATTCAATTAGC
Source organism: Erythroxylum novogranatense (assembly GCA_029891385.1). Classification (NCBI taxonomy): domain Eukaryota; kingdom Viridiplantae; phylum Streptophyta; class Magnoliopsida; order Malpighiales; family Erythroxylaceae; genus Erythroxylum; species Erythroxylum novogranatense. The sequence continues at coordinate 84,198,585 of CM057234.1, forward strand.
TAATAAATCGAACACATACCTTGAGGGGGTTATCAAGGATGTTTTAGTCCAGGTTAACGAGCTTGTTTTTCCTGCAGATTATGTGTTAGATAAGCAGGATGAGGGCTCTTTGAGACCTTCAACAATTTTGTTAGGAAGGCCATTCTTGAAGACATCTCAAACAAAAATCGATGTACACAGTGGGATGTTAAATATGAGGCTGATGGTGAGGTAATTCGTATCAATATCTTTGATGCCATGCATTTTCCATTAGATTGTAAGTCAGTTGCCAAGGTAGATATTCTTGACTCTTTGGTAAAGTAGTGGTCTCTTCTTTCTACAGGTGACCTTTTGAAGGTAGCATTGGCAAATATGTCTAGATATTGGCAAATCAAGTTTGAGTTGGAAGAGGACCTAAAGGAAGCAATTTGGACACTGGAGATAAGTCCTTTTGGTAGATATGTCCCTCACTTTTTATAATTGCCTGTTAGTACTAATCGACTGCTACCTTCTATTATGCAAGTACCAAAAGTGGATGTGAAACCCTTACCAACTCACCTTAAGTACACTTATCTGGGCACCAACAAAACACTTCCAGTTATCATAGCAAGTGATCTTACAAAGGTGCAAGAAGAAAAGCTCATTACCATGTTGCGGGAGTACAAGACGACATTGGGATGAAAGATTGCAGATATTAAAGGTATTAGTCCCTCTTTATACATGCACAAGATTTTTCTTAAGGAAGGATGTAACATCCCGTTCCCATACAAAAGGTTAGAGCCCCAGATTTTTGTAAATGAGAAATGACAATGAGAGATAAGAAAAATGCATTTCATACTCATGCATATCAGTAGCATACACACACATGTGAATAGATTTTCATACATATGGCAATGACTGTTTAAGCACTCATTTGACATTGTTTGGGTGTAAATGATTTTTAAATGATTATGATGTGAATAGTGAATATTTTTTCTTGATAATTGATTTGGTCAATTATATTATTGATTTAGAAATTTTGGTGAAAATTTGGGAAAATTCTAAAATTATGGGTATTTTTGGATTAGGAAAAATGCCAAATGGAAAGATAATTGATAAATTACAGTAGAAATAAATGTCAAATGGTAGTATAAATGATTGATAAGTGACATTAAGATTTAATGACAAGTTTCGTTGAAAATTAGGTGACAATTGTATTAGAAATTGACAGATAAATGGAGTGATTATTAAGAGTTGTATGTTAGTTTAAGAAGAGGACTTGTTATTTTGATTTTTTATGTGGTAAATGTCATGAAATGTGTCATGACACCTACCAAGCCAATGTTTCTTTGCTCTTTAAACACACCCTATTTCATTTACATCTTGCAAGACCATTTTTATCTTTGTCTCTCACGTATTCCATATGCTTTCTTTTTCTTCTTCATTTTTGTTTTCTTCACTCACGACAATTCCATTCTCACTCTCACTCTCAACATGTTGAGTTTTTACTACCATTCACTTTGTTTCTTCAAGTTCTTTGCTATCTCTTCATTTTACAACTAAAAACCTAACCTATTCCTCCTAGAATAGTTAATGATCGTATAAGCTTGGAGGCTAGGGTTTTAAGGTGATTTTGAAGATTTTGGAGTTTTATCAAGTAAGTTCTACTTTGATCTTCATAGGTTGTGTAAATATAATCATATGTGATGATAGTTTGAAGGTGAAATGATCATGATAGTGGAGTAGAATGTGTGCAGAAATGCGATGAACATATGTATATGTTGATGTTCTGTTTTTGGTGTTTATACAACTATAGTTTATGAGTTGTTTATGAATGATATTGAGCTGAAATAGAGCTAAGAATGAAGAGGAAATGAAGTAGAAAAGATAATATATGCATAAGATGGTTTGAATGTAACATGCAGGAGTTAAAAAGCTGGAATGATGCTTAAATAAGGGATCATCAAGTAGTGCACGATCGTTCATAAGCACGATTGTGACAGAAAGGAACCATCAGGGAGTTGCACGATCATGCATTAACAAAATCGTGATAGAGAGGAAACATTAGGAAGTAAAACACAATCGTGTTTGAGCGATGTGAGCGATTGAGAGTTTGAATGCCAGCGAGTGACCCAGATCTTGCAAGCTCACATCGTGGGATCTTGCTGTTTTTCCATGGCTTCTTCTTCTTCTACCTCTCCTTTTTCTCCTCTTCCTCGAACTCCTCTAGCCCCTCTTGTTTCTTCGTCTCCTCCACGAACTTCTTCTGTACCCATTGCCCAAATCCCTCATTCCCAAAACTCAGACCCAAATATCCCTATTCCGGACCTGTCTTCAACTTTTAAACCTACTTTGACGTCTTCAAACCTTGCTCCGAACATCAACCCTCAACCCCCTAAACCTAGGTCTTGGAAATCGGTCGTGGCAGATGGCCAGGCGGACCTTTCCTTACCAAAGATGTTGACTTTTTTTTCCTCCAGAGACTAAAGCCGATCACATTGTGGTAATCCCTCCAGTGGTTCAGCGGGCGTTATCGAAATCTTAGGCAGCTTTTGGCTTAACTGATCTGCTTCTTACTGGAGGAAATAATTTCCTCTTCAAATTTGAATCTGAAGTGGGGATGAATGCGGTGATGGAAAAGGGGCCTTGGCATATCCAAGGCAAACCTCTTTTTCTACGTAGATGGAGTCTCAATGGCGGGGAACAGGAAGCCGTTAGTGTCGCCCCTTTCTGGATTAAATTCTTCCATATTCCAGTCGAATATTGGACAACTGAGGGGCTAGGCCGCATAGCCAGTGCAGTGGGCAAATCTCTGTTAATGGATACCCCAACATCAAACATGTCTTGGATTGTTTTTGCCAGGATGTGCGTGGAGATGGAGTTGGGAAAACATTGGCCTACTTCATTTCAATTAGCTACCTATGATGAAGAGGGGACTCAGTTTTTTAAGGATATTGTGGTTGAATATGAGTGGAAGCCAGATCTGTCGCCACAGAAAAGGGATTGGGTTCCTACTAGGATGATTTTTGAATCGGGTTTACATCAGGAACTGGTAAAGGGGAAGGACCCTCAGCTGGTAGAAGAGCCAATTCAGCAGAATAATGAGGCGCTCATTGTTGATGTTCAGGACCAGCATTTGCCTGTGGAGATACATACCTCTGGCGCCCAAATTGAACAAGAGGCAAACCACGGGGCATCACAGCAGGGGTCTATCACTGAAAGAGTGACGACTAATGAACAGGAGAGTAGCTCTTCAAGGGATTTAGCAACACATTGTCAGATCCAGAAGCTAGAAATTCCAGTTGGTAGTGAAGGGGTTGTTGAGATCCAGGAAACAAGTCAAGTAGAAAACCTTCCATATCCTTCTAACTCGAAATTGATTCCTGATCAGAGTCCAGGGAATACAGAGGGGGCAGAGGGGGATAATTCTGTGAGAACAACTAGGAAAACTAAGAGGAAACAAAAGTATAGGATCTGTTGTGTTTTAGCTGCCATGGATTTAGTTTTTTGGAATATTAGAGGTCTCAATAATTCTAGGAAGCAATTAGCAGTTAGTGCTTTGCTTAGCAGTTTGTCTGTTTCTTTTGTGTGTTTGAATGAGACCCGTATTAAGTCTCACTTTATGCTGAATAAAGTGTGTGCAAATTTGTTCCCTCATTGGCATTCCTTTGATAATCTAGATACTAGTGCAAATGCTAGGTTAGTAGTTGCATGGAATCCGAATGTTTTGCTGTGTAGCCCTAGATTTTCTAGTGATCAGCTGGTTCACTTGGAGGTGTCTCCAATTAAAAGCTCTTTAGTTTTCTTTGTTACCTGTGTGTGTGGGTCAAATAGCCCTAACCATAGGAAACTTATGTGGTCTGATTTGGACAGATTGCACAACTCAGTAGGACATCTCCCTTGGATTGTAGCAGGCGATTTTAATGCTGTTTTGTCCTCTCATGAGACTTATCCTTTTAGCCATTCTCCTCCTCCGGGTATGTGTGATTTTAGGCAGTGTGTTACAGATTGCTACCTTTTTGATTTTAACTCTAGTGGGCCTAAGTTCACTTGGTCTAATAAACAAATTGGTGACTATTATGTTGCTAGGAGGTTAGATAGAGTGGTTGTCAATGCTGCTTGGACTGCTAGGTTTCCTAGCTCTCATGGGGTTATTCTTAATCCAAACATCTCTGATCATTCTCCCATACTGATTAGGTCTCCTTTGGTTCATTCAAAGCGCCATACTCCTTTTAGGTTTTCCAACTTTCTTGTGTCTCAACCCACTTTCCTTCAGGTTGTAGAAGAGGCATGGAATAGCCCAATCTCAGGCACTCCTATGTTTTGTGTAGTGTCAAAGCTAAAACTGGTTAGGCGGGCTCTCAAAGGGCTTAATTCAAGAAAGGTAGGTGATGTTCATGCCAGAGTTGAGCAATGCCAAACGTTCCTTAACCAAATTCAAGATCAAAAGAGAATTCAGCCTAGTTGCCCTCTCATGGTTGAGAGGGAAACTGAAGCCATTCAAAACTTGATTAGTGCTCTAGCAGATCAGGAATCCCTTCCCAAACAAGCTTCCCGGATTAAGTGGCTCAAAGAAGGGGATCGAAATACGACCTTTTTTCATAACTCTTTACTGGCAAATAGAAATAGAAATAACATTCACTCACTCATGGGTCCAAATGGCAGTCGAATTGTGGAAGTGGATGAGATTCAAAATCTTTTCTTGAATTTTTTTAGAGGCACTATAGGGGCTAGAAAGGTTCTTCCTTCTTCACAAGCTTTTATGGATAAGTGTTTTCCTAATAGGATTCCAGCGCATCTCCTTACTGACCTTATTGTTGATGTCTCAACCCAGGAGATAACAGAGGTTCTCAATTCTTTTAATCCCAATAAATCTCCCGATCCCGATGGTTTCAATGGTATGCTCTTTAAACATACTTGGCATATTGTGGGGAGGGATGTCTCTAGGGCTATTCAAGACTTCTTTCAACATGGGCGTCTCCTCAAAGAACTCAATTCTACTTTTCTCACCCTTATCCCTAAGGTAGCAAATCCTTCCACAGTCAATGATTATCGGCCTATAGCTTGCTGTAATTTTATCTATAAGATGATTGCGAAAATCATAGCGAATAGGCTTAGAGCTCTCCTTCCTTCACCATCACCCCAACCAAAGTGCCTTCCTTAGGAATCGTCGATAGGGATAATATCTTATTAGCGCAAGAGGTTTTCAAAATTATCACCTAGTTAATAATCAAAGGAGGTGTGCTTTAAGGTGGACTTACAAAAGCGCATTGACTCGATCCATTGGGATTTCTTACTTAGTATTCTTTTAGCAATTGGTTGTCCTCCACAGTTCATATGATGGATTAGAGAATGTCTTACCTCCCCTGCCTATGCGGTTTTGATCAATGGGTCCCCTTCAGCTTTTTTCCCAGGGAAATCCGACCTTAGACAAAAGGATCCTTTATCCCCTCTTCTGTTTATTCTTTGTATGGAGGCTTTCTCTAGGAGTCTCACTGTTTATATAGGAGAAAGTAGCTCTTTTGCTTATCATTGGAGATGTAGCGCCCTCAAACTTACTAATCTTATTTTTGTAAGTGATAAGTCGACTTGTACCATGTGTAAGTCGACTTACACATGTTCGGTACCGATAAGTCGACTTGTTCATTGGATAAGTCGACTTATTCAAGGATCTGATCGTTTATTTGTGCCCTAAAGGCAATCCCTTTAGCGCTTTTATTCAAAGTCGGTATGGACTTTATGAATAAATAAAGAAAAGGCATTATTCATTAATTTGATATTCATAAACATTGTTTATGAATTGATTGAATCTTTAATCGAATTAATGAAGTCCATGATATATGACATAGCATGAAGGAAATTATGATGTGATCATACTCACGAGATTCCTATCATGTGCAATTATGTCAAGATCTAAATTCTCCTAGTCATAGGATTAATGAGACCGGACATCATTAATCCGGATAGACTACACATGTCATATTCCTTGATTGGATCAAGCGGTGGATCTCGTAAACTGTAAATATGAGATATTTAGAATTGACATGTGGATGCTTACTAGTTGTAGTAAGTTCATTGGATGACCTGCCATGAGATCATCACATGGATATCTTATCTAAGTGTCAGTGATAATCTCATCATAGCAATGGTGCAAGTATCCTTAGACTTGAGGTACTCAAGGATATCTTGGATACTGATCCTGTGCTTTGACTCCATTCCTTGTTGCCTTCCAGAGGTAACTCATAGGGTGGTGCTTGGGTACACTTGAGGTATTCAAGATAATTGAGTAGCCAATAAAGGATTCACCACTCGGATTAGCGTAAGAGATACCCATGGCCTCTTGTCGGGATCATTCTCGAGGTTGGTTAAAGATGTATGTCATGAAGAGTGTCTTCAATGACATATAGAGTAATGAGTCTCGAACGAGAACCGATATCACTGGGCTAGACTCGATCTAGTGAGAGTTGACACTCTTACCATACTCATAACCAAGTGGGGTATAGGATGGTGAAAGGACGAATTGCACCAGTAATTGTCATGGAAGGGTTCGTGATCCGTTCGTGATGAATACATCAAACCGATTACTTTCCGGTCAATTGGGGTCATGATGTGTTGCTAGATACCGCTCATGACTTGCTCAGATTAATTGTTAATCTAAGTGGCCAACATAACCGGAGCCTAAAGGGTCACACGATAAGAGTGTTTGAGAGAATCAGAAATAGTAATTGGACAGAGTTCCAATTATGGAGAGCATTAGATTAAATGGATCCCATGGGATTGGGATATGTCCCGATGAGATCGCGACATCAATATTGCTAAGAAAGGTTTCGGTGATTTTTTTCTAGCAGGGCCTAGAGGCGGTAGGACCGACCCCAGTTTGACTGGACTGCTTTAGCAATTATATATATATATTAATTAAGTAAATAATTAATTAATATATATAAATATATGAGGATGTGCGTTGGATGGAGGAAGGAAGAGATAAAACTTTGAAAAGTCAAAGTTTACTTTATGAAATGAGTGGCTATTAAGCCACCACTTGGCTTCTTCTTATGTAACTCTTTTAAGAGTTAAAAGAGACAAATAAGAAGGCTTAGTAAGGGTGATGGTCGACGGTTCACATAGAGAAAAAGGGAGGAAGCTTAAGAGTTAAGCTTTAGGTGAAATAAGGATTTCATTTTCTTCTTTTTCTCAAAGCCATCATCGATTCTCTTCTTCCTCCAAGCACAAGGTTCCAACGTTTCCTTCAGCTCTCCAGGGCAGAGGTAGGGTCTAGCAGCCTTTAATCTGTTCTAGCTATTCCCGGGTCAAAGGGTTTGATCCGGTTAGATTTTCTGATCTCTACGTGGATCACCTTTAGAGATAGTCTCTTTTGGCTATTTAGGTTGATGTCTTCATACGGATACCAAGATCCTGGGTTTCGGGAAAGTCCCGGGAACAAAAATTTTTGTTTTCCGCTGCCGGTACATGTGATGTACCTCCCGGGATTTTCCTACAATTTTTGCTGATGATCTCCTTATATTTTGTCATGGTGATTTAGATTCGATCCATACTTTATTTGATTGTTTGCATAACTTTTCTAATTTGTCTGGCATGGGTATAAACCTCTCTAAGAGCCAATTCTTTGTGTCTCCAGAAATAGAGCCTCTTACCCAACAAATAGCTCACTTGTCTGGGCTGTCTCGAGGGCAACTTCCCATTCGCTACCTAGGAGTTCCTCTTCTGACATGTAGGTTATCTAGGAGGGAGTGTCTCCCGCTTCTGGATAAAATTGACTCTAGAATAAACAGATGGACTCACAAGTTTCTGTCTTATGCAGGGAGAGTGCAATTAGTCATTTCGGTCCTTTCTTCGTTTCAGGTCTATTGGTCTAGCCTCTTCATCCTGCCTTCTTCCATTATTAAGGAAATTGAGATGAAACTTAGGAATTTTTTATGGTCTGGAAAGGTTGACTCAAGAGGTCATGGTAAGGTTAAATGGAATGATATATGTCGTCCAAAAAAAGAGGGTGGTCTAGGGATAAAGCACTTGTCTACTTGGAATACTGTTTTACTTGGGAAGCGGATATGGTTTCTATTTCATGATAAGGAAGCTCTTTGGGTGAGGTGGGTTCACACTATAATACTCAAACGGAAATTTTTTTGGCATACCTCTCCTACTCACAATAGTTCTTGGAGTTGGCGTAAGCTTTTGTCTGTGAGGGATCAAATTGGGAATCAATTCCGGTTTAGAATTGGAAATGGAAATTCTACTTCCTTGTGGTTGGATCCTTGGCATCCAAGTGGCTTCTTATTGGAACACTCTACTCCTAGGTTGATCAATGGGTCGGGTCTTCCTTTGAGTGCTAGAGTTTCAGCAGTAATACGAGACACTGGTTGGTGTTGGCAGGAGTTATCGGTGGGCCTCAGTCACTTGGTTCCTCTTACCTACACCCCTGATGTTGCAACAGAGGATACCTTAGAATGGTTAGCGTGTGCTACAAAACAAGATACAAATGTGTCTCACAGATACCTATTTAAGGCCCCAGTTCCTCTCAGTTCCTGGTATAAACTTGTTTGGCATAACAAAAATAGTCCGAGAAACTCCTTCATTTTATGGTTAGCTTTTTTAAACAAGTTGCCAACAAGGGATAATTTGCAGTATCTTCATATGCCTAACCGATGTTCCTTGTGTGTAGCCGACCTTGAAACTATTGATCATCTTTTCTTTGAGTGCTCTTTTTCTAAAACAATTTGGTTTCAAAGCCTTCGCCATTTTCAAATTTCCATCCCTTCTCTTACAAACTTTCAATCTATATTATTATGGTTCTCCCAGTCAGCCTCCACCAGATCTTGTGACATAAATGCTTTCCTCATCATTCTTTCTATTACTGTCTATAACCTGTGGGAGGAAAGGAATAGGCGGACCTTTACAGAAGAAGCCATGGATGAACGAAATCTCTCTATGCGTGTGATCTTTCAAGTTATGGAGCACCTTAGCCTAAACACTGAGAGAAGGTAATATGAGTGTACTGAATTTAATTTTTATCTAATGTTTTATCTGAAAGTGATGCAGCCAGGTGACGGTTCGATTCAGATAGGCAACCATGCAGGTTGTCCCAATCATGAAGGCCAGCCGTGTACTTTTCTCAGGCGTCGGTCCCGGTTCATCTTATGAGCTCCAGATCGTCGTGTTAAATCAAGAGTTACAAATTTCATACTCCTTCATTATTGTTTGAGAGTGTTTAAGGAATTGGGTGTTATTTGTGTTATTTGTCAGATTTGTTGAGATTTTGTTCTTTTGGGCGGTAACTATTAGAGATGGTGCGGGTTATCTTTGTTTTGCTTTAGGGTTTAGGAAGTGAGAGCTTCCTTCAGCCCTTGTGGATTTAGAGAGTTAGAGATTGTTTCCTTTTATCTGTACATATATTTTTCATTTTATAAAATCCTTTCTGATTTATTAAAAAAAAACACAATCGTCACAAAGAAGGTGCACTACTGTTTGATAGGCTTTCAACACTCTTCACTCTTTTGGCCGTAACTCCTTCTCCAGACCTTCGATTGACTTGAAATTTGAACCACAAGCTCCTTACACATTTTCCTTCATCTCTACCAAAATGAATTGTTGTCTGAATTCACTAGAAAAGGATTGGTAAGTGATTGATTGATGATGTTATAATAATTAGGTGTATTGACCTATGAAACTTTAGTGCATGATTAAGTGATGAACTTAGAATAAATTTGTATCATTGAGGTGTAAACCTAAGTTCAAATTAGACATACATGAGTTTTTAAGTATGAATGATCATGAGATGTGAATAATGGAAACACACCAGGAATAGTGAAATTGAGCATGCATTATACATAACACAAACACATATATGTATAACTGAATGTTCATGTGATTGTGTAATTAGTAATATGTGTATTGCATGATGTGGATATTGTTGGCCCTCGAAAATTTTTCCTCTAGTTAAGCATGATTTAAAAGACTTTTGATGTTTTGATAGATTAAATTTTTAGAGTTAATTATTATATCAAGGTTAGTAGGATTTTATTGCATGGATTGATTGAATTGAAGTATTAAAGTTGTAAGATTGTATAAGGGCAAATTGGGCATGACACGAAGGGAATAAGACATAAGGCATGAAAAGAAGGACAAAATGGATATTTAACATTCATTAAGAGAATAAAAAGAAAAAGAAGTTATTGTCTTGCAAAAAAAAATGAAGAAGAGATCGTGGAGGGAGAAGAGATAAAAGAAGGAAAATTAGGGTTTTGGAGATCTTGAAGAGTTTGAAGAATTTGAAGCTTCAACAAGTAAGTTATGCTTTAAATTTCATGGGTATGGTTAAAAGAAACTCAAATAAAGTGAATATGTGTAGGAAGTTGTGGATGAATGGTTTAGGATAATGTTTTAATCTTTTAGGGTTAATGATCAAAGATAGATTATGATGTATTTGTGAATGAATTTGAGTTGAAATGGAGTAGAGAATGAAGTGAACATGAAGTAGAAACGATGGTTGAGGTTTAAGATGTGTTAGTAGTAGAAGATGGGAAGTCAAAAATCTAGAACAATGAAGTGTCTGCGTTGCTTCTGTCAAAGTTCGTCGTGGCCAACATTCCTCGCCACGACGAACTCCTGTTTTGGGCGGCGAATTTTCCAACACCGAGTATACTTTGATATTTTGAGCATAACTTTCTGTGTAGTTGTCCAAATGAAGTGAGTTTTGATTTGGAGTAAACTAGAGACATATGGATACAAGTTTTATGAAGAAATGAAGTTTAAATTCAATCTCGTAAGGATATCAATTTTTGGAAGGAAATTGAGAGTAGACTATTATTTCAATATAAGAACAAACCAAAAATGATTGGGGCATAACTTTTAGAGTACTGAACCAAATTGAATGATTTTGGAGTCATTAGAAACTTACAATAATGGGGAAAATTGTTCTAGAAGAAAGTATTATCAAATTTCTGCATTTACCTGATCATAAATTGGAATTCCAATTGAATGGAATTTTTGGCTATTGTTAAAGGAAATCAAGGAAAGTAAGAGGAGCAAAGGGTGAGGCACCTTTGAGCAAGTATTTGAGCAAGGATTTCTAAAGTGGGTTTCATGTTTATAATTGAATAATGAGCCATTAAAGTTTTTCCAAATCAAGAGAACAAAATGATTTCAATTACTTCATATATTGCTTTTAAATGATTTAAAGAATTTTCTTATATGGGTATATGCTTAATTGATTGGATTTGAATTGTTGTGAATGTGGAAAAATGCATGTGTATTATATTTTAACTTACTTGATAATGAATTATTGTGATTATTGAAAATGCATTGAGATTTATGAATTAAGATCAAGTTATGCCATTGAAACATGTCACGACATTTTGTATGAATGAAAAGATTGAAAAGCTCGAAAGTATGAGCATTTGATAAAATGATTTGAGCATGATTATGTATTTCTATTTGGACGAGAGTGGAACCATTTTGTTCGTCACGTGCACGTTGAGAAAATCCTTTTGCCGGTTGCCCGCTTGTGGCATATGAGCTCCAAGACTCATTCTGTTCATAGTGTAAACTTCGGTTTCACCATTCTATTTTCATGGAACCATCGAGCCATTTGTTTGTGCATTGCTTTTTTGAATTGTCAAGTATGTTGCATAAATTGAGTGTTTTGTATTGATGGTTAAATGGATATGCTATGTTGATGTGAAGATATTTTAACTATGAGTTGAGTTAGAATTGCGAATTTGACTGAGAATTTGAGAACGAAGCGTTTTATGAATTCATTATGATTTTTATACGATAAATGAACATTTCAACAGTTTTGCTTATTCTTCGTTCTAAACTTGTTACCCACGAGCTTTAAGCTCACCCCTACTCTCCTTTCCCTATTAAGGTGATGAGGAAGAGATCGAGTGATCACGAGTATAAGGACGTTACTTCAAATTCTGCATATATTGTAATTTAAGTTATCTTTGTAAAATACAAGGATTAGTCACATTTCAAGAATTATTAGTTCATGCAACTTTTGTATTTTTGATATTTTGGATTATTGTTGTATTGTGGCTTGGAATGCCATGAGAGCTTGTAAAATTCTATTCTTTTGATGTTAATGAATTATGAATTATGTATGGATGATGTTGAGTGGGAATATGAATTCGCAAATGGATAAGATTGAGCTGAAATTAGTTATACTTGAAAAAGTTATCGATTTGAGATGGTGAATTTTGAACATAAATTGTTGTTACACATAAGTGAGATGTTATGGAAAAAGAAAGATAGGAAATTATGAAGAATGAGAATAAGTTGTAAGTAATGAATTAAATGAAAAGAGCCTAGAGAGTTTGATGAGATAATATTGGTAGTGGAATGGTTATGAAATGATGTTGCGTTAAAGGAAGTGAATTTGGGACAACTTAGTGTATACGTATTCATTGACAACTTCCGGGCATGATTGTTTTTAGATGTGATTTTATTGAAAATAAGAGGTAAAGGGAGTAGAGAGGGTGATCTTAGTATGAGTTGTGATAAGGAAAGATTCGGAAACAAAATTGGTAGTTATCTGGAAATTGTTCACTGAATATGCTTCAGTCTTTTAGCCACAACATTTTCTCTATTTGTCCAAACAAGATGATTCTTAATTTGGATTAATCTAAAGATATATGGATACATTTCGTATAAAGACATCAAATTTCAATTCTGTCTCTAAGAGTCTCAAAATTTGTCATGAAGTTAAGAATTGAGTGTAGTGTTGGTGTATGAATGGAAAATTTGTCTTCGAACTTTAGGGGAAAATTTGGGATTGATATAGATAGGTTTTGGAAAAATTGTCTTTTGGAAAATTGTAGATCTTTATTTTATCTTTTCAGCGGTATATTATATGAAAACTTTAGACATCGAAGTCAAAAGTTATGATCTTTACAAGTGGAGACGTTCAGGAGCAAAAGTAAGACGAAGTTACTGTTCACCCTAGCGTCTTAGTTTTGTTGACGTCATCTTTGTCTTAGTTTTGTTGACGTCATCTTCGTCTTCGTTTTGTTCTTGCTGACATCATATTGTTTGATCCATTTTCGACCTCTCAGATGAAAGAATTTGCCTTCGACATCTTCATGAGAGTTGTAGCTCTTGAAGTCTTCTTTCAAACCATCTAAAGAACTCCTAAATCAGAAATTTCTACAGAAAGTTATGGCTGTTTTCCCGAAACAAGTTCAGTATGATTGAGGTCATAAACATGGTTGCTTCTTTTGACCATAACTCCTTCCCTAGACCTTCAAGTGACTTGATTCTTGAACCATTGAATTCGTAAGACTTTCTCTATATCTCTACCAAAAATCTAAGCTATCCAAAATGAATTAAGAATGATTGAGTGGAAAAGGCGGGATGGGTACAGTGAATGTGCTTTTAAAGGATATGAACTAATGTTACCCCACTAAACATACTTTAGTATTTTAATGATATCTTGATACGTAGAGTTATGAATGAAATGATTTTTGAGTTGGAGTAAATTAGAAACATAGGGCTACAAATTATATGAAGACATAAAATTCTGAATCAGACTCTAAGAGTTTCAATTTTTGTATGAAAGTTGAGTATAGGGTACTGTCTCAGAATAAAAGCAGTCCGGAGGTATTGCAGTATAAGTTTCACACTACTGAACCAAATTGAATGCTTTGGTGTCATTGGAAACGTAAGACAATAGAGAAGAGTCTTCTAGAAGAAAGTGTTATGTTAGAATGTGCAAGGGTGCTTTTGGCAAGCCACTTATGTGTAAAAGACATAAGGCATAAATGGAAGGGCAAATGAGATAATTCTCAATTATTAAGGGCATAATTGGAAGAAGAAGTGTTTTCTTGCCTATAAATGGAGTAGATACACATGGATGGAAGGAACTAGAAGAGAAAAAAATGAAAATTTTAGGAAAAGAGAGAGAAGTACAAAGGGAAGAAGAGAAGGAGAGAAACCAGCTAGGGTTTCAATTTCCCTAGCCTATAAGAGAGATTTTGAGGTTGTCCAAGAAGAGAGAAAGGAAGAGGGAGCAAAGAGCTTCCAATTGAGCTAAAGATCTCTTCATTTGGTGAACAATCAAGGTAAGATAATTTTGAATTTGTTAGATTTTTAAAAGGATTTTAGTTCATCGAGTTTAGAAAATGTTGGGTTCAAGTATTCTAGAATCAATTTTTGTGATTTTGCATTATGGGATTTTCAATTGGATTCCTATTGGATGATGATTAGACTATTTTGAGATCATATGAGGTTTGAAAAGAGATGATGAGAATTTAAGTTGTGATATAAAGTAATCAAGTGTTCTTGAGGTGTAAGCTTATGAATAAGCTAGACACATGCCAAGAGTAAAGATTGAAAGGAGAAATTAGAAAGATTATGTACAAATGAAGTGTAAAGCGAAGTTAAATTAGACACCTATGAATTATGAAATAGAAATGAGCATAACATGTGTTCTAGAACATATGCCCGTGATTGTCATTGAGCATGTATTATACATGGTCCATTATTACAATTGTGCATCAATGAACATTTTTACTTGTGCAATTATTGATGAGTGTACAATGGGTATCTTGCATAAATAGATTGTGCAGGTCAAGTGTCCGCATTCAGGCGTTCCCAGAAATTGAAAGCAAATGCTAATCTGGAGCGTACTGTGAGTAGACCTAGATGATCTCACTTCATTGTCTGCTTTATTTGAATTTTGTATACATTGATCTCTGTATGATGAATGTGTATATGAATGTGATTGAATGTGTTTGGATTCTAAACAGAAGGTCTGATGATTGTGATGATTAATCTGAATTATTGAAGTGCTCATTATATGTGAATAAGACGAACTAAGTGATTTCGGAATGTGCATTGCATGCCAGTGAAAGAGTGAATGCTCAACTATATGTTGAATGCCGGACTACGGTCCGATGATAAGTGAATGTGATCGAATAAGTGCATGCAATGTAAGTGATGCATTCCATTGCATGAATGCATGAGACATAATGACAGTTATGATTAGAATAGCCACCGATCAGAGCTACAAGCTCAACGTTTAATGAGCCCTATAATGGACAGTTTAATGAGTCCTATATGGGACAGTTTAATGAGCCCTATATGGGACAGTTTAATTAGCCCTTTAAGGGACAGTTTAGGCACTCGGTCACAACAAAGTAACAAATAGAAAGTGAGTCTCAAGTGCATTGCATATATAAAATAAATGATTAAATGTATCAAATATGAGGTGTGAAGTGTGAAATTGAATGTGATATACGTGAATGTGAGATACGTGAAATGTGAATTATATGTTATGTGATTGGGGGAGCCATCGATGATGATCACTCATTGAGTTCGCAAAACTCACCCAAAATTTGTAAATATTTTTAGGATCAGAAGAATACCCCGTTAGGCCAACGGGAGTATACATACAGCATTCAAGTGAAGGAGAGAGGTCGGGATCAGTTCGCGTCTGCATTACATTTCTCTATTTTGTATTGAATTGTGTATTCTGCAACTTTTTGTATAAATTTGTATTTCGAAATGACTCAAGTGTTTTGTAATTGTGGAAGGGCCCGAATGACTATTGGAAATTTGATTGTGTTAATTGAAAATGTTTATGAATGAATGTGGGCCCAATTTGAGTATCAATTTCTGCATATTGTGTTATTGATTTCAAAAAAAAATTATGTGGACTTTTGAATTATTAAGTGCTTTAGCACACCACTCTTGTGGGGCACGGACTCGGATATCATCATCGATGTCGGGTTCGGGTCTTGTGGGAGTGGAGTGTTACAATTTGAATAGTTAAAGAATATTCATGTAGGGACCCGATCCCGAAGACCAGACCCCAACCGAAAAACGAAACGAAAGACGGATAACAAAAAAGCGGAACGAACAAATCGAAGCAAATAAATTTCGAATAAAAAACGAATTGGATCGAAGCAAACAAATTGCTTAATCGAATTTAAACAAATGTCGACATCCGAAGTGAAAGACTAGAAAGCTTATCGCGTTGCGTTGGAAACTTTAAGCTTAATCTATCCGATTCCGTGTAAATTTTTTTCTTTTTCTTATTTTTCATTCCTTCTCTTCTTATTCATCTTTGTTCAAAGCTCATACTAATCAAACAATATCATTTCCCTATTTTTGGGAATTCATTCTAAACAAAAATCCACTTACTTGATTTGCCATAATCAGAACACATCTCATCAATGAATTCAAAACTTGTCATTCGTTTTATTTGCCAATAAACACTTAATACATATACCACTATACTGCAGCATAACGACTATATATCATTAACCCATAACCTGCAATACACATTCATAAACTTATACATTCACAGCTTACTTTCACTTCTATAATCCAGCTCAAACACACAATCCCCAAATCAATATACAGATCTCATAATGCTATACAATTCATACACAATCCAAATCATAATCAATCTCTACTCAATTTACATAACTCAAGCTCTTATACAATTTCACAATCTGAATACATCACGAATTAAATGCTTACATTATACTAATGGCATTCCAGGCCATAACCAATTACCAATGTTCATAACCCAAAGTACACAATGTACAATAATTCAAATCTTGACAATAATTCAATGGAATCACGTATAAACAGAAACTCTCATTCATTTTCCACCCGGTCTTCGTCTCATCACCTGTGGATGGGAATGAAGGGGGTGAGCTTAAAAAGCCCGTGGGTAACATGCTTATAACCAATCATAAGCAAAACTATTGAAATTTTTCATTTCCATTGTAAAACTCTCTTTGAAAATTCATGTAACACATATTTCCCAAATTGACAATTTGTCAAGAAATTTAGAAACTTCATAAAATGCTCGTTTCTCACATTTTCGTCACGCATTCAAATTCATAAATCGCAACGCCTGAATGTATCACTTTCTCACAATCACAATTTATGTCATTTCATCATTCAAGCATAACACACAATTCATAATGCAATGCACATCAAATGGCTCGAGAGGTTCCGTGAACAGAATAGAGAAACTGAAGTTTACTCCGCGAATCGAAACGAGTCCACTTTTCGGATCTCGTGTGGCACAAGCGGCCAGCCGAGAGAAGGCTTTAACGGAACGGTTCCTCTCTCACCCAAACAAGGCACATAACAATGCTCAAACTCATTTCATTGAAATGAAATGCTTTCATGCTTTTCATATTCTTTTCCTTCTTTCCATTCAAATCAAAAAGCCATAAATACAATTCAATGGCATAACATAATCATACTCACAATGCATTTTTGCATGTTCACCACAATTCACAATTTATCAATTCAAATTCAATTCATGGAGTATATGAACACATATAAACCAATTCTTCAAATCATTTTAAAACAACTCATGCACAATCATAAAATATTTGAAATCATTTTATTCCTTCAATTTGGAAAAATCCTTAATGGCTTATTATTCAACTATAAACATGAAACCCACCTTAAATTCCATGCCATAAGCTTGATCCAATCATAAATTTTCCATAGCTTCCTTGGTTCTTCCACTTTAAAATTATCTTTTTCTTCTCCATTTTTGAAATAGCTTGGCTCAAGATGAAGCTCTCTTCATCCTCCACATTTTTCCCTTCTTGAGCATCTTGGAAATCCCTCTTGAAGACCTTCAAAACTTCAGCCCTAGCTCTTCTCTCCTTCTTCTCCACGAAACTCCATCTCCTTTCTCTCTTCCATTTTCTTTCTCTAAAATTCATGGGTTCCCCCTCTTCCAATGACAGCCACTTGCCTTTTATACTGCCAGCTCATTTAATGAAGTAGAAATGACCCTTTTGTCCCTTACTTGCAAGCCTTAAGTTCAAATCCTTAAGTGAACTTCCAAAACTGCCCCTGAATTTTATTTCATTTCATGCTTACTTTAGAATATTATTTTCACCATCAAAATGGAGGAATTAGTCCAAACTTCCTTCTAGAAATTTTTACTTTATGTCTTAATTTCATAATGCCTCAAGAATCATCCAATTCGGAGCACTATATCAAAAGTTATAGTCTAAACATGTCGGACACATCATTTGCTAACACATTTTCTAGCAATTCACTTCCTTCCACAAATATACATTCTTAAAGGCTAAATTGGAATTTTATTTTTTCATAAAAATTGTAGCCCCATGTCTCAACTTTATTTCGCCTCCAACATCGCTTCAATCGGATCTCCACAGATCCCTAATTTCACAAAATACTGAACTATGTTCAGAAACTTTCCTGTCTCACTTTGATTCAAATCATCTTGCTCAATTAAGTCTCTAAAATTCACAAATTTCACATAAAATGAACTTCATTATCTTAGGAATCCAACACTTCAAGAACCAAGTCATTCGGATGTCGAACGGAAAAGATATAAGCAAAAGATTTAACAAAGTCGGATAAGGAAGGAAATTAGCAAGATCAGAATGGAACAAATCATTCCGATTCTCATATGATTCAATCAAACTCTTTCAATTCAACTCCAATTGATACAAATTTTCATGGAGAGAAAGATACATGTGTTAGGAATTCAATGCTTCAAGAATCGCCTCAATCCGAAGTCGGATGAGCGATTTATGATCAAAACAACTCAACATGTTCAAACTCGAAATCGATTTGAAACTCTTTTGGCGCAAATGCCATAAAATTTTTTAAGAATATCCAAATGCCTTCGTTCTTGTTCCATTTGAAATATAACATCAAGATCTACAACGCGTATTAGAGGCCTCAAAACGATATTCGGCCTCAAAATGGGTCAAAATCGCATTTTTCCCAAGGTGACCTGTAGCTGTCTGTTAAACGGACATGTATGTCCGTTTAACGGACACATACGGCCCAAAATGTTCCAAATCATCCCAGAATGTCCGTTTAACGGACACCTATGTCCGCCTAACGGAAATGAGCAAGGGGAGGGGTCCTTTTGACCCGAGGCTGTCCGTTAAACAGACTCCCATGTCCGTTTAACGGACATGGGTTTTCCAAATCCATTCAAACCTTTTTCCCATGTTTCTCACAACCAAACTAACATCATATACACTTATAATCTCCACATATTCACTTATTCAAATACTTAAACACTTCATAAAAATCAAAACAACAAGTTCAATTTACAATCTTCTCAAATCTCAACTTAATTGGTTCTTCAAAACTACAATTCTCAAACATTCATCAAAGCTGTCACTAACATCAATCTTATATAACATCATAACTTGTATCAACTATAACTCTTAACTCTGATCTCGAAAACTTGCATATTTAGTCTCGTTAGAAAGATAAAAGAGCAAGCTACAACTTCAAAGAAGGCAACTTTGGCCAATTCTATTTCAATCATTCCCTAATTTCCTTTGAATCAGTATACACATTTAACATTCATCCTAACTTCACTTTCTTAATTGCACATCATTTATAACAATTCAGCTATCATTTGGAATTTATCCAAAACTCAACCTCACTTCATATGATTTCTTACATTCCATATCATCTTGTCATCCATAATCTCTTGCTTTTTCCATAATACCTTACATAGCTAATCATGATTCATGCTTAAGGCTTCTCAGCCCATCATCATACATAAATCACATTTCCTCATCTATAACACAAATCACATACAAAACACTCATTTGATTTTATTTATTATTTCTAAATTTTCACTCTAAGGTTCGGGGTCCAACAATTCAGAAGTTGTTTAGAATCAATTGTGATTGACGTATAATTGGCATTAATATAAATTAGTGACTTACCGAAATTACTGTGGTATATAAGATGTAATGATCCTGATGGTACATACCAAAATATGAGAGTAAACGAATATGCCTTTTATTTCCTTGAGTTTTATTGTAAAGAATATTTTAATCAAGCAAACTGCGATAAGAATTGAAATTAGTGAAATATCATAAACAGTTGAAATCGATCTTATTGAGGTATTAAGAATAGCTGAAATAGCAATGAGGAATATAGTTGAGTGATAAAGATCGTGGAAACAGTGTAGATGATTAAGGTAAGAAACCTTTTTGTGATACGGATGTTTTATTGAATAATATCGCGTGAATTAAATGTTCCATTTTGAGGAATGAATGATTATTAA
This sequence comes from Erythroxylum novogranatense, assembly GCA_029891385.1. Lineage (NCBI taxonomy): Eukaryota > Viridiplantae > Streptophyta > Magnoliopsida > Malpighiales > Erythroxylaceae > Erythroxylum > Erythroxylum novogranatense. The sequence continues at coordinate 84,218,605 of CM057234.1, forward strand.
TGAAACAAAAATAAATATTGGAGTCCTATCCCTAACAGAGACTAAGGCATAAGAGGTCAAATATGTTATTTAAAAAAAAAGTATGCATTTTGTTTGATGTAAAGTATCCAACTATGAGATTGGATTCTTGAATTTGAGGTGACATCGATTGCCAATATGAGGAGTATATAGGTTCACGTTATGTTCTGAGTAAATATGTTCGAGAGATGCAAATTTGACCTGATGAAGGTGTTACAAGCACAGGAAGTTAAGATTGCAAATAAATTAGAGTGTGTAGAGAAACAAGTATGAATGAGCAGACATTAGAATGCGTCAATGTGAAATATGAGGAAATCTAAAGAATGGAGAAAATCAATCAAGAAAGGTAAAACAATTGGAAAATTGAAAATAACAAGAGATAATATTACCTCATTAAGGAATCAGTTATTGAAGGAAGTATGAGAACTAATTATGGGCATATGGAGCTTTGGAAATATTTGTTCGAGTTAACAAATGCCCCGATAGTACTATGGTATTGAAGATTAAAGCGATCCAAGCAAAATTTGATGATGTATTAAATGTTCAAAAAGTTGAGAAGAATAGTTTGAATACTTAAAAAAACGTGTAAATCGTATGAGTAATGAAAGTAAAGAGAATTTTGAGGAATTATAACATCGATATTAATTAGATCGTATAGATTTGGAGATTTTATAGTATACAATGATGTTGTATAAAAGATTAGGATAAAATCCAATGCAGCATGATGAAGTGATTTCATATGCATGGAGATGATTGAAACCTCATGGGTTGATTATTTGATACATGAATTGAAACAAACTGCAATAGTGATTGTTTTGAAGATTTTGAGACATTATAAGTACAGAAATATTTTGAAATATGCAGATCATGTAATTTTGAGGTAAATACTGAGTTGAAAGAATTGAATACGAGACTGAGACAATAGATAGAGTTATTTGAAGGATTATGATTGTACAAGTGAGTACTATACCAGTAAAGCTAGTGTTGTAATCATATGCATTGAATAGAGAATTCAATGACAGTGTATCACAAATTTGGATATTGAGGTTATCAAATCTAGTGAAATAAAGATTGTAGTATGGAGTTAAATTTTGGGCAAATTGATTTTTCACTGAAAATTTAAGATCAGTTTCACATGAACAAAGCTCAAATTGAGGATTCAGAAATTGTGAATCTTACCAAAAAATAAAAAAAGAATAAGAATTTTGAGTTTGAATAGGAAGAATGATACTTTGTGATTGAAATAAGAAGTATGTGTATGGATAAAGATGATTGAGCGAAGAGATCGTTAGAGAAGCATGAATAACAACCTATGATGTACATCCTAGTAGGAATACGATGAGATAGCATTTGATGAATAAGGAGGTAAAAGCTAGTGACCACGCTTGTGAGTTGCCAACAGTCTTGACCGTTGTAAATATGCCTAAAGTGTATATTATGGAGTTCATAGGAACATGAGATCAATGTATAGTTTTGTTTGATTTTTTTAAGCATCACAATCATTACCACAGTGATTTCCCTAGAATACTATATAAGGAGTTAGATAACAGAAAGAGTCGTTCGCTTTTGTGTTGTGATGAATAGGGCCTAAAATGGTTGAAGGCCAAAATTGATTGAGAGGTTGCTAATAAGTGAAATTGATCTATGTTAGAAATTAAGTGATTCAAAGAAGATGAATGAGATAGGTGGATCAACACCAAGGGTATGAACATAGTGAGATAGACATAAGAGTTAAGTGTTTTTGAACACCACATTGATGTGAATTATTAAGTAAAAGATGAATTATCTTTGACAGTATCACCTTGCCAAGGTGTACTCAGGTTAGGAAGATAGATTAGTTAAGCCCCATATGAATTGATATGTATGAAATAATTATTAGAAATGCTACTAATGAAAGATGCCTTCGATTCGTAATGTGATATACGTGAGTATGCTAAGAATATTGATATGATATGATATTGACGTTATTGACTTGAGAAGTGAAAATTATGAGTAATCTGAAATATATTGGGGAAACAGATAAGATAGTGTGATATCTAAATAAGTCATGGAAGGATTGTTTTGAATTCGTTAACTAGGGTGATTTAAAAGAAATTATTTAAGCAATGAAGTTAAATGGAAAATAGAGGAAGCATACCCCTACCTATTGATCAGTTAGATAAGAATTTCGAGGATGAAATTCTTTTAAGAGGGGGAGAAATGTTGGCCATCGGGAAATTTTTCTCTAGTTAAGCATGATTTAAAAGAATTTTGAGGTTTTGATAGATTAAATTTTTGGAGTTAATTATTATATCAAGGTTAGTAGGATTTTATTGCATGGATTGATTGAATTGAAGTATTAAAGTATTAAAGTTGTAAGATTATATAAGGGCAAATTGGGCATGACTCTTAAGGGCATAAGATATAAGGCATGAAAAGAAGGGCAAAATGGACATTTAACATTCATTAAGAGTATAAAAAGAAAAAGAAGTTATTGTCTTGCGAAAAAAATGAAGAAGAGATCATGGAGGGAGAGGAGAGAAAAGAAGAAAAATTAGGGTTTTGGAGATCTTAAAGAGTTTGAACAATTTGAAGCTTCAACAAGTAAGTTATGCTTTAAATTTCATGGATATGGTTAAAAAAAACTCAAATAAAGTGAATATGTGTAGGAAGTTGTGGATGAATTGTTAGGGTCGGGTCTAGTATCGAATCTCCAAATGCCCAAACGGGGTGATCGGGAGAGATCGTGCAAGAGACACTTTGAAACCTCCCCACTGGTAAGAAATTCCAGCGTCAGCATTGGCGGCTTCGCCGCGGCGACGTCTCCTCTCATGCAGTTCGCCGCGACGAAAGTCTTGGCTTCGCCGCGGCGAAGTTCCCCACTCTAACGCACCCACCTTCGGGAAAGGTTCACCGCGGCGTACTCTGGGCCTCGCCTCGATGAAACCTTCGAACAAAACCTAAACCACCAACATTCAACAATACAAACATACATACCTTTCTTTTAATACCATACAATATCATATCCCATTACTAATAACAATTTCTAATCTCAACTAAGAAGATAAACATGAACATACATAAAAGATCTTTTTCAATTCTTGATTTCATTACAGAGCAAGAGAGTTTGAAAAACTTTATCTACTTAACAAAAGCCATACTGCTGGCTTATTATAGAATACAAAATGCACATGATACCATTGTATGCTTATGCTTACTATGATTTTAAATACCAAAAGTCTCTGAACTAACTTAATTACTAAATATAGCTATCCTGGAGTTGCCAAATGCCTTGCAAGGTTCATAATTCTCTTGTTCTGCTTTTTCTTCACCTGCGGAGTGGGAGGTAATGGGGGTGAGCTACGAAGCTCAGTGGCTTATACATTTATAGCCATTGGCAACGAGCCACACAAACAAACATGCATATATTTCATATATTCATATACGTTTAAATCTTATTGGGCTAGAAATTCAATCATTCACAATTCAAAGTTCAACATCTCATCACATAAAACATGTCAAGTGTAGTTAATCATCAAAACATAACACTAAATCTTGCAGCATAACTTGACAAATCAAAATGCAAATGCACAAACAAATGGCTTGAGAGTTCCGTGGAACAAATCGGATAAACTGAAGTTTATATCGTGAAAAAAACGAGTCCGATTTCTCAGGATCTCATGGCCTCAAGCGGGCAGCTGGGAGAATGCTATACGTCGACGTGTAGGTGACTAACGAAACGTTCCTCTCTTGCCCAAACATAATCAAATTAATGCTCAATTCATTTCCATACATTTTCATATTCTCATGCTTCTTATGCTTTCTCATCTTTTCACTTATACAAAGTGGCATGACATTTTTCAAGACATAACATGATCACAATCAGAATGCATTTTCAACAATTTCCATAATTCAAAACAAGCAATTTAACACACAACATACAAGCAAGCAAGACAATTTGCCCATAGTACACAACAACTATAAATATATTACCCACCTAATTTCACTTGAATTCCAAGTTTAATGTTGTCCTTCCTCTTGCTCTTGGATCAAGTTTGCTTGGTTTCTTATAACAAACCAAGTTCTCATTCAAACAACATTCAAAGGAAATTCATAAGGCATCAATAATCAAAATGCTAAAATTGAACTACAACCCTTTCAAAACCTAGACTTTTAGGTCAATTTTCCCATGATTGTCATGATCAGGTAAATGAAGAAATTTAGTAACACTTCCTTCTTTAACAATGTTCTTCATTGTCTTAAGTTTCTAATGACACCAAAATCATTCGATTTGGTTCAAAAATCCAAAAGTTATACTCCAAACATGTTGGGACTGCTTTTATTCTGAGACAATATTCTATACTTAAATTCCATACAAAAATTGATATCATTATAGACTGAATTTAAACTTCATTTCTTCACAAAACTTGTATCCCTATGTCTCTAGTTTATTCCAAATTAAAAATTATTTCATTTGGGCATCTACAGAAAAAGTTATGCTCAAAATACCGAAGTATGTCTGTGGAGGAAATGGAGCTCGCCGCGACGAAACCAAAAGTTCATCGAGGCGAAGATGCTGCAGTTCGCCGCGGTGAGCTTTTTCAGAAACCCAAATTGAAGAAATTTTTAGACATTCCTCATATATTTACTTCCCATCTTTCAAATATAACCCATCTTAACCTTAAAACATCTCTTCTACTTCATTTCCAAGATCATTTCAATCCAATATCACTAACAATTACATCAACATCTATCTTTGATCCTTAATTAAAACATTATTCAAACCATTTATCAACAACTTCCTACACACATTCAACATCATTTCCACTTCTAACTATCATTAAACATGGTTAATCCAACAAATCAAGAGTAGAAGAATGCTTACACTTACTTGTCTATCCAAAGCTTCTTTAATCACCATGAACCCTAACTTAGAAATCCCTAAAAATCAAAATGATTATTTAGTTCTTCATTTCATCCAACATAAACCCATTACTCTAATCCCTATATTTTTCTATCCAAATAAGAACAAAATATGATAGAACTTACGTAGAACAAGTTGCTTTCTCTTCTTCTTCTTCCTCCTCTTTTTTCCCATATCTTTTCTTCTTTATCTCCTCTCTTCCACGTCATTTTCATTTCTTCTCTTCTTAAGAGTAAGACTACTCTTTCTTCTTACCATTTATACGCTTTATAGATGTGAAATGTCCACTTTACCCTTCCTTTAAGCCTTATAACCTAATATGCTTAAGTGACTTACCAAAAATGCCCTTTTATGCATTCTCACAACTTTAACACTTCAATTCAATTAATCTATATCATAAAATCTTACCAACATTAACATAATAATTAACTCCAAAATTTAATCCGTCAACATCTGATAATTCATTTAAATCATGCTTAATTCCAATAAAATAATAAAAAAAATTTTAGGGGCCAACATGAATGGTTGAGGTTAATGTTTTAATCTTTTAGGGTTAATGATCAAAGATTGATTATGATGTATTTGTGAACGAATTTGGGTTGAAATGGAGTAGATAATGAAATGAACAAGAAGTAGAAATGATGGTTGAGCTTTAAGATGTGTTAGTAGTAGAAGATGGGAAGTAAAAATTTTGGAAAAATGAAGTGTCTGCATTGCCACTGTCAAAATTCGCCATGGCTAACATTCCTCACCATGGCAAACTCCTGTTTTGGGTGAACTTTTCCCTTTCTGGAAAAGTTGCGAACTTTCCAGCACCGAGCATACTTGAATATTTTGAGCATCACTTTTTGTGTAGTTGTCCAAATGAAGTGATTTTTGATTTGGAGTAAACTATAGACATAGGGATACAAGTTTTATGAAGAAATGAAGTTTAAATTCAGTCTCTAAGGATATCAATTTTTTGAAGGAATTTAAGAGTAGAATATTATTTCAGTATGAGAATAAACCAAAAATGATTGGTGCATAACTTTTAGAGTACTGAACCAAATTGAATGATTATGGAGTCATTAGAAGCTTACGACAATGGGGAAAATTGTTCTAGAAGAAAGTATTATCAAATTTCTTCATTTACCTGATCATAAATTGGAATTCCAATTGAATGGAATTTTTGGCTATTGTTAAAGGTAATCAAGGAAGGCAAGAGGAGCAAAGGGTGAGGCACCTTTGAGAAAGTATTTGAGTAAGGATTTCTAAGGTGGGTTTCATGTTTATAATTGAATAATAAGCCATTAAAGTTTTCCAAATCAAGAGAACAAAATGATTTCAATTACTTCATATATTGCTTTTAAACAATTTAAAGAATTTGTTTATGTGGGTATATGCTTAATCGATTGGATTTGAATTGTTGTGAATGTGGAAAAATGCACGTGTATTGTATTTTAACTTACTTGATAATGAATTATTGTGATTATTGAAAATGCATTGAGATTTATGAATTAAGATCAAGTTATGCCATTGAAACATGTCATGGCATTTTGTATGAATGAAAAGATAGAAAAGCTCGAAAGTATGAGCATTTGATAAATGATTTGAGCATGATTATGTGCTTCTGTTTGAGCGAGAGTGGAACCATTTTGTTCATCATGTGCACGTTGACAAGAGCCTTCTCCTGGTTGCCTGGTTGTGGCATATGAGCTTTGAAAAGGACTCAATCTGTTCATGGTGTAAACTTTGGTTCCACCATTCTGTTTCCATGGAACCCTCGAGCTATTTGTTTGTGCATTGCTTCTTTGAATTGTCAAGTATGTTGCATAAATTAAGTGTTCTGTATTTATGGTTAAATGGATATGCTATGTTGATGTGATGATATTTTAACTATGAGTTGAGTTAGAATTGCGAATTTGACTGAGAATTTGAGAACGAAGCGTTTTATTAATTTATTATGATTTTTATACGACAAATGAAAATTTCAAAGGTTTTGCTTATTCTTCGTTATAAACTTGTTACCCACGAGCTTTAAGCTCACCCCCACTCTCCTTCCCCTATTCAGGTGATGAGGAAGAGATCGAGTGTTCAAGAGTATAAGGAAGTTACTTCAAATTATGCATATATTTTAATTTAAGTTATCTTTGTAAAATATAAGGATTAGTCACATTTCAAGAATTATTAGTTCATGCAACTTTTGTATTTTTGAGATTTTGGATTATTGTTGTATTGTGGCTTGGAATGCCATAAGAGCTTGTAAAATTCTATTACTTTGATGTTAATGAATTATGAATTATGTATGGATGATATTGAGTGGGAATATGAATTTGCACATGGATAAGATTGAGTTGAAATTAGTTATACTTGAAAAAGCTATCGATTTGAGATGATGAATTTTGAACATGAATTGTTGTTACACATAAGTGAGATGTTATTGAAAAAGAAGGATAGGAAATTATGAAGAATGAGAATAAGTTGTAAGTAATGAATTAAATGAAAAGATCCTAGAGAGTTTGATGAGATAATATTGGTAGTGGAATGGTTATGAAATGATGTTGCGTTAAAGGAAGTGAATTTGGGACAACTTAGACTGAAATTAAGGTTAGGAAAGATGGAAGGGAATTCAGTTTGGCAAATTGACCATCTTCACCGCGACGAACTTTCCTTGAAGGATTAGGGGTAATTACTTCAGCATTTTTGCCACGGCGAAACTTTAGTTTGCTGCAATGAAGAATTTTCTCCCAACGGTTCGTTGCGGCGGACATTCTATTGCCGTGGCGAAGTCCACCACTGCTGATGCTGTAATTTTTTTATTATTGGTATTACCCTAAGGATATTTTCATGAGAATAAGCTCATGTTTTATGACCTCTGAGTTGGACTTCGGAAATAGGGTCCAACAGATATACATGATAGAATTAGCATCTTGACATTTTTGAATCTTGGAAGCAAATGCTAAACTGGAGCATACTATGAGTCGACTTAGATGGTTTCCTCTTAATTAATTGTTTTGTTTAAGCATCTGCACTAAATTATTATTGAAGTGAATGTGAATGTGTTACTCCAGACATTAATAGTTCGAGGCGTTTGATGTATGAAAATCACATTGGAAGTGCTTCTTTATGTGAATATGACATAAACAAGTGTACTTAATATAATTGTTGAATGCCAGACATAGGTCTAATGACATGAGAAAATGAATGTGTAAAGTGAAATAAAGTGACTAATTGATCTTATGTGATTTTATGCATTTCGTGACATGAATGCACAAACATATAATGGCAGTTGTGACCAGAATAACTATCGGAAAAAAGCTTAGAGCTCAAAATGTGATTAAGAGCCAAAGGTTCACTATGTATAGTTAGCCTGGTATCTCAAACGGATATAGGACAATTATCAATGAGCTTAGTATCCACAATAGATATAAGACAGTTATAGGCACTCGATCACAACAATATAATAATCAAAAGTGAGTCTCATGAGCATTGCATATGCAATTGATATGTATGTTTAAATGACTAAATTGTACTGTTTGAATTATTTCGTATGTGATATATGAAATAAGTGAATAAAGTGCATTTGATGCCACATGATGAATTAATGAAATGATGTGCTATATGTGTTAATGTTTATCGGTGAACTATTTGTGTTATGTAATATGAGTGAGCCGTCGGGGATGGTTCACTTATTGAGTTCGTACAACTCATCCCACAAATTGCAACATTATTTTTAGGCTCAAAGAAGTTACCTCGTTAGATCAACTAGAGTCTAACCACTGCATAAGGATAAGAGTTTAAGGTTGGGATCAATTGTACCTACATATGTCTACAATTATCCTTTGTATTTTAAAAATTGTATTTCACAACTATTGTAAATCATTTATGTGAATTGAAAAGTGTACTGACTTTATGACTAGAAATGTTTTGTATTGGACGCAGATGATTACTGGAATATATGATGATGTGTTAACTATTTGTAACATTTGCAACTAAAATTGTTTTTTTTATAAAATTGGCCAAAAAAGATTCAACTATTGATTTTTCAGATATGCGCGTGATATTTTCTAAAATTTTGAATTAAGTAGGATCGACTGACTACCCTAGCTTGCTACCTCGTAGAGTATGTTCTCGAATATCGATGGATTATTTGGGAATATGTCCTATGAGAGTGTGGTCCTATAGAGTTGGTATCAGAGCCTGGGTTTAGTGTCTTACATGGACTTTTTCAAAATATATGTGAAGATACATACATTTTTAACATGTCATAGCAGGCAGTAGTAACTGATCCCTAGTTTGATTCCTATTTACATAAGTCCCATGCATGAGCATTTGTTAAGAGTTTGAGCTGATAAAAATAGTGAGAAGAATGATGATATGTCAAAGTGTAAGAAAACAAAAGCTTGTGGATATCTAGAATTGAGAAATAGTATATGGTTTGATATGATAGATAGAGATTTACTGCATTTGTATTTGTGGATGTATCTTCGAATATGACATCAATATTGTACTATGATGGTATATCCTTGAATGTGAAATAGAAGTGAATACATTTTTTTGGATTGACTGAGGAAAGTAGAGATACAAATATAAATGATAAGATTTTAAGTGTATAAGCCAATTTGAAAGAAAATAAATTTTTCTATAACCTCGAGAGTTTGAACTTGGACTTGAAATGATTGTTTGCTAGATATGAAAGAGTTATGATTTAGCATAAGATTGTATAAGTGGAATTAGGGTTAGAATTTCATTGAGGTTATGCTTCGAAAATTTTGAATTGATTGCAAATGTATGTATGTAAGATGAATAAATGATAATTGGAAGATGAGATAAATGATAACAATATATGTCGGAGATCTCAAGGTTAAGTGCATTTGTTATTGAAAGTGCATATATGATAATGTGATTACTTTGACAAGTGATATTATTAATTACCTAAGTGTTATATGTTTGGATATGAAATAGGAAGTGATCCATGACTTATTAAATGCTTTTTAGTCATAGTTCCTATAGTTAACATTCTAAGATAACTCAAAGTAGTGCATGAAAGTGTTTAAAATGATCATTTAGGGATAGATTTAGTGTAAATGATGTTACTATGTGTGACGAGTTTGAGGAAATAGAAGTAGGGCATGATAGGAGCATAGTCCCCATGATCGTGGTCGAGATTAATTGGTTTTGTCGCGATCGCGACAGAGTCCTCACGATCATGGCCAATTCCATAAGCTCCTGTCACGACCGTGGAAAGGTCCACCAAAATCGTGGGTAGGCACAAAGAGAGAAATGTTGTCTAGAATCAATTGAGATTAAGGTATCTTTGGCATAAGATATTAATTGGTGATTTGTCAAAAATACATCTCTAGATAAGATGTAATGATCTAGATGGAACATGGTGAGGTATTAGAGTAAAGGAATCTGCCTACTGCTTCACTTAAATTTATTATAAAGAGTATTTTGATAATGTAAGATATGATAGAAATTGATCAAATTAAGATATTATGAATAGTTGAAAATTGATCTTATTGAGGTATTAAGAATGGCTGAAAAGCAATGATGAATTTAGTTGACTGATAAAGAGCATGTAAAGAGTATAGATGATTAGGAAGAGAAATCTTCTTTTGATGGAAATTTTCATTGAATTAAATCATGTGAGTTGAATTTTTCGTTTTTAGGAATGAATGGCTATTGAATAAATCAGAAGTGAATATTAGAGTCCCATTTTTAACTAAGACTCAAGCATAAGACGTTGAATATGTTATAAAGAGTATATATGTTTTGTTTGATGTAAAGCAAACCAACTATGTTATTGGGTTCTTAAATTTGAGATGACACTATTGCTATTGCTAAAGGAAATTAGGTCCACAATATATTCTATGTTTGTATATTCAGAAGGTACAAATTAGATTTGACTTTTGTGTTAAAAAAAGAAAATTTTTAAGAGTTATGAATAAAATGAAATGTGTGGAGAAACTAGTAAGAATGGTCTATGATTGAGCCAAGTTTATATTATAAATTGGCTGCATTTTCATAGCTACTTATGCATGTGTTGACTCCTTATTGATGATTTTTGTGCTTAAATTGGTTCCTCATGCTGAATTCTTTCAACTTCCAATTTGTCGATAAATTGTCATGATTTGATACTTATTTTCCATAATTTTATTGGGACAATTGATCTGCAAATTGTTGTTTTGTTGTTATTTAATTTCAGGAACAAAGGAGTCAACGTCGAAGTCAGCGATTAAGATGCGTTAAATCGCATGACGCATGGCGTTTCACACGTCATGGCGAACATACTTCCACACGTCATGGCGCATGACGATGCTGACGACGCGACGACAGCGAGCGAGTGCTGCGTCGCGATTTAATTTAATTCATTTATCTTATTCATCGCATAGCGCATGCGGATACCCGACCTGTTTATGGAAAGTCTGTCTCACTGTTACAACCCGAGCCCGTGACCCATCATATAAGAGCTTCTATTTTTAGGTTACGGGCATGCGAAGAAAGAGACGAACACACAGAGAGACAATACAGACGAAAAGATACTGAACGAGAGAGACGGCTCGGAACGCAGACTCTGGAGCAGAAGACCTTCACATTTTCATCTTCGTCCATCACCATCACCACAGTCGTCATCATCACCGTCAGCATCTTCTGCAACATGAGTCTCGTTCATTCTCCAGCATCCGAGGGATCAACCGGAGACATGCGTAGCTAAATCGTCCGTCCTCTTGAAGATGTAGCAATGGCTTGAGTTTACAGAGCTTCGAAGGGGAGTAATCATTTAGTGTCGAAAGTTTAGTTATATCTGTGTAATGTCTGAGTTAGAGATTGCATCGGTGTAGCTAGATTAGCATGGTTATAGTTTAATCATGTGTTGAACACTATTTTGAAATTTGGACGAGTATTCTGTAGAACTTTTGTGCTTAATATATGAAGTTTCATATATGTCATTGGATTTTGCATCTACGGTTTTAATCTGCCTAGTTGTGTTTGATTGAGATTGTTGTGTTTTATTCAATCGACCAATTGCATTTACTTGTCTAATTTTCACACTAAGGCTTTTAACAAAGATTTAAACAATGGAGTTCATTGATTAAATCTTTGGACCTAAAGAGTCCTTTAGGGTTGTTCTTCTGAAACTTAGTGGATTATATCCACGAAAATCAATTTTTAGCTGTGATAGCTTTGAGCCTCATTTTCAAGAGAATTTTATCAATTTGATTTTATCGATTGTGTGTTTATTGCATTATTTGAAAATACCAAAAACATTCTTTACACTTTTGTTTAATTTTGATTGCTTTACGGTTTAGACTAAAAGACCAAACCCCATTTTATCAACTTCATTTCAAAATTTGACAATTAGGCTAGATTAGACCATTTTATATTGGTTCCAATTAAGTGAGACGACACGAGGTTGCATCCTATCTGCAGATCTTGGAATTTATTTTATTTGACGGTTTTCAAGGATCGATCGTAAGGTCGAATCGTGAGCCATGATCAAATTGGCGCGTTCTTCGGGAACCAAGTAATTGGTTTACCATCGGATAGCCATTGTCATTTATGACTTGTCGTTGATAATAGGAATCATTGTTTTGATTGCATTTAGATAGTTTGATTTTACACTTGTTCATAGTATAGATTTGATTTCCTTTACACGCATACATCATACTTTGATCTTATTTCATACTTTACACATTTTCACACATACACACTCATACATACATTCATACATCCATACTCTCACATTCATCGCATTTCACTTTTTACGATTTTGTGTATTTGTGAGCATTTTGATACCATTCCTTAGTTTGTGGATTGCTTTTTGGTGCATGCCCGGAGAGGTAAACTTGTTCGATTCTATCCGAAGTTGAGAGACATTTGAGGAGACTTAGGAAAGAAAGGAAAGAACAAAAGAGAAGGAGTGTAGTAGAGAGAGATAGTGAAATCATGGCTGAGAATCCTAATATCTTTCCCAATCCTGATTTTCCTGTTCACCAACCTAGAAATGGAACTAATGGAGGAAATGGTGAGCATGAGAGAGTGGGAGAGAACAATGAGAATCAGCGACGTAGGACAATTAGGGAAGCAATTACATCTGAAGTGCATTATGATCCATTTACAGCTGCTTGCCCTAATTTTGATGTTAATTTTGAGATTAAGGGTTTATTGATTAATTCACTTCCTAAATTTCATGGTTTGGCAGGAGAGGATCCATATATGCACCTTCAGGCTTTGACAATGATCTGCCAGAGTATGAAGCCAGTGGGAGCTACTTTGGATCAAGTACTTTGGAAGGTGTTTCATTTGTCTTTGGAAGGGAAAGCGAGAGAGTGGTATATGAGTCTTCCGAGGCATGTGGCCAATGCTTACCATAGCTGGGCCAATATGAGGAAGGCCTTTCTGGAGAAGTACTTTCCAGCTTCCAGGACATCTTCCACGAGGAAGGAGATTTATTCAGCCCGCCAAGATTATGATGAGTCACTGTATGACTATTGGAATCGCTTCCAAGATCTTTTGTCCAGATGCCCCCATCACGATTCGGATGAACAATTGGTGCGATACTTTTATGATGGGTTGAAGAGCCGGAGAAGGGTATGTTAGATCTTTGCATCTGGAGGATCTTTGATTGACCTCTGACCTTGGAAGCATGGGATCGATAAAGAAGATGGCTTTAAACCATCGTGAGACAAAGTGTCGAGATCAAAAGGAGTGCATGAGTTGGGAGCCTTGGCGGCTCAAGCTAAAAGAATGGAGAGCCTAGAGTCGAAAGTGGACTCTTTGGAGAGTCGGATATCATCACTGTTGTCTTGCATCCTCTTGGTGAAGAATTTGAATGTACAACGCCTACTTCTTCAATGAGCTTACCGCACCTAGTTGTGAAAATTGTGGGTTGGTAATGCATATTTCAGCGTTGCCGGGGCGTTATGAAGAGGTCTCGGTAATGTATCAAAGCGCAGGATCGGAAATGGGACCCATACTCCAACACTTACAATGAAGGATGGAAGTCAATCCTAGATTTAGTTGGAGGAATGAGGAGAACAGAGGTCGGCAGATTTTCAGGAGGAGGCGGCACTTCCACTAGCAGTCCCCGATCAACGGCAAGCCTGGTGGTCCCACCAAAGGAGGACACCAATCAACTCCTCCACAATATGATGACCTTGATGAAGGAAGAGAGGGATTCAAATGCTAACCAGTTTAATGCAATTGCTTCTTTGATTCAACAGGATTCCTCAAAGACTGCTGCCAGATTTAATGCCTTGGAGAAGAGGATGGAGCAATGGGAGACCAAGGATGAGAACATTAATTCTTATGTCACTCAGTTGTCTAACAACATGAGTGAGAATCAGGCGAAAAGCAGTGGAGCCATTCCTTCGAATACTGTGATGAATCCGAAGAGTTTAAATGCCATTGCCCTCAGGAGTGGAAAGCAAGTGAGGTTCAAGCCTCAAGAAGATGAAGGGTCATGTACGGATGCGATTGAGAGTGAGCCAGTACCTCCACCATAGGATAAGATTAAGAGATCAGAAAGTGTGAGGGAAGAAGAGCTTTTGAAGGAGAGAAAGCAAGCTGCAAGGAACAAGGGAACTACTTCAGAGAGTTCCAATGATCAAGCAAGAGATGGAGAGTCAAGCAAGCAAGCAGGTAAAGACAAGGAGGTAAGTATTCAAGACCTTCCATTTCCCAATTCATATTTAATGAGTAAGCGCTTAAATGAGAAACAACATGAGAAAGAAATCATTGATTTGTTTGGGAAAGTGGAAGTGAATGTACCTCGCTTGATCTAGTGAAGAGTTCGGCCTATGCTAAGTATTTGAAGGATTTGTGCACGAATAAGAGAAAGTTTAGGCTAAATGAGAGAGTCCGGTGAGCTCAATGTCTCGCATTATTCAAGCCCAGATACCTGTAAAGTGCCAGGACCCCGGATCTTTTACCATCCCTTGCACCTTAGGGAAGGTGACCATAGGTAGAGCTTTGCTAGATCTAGGGGCAGCGATAAATGTGATGCCTAAGTCAGTTTATGAGGCCTTGGGAGTGAAGAGTATTAAGCCCACATCTGTTGTTCTCCAGTTGGCTGATAGGTCATTTAGGCATCCAGTGGGTATTATTGAGGATATCTTGGTCCAGGTTAAAGGTCTAGTTTTTCCTGCTGATTTTTATGTACTTGACATGTCTACTGAGGTTGTGCAGGATACTTCACTGATTCTTGGACGACCCTTCCTTCGGACAGCAAGTACCATGATTAGCATGAAGGAAGGGAAGATAACCATGGAGGTTGGCGATCAAAGGGTGACCTTCAACATGTATGAAGCAATGAAGCACCCCTATGAGGATTACTCCTTGCTTGGAGTAAATATGCTTGACACGGGTATTGATGATGCTTGTTATGATTTTGCACAAACTTTGACATCTTCTACTGACACTCTTCTTGGAGGACATTTGTCATTGATGATTTTGTAGGAGAGACTTCAAGTCGAGTTGGATATTGAGTGCACGAGCCGGGCCATTGGGATGAAGCTCGGATTTTACTGGGTGACTATCCCAAGTTTGAGGACCCGCCATGAGACCGGGTTGTTTCACTTACATTCTCTTTATGTTCAAGCATCTAGTTTAGAAGTGATGTGAACTGTTGTGTTGCATGAATATCTAGATTTAGTGTGGGGAGAAACCTAGCGAGAGAGTGGCTGTAGTTAGGTAGGATTTCTATTCACTGTTGGAATAAATTGCTTTCCCTTCGTTGGCTTTACATCTATCTGAAGAAGCATGTATTGCTGGAGGATCAATTTTTGGGAGATTGATTGTTTGTCGACTGATTGTTATGGATTAAGTCAGGTTCATGTTCTGTTTTCTTTTCGGGCGGACACGTCGCGACGCGTTTTAATTTACACGTCGCGACGTACCTTACGTTTTTGTAAATGCCTACGTTGCGACGTATTTTCACTTATACGTCGCGACGTATTTCGTTTGTTTTGGCGCCCAAATTCGACGTGACCGTGAAATATCCCTTTTACCCCTTCTGTCCAGCGGTTTTTGCGTTAGTCCAGAGCCCTTTCTGTCTTTTCCACGTCGTGACGTCTCATCTCCCTCACCGTTTCTTCTTCTTCTTCTTCTTCTTCTTCCTTTCTTATTTTCTTCTCCTACCGTCACCGCCTCACTCTCTCTCAGCTTTCCTCTCTGTCGCAACCTCTCTGCCGCCTGACCGTGATCGTTGCCTCACCGTTCTCGTCGTCTTAGCCTCCCCCACTCTTGCGTCTTTGACTTCAGTAAGTGTCGCATTTTCTTTCTCTTATTTTTCTTATTTTTCGTCTGCGTTGTTAGAGAAATGAGTTAGGTTTCTTATGACGGCGATTGCTCGCCGCGATGTTTCTGGAATCGCCGTACGTCTCGACGTATGGATTAGGGTTTTTCCTCGTCGCGATGTCCAGAGTCCTTTTCTTCGCCGCGACGTCTGCTTTTGCACGTCGCGACGTCTGGTCGAGGACTTGACCTCGTCGTGGCGTTTGTCCACACGTCACGACGAGGAGGCTGATTTTTGCTTAATTACTTGTTGATTTTTCTATTCTGTTTTCTTTTGTTTGCAGGATATGCCTCGCACAAAGAACGTTAGCAAGTCCCAGCGTCCCACGATCCCTCCAGATTTCTATACCTCTACCTCCCTTGACGAATTTGTTTCTTCTCCACCTGTTTCCCCTCATCACTCTGTCACCCCACCTTCCTTAGGAGTTTTCTCCGCTACTTCTCCCTCTTCTCAGCCTTCCCATTCTTCGCGTCACCACCCTTCCCCTACCCATTCCTCTTCTCCCCCGGTTGATCTGGAGTATGCTGCCCTGGCCGCCAAGTTCGAGGCCAGGGCCATACTGAAGGAAAAACCTTTTCCTCTGACACCCGCTACTAACCCATTTGTCCGCCAACTCTGTGCCCTCAACCTCATCACCCTTGCCCATACCCGTACCACTAGGAACCTCACCTTTGTCCGCCAGTATTACACTCATGCCCGTTCCTCCAGGTCTTATGGCATAGCATTCCGTGGTGTCTCTATTCCTCGTGCCTTCATTTCCGTTTCTATTAGGGAACTTTTTCAGCTTCCACCTATACCCCGTTGCCACTACTCTGCACTCATACATGAGTACCCTTGGGATGATGTTCTTCATACTCTCTGCCCTGAGGGTAGTGAATGGTATCAACCTAGGGGCGCTCAGCGTTATATCCGCCGCGCCGACCTTCGTTCTGAAGCCCGCCCGTGGCTTCATTTTATCTGCAATAACATCCTTCCTACCTCTCACCTAGCCATGGTTCCCAAGGAGCAGGCTTTGTACATTTATCTGCTGATGGTCGGTCGACCAGTTGATCTTGCACTTGCCATCACCTCCGCCCTGCGCCAGTGCATCCTCTCCACCAACCCCACCCATTCCCTTATCTTCCCTCATCTCATCACTGATATGTTCCGGGCCTATCGGGTTCCGAAACATCCGACCGACCTTACCTTTGAGCCTGCCCCTGCTTTTCGGTACATCCGTCTCCGTCACCCTCGTGGCCTTCCTTCCCCACCTTCTTCCCCTCCCCCTCCTCCTTCTGTCCCTATTCCTTCTTCTCCTGTGCCTTCTGTTCCTATTCCTCCATCCGAATCCCCACCTCATAGCCCCATCCGTCCATCCCCTTTACCTCCCGCCTCCTCTGATTCGATAGCCCTTCTTCGCGCTGACTTGCTTCGCATAGAGGCTCAGATGGCTGCCGACCGACAGTATTACTCTTCGATGTTCACCACGATTGCGGATCGGTTGCAGCTACTCATCCCTCCTGTTCCCAGGATCCTTGGTGGTCCTAGTCCCTCACAGGTGCCCTCCGGACCCTTGGTGATGACCTGCGCTTAGTTTTGTGTTTTAGTTCTTTTCTTTGTTGTATTTCTTTTCTTTTGTTTTCTTTTCTTTTTGTATTTAGTCCCTTCGTTCTTTTGTTTCTTGTGTACTTGACTTAATCCACTTAATGATCAATCTTTTCTTTTTGTCCCTTCATGAGCTTCTGGGAATTTATGCTTCTTTTCCATCTTCATTGAGGACAATGTGTGATTCAAGTGTGGGGGAGTTGTCTCCCTATTATTTTTCACATTGCATGCCTGTTGCTATTGTGTTTCATTGAGGACATATGAATTGTGGCCAATTGATGCGTCCTGCTGATAAACTTGGTGCATTTTCTGTCATTCTGCATTCCTTCGCCGCGACGAGTGTCCATACGTCGCGACGAAGCGTTCTTCAATTCGACCATACGTCGCGACGTTACCCTTTGTGCGTCGCGACAACTACACTTATGCATAAATGATTCTGTGCTTAATTCTTCCACTCATTTCAAATTTTTCTTGCACTGGACTTTTGTGACTTTTGTTTTCAAAGTCTTTACTAGTTTCAAAACGATACTTGAGTTATTGAAAACATCTTCCATCCTTTCAATGATAACTTGACTTGACGAAATCTTACTTTCAATGTTTTCAATACAAAGTGGATGGAAGCATGCTAATAAAGTGGCATTTTAAGTTTTTAAGACTTGAGATTGTTCATAGAGATCATACCTTTGTGGAAGGATATTTGAGCCCAACATTTTCATTCTATCTTTGTGTGCATCTTCTTATTTCATTTTTCTCCAGAACTTGTTTTAATTCTTACTTGAAGCTTGATGGACTGGATTTTTGTTGATGTGATAAAGGCGTTCTTTCTTTTAACCACCTTTCCCAAACACTGTCCCTTACACACTTATCCATTGCTAGCCCCTTGAGCTTTCCTGTTATGAGCATCTGCATTCATATCCTTATGGTGTCATTGGTTATGTTGCTTATTTAAAAATAATACTTAAAAAAAGAAGAAGAAGATGCAATTTTGTGTTTCCAGAAAGAGACAATGTCTCTAAAATGTCCAATAAAAAAAAGGGGAGCAACAGCAGAAGAAAAGAGAAAGAAAGAAATGAATAATGTTGCATTATGTTTATGCAATTGTTTAGTTCGAATTCTACTGATGACATTAGTTGGCATTTAGTGCATATGCTCATATATTTTCTTTCTTCTACTTCATCCATTCATTTAACCTTCCATACATTACAACCCTCAAAGTCCTCTTGATCTTCAAAATGATAGTTTTTGTGGTGAAGAAATAGAATTGACACAAGCCTATGGTAGGAGGTGACTTAAGTAGATCGAGAGAAAAAAATACCTAGACACAATCGAAGGTGAGTGTAAACACTATATCTTGAGAGTTTCTCTTACATTCAATCTCTTGTACTTGAATTCTTTTGGTGTTTATTCATTAGCTTTCTTCTTATTTGCTGTGGTTGAATTATGAGGAAGTAACTTGAGTCAATTTCATTTTATTGTTTTGAGTATGGGTGCTATTTTCTTTTCCTCTTGTATTCTTTTTGACTCTTGTAAACTTTGTCCAGGAGTACAAAGGTCTAAGTGTGGGGGAATTTGATTGAGCCAAGTTTATATTATAAATTGGCTGCATTTTCATAGCTACTTATGCATGTGTTGACTCCTTATTGATGATTTTTGTGCTTAAATTGGTTCCTCATGCTGAATTCTTTCAACTTCCAATTTGTCAATAAATTGTCATGATTTGATACTTATTTTTCCATAATTTTTATTGGGACAATTGATACTGCAAATTGTTGTTTTTGTTGTTATTTAATTTCAGGAACAAAGGAGTCAACGTCAGGAAGTCAACAGTCAAGGTCTGTTCGTTGGGACGCATGGCGTTTCACACGTCGCGACGAACATACTTCCACGTCGCCGCAGCATGATGACGATGCAGACGACGCGACGAAAGCGAGCGAGTGCACACGTCATGACAATTTAATTCATTTATCTTATTAAATCATGACGTCTGGCGGATACCGACTTTGTTTATGGAAAGTCGTCTCCTTTATTACAACCCGAGCTCGTGACCCATCATATAAGAGCTTCCATTTTTAGGTTCTGGGCATGCGAAGAAAGAGGCGATCACACAGAGAGACAATCTGAGAAGAAAAGATCTTGAGCGAGAGAGGCGGCTGGGAACGCAGACTCTGGAGCAGAAGACCTTCACATTTTCATCGTCGTCCATCACCATCACCACAGTCATCATCATCACCGTCAGCATCTTCTGCAACATGAGTCTCGTTCATTCTCCAACATCCGAGGGATCGACCGGAGACATGCGTAGCTAAACCGTCCGTCCTCTTGAAGATGTAGCAATGGCTTGAGTTCTGAGCTTGAAGGGAGTAATCATTTAGTGTCGAAAGTTTAGTTATATCTGTGTAATGTCTGAGTTAGAGATTGCATCGGTGTAGCTAGATTAGCATGGTTATAGTTTAATCATGTGTTGAACACTATTTTGAAATTTGGACGAGTATTACGTAGAACTTTTGTGCTTAATATATGAAGTTTCATATATGTCATTGGATTTTGCATCTACGGTTTTAATCGCCTAGTTGTGTTTGATTGAGATTGTTGTGTTTTATTCAATCGACCAATTGCATTTGCTTGTCTAATTTTCACACTAAGGTTTTAACAAAGATTTAAACAATGGAGTTCATTGATTAAATCTTTGGTTCTAAAGAAGTCCTTTAGGGTTGTTCTTACGAAACTTAGTGGATTATATCCACGAAAATCAATTTTTAAGCTGTGATAGCTGAGCCTCATTTTCAAGAGGAATTTTATCAATTTGATTTTATCGATTGTGTGTTTATTGCATTATTTGAAAATACGAAAACATTCTTTACACTTTTGTTTAATTTTGATTGCTTTACGGTTTAGATCAAAAGACCAAACCCCATTTATCAACTTCATTTCAAAATTTGACAATTAGGCTAGATTAGACCATTTTTATATTGGTTCCAATTAAGTGAGACGACCTGAGGTTGCATCCTATACTGCAGTCTTGGAATTTATTTTATTTGACCGGTTTCCAAGGATCGATCGTAAGGTCGAATCGACAGAGCCGCGATCAGTCTAACATTGGAATAAGTCAAAAAGAAATATGAGGAAATCAAATGAATGGAGAAAATTATTCGAGAAAAGAAGTCAATTGGGAGATTGAAAATAACATGAGATAATATTACCTCGTTTGAGGAATTAGTTACTTAAGGAATTACAAGAATTAATTATGGGAACATTGAATTTTGGCAATATTTGTTAAGTTAACAAATGCCCTCGACAATATTATGGTACTGAAGAATGAAGTGTCCCAACTTTACTTGGATCAATTAGTGACTATGATCATAAATGATATTTTGATTATGTTTGAATAGTAACGAGAGCATTTTGAACACTTGATGTTAGTCTTACATATCATAAGTGAGAAATAATTATATGATAAGTTTAGTAAGTGTGAAGTTTTGGCTTGATCAAGTAATAGGTTGAGTCATATAATATCTGAACATGAAATATTAGGAAACCCAAAGAAAATAGAGGGAACGAAAGAATGAGAACTCCGGGGAATAATATATATATGAGATATAGAGTTTCTAAAATTAACTGGATATTAGATACTACCAGAAGTTGTTGAGGGGTTTTTACTGATCTTAACCCTTTGTCAAAACTTCTAAGCAAGAATGATTCATTCAGATGGACTGATAAATGTAAAAATAGTTTTGAGGAATTAAAACACTGACTAATTAGAACACCGATGTTTGCTATTTCATTTAGACCTGGAAGTTATGCTGTATATCTTGATGTTGTAGGAAAATCCCGGTGTGTGCATCACATATACACGGTGCGGAAAAATAAAATTTTTTGTTCCGGGACCTTCCCAAAAGCCAGGATCTATGTGTCTATATAACGAAGTCAAACCATAACGTCCAAAGGAGACTGTCTCTAACGGTATCCACGCAGAGGTCGGAGAACCTAATCGGGGCAAACCCTTTGAGCCGGGAATAGCTAGAATAAGGGAGAGAGTGCTAGCTCTTTCCTTATTCTTAGAGAGTTCAAGGAGAAGACGATGGTGAAGCTTGGAGAAGAAGAAGAGTGAAGAGCTTCGGATGAACTTCTTTGAAACTTAAACTTTTTAACTTTCAAAAACTTTTTCTTTGAATTCGAAAACCTTCTCTTTATACCAACGACCATCAACACTAGTTTGTCTTCTTATGGCCATTTGTCTTTAACCATTTAAAGACATTAAATGCTAAAGAAGACTAGCTTTCCACGATGGTCTTATATATTCGGTAGGACCGACCCCAGTGTGACTGGACCACCTCGGCATTTATATATATATATATATATAAATCTTTGGGGTGGTCGAGCCACACTGGGTCAATCTACCGAGTCCCGGTATGGAAAAAACACAGAAGACTTGTCTCAGCAATATCGATGTCGCAATCTCATCGGGACATATCCTAATCTCATCGGGATCGATTTAGTTCTATTGCTCTCCATATAATGGATCTCTATCCAAAACTATTTTATGAATTCTCCGAATCACTCTTATGCGTGTGACCCATTAGGTTCTCGGTTATGTTGGCCACTTAGATTAACACTTAATCCAAGCAAGTCATGAGCGGTGTCTAGCAACACATCATGACCCCCAATTGACCGGAAAGTAATTGGTTTGACGAATGAACCTATGTTCAGCACGAACCATATCACGAACCTTTCCATAGACAATTACTGTGCAATTCGTCCTTTCACCATGCTATACCCACTTGGTTATGAGTATGGGCAAAATGTCAACTCTTACTATACTGACTACGTCAAATCTAGTCCAAGTGATATCAGTTCTTGTCCTGGGACTTATTACTTTATATGTCACTGAAGACACTCTTCATGACATATGAACTCCGGTCAGAGATTTTCAAGTAATGACCCTGACAAGAGGCCATGGGTATCATCTTCTGCTATCACAGAATTGATGAATCCTTTATTGGCTACTCAATTACCTTCGAATACCTCAAGCTGTACCCAATCACCACCCTATGAGCGACCTGTGTAAGGCAACAAGGAATGGAGTCAAAACACAGAATCAGTATCCAAGATATCCTTGAGTACCTCAAGTCTAAGGATATTTGCACCATTGCTATGATGAGATTATCACTGACATTAGAATATGACATCCATGTGATGATCTCATAGTAGGTCATCCAATGTACTTACTACCTCTAGTAAGCATTCACATCTCAACTCTAAACATCTCATATTTACAGTTTACGAGATCCTTTGCTTGATCAAATCAAGGAGCTTGACATATGCTAGTCTCTTGGATTAACGATGTCCGATTTGGTAATCCTATGACTAGGGATAATTTGAATCTTGACATAATTGCACATGATAGAAATCTCGTAGTATGATCACATCATAATTTCCTTCATGCTATGTCATATATCATGGACTTCTTTAATTTGCTTATAGATCAATATCAATTCATAAATAATGAACATCAAATTAATGAAATATGCCTTTCTTTATTTATTCATAAAGTATGTACACAACTTTGTACAAAACGCGCTAAAGGCGATTACCTTTACTACTCTAAGAAAATCTCTCACTTGACCTAAAACGAATCACCTTGATATCTAATACCATAGGCGAATACATGAGAATCAAAGCTCTTCTGTGATAATGGCTTTGTCAATGGATCAGCAATATTCTACTCGGTGAGAATTCTCTCTATTTGGACATCACCTCTGTAGCATCCCACTCCTGCGAGACCCGAACCCGACATCGACGATGATATCCGAGCCCGCGACCCACGAGGGTGGTATGCTAGAGCAGTCAATGCAGTTTAAAAACTCATTATGATATTTTTTTTCTTTTTGAAAACAGTCGAGTGCGCGAAAATAAAAATAAACGATTCTGGCCCGTGATACGAAATCCCATTTTAGTCATACACTTTATCAAAGATCATTTTTCAAACAATATTTATCAATTAGGGCCCTCAAACAATTCAGTACCATTTTTGCGGAATCTAAATTTACACATAAGTCAAAATGACACAAATGCGACGTGAATCGATCCCGACTTCAAACACCGACTCTCTTGCGGTAATCATACTCCGGTTCACTAACGGGTACTCTTGATTCTGAAAATAGTTGCAATGTTGGGTGAGTTTGTGACCTCAATGAGAAACCATCATCGATGGTTCACTCAACTCATGCATATTCAAACAATCACACTAAATCATATATTATCACAATCAAGAATCACATGCACTCGAATTTCGCAATTATCAGCGAGACGCCTTTCATACAATTCACATTTAAACATTCATATATGCAATATGCACACGTGACTCTTCTCATTTTATTACGGTGTTGACCGAGCGGCGCTATCGGTGTTCAAGAATCGACGCGTCTAGGGAGTAGGAGAGCCCTCGGGTATGCACTAACTCCCTCGAGCTCGAGGCTCGGTTCGAGAATGATGTTTGGTGGGCTGAAGCCACGATCTGATGAGCCTGTGGTATCCGAGCACTGCGTGGGAGAGCCCTCGGTATGCACCACCTCGAGGGCAAGCGATACCACGGCATTCGTTATCGCTCCGGTCACTGTTGTCTTTATCGATCATTCAATTATGCATGAATGCATATGTCACTTTCCATTTCAGTCATTTTCCATTTCGATACCATTTTCCATTTCTCTCAGACCTTTGGTCCGGTATTTCAATCATATGCAGATTCAGTTCATTTCACTAATACATTTACCATTCAATTCGCTAATGCATTCATACACATTTATTCACATTTGCACTTCTATATCACACTTCAATATTTCGAATATCCATGGTCCGAAATCAATTAAAAGTAATCACATATATCCAACCTTAACTCCACATGGCATCTGTGCAATAAATTAAACACATATAGGTTGAGAAACCAACTAGGTTACTCACCTGTACTTTCGAGCTAATATCTGAAAGTCTCAGTAACGTCGGTAGATCGACGCTCCAAATGTGCCTCTATGATAATCAGAAAATATAACCATTACCTTTTGTCCAATCAGAACTATGTAATAATACATATGAAGCAATTTGCAGGTGCACAATGCATGTTCATGATATTCCGGCCCTAATCCTATTTTTTCATTAGAAAATTGCCTAAAATTAGAAACCTATTAGGCCGACGGTGCGCAATTCGGACCTCTATAGGTCCCCAATTAAATAAAAGCGATGATTAACGGTCCATTACGGGGCCACGTCAATTTTCAGTCTAAAATTCCCAATTTATCACAAAATGAAATTCAATATGATACAAATCCGATGCCTCAAGAATCAGGTCAATCGGACGACGGACGGAAAAGAAATTGACAAAAGAATCACCAAATACCAAATAATCAAATAATAATAAATAAGAAAAACCAGCCTCGCGGGGGCGAGGCGTCGCCCTCGCGAGGTAGACTGATCCGGCCTCGTCGCTAGGGCGAGGCGTCGCCCTAGCGATGCCGTCCATCTGAGCCTCGTCACTAGGGCGAGGCGTCACCCTAGTGATCGGGCATGATTCCACATTCCCATTCCCTTTTTTCCTGATTTCTAATCCAACTTCCAACACTCATAGCTCTTGGCACACAATTCAGAAAAATACAATTCATACCTTGTTGGAAAGATCATGAAACCCTCTACAATTCTCAAGAGACCATAAAAATCAATTTCACCCCTAAGGGTGTCAAAAATCCCTTCAAAGCTACTGCCTACTCAAATCCCATTAAAACAGACAGTACATTGCAATTTCCATAACTCTCAGATTCTTCAGCCAGAAATTACCACATAAATATGATCAATAAGTTCACAATTTCATCTACAACTTTCATGAAGAACCCAAAATCAAAATCACTTGCTAACTAGGTCAAACAATTCCACAAAGAATCTGTCTACTGAAATCAACCAATCTGGACAGTAATTTTCCAAACAGCATAACTCTTAGAACAAATGTCACAAAATTCACTACCTTATATCCATGAAAAGATAAGATCTTAAACTTCAATTTTCATGAAGAACTCAAAATCCAATTCAATTTCTAACAATTTCAAAACTGTCATGCAAGTTACTGCCATGATCAGCAATTCATAACCTAATGCAGGTTCAATATTTGAAAAATCATAACTCCCAAATCTGACCTCTAAAAATTACACACCATATATCATTTTCAAGATAATTCCTTCCTCTGAAACTTTTCAGAAGATCACTCATACCAATTCAGTTCACATAATTTGCTAAAATTGCTTCCAATCCGCAAGCTCACAAACTCAACACTTAGCCTAGGTTTCATCAAAATGCTTAAAACCAGTCAATAGTAATCAATTCATATCTCCCAATATACAACTCGAAAATTAGCACGATCAGTGGAAATGGAAAGCTAACTCAATATGATACAACTTCCATGAAGATCATTTTCCTTAATTCCATCTCAATTAATTTAGAAAAATCAACAAAGTAATCAGGTCATATATGCGGGTACTGTGCACAAACCCTACAAACAGAAACTTTCCATGCAAAAATTCACCCTTCTAACTTTACCATTTAACAACACCTATTTCACACAAAGTTGAAGCCAACATCCCAAAGTTTCATTAGGAACAAACCTCACCTCATTTTCACACCTATACAATTAGTTATGATCAAAACATTACAATAGGTCAAAGATTCATTTTCCAGCTTTCAACATTAACCTAACTCCTATCACTTCTAATATCAATAACACATCACTAAGCATCCACTTAAACCTCTAATTCAGCCACAAACTTATCACAACATTTATTTGTATACTTAACAAACTTTGGCAGCACATACACAATTAACTTTCATTACTTTTCCATGCACCTAACCTTGCAAACTCAATCCAAAACCAAGCCAAATCAATGGAAACCTTATTCATTCATTCATCCATACACAAGCATATATTTAAACCCATTTAAACCTACCCTTATAATGATCAAATAAATGCTCAAAGGATTCCCATGCATGCTTCTAACTACCAAAAGAAGGAAAGCAAATACAACTCTTACCTTAATCAAGTTGCAAGTTCTCAATTTTTCAAGTCTTTCACACTCACCACCTATGACAACTTAAACACCACTCACGACTACCCCAAGCATCACCAAGATCATCATCAACTCAAGGCTTCAACTTGGTTTGTGTGTGAAGAGAATCAAGCAAGGAACCAAGGACAACTTCTTGCGTGGAATGAGAATAAGAAAAATTCAAAGGAGAAGGCCATTGAGGAAGCTACGGGTGAGTGAAAAAAATGAGGGCTTCCAAAGTGTTTTATACTTAAATGAATGAAGGAGAGAGTCGTGGGCAACCAGCCCACTAAAATAATTATTAAATTAATAACTTAAGATATCCCTAGGCAAGTGAGAAGTGTCACTTGCCACGTGTCCTGATTTTAATTCCGGTTCCAAATTTCACTCCAATTTCTCTCCAAATTCCGATGGCTCACAATTCATAATTCCTAGAATCACGTACCTAAATTCCCAATGCCATTAGGCAGTCCTTTAGAGTATAGAGAAAGTCACTTTCGATCGATTAGAATTTTCCGGTCCGAAATTTTCGAATTTTTGAATCATTTTTTAAAATTACCTAAATTGCCCAAAATTGTAAAACATATAATGATCCACTCCAATAATTTGTCAAACACGAAAACCGCATTTTCCACTACAAAAACACATTTAGGCCATTTCATGATTTTGCGGTCGAGAATTTTCTCCTAGGACAATTCCAAAAAATTCAATAAATCCTAAAATGTAAAACACTCAATGGCGTACTCAATATAATTTCCAAGTACAATAATCCCATAAATTTCACAAAAGATCTCAATTTGAAACCTAAGCCAAAAAATGTCATGAATGCATGTATACCATGTGCAAGTGCAACAAACGATCAGTCATAGAGGCTATATGTTGTATGTGCATGCTGAGATATAATTTAATACTTCTAACCCGTCGTAAATTACCAAAATACCCTTCCCATCGGTGATGGGATGTTGCAACCTCGACCTATGATCTCCCTAATCAGATGATATCTGCGGAGTACGTGTTTGGATCGTTGATGAGACCTTGGTTCCTTCGCCTGCACAATAGCCCCATTGTTGTCACAATACAATTGTATGGGCCCATCACAACTAGGAACCACACCAAGTTCAGTAATAAACTTTTTGATCCAAACTGCTTCCTTTGTTGCGTCTGAAGCGGCAATGTACTCTACCTCGGTTGTTGAATCGGCAGTTGTCTCTTGTTTGGAACTCTTCCAACTGACCGCCCCGCCGTTCAGTGTGAATATATAACCTGATTGGGATTTAGAATCATCCTTATCAGATTGAAAACTAGCTTCTGTATACCCGCTCACTTTTAGATTTCCATCTCCATATATCAAGAAAACATCCTTAGTCCTTCGCAAGTACTTGGGGATATTCTTGACAGCCACCCAGTGACCCTCACCAGGATCCGATTGGTGTCTGCTCGTAACATTTAGAGCATATGATACATCGGGTCTCGTACATAGCATAACGTACATGATAGATCCTACTGCAGATGCATACGGGATCATATTCATGCGCATCCTCTCATCTTGTGTCTTAGGACACATAGATTTCGAGAGTGTTATCCCATGAGTCATGGGAAGGTATCCTCTCTTGGATTGTTCCATGCTAAACCTCTTTAGCATCTTGTCTATGTACGTTGATTGTGAAAGACCAAGCAATCTTTTTGATCTATCTCTATAAATCTTTATCCCAAGGATATAAGTTGCTTCACCAAGGTCTTTCATGGCAAATTGTTTGGATAACCAAATCTTCACCGATTGTAGCATAGAGACATCGTTTCCTAGTAATAATATGTCATCTACATATAGCACAAGGAATACGATTGCAGTCCCACTAACCTTCTTATACACACAGTGTTCATCCGGATTTTTTGAGAAACCAAACTCTTTGATTACCTCATCAAAACGGATATTCCAACTCCTAGATGCTTGTTTCAATCCATAGATGGATTTCTGAAGCTTGCATACCTTTTCGCCATCATAGAAGGTGAAGCCCTCTGGTTGTGTCATATACACATCCTCAGCTAGATTTCCATTTAGGAAAACTGTCTTCACATCCATTTGCCATATGTCATAATCATAATGAGTGGCAATGGCTAGGAGTATCCTAATGGATTTAAGCATTGCTACTGGGCTGAAAGTCTCGTCGTAGTCAATTCCTTGTCTTTGACGAAAACCTTTAGCCACAAGCCTTGCTTTATAGGTAATCACATTACCATCCATGTTGGTTTTCTTTCTGAAAACCCATTTACACCCTATGGGTTTTATTCCTTCGGGAGCCACAACCAAAGTCCATACTTGGTTTTCATACATGGAATCCATTTCAGACTTCATGGCATGAAGCCATTTCTCAGACTCTGAACTCTTCAGAACCTCTTCATAGGTGGTAGGCTCATTATCTTCTATGAGCAATAGGTCATTCTGTTCATTCATGAGAAATCCATATCTCTCGGGAACAGAGCTTATCCTACGTGATCTATGAACTTCTTGTGTTGAAGAAGGTTGAACTGTTACTTCATCTGTATGAGTCACAGTTTCAGGTTCAGGCAGTTGATCTACGTCTGTTCGAGCATCTTGAACTTCTTCAAGTTCAATTTTGCTCCCACTGTCTTCTTGTAAAAGAAACTCTTTCTCTAAAAAGACAGCATGCTTTGAAACAAACACCTTTTATTCATCAGCAAGGTAGAATTGATATCCCATTGTTTCTTTAGGATATCCTACAAATAAACACTTGTCAGACTTTGCATCAAGTTTATCTGACTGTATCCGCTTCACATAAGCAGGACAACCCCAAACTTTCAAATGAGCAAGATAGGGTCTTTTGTTAGTCCACATCTCATATGGAGTAACATCAACTGTCATTGATGGAACTCTGTTTAACAAATAAACAGTTGTCTCGAGTGCATATCCCCAAAAGGATTTTGGTAACTTTGCAAAGCCCATCATCGACCGTACCATGTTTAACAAGGTTCGATTTCTCCTTTCAGCCACACCATTATGCTGTGGTGTGTAAGGTGGAGTGCATTGAGATAAAATCCCATTATCTCTGAGATAATCTAAAAATTGTTAGTATAAGAATTCCCCACCACGATCGGATCGTAATGTCTTGATACATTTCCCAAGTTGGTTTTCTACTTCATTTCTAAATTGTTTGAACTTTTCAAATGCTTCAGATTTGTATCTCATCAGATACAGGTACCCATTTCGAGAATAATCATCGATAAAGGTAATGAAGTAAAGACAACCACTTCTAACATGGATGGACACCGGACCACATACATCTGAATGTATTAGGTCTAATACTCCAGTCGCTCGTTCACCCTTTCCCTTTAAGGGTAACTTAGTCATCTTGCCTAATAAACAAGATTCACATGTGTCATATGATTCATAATCAAATGACCCTAAACTACCTCTCATTTATATGGCCAAGGCGACAATGCCATAAGTAAGTTGATTTTAAATTATCTTGTTTACGTCTTTTCGTGTCATTGACATTCATAATTGGATGTGACATATCTAATATGTAAATTCCATTGCATAATGTACCAGTACCATAAAACATTCCATTCAAACTAATAGAACAACCATTGCTACTAAAAGTCAAATGGAAACCAGCTCTATTTAAACAAGAAACAGACAATATGTTCTTTGTTAAAACAGGTACAAAATAACATTCATCCAGTTTAATTACAAGCCCACTGGGGAGTGACAAAAAATAAGTGCCTACGGCTAATACAACAACTCTTGCTCTATTTCCTACACGCAGGTCTAGTTCTCCCTTCATGAGTTGTCTACTGTCCCTGAGGCCCTGCATATCATTGCATATGTGTGAGCCACAACCAGTATCTAATACCCATATGTTATGATCAGAAACAGTATTAACCTCAATGACAAACATACCTGAAGGAGCCGAGGCATCTGATGCCTTCTTTTGCTTCAAGAATTCCAGATAGACTTTACAGTTTCGCCTCTAGTGGCCAGTCTTGCCACAATGGAAGCAAGTTCCTTTTGGCGCAGTTTCTTTGGTTTTCTTTTTAGCTGCACTTCCTTTTGGTTTCTTAGACTTTTTCTTCTTTAGATTCTTTTTCTTTGAACCAGAAGAAGAAGAGTCCACCACAAGCACTGGCTTGCTATCCTTCTTGATAGATTGCTCTGCTGTCTTGAGCAAATTGATTAACTCAGGGATTGTCGTGGATATTTGGTTCATCCGATAGTTTAACACAAACTGTGAATAACTATCAGATAATCCAACTAAAATTAAGTCAACACTTAATTCATAATCCATAATAAAACCTAAGATGGCCAATCTCTCAATATACTCATTCATCTTCAGTGCATACTGCACTGCAGATTTCTCCGGAGTCATCTTAGTCGTGAAAAGCAGCCTTGAGGTCTTGAACCTTTCAGACCGAGCTTGCTCATCAAAAAGCTCTCTAAGATGAAACACTATGGTATTAGCATCCATAGACTCATGCTGCTTCTGCAGCTTTGATGACATAGAGGCGAGCATAATACAGGTAGCCATGTCACTATCTTTGAGATGCTTACGATATACTTTCTGATCCTCATCAGAAGCATCAACAGCAGGTGGATCAGGAAGTTGAACATCTAGGACATAACTTAACTCCTCAGATCTGAGAACAATTCTCAGATTTCT
This sequence comes from Erythroxylum novogranatense, assembly GCA_029891385.1. Lineage (NCBI taxonomy): Eukaryota > Viridiplantae > Streptophyta > Magnoliopsida > Malpighiales > Erythroxylaceae > Erythroxylum > Erythroxylum novogranatense. Next base: position 84,250,144 of record CM057234.1, read on the forward strand.
CAGCCAATCGAGAAAATTGGGTCCAGTTAATTTGTTAGACTCCATAAGTGAGCGGAAATTCACACTAGAAGACATCTTCAATAAACCTAAAGGGAAAGAGAGAAAGAATGTTAGAATATTAATATATGCATGATCATAAGGACTTGCATGACATACATATGGCTCCCACTAGTTTTAAAGAATCCATAACCCTCACTACGAATCCAAAAAACATTATGACAAAGTGTCTTAGTGGGTCGATATCCGACATTGCTAAGAATGACCTTGGGTTTACCCAACAAGTCACCTTAGGTCAATCGGCAGGTATCGGGCATACCAATTGCATCATAGATGCAAATATCGTCCAGTGCTATCAACTCGTGATGTATGCACACACTACCCAATTTCGCCTCTGTCTACGTTAACCTTGAGTTTACTCAACAAATCAACGCTTCTAGTGAAAACCGACCCATTAATCCGAAAATCTTATTTCCATGGTTCGAACATATCCTTATAGAGTGAGCTTAAGTTTACCCAACAACCCGAACTCTATAAGAACTCTGATTCTTCCCATATTAATGGAAGGCATTAGTTTTCATATTATGTGTGAGGGATTTCAAACTCTGGTCTCATCCAAGTTGTAGGATTATAGTCACAATGACTATATGGAATGATTTAGGGCATTTTATCAACCACATCGAATCTATACCTATAATCATCCATCATCCCACCTGTGCATGTGTAAGTCGACTTACCTGAGAATGCAAGTCGACTTAGACTACTGTGCATGAGCAAGTTGACTTATACTTAGAATTGCTCTCTAATCGGCTAATTTCTCAATCCGTGTAGTTCAAATTCACAATACCAAGTGTAATATCCTTTACTTTGATGTACCAATGAAACACTTTCATTGTATCATGCTTACCATATATAATCATACTATACACGAAAAACTTGAAATGGATTAATACACTATTATTCTCTTAGATTTCCAAATAATTTTGAGAATACCAAATTATCTTCCTAAGTATCTCTAGGTAGTCTACACTTTATCAAGACTACTTCGGCACTGGTCACAAAATTGGTGACGGCCAAAACAATCAAGACAAGGAAATATACTAACAAGACGCTAATGAGACACATTTGACATCCGAAAATTTTTGGAAACACAATTTCAAGAAAATCAGTTTGGAAAGCATACAACATAAATGTAACATATTTTTAATCACATTAAAAATGATCCAAGGCATTGGAACTGAAAAATACACAATCAATCATTCCAAACAAAACAGTTCCAGCAACTTTCTCAAAAACTGCCAAGCTCTATATTTTGCTTGGAAAAATCATTGAAACAATTTCAATAAATTCTGAGAAAATTAAAGAGGTTACAACATGTTCACAAAATGCTCCATGAATTATTTCAGGATTTATTTCCATTAAAAACTCAACCAACCTCAGCAACCAAAACAATGCTGAATCTGTCTTCCTCAACACAGATATTCCCAGAAGCACACAATAAATTCTCAAATAAATAGTAAATCACCTCGAAAACATTTTTCCATCCTCATAGACATTTATAAATATCTTAGAGATATGTAGGTGAAAGAAAATCCAAAAAAAAAATTTTCTACAATTTATTCTCGAATTTACAAGTATGCCTGTTCAAGGAATGTGCACAAACACAGCAACCAGAACATTAGGGAATAAATTAGCAAAACTATATCAAACCACATTGATAAATTCTTTCCTTCCACAGACATATTCAGAAACATCTTATGAGCAAATCTGAGTAAGAAAATTCCGAAAACAAGATTGCTACACTGATTTCGAATTTAACATAGTCAACATGCACAATGGTCACAAGCAATAGGCAGCATCAACCTAGTCATGCTTTCTTCTTTATATACGACGCAAGTGGCTCTGATACCACTGTAGAAAAATCCCGGTGTGTGCATCACATATACACGGTGCGGAAAATTTTTTTTATTCCGGGACCTTCCCGAAAGCCAGGATATATGTGTCTATATAACGAAGTCAAACCATAACGACCAAAGGAGACCGTCTCTAACGGTATCCATGCAGAGGTCGGAGAACCTAACCGGGGCAAACCCTTTGATCCGGGAATAGCTAGAATAAGGGAGAGAGTGCTAGCTCTTACCTTATTCTTGGAGAGTTCAAGGAGAAGACGATGGTGAAGCTTGGAGAAGAAGAAGAGTGAAGAGCTTCGGATGAACTTCTTTGAAACTTAAACTTTTTAACTTTCAAAAACTTTTTCTTTGAATTCTAAAACCTTCTCTTTATACCAACGACCATCAACACTAGTTTGTCTTCTTATGGCCATTTGTCTTGAACCATTTAAAGACATTAAATGCTAAAGAAGACTAGCTTTCCACGTTGTTCTTATATATATATATATATATATAGTTAAGTAAGATAAGTCTTCTCCTCCTCCTTCCACGTTAGTCATATATATATATATATATATATAAATGCTGAGGTGGTCCAGTCACACTGGGGTCGGTCCTACCGAGTCCCGGTATGGAAAAAACACCGAAGACCTGTCTCAGCAATATCGATGTCACGATCTCATTGGGACATATCCTAATCTCATCGGGATCGATTTAGTTCTATTGCTCTCCATATAATGGATCTCTATCTAAAACTATTTTACGAAATCTCCGAGTCACTCTTATGCATGTGACCCATTAGGTTCTCGGTTATGTTGACTACTTAGATTAACACTTAATCCAAGCAAGTCATGAGCGATGTCTAGCAACACATCATGACCCCCAATTGACCGAAAAGTAATTGGTTTGACGAATGAACCTATGTTCATCACGAACCATATCACGAACCTTTTCATAGACAATTACTGTGCAATTCGTCCTTTCACCATGCTATACCCCACTTGGTTATGAGTATGGACAAAATGTCAACTCTTACTAGACTGACTACATCAAATCTAGTCCAAGTGATATCAGTTCTTATCCTGGGACTCATTACTTTATATGTCACTGAAGACACTCTTCATGACATATGAACTCCGGCCAGAGATTTCCAAGTAATGGCCCTGACAAGAGGCCATGGGTATCATCTTCTGCTATCACAGAAGTGATGAATCCTTTATTGACTACTCAATTACCTTCGAATACCTCAAGCTGTACCCAATCACCACCCTATGAGCGACCTGTGTAGCAACAAGGAATGGAGTCAAAACATAGAATCAGTATCCAAGATATCCTTAAGTACCTCAAGTCTAAGGATATTTGCACCATTGCTATGATGAGATTATCACTGACATTAGAATATGACATCCATGTGATGATCTCATAGCAGGTCATCCAATGTACTTACTACCTCTAGTAAGCATTCACATCTCAACTCTAAACATCTCATATTTACAGTTTCTGAGATCCACTGCTTAATCAAATGAAGGAGCTTGACATGTGCTAGTCTCTCCGGATTAACGATGTCCAGTTTCAGTAATCCTATGATTAGGGATAATTTAGATACTGACATAATTGCACATGATAGAAATCTCAGTAGTATGATCGCATCATAATTTCCTTCATGCTATGTCATATATCATGGACTTCATTAATTTGCTTATAGATCAATATCAATTCATAAATAATGAACATCAAATTAATGAAATATGCCTTTCTTTATTTATTCATAAAGTATGTACATAACTTTGTACAAAACGCGCTAAAGGCGATTGCCTTTAGGGCACTACTCTAACAGATGTTTCACATTAGGAAATTAGGATGTATTCTGATTCAGCATAGAAAAGTGATTACATATACATCGAGGTAGTTAAGGGCTCATGAGTTAATGATTGGGTTCATGATTTGAAACTCGTTGTAATAGAAATTTCTTTGAAATTTTGGAGGCATAATATGTAGGGTGAAACATTTTGAAGTTATTCAGATCATAAAAGTTTAAGGAAAATTATTGAGTTAGAAAGAATTGAATATGAGATAGAGACAATGGATAGAGTTACTCAAAGATTTCCAATAAAACTAGTGTTGTATCTGATGCATTGAGCAAAAAATCGAATGGCAGGGTAGCCTAAATTCAGATATCGAGGTTACCCAATCTAATTTAATTAACATGATCGAATGTTGAGTTAAATTTGGGGTAAAATGAAGTATTATCAGTTATATTGAATTTAAGACTACCTTTGCACAAAAGGATTAGTAAAGCCCAAAGTGAGGATCCAAATTTGTGAATCTTATTAAGATATTGAAAATGAATAAGATTTTTGACTTTGAATTAGAAAATGATACATTGTGATTGAAATAGAGAGTATGTGCACCCGATGGAGATGATTGAGAAAAGAGATTTTGGATGAAGCACACATAACAGCCAATGCTATACATCCTAGTAGTAATATGTCGAAACAACATTTAGTAGCCAAGGATAAAGAATGCAAGTGGCTGAATGTGTGATTGAATGCTTGATTTGCCAATAGTCTTAACTGTTGAGGATATGCTTAGAGCTTATATTTTGGAGTTTGTAGGAGTATGGGATTGATATACAATTATGATTGAATTTGATTATGACAATCGTTATCATAGTGGTATTCGTATGTCATCGCATAAGGCGTAACATGATAGAAAGAGTCATTTGCTTTTATACTGGGATAAAGCGGGTCTAAGGATTGTTGGAGGCCTAAAATTGATTTAAGATATTGTTGATATGAGAAGTCAGTTTGTAGCAGAAATTAAGTGACTCAAGAATGACAAATGAGTTAGGTGGATCAACACCGAAGAGATATGAAATTATTGAGAGAGTAGTACCATTAACATATGAGTTAGTGTTACTAACAAAGATGTCTCAGATTCACAATGTGTTATAAGTGAGTATATTTAGGAGATATCGGTATGATTCGACAAATGTGTTATCAACACAGGAAGTGAAATTGCGAGTAACTAAGAAAAATCGAGTGATCCCACTGACAATAGTCTTTTGAAAGAAATCATTCGAGTGAATAAGTTACGTGGGAAAAATGGAGGAGAATATGAGAAAACAATACCCCCCATTAATTTGATAAATCAAATAAGAATCTTAAGGACGAAATTTATTAAGGAGCAGAATTGTAACATCCCGTTCCTATACAAAAGGTTAGAACCCTAGGTTTTTGTAAATGAGAAATGGCAATGAGAGGTTAAAAAATGCATTTCGTACTCACGCATAACAGTAGCATACTGTTGGACACCCCGCCCTCACAAGACACGTTCTCGACATCCTAAGTGACATTTGAACACACATCCCAAAAAGGTGGCGTGCTCTCACCAGTCAGTCACAAAAATCAAACTCCTTCTTTCAACTTCAGAACAGATTTTTAAAATTTTAAGATCAGAATTTCAAAAGGAATTCTTCAGAACAATTGTAGATTAACGTCTCTAGTTTATTTTTAATCAATAATAACCTTATTAGGAGCTTTATAGATCAATATATCAACAAAATACTGAAGTATGTTCAGTGTAGTATCCAATTCTTACACTTCAGACATGTTTTGGTAAAAAAAGTCATAACTTTCTCTAAAGATGTCGGATTAAGGTCATTTTATGACGGTTTCAAAGAGGACTTCTAGATATACAACTTTGATGAGAACTAAAAGAGATATTTTGCTTCTAAAATGGGTTAAAATCACAAACTAAAAAACCCTCAGGAAAAAGTGCTCGTTGCGACCAACTTCTTGGCTTCGTTGCGACAAACTTGAAGTTGAAGAACAAAAAATTTCAGGAAAAGTTCACCGTGGCCAACTATTTGGTTCTCTGAGGTGAAGCTCCCTTTTAGAAAAGTTAACCGCAGTGTATTTTTTGGTTTCGTTGCAGCGAACTCTGAAAATCAAACAAAAAACTTGTTAAGGATAGTTTTGTAAACTACTAACACCCTTTATCATGTAATGACCATAACTTTCACATCCGAAGTCCAAAATTTACAAACTATATATCGTTGGAAAGATGAGAGGATAAGATACAACTTTTATGAAGACAACAATGTATAATTATGCTTACATCAAGACTATTTTCCCCATAAAGTCGAAACACACCTTTTTACCCTTATGAAAAAGCTGGAAAGTGCAATGTAAAGACTTGGAAAATCATAGAACAAGTATCCACATATTTCATTGATATCAAAATATGAGAGTTCTACAAAGCTTTGACGGGAATTTCAAGTTACAATACATCGTAATCTAAAAAGAAAAAATTTACAAAAACTGGAATTGCTCAAAATACAACTAAAGCCTTGTTTTACAAAACTAGCTTAAATACAAAATCATTGCAAAGATGGAGTGATGCCTCGACTCTTGGTTACTCAATCTCATGCTCTTCACTTGAAGATGAGATAGAAATGGAGGGGTGAGCTTAATGCTTGTGAGTAACAGTTTATAACGAAAAATACGCAAAACCTTTGAAATATTCATTTGTTGATACAAAGTTCTAATTAAATTCATAAAACATATCATTCTTAAATTCATAACCAAAATTCACAAACTACAAATCATGTATGCATCAAACTTGCTAAGATATCATAAGCACATAAGCACATCAGAATGGTTTGGGTGAAAGACTAATGAATTTTGCTGGATCAACATCGAATTTATGGAATATAGTGAGACATACCTAAGAGTTAAATGTATTAACATCAAAGAGAAGTGAAAAGATGAATTGTCTTTGGGAGTATCACCTTTCCAAGGTGTGCGTACATTGAGTATAAGATGTGCTCAGATTAGGAAAAAGGATAAACTAAGCTTGAATTGTATTGGTCCCCATGAAGTTATTGAGAGCATAAGACCATTAACATATGAGTTTGTAGTACCAACAAAGATGTATTGTCGGCATATGAAGTGAAAATTGTGAGTAATCTGAGATATATATTTAGGAACTAGTTAAGAAAGAAAATAATTGAATAAGGGATTGATAGACCGATTGGTTCCATTGACTATAGTTTAGTGAAGGAAAATATTTGAGTGATGAAAGTTAAAAGGGAAACAAAGGAGCATATGAGGAGACAATATCCCCGCCTGTTCAAACAAACAGGTAAAAATTTCGAGGATGAAATTTCTTTTAAGGAGGGGAGAGTTGTAACATCTCATTACCTGCAGGGAGGTTAGGATAGTAAATATGAAAGAATACTAAGAGATTTGAAATGCATTTTCATGCTTATACATAATATGTCATACACATGCACGTGAATAGTGAATTTTTTTGCACATGAAAATAATTGTACATGCATTCATGGATAATTTCAGGTATAATTGAATTGTGATGAGATACTATTGAAAAATGTGAAATTGTTGGGTCTAAAATTTAATTGGAGAGTGCAGTTGTTAATTCTTGAATTTTGGTAAATTTTGGGGAATAATGTCCGAAAATATAAGATATAATTGTACTAAGAAAAATGCCACTTGGCAAGTAAATTAATGTATGGAAAATAGAAATAAAAATAAAATGATATTGGAGAATTTATAAATGATATTGAAAATATTAGAGATAATTATAATGAAAGAATGAAAGCTATAGGAGTTAATTCAAAGAGAACTTAGTTAGAGCCTAAGATGTTAGATACATGACAAGTGGCACTTGTCTAGTTCAAGTTTTGACTATGCAATTTCATTGGAAAGACCAAGTGTTATATTCTTATTTTCATCTTCCTTGTAACCTCGTCTTCAAGTTTCTTCTAATACACAGAGTTTTCATCAAATCCCCACCAGAGTAAAATCTTGTTTTCTTCTACCCACTACCACTCCTACTTTGTTATTTTTTTCATTTTTCCCAAAGAAAACCAAAACCTACCAACCTCTACAATGACCTACGTGGCTGCATGAGCGATTAGAGTTCACTTGATTTTGAAGATGTTAAAGCTTTAAACAAGTAAGCCTTTTTATGGTTCTTTATTTTGTATAAGATGAGGCTTGCATCACACTAGCTCACTGTTAAATGGTTATGCAGTAGTGATATGCATGTTTGCTGAAAAGTGAGTGAGGGAATTCAGGGTAAGTTGTAGGTGTTGATTTTTCGGATTTGATGACCAATATGTTATATGATGGTGTTGAAGGGATTTTATTTTTGGGTTAGAAAAAAATCAATGATAAGGTGTATAGGGAGAGTGCAGAAAATCATGAAAAGTTGATATGCATATACTGTGTTTTCATGGTTTTTACGTGAAATTTTGGATGTTTTTAGAAATGGACAAAAACGAGTTTAGAGTTGAGGAATAAGTATGTGGTGATGTCTGGGAAGGAGAATGAAAGAAATGGAAGTTGAGAAGAAAAATAGAGAATGTATAAAAAGGATGATTTTTTAATATGCTTTGTTTCTCTTCACTGTGTGTGTATATATATATGTGTGTGTATGTGTGTGTAGGGGGGGGGGGTATGTGAAAATGTGAGCGTTTTAGAGATGACTAAAAGAATGGTTTTAGAGTTAAAGAATAGTTGTGAGATGATGGTATGAGGTGAGAAAGATCGTATAAATGATAGTTAGAGGAAGAGAAGTAAGAAAATGTATAGAATAAAGAGATAGGAAAATGTACAGAAAATGATGTACATGAAGAAGATGAATAACTGATATTTAGTTTGTGATGATTTTGAGAAATTTGAGTAAAATTTCATAATTAGGGGTATTGTGAATTTGTGGTAAATTAGTTGAATGAAAATGGAGAGGAAAAACTAGAAATGAAAATTGAAGTGTTGAATTTAGTAAAGAAAGACACGTAAAGAAGTTGGCTATGAATGCAACAAAGAAAAGATAAAGAGAGGTAGAAGTTTAATCTGAACTTCCTTGATTAAATTGTATTGATCTAGGAAGATTTTGATAAAATGATCTGCATGAAAGTTGTAGATCTTTCTTTTAGCTTTTTATTAATATAAAGTTTGAAATTTTTGGAGTTCTGGATCAAAAGTTATGGAGGTTTGAAGAAAGGATGTATGACTAGGGGAAAGTCGCGATCATGCTTTGTGACTTTGCACTTTTATATGGGCGAGTCACGATAGTGCACATGCATGATCGCGACTTCAAAGGTTTAAGGGTGAAAATCAAGTTGGAAGGCTGGGAGGCTGATGAACATCCTATGAATTTTTTGGCTATACCTTCCTCGTCTGACCTCCAACTAACATGAGACTTGAACCATAAGACATTTCTCTACCTCTACACCAAAAATTATAGCCATCTGAAATAAATTGAGAGAGTTGAATGATAAACATCATGTTCTCATCCAACTCTTTTGTCTATATCTGTCACACCCATGACCCTCACTCACACCCGTGAGTCATGCACACCCGTGATTTTTCCTTCTCACCCCTGTAAATGTCAATTAATGGACACTCACAACCTTATTTGTAACATCAAAGCACTGTGCTCTTCAATTGTTAGCTGTGACTTGTTGTGTATCCGAGAGTAGTTGTAAGCTGAACAATCTTGCTTCTTCCAATAATAACTTCTTCTCTAGACCTCCATATGACTTGATTCTTAGGCCAATACATTCCTAACACATTATTACGTCTCTCCAAAAAAATTAGCAGCATTCTGAATTGACTTGAAAAGATTAATTGAATGAAAGTGAGAGAATATGTTGGAATAGTATGAACTGATGTTATTTTATTAAACATACTTCTGTATTTTGAATATATCTGGATCTGTAGGATTCCAAAGGAGATTATTTTTAATGTGGATTAAACTAGAGACATAGGTTTACAAATTATATTCAGAAGTTGAATTCTGATTCAGCCCCTAAGATGTTTAATTTCTGGATGGAAGTTATGCATAGTATACTGTTTTAGAATAAGAATAGTCCAAAAATGTTTGGAGTATAATTTGTGGAATAGTGAACCAAATTGAATGATCATGGTTTCATTAGAAACTTAATACAATTGGAAACACTTTTCTAGAAGAAAGTATTGCCAAATTACTTCATTTACCTTATCTAATTGATCATGGAAAATTAACCCAAAGGTCAGGATTTTTGGAAGTGATATAGGACTGAAATGAGAGTTGGATAATTGTTTGGTCTTGTAATGCTAGAAATTACATTAACGAGTGAATTTTTGGTATTAAAGTACCAAAGACATGTGTAAAAAGGAGATGAAGTGGTTCATTTGATTAAAGTTATGATTCGAAGAAGATATTTCGAGCTTTGTTACAGAAAATATAGCTCTCGTGTTTTCGTACAAATACAGTATTTAGCTTTTGAATATCACTAACAAAATCACTAACTCTTTCAGTCTTCGACTTCGACTCATATTTATCGTCTTCTTCTTCAACTGCTTCTTGATAACTGCTTCTTTCTACTTGATTCTTGATCTTTAAAGAAACAATTATTCAGTTGATTTCTGTAACTAACTCAAACTGATTTGATTCTTCATCTTCGATTCCTTCATCTCATTTTTGGCTTCGCTTCGTCTCATATTGCTTCCGTCTCATTTTCTCTCTTCCGTCTCATTTTTCTTCCGACTCATTTTGCTTTCGTTTCCATATCACTTTGCTTTTTCTTCCGTCTCATTTTCGTTCCGTCTCATTTTGCTTTCGTTTCTGTCTCATTTTTGCTCTTCCGTCTCATTTTGCTTACGCTTCTGTCTCACTTTGCTTTTGCTTCCGTCTCACTTTGCTTTTGCTTCTGTCTCATTTTGTTTTGCTTCCATCATACTTTGCTTTTGCTTCCGTCTCATTTTACTTTTACTTCCTCATTATTTGGTTTTCATCAAAATTAATCGTAAAGTCATTTTGACTTAACAATCTCCCCCTTTTTTATGATAACAAATAATCATAGAAAAAAATTTCTTATCCTCCATCTTCTATTTTGTTCTCCTTTTCTTTTCTTGTTCTCCCCCTATCTTTGTTATTTCTTCTTCTTCTTCTCCTTTCTCCCCCTATTTGTTATTGATCAAAAAGATCATGATCGCAGATGCTTCATAACTTCAAAAAACATTGTTTTCATCTCAATGCGAAGTGACTTGATATCTTGTCGAATATCCACTACTTCTTTATGCAAGTCACCCACAGAAGCACACAGATAATCAACTTTCTCTTCAATATCTTCATCAGGCTTCTGTTGTACGACTTCAACACCAACAGTCGTAGTATATGCATCTGAAGATATAACATCTGGTTCAATTATTGTAATGGTAGGAGGTTGAACAGATAGGTTAGGTTTTGGAAGATCAAGATCATCAAGGCCAGTTAGACGTGGAACTTGTCTTCCCAATAGGCGTAGAACATCACCAAATGAAGACACAGTTCATAAAGGTTTAATATGCATAATTAAATGCACAAGGGACTCTACTGAGTAGCTTCAGTTTCCAACCTTAATGAATCTATACGACCTTTCTGAAAGTCTTCCACCTACTTGAAAAGAATATTCAATGGTTTGCTGACCACAATTGCTTCCTGATGCTTTTTGGGATTTCTCTGATTATTATTGAATTGCTACTCCTGACAGGTTGAATTTCTTCAAAAATCTTGACTCTCAAGTCTTCTTTTCTTATTAGTCGAGAAGTATTGACCTGTGCTGGACTCCGTTCCACTATCTTCTTCTTCTTCTGAACAGTAGTAGGAGTGCTCTTCTTAGTACTGATTTTTTCCTTTTTATTCTCCTTAATCAGTCTGGAAGTCTGATGAGATTGAGGTTTTACTTTCTCAAACTCCAATTTCTTCCTTATTTCAGTCACTTTAGCCAATTTTTGTGATTCTTCTCTCAAAATTGAAACTAAGGACCTGGTTGCCTGAGATGTTGTCTTCTCAGAGTTTTCACCATGAGTCAACTCTTTACTTTTCTTTTCTTCTTGTTGACGCAAGGTTCGAACTCTAGGCAACCTTTTTGCTTGCTTCGGCTTCTCCGAAGTAGCATATCCCCTTTTCTTTTCAGGGTTACTGTTTCCTTTTGTTGCACTTGGCTTCCTTCTTTAAGAGATATCATCTTTGCCACTGATTGTCCTGATGATTCCTTTTCACCTTCTATAGGTATCCTCTCAATAGATTGAGATTTTGATTTTGTTAAGGGAGATTCTTTTTTAGCACGCTCCCCCTCAATCCTGGCTTTCTTCTTAGAATCTGTTTCTACTCTCTCCAGATTCTTCAAGCCCATTTTACCAATTGTTGCAGAATTGATGACACTTTTGATATTCATCTTCATCTTGTTTCCCCTTTCCAGACGTACTCTAGAGTCTTTGAATATCCTTGTTAGTATCATTCTGTATGGTAGAGCAGTCGAGTCTTTCTTAGACTTTACCATATAATGAAAGATAAGGAATGGTAGGTTGATAGGCTGACAATTTAGTAGATGAAATAGGCATTATTCATCTAGCATTGTTACCAAATGCCTTGACCCTGTTCGCGGTAGTACACAATGAAAAAGAAGTGAGTGTAATACCCTAGCCTTTGGAACAAGATTGGACGCCTTCTTTTCCCTTAGATCATTGACTTCATATAACTGCAAAATGATCTGGGTTTCCTTCATGCTAGCTTGTGTCGTCCATCTAGCTTTGCTTGTGAGCTTCTCTCCTTCAAATGGACACTCCGTGACCTTCTCAATCATCTTTATTGTCATAATAATCGATGAGTTATCCACTGAAAATACAAGAGTATCGGCTATCAATTTCATGTTCTTCTAGAAATCATAAACTTCATTCATGTAGACTGTCTCTGGCATTTGAAAGAAATTCCTCCATCCGACTACTACAATCTCTGGTTCAATATCCATGTTGTCTTACTTTAGGGATTCAAAATTAACAAGTCTTCCACTTATCATGGTTGTCTCCATTTCTTGTAGTTAACAACAAACTAAGAACAGAGAAGTTTTTCAAAGAAGGGAAGTCGGTTTGTGAGGTTGAGAGTGTGAGCAAGGAAAGTTTGAAATCCAAACAGGGTAATGAAAGGTTTTTGTTGAGGGTTCTTCAAAGGTTGATTGTCAGGGTATATCATGAGTGTTCTAGAATAGGTGGTGTTCTCAAGGCTATGAGAAACCTTCCCTCCAACACTTTCTTCTAACGGACGTTATCACCTGTAATTCATGGTTACGGTTACCGTTAACTCTTTCAACCTTTTCATCTGGGTCATGACGTGTCAGACGGTTGATTACTTAACATCACCATGTTAAGGTTTCGTCTGATTTCTCTGAATCTTTCTTCACTTAATGGCTTAGTGAAGATGTCTGCCCACTGATGGTTCGTCTCAACAAACTGAAGACTCACGATCTTCCTTTGAATGTAGTCTCATAGAAAATGGTGTCTGACTTCGATATGTTTAACTCTCGAATGTTGTATGGGATTCTTCGACAGATTGATAGAACTTGTGCTGTTACAGTAGATTTGGATTTTTTCATCTTGTACTGCGTAGTCTTCTAGCTGGTACTTAATCCACAACGTCTGTGAACAACAACTTGCGGCTGACATATACTCGGCTTCTGCAGTTGATAGAACAATTGAGCTTTGCCTCCTACTTGACCAGGAAACTAGGTTATTGCCAAGAAAGTGACATCCTCCGTTCGTACTTTTTCTATCAATCCTATCTCTGGCATAATATGCATTATAGTAGCCAATTAACCTGAAATCTTTACCTTTCTCATACATTAAGCAAAGATCAGTAGTACCTGATAGATATCTCAAAAAATTTTATTTTTATTTTTATTTATTTATGGATTTATTGATTTACTTGACTTATTCTTTATTTTTGCTTTAATTATTTTAATTATGTGTGTATATATATATATTTATTTGTTGAGTCTTGAAATTAGTTAGTATGATTGGGATTTGGAATTTTGAAGTTAAAGTGAAGGGTTAGAATTAATTGGATTTATTGGAAGTAGGCTTGGATGTGTAGAGCCACATAAGACAAATAAGGGCTTGTTGGATGGAATGGGCTTTGGGAAAGAATAGAATAAGTAGAAGGAGGAGAGCCCAAAAGGAAATGCAAGTGAGCTTTAAAGGAGTATCAAAACTACATAGTTTTGAGGTAGGCTTTTAAGTTGAGACATAAATGAATTAAAGGAAGAGAAGGAGAAGAAGAGATTGTCGTAAACCAAAAGGAAAGGAAAGAAGAGAAAAACGTGAGCTAAGGAAGAGGGAGCTTTCGACTAAGTGGAAGAGAGTCGTAGGAAGCTTGAAGAAGAGGAAAAAGAAGAGAAATCTACTTGTTAGAGGTAAGTTCCATCTTTGTTTATGATAGGTTCGAAAATGGGATGAAATGGAAGTTAGGGTTTGTGTAGGGTTTGAAGAAAGAAAGAAGAGAAGGTGAAATCAAAGGGATTTTAGGATTTCTAAGTTAGGGTTTTGGTTTTTCTGACATAGATGGCTTATGGGTAGGTTAGGTTTAAAGTTTATTTTTACCTTTGCTTGATTTATAAATGCTATGCCTTTCTTTTAGAATGTATTTATTAAATGGAGTGTGATTTAATTGAAGGAACTGAAAAAACCCCACTCAAGACAAGGAGGAAGGGCAATCTTGAATTCGGATCCCGACGTTAGGTGGGTAATATTTTTATAGTTGTTGTGTAATGGGCAAATGCCCTATGTGTGCAATCTTTGTTAAATTGTGTGTATATTGAAAGTGTATTTCCTTTGATTTGAAAGAAAAGTATGAAACTATAATGATTCGATATAATGAAAGAAGCATAAATGCAATTTTGCATTTGAATATGTGAGCATAACTTGGTTGTGATTGGGCAAGAGAGAACCCGTTTCGATATTCTCGTGCACGCTGACCCATAGCCTTCTCCCAATTGCCCGCTTTGGGCCACGAGATCCAGAGAAATCGGACTCATTGTGTTACGGTGTAAACTGTTGTGTTTAAGGAACTCTCGAGCCAATTGTATGCATTTCATCGTTTTGTTGTTTATGATGCATAATATGTGCTTTAATTGATAGAAGATTCCATATTATGCCTTATGTTATGATTTTGGTTAAGTTATGATTTATGTGATGAAGTTGAGTTATTTGGACTTTACATGATAGATTGTTAATGTTTTGGATTCTCTATGTGTTGTATGGCTCGTTACTCGATGGCTATAAACGTGTTAGCCACTGAGCCGTGTTTTGCTCACCCCATTCTCCCTCCTCAGGTGCAAATTCTAGTTGATCGCGGAACCTTGCAAGGCATCGGGCATAACTCCAAGAAATCTTAGACACTTTTGTATTAAGTTAGTAACCAGCTGTTGGAATAGCTTTATAAGCATATTAAGCATTGAGCATCTCATATTTTGTATTTTTGTACTTGACTCTTGATGAATATGCTGATATGTAATTAAAGCTATGATTGAACTCTTGAATAATTGATAAAGAGATTGAGAGCTCTAGTACTCTCTTCTTCATGTGAATTTGTTGATTTGCGATCTGTGTGTGGCCTTGAAAACGGAAGTGTATGAGTCCTTTTAATCGTTGAGTTGTTGTTGGATTTTGTATTGGGATAGCTTGCTGGAATTTGCAAAGGTTTATGATCTGTTAAAATTTTGGGTTGATGTGTTCATATGGTAGATTTTCGGTATTTTGAGTAGAGCTAAAATTTCTGGACTTTCATAGATCGAAAGGGATCATTTAGTCTTATTGAGAGTGGTAGGCGAGCTGTAGAGCTTTCCCATGATGTATTATGAGCTATTTTAGGGTGTGTAAATTGGAAAATGTGAGTGCTGAAGTGGAGTGCAGGTGCTGCCAAAATGATAGATGCATATTAGTAGAAACTTTGATTCCATATGCGACCTATATAGAGTTGGATTTTTTCCTTTTGGTCTTCATGAAAGTTGTAGATCGTTCTCTTAGATTTCCAAAGATACCAAGTTTGTTAAATTTGGAGTCCTATGTCAAAAATTATAATGTTTGCAAGTTTCGGTACTGTTTAGGAGGAGCTAGTCGATCGGTCTTGGAGTAAACTTTTGATTCCTTTAGTGTCAGAGCTTGCCTTTGAGTCCTTCTTGAAAATTGTAGAGTTGTCTTTTAGCTTTCCTACAAAATAAACTGCGTCTAATTTGGAGCTCGGAGTCAAAAGTTATGAGGGTTTGAAGTCTAATAGGTTGAACATTTGGGCGGTCGTTCGACCCATGAAGCGCCGCCGCCAAGGCAAGTTCGTGTGTTTGGAGTCGGTTTTTGGCCGACCGACCCCTCTTCCTTCTTTTAGCGATAACTTTTTAGTCCGACCTCAGATTAAGCTGATTTTCAAAGCTTTGGACTCCTAAGAAAAATTTATATATTTTTTATGCCTGATTGATCAGTATTGCTTTTAAATTGTAAAAAGTGGATTGAAACAAAGTGTGATGGTCGGTAGATAAAGTCTGAATATACTTCACTTATTTTGAAATATCTTGAGCTATAAAGCTCCTATTGAGGTGATTCTTGTTTTAAATTAAACTAGAGACCTAAACCTACAAGTTATATGAAGGTGCCGAGCTGTAATTTTACCTCTAAGATTTTCAATTTCTGACATGAAGTTGGTTATAGCGGTATTGGTCTGTTTTTCTTTATGACAATATTTTGGTGATAACTTCTTCATTTCTAATCCAAATTGAGCGTTTTCAGTGGCATTAGAATCGTTATAATATGAGGAACAAATTTCCTTAAGAAGCCGATCTGAAATTTGTAAGTGGTAAGTCGACTTGTACCATGTGTAAGTCGACTTATGCTTGCACGATACCGATAAGTCGACTTGTACATTGCATAAGTCGACTTATTCAAGGACGGTACTGTTTATTTGTGCCCTAAAGGCAATCCCCTTTAGCGCGTTTTATTCAAAGTCGTGTGCAGACTTTATGAATAAATAAAGAAAAGGCATTATTCATTAATTTGATATTCATAAACATTTTTTATGAATTGATTGGATCTTTAATCGAATTAATGAAGTCCATGATATATGACATAGCATGAAGGAAATTATGATGTGATCATACTCCTGAGATTCCTATCATGTGCAATTATGTCAGTATCTAAATTCTCCCTAGTCATAGGATTAATGAGACTGGACATCATTAATCCGGATAGACTAGCACATGTCATATTCCTTGATTGGATCGGCGGTGGATCTCGAAGCTGTAAATATGAGATATTTAGAATTGATATGTGGATGCTTACTAGCGGTAGTAAGTTCATTGGATGACCTGCCATGAGATCATCACATGGATATCTTATCTAAGTGTCGGTGATAATCTCATCATAGCAATGGTGCAAGTATCCTTAGACTTGAGGTACTCGAGGATATCTTGAATCTTGATCGTGCTTTGACTCCATTCCTTGTTGCCTTCGGAGGTAACTCATAGGGTGGTGCTTGGAGTGCGGTTTGAGGTATTGAAGATAATTGAGTAGCCAATAAAGGATTCACCACTTACGGATTAGCGAAGAGATACCCGTAGCCTCTTGTCGGGATCATTACTAAGGTGACCGGCATGTATGTCATGAAGAGTGTCTTCATTGACATATAGAGTAATGAGTCACGGGGGAGAAGCGATATCACTAGGCTAGACTCGGTCTAGTGAGAGTTGACACTTTGACCATACTCATAACCAAGTGGGGTATAGGATGGTGAAAGGACGAATTGCACGGTAATTGTCATGGAAGGGTTCGTGATCGGTTCGTGATACGGTTCGTGATGAATACATCAAACCGATTACTTTCCGGTCAATTGGGGTCATGATGTGTTGCTAGATACCGCTCATGACTTGCTCGGATTAATTGTTAATCTAAGTGGCCAACATGCCGGAGCCTAAAGGGTCACACGATAAGAGTGAATCGGAGAATCAGTAAAATAGTAATTGGATGAGTTCCAATTATGGAAACATTAGATTAAATGGATCCCAATGGGATTGGGATATGTCCCGATGAGATCGCGACATCAATATTGCTAAGAAAGGTTTCCGGAGCTGTTTTAACATCGGGGCCCGGTAGGTCGGTAGGACCGACCCCAGTTGGACTGGACCTTAGCAAATATATTCTAATTAATTAATTAAGTAATTAATTAATTAATTAATTATTATATATATATATGTACATTTTCGTTGGAATGGGGAAGGGAGAAGAGATAAGCTTTGAAAAGTCAAAGCTTATTAGTTTATTCCATAAAAGAAATGAATGGATATAAAGCCACCACTTGGCTTCATCTTATGGAAGTATTTTTAAATGTTAAAAATCAACATAAGATGGCTTGGTGGAGGGTGATGGTCGACGGTTGGAGCATGGGTGAGAAGAGAAGTGAGTTTCCTTAAGTGTTGAGGTTGAAAGCTTTGAATCTTCTTCTTCTTACTCATCAAGCCATCATCGATTTCTCTTCTCCAAGCACAAGGTTTCAACGTCTGATCTCAAGCTCTCCAGGACAGAGGTAGGCTCTAGCAGGCTTTAATCTGTTCTAGCTATTCCCGGGTCAAAGGGTTTGATCCGGTTAGATTTTCTGATCTCTGCGTGGATCACCTTTAGAGATAGTCTCTTTTGGCTATTTAGGTTGATGTCTTCATACGGATACCAAGATCCTGGGTGTCGGGAAAGTCCCAGGAACAAAAATTTTTGTTTTCCGCTACCGGTACATGTGATGTACCTCCTGGGATTTTCCTACAGTGGTATCAGAGAGTCTGGTATCCCGTATGAAGCTATAACCTAAGCGAGATCAGAAATTCTATTGGAATTTTCTGTTGATGCATGCTATCTGTTCAGATTTCGAATTTATATGGTGATATGTTTTTCGAAATTTTTCTGCCCAGAATTGTTCATAACATGTTAGAGAATATGTCTATGAAATTTGAGAATTTATTGATTTGATTTGATATAGTTTTGCTAATTAATTCCCTAAGGTTACAGATGCTGTTTTGTGAAACGATTCTGGAACAGGCATGAGTATAAAATCGAGAATAAATTCTAGAAAAATGGTTTTTCGTATTTTCCTTCCCCTACATGTCTCTATGATGTTGGTGAATGTCTGTGAGCATGGAAATTGGATTTCAAGGTGATTGGATATTTATTCACGAATTTATTCTATGCTGTTGGGAATTGCTGTGCTGATGAACACAGATTTTGAATCGGTTTTGTTATTTAGGTTGACTGAGTTTTTGATGGCCTAAACTCCTGAAAATATTTAGGTAGCATGTTCTGAACATGTAGTAACCTATAGAAGTTTCTCATGATTTATTGAAATTGTTTCATTGATCATTTCGAGCAATGTACAGAACTGGACAGTTTGGTGAAAATTGTTGGGACTGTTTTGCTTGGCTTGATTGAGTGTGCTTTTTCAGTTCCAATGCCTTGCACCATTTTTAATGTGATTAAAAATGTGTTATCTTGATGTAATATTATTGCCAAACTGAATTGCTTGAAGTTGTTTATCCTAGAATTTTTGAATGCCGAATTGGTCACATTAGCGTCTCGTTAGTATATTGCATTATCTTGTTTGTTTTGACCGTCATATTTTTTATGACATGTGCTGAAGTAAATTTGATAATGTATGTGCTATCTAGAGATGCTTAGGATGATAATTTGGGTGTTCCTAAATTATTTGGAAATTAATGAGTTTTGACTCATTTTAAGCTTTTCATATAGTTTGACTTTTTAAGGCATTCATGAATCAATGAATTGTTCATTGAGGCATCAATTCACAGATATTACCCTAGGTATGTAGGTGTTGTGAATTGGAATTGCATTAATTGAGGAATTAGCCGATTAGAGTTTTTAGCATATTTCCTGGATAAGTCGACTTGTATATAAAATAAGTCGACTTGTTCAAGAGTTTTGGATAAGTCGACTTGTGAATAGAATAAGTCGACTTGTTCAAGATCTCAGTATAAGTCGATTTGTAGAACCTTGTAAGTCGACTTGTTCAAGGGCAGATGCCATAAGTCGACTAGTTTTAAACAAGTCGACTTGTGTGTGGGCAGAAGCATAAGGCGACTTGCATTTGATGAAAGTCGACTTGTGGCATGCTAAGATTGGATGATGGATGATTATAAGGATTGATTCAATACGATTGATGAAACCTAAATCATTCCATATAGTCCTGGCGACTATAATCCTTCAGCTTGGAGAAGAAAAAGAAGAGAATTCGAAATCCCTCCTCGGAATATGAAAACTAACGCCTTCCATTAATATGGTAAGAACCGAGTTCTTGTAGAAATTTGGGTTGTTGGGCAAACTCAAGCTCACTCTATACGGATATGTTAGAACCATGAAAATAAGATTTTTCGATTAATGGGTTGGTTTTCCTTTGGAAGCATGGTTTGTTGAGCAAACTCAAGGTCAGCGTGACAGAGGCGAAATTGGGTAGCATACATCGGATGTATGAGCATCAAAGAGTTGATACCCGATGAAGTGCATACATCAACAAGTTGATAGAGCGATCGATAGTTGTGTCTAAGATGTAATTGGTATATCGATACCTCCGAGACATAAGGTGGCTTGTTGGACAAATCCAAGGTCATTCTCATATGTCGGTTATCGATGATGCAATTGGTATGACCGATACCTACCGATTGACCTAAGTTGTGGCTTGTTGGGCAAACTCGAGGTCACTCTTAGCAATGTCGGATATCGACCCACTAGGACATTATGTCACATTGTTTCTCCGGATTAAGTAAAGAGGGTTATGGATTCTAGGAAACTAGTGGGAGCCATATGCATATCATGCAAGTCCTTATGATCATGCAGGCAATTCTATCCTATCATTCCTTCTCTCTATCGCGCTAGGGTGATTGAAGATATCTTTCAGTGTGAATTTCGCTCTCTATTCTGGACCGAAGTTTCTTGAATGGCTAAAGAATCGAAATTGTTCTCGGATCGAGGAGGCTGAGGATCGTCTAGATGTTCCACTTCCAGATGCACCTGCTGTCGATGCTTCTGATAAGGATCAGAAAGCATATCGTAAGCATCTAATGGACAGTGATATGGATACTTGCTTTATGCTTGTCTTGATGTCACCAGAGCTGCACAATCAGCACGAGTCCATGGATGCTCACTCTATAGTATTTCATCTTAGGGAGCTGAACTGTTTGTTGAGCAAGCACGGTCTGAAAGGTTCGAGACCTCAAGGCTTCTCATCATCATAAAGATGGCTCCCGGGACATCTGCTGTCCAGGATGCCCTAAAGATGAATGGCTATATTGAGAGATTGGCCGTCTTAGGATTTGTAATGGATTATGAGTTAAGTAGAGACTTAATTCTGGTTGAATTGTCTGATGGTTATTCACAGTTTGTGATAAACTATCGGATAAACCAAATATCCACAACAATTCCTGAACTGATCAATCTGCTCATGACAGCTGAGCAGGCTATCAAGAAAGATAGATAGCAAGTGCTAATGGTGGATGCTTCTTCTTCTGGTTCAAAGAAAAAAAAAGAGCCAAGAAACCAAAGGGAAGTGCCATCAAGGAAAGACCAAAGATTCTGCCCCAAAAGGATTTTGCTTTCATTGTGGCAAGTCTAGCCACTAGAGGCGAAACTGTAAAATCTATCTGGAGTCCCTGAAGCAGAAGAAGGCATCAGTTGCCTCTACTTCTTCAAATATGTTTGTCATTGAGATTAATACTATTCCTGATCAAAACATATCGGTATTTGATACCGATTGTGGCTCATACATATGAAATGATATGCAGGGCCTCAGGGACAGTAGAAAGCTCATTCAAGGAGAACTAGACCTTCGTGTAGGTAATGCAGCAAGAGTTGCTACATTAGCCGTAGACACTTATGTCTTGTTACTCCCTACTGGGCTTATATTCAAATTGGATGATTGTCATTTTGTACCTGTTTTAAACAAAGAACATATTGTATGTTTTATGTTTAATTAGAGTTGGTTTCCATTGGACTTTTCGTAGCAATGGTTGTTATATTAGTTCGAATGGAATGCTCTATGGTACTCGTACATTATGCAATGGAATTGACATATGAGATATGTCATATCCAATTATGAATGTCAATGACGCGAAAAGACATAATTGAGATAATTTAAAATCAACTTACTTATGGCATTGTCGGCTTGGCCATATAAATGAGATATGCATCGCTAAGCTCCATAAAAGTTGATGTTTAGGGTCATTTGATTATGAATCATATGACACATGCGAATCTTGTTTATTAGGCAAGATGACTAAGTTATCCTTTAAAGGAAAGGGTGAACGAGTGAATGGAATATTAGACCTAATACATTTAGATGTATGTGGTCCGATGTCCATCTATGCCAGAAGTGGTTGTTTTTACTTCATTACTTTTATCGGTGATTATTCACGATATAAGTACCTGTATCTGATGAGATACAAATCTGAAGCATTTGAATAGTTCAAATAATTCAGAAATGAAGTAGAAAACTAACTTGGTAAAAGTATGAATACATTACGATCTGATCGTGGTGGAAAATGCTTACACCAACAGTTTTGGATTATCTCAGAGATAATGGGATTTTATCTCAGTATACTCCACCTTACACGCCGCAGCACAATGATGTGGCTGAAAGAAGATATCGAACCTTGTTAGACATGGTGCGATTGATGATAGGTTTTACTGCAGTTTTGGGGTATCTTTCGAGACAATTGTTTACTTGCTAAGCAGAGTTCCATTAAAACGATTGTGGTTACTCCATATGGAGATATGGACTAGCGAAAGCCCTATCTTTCTCATCTGAAAGTTTGGGATTGTCACCTTACGTGAAGCGGACACGATCGAGATACATTTGATGTAAAGGCGACAAGTGTTTGTTCGTGGAATATCTATTCTACCTTCTTTGAGGAACAAAAGTTGTTTGTTTCTAAGCATGTTGTTTTCTTAAAGAAAGAGTTTCTTTTACAAGAGGACAGTGGGAGCAAAGTTGAACTTGGAGAAGTTCAAGATGCTCGAACAAACATAGATCAACTGCCTGAACCTGAAACTGTCACTCATATAGATGAGATAACAGATTCGACCTTCTACTACACATGAATTTACGTAGGTTAAGTAGGATACGACTTGTTCGAGAGATATGAATTTCGTAAGTGAGCAGAATGACGTATTGCTCATATGAAATGATCGCCTACTACTATGAGCGAGTTACGAAAAGTTGATGCGGAATATGGCTTTGTGCCATGAAATCGAAATGGATTCCATGTATGAAAACCAAGTATTGACTTTGGTTGTTACACGAAGGATAAAACCCACGAGGTGCAAATGGGTTTTCAAGAAGAAAACCAACATGGATGGTAATTTGATTACCTATAAAGCAATGCTTCTGGTTAAAGGATTTCGTCAAAGACAAGGAGTTGAATATGACGAAACCTTCAGCCCTGTAACAATGCTTAAATCCATTAGGATACTCCTAGCCATTGCCACTCATTATGATTATGAGATATGGCAAATGGATGTGAAGACGACTTTCACGAGAGGAAATCTGCGAGGATGTGTATGACACTGACACGAGGGCTTCACTTCCATCGATGGCGAAAAGGTATGCAAGCTTGAGAAATCCATGTATGGATTGAAGCAAGCATCCAGGAGTTGGATTATCCGTTTTGATGAGTCAATCAAAGAGTTTGATTTCTCATAAAATTCGGATGATCATTGTGTGTATAAGAAGGTTAATGGGACTGCAATCGTATTCCTTGTGTTGTATGTAGATGACATCTTTATTACTAGGAAGCGATGTCTCTATCTTTGCAATCGTTAAAATTTGGTTGTCCAATCAATTTGCGATGAAAGACCTTGGTGAAGCAACTTATATCCTTGGGATATAGATTTATAGAGATAAATCAAAAGGTTGCTTGGTCTTTCACAATCGTCGTACATAGATGAGATGCTAAAGAGATTTAACATGGAATAATGCTATGTACGAGGCCCGATGTATCGTATGCTCTAAACGTTACGAGCAGATACTAATCGGATCCTGGTGAGGGTCACTGGGTGGCTGTCAAGAATATCCTCATGTACTTGCGAAGCACTAAGGATGTTTTCTTGATCTATGGAAATGGAAATCTCCAAGTGAGCGTGCATTTAGATGCTAGTATTTAATTTGATAAGGATGATTCTGAATCACAATCAGGTTATATACATTCACACTGAATAGCGTGGCGGTCAATTGGAAAAGTTCCAATCAAGAGGACTGCTGATTCATCAACCAAGGCAGAGTTCATTGCCGCGTAAGATGCATGAAAGAAGCGGTTTGGATCGAAGTTCATTCTTGAATTTGATCGGTCCCTAGGCGTGATGGGCCCATAGGATTGTATTGTGATACAATGGGGCTAGTCTTGTGAGCAAAGGAACCAAGGTCTTATCGACGATCCGAGCTCGTGCCGGCGATTCGGAGATCATTAGTCGAGATGATATCTGATAGAGAATTCCCACGAGCAAAGTGTTGTTGTTACATTGACAAAGCCATTATCACGGGAGAATTGTGATTCTCATGGACTCGCTTATGGTATTAGATACTAAGGCGATTGGCTTTAGGTCAAGTGGGAGATTTGTAAGTGGTAAGTCGACTTGTACCATGTGTAAGTCGACTTATGCTTGCACGGTACCGATAAGTCGACTTGTACATTGCATAAGTCGACTTATTCAAGGACGGTACTGTTTATTTGTGCACTAAAGGCAATCCCCTTTAGCGCGTTTTATTCAAAGTCGTGTGCAGACTTTATGAATAAATAAAGAAAAGGCATTATTCATTAATTTGATATTCATAAACATTGTTTATGAATTGATTGGATCTTTAATCGAATTAATGAAGTCCATGATATATGACATAGCATGAAGGAAATTATGATGTGATCATACTCCTGAGATTCCTATCATGCAATTATGTCGATATCTAAATTCTCCTAGTTATAGGATTAATGAGGCTGGACATCATTAATCCGGATAGACTAGCACATGTCATATTCCTTGATTGGATCAAGTAGTGGATCTCAGAAACTGTAAATATGAGATATTTAGAATTGATATGTGGATGCTTACTAGCGGTAGTAAGTTCATTGGATGACCTGCCATGAGATCATCACATGGATATCTTATCTAAGTGTCAATGATAATCTCATCATAGCAATGGTGCAAGTATCCTTAGACTTGAGGTACTCGAGGATATCTTGAATCTTGATCACGTGCTTTGACTCCATTCCTTGTTGCCTTCGAGGTAACTCATAGGGTGGTGCTTGGAGTGCAGTTTGAGGTATTGAAGATAATTGAGTAGCCAATAAAGTTCACCACTTACGGATTAGCGGAAGAGATACCCATGGCTTCTTGTCGGGATCATTACTAAGGTTGGCCAGCATGTATGTCATGAAGAGTGTCTTCATTGACATATAGAGTAATGAGTCACGGGGAGAAGCGATATCACTAGGCTAGACTCGGTCTAGTGAGAGTTGACACTTTGACCATACTTATAACCAAGTGGGGTATAGGATGGTGAAAGGACGAATTGCACAGTAATTATACATGAAAGGGTTCGTGATCGGTTCGTGATGAATACATCAAACCGATTACTTTCCGGTCAATTAGGGGTCATGATGTGTTGCTAGATACGCTCATGACTTGCTCAGATTAATTGTTAATCTAAGTGGCCAACATAACCGGAGCCTAAAGGGTCACACGATAAGAGTGAATCGGAGAATCATAAAATAGTAATTGGACGAGTTCCAATTATGGAGAGCATTAGGATTAAATGGATCCCAATGGGATTGGGATATGTCGATGAGATCGCGACATCAATATTGCTAAGAAAGGTTTCAGGAGCTGTTTTAGCATCGGGGCCGTGGTAGTAGGACCATGACCCAGTTGGACTGGACCTTAGCAAATATATTCTAATTAATTAATTAAGTAATTAATTAATTAATTATTATATATATATATGTACATTTTCGTTGGAATGGGGAAGGGAGAAGAGATAAGCTTTGAAAAGTCAAAGCTTATTAGTTTATTCCATAAAAGAAATGAATGGATATAAAGCCACCACTTGGCTTCATCTTATGGAAGTATTTTAAATGTTAAAATCAACATAAGATGGCTTAGTGGAGGTGATGGTCGACGGTTGGAGCATGGGTGAGAAGAAGTGAGTTTCCTTAAGTGTTAAGGTTGAAAGCTTTGAATCTTCTTCTTCTTACTCATCAAGCCATCATCGATTTCTCTTCTCCAAGCCTGAGGTTTCAACGTCGATCTCAAGCTCTCCAGACGGAGGTAGGCTCTGGCAGAGCTTTAATCTGTTCTAGCTATTCCGGGTCAAAGGTTTGATCCGGTTAGATTTTCTGATCTCTGCGTGGATCACCTTTAAAGATAGTCTCTTTTGGCTATTTAGGTTGATGTCTTCATACGGATACCAAGATCCTGGGTTTCGGGAAAGTCCTGGGAACAAAAAGTTTTGTTTTCCGCTGCCGATACATGTGATGTACCTCCTGGGATTTTCCTACAAAATTCCTATTGTAAGTCCCCCAAATTGTGGTCATTATGTTGTCGCTTTTGGGTCTTCCATGCTTGTGTGTTTTCGAATGTTGGGCCTCGGAGACGGGGTCCAACATTGTTTGGTATCAGAGCTTAGGTTCACTCCTAGGCTTAGGATGCATAGTAGGGAAATTATTTTGTTATGTGATTAAATTTTTGCATTATGAGTTGATTGTTTGTATTAAGTGACATGCATATCATGCATACATATAGGAACTAAGAATTAAAACGAATTGTAGCTAATCATAAATATTTTCATTGAAGGAGTAAGATGCCACCTCGTAGAAGGACACGAGGAGTTCTGCAAGGTTCAATTGCACCTGACTCTCCTCCGAGAGAGGAGAGCAAGAATGAGTCCGTAGCCCCGGGAGTGGCTGAGGCTTCTTGAGGGCAAAGTAGTGAGCCCCTCTGATCTCAGATGCAGCAGTCGCCTAGTCAGTCTAAGCAAGTGCCTGCTCTAGACCCGAGATTGTTCCAAGCATTTACCCATGCCTTTGTTCAGGCTATGGGTCAAATATCCTGAGTTCTGGTTGACCTCGATTAAGAAGGGAGCAGTTTGACAAGTTGAGGAAGTATGGAGCGGTGGACTTCTACGGGACCACGGATCTTGAGGAAGCCGAGACCTGGTTGAGGAAGACCGAGAGAGTGTTGGATCAGATGGAGTGTGAGGATGACGAGAGGGTGGTCTATCTTTGCTGTTTACTCTGTGGTGATGCCTTACCTTTGGTGGGAGTGTGTATCGGGAGTCATTTGAAGGCGATAGGGTTGACATGGGAAGACTTCTGGTACATTTACGGAAGAAGTATCTGTCTGAGGTGTACATTCAGCAGAAGCAGAGGGAGTTTCTCAGTCTCACCCAGAGGGAGATGACAGTGGCTGAATATGAGCGCCGGTTTACTCAGTTGTCAAAGTATGCTTCAAAGATGATGTTCAGTGAGGCAGCTAAGTGCCGCCGGTTTGAGTCAGGCCTGCACCTAGCTATCAGAGAGATGGTGGTAGTGCAGAACTTTGGCGACTTTCAACAGCTGGTTGAAGCAACGTTGAGAGTTGAGAACATCGAGAACATTAAGAGTGCAGTTAGCCGGAAAAGAAAGGGAAGAGAGCAGTTCAGGAGGGGAGGTGGTACTTCTATTCCTGAGAGAAGTGCCAAAACCTTTCCTGTGCAGTCTGAGGAGAGAAGCAGCGGTGCGAGCCGGTCTAGGCCTATGAGAACTTCTACTGTTTCTCACCAAGCCTCAACGGTGGGCGGCAGTAGAAGAGGAGATGGGGAGAGGCCACCTCTTCCCAAATGTGAGCATTGTGGGAGGCATCATAGAGGAGAATGTTACAAAGTAATTAGAGCATGCTTCAATTGTGGACAGAAGGGACACCTAGCCAAAGAGTGTCCTAAGCCGGACAGAAGAGAGGGATCACAGATGCAAGCTTCAGGAGGGAGAGGCAATGAGATGAAGGCTGTGGATGAAGTGGATAGCTCTGGAGTACTAAGAGAGTTCATCCTCGAGACAGATCCGGGGTGACACCAACTAGAGTGTTTGCAATGACTCGAGAGGAGGCGAGATCGCTCGAAGTGGTGCGGGTATGGTAAAATTATTTGATGATGATGTTCTTGCTTTAATTGATCCGGGTTCTACCCATTCCTTTGTGTCTTCGGGTAGGACTGTGCATAGGAGGAGTCTGAGCCCATTAGATACTCCTTTGATGGTGAGTACTCCAATCGGCCAGTATATTATTATCAGTCAAGTGTATAGAAAGTGTGAGATAGGGATTAGTGGAGGAAAATTTGTGGTGGACTTGATGCCCTTGAAGATGGGAGGATTGGATGTGATCCTAGGTATGGATACATTAGAGAAGTATCATGCCAATTTAGGCGCAAGCGATGAGCGGTGGAATTCAAACTAGAGGATGGCAGAAAAGTGGTATTCATGGGAGATAGAAAAGTCAGTCCGCCTCGGATTGTTTCGGCGATGACAGCAGAGAGAATGATGAGTAAAGGATGTGAAGCATATTTGGCCTATGTGTTAGACACGGAAGCATATAGAGGGAGGTTAGGAGACATTCCTGTAGTCAAGGAATTCCCGGATGGAATTCCCGGATGTCTTTCCCGAGAAATTTCTAGGACTACCTCCGCCTAGGAAAATTGAATTTCCCGTTGAGCTTCTTCCAGGTACTACGCCGATTTCAATTCCGCCTTACCGAATGACTCCGACGGAATTGAAGGAGCTTAAGGAGCAATTAGAGGACCTATTAGAGAAGGGTTACATTAGGCCAAGCTCTTCGCCTTAGGGAGCTCCGATTCTCTTTGTGAAAAAAAAGATGGGTCATTGCAGATGTGTGTGGATTATAGGAAGTTGAATCATGCCACCATTAAGAATAGATA
The DNA here is from genome assembly GCA_029891385.1 of Erythroxylum novogranatense. Taxonomy (NCBI): domain Eukaryota; kingdom Viridiplantae; phylum Streptophyta; class Magnoliopsida; order Malpighiales; family Erythroxylaceae; genus Erythroxylum; species Erythroxylum novogranatense. The sequence goes on from CM057234.1 coordinate 84,278,844, forward strand.
TCCGCTCCCATGCATAGATGATTTATTTGACCAGTTGCAAGGGGCGAGAGTCTTTTCCAAGATAGATTTGAGATCAGGTTATCATCAGTTGAGGATTAAGGAGACCGATGTGTCAAAGACTGCTTTTAGGACGCGGTATGGCCACTTTGAGTTTTTGGTTATGCCTTTCAGGTTAATGAATGCTCCTGCATTCTTTATGGATTTGATGAATAGAGTCTTCAAGTCTTTCCTGGACCAATTTATCATTGTCTTTATTGATGATATATTGGTCTATTCTAAGAGTGATGAGGAGCATGAGGATCATTTGAGGGTTGCCTTGGAGACATTGAGAAAGAATGAATTGTATGCCAAATTCGACAAATGCAAATTTTGGCTAAGAGAAGTAGTATTTCTTGGGCACGTGATTTCAGAGCGTGGAGTGCATATGGATCCACAAAAGATAGAAGCTGTGGTTAAATGGGAAGTACCTAAGAATGTAGCTGAAGTGAGAAGTTTCTTGGGATTAGTTGGATATTACAGGAGGTTCGTGGAGGGCTTTTCTATGATAGCTGCTCCACTTTTCAAATTGACGAGAAAGAATCAGAAATTTGAATGAACTGAGGAGTGCCAGAGCAGTTTTGAGGAATTGAAGAATAGGCTTACTACTGCACCGATTTTGACGTTACCCTATGGTGATGATGGATATATTGTATACAGTGACGCTTTTAGGAAGGGTTTAGGGTGTGTATTAATGCAAGGAGAGAAATGATTGCCTATGCTTCTAGGCAATTAAAGCCTTATGAGATGAACTATCCTATCCACGACTTGGAATTGGCTGCTATAATTTTCGCATTGAAGATTTGGAGACATTACTTGTATGGAGTTACTACTAGGGTATTTACAGACCATAAGAGTCTTAAGTACTTGTTGACCCAGAAAGAGCTGAATTTGAGACAGAGGCGATGGTTAGAATTGTTAAAGGATTATGACTTGATGATAGACTACCATCTGGGGAAAGCTAATGTGGTAGTAGATGCTTTGAGTAGGAAGTCCACTATGGCATATGTGGAAACGGTGTATCTTCCCTTGCTGAAGGAATTAGCCAGGCTTGATGTGACGTTGAGACAAGTTGAACCTAGTTGTGTCTTGGCAAATTTTAGAGTGAGACCAGTATTGAAGGAGAAGATTAAAGAATTGCAGGAAAAGGATGAGTATTTGAGCAAGCTTAGAGAAGAGTTAAAGAATGGTAAACCTTCTGAAGTAGAGGTGAAGGAAGATGGATTGATGGTGATGGGCAATAGATTGTGTGTTCCAGACATGCTAGAGCTGAAGGATGAGATCCTTGATGAGGCGTATAATGGTCCGTATGCAATGCACCCAAGGAGTTCTAAGATGTATCGAGATTTGAAAGAGTATTTTTGGTGGAAGGGAATGAGGAAAGATGTGGCAGAGTATGCTAAAAGATGTTTAGTGTGTCAGCAAGTTAAAGCTGAACACCAAGCACCTTCAGGCAAGCTTAATCCATTGCCGATTTCGGAATGAAAATGGGAGAAGATTACCATGGATTTTCTGATGGGGTTACCGAGAACTAGTAAGAAGCATGACACTACATGGGTGATTGTTGATAGGTTGACCAAGTCGGCACACTTCTTGCCAATTAGACAGACAGATTCCTTGAATATTTTGGCTAAGAAGTATGTGGATGAGGTAATTAAACTTCATGGGATTCCAAGCTCGATAGTTTCTGATAGGGATCCTACGTTTACATCCAGATTTTGGGAAAGTTTACAGGAGGCTCTGGGGACTAGATTGCATTTTAGTACAGCTTTCCATCCGTAGACTGAAGGACATTCGGAGAGGACGATACAGACTTTGGAGGCATTGTTGAGAGCTTGTGCTTTGGATTTCAAAGGTTCATGGGATGATCACCTACCTTTGATTGAATTTGCTTATAATAATTCCTATCACTTGGGAATTCAGATGGCACCTTATGAGGCTTTGTATGGTAGAAGATGCAAAACTCCTATTTGTTGGGATGAGGAAGGTCAAAGGAAACTTGTAGGACCTAAGTTGGTACAGATTAAAGTCGATAAAGTTAAGTTAGTGAAGCAGAGGCTTAAAGCAGCTCAAGATAGGATGGAGAGCTACACGGATGCCCATAGGAAAGAGATGAAATTTGAAGTGGGAGAAAAGGTGTTTCTTAGAGCTTCTCCATGGAAAGGTGTTTTGAGATTTGGTAAGAAGGGCAAGCTCAGCCCGAGGTATATAGGCCCATATGAGATCATTGAGAGGATTGGGCCTTTGGCTTATAAGTTAGATTTGCCATTGGAGTTATCTAAGATTCATAATGTGTTTCATGTATCGATGCTGAGGAAGTACAGATCGGATCCTTCGCATATAGTTCAACCTTCAGAGGTTCAGTTGAGAGAGGATTTGACTTATAAGGAGCAACCAGTGAAGATCTTGGATTCAAAAGAAAAGGTGTTAAGGAATAAGATTGTAAAGCTGGTTAAGGTTTTGTGGAGAAACCATTCGACCGAAGAGGCAACTTGGGAGCCTTTAGCAGCCATGAGGGAGAAGTATCCATACCTCTTCATGGACTCAGGTAAGGATTTCGAGGACAATTCTTTTAGGAGAGGAGAATTGTTGGGCCCCGAAAATTTTTTATTTTTATTTATTTATTTATTTACTTGACTTATTCTTTATTTTTGCTTTAATTATTTTAATTATGTGTGTATATATATATATGTATTTGTTGAGTCTTGAAATTAGTTAGTATGATTGGGAATTAGAATTTTGAAGTTAAAGTGAAGGGTTAGAATTAATTGGATTTATTGGAAGTAGGCTTGGATGTGTAGAGCCACATAAGACAAATAAGGGCTTGTTGGATGGAATGGGCTTTGGGAAAGAATAGAATAAGTAGAAGGAGGAGAGCCCAAAAGGAAATGCAAGTGAGCTTTAAAGGAGTATCAAAACTACATAGTTTTAAGGTAGGCTTTTAAGTTGAGACATAAATGAATTAAAGGAAGAGAAGGAGAAGAAGAGATTGTCGTAAACCAAAAGGAAAGGAAAGAAGAGAAAAACGTGAGCTAAGGAAGAGGGAGCTTTCGACTAGGTGGAAGAGAGTCGTAGGAAGCTTGAAGAAGAGGAAAAAGAAGAGAAATCTACTTGTTAGAGGTAAGTTCCATCTTTGTTTATGATAGGTTCAAAAATGAGATGAAATGGAAGTTAGGGTTTGCGTAGGGTTTGAAGAAAGAAAGAAGAGAAGGTGAAATCAAAGGGATTTTAGGATTTTTAAGTTAGGGTTTTGGTTTTTCTAACATAGATGGCTTATGGGTAAGTTAGGTTTAAAGTTTATTTTTACCTTTGCTTGATTTATAAATGCTATGTCTTTCTTTTAGAATGTATTTATTAAATGGAGCGTGATTTAATTGAAGGAACTCAAGAAAACTCCACTCAAGACAAAGAGGAAGGGCAATCTTGAATTCGGATCCCGACGTTAGGTGGGTAACATTTTTATAGTTGTTGTGTAATGGGAAAATGCCCTATGTGTGCAATCTTTGTTAAATTGTGTGTATATTGAAAGTGTATTTCCTTTGATTTGAAAGAAAAGTATGAAACTATGATGATTCGATATAATGAAAGAAGCATAAAATGCAATTTTGCGTTTGAATATGTGAGCATAACTTGGTTGTGATTGGGCAAGAGAGACCCATAGCCTTCTCCCGGCTACCCGCTTTGGGCCACGAGATCCAGAGAAATCGGACTCGTTGTGTTACGGTGTAAACTGTTATGTTTAAGGAACTCTCGAGCCAATTGTGTGCATTTCATCCTTTTGGTGTTTATGATGCATAATATGTGCTTTAATTGATAGAAGGTTCCATATTATGCCTTAAGTGATGATTTTGGTTAAGTTATGATTTATGCGATGAAATTGAGTTATTTGGACTTTACATGATAGATTGTTAATGTTTTGGATTCTCTATGTGTTGTATGGCTCGTTACTCGATGGCTATAAACGTGTTAGCCACTGAGTCGTAGTTTGCTCACCCCATTCTCCCTCCTCAGGTGCAAATTCTAGTTGATCACGAAACCTTGCAAGGCATCGGGCATAACTCCAAGAAATCTTAGACACTTTTGTATTAAGTTAGTAACTAGCTGTTGGAATAGCTTTATAAACATGTTAAGCATTGAACATCTCATATTTTGTATTTTGTACTTGACTCTTGATGAATATGCTGATATGTAATTAAAGCTTTGATTGAACTCTTGAATGATTGATAAAGAGATTGAGAGCTCTAGTACTCTCTTCTTCATGTGAATTTGTTGATTTGCGATCTGTGTGTGGCCTTGAAAAAGGAAGTGTATGAGTCCTTTTAATCGTTGAGTTGTTGTTGGATTTTGTATTGGGATAGCTTGCTGGAATTTGCAAAGGTTTATGATCTGTTAAAATTCTGGGCTGATGTGTTCATATGGTAGATTTTCGGTATTTTGAGTAGAGCTGAAATTTCTGGACTGTCATAGATCGAAAGGGATCATTTAGTCTTATTGAGAGTGGTAGGCGAGCTGTAGAGTTTTCCCATGACGTATTATGAGCTATTTTAGGGTGCGTAAATTGGAAAATGTGAGTGCTGAAGTGGAGTGTAGGTGCTGCCAAAATGATAGATGCATATTAGCAGAAACTTTGATTCCATATGCGACCTATATAGAGTTGGATTTTGTCCTTTTGGTCTGCATGAAAGTTGTAGATCGTTCTCTTAGCTTTCCATAGACACCAAGTTTGTTAAATTTGGAGACCTAGGTCAAAAGTTATGGTGTTTGCAAGTTTCGGTACTGTTTAGGAGGAGCTAGTCGATCGGTCTTGGAGTAAACTTCCTTTAGTGTCCGAGCTTGCCTTTGAGTCCTTCTTGAAAATTGTAGAGTTGTCTTTTAGTTTTCCAACAAAAAAAACCGCGTTTGATTTGAAGCTCGGAGTCAAAAGTTATGAGGGTGTGAAGTCTGATAGGTCGGATCGCTGGGCAGGTCGCTCGGCCCGCGATCGCCCAACGTTTGGGGTCGGTTTTTGGCCGACCGACCCCTCTTCCTTCTTTTGGCCATAACTTTTTAGTCCAATCTCCGATTAAGCTGATTTTTGAAGCGTTGGACTCCTAAGAAAATTTTCTATATTTTTATGCCTGATTGATCAGTATTGCTTTTAAATTGTAAAAAGTGGATTGAAACAAATTGTGATGGTCAATAGATAAAGTCTGAATATACTTCACTTATTTTGAAATATCTTGAGCTATAGAGCTCCGATTGAGGCGATTCTTATTTTAAATTAAACTAGAGACCTAAACCTACAAGTTATATGAAGGTGGCGAGCTGTAATTTTACCTCTAAGATTTTCAATTTCTGACATGAAGTTGGTTATAGCGGTATTGGTCTGTTTTTCTTTATGACAATATTTTAGTGATAACTTCTTCATTTCTAATCCAAATTGAGCGTTTTGAGTGGCGTTAGAATCGTTAGAATATGAGGAACAAATTTCTTTAAGAAGCCGATCTGAAATTCCTTTTGCAAGTCCCCCAAATTGTGGTCAGTATGTTGTCGCTTTTGGGTCTTCTATGCTTGTGTGTTTCCGAATGTTGGGCCTCAGAGACGGGGTCCAACAATAGACATTCCTGTCTCATTCTGTAACTTTTTGGATAGGACCTTAAAACACTTAAAAGACTCATCTTTATGTGATAAAAATAATATCCAACAAAATCTAGTGAAATCATCAACAATAAAAGAGACCATACCTCTTTCCGTCAAGACTTAATGTTCTAGTTGGACCAAATAAATCCATATGTAACAACTCTAGAGGTCTAGAAGAAGTTACAACATTTTTAGAAGAAAACGTTGTTTTAACCTTTTTTCCTTTTTGATAACTTTCACAAAAGAAATCCTTATTAAAACATATTTTTGGTAAGCTCCTTACCAAATCATGTTTAATTAACTTGGAAATATGTTTAAAACTAATATGACCTAGCTTTTTATGCCAAATCAATTTTTCTTGATCAGTAGATATAAAATAGGAAATATTTTGATTTTGAAAATCTTCCAAATTGATTTTGTAAAGATTGTTTTGTCTTTTAGCAGAAAAGAATATGGACTCATTCTTGTTTTGGACTTCACAAGAATTTTGATTGAAGGACACTTCAAAACCAGAATCACATAATTGACTGACACTAATCAAATTGTGTTTTAAACCATCAACTAACAGCACATTATCAATGCATGCAAAGGAATCTTTACCTATTTTGATTGTCTCCAGAAGTTACCGATCCTTACTTCTTATACTGAAGATCTAGGAACATAGACCTTCTTTCTGTCATGTGTCGCGAGCATCTCTTGTCTAAGTATCGATGATGTTGGCTGCTTTTTCCAAGGAAGGGTATCTGCAAGTGGTATTATCTGTCTCTTAGGTACCCAGACTTTCTTGGGTCCTTTAGGGTTAGTTCGTGCATAATTCATAATATGATGATGCAATTGATGATATCTCCTATAATAATTAGGTTGATGAAATTTCTTCCTTAAGGAAGCAGAAACCTTTTTATACTGAGGATGGTTTTTACTAAAACCTAATCCTGTTTTATCATTAGGGTGTCTGTATTTCCCTAGCATATCATTCATTTCCTCGTACTCTCCGTAAATGTTGATAGATCAGCTGAAAGACTATTTATTTTCTGCTTCAGCTTATTGATTTCTTCAAATATATCTACTACAAGCGTTTTCTTCAACTCATCTACTTGTTTCTTTAGGCAGACATTTTCCTCTTCTAATGCTTACGTGTTTTTCAAGTTTTCTACGTACCTTTTCTTAAGCAACTTATACTGCTTTAGAATTGCATGAGAATCTTCTAATAGTTCTGAGTATGCATCTTGTAATTTATTAAATTTTGAGGTTACCTCCTCATCACTTTCTTCCTCAGCTACTAGGCAGATATTTACTTGCACCAATGCTTCTGAGTCTGTATTTGATTCAGACGAATCTAGATCTTCCCAGGTTGCCATCATGCTTTTATTGTCTTCTCTACTCTTCTTTGGCTTTTTCTTTAATAATGGGCACTCGGACTTGTAATGTCCCGGTTTATTGCATTCATAACATGTGATGGATGTTTTCTCGTTCTTCCCTTCATCTTTGCTATTCTTCTTGAAGTAGGATTCTTTATTTCCTTTAGCCTTTTTCTTCCACATGCGTCTGATCTTTCTCGAGATAGAGGATAGTTCATCATCTTCCTCGCTTGAAGTATGATCTGAATTACTGGAATCATCATCCTTGACTGACTCAATCTTCAGCGTTTTTGACGATGAGTTTCTCTTCCTTTTATTCTTCTGATTCTTCTGTCCAACCTTCAATGCTATGGATTTGTCCCGTCCGGCCTTATCTTCAACATCGAGTTCAACTTCATGTATCTTTAGAGATCCAAGTAATTCATCAAGCTTCAATACGCTTAAATCCTTGGCTTCTTGTACGGTTGTAATTTTTGGTCTCTATCTCTGCCAGGCAATCATTTCATTTTACCATAAACAGTCACAAAATAAACCTTCCAAAATTCGCTGGATAAATTTTGTTGACTATATAACAGGGACTGGAGTCAAAATCGTCTTTGAACATATAGACGGAAAGAAAAATCTTTTCGCAGATCAATTATCAACCTGAAATACGGAGTTGACTCCTGATATTTCCAAAGCATAACCAAATTTTTCTTGTGCCTCTGGTGGGACAGCATCTATTTTAACACAACATTTAGTAGCTCCTGTGTCCAAAATAGCTCTTAATTTGAACTCCTTGACTCCTGGTATTGAATACAAGACATCAAAGTTATATAGTTGATTATTTATCCGTCCCTTTGATTCTATAAGAGCTAGTATCTTTTCTTGAGTAAAAAGAACTATCTCTTCTCCTTCTTCTTTATTTCTTTTGTCAAGTGGACTTGACATTCTTTCTGTTTCAGATATTGATTCCACTATCTGAATTTGTGGAGTATAATATTTTTCAAATATGATTTGAGCAATCATATCACCTATATCCACAAAATATTCTTTAAGATTGGAATTAAATAACATAACATAAATGATACCTCGATAGTCAGTGTCGATAACTCCTGCAGTAACATCTATGCCTTTCTTTGAGATTGAAGATTTTCCTGCTATTCTTCCATAAAGATTAGGTGTGTTTATTTCCAATCTCAATCCTGTAGAAATTGCCTTTCTTTGGAAACTTGGTATAATTATACAGTCTATACTGTATAAGTCATATCCAGCAGCTCCATTTGTTCTTCTTGTAGGTGTCTTAGCTTCTGGCATAGTTTTAATAATAAAAATTTTTAAATCTTCTGGTACCACCACGTTTTGCTGACACTCTGATACTGTAGCTTTTTCTTGAATAGTCAGAACTCGATTACTTGCTCGGAGTTCTGTTTTAAGCTTTCTTTCATCATACGGTCTTAACTGAGTAAATTCCTGTTGTAGGAATGTATCAGTAATATTATCTAACCGTTGATTTTTAGTGATTAGAGCTTGATTTTCTTTGAGTATTTGAACAATATACCCTGACATTTCTTTGATTACATTGTCCTTATGGGCCAATTGCGGGACATATGTATTCTGTTTTCTGATAATTCTGATATTCCAATATATCATAGCACAAAATGCACAAACAGTGGTTGAGCATTTAAGGCAGAATATTCTTTGGAATTCATAAGTTCTTGCTTTACAATAGTTGCAATTTTCTTTACCAATTTCATCAATTGGTTGATTCTTTTGCCAATTATGTTGACAATTTTGTTTTTCTTTTGGCAATATAACTTCCTCTAGCCAATCATTTTTCTTTTTGTCAATTATGACAAATAATAATTCTGTAGGATCTAAAGATAAATCCTTTAGAATTGTTTGATGATCAGGATCTTCCACTTCAGATATAGATAGTATCCCATCACTATAATCCTCATTTTGATCAATGGATACTACATCCCATTCTTCTGGTAAATCAAGATCATTTAACATTGCAACTCTAGCAATGTCGTACGTTCTACCGAGAGCTTTAAGTCCATTGATGATAGTTTGAAATCGTCCAAACATCTAATCGATAAACTCTTCGTCCTTCATTTTGAACAGCTCATACTGGTGTACAAGAATGCTTATCTTGGACTCTTTTACTTGATTTTTTCCTTCATGTGCGATGGATAGAATATCCCACATCTCCTTCGCATTATCGCATCCGTGAACTTTATCGTACTCACTTATGCTTAAGGCACAGCTTAAGAAGAGCTTGGCCTTTGAACACTGGAGGTCTAGTTATCGAAGCACCTTCAGCTATGTATACATGTGGCTCTGCTATGGATCTTTATCCACACTTTGTTACGGTGGTTCTTGGACACCGAGCTCTGATACCAATTGAAGTTAATCACACATTAGTATATGATATACAAAGTGCACAAGAAGGGGGGTTGAATTGTGTATTCAAATTTTTTAATACAATCCCCTTTTAAAAAATTTGCTTTCTTAAAACGATAGACAAACAATATTATGAAGTATTTATATCAGCAATAGAAACAAAAATTAAGAGTTAATAGTGAGAATCGACACAGTAATTTTATACTGGTTCACCCTAAACTATGGCCTACGTCCAGTCCTCGAAATCCCTTCTGAGATTTCACTATACTTCACAAAAATACAAATATTCTTTTCACCGAGCCTCTTCAGGTCTTGTACAACAAGTATTCTTTTTCTCCCTTAGCCTCTTCAGGCTCTTAGCTATTCTTCTTCCTTACAAAAAGATATTTCCAGCTTTGTTATACAAAATATAGCTTTCATGTTTTCGCACAAATACAGTATTTAGCTTTGAATATCGCTAACAAAATCACTAACTCTTTCAGTCTTCGACTTCGAATCATATTTATAGTCTTCCTCTTCAACTGCTTCTTGGTAACTTGATTCTTGATCTTTAAAGAAACGGTTATTCAGTTTAGTTCTGTAACTAACTCAAACTGATTTGATTCTTCGTCTTCGATTCCTTCGTCTCATTTTCGGCTTTGCTTCTTCTCATATTGCTTCCGTCTCATTTTCGCTTCCGTCTCATTTTTGCTCTTTCGTCTCATTTTCCTTCCGTCTCATTTTGCTTTCACTTTCGCCTCACTTTGCTTTTGCTTCCGTCTCATTTTCGTTCCGTCTCATTTTGCTTTCGCTTCCGTCTCATTTTTTCTCTTTCATCTCATTTTGCTTCCATCTCATTTTGCTTTTTCTTACGTCTCACTTTGTTTTTGCTTCCATCTCACTTTGCTTTTGCTTCCGTCTCATTTTACTTTTACTTCCTCATTATTTGGTTTTCATCAAAATTAACCGTAAAGTCATTTTGACTTAACATATTCGTGGGATCATAATTCAAAATTATTTATAACTCCATTAAATATAAAACAACAAACTATAAATGGGCATTACTAATGGATTATCCAAAAACATGTCACAAAATTACAATCTTATATGATCACACATCCAAAAGTCTAACGCTTAATGCTCTAGTATGATGATCACGCTTAGCCTATGGGAGAGGCTTAGTCAATGGATCAGATATATTAAGATCTATTAACACTTTGCACGCCTTCACGTCACGTCTTTGAACAATATGTCTAATAAGGTGAAAATGCCTAAGCATGTGTTTGGTCTTTGGACGAGATTTTGGTTCTTTAGCTTGGGAAATGACTATTATTATCAAAATAAAGATCCAATGGATTCACAATGCTAGGAATCGTACCAAGTTCAATGATAAACTTTTTAACCCAAACAACATCTTTTGGTGTTTCTAAAGCAACAATGTACTCAGATTATGTTGTTAAATCAACAACTATGTCTTACTTAGAACTCTTCCAACACACTACTCCACCATTCAGGCAGAATACAAATCCTGATTGTTACCGAAAGTCATCTTTGTGTGAATGGAAGCTGGTGTCAGTACAACCATTTACAATGAGCTCTTCGTCACCTTTATAGATCAAGAACATATCCTTAGTTCTTCTTAAGTACTTAAGAATGTTTTTAACAACTATCCAGTGGTTTTCACCTAGATCTAGCTGATATCTACTCATAATGTTCAAAGTATATGCAACATCTGCATGAATACATAACATGGAATACATGATGGATCCTACAGTTAATGCATATAGGATCCTACTCATGTGGTTCCACTCATTTAGTGTCGAAGGGCACTGAGCCTTACTCAAAACTATGCCATGTGACATGGGTAAGAAGCCTTTCTTAGATCCTTGCATATTGAATCTATGCAAAACCTTATTGATGTAAGTGCTTTGACTTAGTCTAATAGGCCTTCTTCATCTATCTCTATATAAAGATGTAGGCTGCCTCACCTAAGTTTTTCATTGAAAAACAAATTCATAACTAAGCTTTCATAAATTGAAACATAGGAATGTCATTTCCAATGAGTAGTATGTCATCTACATAAAAGACCAAGAAAAGAATTGCACTCCTACTAGTCTTCTTGTGAACACAAGGTTTTACTTCATTTATGAGGAAACCAAACTCTTTGAATGCCTCATTAATATGAAGATTCCAACTCCGACAAGCCTGCTTCAATCCATAATTGGATCTTTGAAGCTTGCATACTTTCCTAGCATTTATAGGGGATGTGAAACCTTCAGGCTATGTCATGTACATATCCTCTTCCAGATTCCCATTAAGGAAAATTGTTTTCACATCCATTTGCAAATCTCATAATTATGCAGTAATTGCTAGGAGGATGTGAATGGATTTAAGCATTGCAATTGGGGAATAGGTCTTATCATAGTTAATACCATGAATTTTCTTAAAACCTTTAGCCACCAATCTCCCTTTGTACATATGTACATTGCCATCCATGTCAACTTTCTTCTTGAAATCTCATTTACTGTTGGATCAGAAAAAGAAAGTATGCCATATTTGGAGAAACGGTAGATTTCAACATTTTTTAAAAATATAAACATGAATAATGAGTTAAGCCAAGTGGTTTACTAGATTGGATTCTTAGACTTGAAATTTTAGGGATATTCTTTTCTTGAAGCAATAAACAATAAGGGGATTGGTTTATTAGAAATAAATTGAATAAAGCTTTGGTAAATGATTGTTAGTTAAAACAATTTCCATATTCTTTTTCTAACTTTGGTCCTCTTTTATGTTTAGACCATTTCATAGTTGAGATCATTTTCCTCAAATTTTCCCTTCTTCCTAAGACTCCTTTTATATTCTAAAACTTTCTATATAAAGTTGAAGGATTTGAGGAGTTATGGCTATAAGGCTTTCTAATTAATAAGGAAACTTAAGGCTATAAAGGAGGGGATTAAAGCCTTTTAGAGTAGAGCTTGCTTGAACACTGGTTATAATCTTTAGATAGTAAAGGATACCCTTATCAGAGTATAAGTGTGACATCCCACCCCCGACAGGAAGGGTAAAATAGTAAATTTGGCATAGGATGAGATGGATAATAGGATTGGTACACAGTATCATTTGCGCACATGAAAGTACTGTACATGCATACATGACATTCCCGATTTTCGTGCCTAATGTAATTTTATTGTGATTAACGTGGTTATTGGGTTTGAAAAATTATTCTGAATACGTCATTGAGTGTTTTATATTTTTAGGGATTTGTGAGAATTTTTCTGGAATTTTTTGGGGTACTTGTCCGGATTGGAAAATTCCAACTGGCTGACCGAGTTGATTTTTCTGTATTGCATAATGGGCATTGGAATATGGGATAAATACCTTTTTTGGAATTTTTAAAGAGCCTTTAGCATAAGATGGCTTAAAGCTTAATTGGGATTAATATTCCTTTACTTAATGAGATAGGATTACTTGTTTAATTGGCTTTCTCCCATTACAAGACAAGTGTCTCCCTCATTTATTGGTTTTGTCCTATATCACTCATCACCTACGACTTTCTCCTTGGAATTTTATAAACAAATTTACTTGGAAAGCTAAATATACTCCTTCATCCGAAACCCTCTTCATTTGCTCCTCTCCATCGATTTTTGTTCTCTTTCTTTAAAGCTTTCTTCCTCCCATCTTAAGCTTTCTTCTTCCTTACAAGCTTGCAAACTTACACCTTCTACCCTCTTATCTTGATGATAACCATGCATGGGATGGAGAAGAAGTAGGGTAGTTGGAAAATGAAAGGCTTGAAGAGGTGGAGTTGGAAGCTTTAGGTAAGATGATGTTTATGTTTTCATTATGGTTTTAATGCATGAATTCATAGTTAATTGCATGGATTGGAAGTGATTGTTCCTTAAATAAGATGAATGATGCCTTAATGTCATGACACAAATGGCTTGCCTTGTTGGGTATATTTGTGTGTAAGAAATCATAAGGTAAAGATGATGAAGTGGATTTAGTGATATTAGATGACTCAAACTTAAAAGGAAATGATAAGAAAGTGATTGAAGATAGGTACTGAAATTTATGGATATATATATTGAAGTGAAGGTCTTGATAACCTATTGGCTCAATTCTTATATTATTAGGATGCTTATGCATGTGGAATTGGTATTGGAAGTGTTAGGAATTGATTTGAGAAGTAAAGCTGGAAAATGAGAGTTTGACCTACTATACTGATTGGACCAAATTTATACTATAAATCAGGCCCATTTTCTTTAGTAATTATGCATCTGTCGACTTCTGATCTATAATTTTCATGCTTATTTTGGTCCCGCACATTGAGTTTTAATAAATTGCATATTGTCAATATTTTGTTGTCATTTGTCATTAATTCTGCATAATCTTTATTGGGACAATTGATACTGCAAATGAGTTGTATTTTGTAGGACCAAAGTAGTCAACAATTAAGAAGTCAACACGCCATGAGTTATTTGGGACGAATCAGACTCTCCATTCACATGGCTAATTAATGGTGTTTAATTCATTATTGCGACGAGTGACCAAATTCATTCGCCAAGAGCGAACTCGATCGTCGCCGCTTGGCGAATGTCGGGTGACCGGACCAAAATGGCAAAAGTATCCTTCGTTCGGCCCGCCCCTGATTCCTATAAAACCTTACCATTTAGGGCAAATGAGAAAAGGGGCCGCCTACAAAAAGTTCTTCGTTTTCTCTTCTCTTCGTCTTCTCCGGTTTTCTTCGTTTTCTTCTTTTACATTTTACTTTTTGATCTACGGTCTCTCATTACATGTTTGATTTGTGTTTAGTCCAAATGACGATCATCGCATTCATTTCCTTCATCTCTACTCTTCCGCATTCGCCGTCGAGCATGGTCTTGGTGATACTTCAACAATGATGGAGTCGTTCGTAGTCATGAGTGGCTAAGCTCATAGTCTTACGAAATGTTGCGAGGGTTGGAGTTCGAGAACTAAACACGGGTAATCAATCTTAGTTTAGGATTTCGATAATGTATTTGCACAATCCGAGTTGGTATTTTTGCAATATATTTCGATTGAATCTGTTATAGTTTAGTAGGATGTTAGACTTTGATTTGTGTTATGGATTGACTATTGTTGAATCGTGCTTAAATACATGGAGTTCATGTATATCGGTTAAATGATTGCATTAACTAATTTAATCGCCTAGTTGTGTTTGATTGAATTGGTTGTGTTATTATTTAGTTGATTTAGTGCATTAATCAATCCATGCATACACTAAGGGTTTTAACAAGTTGTAATTAATCGAGTTGATTAATTAATTCTTGGACTTAACGAGTTGTTAAGGTTTTATTTTGAAACTTAGTGGATTTCAAACCTGACATTATTTCAACGATGATGACCGAGCTACATTTTCGTGGAGAGTTTTAGTAATTTGACTTCAAACTTTTTAATTTCAATCATTTAGTTTTCTAAAAATTCTAAAAACATTTATTCTTATTTTGGCTTAGTTTAATTTCTAATTAATCAAATCAAAACCCCTTCTATTGCTTTAATTGCATGTATCATTCAAACATTAGGCTAGTCAGGATCGATTGATGCATTGGTTCCTTGAGAGTCGACCGAGGTTGCATCTGTATTGCAATCCTTGGTATAAATTTAATTTGACGGTTTCGAGGATCAATTTTAATATTGAGCGATAAATCGCCGATCAAATTTTGGCGCGTTCTTAGGGAATCAAATTAATTGGTTCTCTAGGTTGCCGGTGTTTGTTTTGATTTTAATTTTGTTTGCATTTTGTTTGCATTGCATAATTTCATTTAATTTACATTACGCTTAAGTGTTTTTAGTGTTAATCCTGTTTGTTATTTCATTACGCTTTGTTTTAAGTGTTTATTCGATTGTTCTTGTTTATTGTGCGTAATTTTAAGTTAATTCGGTTTGCTTGCTTATGCATGCTTCTTGGGCGTGTGAGTTCCTCATAAATCACACAATGAGTTCATCCGTCATTCTGATGAGTTTATATTCGCCGCTTGGCGAACATTCTGATTTATTCAGATTCGCCGCAGCGAGTTTATATTCGCAGCGAACTTGAGTGAATTGAAGCCTTGCTATCCGTTGTCGTTTTAGTGAGCTATCTTAGGTGAACTTCTCTTGTGCATGCCCGTAGACTTAGGCTAGTTCATTTTCAACCTGAAATTGAGCGACACCTTGAACAACTTAGGAAGAACAAGAGAGAGCAAGAAAGACTTAGAACACTAGATCGATTAGAATCGAGATGGTGAACAACAAGAATATCGGTCGACCACCCCGAGATGGAGATCCGGTCTTAGCGGTGACGAGCAGCGTAGATGACAACAATGCGAACATCGGGCGTAGGACCATCCAGAAGCTACAACCTCGGACATACACTACGATCCTTTCATCGCTGCTGCCCTAACCCGATGTAAATTTGAAGTCAAAGGTTTATTGATTAACTCTCTCCCCAAATTTCACGGTTTAACGGAGAGGTCCCTACATGCATCTTGAGCCCTCACCATGATCATCGAGTATGAAGCACGTAGGAGCACATCTGGACCAGTCTTTGTGGAAAGTCTTCCATTTGTCGTTAGAAGGAAAGGCCGGGAGTGGTACATGAGCCTCCCAAGGCATGTTGCGAATGCCTATCACAGTTGGGCCAACTTACGAAAGCTTTTCGGAAAAGTATTTTCCAACTTCTAGGGCGTCGTCGATGAGAAAGGAGATATATTACGCCAAACAAGATTATGACGAGTCCTCAGTATGATTTTTGGAGCAGATTTCAAGATCTGTTGTCTCGATGCCCCATCATCGGATCCACGATGAACAAGCTCGTTCAATATTTTTATGATGGGGTGAAGAATCAAGAGAAAGGGATGTTGGATGTTGCGTCGGGAGGTTCATTGATTGACCTCACCGCGCCGGAAGCAGGCCACGATTAAGAGAATGGCCTGAATCATCAACGATATAGTGTCGCGATTCGGGAATGTGAATGAAGTGGAAGCCATATCACCAAACTAAGAGGATGGAGAGCACGGAATCGAAGGTAGATTCTTTTGAACATCGGATAACTTCCCGTTATCCTCAATCACAGTGAGTGAAGAATTTGAATGTGCATCGCCCATCAACTTCCTTTGAACTAGTCGCACCTAGTTGCGAATCTTGTGGGTCGATGATGCACATTTCAAGTGTTTGTCTGGCGAGATATGAAGAAGTCTCCATGATGTATCAAGGTAGACAGGATCGGAAATGGGACCCGTATTCCAACACATATAATGAGGGATGGAGATCCCACCCAAATTTTAGTTGGAGGAGTAACGAGGAAGAGCACCAAACCGCTTTCAGCAAGGGAGTGAGTGGACAATCTACAAACCAGTTCAGGATCAACAAGCGTTGTGATTGCAACAACCACCGCCACCCAAGGAGGACACCAACCAAGCTGCTGCATGGTATGATGGCGTTGATGAAAGAGGAACGAACTTCCACAAACAAATCAATTCAACGCCATCGCAAACCTCATCCAACGGGACTCGACTAAGAATGCTGCCCGCTTTAGTGCCTTGGAGAAACGCATGGATCAATGGGAAACCAAGGCCGAGAACTTGAACTCATATGTCACTCAATTGTCTAATAATTTGAGTGACAACCAAACTAAGTGGCGGGACCATCCCTCCAACACGGTGATTAACCGAAGAGTTTAAATGCAATTGAGTTGAGGTGGAAAGAAAGTGCATTTCAACATTCACGAAGAAGAAGAATGCACCGAGGAAATTGAGGTTGAAGAAGCGCCTCAAGTGAGAGAGAAGCAAGCTGTGCGATCAGAGAGTGATCGCGAAGAGGAATTGTTGAGAAATAAGAAGCAATCACCAATTGAGGATAAAGAGCAATCATCGAGCATATTAGGAAGAAGAACTGATAAGGATAAATCGAGCAAAAATGACCCTGCCAGTAAGGAAGTCAACTTAAAGGACCTCCCTTTTCCGAACTCATATCTGATGAGCAAGAAGGTCAATGAGCTAAAACATGAAAAGGAAATTATTGACCTGTTTGAGAAGGTTGAAGTCAACGTGCCCCTGCTGGATTTGATTAAAAAAATGCCCGCCTATGTTAAGTATCTGAAGGACCTGTGCACCAACAAGCATAAATTTAGGCCCAACGAACGTGTCCAAGTGAGCTCAAATGTGTCGGCTTTATTTAAGCCCCAAATCCCGGTCAAGTGCCAAGACCCAGGCTCATTTACCATTCCTTGTGTTATAGGAAAGGTAACAATTGGGAGAGCATTATTGGATTTGGGAGCAGCGATTAATGTTATGCGAAATCATTTATGAGGTCCTGAGTGAAGAGCATAAAGCCTACATCGATAGTGTTGCAATTGGCCGACGGATCCTTGAGACATCTGTGGGCATTATTGAGGATATCTTGGTCCAAGTCAAAGGATTAGTGTTTCCTGCAGATTTCTACGTTCTAGATATGTCTTACGAAGTTGTGCGGGACACTTCCTTGATCCTGGGCGACCCTTCCTTCGGATGCGCAAGTACTATGATTAGTATGAAGGAAGGGAGATCACCATGGAAGTTGGTGATCAACAAGTTAGCTTCAACATGTATGAAGCTATGAAGCATCCTCATGAAGATTATTCCCATGGGTGTTAACATGCTTAGCGTTCTTTCTACTCAATCAAACTATGATAAGGATGCGCACGATAAGTCATCTAATCTTGAATTGTGTTCGCTCGACCCGCGAGGAATTCTTGATTGATCCTTTCAATTGTCGGAAAAATCTGAAACCTTTTTCCTCGAGCTTCCTAAGTTGGTCCCTTCCATTTTACAACCCCGAGTTAGAACTAAAGCCCTTACCTCACTCATTGAAATACGCTTTTCTAGAGCCCAATAATAAATTACGGTCATAATTGCAAATTCTTTATCCGAGCTTGAAGAAAAGCAACTTTTGAAAGTGTTGATGAGCATAAGCCGCAATAGGGTGGTCATTAGCAGACATACCAGGATTAGCCCTACTTTGCACTCATAGGATATTGTTGAATGAGGGTTCCAAGACAAGAAGGCAACCCCAAATAAGATTAAACCCGCTTAATCTCGGATGTAGTAAAAAGGAAATCACAAAGTTGTTAAGTCTTTGGGATTATTTATCCGATCTCTGACGGTGAATGGGTCACCCATTCATGTGGTTCAAAAGAGTGGGATCTTTGTGGTGAAAAATGAGAGGATGAA
The DNA here is from genome assembly GCA_029891385.1 of Erythroxylum novogranatense. Classification (NCBI taxonomy): domain Eukaryota; kingdom Viridiplantae; phylum Streptophyta; class Magnoliopsida; order Malpighiales; family Erythroxylaceae; genus Erythroxylum; species Erythroxylum novogranatense. Next base: position 84,297,448 of record CM057234.1, read on the forward strand.
CTCATCCCTACTAGAGTGCAAAATTAAGTGGCGAGTTTGTATTGACTATCGCAAATTAAACGACGCCACTCGAAAGGATCACTTTCCTTGCCATTCATCGACGGATGCTAGAAAGGTTAGCCGGAAATCGCGTTACTATTTTTAGATGGTTTCTCGGGTACTTCCAAGTACCCATTCTTTGAGGACCAAGATAAGACCACATTTACTTGTCCCTTGGCACCTTTGCGTGATCGCAGATGCCTTTTGGTTTATGTAATGCCCCGGTACCTTCCAAATGTGTGTGATGGCCGTCTTCTGCGATTTTTGGAAGAAAGTATGGAAGTCTTCATGGATGATTTCACAGTTCACGGCGATTCATTCAATTCTGTCTCTTTAACTCGACTAAAGTTCTTAAGAGATGCATCGAGAAGAACTTGATCCTTAACTTTGAAAATGCCATTTTATGGTAAATGAGGGTATTCAGGTTCGGACATTTGATTTCAAAGAAAGGAATTGAAGTCGACAAAGCTAAAATCAAGTCATATCTTCCTGCCTTATCCTACTGCGTCCGAGATATCGTGTCGTTCTAGGTCATGCAGATTTTACAGCGATTTATTAAGGATTTTAGCAAAATCGCGCCTTCCTCTTTCAAAACTTTTGCAAAAGATGAGAAATTTGAGTTTGATGCTTCATGTAAAAGGCTTTTGATACACTTAAAGTTAAACTTATTTCCCCTCCTATTCGTTTGCCCTGTTTGGCATCGCCTTTTGAACTTTAGTGTGATGCTTCCAATTATCTTTGTGGGAGCCATGTTAGGACAACATGAGGAGAAGTTAGCTCGAGTTATTGCATACGCCTCGTAACTTTAGATCCACTCAAGCCAATTACACCACAACTGAAAAAGAATTCTTTGTAATAATCTTCGCATTAGAAAAATTCAGGCAGTATTTGCTCGATTCCCATGTCATCATTTTCACTGATCACGCAGCTGTTAAGTACCTCTTGACGAAGCCACAATCGAAACCAGTTGATCCGTTGGACTTTGCTTCTTCAAGAGTTTGATATTGAGATTAAAGATCGGTGGTGCCGCAAACCAAGTAGTGACCATCCGAGTAGACTACCACAAAATACTAAAGGAGTGGACTCTTCCGATCGACTTGTGATTCTTTTAGGACTCATCACTGTGTGCATGATTCTCAAGGAGCCTTGGTATGCGCATATTGTCAATTACTTAATGACAAATTTAACCCCTATCTGTATGACTCGAAGGTGCTCAGAATTGAAGAGTGAAGCTTCGGCATTACATTTGGGACGAGCCTTACCTTTGGAAGATATCAGGTGACCAAGTGATTCGTCGATGTGTCACCGATGAAGAATTCAATGACATACTATCGACACACTCCATGGTTTGTGGGGACATTTGATCTTTAGAAGAACATTAGAAAAGTTTTGGATTGGATTCTTCCGCCTACAATTTTTGGGACTCTTTCCATTTTTGCCTAGCGTCGACAAGTGTCAACGTTTGGAGGGTTAGGAAGCGCCATGAGATGCCGCAACAACCAATGATGTTCTCGAAATTTTTGATGTTTGGGGTATCGACTTCATGGGGCCGTTTCCCCATCGTTCGGGTTCGTGTATATTCTCTTGGGGTAGACTATGTTTGAAATGGATCGAGGCTATACCCACTAGACAAGATGCCTTGTGCAGCGATCACGAAATTCCTCAAATCCAATATTTTCATCGGTTTGGAATTCCCAGCGGTGGTGAGTGATCGTGGAACCCATTTTGCAACCGGATTATTACTAACTTGCTTTCCAAATTTGGAGTTACCATAAGGTCTCTACCGCCTACCACCCACAAACTAATGGTCAAGCGAAGTTTCAAGCAGAGAGGTTAAGCACATTTGGAAATGATAGTCAAGCCTCTAAAAAGGATTGGAGTCTGCGTTTAGAGGAAGCACGTATGCGTCGATCGCTTATAAATCCCCAATAGGAATGTCCCCATACCGGTTGATTTATGGAAAGGCCTGTCATTTACGTGGAGCTAGAGCATAAGGCCTATTAGGCGTAAAACAATGCAACATGGATTTTGACCTATCGGAATGGAAAGGAAACTCCAGTGCAAGAATTAGAGGCTGCGACTTGAAGTATATGAGCACTCTCGGCTCTACAAGGAAAAGGCAAAGCGATACATGACAAGATGCTTCTCGAAAGACTTTTAAGGAAGGCGACAAAGTGCTCTTGTATAAAGCCCGCTTCACATTCAAACTGGCAAATTCAATCATCGTTGGGAAGGACCTTATTTGGTAGTTAAAATACATAATTTTGGTATGATAGAACTTTGCGAGAACAAATGGCATACGATTTGGTCGATGGACATCTGCTCGAAGCTCTATCATAGGACTCCTCAACCCTTTGTAATTATCAGTTACTTCTTTCCCTCACTTGTTTATCATTATATGTCTCGCTTTTGTTGCCAATTTTATCATTGTGATTCATTGTTTAAATGTGGAGGAAAGACCCAATCAATAGACTTAGATGTAGTTAGGTAGGATTTCTTGTTCTATTACAAATAGTTTGAATCAAGTTTTCCCTTTTTGTCGACTCTAGGATCTTTCTAGTTTGTTAAGGAATGATTAAATTGAAGTTATTGGTTAAAATGTGGGATATTTTGGGCACTTTCGCCGCAGCGAACTTCATTGTTCGCTTTGGCTAATATAGGGTTTTTCGTTTTGTTCGCCTTGGCTAGCGATCGCTTCGTCATGGCGAAGACGGACATCTTACCCTCTAGACCGTTGGACATCTCTTTTGTCCGAGGCCCTTTTGGTCTTTTCTTCTCTCGCGCCTTCTGTTTGCCTACAACCTTATTTCTTCTCCTTCTCCTCTTTCTCTTTCTCTCGCTCGGTCTCTTGTTTCTTGTTGCCTCTATCGAAGTTGTCTCCTTCCCTCGTAGACATTTCCTTCAAAGTCTCCTCCTAATCGACTCTCGTAGCCTCTTTTCTTTTATTTCTCTCTTTGTTCACTTTCATTTTCATTGGTAATGTTTAGTTAGGGTATCGAAGCGTTGTTCGCTCCATGTGGATCTACAGAACCACCGTTAAATCATGACGAAGTTCATAATTCGCCACATGATCCTTCTTGTTCGTCATGACGAAGTTCATAATTCGCCCAATGAACGTTCTTGTTCGTCGCAACAAATGCTCGCGGACCTAATTCGGGTGATTCCATGTGATTTTGCTCGTTAAATTTTGTTTCATTAATTGTAATTGCAGGACCATGTCTCACACTCACAATGCTAGCAGCAGCGAGAAACCTCCCCCTCTTGCCCCCTCTGCGGTTTCGTCTCGTGAATCTCCTCCTCCTGCAATTGCCCCAGCTCCCTTCGAGGTGACCACTCGCGAGCGGAAATCCGTCGTCTTGAGACTCAACTGGAGGCTGACCGTGAGACTTTCCGCTCCATACAGAACATGATTACCCCTCATCTTTCGTTACCCGTTCCGCCTCCGGTCACGGCTGCTCCTAACCCTTTTCGTATAGTTCCACCTCACCTCCTTTTTCGTGCTCCTCGTGCCGCTGTCCCTCCCGAACCGCCCGTCGAGGATGATCCTCCTGTTTAGATTAACATGTTATTTTTGTTTTTGCTGAATTCTCTGTTTCTTGATGTCTTTTGTTCTTCGGATTCTTCATTTCGTCCACACTTTTTGAGTTTAAGGATATATCCACATTTGCATTTTATCTGCTTTTATGGTCTCCTCTATGCCCTACTATTTTTGCCATTGTGGACAATGCCATGTTTAAGTATGGGGGAGCCATTCCCTTTTATATTTTGCATTGTACACCTTTAGAACATTATGCATAATTTTGTGGCCACTGCTTTAACTGATAAATTTGGTCCCCAAATCAAACAATTTCTGCACTTGTTCTTTTGTGCCTTACATGCAAAGCATTTATAAGTTTCAACTTGATACTTGAGTTTTTGTAAAATGCTCTCCATTCTTGAACGATAATTGGATCGACAAAATTTTAACTTTTGAAGTTTTCAAAACTAAGTAAATGGGAGCATGCTAACAAGGTAGCATTTAAGTTTTAAGACTTGAGATTGATCATTGAGACAAAACCTTGTTGGAAGGATATTCGAGCCAAATTTTTCTTCTATATTTTGTGTGTGCATCTACTTAGTCCATTCTTCTCTAGAACTTGTGTCAGTTTTTACTCAAAGCTTGATGGACTAGATTTTTGTTGATATGATAAAGGCGTTCCTTCTTTCAACCCTTTCCCCAAACACCAACCCTTAAATACTTTTTCCTTGCTAGCTCCTTGAGCCTTTTTGTTATGAGCATTTGCATACATATTAAGATGATGTCGATAGTCTATGTTTTGTAATTTAAAAAAATTTTGAAAAAGGAAAAAGTGTTAGTCTTGTGTATCCTAAAAGGGATACTAATGTGTTGTATCCCAAAGGGATTAGCATCTCAAAATGAGATAGCCAAAAAAAAAAGTGTGTATATTCAATTTATCTCAAAGGTGTCTAGTTTTAGTTTTGTTGTTGACATCAATTCCTCACTTCATGCGCATGCTCATACTATTTCTTTCTTTCACTTCATCCATTCATTTAGCCTTCCGCTCATTACAACCTGAAAGACCTCTTGATTTTCAAATTGATAGTCCTTGTAGTGGAGAAATAAAATTGATACAAGCTTATAGTAGGAGATGTACTAAGCAGATTGAGAGAAAAATATTCCTACTATACAAGTGAGTTGAGCGTAAACACCATATCCCGAGTGATTCTCTGTTGTTCAATCTCATGTGCTTAAATTCTTTCAATGTTTGTTTTATTAGCACTCTTTCAATTTCTTTGCGTTCGACTTACGATAAAGTGGATTGAGTCAATTTTGGTTATTGTTTGAACATGGGCAGAATTTTCTTTTACTCTTGTACCTTTTTGACTCTTATAAGCTTTGTTCAGGAGTACAAAGGTTTAAGTGTGGGGGAATTTGATTGGACCAAATTTATACTATAAATCAGGCCCATTTTCTTTAGTAATTATGCATCTGTCGACTTCTGATCTATAATTTTCATGCTTATTTTGGTCCCGCATATTGAGTTTTAATAAATTGCATATTGTCAATATTTTGTTGTCATTTGTCATTAATTCGCATAATCTTTATTGGGACAATTGATACGCAAATGGGTTGTATTTTGTAGGACCAAAGTAGTCAACAATTAAGAAGTCAACACTTGTGCATGAGTTATTTGGGACGAATCAGACTCTCCATTCGCATGGCTAATTAATGGTGTTTAATTCATTCATTGCGACGAGTGACTAAATTCATTCGCCATGACGAACTACTATTCGCCAGTAGCGAATGTCGGGTGACCCGGACCAAAATGGCAAAAGTATCCTTTATTCCACCCGCCCCATAGCTTCCTATAAAACCTTACCATTTAGGGCAAATGAGAAAAGGGGCCGCCTACAAAAGAGTTCTTCGTTTTCTCTTCTCTTCGTCTTCTCCAGTTTTCTTCGTTTTCTTCTTTTCATTTTACTTTTTTGATCTAACGGTCTCTCATTACATGTTTGATTTCGGGTTTAGTCACAGACGACGATCATCGCAGTCATTTCCTTCATCTCTACTCTTCCGCATTCGCCGTCTGAGCATGGTCTTCGGTGATACTTCAACAATGATGGAGTCGTCCGTAGTCATGAGTGGCTAAGCTCATAGTCTTCTGAAATGTTGCGAGGGTTGGAGTTCCAGAACTAAACACGGGGTAATCAATCTTAGTTTAGGATTTCAGTAATGTATTTGCACAATCCGAGTTGGTATTTTTGCAATATATTTCTGATTGAATCCTGCTATAGTTTAGTAGGATGTTAGACTTTGATTTGTGTTATGGATTGACTATTGTTGAATACTGTGCTTAAATACATGGAGTTCATGTATATCAGTTAAATGATTGCATTAACTAATTTAATCTGCCTAGTTGTGTTTGATTGAATTGGTTGTGTTATTATTTGGTTGATTTAGTGCATTAATCAATCCATGCATACACTAAGGGTTTTAACAAGTTGTAATTAATCGAGTTGATTAATTAATTCTTGGACTTAACGAGTTGTTAAGGTTTTATTTTCGAAACTTAGTGGATTTCAAACCCCAACATTATTTCGAACGATGATGACCCGAGCTACATTTTCAGGAGAGTTTTAGTAATTTGACTTCAAACTTGTTTAATTTCAATCATTTAGTTTTCTAAAAATTCTAAAAACATTTATTCTTATTTTGGCTTAGTTTAATTTCTAATTAATCAAATCAAAACCCCCTTCTATTGCTTTAATTGCATGTATCATTCAAACATTAGGCTAGTCTAGGATCAATTGATGCATTGGTTCCTTGAGAGTCGACCCGAGGTTGCATCCTGTATTGCAATCCTTGGTATAAATTTAATTTGACCGGTTTCCAGGGATCAATTTTAATATTGAACGATAAACCGCCGATCATATACTGTTTTAAGCATAACTCATTGTGTGGTTACGCAAATGAGGTGAGGTTTGTGCCAAATGAAACTTTGGCTTATTGGCTACATTTTTGTGTGAAATAGGTGTTGTCTAATTTTAGTCTTAAGAGGCTGAATTTTAGCATGGAAAGTTACTGTTGATGGCTGGAATAAACAGTAACCGAATCACATAACCTAGAGTTTTGATGATTTTTCTAAATTAATTGAGAAGGAATTAGGGATTGAAGCCCTTCATGAGAAGTGTAGCATTGTGTTTGATCTTTCCATAGGTATAAAGTATGCATTTATTTGACATTTGTGCAAGGAGATATCTATTTAGAACATTCTTGTCCAGATTGAGTACTTTGTAGGGCAGCAGCATTCACTGAATTGTTTGACCTAGTTAGCCATTGAATTTGATTTAACATTGTTCATGAAAGTTGTAGGTATTGTTTTGATCTTTCTATTGGTATTTATTTGGTAATTTTTGACTGAGTAACTGGAAAGTTACGGATTTTATAAACTATTGTACTGTTTTGACAAATGTTGCACTGTTTTGAGAGGCATTGTGAGGGCAGTAACTTTAATTGCATTTTTGACACCCTTAGAGGTGAAATTGGCTTTTGTGCCCTTCATGAAACTTGTAGAGCTCTCTTTTCTCTATGAAATAGGTATCAAGTTTGCTCAATTTGGAGTTCAGAGTAAGGAATTATGCCCTATGGAAGTTGGCATGTTGGAGAAAGTTTTCCAGATTTGTTATGGGAGTGATGTAAGTCGACTTGTATCTTCAATAAGTCGACTTATTCATACACAGTAGAGTAAGTCGACTTGTATTGTCAGATAAGTCGACTTGTACAAGTCGACTTGTACTGACCTTTTTTCATTCTTTTGCTTATAACTTGTGTAGGAAAATCCCGGGAGGTACATCACATGTACCGGCAGCGAAAAACAAAAATTTGTGTTCCCGGGACTTTTTCGAAACCCAGGATCCAGGTGTCGGTATGAAGACATCAACCTAAACAGCCAAAAGAGACTATCTCTAAAGGTGATCCACAGAGATCAGAAAATCTAACGAGTCAAACCCGTTGACGGGAATAGCTAGAAACAGATTAAAGTCTGCTAGACCCTACCATCCTTGGAGAGCTTGGATCATTGTTGATGAGATGAAGAAAACTTGGAGAAAATGGAGATGATCGTTGATGAGGATGAGAGATGAAAGAACTCTTTCTTTTCTCTTTCAACATCCACGAAGAAGCTAATTTCTCCAAAGAAAGAAACTCTTTCTTATTTCTCTTTTATCAAAGCCACGATCATCACCAAATGTCTCACTTTTTCATCTTTTGTCTTTAGTCATTTAATGACTAATGACTAAGCATCATAATGGAAGGTTCTTCCACCTTCCTCCTCCACGTACATACATAAATATATATTAATTAATTAATTAATTAATTAATTAATTTAATTAATTAATCAATATATAATTGCTAAGGTCCGGTCCAACTAGGAATTGGTCCTCTAAACTCCGCCCCCGATCAAAAGCAACTCAGGAGACCTTTCTTAGCAATATCGATGTCGCGATATCATCGGGACATATCCCAATCCATTGGGATCCATTTAATCTAATGCTCTCCATAATTGGAACTCGTCCAATTACTATTTTCTGATTCTCTGAATCACTCTTATCGTGTGACCCTTTAGGTTCCGGTTATGTTGGCCACTTAGATTAACAATTAATCTGAGCAAGTCATGAGCGGTATCTAGCAACACATTATGACCCCCAATTGACCGGAAAGTAATCGGTTTGATGTATTCATCACGAACCAGATCACAAACCCTTCCATAGATAATTACCGTGCAATTCGTCCTTTCACCATCCTATACCCCACTTGGTTATGAGTATGATCAAAGTGTCAACTCTCACTAGGCGAGTCTAGCCCAGTGATATCAGTTCTAAATCACGGGACTCATTACTTTATATGTCAATGAAGACACTCTTCATGACATACATCTGGCTTGACCTTAGTAATGATCCCGACAAGAGGCTACGTGGGTATCTCTTACGCTAATCCGTAAGTGGTGAATCCTTTATTGGCTACTCAATTATCTTGAATACCTCAAGCTGCACTCCAAGCACCACCCTATGAGTTACCTCGGAAGGCAACAAGGAATGGAGTCAAAGCAGGATCGGTATTCAAGATATCCTTGATACCTCGAGTCTAAGGATACTTGCACCATTCTTATGATGAGATTATCGCGACACTTAGATAAGATATCCATGTGATGATCTCATGGCAGGTCATCCAATGAACTTACTACCGCTTAGTAAGCATCCACATGTCAATTCTAAATATCTCATATTTGAGTTTCGAGATCCACCGCTTGATCCAATCGAGGAATTTGACATGTGCTAGTCTATCCGGATTAATGATGTCGGTCTCATTAATCCTATGACTAGGAGAATTTAGAATCTTGACATATTTGCACATGATAGGAATCTCGGTAGTATGATCACATCATAATTTTCTTCATGCTATGTCATATATCATGGACTTCATTAATTTGATTAAAGATCAAATCAATTCATAAACAATGTTTATGAATATCAAATTAATGAATAATGCCTTTTCTTTATTTATTCATAAAGTGCACACGGCTTTGAATAAAGCGTACTAAAGGGATTGCCTTTAGGCACAAATAAATAAAGATCGACCTTGAATAAGTCGACTTATCCAATGAACAAGTCGACTTATCGATATCGAACATGTAAGTCGACTTACACATGGTGCAATCGACTTATCACTTACAAATCTTCCACTTGCCCTAAAGCCAATCGCCTTAGTATCTAATACCATAAGCGAGTCCATGAGAATCACAATTCTCCTGTGACAATGGCTTTGTCAACAACAACACTTTGCTCTGTGGAATTCTCTCTATCAGGATATCATCTCGACTAATGATCTCCGAATCAAGTAAGAGTTCGGATCGTCGATAAGACCTTGGTTCCTTTACTGCGACTAGCCCCATCGTTGTATCACAATACAATCCTATGGGCCCATCACAACTAGGGACGAGATCAAGTTCGAGAATGAACTTCGATCCAAACCGCTTCCTTTGCGCATCTCATGCGGCAATGTACTCTGCCTCGGTTGATGAATCAGGTCCTCTCTTGTTTGGAACTTTTCCAATCGACCGCCACGCTTATTCGGTGTGAATGTATATAACCCGATTGTGATTCGTAATCATCCTTATCGATTAAATACTTGCATCTGAATGCCGCTCACTGGAGATTTCCATCTCCATAGATCAAGATAACATCCTTAGTGTCGCAAGTACTTCTTGACAGCCACCGGTGACCTCACGGGATCCGATTGGTATCGCGTCGTAACACTTAGAGCATACGATACATCGGGCCTCGACATAACATTGTTCCATGCTAAACCTCTTTAGCATCTCATCTATGTACGATGATTGTGAAAGACCAAGTAACCTTTTGATTTATCTCTATAAATCAATATCCACTAGGATATAAGTTGCTTCACCAAGGTCTTTCATCGCAAATTGATTGGACAACCAAATTTTAAGCGATTGCGGCCGCGAGACATCGTTTCCTAGTAACAATATGTCATCTACATACAACACAAGGAATACGATTGCGGTCCATTAACCTTCTTATACACACAATGATCATCCGGATTTTGTGAGAAATCAAACTCTTTGATTCACTCATCAAAGCGGATAATCCAACTCTGGATGCTTGCTTCAATCCAAACATGGATTTACGAAGCTTGCATACCTTTTAAATCATCGATGGAAGTGAAGCCCTCAGGTTGTGTCATACACATCCTCGTAGATTTCCTCTCGGGAAAGTCGTCTTCACATCCATTTGCCATATCTCATAATCATAATGAGTGGCAATGGCTAGAGTATCCTAATGGATTTAAGCATTGCTACGGGTCAAGGTTTTTCATAGTCAACTCTTTATGCGTGGCGAAATCCTTTAACGAAGCATTGCTTTATAGGTAATCAAATTACCATCCATGTCGGTTTTCTTCGAAAACTCCTTCGCATACCGTGGGTTTTATCCTTCGTGTAACAACCAAAGTCCATACTTGCTTTTCATACATGGAATCCATTTGATTTCATGGCATAAAGCCATGTTCCGACATCAACCTTTCGTAACCTCGTTCATAGGTAGTAGGCGATCATCTCATATGAGCAATACGTCATTACATTCACTTACGAAATTCATATCTCTCGGGAGCAGTGCATATCCTACTTAACCTACGTAAATTGTGTGTAGTAGAAGGTTGAGCTATTACCTCATCTATATGAGTGGCAGTTTGAGTTCAGCGATTGATCTATGTTTGTTGAGAATCTTGAACTTCCAAGTTCAACTTTGCTCCCACTGTCCTCTTGTAAAAGAAACTCTTTCTTTAAGAAAGCAGCATGCTTGAAACAAACAACTTTTGTTCTAAGCAAGGTAGAATTGATATTCCACGAACAAACACTTGTCGATTTTGCATCAAGCTAATCATTTTTCCGCTTCACATAAGGTGACAACCCCAAACTTTCAGCTGAGAAAGATAGGGCTTTCAGTTAGTCCACATCTCATATGGAGTAACAACAACTGTCTTTAATGGAACTCTGTTTAGCAAGTAAACAGCTGTCTCGAGCGCATATTCCCAAAACTGTGCAAAACCTATCATCAATCGCACCATGTCTAACAAGGTTCGATTTCTCCTTTCAGTCACACCATTGTGCTGCAGCGTGTAAGGTGGAGTATACTGAGATAAAAGCCCATTATCTGTGAGATAATCCAAAACTATTGGTCTAAGTATTTTCCACCACGATCAGATCGTAATGTCTTCATACTTTTACCAAGTTAGTTTTCTACTTCATTTCTGAATTATTTGAACTATTCAAATGCTTCAGATTTGTATCACATCAGATACAGATACCTATATCGTGAATAATCACCGATAAAAGTATCTAAAGTAGAAACAACCACTTCTGGCATGGATGGACATCGGACCACATACATCCGAATGTATTAGGTCTAATATTCCATTCACTCGTTCACCCTTTCCTTTAAAGGATAACTTAGTCATCTTGCCTAATAAACAAGATTCGCATGTGTCATATGATTCATAATCAAATGACCCTAAACATCCACTCTTATGGAGCTTAGCGATGCGTGTCTCATTTATATGGCCAAGCCGACAATGCCATAAGTAAGTTGATTTTAAATTATCTCGATTATGTCTTTCCGCGTCATTGACATTCATAACTGGATATGACATATCTAATATGTCAATTCTATTGCATAATGTACCAAGATACCATAGAGCATTCCATTCGAACTAATAGAACAACCATTGCTTCTAAAAGTCAAATGGAAATCACTCTAATTAAACATAAAACATACAATATGTTCTTTGTTTAAAAGCGGTACAAAATGACAATCATCAATTTGAATACAAGCCCAGTGGGAGTAACAAGACATAAGTGCATACGGCTAATGTAGCAACTCTTGCTCCATTACCTACACAAAGGTCTAGTTCTCCTTTTATGAGCTTTCTCGTCCCACGAGGCCCCGCATATCATTTCATATGTATGAGCCACATCCGTATCAAATAATTGATATGTTTGGATCGGGAATAGTATTAACCTCAATGACAAACATATTTGAAGAAGTAGAGGCATCGATGCCTTCTACGCTTCGAGGACTCAGATAGATTTTTTAGCCTCTGGTGGCTAGACTTGCCACAATGAAAGCAAAATCCTTTTGGGCGAGAATCTTTGGTTTTTCCTTGATGGCACTTCCTTTGGTTTCTTGGCCTTTTCTTCTTTGAACTAGAAGAAGAAGCATCCACCATTAAGACTTGCTATCTCTCTTGATAGCCTCGCCATTGTCATGAGCAGATTGATCACCAAGAATTGTTGTGGATATTTGGTTTATCCGATAGTTTATCACGAACTGTGAATAACTGTCAGACAATCCAACCAGAATTAAGTCAATACTCAACTCATAATCCATTGCAAATCCTAAGACAGCCAATCTCTCTATATAGCCATTCATCTTGGGGTATCTTGCATGCTAGATTGTCCTCGAGCCATCTTTGTGATGAAGAGAAGCCTTGAGGTCTCGAACCTTTCGCATCGAAGCTTACTCATCAAACGACTCCGCTCCCTAAGATGAAATACTATAGAGTGAGCATCCATGGACTCGTCTTCTTCTTTGCGGCTCTGGTGACATCAAGACAAGCATAATGCAACTATCCATATCATCGCCTTTAGATGCTTATAATATGCTTTCGATCCCCATCGAAGAAGCATCGACAAAGTGCAAGCTGGAAGTGGAACATCTAGGACATATCCCAGTTCCTCAGATCTAAGAACAATTCTCAGATTCCTTAGCCAATCAAGAAAATTCAGTCCAGAATAGAGAGCGAAATTCACACTGAAAAACTTCTTCAATCAACCTAAGCGCGATAGAGAAGGAATGATAGAATAGAAATGCTGCGTGATCATAAGGACTTGCATGACATGCATATGACTCCCACTAGTTTCCTAGAATCCATAACCCTCTTTACTTAATCCGGAGAAACAAAGTGACATAATGTCCTAGTGGGTCGATATCCGACATTGCTAAGAGTGACCTTGGGTTTACCCAACAAGCCATAACTTAGGTCAATCGGTAGGTATCGGTCATACCAATTGTATCATCGATAACCGACATTAAGAATGACCTTGGGTTTACCCAACAAGCCACCTTAAGTCTCGGGAGGTATCAGATATACCAATTACATCTTAGACACAACTATCGATCGTCTTTATCAACTTGTTGATGTGTGCACTTACATTGGGTATCAACTCTTTGATGCGCATACATCTAATGTATGCTACCCAATTTCGCCTCTGTCCACGTTGACCTTGAGTTTACTCAACAAACCAACGCTTCTAGTGAAAACCGACCCATTAATCCGAAAATCTTATTTTCATAGTTCGAACATATTCGTATAGAGCGAGCTTGGGTTTACCCAACAACCCATCCCTATAAGAACTCTGGTTCTTACCATATTAATGGAAGGCGTTAGTTTTCATATACCGAGGAGGATTTAAAACTCTAGACTCAATTTGAAGGATCATAGTCGCCAGGACTATATGGAATGATTTAGGTTTCATCAATCCAATTGAATCAATCCTTATAATCATCCATCATCCGACCTGAGCATGCCACAAGTCGACTTTCATCAAATGCAAGTCGCCTTATGCTTCTGCCCATACACAAGTCGCCTTGTATCATAATACAAGTCGTCTTGTCTTCTGCCCTCGCACAAGTCGACTTATCTGATATAAGTCGCCTTATGCACCTACCCGCGCACAAGTCGCCTTGTACACTGCAAGTCGACTTATACACAGACCCTGAACAAGTCGCCTTATACTCCAAATAAGTCGACTTGTCCAACAGAATTTGTTATAATTCTCTAATCGGCTAATTCCTCAATCCTTGCAATTCCAATTCACAATACCAACATACCTAAGGTAATATCTGCTACTTTGATGTCTCAATGAACACTTCATTGAACCATGAAAGCCTTATATAGTCAAACCATATGAAAAGCTTGAAATGAGTCAAAACTCATTAATTTCCAAACAATTTAGGAACACCCAAATTATCATCCTAAGCATCTCTAGCTAGCACATACATTATCAAATTTACTTCAGCACATGCCATAAAAATATGACGGTCAAAACAAACAAGATAATGCAATATACTAATGAGACGCTAATGTGATCAATTAGGCATCCGAAAATTCTAGGATAAACAACTTCAAGCAATTCAGTTTGGAAATCATACTACATCAAGATAACACATTTTAATCACATTAAAATGGTGCAAGGCATTGAACTGAAAAAGCACACTCAATCAAGCCAAGCAAAACAGTCCCAACAATTTTCACAAAACTGTCCAGTTCTGTACATTGCTCGAAATGATCAATGAAACAATTTCAATAAATCATGATAAAATTATATAGGTTACTAAATGTTCAGAACATGCTACATGCATTTTTTCAGGATTTTAGGCCATCAAAACCTCAGTCAACCTAAATAACAAAACCGATTCAAAATCTGTGTTCATCAGCACAGCAATTCCCAACAGCATAGAATAAATTCGTGAATAAATATCCAATCACCTTGAAATTCAATTTCCATGCTCACAGACATTCACCAACATCTTAGAGACATGTAGGTGAAGGAAAATCCGAAAAACCATTTTTCTAGAATTTATTCTCGATTTTATACTCATGCCTGTTCCAGAATCGTTTCACAAAACAGCATCTGTAACCTTAGGGAATTAATTAGCAAAACTATATCAAATCAAATCAATAAATTCTGAAAATTCATAGACATATTCTCTAACATGTTATGAACAATCCTGGGAAGATAAATTTCGAAAAACATATCACAATATAAATTAGAAATCTGAACAGATAGCATGCATCAACAGAAAATTCCATTAGGATTTCTGATCTCGCTTAGGTTATAGCTGCATACACGATACCAGACGCTCTGATACCACTGTAGGAAAATCCTGGGAGGTACATCACATGTACCGGCAGCGGAAAACAAAAATTTGTGTTCCCGGGACTTTTCCGAAACCCAAGATCCAGGTGTCGGTATGAAGACATCAACCTAAATAGCCAAAAGAGACTATCTCTAAAGGTGATCCACGCAGAGATCAGAAAATCTAACCGGGTCAAACCCCTTTGACCCGGGAATAGCTAGAACAGATTAAAGGCTGCTAGACCCTACCTCTGTCCTTGGAGAGCTTGGATCGTTGTTGATGAGATGAAGAAAAACTTGGAGAAAATGGAGATGATCGTTGATGAGGGATGAGAGATGAAAGAACTCTTTCTTTTTCTCTTTCAACATCCACGAAGAAGCTATTTTCTCCAGCAAAGAAACTCTTTCTTATTTCTCTTTTATCAAAGCCACGATCATCACCAAATGTCTCACTTTTTCATCTTTTGTCTTTAGTCATTTAATGACTAAGGACTAAGCATCATAATGGAAGGTTCTTCCACCTTCCTCCTCCACGTACATACATAAATATATATATATATATATAATTAATTAATTACTTAATTAATTAATCAATATATAATTGCTAAGGTCCAGTCCAACTGGGGTCGGTCCTACCGGCCTACCGGGCCCCGGTACTGAAACAGCTCCGGAGACCTTTCTTAGCAATATCGATGTCGCGATCTCATCGGGACATATCCCAATCCATTGGGATCCATTTAATCCTAATGCTCTTATGCGTGTGACCCTTTAGGTTCCCGGTTATGTTGGCCACTTAGATTAACAATTAATCTGAGCAAGTCATGAGCGGTATCTAGCAACACATCATGACCCCCAATTGACCGGAAAGTAATCGGTTTGATGTATTCATCACGAACCAGATCACGAACCCTTCCATAGATAATTACCGTGCAATTCGTCCTTTCACCATCCTATACCCCACTTGGTTATGAGTATGGTCAAAGTGTCAACTCTCACTAGACTGAGTCTAGCCCAAGTGATATCAGTTCTCGTCCTGGGACTCATTACTTTATATGTCAATGAAGACACTCTTCATGACATACATGCCGCCACCTTAGTAATGATCCCTACAAGAGGCCGTGGGTATCTCTTACGCTAATCCGTAAGTGGTGAATCCTTTATTGGCTACTCAATTATCTTGAATACTTCAAGTCGTACCCAAGCACCACCCGATGAGTTACCTCGAAGGCAACAAGGAATGGAGTCAAAGCAGAGGATCGATATCAAGATATCCTTCAATACCTCAAGTCTAAGGATACTTGCACCATTCTATGATGAGATTATCACCGACACTTAGATAAGATATCCATGTGATGATCTCATGGCGGGTCATCCAATGAACTTACTACTGCTAGTAAGCATCCACATGTCAATTCTAAATATCTCATATTTACGGTTTCGAGATCCACCGCTTGATCCAATCGAGGAATATGACATGTGCTAGTCTATCCGGATTAATGATGTCGGCCTCATTAATCCTATGACTAGGAGAATTTAGATATCTTGACATATTTGCACATGATAGGAATCTCAGTAGTATGATCACATCATAATTTCCTTCATGCTATGTCATATATCATTGACTTCATTAATTTGATTAAAGATCAAATCAATTCATAAACAATGTTTATGAATATCAAATTAATGAATAATGCCTTTTCTTTATTTATTCATAAATGCATACGACTTTGAATAAAACAGCGCTAAAGGGATTGCCTTTAGGGCACAAATAAACAGTATCGACCTTGAATAAGTCGACTTATCCAATGAACAAGTTGACTTATCGGTACCGAACATGTGTAAGTCGACTTACACATGGTACAAGTCGACTTATCACTTACAACTTGTTCATCCGACATCCGATTGACCTGATTTTTGAGGCATCGGATTCGTGAAATATTGAATTTCATTTCATGGAAAATTGGGAATTTTTGGATGAGAAATTGACGGGTGTCCAGAAAATGGTTATTTCATCACTGTTTTATTTAATTGGGGACCTATAGAGGTCCGAATTGCACACCGTTAGCGCCATTAGATTTTTAATTTTTAGACAGATTTTTCTAATAGAAAAAAATGGGATTAGGGCCGGGAATCTCATGAACATGCGTTTTCACCTACATGTGCATCATTAACTAACTCGGATTGGATATTTAGTGATCGTTCTCTTCTCTGATTCTTATAGAGACCCAACTGGAGCGTCGATCGACCGACATAGCAGAGACTTCCTGGCATTAGCTCGGAAGTGATAAGTGAGTAACCTAGATGAGTTTCTCAATTATTACTTGTCTAATATGGGGATAATGGTGGGATCAGGAATGTGTTAACGTGACTTGTGTGCCATACTGTATTATGGACTGTTAATTGAGCATTCTGGACTGTTGAATTGACCTGTTTGCCATTACTGGATTTACTGTGATTGATTGTAAATGATGGACTGTGATTTGTGAATTATATACTGTTAAGTGACCGTTCAATTGGGTATGTGCATTCATCCACAGATGCATAAACTGATAAAGGAAAATTATGAACCGAGTCGCCACTGATACTAAAACGAGCCTAAAGCTCAAAATACTGAAACGAGCCTAGAGCTCGAAGGGAGATAATTCTCCCAGACGCGTCTACTGATCACTGAATACTGTTTACGCGCTCGGTCACAACACTGAAATAAAACTGGAAAAAAGAGTCACATGTGCATTGCATACTGGATTGAATATTGAAATGGCTTTTGCTCTATATGACCGTATCGACTCATCGTGATCGTATTCTATGATGTATTATCATTAGCCTTGGATTGTATGATTATTGTAACATGCTTATGTGATGCATGAATTGGGAGAACCATCGATGATGGTTCCTCGTTGAGTTCGCAAACTCATCCAAAATTGCAATCTATTTTCAAAGCTTTGAGTACCTGTTAACACGGAGTATGTCTCAGGCAAGTGAAGGATAGAGGTTGGGATCAGTTCACGCCTGCATTAGTGTCTCATAATTGTATTCATGATCGTTGTAAACTGATTTGCATTTGTATTTCATGGTTTTGTAAAGTATTGCTAAATGATAGTAATACCTATAACTGCAAAAATTTACTACTGTTTACTGCTTGTTTCGCGCGAGTGTGTAAGAACTGAAACTGCTTCCTTTTAACGTGGAATGTATTTAAAAAAAATTGTATGACGAGTTTTACTGACTAATGTAGTACGCCACCCCGCGTGGCACAGACTCGGATATCACCAATGATACCGGGCTCGGGTCACGTGAGAGTAGGGTGTTACAATAAGCTAACTGTTTGATCCTTTTAGTTAAGAGTTGAGAAGTCTAGAAACCAAATTAATGGATATAATTTAGATCTGCAATTCTATAATTCCTTACTTAGGGATAAAGCAAGGTTGAACTATCTTAGTAATGGAGACAACAACACCAACTTCTTTTATAATTCCATTCTAGCTCGAAGGAATAAAATCAAAATCTCTTTACTAATTGATGAAGGAGGGAATATTAGTTAAGAGTTGAGAAGACTAGACACCAACTTAATGGATATAATTTAGCTCTACAGCTCTATAATTCCCTACTGAGGAATAAAGCAAGGTTGAACTATCTTAGTAATGGAGAAAACACCAGCAACTTCTTCTATAATTCCATTCTAACTCGAAGGAATAAAAACAAAATCTCTTTACTAATTGATGAAGGAGGGAATATTTTTAGGGATAAATTTAGGATTAGAGAGAATGCAGTTAAGTTCTATAGGAATTTATTTGGATATAATTCAAACTATGGCTATACTACTGAGGACCTAGGGATATAAATCAATGAGTCCATTAATTAGGATACGAGGGCTAGTATCATAAGGCCTTTTAACCTTTGGGAGATTATAGATGCACTTTTTGCCTTAAATTCAAGCAAATACCTACGGTTAGATGGATCCAATGCTCTCTTTTTTTTACCACATAATTACTGAAGAATTAGTGATGGAAATAGTGAAGGAAATTTTCAATAGTAGGAGAATGCTCAAGGAATTGAATAAAACTCACATTTACTTGATTTAAAGATAAAGAATCATAGTTTCATGCGTGATTTTGGAGCTATATTAATTTTTAATATAGTTTATAAGGTGATTTCTAAACTCCTGACAACTAGACTAAAGAAAGCTCCCAAAATGCTTATTAGCCCTAGTCGAAGGACTTTTATCTTCGGTAGATCAATTAGTGATAATATAATATTAGTTCAGGAGTTGTTCAAAGTCTTTCAATAGGGCTAAGAGAATTATATAAGGGGATCCCTTGTCCCTTTATCTATTCACCTTGGCCATTGAAGTCCTTACAAGGATAATCAATTTTAACATTGAAGTTAATAGCCATCTTTTGTATCATCACAAATGTTGAGAATTCAAAACCAGTCAAACTTACTTTTGCAAATGATCTTATACTCTTCTAAGTGTAGACCATAATTATTTTCAAATTTTGATGAAGTCTTTGAACCACTTCTTAGAGCTATCTAATTTGAAGGTCAATAGAAAAAACAAAGGTAAGATTTATTTCTCAATAGATTTGTTGGATGTTCATCATATTCCATCCATATCTGGATTAAGCATTCATTATGCTCCTTTTAAATATCTAGGACTACCTATATTTACTAAGCCTAGGTTTGTTAATTGTATTCCTTTATTGGAAGCTATTAAAACGTAATTAACTCTTGACATAATAGATTATTAACATATGAAGGCAAATTGCAGTTAATTTCTTCAATCCTAAAGAATATTCACATTCACTAGAGTGCCTATCTCTTTCTCGGAAGAAGGATCATCAAAGACATTGATAGGGGTATATGGTCAGGGAAAGTTGAGAACTCCATAAAAGATCAAACGGTAGGAATTTTGTTTAGCCAAGAAGAATGTGGGCTTAGGGATAGTTTTTATCTAATTAATGAATTCTTTCCTACTAGAAAAGAGGATTTGGACGTTGTTTAATCACAAGTAATATGGTAAAACCAATTTTTGGCAGTTAAGGATTATTAGAGAGCATTTTTGAAGCTTAATATAAATGTTGAGATTGAGGGATCATCTTTATTCATCCTTTAGAAGTTTAATATGGAATGGAATGCAACAACTGACGTAGTTTGGGACTACTACATCCGAGCTCTTATAATGAGAATTCCCTTGAATGCCAAGGTTAGTGAAATAATTTTAAATGGAAATTAGGATTGCAACTTTAGATTATCATCTAGTATTATTGATAAATTGCCCCCATATAACCTGTATCCTCTTAATGATGGTCAGATTACATGGCTAAGGGATACTTCTCACAGGTTCACTAATAAGTCTTGTTTTGAGCTCTTTAGGCTTCACTCTCGGAAAGTCTACTAGTTTGACCTGATATAGGCTAAATCCTAGCTTGATTCCTAAATTGTAAATTGTTTTCAAAAAATGCTTATGAGAATCTCACTTGATCCAACATAAATTATTTTCATTTAGAATATTAGGTATAAAGATAGCTATTCTCTCATAAATTACGCAAATATTTTTGTACTGTAAGTTTCTGTTACTCTATTATCATTTGAGTGATACACTTCATTAGGAATTCAGTCTTCTTCATCATAAACTTGTTTCTTGTCAACATCATTTTGTCAAGAGTTTACTGATTTTTTATGGATACTAGAAAAAATGATAGGCGATTGAAGTAGAAAAATTAAACTTCGTATACAAGTTTTACGAATGAAGAAATAATAAAATTATATTTTGATTTTTCTTTTTGCTTCCGTCTCATTTTGCTTTTGCTTCCATCTCACTTTGTTTTTGCTTCCATCTCACTTTGCTTTTGCTTCCGTCTCATTTTACTTTTACTTCCTAATTATTTGGTTTTCATTAAAATTAATCGTAAAGTCATTTTGACTTAACATATTCTTGGGATCATAATTCAAAATTATTTATAACTCCATTAAATATAAAACAACAAACTATAAATGGGCATTACTAATGGATTATCCAAAAACATGTCACAAAATTACAATCTTATATGATCACACATCCAAAAGTCTAATGCCTAATGCTCTAGTATGGCGATCATGCTTAGCCTATGGGAGAGGCTTAGTCAATGGATCAGATATATTAAGATCTATTAACACTTTACACGCCTTGACGTCACGTCTTTGAACAATATGTCTAATAAGGTGAAAATGCCTAAGCATGTGTTTGGTCTTTGGACGAGATTTTGGTTCTTTAGCTTGGGAAATGACTCTATTATTATCAAAATAAAGATCCAATGGATTCACAATGCTAGGAATCGTACCAAGTTCAATGATAAACTTTTTAACCCAAACAACATCTTTTGGTGCTTCTAAGCAACAATGTACTCAGATTATGTTGTTAAATCAACAACTATATCTTGCTTAGAACTCTTCCAACACACTACTCTACCATTCAGGCAGAATACAAATCCTGATTGTTACCGAAATTCATCTATGTGTGAATGGAAGTTGGTGTCGGTGCAACCATTTACAATGAGCTCTTCGTCACCTCTATAGATCAAGAACATATCCTTAGTTCTTCTTAAGTACTTAAGAATGTTCTTAACAACTATCCAGTGGTTTTCACCTAGATCTAGCTGATATCTACTCATAATGTTCAAAGTATATGCAACATCCGCATGAATACATAACATGGCATACATGATGGATCCTACAGTTAATGCATATAGGATCCTACTCATGCGGTTCCACTCATTTAGTGTCGAAGGGCACTGAGCCTTACTCAAAACTATGCCATGTGACATGGGTAAGAAGCCTTTCTTAGATCCTTGCATATTGAATCTATGCAAAACCTTATCGATGTAAGTGCTTTGACTTAGTCTAATAGGCCTTCTTCATCTATCTCTATATAATACCTAAGATGTAGGCTGCCTCACCTAAGTTTTTCATTGACAAACAAATTCATTACTAAGCTTTCACAAATTGAAACATAGGAATGTCATTTCCAATGAGTAGTATGTCATCTACATAAAAGACCGAGGAAAGAATTGCACTCCCACTAGTCTTCTTGTAAACACAAGGTTTTACTTCATTTATGATGTAACACCCCACTCTCGTAAGACCCGGACCCGACATCGATGGTGATATCCGAGTCCGTGTCCTGCTAGGGTGGCGTGATACATCGCTTAGTCAAATCACAGTACAAATTTTTGTTTTTGAAACAATCATACACTTACATTTTATGTATGTTGCAGAAAACAATTTATATAACAAAATCGGTAAATACATTGACCACGAGGGTCTTCTTATAAATACATAATCATATAACACCAAAGTCCTCACACTAATGCAGGCGCAACTGATCTCGTCCTCTTCTATCACTCTCAAGCGATCACTATACACCCGTTGCCTAACAGGGTATTCTTCTGAGTCCTGAAAAAAAATAATTGCAATTTTGGGTGAGTTTTGCGAACTCAGTGAGTGACCATCATCGATGGTCCGCTCAAACATGTAACCAAAACAATTCATAACCTATATTCACATTGCTGTCTATTTGATCTCATTTTACAATTCAAATACATCTACTGTTGGACCCCACACTCCACCCGTAGGTGTTTGGGGGTTATACCCCGGCGTGTATTTGCGGGTTTCCGCGGCATCCAACCTTAATCAGTATTGTCCTCTTTGGTCAGGATTCGAACCCCTGAACTCAAGGTTTTGTTGTTTCTAAGAACACGCCTCTTACCATTTTCGCCTACGCCGCGACGTGCACGTTCGCCTGCGCCGCGGTATGCGCACGAGCACATCGCGACGTGCGAGTCCCGTAAGCCTCACGAAACCTAATTTCTTAACAATTTCAATCCAATTCCTCCCATTTTTTCAAAACATAAATCATCTAAACACTTAAACATCACTTATACTCCATTTTCAACCCATTTTTAACCAATATCGTTCACAAAACAATCAAAATTCATCCATACACGATAACCCTAAAAACCAAACATGTAAATCGCCCATTCCATAACTTTTAACACTCAAAACAAGGATCAATCAACTAATCAAGAGGAAAGAGGCTTAAACTTACTTGATTTAGCTTTCAAAATCCTTAAACTTTTCATGATTTCATCGAAAACCAATTTCTTCTTCTCTTCCTCTTCTTCTTCCATGGTTCCTCCTCTTTTTCCCATTTACAAACCCTAATTTCCCTTTTTATACTCTTACTAATTATGAAAAGTGCATTTTGCCCCTTCCTTTAACCTTAAGCCTTATAATCTTAAGTATCATGCCCAAATTGCCCTTATACAAATTCTTATAACTTTACTACTTCAATTCAGAAATTCAGACTCTTGGGGACTGAATTGAGATTCAATTCTTTCAGAATAACTCACTTTCATGCCTATCAATTTCCAATTCAATCAATTCATTCACTTTGACTTTCATAAATCTCTCCAAATTTTAATGACTCATGCTAAAACAAAATTCCTAAATCATGTCTTTAATTGGAGTGTCAATTGGACAGTCATTTTTAGTACCGGAAATCTCATCGGTACCCTCTTTGCAATTTTATGCAGAATACACATAAATCACTCCAATTTAATTTTTTTCAAACACACAAATTAACATTTTTCACAAAGACACAAAAGCTGAGAATTGTCACGAGTGCATGTACAATCTGGTGCATTTACAAAAATTACTTTTCATAACTGTATAGAGGCCATTTTATGCCTGTATGCCGAAATACATGTACAAAATCACAACTCGATCCAAAGTTACTATTTTATCCTTCCCATCGGTGATGAGATGTTACATATGAGGAGACCAAACTCTTTGAATGCCTCATTAATATGAAGATTCCAACTCCGACAAACCTACTTCAATCCATAAATGGATCGTTGAAGCTTGCATACTTTCTTAGCATTTATTGGGGATGTGAAACCTTCAGGCTATGTCATGTACATATCCTCTTCCAGATTCCCATTAAGGAAAATTGTTTTCACATTCATTTGCCAAATCTCATAATTATACAGTAATTGCTAGGAGGATACGAATGGATTTAAGCATTGCAATTGGGGAATAGGTCTTATCATAGTCAATACCATGAATTTTCTTAAAACCCTTAGCCACCAATCTCCCTTTGTACACATGTACATTGCCATCCACATCAACTTTCTGTAGGAAAATCCCGGGGTGTCCATCACATGGACACAGTGCGGAAAACAAAACTTTTTTGTTCCGGGAAGTTCCCGAAAGCCAGGATCCATGAGTAAGTATAAATAGTCAAACCATAACGACCAAAGGAGACCGTCTCTAATGATATCCACGCAGAGGTCGGAAACCTAACCGGGACAAACCCTTTGACCCGGGAATAGCTAGACTAAGGAAAAGACTACTAGATCTTACTTTAGCCTTGGAGAGGTTGAATCAATGATGTGGAGAAGATGAAAGCTTGGAGATGATGAAGATCGTTGGAAAGCTTAAAGGAGGAGACTCTTCTTTTCCTTCAAACCTTAGGTTTTGTTTTTAAAACCCACGATGATGACCTATATCCAAGCAAGAAAACTCTTCTTCTCTTCTTATTTTATAAGCCAACGATAATCCTCATCTTTCTTTCATTGTTTTTGTCTTTTAGCCATTAAATGCTTTAATGACTAAGCAAAATAAAAGAACCTTCTCCAATCTTCTCATCTTCCACGTTAACTTATATATATATATATATATATTAATTAATTAATTAATTAATTAATTATATATATATATATTAATGTGTAGTAGTCCACCAGAATTGGTCCTCCCACAGCTCGCTGGGCTCATTGGCTAAAAATCACCGGAAGCGGTTTTCAAGAATGTCGATGTCGCGATCACATGGGACATATCCCAATCTCATCGGGATCCATTTAATCCTATTGCTCTCCGGATATTGAATCACTATCCAAAACTATTTTCTGATTTCGAGTCACTCTTGTCGTGTGACCCATTAGGTTCCGGTTATGTTGGCCACTTAGATTAACACTTAATCTAAGCAAGTCATGAGCGGCGTCTAGCAACACATCATGACCCCAATTGACCGGAAAGTAATTGGTTTGACTAATAAACCCGAGCTCATCGGGAACGGATCACGAACCTTTCCATGTACAATTCTGGTGCAATTCGTCCTTTCACCATCCTATACCCCACTTGGTTATGAGTATGGTCAAAGTGTCAACTCTTACTAGACCGAGTCTAGCCCAGTGATATCGGGTCTCGTCTTGGGACTCATTACTCTATATGTCCACGAAGGCAGTCTTCATGACATGTTCACTCCGGCGCCAGAGATTTCCAAGTAATGATCCTGACAAGAGGCTATGGGTATCTCTTCTGCTATTCCAGAAGTGGTGAATCCTTTATTGGCTACTCAATTACCTTCGAATACGCCAAACTATACCCAAGCACCACCCTATGAGCGACCTCCGAAGGCAACAAGGAATGGAGTCAAGCACGTAATCAAGATTCAAGATATCCTCGAGTACCTCGAGTCAAGGATACTTGCATCATTCTTATGATGAGATTATCACTGACATTATAATAGAATACCCACGTGATGATCTCTTGGCAGGTCATCTAATGTACTACTACCACTAGTAAGCATCCACATGTCAACTCTAAATATCTCATATTTACGCTTCGAGATCCACCGCCGATCCAATCAAGGAATATGACATGTGTTAGTCTATCCGGATTAACGATGTCTAGTCTCGTTAATCCTATGACTAGGATAATTTAGAATCTTGACATAATTGCACATGATAGGAATCTCGTTAGTATGATCACATCATAATTTCCTTCATGCTATATCATATATCATGGACTTCATTAATTTGATTAAAGATCAACATCAATTCATAACAAAATGAACATCAAATAAATGAAATATGCCTTGCTTTATTTATTCATAAAGTCATGCATGACTATGAACAAAATACGCTAAAGGGATTGCCTTTTGAGGCACTACTCTAACAATCTTATGGTATGGACATACATAAGTCGACTTACACCGGTGAACAAGGCGACTTATCGATCGAAACAAGCATAAGTCGACTTACGATGGTACAAGTCGACTTACACCTACAAATCTCCCACTTGACCTAAAGCCAATCGCCTTGGTATCTAATACCATAAGCGAGTACATGAGAATCAAAATTCTTACGTGACAATGGCTTTGTCAATGGATCAACAATGTTTTGCTCTGGAATTCTCTCTATCGGGACATCACCCGCCGCAATGATCTCCGAATCGATGGTATCGGTGAGTACGTGTTTGGATCGTTGATGAGACCTTGGTTCTTTCGCACAGAATAGCTCCATTGTTGTCACAATACAATCGTATGGGCCCATCACATTGGGAACTACACCAAGTTCAAGAATGAACTTCTTGATCCAAACCGCCTCTTTCACGATCCGATGCTACAATGTACTCGCCTCGGTCGTTGAATCGTGATGCGTCTCTCGCTTGGAACTCTTCCAACTAATCGCTCCTCCATTCGGTGAAAACGTAACTCGATTGGGACACAGAGTCGCCCTTATCGATTGAAAATCGCATCTCAGATGTCGCCACTGAGATTTCCATCTCCATATATGAAGAAAACATCCTTAGTTCTTCGCAAGTACTTTAGGATATTCTTGACAGCCATCCAGTGACCTTCACCGGGATCCGATTGTTATCTGCTCGTAACACTTAGAGCATATGATACATCGGGCCTCGTACATAGCATTGCATACATGATAGATCCCATCGCAGATGCATACGGATCATATTCATGCGCATCCTTTCATCCTGTGTCTTAGGACACATAGACTTCGAGAGCGATATCCCATGAGACATGGGAAGATACCCTCTCTTGGATTGCTTCATGCTAAACCTCTTTAGCATCTTATCTATGTATGTTGACTGTGAAAGACCAAGCAACCTCTTCGATCTATCTCTATAGATCTTTATCTCAAGGATATAAGTTGCTTCTCCAAGGTCTTTCATGGCAAATTGTTTGGACAACCAAATTTTTACTGATTGCAGCATTGAGACATCGTTTCCTAGTGACAATATGTCATCTACATATAACACAAGGAATACGATTGCAGCTCCATTAACCTTCTTATACACACAATGTTCATCCGGATTTTGTGAGAAACCAAACTCTTTGATTGTCTCATCAAAACGGATATTCTAACTCCTGGATGCTTGCTTTAATCCATAAATGGATTTCTGAAGCTTGCATACCTTTTCGCCATCATAGGAGATGAAGCCCTCAGGTTGTGTCATATACACATCCTCAGTCAGATTTCCATTCAGGAAAGCTGTCTTCACATCCATTTGCCATATCTCATAATCATAATGAGCGGCAATGGCTAGGAGTATCCGAATGGATTTAAGCATTGCTACTAGACTGAAGGTCTCGTCATAGTCAACTCCTTGTCCTTGACGAAAGCCTTTAGCCACAAGCCTTGCTTTATAGGTAATCACATTACCATCCATGTCGGTTTTCTTCTTGAAAACCCATTTGCACCCTATAGGTTTTATCCCTTCAGGTGCATCAACCAAAGTCCATACTTGGTTTTCGTACATAGAATCCATTTCAGATTTTATGGCACGAAGCTATTTTTCAGACTCTGAACTCTTCAGAACCTCTTCATAGGTGGTAGGCTCATCATCCTCTATGAGCAATACGTCATTCTGTTCACTCACGAGAAATCCATATCTCTCGGGAACAGAGCGTATCCTACTTGACCTACGAATTACGTGTGTAGTAGAAGGTTGAACTGTTACCTCATCTGTATGAGTTACAGATTTGAGTTCGACGATTGATCTGCGTCTGTCCGAGCATCTTGAACTTCTTCAAGCTCAATTTTGCTCCCACTGTCTTCTTGTAAAAGAAACTCTTTCTCTAAAAAGACAGCATGCATCGAAACAAACACCTTTTGTTCCTTAGCAAGGTAGAATTGATATCCTCTTGTTTCTTTAGGATATCCTACGAATGACACACCGCCGACTTTGCTTCAAGCTTATCTCGACTTTGTCCGCTTCACATAAGGTGACAACCCCAAACTTTCAAATAAGAAAGATAAGGTTTCTTGTTAGTCCACATCTCATATGGAGTAACATCAATCGTCTTTAATGGAACTCGCTTAACAAGTAAACAAATTGTCTCAAGCGCATACCCCAAAAGGATTTTGGTAATCGTGCAAAGCCTATCATAGATCGAACCATGTCCAAGAAGGTTCGATTTCTCCTTCGCCACACCATTGTCTTTGTGGTGTGTAAGGTGGAGTCCATCGAGATAAAATCTCATTATCTACGAGATAATCCAAAACTCTTGGTCTAAGTATTCGCCACCACGATCGATCGCAATGTCTTAATACTTTTCCCAAGTTGTTTTTCTACTTCATTTCAATTGTTTGAACTTTTCAAATGCTTGATTTGTATCTCATCGACATCTGATACCCATATCGAGAATAATCATCGATAAAGGTAATGAAGTAACGACAACCACTTCTGGCATGGATGGACATCGGACCACATACATCTTAATGTATTAGGTCTAATAATCCAGTCGCTCGTTCACCCTTTCCTTTAAAGGGTAACTTAGTCATCTTGCCTAACAAACAAGATTCACATGTGTCAAATGATTCATAATCAAATGACCCTAAACTCCCACTCTTATGGAGCTTAGCGATGCGTCTCTCATTTATATGGCCAAGGCGACAATGCCATAAGTAAGTTGATTTTAAATTATCTCTTTTATGTCTTTTCTTGTCATTGACATTCAAAATTGGATGTGACATATCTAATATGTAAATTCCATTGCATAATGTACCAGTACCATAGAGCATTCCATTTAAACTAATAGAACAACCATTGCTCCCAAAAGTTACATGAAAACCAGCTCTATTTAAACAAGAAACAGACAATATGTTCTTTGTTAAAACCGGTACAAAATAACAATCATCCAAATTGAATACAAGCCCACTGGGGAGTGTCAAAACATAAGTCCCTACGGCTAATGCAGCAACTTTTGCTCCATTACCAACACGTAGGTCCATATCTCCCTTAATGAGCTACCCACTGTCCCTGAGGCCCTGCATATCATTACATATGTGTGAGCCACAACCGGTATCTAATACCCATATGTTGTGATCGTAAGCAAGATAACCTCAATGACAAACATATCCGAAGAAGTCGAGGCATCGATGCCTCTCTTCGCTTCAAGGACTCGAGATAGACTTTCTGGTTTAGCCTCAGGTGGCGGTCTTGCCACAATGGAAGCAGGTTCCTTTTTGGGGCAGTACCTTTGGTTTTCTTTTGGCAGTACTTCCTACTTTCTGATCGCTATCAGAAACATCAACAGCAAGTGTATCAGGAAGTGGAACATCAAGCACATAACCCAGTTCGTCAGATCTGAGAACATTTCTCAGATTTCTCAGTCAATCAAGAAAATTAGGTCCAGGTAATTTGTTCGAGTCAATTAGTGAGCGCAAGTTCTCACTGGAAGACATCTTCAAACAACCTAACCATAGAGAGAGAGAAAGACTGTTAGAATAGACTTAAATGCAGGATGTAAGTTAAATGCATGATCATAAGGACTTAAATGACATGCATACAGCTCCCACTAGTTTCATAGAATCCATAACCCTCATTATGAATCCAAGAAACAAGGTGACAAAATGTCCTAGTGGGTCGATATCCGACATTGCTAAGAATGACCTTGGGTTTGCCCAACAAGCCACTTCTTAGGTCAATCGGTAGGTATCAGTCATACCAATTGCATCATCGATAACCGACATTAAGAATGACCTCGAGGTTAGCTAAACAAGCCACCTTATGTCTCGGAGGTATCGGACATACCAGTTACATCTTAGACACAACTATCGATCGTCTCTATCAACGGTTGATGTGCACAAACATTGGGTTATCAGCAGTTGATGCGCGTACATCCGATGTACACTACCCAACTTTGCTCTCGCCCACGTTGACCTCGAGGTTAGCTCAACAAATCAACGCTTCTAGGAAAAACGACCCATTAATCCGAAAATCTTATTTTCATGGTTCGAACATATTCAGATAGAGTGAGCTTGAGGTTAGCTCAACAACTCAACCCTAGAAGAACTCGGTTCTTACCATATTAATGGAAGGCGTTAGTTTTCATATTACGAGGAGGATTTCAAATTCGTGTCTCATCCAAGCTATGGGATTATAGTCACAATGACTATATGGAATAATTTAGGCATGGCATCAATCACATTGAATTTATACGAAAATCATCCATCATCCCGCCAAGGCATGATATAAGTCGACTTATCTGCTTGACATGTACAAGTCGACAGATCAATATACAAGTCGCCTTTATACGACTCTTGCACATGTAAATCGCCTTATCCAACCGAACAAGTCGCCTTACACAAGGAAAATTGCTATCTAGTCGGCTAATTCTCAATCCAAGCATTCCCAATTCACAACACCAATATAACAAGTATATAAACCTTTATATTAATGTGCTAATGAAACATTTTCATCAAATCATGCATGCCATATAGTCAAACTATATAGAAAAACTTGAAACCGATTAATCACTATTAATCACTAGATTTCCACATAATTTTAAGAATATCAAATTATCATGCTAAGTATCTCTCGTAGGCTACACGTTATCAAGATTACTCCGCACTTGTCACAAAAATTGTGACGGCCAAAATAACCAAGATAACGGAATAATCTAACAAGACGCTAAAGTGACCTATTCGACATCCAAAAATTATTGGAAACCAAATTTCAAGAATCTCATTTTGGCATGCATACCAGATCAATATAACACATTTTTAATCACATTAAAAATGATTCAAGGCATTGGAATTCAGAAATACACAACCAATCATTTCAAACAAAACAGCCCCAGCAACTTTCTCAAAACTGCCAAGCTCTGCCTTTTGCTCGAAATAATCATTGAAACAATTTCAATAAATGCTGAGAAAATTACAGAGGTTAGTACATGTTCACAACATGCTCCATGAAGTTTTTTAAGATTTATTTCCAACAAAAACTCATCAAAACTCAGCAATCTTGCCGAAACAGAATCTGTGTTTTTCAACACAGACATTCCCAGCAGCATACAATAAATTCGGAAATAAATAGTAAATCACCTTGAAAACATTTTTCCATCCACAGAGACATTCACAAACATCTTAGGGACGTGTCGGTGAAAACCAATCCGAAAAACAATTTTTCTAGATTTTATTCTCGAATTTACAAGTATACCTGTTTCAGAAATGTTCAACAGGACAGCATTCGAAACTTAGGGAATTAAATTAGCAAAATCATATCAAACGACATTGATAAATTTTTTCCTTTTATAGACACATTCAGCAACATCTCATGAGCAGGTCTATGCAAGAAAATTTCGAAAACCCTAATTTTGGACAGAATTCGAAATATACATAGGCAGCATGCTACACAACTCAATTCACAAAGGAACTCCGACCTAGTTATCATTATAACTGTTTATACAACACAAGTGGCTCTGATACCACTGTAAGAAAATCCCGGTGTCCATCACATGGACACAGTGCGGAAAACAAAACTTTTTGTTCCGGAAGTTCCCAAAGCTAGGATCCATGTAAGTATAAATAGTCAAACCATAACGACCAAAGGAGACCGTCTCTAACGGTATCCACGCAGAGGTCGGAAACCTAACCGGGACAAACCCTTTGACCCGGGAATAGCTAGACTAAGGAAAAGACTGCTAGATCTTACCTTAGCCTTGGAGAGGTTGAATCAATGATGTGGAGAAGATGAAAGCTTGGAGATGATGAAGATCGTTGGAAAGCTTAAAGGAGGAGACTCTTCTTTTCCTTCAAACCATAGGTTTTGTTTTTAAAACCCACGATGATGACCTATATCCAAGCAAGAAAACTCTTCTTCTCTTCTTATTTTATAAGCCAACGATAATCCTCATCTTTCTTTCATTGTTTTTGTCTTTTAGCCATTAAATGCTTTAATGACTAAGCAAAATAAAAGAACCTTCTCCAATCTTCTCATCTTCCACGTTAACTTATATATATATTAATGCTGAAGTGGTCCAGTCACACTGGGGTCGATCCTACCGGCCTACCGGGCCCCGTTGGCGAAAAATCACCGGAAACGGTTTTCAGCAATGTCGATGTCGCGATCACATCGGGACATATCCCAATCTCATCGGGATCCATTTAATCCTATTGCTCTCCAGATATTGGATCACTATCCAAAACTATTTTACAGATTTCCGAGTCACTCTTATGCGTGTGACCCATTAGGTTCCCGGTTATATTGGCCACTTAGATTAATACTTAATCTAAGCAAGTCATGAGCGGCATCTAGCAACACATCATAACCTCCAATTGACCGGAAAGTAATTGGTTTGACTAATGAACCCGAGCTCATCAGGAACCAGATCACGAACCTTTCCATAGACAATTACCGTGCAATTCGTCCTTTCACCATCCTATACCTCACTTGGTTATGAGTATGGTCAAAGTGTCAACTCTTACTAGACTGAATCTAGCCCAAGTGATATTAGGTCTCGTCTTAGGACTCATTACTTTATATGTCCATGAAGACAGTCTTCATGACATGTTCACTCCGACGCCAGAGATTTCCAAGTAATGATCCTGACAAGAGGCTATGGGTATCTCTTCTGCTATTCCAGAAGTGGTGAATCCTTTATTGGCTACTCAATTACCTTCGAATACCTCAAACTGTACTCAAGCACCACCCTATGAGCGACCTCTGGAAGGCAACAAGGAATGGAGTCAAAGCACAGAATCAGTATCCAAGATATCCTTGAGTACCTTAAGTCTAAGGATACTTGCACCATTGCTATGATGAGATTATCACTGACATTATAATAGAATACCCATGTGATGATCTCTTGGCAGGTCATCCAATATACTTACTACCACTAGTAAGCATCCACATGTCAACTCTAAATATCTCATATTTACGTTTTCGAGATCCACCGCTGATCCAATCAGGAATATGACATGTGCTAGTCTATCCGGATTAAGGATGTCCATCTCGTTAATCCTATGACTAGGATAATTTAGATATCTTGACATAATTGCACATGATAGGAATCTCAGTAGTATGATCACATCATAATTTCCTTCATGCTATGTCATATATCATGGACTTCATTAATTTGATTAAAGATCAACATCAATTCATAACAAAATGAACATCAAATAAATGAAATATGCCTTGCTTTATTTATTCATAAAGTCCTGCATATGACTATGAACAAATGCGCTTAAAGAGGATTGCCTTTTTAGGCACTACTCTAACAATCTTATGGTACTGGACATACATAAGTCAACTTACACTGGTGAACAAGGCGACTTATCAGTACCGAGCAAGCATAAGTCGACTTACAGATGGTACAAGTCGACTTACACCTACACTTTCTTCTTGAAATCCCATTTACTGTTGGATCATAAAAAGAAAGTATGCCATATTTGGAGAAACGGTAGATTTCAAAACTTTTTAAAAATATAAATTGCAATGGAAGCAATATATCCAAATCATCATTCCAATCTATATATGATATGGTATAAGGCTAATAATAAATATAAACAAGATAGAGATTATTACCGACTCCTTCACTACAACTTATACTCCTCACTGTGCTATCCTCTCCTTCTTCTTACTTTTGAATCCTTTCCTTTATCAATCTATCATCTCCTTGTTGTTGTATCCTTAACCAATTTGATCTACCACTTGGTTTGTCCTCAACCAATCTGTGAAGAATTAATTATGATAGTTTTTGGTTCTGTTTGGATATAGAAATGATTTTCTAGTTTAGTTTTTTCGTATGCTTGTCTAGTTTTGTTAATGGCTTCCCATTCAAGTTTTTTAAAGGATTTATGTGAGTGGAAGGTTTATTTAGGTTGTGATTGTAGTTTTTATATGCTGCTTTGTGCAGAGTTAGTTTCTAATATCATTCCTTTAGGCAGCTACCGTTGTAGTATTTTCTATGTTTCTAGTTGGTTAGTTTTGTTTCGACAATGAGGATTGCTTTCTTGAGCAGTCTCTTATTTTTTATAGAACTCTTTTCCTTTTGATTTATTATATCTACTGATTTATCAAAAAAATATGTATATGTATAACATTGAATAGAAAAATGTGTGGTGACAGTTCCTATAAATGAATAGAAATGTATACTATGATTGTTTGTAAAGGAATTTGATTGCCATGTATGTGGGTGGTTGTAGGTTCTGTATAGGGGGTTGTTATAGTTTCATTTGAGTGAAACAGAAGGAATTAAGGTGAATCACAAAAACATGAATAATGACTTAAGCCAAGTGGTTTACTAGATTGGAATCTTAGACTTGAAATTTTAGGGATATTCTTTTCTTGAGGCAATAAACAATAAGGGGATTGGTTTATTAGAAATAAATTGAATAGAGCTTTGGTAAATGATTGTTAGTTAAAGCAATTTCCATATTCTTTTTCTAACTTTGGTCCTCTTTTATGTTTAGACCATTTCATAGTTGAGATCATTTTCCTCAAATTTTCCCTTCTTCCTAAGACTCCTTTTATATTCTAAAACTTTCTATATAAAGTTGAAGGATTTGAGGAGTTATGGCGATAAGGCTTTCTAATTAATAAGGAAACTTAAGGCTATAAAGGAGGGGATTAAAGCCTTCTAAAGTAGAGCTTGCTTGAACACTGGCTATAATCTTTAGATAGTAAAGGATACCCTTATCAGAGTATAAGCTAACTGTTTGATCCTTTTAGTTAAGAGTTGAGAAGTCTAGAAACCAAATTAATGGATATAATTTAGATCTGCAATTCTATAATTCCCTACTTAGGGATAAAGCAAGGTTGAACTATCTTAGTAATGGAGACAACAACACCAACTTCTTTTATAATTCCATTCTAACTCGAAGGAATAAAATCAAAATCTCTTTACTAATTGATGAAGGGGGGAATATTAGTTAAGAGTTGAGAAGTCTAGAAACCAACTTAATGGATATAATTTAGCTCTACAGTTCTATAATTCCCTACTGAGGGGTAAAGCAAGGTTGAACTATCTTAGTAATGGAGACAACACCAACAACTTCTTCTATAATTCCATTCTAGCTCGAAGGAATAAAAACAAAATCTCTTTACTAATTGATGAAGGAGGGAATATTTTTAGGGATAAATTTAGGATTAGAGAGAATGCAGTTAAGTTCTATAGGAATTTATTTGGATATAATTCAAACTATGGCTATACTACTGAGGACCTAGGGATATAGATCAATGAGTCTATTAATTAGGATACGAAGGGCTAGTATCATAAGGCCTTTTAACCTTTGGGAGATTATAGATGCACTTTTTGCCTTAAATTCAAGCAAATACCTAGGGTTAGATGGATCCAATGCTCTCTTTTTTTTACCACTTAATTACTGAAGAATTAGTGATGGAAATAGTGAAGGAAATTTTCAATAGGATAATGCTCAAGGAATTGAATAAAACTCACATTTACTTGATTTAAAGATAAAGAATCATAGTTTCATGCGTGATTTTTGAGCTATATTAATTTGTAATATAGTTTATAAGGTGATTTCTAAACTCCTGACAACTAGACTGAAGAAAGCTCCCAAAATGCTTATTAGCCCTAGTCGAAGGACTTTTATCTTCGGTAGATCAATTAGTGATAATATAATATTAGTTCAGGAGTTGTTCAAAGACTTTCAATAGGGCTAAGAGAATTATATAAGGGGATCCCTTGTCCCTTTATCTATTCACCTTGGCCATTGAAGTCCTTACAAGGATAATCAATTTTAACATTGAAGTTAATAGCCATCTTTTGTATCGTCACAAATGTTGAGAATTCAAAACCAGTCAAACTTACTTTTGCAAATGATCTTATACTCTTCTAAGTGTAGACCATAATTATTTTCAAATTTAGATGAAGTCTTTGAACCACTTCTTAGAGCTATCTAATTTGAAGGTCAATAGAAAAAACAAAGGTAAGATTTATTTCTCAATAGATTTGTTGGATGTTCATCATATTCCATCCATATCTGGATTAAGCACTCATTATTCTCCTTTTAAATATCTAGGACTACCTATATTTACTAAGCCTAGGTTTGTTAATTGTATTCCATTATTGGAAGCTATTAAAACGTAATTAACTCTTGGCATAATAGATTCTTAACAAATGAAGGCAAATTGCAGTTAATTTCTTCAATCCTAAAGAATATTCACATTCACTAGAGTGCCTATCTCTTTCTCCGAAGAAGGATCATCAAAGGCATTGATAGGGGTATATGGTCAGGGAAAGTTGAGAACTCCAGAAAAGATCAAGTGGTAGGAAATTTGTTTAGCCAAGAAGAATGTGGGCTTAGGGATAGTTTTTATCTAATTAATGAATTCTTTCCTACTAGAAAAAAGGATTTGCCCGTTGTTTAATCAGAAGGGAGTAACATGGTAAAACCAATTTTCGGCAATTAAGGATTATTAGAGAGCATTTTTTAAGCTTAATATAAATGCTAAGATTGAGGGATCATCTTTATTCATCCTTTAGAAGTTTAATAAGGAATGGAATGCAACAACTGACGTAGTTTGAGACTACTACATCCGAGCTCTTATAATGAGAATTCCCTAGAATGTCAAGGTTAGTGAAATAATTTTAAATGGCAATTAGGATTGCAACTTTAGATTATCATCTAGTATTATTGATAAATTGCCCCCCATATAACCTGTATCCTCTTAATGATGGTCAGATTACATGGCTAAGGGATACTTCTCACAGGTTCACTAATAAAACTTGTTTTGAGCTCTTTAGGCTTCACTCTCAGAAAGTCTACTAGTTTGACCTGATATAGGCTAAATCCTAGCTTGATTCCTAAAGTGTAAACTGTTTTTAAGAAATGTTTATTAGAATCTAACTTGATCTAACATAAATTATTTTCATTTAGAATATTAGGTATAAAGATAGCTATTCTCTCATAAATTACGCAAATATTTTTGTACTGTAAGTTTCTGTTACTCTATTATCATTTGAGTGATACACTTCATTAGGAATTCAGTCTTCTTCATCATAAACTTGTTCCATGTCAACATCATTTTGTCAGGAGTTTACTGATTTTTTATGGATATTAGAAAAAATGACGGGCGATTAAAGTAGAAAAATTAAACTTCTTATACAAGTTTTAAGAACGAAGAAATAATAAAATTGTATTTTGATTTTGATTTTTCAATTATGTGTAAAGAAGAAACAGTGTTTATTGAAATATACAACTCCACCCACAAAAGGCTATACAAAGGTTGATTAACTAGAAGTTTGAAACGGGTTCCCACAGCTTCTACAGCAATCAGAGCTAAGAAAAAAAGACAATTCCCTATCAAAAGTGAACGTCCATCTTTGGCCTACACCACTATCTCAAACCTAATTTTGATATTTTACTTTGTAAGTATAACATAGTTGAAACAGAATATAATTCCAGCATCTATGAAGAATGTAAATGCTTCAAAGTCCAAGTTCGTAAGCTTACTTTAGGCCAAGACCTTTTGTCATCTCATTATGCTTCAAAAATTTTATGCCGATACAGGCATCTGAACCAAGACTGATATACACCATTGAAATAGAAATCTAATCGTTATCACTATTCCT
Source organism: Erythroxylum novogranatense (assembly GCA_029891385.1). Lineage (NCBI taxonomy): Eukaryota > Viridiplantae > Streptophyta > Magnoliopsida > Malpighiales > Erythroxylaceae > Erythroxylum > Erythroxylum novogranatense. Next base: position 84,335,140 of record CM057234.1, read on the forward strand.
GCAACAAAATTCCCGGTCATATTAGTGATCTCACAAGGCATAATTTCTCCGATTTTATAGCAATATTAAAGGAGATACTAAGAAAGGCAAACAAAGGTATTCATACTTGAACTATAGATTGGCATATCGACTGGAGCCTGATCCTCTTCTCCTCCGACGTCGTCTTTGTCGAATTCGCCAAATGCTCAACAACAATAAAACACCTAGTAACAACAAGTGAATCAGTTTAATACAAAAGAAACATATCCAGAAGCTTTCCAGGTTTTCCTGAGTGATATATAATTTTGACCAACCTGCCACTGCTACTGCAGCAGGAACAATCCAGTGATTACCAACTAAGACAGGCACATCAAGCTGCAAATTAGAAAGTTATGAGAGATGCATGACGCAATCGCATGAAAATAAAAATTATTGCAAATAGAATAATGCAAAAGAAAAAAAGTTATTTCATTCCAACAGATTGCCTGCTTGTACCTCATCACCATAGAACACTCTCCAGTACTTATTCCCCAACATGTCACCATTTTTCCCAGTTAACTTTGGACGCCTCAAATAGTTAGTATCCTGAGTAGCATTCAAACCTCTGCCCATATCTATGATAGGATAGCCTGGAAATCTTCGGTTTCTTCCCCTAACATGTAGATTGTATCCTTTAGTTCCCCAGACTTCAAATCTGGCATCACACCTACATATAAGATCTTTTCCCACAACAGCAGAATACGACGAGAAATTCACATCAGTTCTACGTGAAGGCAATTGTTTCTCATCTATGTAAAGGGCTGCATCCAGTTTAATAGAATCAGGGAAGAGAAGTGGATCTCTAACATTCCCACTGGTGAAATCTAACATCTTTTTTAGGAGCCAATAACAATTAGTAACCATATGACTGCTATCCAAACAATTGGAGTCTCCATAAACACCTATACGACCTTCACCTACTTTGACTAGGCCAAGAACTGGAGAATCTGCCTGCACAATGATAAAAAGTATCATTAGGAAATGCAGGTGTGAGGTAGGTGGAGGTTGTTGATAGAAAGTGCTCTGTGTGCATGGAGAGGTGGAAGATTAGATAGATATAAACAGCATGATCATGTAAGATAACAGTCAAATTGACTACAAGATCAGCATATTTAAAGATAAGCAGGTGTAGCACTTAAAAGTTCCCCAAGTACAGGATCCTTGTACTAAAAGCTGTTGATGTAAGGTTCAGTCTCCACCTTGGTCATGCCAGCAGTCAGCAGTATATTCTGGGTGGCCCCACTCTCTGAGCTATCCAAGAAAGGAAAACTGTGCACAAAGCCACCTCTTGGAAACTTCACAATATCAGTTCCGGATGCATATCGGCTTTGCTCTCCATTAATGGAAAAGTCACCATTCAAAACTTTATCACCAAAAGCAATTCCAAATGGGGCCAAAAGATCATTAAGTGCTGGAATATTTGCACCTCCAGTAACAGGAGTCCACCAGCTCCTTGTATTATCATCAAAAAATCTCATTTTTACAATTGTATCGACATTATACCATTCAGCAAAAACTGCCAAACCCAGCCCAGTATTAATAACATCATCTCTTAATTTTTCAATCTCTTCCGGGAAGTATTCATCTTCGAGATCGACTAGCAGAAGGGTCCCATATTGGTGAGCATCAAAACATGTAAATGGTGAACCAAGTGTTTCAACATAGTACCCTGTTTCACGTAATAGGTTGAACAGTATATGGAAATTTGTATGCAGGTGATCACCATGCCAGTCTAGAATATCATTACGGACATCCAAAGAGTCTCTTGGAATATACGCTGGAGGATATTTTATACTGTGAAATTGATCCCACAAAACCCGCTTTGACCTTGGTGGTGTTGGGATCACTTTCAGTTTCAGTTGAAGGATACAAGTACTACTTCGAGGACCCTTCTCACCTGGAGCTGGAGGACTGTATATGGTAAGACTTACATAGCCCTCAATCTCTCCAGTAAACTGTGCACCTTCATCCTTTATTTGCATGTGAAGTGCTAAATAGCCAGTCCAAGGCCAGATGAGTTCCGAGTAAGTAAAGTGAATGTTTAAAAGGTTTCCTTCTTCAGTTGCAGGATGCCACATTGGTGGACTCTTAACATAGCCAATGACACCCATTCCATTCAAAATGGTAGCATTGAACATTACGGGCATTGCACCTGAATACAGTGGCTGCCGGCAGAAGGGCCAAGAATAGGGGCAATCTGTAAAATCAAGAATGCCAGGGAAAATGCTGGCACGAGGTTGATAGTTCTTTAGGATTTCATACGATTCCAACCTGACAAGGGAGTCAAAAGTTAGAAGCAATTAGTTTTGAGATAAGAAATACATAATGGTAAACATTAGCTGAAAAAGGAAGTGCCAAACATTCAGAAGTTTCCTATAAAGCTGTGTAACTTTAACCTCGTAAAGCACTTTTTCACTGAATATAAAAATAAAGAGTCCAATAACAAGAAAGGGAATGAAAAATAACAGCATGACAGCAAAGCATACAGATCAACTCTTCCAGCTCCCTGCTCGTACATATTTGGGCCTCCGAGCTTAGCAGCCCCCTCAACCAATGCCTGTTTCATGCTCGCTGGATTCAAAATGCTTTTACGGCTGCCTTCAGGGATAACACTAACAAGTAGGCAAACCACACCCGCAACAACAGGACTTGCCACACTTGTCCCTGATAAACTTTTACAACCAGTGCTGATTTTGGATCCCATGATTTCCCGCCCATAAGCAACCACATCTGGCTTCACACGGCCATAACTGTAAAGAAAATCCACACAGTCAAGAACACCTTTAAAGTGAAAACCCAAAGGAACAGAAATAATAGTCATGTGAAATTCAATTTTGCACTCTTGTTACAATGACAAAGGACAAAATTAGTAGTACCAAACTGCACCTTCAGTTTTAACAGAAAAATATTGGTAAAAATTTGAAGAATTAGAAAATAGCAAGTTATAATAGTGCCCAGTGAAAAATGTGGCATTTCAAGTAGAAAAAATGGTCAGGGATACACATCAAGGCTTTCCCAAATATCTAGTATCCAACTTATGGAAAGCAGAAGCAAGCCCACAATGATGGAAGGAATTGTTGGAATGAATCAATATTGCAAGAGCACCTTAATTTTTGTTGTGTAAAATGCCTTTGGAGCTAATTGTTTCCATCCCTTTCTCAAACACACATGCTCAGCAAGCAGCTTAAAACAGATAATCATGTTATTTTCAAAAGAGAAAAGAATTAAATCTGTTTGTCAAAACCAAACAAATAACATGTACAAGTTTAACCAAGAATCTGTGAGTAGACTGCTGAGAAATCAGAAGCATCATCAAAGAACAAAAGCTTACCCATGAGGAATCTCCCAAGTGCTCATGCCACGTGATGAAAATGGGGCTATGTGATCATTATAATCTATGCCACCAACACCAATGACATCACTTTGATCTGCTGGGTTATTTAAAGTGCCATAAAGTGGCCCGTCATTTCCAATAGCCGAGACCATAATGATATTACTAGCTGTGATTTCCCACACCTGATCGACAAAGTTACACAGGATAAGGTAAAGGGAAGTTACAATCGTAGAGTTAATACATAAACAGGAGCACTCAAATAGTAGATGATCTCAAAGATTAACATTTTGGGCAGGAAAATAGTGCTTTGATGATATTGAAGTATTAATGCTCATATTCAGTTTTTGAAAGAAAAAAATTACTTAGAAAGAGAATGCATTCAATCAATATGAATAATGAGAGTATACTACAGAGTGAATTACAACAGTTACACCGATGATCTCAGGCTAAGACTAGCAAATTACCTTCTCAACAAATGGGAGATCCAAGTAATCAGGTCCACCAATGCTCAAATTCAGTACATCCATGTTGGTTGCTATAGCATAATTAAATGCATCTAGAAACCATGATGTGTATGATACCTGCAATGGGCTGAACACAGCTTTCTCACAATTTCACCAACACCGACATTACAAACATAAAAGAATTGAAGAAATGAGACCCAGGGTGAATATAAATGCATATATATTGTATTAGACTTCTTCACTAGGGAAGAAATAACAAAACTATCGGCATGTGTGAATGATAAATTAGTCTTTCAAGAAATTTTTGGCTCCCTCTTTTTGTTAGTGATTTTAAATAAGAAATACTTGAAATACAGTGAATCGATCAAGAATTGGCTCGCACTTCATGTTCCACTTTCAACAAAATTATAAAAGGAAATCTGGAGCAAATTTCAACTGAGTCATCAAGGGTCCTGCCTTTAACATTCTTAATTTGGACTTTTAGGCATAATAACCTTTTCGTTTTCAGATATCCATTTCAACACACCCTTTCTTTGCTGTGTAAGGACAGAACTTACAACACGACTAGCTGTTTATGTAAATGTAAACATATATTCCCAACTCATCATGTCAGAAATTACCTGTGCATCTGTAAACACACGATAAGCGTAAATTTCTGCATCTGGAGCAAAACCAAGGCAATCTGCATCTTGGCCAGCAATGACACCAGCAACGAAAGTCCCATGCCCAAGATTGTCATTCAAAGTATCTTCATTAGTCCAGTTTGTACGCTCCTAAAAATTTCAGACTCGTTGTCAGTACAAGCTTCTTAGGCCTCCAGTCAATGGTTCCAACCGAAAAATTGAAAAAGGAAAATTAATAAACAAGGGCTAAAGCAACAAACAGCTAAAATTTTAACGGTAAAATTTCACTGCTTGAAATTTCAGCATAAAACTTCGGTATTTACAATTTCAAAGCACATCTTCATTCCTAAAATTGACAACACTGAATAATGATCAAAATTAGTCAAAATCGAAGAATCGTGCACCACTCTCGGAAAAGTAGTACCTTTATATTACGGAAATGAGGGTGATCAGCTCGGATACCAGTATCAAAAATAGCCATCTTAACTTTAGCGCCAGTATAACCTTTTGACCATAGAACTTCTGCTCCAAACAAGGAAGTCACCTGTGACTTCTGCAATGGGAAAGTAATCACGTAAATGCCATCAGCAGCAGAATCAAGAATGAATAGCTTCGGAACTCTACCCAATCGCATTCACAAACCAGAGTGCAGCTCACCATGAATATGCAATGGTTGAAGCAATATGCAAGCATAAGAAAAGTATAAAGACACAAAGTTCCAATGGTCGTAGCATTAACTGTTTCTGGGGAACTCGTTTGCATTTAAAGAGATGTCATGAGTATAGAAAGCATCAGCATATAGCAAAATACAGAAGCAGCAACACTCAAACCTGCATCAAGAGATGGCGGCCCCAATGGATTGAGGAATTACTCGTCGATGCCACCGTAAAATATTCTCCTTCACTTAAGGACATTGAAGTAAATATCTTCCCAGGCCGTTTCTTTCCATTCACAAAAGAGCCTTCACCACCAGCAAGCAATTCCCTTTTATAGCTAAAATCAACATTCACATCCTTAACCAATCCAAGCCTCTCAATTTCACGTACCACTCTGTCCGTCTCCGTCTCTTCGATCGCAATCACTCCGAAATCGGTAGGATACTTCATAGCAGGATTTCGCCTCTCGATCCATTCCCAACCGCCATTCAAACCAACCAGCGATTCCAAATAGAGGCGGTGATCTTTGGCCTCCCTGTAGTCCGTGAATCGGACTATGTAGTTGTTACGGTGGGAATGCGAGTGGTTAGGGAGAGCTGAATCTAGGGTTAGGGTTTTCAGGGAGGGAGAGAGGAAATAGAGGGAAATAACTGCGATTAAGAAAGATGATTTGAATGGGACTGCGGCGGAAGGGATTCGGCGGCGGAGATCGATCATGCTGGTGGTGGGAGTTAGGTGGTTTGATTTTGGCGGGGAAACTGATGCATCTGATGTGAAATAAAAGATTTAGAGTTCGGTAAAGCATGAAGAAGAGTTTGTCGAAGCTCTTTGGAATGGGCTTTTGATCGAGCTGCAGCGCAGGTTTTTGGTCTCGTCAGTCGCGGACTCCATACTCCAATGCTGCAATTCAATGTTCTAACCACGTGTAAGGATGATAATGTATAGGATTCGATTAAGATATTATTCTACTCATATTTGTATCTGTTTTTTTTATGATTAACGCATATTTATATCTATATTCATCAGTTGTAACGATTTATTATCCATATCTAAATTTATTGAGTTGATTTTTGAATATCCATCGAATTGTATAGCACATAAAAATATAACTTTTAAATGAAAAATATAAAAAGCAGGTTTTTGCGAATGCTTCAAATCAAAATTACTTTAATAATAATAAGTCAAGATTTTGATTTGTATATCTTAAAAAATCATAAAATTGGAATAATAAATATCATAATGTCTAGTACAAAGATAATATATATTTTCACAATTAAGAGCTGGAACAATGACCAAAATATTCAAAGCTTCAAATTGTCTTTGCTTGAATTCTATTGTAGCATCCTACTCTCGCATGAGCTGAACCCAACATCGATAGTGATATTCGAGTCTGTGTCCTGCGAGGGTAGCATGCTAAAGTACTTAATCATTCAAAATTCGGTATAAATTTTTTTTGAAACACAACCACAATATGCGAAAATCAATACTTAATTTGGGTCATTTAACAAATACAAAACACTTGAGTACTTTTGGAATACAAATTTATACAAAAAGTCGCAGAATATACAATACAATACTAAATAGAGCAATGCAATGCAGACACGAACTGATCTCGACTCCTATCCTTCACTTAAATGCTGTAGGTATATTCTCGTTGGCCTAATGGGGTATTCTTCTGATCCTGAAAATATTTACAAATTTTGGTGAATTTTGCGAACCCAATGAGTGAACCATCATTGATGAGTTCACCGGATTATAAACACATATCACATATTTCACAGATATTCATTCAATGGATTTCAATCTTATAATGCTATATGCATGAGACTCAAGTTTATTCTTATTGTTATAACTGAGTGCCTATCACATATTTATACAAATACTGGACCATAGGGCTCAGTCAGAACAGAATAATAGAGCATAGCTCTATATGCAGAACACATATCACAGAGCATAGCTTTACATGCAGAATCCGAAATCACGGAGCCAAGCTCTACGTGGAAGCGCTTCAAACTGGCTACTCGAGTCAAAACGCCTTTATCTGAGCATGTATTTTATGAAATGCATCAAATACATAAATTTTATATCTCACAATCACATATGATGCTCAAACAAAGCTCATAATCATCGGACCTAAGTCCGACATTCAACTTTCATTGCGAATTTGCATAGCGTTTAGAAATTCATAGCAATCAAAACTACAATCAAAGCACTTCCTATACTCATATCCACATAACAAACCCCTCGGACTTTAAGTCCGGAATTCAAATCAAATCATAAACAATTTAAAATCGGAAGCTAAAATAAATCAAATAAATTCAAAACAATCAAATAAATTCCAAGTAAATCAATCCTAAGAAATCATCTAGGTTGACTCACAGTACGCTCCAGATTAGCATTTTCTTTCAAATTCTGGGAACGCCTGAATGCGGACACTTGTCCTATACAACACAATTTATACAATACACAATTCACACTCATTACAAAACTCATTCATGCCCAAATAATTATATGGGCTTTGTACAATGCATGCTTAATGACAATCCCGGATATATGTTCTAGAACACATTTAATGCTCATTCCCATTTCATAATTCATATGTGTCTAATTGAACTTAGATTTACACTTCATTTGTGCATGATCTTTCTAAATTCCCCTTTTGATCTGTACCTTTTTCTTGTGTCTAGCTTATTCATAAGCTTACACCTCAAGAACACTTAGTTACTTTATATCATAACTCAATTTCTCATCATCTCTTTTCTAACCTGATACGAACTCAAAATATCCAGATTATCATCCAATAAGAATCCAATTGAAAATCCCATAATGCAAAAATCACTAAAATTGATTCTAGAATACTTAAACCCAAGCATTTTCTAAACTCCATGAACAAAAATCCTTCCAAAAATCCAAAAGATTCAAAATGATCTTACCTTGATTCTTCACCAAATGAAGGGATCCTTAATTAAAAAGGAAGCTCTTCTCTTCCTCTACGTGTTTCCTTTCTTGATCAACTCCAAAATCTCTCTTGTAGGCTAAGGAAATTGAAACCCTAGCTTGTTTTCTCTTCTTTCTCTCTTTCTCTTCCTCTTTTTGTACTTCTCTCTCTTTTTCATGACATTCTCTTTCTTTTCTCTAGAATTTTCTTTCTTTTCTTCTACTACCTTCTGTTCACGTGTTTCTACTCCATTTATAGGCAAGACAACACTTCTTCTTCCAATTATGCCCTTAATGATTGAGAATTGTCCCATTTGCCCTTCCATTTATGCCTTATGTCTTTTACACGTAAGTGTCTTGCCAAAAGTATTCTTGAATATTTTGACATAACACTTTATTCTAGAAGAATCTTCTCTCTTGTCTTATATTTCTTAGGACACCAAATCATTCAATTATGTTTAGTAATTCAAAAGACATATTTCAAACATTTTTGGACTACTCTTGTCCAAATCAATATAATATACGCAACTACTATCCAAAATTTAAATATCTTAGAGACTGAATTAGATTCCAAGTTCTTCATACCATTTGTATCTCTATGTCTCTAGTTTACCAAAAATCAAAAATCATCTCATTTGGAGCTCTACAGAGCAAGATATCATCAAAATACTAAAATATGTTCTGTAGAATAACATTAGTTCATACTATTTAAGAGTACACTCACTGTACCCGTCCCACTCTTTTCACTCAATCTTTCACCATTTATTTCAGATGGCCATGTTTTTTGTTAGATATGTAGAGCAATGTCTTACAAATTCAATGGTTCAAGAATCTAGTTATTTGAGTGTCTAGAGAGAAATGACCAAAAGAAGTTAACATGTTCATGTCCTTACTCATTTTGTATCTCTCTTGGCGCAATTGCCATAACATTTTCTACAGATATCGGATTGAGTTTATTCTTAGACCATTTGAAAGAAGACTTCTAAATCAACAATTTTCATGAAGATCACAAAACGAGATTCTGCCTCCAAAAGGATCAAACATAGGACAAAAGGTGATGATAAACAGTAACTTCGTCTTAGATGAACAGTGACTTCGTCTTACTTTTGTTTCGTCTTACTTTGCTTCGTCTTAGATGAACAGTAACTAAGACGATGAACAATAACTTTATCTTAGTTTTGCTTCATCTTGCTTTTGCTTCGTCTTGCTTTGCTTCGTCTGAGATGAACAGTAACTAAAACGATGAACAGTAACTTCGTCTTAGTTTTGCTTCGTCTTACTTTTGCTTCATCTTACTTTGCTTCGTCTTAGATAAATACTAACTAAGACGATGAACAGTAACTTCATCTTAGTTTTGCTTCGTCTTACTTTTACTTCGTCTTACTTTGCTTCGTCTTAGATGAACAGTAACTAAGACGATGAACAGTAACTTCGTCTTACTTTTGCTTCGTCTTAGATGAACAGTAACTAAGATGATGAATAGTAATTTCATCTTAGTTTTGCTTTGTCTTACTTTTGCTTCGTCTTAGATGAATAGTAACTAAGACGATGCAACACTACAACTTGTGATGCTTGTATCTCTCAACCCCGATATCCAAAATTTACAAACTTTATACCTTTAAAAAGTTGGAAAGATTATTTACAACTTCTAAGTAGAAAATTTTGCCAAAATCTATCTAGGTCAATCCAAATTTTCTCCCGAAGTCAGAATATAAATTTTGCATTCATCTTCTAATGTACTACACCCGATTCTCAACTTCATGACAAAGTTTGAGATTCTTATTGACAGAATTTAAATTTGATGTCTTCATTAGAAATGTAGCCATATATCTCTAGTTTAATCCAAATTAAGAATCATCTCGTTTGAATAACTAGAGGAAATGCTATGGCTTAAAGACTGAAGCATATTTGGTGAACATTTTTCCTGATCACTACCAATTTTGTTTCCAAATCTTTCTTTATCACAACTCATACCAAGATTACTCTTTCCACTTCCTCTACTTCTTAATTTCAATATAATCACATTTAAAAACAATCATACCTAGAAGTTGTCAATGAATATATGTACACTTATTTTTGTGCAAAGATTCGATATTCATGCGCATATAAGCTAACATTATACATGAGTAAGAAAAATGCATTTCCTTAATCTCTCTTTGAGCTTACATGTATTGAAATTTTAGGTCCTAACCCTTAATATGGGGACGGGATGTTACATCCACAACATTCAAAACTCCATCTCCTTATCATTTGCATTATTATCATCCTATAAGAAAATAAAATATGATGAAAAAGGTAAGTACTGAGGAGAAAAGTGGGAATTTTAAAGTTATTTCTTCTCATAAAATATTAATATTTTATTATTTTTAACCATAAATATTAAAAGAAAAATAGAGTTAATAAAAAACGGATAGGATATAGGTATCCATGGTTCGGGTTATCATTAGACCTAAATCCAAATCCAAATCCACATCCATTTTTTAACATCCATTTAAAATATATTTTTTAGCCTCCATGTCTATTTTTTTGGGTCGGATAGTGCGGATGTTAATCGAGTTGAAAACCCACTGCCATCGTTAAGACCCTAACCACGTGCCATCCGCGTGATCTTCTCGTGTTAGCGCCTTTTTTGTTCGACTTGTATTTAATGGTAATATTAATTTAGGCGATAAAAGTAAAATTAGAAATTAATATTTTTAAAATATAAATTGAATGGTAATATTTTAAAACATTTAAATTAAATTTAATATTTATAAAATAAAATTTAAATAAATAAAAAATTAGACAAAATTAAGTGTTTATTTTATATATCACTTCATTAAAATGTAGCACATATGTTTATATTTTTAGTTTGGTATATAAATTTAATTATGTCACATGATATATTAGAATTCTTGGGTATAGATTTTTAATTAATTTAATTATAAATATTTTAATTAATTGACTTAACTTAATTATAATTTGATTAAATTAAATTCACAGTCATCTTTTCCTTTACATGACATCCTAATCATCTAAATATGTCGTTTGAATTCACTTCTATCTTTCTATTATAGTTTTAGATTTTGTTTTAGTTTTAATTTCTATTTTCAACTAAAACAAAAATCTATTTGGATATTAATGTCAGTATAGTTATATTTTATAACCGATAATAATTACATAATAAATAAAATTTAAAGATAACTTATTTTTAATTAAATAAATTTATTTTAATCTCTTACATAATATTTATTAATAAATTATTAATAAAATTTTATTTACTAAAATAAATAGTTAAAGATTAACTTTTATTCATAAATTAATATTTATTTTAGGTATATTTTAATTATTAAATAAAATTTTATTTGAAATTTATATATTTTGAAGATATTTTAAATTTAATTATATTTATTAATACTTATTTAATTTGGTTAAAATTAAAATTATTAGGTAAAATTAAATTAGTTATAATTTTATTAATGATTAAATAATATATATTTAATTAATAGTAAATAAGATTATAAAATGGAAACAAAAACAAAAATCACTTATAAAGATCAAAACTAAAAGTAAAAACAAAAAATCAAATAAATAATTTTTACTAAATTCAAAACAAAAATAAAAATAGAAACAAACTGTGAATTCTAATCTTTTAAAGGTTGGTATAATGAAGCAAATGAAGAGTAATTGCGCGATTGGATTCTCTTTCTCCATGACAAATGATACGGAGTCCAAGTTTCAAAAGTTATTGAAATTTCTTAAAACTATTTGGATTCTCTCACTCATATATATAAAGTACTCAACTTGGTAAGAGCTTATCTTGAAACAAATATACAAAATTTAAAAAAAAAACTATTTAAAGAAAATCTACAATTATACAAAAATAAAAAAACACTATTAGAGAAGATCTAAGTGCAATTCCTACACCAAGTGCTTGATTCATTGTCATCTCCTTTTCTATAAAGTCATTTCCAAAGAAAATGGCTTGATTCTAAATTTACCTAATTCTCTTCCTCTCCTTCGAATATAAATGTAGCCATGCCTTATATAGTTAGGATTAAATTTACATAAACTTATCTTCTAATTCACTGGAATTAGATCCCATGTCAAGGATATCTATATACTTTAGACTTTAAACATTGGTCAAGCCAACAATCAATGTAGCAAACAATTAGGGTTATCGTATGGAAAAGAAGACTCTAAGCTTTAGATGGGAGCTACCATATATAGATTCATGGAGCTACTAATAATTGATGGCTACTATTCATCCCTATCTTCCCATTTAGATTCCTAGCAATGCAATTTATGCACAAGCTATTGGTGCATCAATTAGCTTGCGCATAAATTGTGCCCAAGGAGGGAGAGCAACAAAGTGATCATAGGAAAGGACCTCTTTATGATCTGCTAAATGTGGTAAAGGAAAAGGGTGCATTTAGGCATCTCCTTCATCTAGTTGGTTTGAGGCTACCTCAATTGGGCCAACATTAGAATTATCAACATTGGCTTAGTCATTATTGACTAGTACGAGGGTTAGGAGTGTTAGTGGATTACATGGACTTGATAGTGGCAGTGAACCATACACCCATCACTATTAAGATATTACAGGTGATATGGAGGCCCATATCAAAGAGAATAGCTGAGAATAGCAATTTGTAATTATAGGTGGGCCATCATGATCTATTAAGGGGACACAGATCTAGGAGGATCAAATTTCTAGTCCAAAGAGACCACTGACCCTACCCCTGCCCACTGTCCACATCTACCCTAGTCCTATAACCAACCACATTAACTTACTTAGAGCACTACATGCATTGGTTAGGTTACATTATGGTGAGGATATCGTAGCATTTAGGGTTGGAGATTTTACCTCAACTAGTTCAACTAGAGGAATTAGTTGTGTATGAGTAGATGGAGCACAAACTTTCAAATCCTAAGGATGATAGAGAGGTTCTAGACGAGCCTAGAAACCCTAAGAAGCTATTTAGAGAGAAGGATGCAAAGGATGTAAATTACAAAGAGCTAAAGGAGATTATTGTGTTGATGGAAGAGGAGACCATTATTCCTTATAATGATATGACGATAATGGATAATAAGTCTTTGATTAGAAGCCTTATAAAGGCAGTTTGTAAGTCCCCAAATTGTACCCTAGTTGAAATGTTACATATTCGTCAAATACATATATGATAGATGGTAAAATTTGTGATGTGATTGAGAATTGCATATGACTTGAATTTTGGTTTAATGGATCATACTTAGTGATTTGGAATTAATTGATATCATTAGAGAATTGAGGTATTAAAATGTACATTTGGACTAGGAAAATTGTCAAGTGGCAAGATAAGTTGGTATATGAAAATTGAAATGACTAAGCCTATAAGTTAGTGACATTTGGCATAGTTGATGCATTAACATTTGGCAACATTAGTTGATTGACAAGTAGCCTAATTAAATTGTGACATTTGACAGGCTTACAGAAGAACATGTGTGCTAGCTAAGGAGAGGACATATGGCTTGTGTCCTTATGTAACAAGCGTCATTAAAGCAAGATAAGTCATTTTACACATGGCATGACCTTATGCATTAGCTAGTTTCTGTTGTAACTCTTCCTTCTCCTTGCTCATTCACTATTGAAACTCTTACTCCCTCTCAACTTCTCGAGTTTTGCTTTATTTTGGATCAACTTCACTTGATATCTTTTTAAGTTATTGCATCAAGAAGTAAGTCTTGATATCTTCTGTGTTATTGTTTTGTTGGTGCTGAGATTTGCACCTTGGTCTAGGAGCTATGTATGATTGCTTAGAAGACTAGTTGGCTTGCTTCTTTAGAGTTGTTCTTTGAAGTTAAGAAGGTAAGGGAATTCTAAACTTGATAGCATGATGTCGTATGGATTATACGATGCTTGAATTAGATAGAATATGCATTGAGTTGATGAAGAATTAAAGTCTGGAATATAAAACTTGTTTGATAGCTTTTGCTTTGGATGTTCATACTTAAAAGATCATAGACCATGAGATGCCTTATGAATGATTTTTGAATTGGTTTGGACATGAATTTTATGAGATATTGAAGCATGAATAAGGTAAAATTGAAGTGAAATTGATGGACTTTGGTTAAAGTGTGTCGAATGAAAGTGAAGAAGTCAAGTTTTGGAAACAAATTAGAGGTTGTAGGTTAGTGAACCTTTGGTTCACTCATCCCACGATCATGGGATTTATAAGGTTCATTCCCACGATCGTGGGAAGTACTTAGGAAGTAGAAAATGTTAGTTTTAGACAATTTTTGAACTATATGAGGTTAAGGTACTTAATAATGGTTTAGATGGACTTAATTGAGCTTGAAAATGAACCTAGTTTGATGTGGAATAGTTTAATTAAAGGTTAAATAAGATTTGTATTTTTTAATTGAAGAAAAAAATAAGAAAGGTGTTATTGGATAACAAAGTATCTAATTTTGGAACTTATAAGTTGTTAAAGGAATGAAGTTTATTTAGGAATGCTAATGTGATTTAATGAACAAGAGTAATGTGTTAGTTATGAATGTTTGTGAATTGGGAACTTTAGTGATTATATGTAATATGTAATGACTTAATGTTTTATTGATATATTGATGCAAATGCTTATGTTTATAAGGTATATTGAGTTTGTTCAAGTGAGAGTGAATGTGTTCAATTTGGGTATAAGGAAATGAATTCATACTTATGCATTATCTCGCTGTCAAGTGATTATGATATTGTGATACTTTTGGACTATTAATTGTCCGAGGAGTTTGATAATTTGGATTGTATTGGAAGTGCTTTCTAATTATGTTAATATACATAATGTGTGATGACTTAATACTTTTATAGATGCATTATTGCACATGCTTGTATTTATAAGACATGATAAGTTTGATCATATGTCAATGAATAAGTTCAATTAGAGCAAAATGAAATAAAGTCATAAGTTATACACCACATTATTTGCTTGTGATTTTGAAATCTAAAATGGATTGTTTTAAAAACTGTCAAGTCCTAGTTGTGGCCAAATAGGCATGCCTAGAAGGGTCTGCAGCTGCTCCTATAACTTGACACTAAGGTGTCCCCTGATTATTGACACTACGGTGTCCCTAATTATTGATACTATGGTGTCCCCTAATTTAAAGACATTAGTCTCTTCTGTTTCAGATATCAATCATGGTATCTTCTACTCTGGTCCCGTTACCTACTTCTATAAAAAGGACTAGCAGTTTAACTTATTTTGTGTTATGATATATGTTCAATTCTGATATAAACTAAGTTCAGTTCTGATACAACTAAATTATGTTCTAATATAGTCAAGTGTTGTTCTGACACAACCAAGTTCTGTTTTGATATTATGGTATTCTATTCAAATACTTGTAAGTTTTGTTCTAAGGCAAGTATATCCTATTCTGATATGTTATATTTTGTTCTGATGCAAATAATATGGCATTGTTCTTTATTTTGAACAATTAAAGGTTGAATATGATTTGACTTGATTCATTGCATGTGAATGCTAGACAATTGTTAGAAACAGTCGCCGGATTATATCTTACTTAGATATTCACCACTAAGTTATGTGCTTAGCATGGTGCTTTTGCCTCTGTATAGGTTCTGATAAGAAGGTTTAAAGACTGGGACAAAGACAACTACAGTGGCCAAGAAAATTTTCCTTTTTCTTTGAAGATGTATAATTAAGTTTGTTTTTTAGTTGTGTCTGATAATATGAGACAGTTTGTATTTTGTTTAATGGTTTGTAATAACTTTATTATAGGATGGATTCTGTTTAAGGCATGTATTTTGATAAGTATAATATGTATGATATGTTCTATGTATAACTTAACAATTATGAATATGGAATGTGTTGCCTTATTTTCAAGGAAATTTTGGAATATCTTGATATGTTTATATAATAAGTCCTTATAAATTTTAATGTTTGTTTGCTTGAGTTTCTGAAATGCATGCAAGGAACGTTTGATATGTTTTAGATTATTTTGATTCTGTGTTTGTGTGGCATCTGCATATCCTTCCAGGAGCTATGTGGGTGTTACACAGTTTCATTCAACAATCTAGAGGATCAGCAAATGATAGTTATATGTCACCACTAATACCCCAATCTCCTCTGCAGGATTTATGATTTATCTTTTGTACTCTTGTGTTTTCATTTTTGTGAATATTCTGGACCATATATGTACATATACTTTTTGGTATTACCACTTTTTTACTTGCTATTTTTAGATTCCTCTCTATATTCCAAGTCGTATTTTCAATAATAAATCAATGCAATGGAATTTCTTCCAAAACTTTGACAATGTGACTCATATTAGCTAAGTTCAAGTCCTCTGTTATATCACTTTTCAATTTTATTTATTTTTAATTCTTACTCAATAGAAAACAATTCCTTCTCACTTTCTCTCAATTTCATGTCAGAAATATTGAGTACAATTTTACTTTAAGTGTGGATTAGAATCACTCAATGATCCTAATGTAAATTCTAGACATGTCTCTATTGGAGATGTAGACCAAACTACTTATGTTGATACATCAAATGTAACACCCCACTCCCGCATGACCCAAACTCGACATCGATGGTGATATCTTAGTCCGTCTCTCGAGATGGTGGGGTGCTAAAACACTTAACACATTCAGAAATCGATATAATTTTTTTTTCGAATCATAAACACAATATGTGGAAATCAATACTCAAATGGGGCCCGTATTCATTCATAAACATTTTTAATCAACACAATACAATTAATAAAATTTTCAATAGCCAATTAGGCCCTTTCGCAAGTACATAACACTTTAGTCATAATGTCTTTACGTTCCACTATAAAAGCCTTTGTATACACATTGAACAAAATTTCGGAATACAATATTTTTTTTGAAGTGGCGGAATACAAATTTATACAATAGGAAAAACACTAATGCAGATTGCCAATTGATCCTGACCTCTATATTTCCCTTGCATGTAGTAAGCATACTATCGTTTGCCTAACGAGGTATTCTTCTGATCTTGAAAAATATTTACAAATTTTGGGTGAGTTTTGCGAACTCAATGAGTGACCGTCATCGATGGCTCACCTAATCACATAACACATAATTCACATCATTACACATTTCACACTTCACATTCAATACAATTAAATCACTCCATTATGCATATGCAGTGCATATTAGACGCACTTTTCTTTTGTTATTTTGTTGTGAGCGAGTGCCTAAACTATCCCATTTAGGGCTCATTGATAACTGTCCCTTATCTACTTAGGGATACAGGGCTCATTAAATGTTGAGCCTGAGGCTCTGATTTACTATTGAGCTCAAGGTTCATTTTCACTCGTTAAGTTTTAAGCTCTAATCGTTGGCTACTTTGGTCACAATTGCCATTATATTTCATGCATTCATGCAATGGAATGCATCATTCACATTTGCATACCCCATTCAATCACTTTCTCATATCATCGGACCTTAGTCCAGCGTTCAACATTACAGTTGAGAATTCACACTTTCATTCATATGCAAATGCACATTCATAACATATTTAACAATTACATTAAGTACACATAGTTCATCCAATTCACATTCAAGTAGCATTTCAATATCCAAATTAACATCACAATCATCGGACCTCCTGTTCGGAAACCAATATAGTCAATCACATTCAGTAGTCAATTAATACAAAATGAAATAAAACAAACAATAAAGTGAGACCATCTCGGTCTACTCATAGTACGCTCTAGATTAGCATTTGCTTCCAAATTCTGGAAACGCCTAAATTCAGACACTTGAACTGCACAACCCATTTATGCAATATACAATTCACACATGTTACAAAACTCATTTATGCATAAATAGCTATATGGACTAAGTAAAATGCATGCTTAATGACAATCCTAGGTACTTTAACCAACTTCATATCTAATGCATTGTTAGGCCCCAAATTTCTATTTATTTTATTAAGCATGAATTGATTAAATTTTATGGTTTTGCTTGATAAATTATTTTGTTTGAAGTTTAATTAGCATGTCAATGATTGGAGGATTTATTGTTTAGATTGATGGAATTGGAAGTATTAAATGGAGAAATTAAGATTAAGTTAGAGTATAGTATGGTGTAAGTTAAATTGAAGAAGCAAGAATGAATAAGGGCAAAATTGGAAGATCACTTAAGGTTATAAGGCTAAGGCATTACATGGAAGGGCATAATGGAAATTTGATGATCATTAAGGGTATAAAAAGAAAAGAAGTTGTTGTCTTGTTTTAAATTGAAGAAAGAATCGTGAGTGAGAGGAAGAAGAAGAGAAAAAGAGAGAAAAGCTAAGGTTTTGGGAAATCTTGAAGAACTTGAAGACTTTGAGGCTAAAACAAGTATAAGCTTTAACGCTTCTTGATTGTTGGATGAAGAATAGTTAGAGATAGTTAGAAGGGAAAACATGGTTGAATGTGGGTAGGAAGTTGTTGATGAATGGTTTAAATTAATGCTTTATTATTTGGTTAATGATCAAGAGTAGTTTATGAATTGGTTTGAGAATGATTTTGGGATGAAAATGAAGTAGAAAAGATTGGTTTGTGTTAATATGGGTTGTATATGAAAAGGGAGAAGTGAAAGGGTGGAAAATGTAGCAAAATGGGTCGTCGGTGTAGGTTTCTGGAGACGTTCGCCGCGGCGAAACCCTGACTTTGCCACGGTGAAGCCCATTTTTCCTGCACAGATATGTTTTAGTATTTTGGCCATAACTTTTTGTGTAGATGTCGAAATGAGATTATTTTTAATTTGGTGTAAACTAGAAACATATGGATACAAATGGTGTGAAGGAATAGAGTTTAAATTCAGTATCTAAGAATCTAAATTTGTGGATGGAAGTCGAGCATAGAATTTTGTTTCATGCATAAGGATAGTCTGAAATTGTTTAGGTAGTAACTTTTCGATTATTGAACCGAATTGAATGGAATTTTGGTTATTGTTTAAGGAAATCAAGTAAGGCAAGTGAGGCAAGAGGATAAAGAGGAAGGGCATATTTGAGCAAGTAACAAGCAAGGATTTCAAGGTGGGTTATAGTTTTAAGATTTAGTAATAAGCCATAAATGTTTTCTTTCAAATGATTGAAATAAATGCCTTCAACTACTTCATGAATATGCATTATAACTCTCTGAATGCTTTGAAAAGTGTTATGTGTTTGGTATGAGCTTATGGTGTTGATGATGAAGTGAATCACACGTTAGTTGTAACATCCCACCCCCTACTGGAAGGGTAAAATAGTAAATTTGGCATAGGATGAGATGAATCGAAATGACTGAGGACTGTTCATGCATAATAGGATTGGTACACAGTATCATTTGTGCACATGAAAGTACTGTACATGCATACATGACATTTCCAGTTTTCGTGCCTAATGTAATTTTATTGTGATTAACGTGGTTATTGGGTTTGAAAAATTATTCTGAGTGAGCCATTGAATGTTTTATATTTTAAGGGATTTTCATGAATTTTTCTGGAATTTTCTGGAGAAAATTCCTGGACCGGAAAAAAATCGCCAAGTGACGAACCGGTCGATTTTCGGTACCGAAATTGTTATCAATTGGTACTGGCCTATTGGATATTTTGTGTTAGGGTCGAAATATGGACCCTTAACAATGGATTGAACATTTATTTGGTATTTGGATTAATTGTTTTTATCAAAATTTTTGATTGGTTCTTTGACTTTTCTTTATGTCTCTTCCAATTGCCAAGTGTTATGGTGACTCATCCCACTTCTTTAATGCTCATTCTCGGTTGTTCCATTTGAAAGAAGGAAAAGATGGCCTTTGGCTTGTTTTGGTCATACACGACTCTTCCAAAATAAAAGCATGAAAGATGAATTTTATTCATTTTCTCTTTAGCCAACCGAAACCTCCTTATTCTCCTTTGGTCTCCACCGATTTTGTTGCTATTTTCTTCCAACCTTAGGTGACTTCCTTCCACCTTCTTACCTTGATGAAAAACCGTGCATGGGATGGAAAGTGAGTAAGTTGTGATTGGTTGTTTAATGAAAGGCTTGAAGAGGTGGAGATGGAAGCTTTAGGTAAGATGATGTTTAAGCTTTGATTATGTTTAATGCATGAATTCATGGGTAGTTGCATGGATTGGAAGTGATTGTTGATTAAATAAGATGAATGATGCCTTAATGTCATGACACATATGGCTTGCCTTGTTGGGTATATTTGTGTGTAAGAAATCATAAGGTAAAGATGATGAAGTGAATTTAATGATATTAGATGACTCAAACTTAAAAGAAAATGATAAGAAAGTGATTGAAGATAGGTACTGAAATTTATGGATATACATATTGAAGTGAAGGTCTTGATGACCTATTGGCTCAATTCTTGTGTTATTAGGATGCTTATGCATGTGGAATTGGTATTGGAAGTGTTAGGAATTGATTTGAGAAGTAACGTTGGAAAATGTGAGTTTGACCTACTATACTGTTTTGAGCATAACACATTGTGTGGTTATGCAAATGAGTCGAAGTTTATTCCCAATTAAACTTTGGGTTGTTGGCTACATTTTTGTGTCAAACAGGTGTTGTCCAATTTTAGCCTTAAGAGGTTGAATTTTGGCTTGGAAAGTTACTGTTTTAGTGTCTGTGAACAGTAACCGAAACTATGACTTAAGTGTTTTGCTGATTTTTCTAAATTAATTGAGATGGAATTAGGGAAAATGATCTAAATGAAAGTTTAAGCCTATATTTTTAGCTTTCCATTTCCACTGATTTTGAAATTTTTCGATAGGTATATTGGGAGATATCTACTGTTAACTATTGACTGATTTTGTACATGGTGGTGAAACCTAGCCTAAGTGTCAGATTTGTGAGCATTCTGATTGGAAGCAATTTTACCAATTTCTGTGAATTGATTTAGCTTGAGTGATCTTCTGAAGAGTTGTAGAGGAAACATTTATCTAGAAAATGGTATATAGAATGTAATTTGTGGAGATCAGATTTGGGATTTATGAATTTTCAAAAACTGAACATGCATAAAGGTGTTAACTGCTGATCATGGCAGAAACTTTCATAACAGTTTTGAATTGGTTAGAGATGGAATTGGCTCTTAAGGTAGTGATTTTTTTGACTTGTGTACAGGGAGTTATGCTTGATAGAACATTACTGTCCAGATTGGGTGATTTCTGGGGCAACATCATTGATTGAATTATTTGACCTAGTTAACAACTGAATTTGATTTTTGTTTGTTCATGAAAGTTGTAGATAACATTGGTATATTTCTGAGCATATTTATTTTGTAATTTCTTACAAAGGAAATGAGAAGTTATTGAATTTACAAGATACTGTATTGTTTTAGAACCCATTGACTGGGCAGTAACTTTGATTGCATTTTTGATACCCTTAGAGATTAAATTGGCTTTTGTGTCCTTCATAAAACTTGTAGAGCTCTCTTTTCTCTATGAAATAGACATCAAATTTTTCCAAATTGGAGTTCGGAGTAGGGAGTTATGGCCTAAACAATTTGGCATGTCGGAGGAAATTGTTTCAGATTTGTCATTTTAATAAGACTAGTCGACTACAACCTGCACTAGTCGACTAGGATTCTTAAACCAATGACTATAATCGCACTAGTCGACTAGGACATGTATTTTTCCTGCACTAGTCGACTATAACCTCTGACTAGTCGACTAGGATCATATATTTTCCTTCTTTTGCTTATAACTTTTCCGTCCGACATCCGATTGACCTGATTCTTGAGGCATCGAATTCATGGAATATTTACTTTCATTTCCTGAGAGATTGGGAATTTTTGGACGAAAAATTGACGGGTGTTCAGGAAATTGGTATTTCATCATTATTTTATTTAATTGGAGACCTATAGAGGTCCAAATTGAGCGTCGTCAGCGTCATTGAATTTCTAATTTTTAAACGAATTTTTCTGATGGAAAAAAATGGGATTAGGGCCAAGAATCTCATGAACATGCATTTTCACCTACATGTGCGTCATTAACTAACTCGGATTGGATATTTAGTGATCGTTTTGTTCTCTGATTCTTATAGCGACACAACTGGAGCGTCGATCGACCGACGTAACAGAGACTTCCTGGCATTAGCTCGAAAGTAATTGGTGAGTAACCTAGATGGGTTTCTCAATTATTACTTGTCTAATATGGGGATAATGGTGGAATCAGGAATGTGTTAACGTGACTTGTGTGCCATACTGTATTATGGACTGTTAATTGAGCATTCTGGACCGTTGAATTGACCTGTTTGCCATTACTGGATTTACTGTGATTGATTGTAAATGATGGACTGTGATTTGTGAATTATATACTGTTAAGTACTGTTAAGTGACTGTTCAATTGAGCATGTGCATTCATACACAGATGCATAAACTGATAAAGAAAAGTTGTGAACTGAGTCGCCACTGATACTGAAACGAGCCTAGAGCTCGAAATACTGAAACGAGCCTAGAGCTCAAAGGGAGATAATTCTCCTCAGACGCGTCTACTGATCACTAAATACTGTTTACGCGCTCGGTCACAATACTGTAATAAAACTGGAAAATAGTCACATATGCATTGCATCATTACTGGACTGAATACTTGAAATAGTTTTTACAGTATGTGGCTGTCTACTATAAATTATTGTGTCTATGACTGTATGATTTTTTGTAACTGTATATTACTATTACTGTGACTGTAGACCGTAGTATTACTGCGACTGCTTTATTACTGTGACTGTAGACCGTAGTATTACTGCGACTGCTTTATTACTGTGAATTGATTATGTGATGCATGTATTGGGAGAACCATCGATGATGGTTCCTCATTGAGTTCGCAAACTTATCCAAAATTGCAATATATTTTTCAGAACTTGAATGGTACCCTGTTTGACACGGGAGTATGTCTACTGTAGGCAAGTGAAGGATAGAGGTCGGGATCAGTTCGTGTCTGCATTAGTGTCTTATTGAATTGTATTCCGTAATCATTGTGCAATAATGCTTTGTATTTATAATGAGCCCATTGTGGTTTTATTATTTTACACATTGACTGATTGTAAATTATTATTGGATGACTGTAATAAATGAAAATGATTAATTGTGAACATAGGTTCAAGTTTCTTACTGTTTATGCCGCATTAATGAATGGTTCAAAAAAGAGAGAGGAGAAAATGTTATACTGAGTTTTAATCGACTAATGTAGTACGCCACCCTCGCGGGGCACGGACTCGGATATCACCAACGATATCGGGTTCGAGTCACTCGGGAGTGGGGTGTTACATTTAGGTGGTATCAGAGCCCAGCAATACGAATGTATCTGGGCACAGTCTGACACATAGGTCAAGTTGCATGCATTTGAGTCATGTCGTTGCAGACCGTGGTAACTGATCCCTAGTATGAGTCGCACGAGGATAAATCCTACGTGTGCATACGTGATAAGTGACTAAGTGAGAGAAAAGTGAGACCGTATTAAAATGTGAGCCCATGAATGTGTATGGGCAATGAGGAATGGGAAAAAGGAAACATCGATAATGAGAATTATAATGTACTGTGATTAGAATGACTATGTTGGCCTAGACTGATTAAGGAAAGAATTGATATCAAACTGAGTCCCCTGATTAATGCGGCAATATTACGGCGACAAAAAATGAATATGTCTAGAACTTGGAGAGGTCTACTGGAGATATGAGAAGCATACTGGTTATAATAGGACTAAGTGAGATAAAAAGTTCGGGATGATTAGGGAATTAGAGTTCTGACTGTAGATGCGATGAAATGGGAAACATTGGAACTGAGGAAAACGTAGATGGTCCGATCAGGCAGATATTGATTCACTGCATTTGTGTTCGATATTAGTAGATATCATAGGTAAATGATGATAGCGAGATTGTAATAAGGTCAATATTGTACCGTAACGATCTACCTAGAACTGAAAGAACTGAAAGAGCAAAGTGCCTAGTAGGGTAAGAAAAAGTAGAAATGGTGAGATAAAAGTGTACAGATAAACTGAAATGAACTCGTAAAATGGGTATGATTATGAGCGCATAAGCTTGAGACTGAAATGGTTATGCGAATATGGTGCTAAGAGTTTGGAAATCAGTATAATAAGATCGTAAGGGAAAAAGCGATGACAATTTCTCTTGATTGTATATCGGAAATTTGGATTGGTTGAAAAGATGTATATGGACACGAAATGGTAAATGGATGGGTAAATAGATAGAGATCTGATGGAGTTGTATCCTTGATTTTGTCGTGTTTTGGGGATTTGTGAATACCCTATTATAGATTGTTTAAGAAAGATAAAGAGATATGTAGCAATAAGGAGATGACATTGTATAAGCCAAGTGGATATGACCTTAAAAGGTCAAGTGACACATGAATGATATGGGAATGAAACTAGGAAATGAAAAAATGAAACAATGATAGTGATATATGAAAAGAGTGGTCGCATTTAAGTTGATTTACCGTTGGGAGTATCTATTGACGGTAAAGTTGATCATGATTAATGAAGCATTATGTGAAAGATATATGGAAATCATAGAGGAGATGATCGGTGAATGATTAGAGTGGCTATAAGTGTAAAGTTCATAATGGGTTAAAGTAAGACATAAGAGGGTGAATGTACCTTTATGAGAGGAAATGAACAAAAAATGGCATCATCCTCTATTTGAGGATTAGCATAAGCGGAAAGGAGTTTTATGGAGGTCCGAATTGTATAGGTTACTAATTGGCTTAGGATAAGATGAAATAAATTACGGTGAGGTGTAGATTACGAAATAAGTGTTAAAGAAAGTGTTTATGTGGATCGTCACATGGAGCGTTAGTCTGAAGACATTACGATCTTTAAATTATGGCATAAAATTGTTACGATTGAGATAGTGCGTATAGTTAAGAATGATTGAAAAGTAATTAGGGACACTAATTGGTGATGAGACTTTCGTGAGCAATTATAATGACGGTAGCAAGACTAATGGTCAAGCGAAGAGAAGTACGGACGAAATCAAAAGTGAAATTGAGTCATATCTTAAGAGGAGATTTAGACATAACAAGTGAAATATACGACTGAGGTTATCTGTTTTGTGTGTATGGAAATGTAAAGTATCCAATGATGTAAGTGAAATTTTACTTTGAGATGATTTTATTGCAATGTGAAGTGAATAGATCTCCATATGTGATGCAAAACTGTTGAGAAATCTTGATTTGAAACTAAGAAGAAAATAGTCTCGAACTGCGAAGTGAAATACTCAAATAAAGTGGAATTTATGGAAGTCCAAGTACGGATGACTAGGTATTGGCATATGTTGATGTGAATGACAGGAAATCAATTGAAAAGAGAAATGAGTAGAGACAAGAAGTCTAAAGGAAACCGACCATGACGTGATGTAGTGTTACCTTCATAAAGGGATTGCAAATACCTACTTGTGGACTCAATGAAAAGTTGAATGATGTATGGTAAAGTCAACAAGACCCTAATAGGGAATTATGTGAGGTAAGCAAATGGTAGTGACTATGTTTATAGACGGAATGTGTTTGAAAGTGTTGAGCAGTGAAAAGTAAAAAGAACTATATGAATAATCGAGGAATTTGATACGGAGGATAAGCATACCCTTGGAGAGTGGGCAGTGTGTGATGAACTGAGACATTATGTTAAAATGGTATAAGATAAATTGAACTGACTTTGATAAATGGTATTGGTGTTATGATCACAATTGTTTAAAGTCTTGGAGACTTTAGATTCCTATAAGGATACATTGTGTTAATTCGAGAAAAAAGATGGGCATAAATGCCTACTATACCGACAATTCTGAAATGAACAGATAATTCTGCCTACTAAACTCAAATAGTGAAGTGTAATTTGCAATAAATGGACCAATTACAGATATTGGGATTTCCAAAGAATGTTAAGTAGATTATGGGTAATTGTGAAGTGTTACTGAAAAATTGAAGTTGTAGATCTAGTGATACTGGATAAAAGTAAGAAAGGTTAAGAGTGCAGAAGTTAAAGTGGTGAGTCCTATAATGAGTCCGAATATGCGAGTGAAATCCAAAAAAAAAAATTGAATGATTCAAAGGAAAAGTATGTGTACCCGACAAAAAGGTGATAGAACAAGAAAGTGAAAAGTCGAAGCTAGACATTCTAGTAAGTATATGCGAAAAGTGAAATTGAATCACTAGGGGTATAGAACGAAGTGATTATAGATTTAAGTGCGTAGAGGTTTGAATTTCCTATTGACTGCAGAGGATTATAACTTCATGATTTAGTTTTGACTGAATGATTATATAACTAATGGTGAGCATAAAATGGAATTGTACACGCTTGTATTACACGAAAAAAATGCCTAACAAGAGGCAAAGACCAACAGTGAGTCGAGATGCTTGTGATGAGTGAAACAAAGGAAAGGGCTTAGGAAAACTGCATGGGTTAGCTGAAGTGGATCAGGATCGGACAAATGAAATAGAATTAAATGCATATAGAACAGTGAAACGCAGACGAGAGAAACTATTTTATTGGAAGTATCATAGTGACAAAGTATACGCAGAATTGGCAAAAAGGGTATCAATGAAGTTATTGGAATAAGTCTGTAATGTGAGAAAAAGGTATGGGATGGATAAAACGTGATGAGTAAACAGGAATTGAGTCATAGCATCGGAACCAAAGGTAGTGGCTGCTCTGAAAATGGCAAGTGAGATAGTTAAGATAATGAGATCGCCAACCAATGACCTTGTTGAGTCAAATCTCTTGTGATGAGTGATAATAAGTTAGCGAATAAGTGGTGAACAATTGGTGAGTGTGGTTCTTTGTGACCTTCGGAAAAAAATGAATCATTGAGTGGAAAAGTGTATGGGATATGTAGGGACACTTGATAACTGTCATAGTGAACCATTGACTGAGAATTTCGAGGACGAAATTTTTATAAGGAGGGGGGAATTGTAACATCCCACCCCCTACTGGAAGGGTAAAATAGTAAATTTGGCATAGGATGAGATGGATCGGAATGACTTAGGACTATTCATGCATAATAGGATTGGTACACAAGTATCATTTGTGCACATGAAATACTGTACATGCATACATGACATTCCCAGTTTTCGTGCCTAATGTAATTCTATTGTGATTAACGTGGTTATTGGGTTTGAAAAATTATTCTGAGTGAGCCATTGAATGTTTTATATTTTAAGGGATTTTCATGAATTTTTCTGGAATTTTCCGGAGAAAATTCCTGGATTGGAAAAAAATCGCTAAGTGATTGAACCTACGATTTTGATGCAAATTGTTATCAATTGGTACTGGCCTATTGGATATTTTGTGGTAGGGTCGAAATATGGACCCTTAACAATGGATTGAACATTTATTTGGTATTTGGGTTAATTGTTTTTATCAAAATTTGTGATTGGTTCTTTGACTTTTCTTTATGTCTCCTCCAATTGCCAAGTGTTATGGTGACTCATCCCATTTCTTTAATGCTTATTCTCGGTTGTTCCATTTGAAAGAAGGAAAAGATGCCCTTTGGCTTGTTTTAGTCATACACGACTCTTCCAAAATAAAAGCATGAAAGATGAATTTTATTCATTTTCTCTTTAGCCAACCGAAACCTCCTTATTCTCCTTTGGTCTCCACCGATTTTGTTGCTATTTTCTTCCAACCTTAGGTGACTTCCTTCCACCTTCTTACCTTGATGAAAAACCGTGCATGGGATGGAAAGTGAGTAAGTTGTAATTGGTTGTTTAATGAAAGGCTTGAAGAGGTGGAGATGGAAGCTTTAGGTAAGATGAGGTTTAAGCTTTGATTATGTTTAATGCATGAATTCATGGGTAGTTGCATGGATTGGAAGTGATTGTTCATTAAATAAGATGAATGATGCCTTAATGTCATGACACATATGGCTTGCCTTGTTGGGTATATTTGTGTGTAAGAAATCATAAGGTAAAGATGATGAAGTGAATTTAGTGATATTAGATGACTCAAACTTAAAAGAAAATGATAAGAAAGTGATTGAAGATAGGTACTGAAATTTATGGATATATATATTGAAGTGAAGGTCTTGATGACCTATTGGCTCAATTCTTGTGTTATTAGGATGCTTATGCATGTGGAATTGGTATTGGAAGTGTTAGGAATTGATTTGAGAAGTAAAGTTGGAAAATGTGAGTTTGACCTACTGTACTGTTTTGAGCATAACTCATTGTGTGGTTATGCAAATGAGTCAAAGTTTGTTTTCAATTAAACTTTGGGTTGTTGGCTACATTATTGTATGAAATAGGTGTTGTCCAATTTTAGCCTCAAGAGGTTGAATTTTGGCTTGGAAAGTTACTGTTTTAGTGTCTGTGAACAGTAACCAAAACTATGACCTAAGTGTTTTGCTGATTTTTCTAAATTAATTGAGATGGAATTAGAGAAAATGGTCTAAATGAAAGTTGAAGCCTATATTGTTAGCTTTCCATTGCCACTGATTTTGAAATTTTTCGATAGGTATATTGGGAGATATCCACTGTTAACTATTGACTGATTTTGTACATGGTGGTGAAACCTAGCCTAAGTGTCAGATTTGTGAGCATTCTGATTGGAAGCAATTTTACCAATTTCTGTGAATTGATTTAGCTTGAGTGATCTTCTTAATAGTTGTAGAGGAAACATTTATCTAGAAAATGGTATATAGCATGTAATTTTTGGAGATCATATTTGGGAGTTATGAATTTTCAAAACCTGAACCTGCATAAAGGTGTTAACTGCTGATCATGGCAGAAATGTTCATAACAGTTTTGAATTGGTTAGCGATGGAATTGGCTCTTAAGCTCTTCATGAAACTTGAAGTATGTGGTTTTATCTTTCCAATGATATAAGGTAGTGATTTTTTTGACTTGTGTACAGGGAGTTATGCTTGATAGAATATTACTGTCCAGATTGGGTGATTTCTGGGGCAGCATCATTGATTGAATTATTTGACCTAGTTAACAATTGAATTTGATTTTAGTTTGTTCATGAAAGTTGTATATAACTTTGGGATCTTTCTGAGCATATTTATTGTGTAATTTCTTACAAAGGAAATGAGAACTTAATTAATTTACAAGATACTGTATTGTTTTAGAACCCATTGACTGGGCAGTAACTTTGATTGCATTTTTGACACCCTTAGAGGTGAAATTGGCTTTTGTGTCCTTCATAAAACTTGTAGAGCTCTCTTTTCTCTATGAAATAGACATCAAATTTGTCTAAATTGGAGTTCGAAGTAGGGAGTTATGGCCTAAACAAGTTGGCATGTCGGAGGAAATTGTTTCAGATTTGTCATTTTAATAAGAATAGTCGACTACAACCTGCACTGGTCGACTAGGATTCTTAAACCAGTCGACTATAACTGCACTAGTCGACTAGGACATGTATTTTTCCTGCACTAGTCGACTATAACCTCTGACTAGTCGACTAGGATCATATATTTTCCTTTTTTTGCTTATAACTTTTCCGTTCGACATCCGATTGACCTGATTCTTGAGGCATCAGATTCATGGAATATTTAATTTCATTTCCTGAGAGATTGGGAATTTTTGGACGGAAAATTGTCGGGTGTCCGAAAAATGGGTATTTCATCACTGTTTTATTTAATTGGGGACCTATAGAGGTCCATTGAATTTCTAATTTTTAAACGAATTTTTTTTATGAAAAAAAATGAGATTAGGGCCGGGAATCTCATGAACATGTATTTTCACCTACATGTGCATCATTAACTAACTCGAATTGGATATTTAGTGATCGTTTTGTTTTCTGATTCTTATAGCGACACTGTTGGGCGTCGATCGACCGACGAAAGCGAGAGACTTCTGGCATTAGCTCGGAAGTAATAGGTAAGTAACCTAGATGGGTTTCTCAATTATTACTTGTCTAATATGGGGAAAATGGTGGGATCAGGAATGTGTTAACGTGACTTGTGTGCCATACTGTATTATGGACTGTTATTATGGACTATTAATTGAGCATTCTGGACTGTTGAATTGACCTATTTGTCATTATTGGATTTACTGTGATTGATTGTAAATGATGGACTGTGATTTGTGAATTACATACTGTTAAATCTTGTTAAGTGGTATTCAATTGGGCATGTGCATTCATACGGATGCATAAACTGATAAAGGAAAGTTGTGAACCGAGTCGCCACTGATACTGAAACGAGCCTAGAGCTCGAAATACTGAAACGAGCCTAGAGCTCGAAGGGAGATAATTCTCCCCAGACGCGTCTATTGATCACTGAATACTGTTTACGCGCTCGGTCTCAATACTGTAATAAAACTGGAAAAGAGTCACATGTGCATTGCATCATTACTAGACTGAATACTTGAAATGGTTTTCTTGTATGTGGTCGTATCTCTGTAAATTGTTGTGTCTATGACTGTATGATTTTTTGTAACTGTATATTACTATTACTGTGACTGTAGACCGTAGTATTATTGCGACTGCTTTATTACTGTGAATTGATTATGTGATGCATGTATTGGGAGAACCATCGATGATGGTTCCTCATTGAGTTATAAACTCATCCAAAATTGCAATCTATTTTCGGGACTTGAAGGGTACCCGTTTGACACGGAGTATGTCTCTGTAGGCAAGTGAAGGATAGAGGTCGGGATTAGTTAGATATGCGCATTAGTGTCTTATCGAATTGTATTCCGTAATCATTGTGCAATAATGCTTTGTATTTATAATGAGCCCATTGTGATTTTATTGTTTTACACATTAACTGATTGTAAATTATTATTGGATGACTGTAATAAATGAAAATGATTAATTGTGAACATGGGCTCAAGTTTCTTACTGTTTATGCCGCATTAATGAATGGTTCAAAAAAGAGAGAGGAGAAAATGTTATACTGAGTTTTAATCGAATGATGTAGTACGCCACCCTCGCGGGGTACGGACTCGGATATCACCAACAATATCGGGTTCGGGTCACTCGGGAGTGGGGTGTTACATTTAGGAATGGCTTAATGGTAAGAGGCGTCCACTTAAAGTGGAACAAAACCTTGAGGTCTTGGTTTCGAGTCGTGGGCTCACCCAAGCGCCAAAGAGGACAATACCTGGAGTGCTGGCGGTAGAGGCCGGGCTCTACTGTAGTGGTCGCGTGGCCCAAGTTCACGGACCTTACAATAGTAAAATGCTTATAATACGATATATGAATACACGAGAAGGGGGGGTTGAATTGTGTATTCCCCTTTTTGAAAATTCTTTCCAGAAACGTTTTGTTAAAAACAAGTTCTTTTCACAAAAACTTCGGTAAATTTAAATTAATCAATACTTTGGAAAACTTGTTTTGAAATCTAAGTAATAACAAAACTTTGAACTTAAAGAAAGATAGAGTAGAGAGAAGTCGACACATATTTTATACTGGTTCACCTCAAACTGTGGGCTACGTCCAGTCCTCAGAAGTCTTTATGAGATTTCACTATCTCTTCAACGTTTACAAGTATTTTTTCTGAGCCTCTTCAGGTCTCTACACTCAATATTCTTTTACTCTTAGCCTCTACAGGCTATCTGTACTACTTTCTTACAAAAGTATTTGAACTCTGTTACAGTAACACAAGCTCTCAGCTATTTCGCATAATAATCTCACAAATAAGCTTTTTCGTTCGCGTATACGTAAGTCAACTAACTTTGCAATCTTCGACTTCGAATTATATATATAGCCTTCGTTTGCAACTGCTTCTTGATTCTTTCTTCTTGAATCTTGAATCTTGAAAGAAACGGTTAATCAGTTGAGTTCTGTAACTAACTCAAACTGACTCTTGCGTCTGCTTTTGAATTCTTCGTTTGTTTTTGAATTCTGAGTTTGTGTCTGCTTTTTTGCGTCTGTTTTTTCTTCTGCGTCTGCGTCTGCTTTTCATTCTACGTCTGCGTCTATTTTTTATTCTACGTCTGCGTCTGCTTTTCATTCTACATCTGTGTCTGCTTTTCTGCGTCTGCTTTTTATTCTGCGTCTGCGTCTGCGTCTGCTTTTCATTCTACGTCTGCTTCTGCTTTTCTGCATCTTTTTTTTAATTCTGAATCTGCTTCTGCTTTTCATTCTACGTCTGTGTCTATTTTTCATTCTGGGTTTGCTTTTCAACTCCGTCTGTTTTTCATTCTTCTTTGTTATTCATCAAAATAATATATATATGTAAAGTCATTTTGACTCAACAATTTCCCCCTTTTTGATGATAACAAATCATATAGATAAAAGGATGAAAAACTCATCTTCAAAACATATCTTCATGTGTGTTCTTCTGACTTCTTCATTAGTCTTCCTCTTCCTCCCCCTATTTTTGTCATCGACTCCTTCAATCACACCCTTTGAGACTCTTTGATTGCTGCCTTCCATTCTCTTCTCTTCTTCCCCTATTTGTTATGATAAAAAAATGATCAATGATGATGACTCTTCATCAGTTCTGTCATCATCTCCTTCATTTCATTCATCATCTCCTTTAGCTCTTTGACTTCTCTGCGTAAGTTCCTGATCTCAGCTTGCGAGTCAAATAGTAAGGAGAATTGATCATCATCCGCTGAGGTTTCTATTGACGCAATTGTAGTAGCATATGCGTCAGAGGATGGAATGTAATCTTCAACAATCTCAAAAGTTGGTGGATGAACGGATAGATTAGGCTCCGGAAGATCTAAATCATAAGGAGCAGGTAGCATGAGCACTTGTCTTCCTTGCAGGGGTATGGCTTCAGCTTGAATAGACAGTGTATTAGATAGTGGCCTAATACGCATTCATTATGCACAAGGATTCAATGAGCGTCCACAATCGTCTTCCCCTCTGGGACAAAGTATTCATTCTTATCCAAAAAACTATAACCAGCTCCGTCATTCTTCTCCTTTGAAGCGCATGCTTCATCAATGCGTCGCGCTTCATCTTCAATCTGATCTGCGGACAGATCATTACTGATTCCTTCAGGATGTAACTTTATCTTCCCTTTACTCATATCTAAAGGAAATCTAGGCTGAATGTCCGGTACGAACTTTATCATCGTCTTCTCTGATATTGGATAAATAGTATATGATTGACTGGACATTTTTGAAGGGTATGGCTTTGTAGTAGCATCCCTCAAAGCATCATAAAAATTCTTTTCATCTTCACTCAGTAAATGCCATGTCTCACTATTTATCAAAATAGGTTGTAGGAAAGCCTTCACCTTCCTTCTTGGTTGATCACAGATGGCAATTGCAGTACTCCTCTTGGTCACAAATTCAATCAGTCTGATCTCCAACTTGTCTTTTCTAAAAAATTCAGAATAGTTGTATATAACCAGACTAGGTTCATCAGATGTGTCCTGTGGTATCTGTACCAAGCTTAAATCTGTTGTTGCCTCTTGTTGAACAGTAATAGGAGTAAACTGAACTAAGCTAGACTCAATTTGTTTTTCCTTTTGAGCAGCATCGATAGTATCCTTCTTTTGACTAACTTTCTCAGCAGTAGTCACATTCTTCTTTCGACTAATTGCTTCAATCTTCTCCACTGCCTCAGTCAGTCTCAGAGTTTTCTGAACTTGAGATTTCTGCATCTCAGACTCTGACTTCCTCTTCTTCTCGGTCTCCTTAGCCTGTTTGGCTGAGTCTTCTTGTAGGATTGAGACTAGAGATCTCATTGCCTTTGGTGCGCGAGATTCAGAGATTTCTACTTGACTCTGTTCTCTGGCTCTCTTCTCTTCCTGTTGTCTCAGAGTACGAATCCTAGGTGATCTCCTCGCCTTCTTAGAAATTTCACCCAGAAGATTCTCCCCTGTTCTTTTCAACGCACCTTCGTCTGTCCTCCGAACTAGGCTAACTTCTCTTTGAGAACTCGCCTGTTTTATCAAAGGTCTTCCAGATAATTTTCTTCTTTCCTCTATAGGCATTCTCATACTTTCTTGAGATTTCGAACTTGTAGCGGGAGACTTCTTCAATAACTGCTTCCCCTCAGTTCTAGCTTTCTTCGTAGAATCTGTTTTTTCTTTTACCACCACCTTCAAGCCCATTCTTCTTATTGTATCTGAGTTAATAGAACTTTTGATAGATATCGTCCTTCTGAATCCACTGTGAAGAAGGACTCTAGATTCCCTAAAAATCCTCGTGAGTAGCATGCCGTAAGGATAACTGTTAGTATCCTTCATCCCCTTAACCATATAATGAAAAATTAGAAATGGTAGGTCTATGGGACGACGATTTATCAAGTAGAATAGGCATTGCTCATCCAAGGTAGTCACTAAATGCCTTGACCATGTTCTAGGTAAAATGCAATTGAACAGAATCGCATGAAGAACCCTAGCCTTCGGGACCAGACTCGAGGTCTTCCTCTCCGATGGGTTATTAACTCCATACAGTTGTTTACTGACATCTTCTTGCTTCCTACCGACCTTTGTCATCCATTTGGCTTTTCTTGACAAGGTTTCTCCAACTGATGAACATTTAGTCAACTTCTCTATTATCTCCTTTGTCACAATAATAGACATCATATCTACTGTGGAGACAATAGTTTCATCTACCAGTTGTGCATTCTTTCAAAAATCATATACCTCATCAGTATACACTGATTCCCGCACTTGGAAAAACTTTCTCCATCCAGCTTCTACAATCTCTAGTTCAACATCCATACCATCTTTCCTCAGAGATTCAAAGTCCATATATCTTCCATAAATCATAGCTGGCTCCATTGATTCTGAAAAGAAACTGTCTCTTGTAAGCTGTTCTTCAAAGGTAAAGTTGATTGCAAGAGTTTTAGAGAGAGATGAAACATTTGTGTTTGAGAGTAATCGAAATGATTTCAATTTCAGACTACTCGTAGGGTCTTATCAGGTGTGTTCTATAATCGTTGGGATCCTCAAGACTCTGTAACTTTCCCTCCACAACTTCCTTATGAGAGAAGTTACCAGCTGTTAACCATTATTTCTAACGCCATTAACTTTGACGATCTCTCAGTCTGACTGTTCATTTAACATAACCATATTAAGGTTCCGTCTTATTTCCTTGAACCATTCTTCACTTAATGGTTTAGTGAAGATGTCTGCCCATTGGTACTCTGTTTCAATGAACTGTAGTCTCACCACCTTTCTCTGAATGTAATCTCTCAAGAAATGATGTCTGACTTCGATATGCTTTACTCTTAAATGCTGTATTGGGTTCTTTGATAGATTTATGGCACTGATGTTGTCACAATATATTGGGATCTCCTCTTCTTCAACTGAATAATCTTCTAGTTGATATTTAATCCACAATGTTTGTGAACAACAGCTTGCAACAGACATGTACTCGGCTTCGGCAGTTGATAGAGCGATTGAGCTTTGTCTCTTGCTTGACCAGGAAACTAGGTTTGAGCTAAGAAAGTGACATCCTCCACTAGTGCTCTTCCTTTCAATTCTATCTCCGGCATAGTCCGCATCGCAATATCCGAATAATCTAAAATCTTTACCTTTCTCAAACATTAAGCAAAGATCAGTAGTACCTGCAAGATATCTCATAATCCTTTTAATAACAATAAAATGAGACTCTCTAGGATCAGCCTGAAACCTTGCACACAAGCATACGCTGAACAGAATATCAGGTCTTCTTGTTGTAAGATACAGTAAAGAGCCGATCATCCCTCTATACAGGGTTTGATCCACCTTCTTACCAAATTCATCTTTCGACAAAAGGTTCGAAGGATTCATCGGAGTCGCCATAGACTTTACATTATTCATATCAAATTTACACAACAATTCTTTCAAATATTTTTGTTGATGGATAAAGATTTTCTCTTCGGTTTACTTAACTTGCAATCCAAGAAAGAACTTTAACTCACCTATCATACTCATCTCAAACTCATTTTTCATCAGACTCTCAAAACTCATACATAACTTCTTTGAGGTAGCACCAAATATAATATCATCAACATAGATTTGTACTAAAATAAACTCACTCTCATAATTCTTTCTAAAAAGCGTCTTATCAACTTGACCTCTACTAAACCCACTCTCTAAGAGAAAAGTACTTAGACGATCATACCAAACTCTAGGAGCTTGCTTCAGTCCGTATAAAGCTTTATGAAGTCTATAGACATGATCTGGATTCCTAACATCCTCAAAACCAGGAGGTTGCTTAACTTACACCTCTTCGTCTATAAAACCATTCATAAAAGCACTCTTCACATCCATATGAAAAAGCTTTATATCATGACAAACAGCATATGCCAACAATATCCTAATAGCTTCAAGTCTTGCTACTGGAGCATATGTCTCATTGTAGTCTATTCCTTCTTACTGATTATAGCCTTGCGCTACTAATCTAGCTTTATTCCGACTCACTCTACCTGATTCGTCTAACTTATTCTTAAAAACCCATCTGGTTCCTATAATGGATTTCTTCGAGGGTTTTGGAACTAAAGACCAAACATTATTCCTAGTAAACTAATTCAGCTCCTCTTGTATGGCTAACACCCAAGTTTCTTCCTGAAGAGCTTCCTCAATCTTTTTAGGCTCTATTTCAGAGATGAAAGCCACATTAGCTTCTCTTCTGAATTTGGACCTTGTTCTAACTCCTTCTGAGGTCTCCCTGATAATTATCTCTTCTGGATGAGAACTCCTATATTTCCAATCTCTTTTTAATCCAATAGTTTCTGGAATATCCTCAACCTTGTCTACTTGAGTTCTTGATGATGGAGTTTCTGTTGTATCATCTAAGTTCTTTGAAGGACTTTCACTCTCCATGTCATCTTCCTTATGGGGTTGGGAATGATCATCAAACTTGACATGGATGGTTTCCTTAATTGTCTTTGAGATAAGATTATATACTCGAAATTCCTTAGATGATGATGAGTAGCCTAGAAATATTCCTGAATAGGTCTTTAAATCGAACTTATCCAACAACTCCTTTGTATTTAGAATAGAGCATTTGCAACCGAATGGATGAAAGTAAGATATGTTCGATCTCCTTCCATTCCATAACTCATAAGGAGTCTTTTTCAACAGAGGTCGCAACAGTATTCTATTCTGAATATAGCACGCTATATTCATAGCTTCTGCCCAGAAGTACTTAGGAAGATTCATCTCACACAGCATAGTCCTTGCCATCTCTTGAATCATCCTGTTCTTCCTTTCAACAACTCCATTTTGTTGTGGGGTCCTAGGAGCAGAGAAATTGTGGAAGATTCCATTCTCCTCACAGAATAATCTAAACTTCTCATTCTCAAACTCTCCACCATGATCACTCCTGATACTGGCTATAGGTACTCCTTTTTCAATTTGTAACTTTTTGGAAAGGGTCCTAAAACACTTAAAAGACTCATCTTTGTGTGATAAAAACAATATCCAACAAAACCTAGTAAAGTCATCAACAATAACAAGTCCATATTTCTTTCCGCCAAGACTTATTGTCCTAGTTGGACCAAATAAATCCATATGTAACAACTCTAAAGGTCTAGAAGATGTTACAAAATTTTTAGAAAAAAACGATGTTTTAACTTGTTTCCCTTTCAAACAACTTTCACAGAAAAATTCTTTGTGAAAACTCATTTTTGGTAAACCTCTTACCAAATCATATTTTGCCAACTTTGAAATGTGGTTAAAAGAGACATGACCTAGCTTTTTATGCCAGATTAGTCTTTCTTCTTCAGAAGATAAAAAACATGAAACTTTTTAATTTTGAAACTCTTATAAATCAATTTTATAAAGATTATTTCTTCTCTTGGCAGAAAAGAATATAGACCCATCTTTGTTTTTGACTTCACAAAGATTTGATTGAACGTGACTAAGAAACTAGAATCACACAATTGACTGACACTAATCAAATTGTGTTTAAGACCATCAACAAGCAGTACATTATGTATGCATGCAAAGGATTCTTTACCTACTTTATCGATTCCAATTATCTTGCCCTGCTGGTTGTCTCTGAAAGTCACCGATCCTCCCTTCTTATACTAAAGATCTAGGAACATAGACCTTCTTTCCGTCATATGTCACGAGCAACCACTGTCTAAATACCAATGGTGCTTGTTGCATCTTCCAAGGAAGGATATCTGCAGGAGAAACTATTTTACTTTTTGGTACCCAAATTTTCTTGGGTCCTTTCTGGTTAGTAATATGCACATAATGAGTCCTTTGATGCCTTTTACTAGATTGTTGATGAATACATGTTTGGTAATACCTTTTATTTTGAGAAAAAGGCTTTCTATCATAATGCGACTTATTACCCGTAAACCCTAATCCGGTTTTATCACTCGGATGTCTACATTTTCCTAGAATCTCATTCATTTTCTTTGTACTCTCAGTGAAGGTAGCTATATCAGATGAAAGATTCTTAATTCTAAGCTTCAATTCATTGATCTCATCAGATTTATCTACAACTTTCTTTTTCTCCTCTATTTGTTTCTTTAAGCAGATATTTTCTCTCTCTATTTCTTCTGTATGTTTAAGATTTTCTACATACTTATTCTTTAACAGTTTATACTGTTTCAGAATAGCATAAGAATCTTCTAATAGTTCTGAATAAGCATCATGTAAGTTATCGTATTCAGAAGTTACCTCCTCATCACTTTCTTCCTTGGCTACTAGGCAGATATTTGCATGTTCAGATGTCTTGGATCTTGTATCTGACTTTGATGAATCTAGATCTTCCCAAGTTGTCATCATGCTTTTCTTGCCTTCTCTACTCTTATTTGGTTTCTTCTTTAAAGTAGGACATTCGGACTTGTAATGTCCAGGTTGATTACACTCGTAGCATATGATAGTTGTCTTTTCTACTTTACCATCATCTTTGCAATTCTTCTTGAAGAGCTGACTTCCTTTGGACTTCTTCTTCTATATCCATCTTATCTTCCGGGAAATAAAAGATAACTCGTCATCTTCATCACTTGACTCTTGTTCTGATTCACTTGAGTCATCATTCTTTGATTCTTCAATCTTTAATGCTTTCGATGACTTTCTCCTTCTTTGAGTCTTGTGATTCTTTTGTCCGGCCTTCAGTGCGATTAACTTATCCCGTTTGGGCTTGTCTTCAGCATCGAGCTTTACTTCATGAATCTTCAGTGATCCAAGCAACTCGTCAAGCTTTAGCACGCTCAAATCCTTAGCTTCCTGCACCGCCGTAACTTTTGGTCTCCACCTCTTCAGAAGAATTCTTAAGATCTTTCGTATGTGGTCTTGATTATTGTACGTTCTTCCAAGGGCTTTCAATCCATTGACGATTGTTTGAAATCTTTCAAACATTTGATCAATAGATTCTTCATCTTTCATCTTAAAAAGCTCGTACTGGTGCACAAGAATGCTTATCTTGGATTCTTTGACTTGGTTTGTTCCTTCATGAGCGATGGACAATGTGTCCCACATCTCCTTCGCAGTGTCGCATCCGTGGACTTTGTCATACTCACTCCTGCTCAAGGCACACGTCAAAAAAATTTCACCTTAGTGTTCAACTGAATTCTCGCCTTTTGGTCAGCCGTCCATCTGGTCCGTGGAATAAGATTTCCATCTTCATCTTTTCCTTCTTTGGTGATCTTCGTTCCTTCCTTCTTCACAATCGTTGCTTGTTGCTTTCTTCCCCTTGTGCAAAGCCTAGCTTGATCATTGAGAGAATGAAGATTGGTGAGAGTTTAAATGTGCGTTAGAGAAAGGGGAAAGAGTTGGAGAAATTTCGGAGATTTGAGGATTTGAGGCTTGATTGGTAAGTAAATGGTTTTAATGTTGTTATTTATTGAGTTGATGCATTTATGGTGTTTATTGTATAAGATTGGGGGTAGTTGTGTGAGTTATGACTGGTTTTAGAAAGAGAAAATGGGGGAAAATTGGTCGGAGAAGAGGAACAGGAGCCCGCACATCACGACGAGCGGGTAATCCCTCGTCGCGATGAGCGGTTAATTGTTCGCCACGTCGAGTGTGTAGGCCTCGACTTGATAAGCCCGAAATTCCTCATCGCGACGAGCGACCTAGTGTCATCGCGGCGAGCGTCCTTTGGCCGCGGCGAGGATGATTTTCTGAATTGGTTTATTTTAGTTTTTGGGGCATAACTTATGGTATAGACTTCCAATTGAGGTGATTCTTGATTCGTTATAATCTAGAGAAAGAGGTATGCAATTGATGTGAAGAATGAAAGTTTGAATTTAAATTAGTAAGATCGTAATTATTGAAAGAAAGTTGAGTAAGCTTTCCTATTTCAGCCTAAGGAGAGTTGCATGATAATTGGAGTATAACTTGGGGTCTTCAATGAGTGAATTCGACCAAATGAATAGGTTTTCTTGGGATTATTCTAGAGTGCATGATAGGGTGGATTGAACTGAATTTTTGAAATGCAATGAGTCATTATTGATCAATTAAGTGAAAAGTTAGATTTGGACAAAAGATAGCAGAATTGGGATATAGCGTCGGAAAGTCATGAACGTGCATCGTACATCTTTTCTTTAAGACATGTGCATCATTAAATTGTTCTGATTGAGCATCTAGTAATGGGAAATTATTTAATTGTTATAGAGGCACCGTTGGATCGTCATTCCACGGATATTGCTGGGACTTCCAGGCCGTAGCTTGGAAGTTACAGGTGAGTAACCTAGTTGGTTCCTCAATTGTTAATTGTTAATTACTCTGTAAACTATTTGCGAATGTGAATTGTATGATTATATGGATGATTAGGATTGATATGTCTACTTTTGATATATCAGATTTGATTGCTACGTGATTCTGAAGAATAGTGATAAATAGGTTTAAATGTCAATGTGACTGTGAATTAGTGGGCATGTTGCATTTCATACACAAATGCATGAACAATTAATGATAGTTGTGACCTGAGTCGCCACTGATACTGAAAAAGAGCCTTGAACTCAAGGGAGTTAGTGCATACCCAAAAAGGGGCTCTCCTACTCCCTAGAAGCGTCTATTGAACACTGTACACTGTTTAAGCGCTTGGTCACAACACTGTAATAAACTGGAAGGCAGTCACATATGCATTGCATACACATCGTGATGAACTGAATTCAGTGAATGGAAAATAGGCAAGAGTGCATGTTATAATTGTGATAACTGATTGTGAAATGTTTGAGTTCTGTGATTGCCTGAGAAATTGTAAATTGCTATCTGGTTTTCTGAATGTGTTTTTGTGATATGATGTACGCTATTTGCGTAATGCATGAATTGAGTGAACCATCGATGATGGTTTGTCAATGAGTTCCCAAACTCACCCAAAATTGCATCTATTTTTCAGGACTGATAGATTAGACTCCTAGCTCCAGAGATAGACTTTTCCTACCGTGTGAGCGCGTTGGCAAGAGAAGTTATGGCACACAGGTCGGTCAGCTGGGATTGATTTTTGGGAATGGTTTAGTATAGACTTTTGTATCAGTTTCCTTTTTGGAGTAATGTATTTAGACTGTAGGGAACTGATAGACTTGTCTATATTTCTGTCGATGATGTGAAATGAGAAAGTATTTTATGGTTTCAAAACTTTAGTGATTTTTAATTCTACGGTTTTATTTCATTGATGCCATGTGGATTATAGTAGTGTTCGTTTATAGTGCACCCTTATCGTCATATATGTACCGGAATGACCCACGGGGGTCCCGATGCGTACCCTACGGTAAGAGGGCGCTACATTTAGGTGGTATCAGAGCATGATTTGGCATCTGTTGTGCATAGTGCATATTTAGGCTTGAATTTCAGTGAGAAAAGTAGAAATTGATCAAAAATTCTTGTTTGTTTTAGGTCATCCGTTCTTGGAGATCAGGTTGATCAACCAGCTGACCTAGGATCAGTTGGAGCTAGTAGGGAGTCTTCCGTGCCTCGTTCTGAGGAGTTGTCTTCTAGAGTTCCCGTGAGACGGGAGAGGAGGTATGATAGACTGCGCAAGCATTTCTATGGCAGCACAGACCCCGCTGAGGCTGAAGGATGGCTGGAGAGGACTGAGAGAGTATTTGTTCAGATGGACTGCGACTTTGATGAGCGTTTTGATTATGCGGTATCTCTCCTTCAGGGTCTAGCTTACCAGTGGTGGAAGACTATCCCGGGCAGTACCACCAGACCCTGTATTCTGACATGGGATGATTTTCTGAGGGCATTTAGAGACAACTATATGCCCAAGGTTTATTTAGAGATGAAGATCAGGAGTTCTTAGAGTTGAGGCGAATTGGATGTGATGGCAAAGTATGAGGTGAGGTTTAATGAGCTCATGGGGTATGCTACTGTTCTGATTGCTTCTGAGGCTGATAGGTGCCAGAGATTTGAGGGTGAGCTCAATCTGGAGATTCGTACCAGGCTGGCCAGATCGGACATGGGCACGTTTGTTGAGCTGAGAGTTGTTGTAGTGCGAGTTGAAGCGACCGAGCGAGTCGGTGAGGCGGTCAAGGATCCGGGGTAAGAGATTGAGTGTGATCGAGGCGACTCTGGTAGGAGTTTTAGTAGGCACCAGAGCAGGACTTTCAGGTCATCTGGAGGATCTCGACAGTCTGGATTTGGTCAAAGGGGGAGATTTTTTCAGACTGGCAGTGGTAGTGGCAGAGGTTCAGGGCAGCTTCCTCCAGTGTGTGAGCATTGCGAGAGGGGACACAGAGAGGAGTGTCGGTGGCTGACTGGAACCTGCCTGAGATGTGGCTCAATGGACCATCAGGTCAGGGATTGCCCTGCCACCTTGGGAGCTCAGTCTTCTATGACTAGGGATTTGGCAGTAATACCACGGTGCAGCAGAGCCGTGGGAGTGGATCTGGATTGAGAGGTGAGGCGAGTGAGGGTCGTTATTGGGGATGAGAGGATAGAAGCGGCGAGACCGCGGTCCGAGCTAAAGTCTATGCCATGACTCGGAAGGAGGTTCAGGGTTCCCCAGATGTTGTTGCGGGTATGCTTCTGATTTCTGGCTTTGAGGCATATGCATTGTTGGATCCTGGATCCACTCATTCGTTTATTACACCACATTTGGCATGGAGACTGCATGGGGATAGGGAGAGACTATAGTATGAGCTAGAGGTGAGTACACCTCTAGGTAGTACGACTGTATTGGGAGAGATCTACAAGGGGTGCCCAATTCAGATTGATCGAGCAGTTTTGAGTGCAGACTTGATTGTATTGCCTCTGAGGGAGATTGATGTGATTTTAGGGATGGACTGGCTTACTGCGCATAGGTCCGTCATGGACTGCTATACCAAGGAGGTCGTGTTGGAGTCTCTTGGTTAGCCCAGAGCTGTATTTCGAGGAGTTAGTCAGGTAGTGCCAGCCCGTATGATTTCTTTTCTGAGTGCTCTGAAGTTGATGCAGGGAGGTTGTGAGGCCTATCTGGCCCATGTGGTTGATTCCAGAGTTGACCAAAGGTTGCAGGATATTTCCGTGGTTAGGGAATTCCCGGATGTGTTCCCCGATTAGTTACCGGGTTTACCACCGGATCGGGAGACAGAGTTCTCGATTGACCTTGTTCCAGGTACCGCTCCTATATCCATACCTCCATATAGGATGGCACCGGTGGAACTGAGGGAGCTTAAGGCTCAATTGCAGGAGCTTCTGGATAAGGGATTTATCAGGCCTAGTGTTTCGCCATGGGGAGCTCGAGTTCTGCTTGTGAAGAAGAAGGATAGGACTTTGAGGCTGTGCATCGACTATAGGCAGTTGAACCGGGTGATAGTGAAGAATAAGTATCCACTGCCTAGGATCGATGATTTGTTTGATCAGTTGAAGGGGGCTTAGGTGTTCACTAAGTTAGATCTAAGATCGGTTTATTATCAGTTGAGGATAGCAGAGGCCGATGTGCCTAAGAGTGCTTTTAGGAGCAGGTACGGGCATTTCGAGTTCCTAGTGATGCCGTTTGAGTTGACTAATGCCCCGGCAGCTTTCATGGCCTTGATGAATAAGGTTTTTCAGCCCTACCTAGATCAGTTTGTTATAGTATTCATTGATAACATATTGGTGTACTCGAGGAGTAGACAGGAGCACGCTGAGCATCTGAGGATCGTTTTACAGATCATGAGAGAGAGGCAGTTATATGCCAAATTCAGTAAGTGTAAATTTTGGCTGGATGGGGTTGTATTTCTGGGGAACGTTGTGACTGGAGATGGTATTCAGGTGGATCCTCGCAAGATCGAGGCAGTATTGCATTGGGAGGCCCCTAGAAATGTGTCTGAGGTTCGGAGTTTCCTAGGATTGGCCGGTTATTACCGGAGGTTTGTCGAGCGGTTCTCGCTGATCTCAGCCCCTCTGACAAAACTTCTGAGGAAGAATGTGTTGTTCAGATGACTGAGGAGTGCTAGGAGAGCTTTGAGGAGCTGAAACATCGGTTGACTTCTGCACCGGTGTTAGGTATTCCATCTGGGACTGGAGGTTTCGAGGTGTATAGTGATGCTTCGCATCAGGGACTGGGTTGTGTGTTGATGCAGCATGGTAGAGTGATAGCGTATGCCTCGAGACAATTGAGGTCTCACGAGGTGAATTATCCAGTGCATGATTTGGAGTTGGCTGTAGTTGTGTTTGCCCTGAAGATTTGAAGACATCATTTATATAGGGAGACATTCCAGATTTTTACTGATCACATGAGTTTGAAGTATCTGTTAAGTCAGCGAGAGTTGAATCTGAGACAGAGGAGATAGATAGAGTTGCTTAAGGACTATGACTGCACTATAGAGTACCATCCAGGGAAGGCCAATGTGGTGGCAGATGCATTGAGCAGGAGATCTCATATAAGTGCAGCTCAGATTCAGATTGGGAGATTGCCTGGCTTGATTCAGTTGAGAGCTCTGAATGTGTAGATGGATCTGGATCAGGATGGGGCTTTGATAGCTACTCTGAGGCTTAGACCAATGTTGCATGACAGGATCAGACGGGTTCAGGACAAGGATCCTGCTATGGTGAGATTGATTGAGAGAGCGAGATCTGATCGAGATTCTAATTTTGAGTTGAGAGATGAGACTTTATGGATGGGTCAGAGACTGTGTGCCAGATGT
This sequence comes from Erythroxylum novogranatense, assembly GCA_029891385.1. Classification (NCBI taxonomy): domain Eukaryota; kingdom Viridiplantae; phylum Streptophyta; class Magnoliopsida; order Malpighiales; family Erythroxylaceae; genus Erythroxylum; species Erythroxylum novogranatense. Next base: position 84,379,998 of record CM057234.1, read on the forward strand.
AGGTGATTTGAGACGCGAGATTCTGGAGGAGGCGCATATGGCCGCCTATGCTATGCATCCTGGTTCTACCAAGATGTATAATACTCTTAAGTTACATTTATGGTGGCCTGGCATGAAGAGGCAGGTGGCAGAGTACGTTTCTAGATGTTTGTCGTGCCAGCAGTTTAAGGCTGAGCATCAGGCTCCAGTGGCAAAATTGCATTCGTTGCCCAGTCTGGAGTGGAAATGGGAGCAGATTGCGATGGATTTTATCATGGGATTGCCTAGGACGCCAAGACAGCATGATGCTATCTGGTTCATAGTAGACCGGTTAACTAAATCGGCTCACTTCTTGCCAGTGAGAGAGAATAATACTCTCGATCAGTTGGCCCAGAAGTATGTGGCAGAGATTGTGCAACTGCATGGGGTCCCGGTGTCTATAGTATCAGATAGGGATCCCAGATTTACCTCGAGGTTCTGGAAGAGCCTGCAGATTGCTATGGGTACAGACTGAACTTCAGTACAGCTTTTCATCCTCAGACAGATGGGCAGAGTGAGAGGACGATTAAGACTGCCGAGGATATGCTTCGGGCTTGTGTATTGGAGTTCAGAGGAGCATGGGATCAGTATTTGGCCCTAATTGAATTCGCTTATAATAATCATTATCACAGCAGTATTGGGATGGCGCCGTATGAGGCTTTGTATGGATGACAGTTTCGATCGCCTCTGTATTAGGATGAAGAGGGTGTAAGGACGATTGAGGGTCCCGAGCTGATTTAGGATACGGTAGATGAGGTGAAACTGATTCAGAGTCGCATCAAGGTGGCTCAGGATAGACAGAAGAGTTATGTGGATCAGCATCGGCGAGAGATGAAGTACAGTGTGGGAGATAGAGTTTTCCTCCGAGTGTCACCTTGGAGAGGAGTTATGAGATTCAGTGTGGGAGATAGAGTTTTCCTCCGAGTGTCACCTTGGAGAGGAGTTATGAGATTTGGTAGGAAGGGCAAGTTGAGCCCTCGGTATATTGGTCTGTATGAGATTGTCAAGAGGATAGGGCCATTGGCGTATAGATTTGCATTACCGAGTGAGATGTCCCAATTGCATGATGTGTTTCATGTGAGTATGCTCCGACGGTATCGATCAGACCAGACTCATGTGATTCCGGCTCAGGAGATTGAGGTAGCTAGTAATCTGAGTTATGTTGAGGAGTCGATTCAGATCGTGGGATCGCGACTCAAGCATTTGAGGAACAGGGTAATTCCTCTAGTAAAAGTCGTTTGGAAGAACCATTCTTCGGAGGAAGCAACTTGGGAGATTGAGCAACATATGAGGAGATAGTATACTCATCTGTTCGATCAGATAGGTATGAAATTTCGGGACAAAATTTTTATTAGGAGGGGAGAATTGTAACATCCCATCACCGATGGGAAGGTTATTTTGGTAATTTGGGACGGGTTAATAGGTTTTATTGCATATACTGAATTGAGCATTCATTTGGCCTCTAATTATAGAGGAATGAGTTAATTGCACATGCATTTATAGGTACATGCATTCATGGAATTTTCGGCAAGTTTATTGTGAGTATAGTATGGTTTGTGAACATGACTTGATTTGTGAATTTTGGTATAATTATGTTTGATTGTGATCTGTTTGGGAATTTTGGAATATTTGGGTTTGATTAGTTGATTTAGAATGTTTTAGAGTGATTACCAGTTGATAGAGATCCATAGGAAAATTTCTAGAAAATTTGGGAGAAAATGTTCGGACCGAGATTTTTTAGAATGACAGACTGGTTGACTGTATAGTACTGAAATAATTGTCCAATGGTAATGGAAAATTAGATTCTTGATGTTAGGAATGAAAATGATGAGCCATTGGAGTTTAGAGACTGGAATTAAAAGAACTTGAGGACTTTGATCTATAGGTTAAAATCAACCCCTTAAAAGCCTTAGGTTTTGAATTTGATAGAAAAAGCTCACTTTCTCCCTCCTAGGGCACTAATCCTCTTTTCCTTCTTTGGTGATCTTCGTTCCTTCCTTCTTCACGATCGTTGCTTGTTGCTTTCGTCCCCTTGTGCAAAACCTAGCTTGATCCTTGAGAGAATGAAGATTGGTGAGAGTTTAAATGTGCGTTAGAGAAAGGGGAAAGAGTTGGAGAAATTTCGGAGATTTGAGGATTTGAGGCTTGATTGGTAAGTAAATGGTTTTAATGTTGTTATTTATTGAGTTAATGCATTTATGGTGTTTATTGTATAAGATTGGGGGTAGTTGTGTGAGTTATGACTGGTTTTAGAAAGAGAAAATGGGAGAAAATTGGTCGGAGAAGAGGAACAGGAGCCCGCACGTCGCGACGAGCGGGTAATTCCTCGTCGCGACAAGCGATTAATTGTTCGCCGTGTCGAGTGTGTAGGCCTCGTCGGGACGAGCCTGTAATTCCTCGTCGCGATGAGCGACCTCGTTTCGTCGCGGCGAGCGTCCTTTGGCTGCGGCGAGGATGATAATTTGAATTGGTTTATTTTAGTTTTTGGGGCATAACTTATGGTATAGACCTCCAATTGAGGTGATTCTTGATTCGTTATAATCTAGAGAAAGAGGTCTACAATTGATGTGAAGAATGAAATTTTGAATTTAAATTAGTAAGATCGTAATTATTGAAAGAAAGTTGAGTAAGCTTTCCTATTTCAGCCTAAGGAGAGTTGCATGATAATTGGAGTATAACTTGGGGTCTTCAATGAGTGAATTCGACCAAATGAATAGGTTTTCTTGGGATTATTCTAGAGTGCATGATAGGGTGGATTGAACTGAATTTTTGAAATGCAATGAGTTATTATTGATCAATTAAGTGAAAAGTTAGATTTGGACAAAAGATAGCGGAATTGGGATATAGCGCCGAAAAGTCATGAACGTGCATCGTACATCTTTTATTTAAGACATGTGCATCATTAAATTGTTCTGATTGAGCATCTAGTAATGGGAAATTATTTAACTGTTATAGAGGCACTGTTGGATCGTCATTCCACGGATATTCTTTGGGACTTCGGTAGTAGTTAGGAATTCTGGTGAGTAACCTAGTTGGTTCCTCAATTGTTGATTGTTAATTGCTTTGTAAACTATCTGCGAATGTGAATTGTATGATTATATGGATGATTAGGATTGATACGTCTACTTTTGATATATCAGATTTGACTGCTACGTGTGTTAGACCCCGAATATTTTTCTTTTGATGATTAAGCATGCATTGTTGATGATTATGAGTTTATGGTTTAGTTTGATTTAAATGGGCTTGATATTGATTAATTGGAGTATAATCGAGGTTTAATTAATAAATTAGAGGATTAAATTGTGTAAGGGTATTTAGGAAGTTCACTTAAGTTGAATTGGAGTTAGGCTTAAAAGGAGGGTAGGTTGGTCTTTGACCATCCCTAGGTTTTAAAAGACCTAGATATAAAAGGAAAAGAAAGAAGAAAGAAAATAGAAATAGAAAGGAAAGAAGAAGAGAGTTCTTTGTCGGTGAGGAGAAGAGAGGAAGAGAAGGATTAGCGACTTGGCCGATTTCGAAGGATTTAGTGCTTGATCGGTAAGTCTATGACCTTTCTATCTTATTTACGAATGGATTAAGCATTGAGATTGTTGGGATTAAGAGAAAGCGATGATTAGGGTTTTAGGATGAGAAATTGGGAAAATCCTTAGATTGATGATTTTAGGCTAAATGGGCGAGAGAATGGGTTGGGACTGTGGTAGAAAGTTGGATCTATGGCTTGGGAGTATTACATACGAGTTTGGAGCGATTGGGAGTTGAAAATCTGGAGATTTTGTGGTTGGGAATGAAATCGATCCATGCGTCATGACGTGTTCAAAACCTTGTGGCGTCTGAATTTAATACTGCGCCAGCGTGCTCGTCATGGCGTGCCAAGGGACTCAGCGTCATTTGTGCACAGCATGCGTGCTTACTGCATGACGTCTTGTGACCGCCACCATGACAGTGCTTGTGATGGATGCCTCGCCTTGTGGCGAACTCCCTTTTCTAGAAATTTGCTTATTTGATTTCGAAGCTTTTAATTAATTTTCTTTGATTATTATTTAATTTAAGACTTGGTTTAATATAGGCAACCAAGCGGATCGGTTTCCATCATGAAGAGGCGGTCATCGATGAGTCGGATTCTAAATGCGATTCTAGGTGGGTGATATACTTATAGTTATTGAGTGATTAGGCAATTTCTTGACTATGCATGAGTATATGTTGTCTAATATGCATGTATAATGAATGATATGGATTTCTTATGCCATGAAATAAGCATGAATTATGATTACGAGCATGTTATGTCGGGACCTCGGTCACGGCATTTTGATGAAATGATTATGAATATGAATATGTGCTTTGTTTGGCGAGAGTGGAACCATTTCGTTAGTCACGTGCACGTCGACAAAAGCCTTCTCCGGCTGCCGCTTGTGGCTATGAGCTCGAATGGACTCATTTAGTTCGAGATGTAAACTTGGTTTCTTCCTTTTGTTTGAGGATGCAAACTCGGTTTCTTCCTTTTGATTCCATGGACCCTTGAGCCATTGTTTTGTGTAATTTGCATATTTGAATTGCGCTTGATGAAGCATATATCGTGACATGTGGTGAATTTTCGTGTATTTCTTGATGTGCATGTGAATACTAGAACCGTTACAAATATATTAGTATAATATATATTTATACATATGCTTGATTTTTGTTCTAATTGCCGATGACTATAATTATATTAGCCACTGAGCTGTGTAGCTCAACCCATTATCTTTCCCTCCTCGGGTGCAACTCAAGACCTCGGGTGATCCTTGCGGACTTGAAGAACTCCATAGTAGTTAAAGACTATTTCATTAAGTTAGTATTTTAGTTGTTGCTTGGTATGTTATCATGGAGCATATTTCTCGTATTTTGGATTTCCTTTAGATTTAGTATGGTGTTATGACAATAATTGTTGAATTTCATTTTTGGATTGATATGGCTTTTAGCCTCGGATTATGGGATGTTTATTTAAATGATTATGCAAATGATTTTGTTATAAATTGCATGTGCGAATCAATTGTTGTGCAAATGTTGGGATCGGGTCCGATGATTGAATTGCTTGATTGAGGCGTAGCTCGAGGGTCGCCTCGGGATTAGATTCTGAGGCTCGGGTCCAACATGTTTGGTATCAGAGCCTTAGGTTAGTGTGTCCTCGGCATAGAATGCATCGTAGGATGAATTGTGTGTTATGTGTTGCATTTGATTTATTGCATTAAGTGACATGCATAACATGCATACATATAGGGATTCGATCGTATAGCTAATCCGTAGTGTTTCCCTTTGAAGGATTACGATGCGCCTCGTAGAAGAACCGAGGAGTTCTGCGAGGATCGATTACTGACTCTCCGATTAGAGAGAGAAGGCAGATGAGTCGATAGCCCGAGGGAATGTTGAGGCTTACAGTAGGGTTAAGCGATGAGCCTATCTTTCGTCGCAATCGCGAGAATCGTCGATTCAGCGAGAGCAAGTGCCTCAATTCGATCGAGGATGTTTGAGCTTTCACCCAGCGTTTGTTCAGCTATGGGCACGATGCCTCGACCTATACCTCGGCCCCGATTAAGAGGGGGAAATAGTTTGATAAGTTGAGAAATTTGGGTATTGATTTCTTGAGAGCAGATCTGAGGAAGCCGAGGCGTGGTTACGGAGGACGAGCGAAGTCTTTGGATCGAGATGGAGTGTGAGGAGGAGGATCGGGTTGTGTATCTTGCCGTTTATTTGAGGAGATGCCCTGCATTGGTGGGAGATCGTGCGAGCGATCGAGAGAAGACCGATAGTATTGGCATGGCAGGACTTCTTGCTGCATTAGGAAGAAGTACATGTCGAGGTTTATGTCAATGAAGCGAGAGGAGTTTGAGCCTTACGAGAGGATATGTGTGGCAGTAGTATGGCGTCGGTTTGTGATTATCTCGTTATGCTTCCGATCTGATGTTGAGCGAGACTGGGAGATGTCGCCGATTTGAGTCAGGTCTACATCTGGTGATCAGGGAAAAGTTATTTGTGTTGAATATCTGTGACTTCCAGCAGTTAGTGGAAGCAACGCTGAGGGTGGAGAGCATAGAAAACATTAAGAGTGCTGTGAATAAGAAGAGAAAGAACAGGGAGCAGTTCGGAAGAGGAGGTAGTGCTAGTGCTCCTATGCGAAAGCGAGTACTAGGGGTTTTCCTCCGCAGTCGGAGGTGAGGAGCAGTGATGTGAGCAAGTCTCTACCGATGAGGACTCCTCTGTTTCTCATCCAGCGTCTGCCGACAGGAGGCAACAGGAGGGGGAGCCGGGGACAAGTCTTTATCCCTAAGTGCGAGCACTGTGGCAATTTCCATAGCGGGGAGTGTCACCGATTGATTGTGGTGCATGCTTCATTTGTGGACGAGAAGGGGCAGAGGCGAGAGTGTCCTCGGTAGTCCGGGAGAGAGGATTTGGATCACGAGCTCAGAGAAGGGCAGAGGCGTAAGTTAGCGGACTTCGACACGGTGTGGGGCGATTCGATCTTTGCTAGGAGGCGAGTCTTCCGGGAGACCGAGAGGCGAGCCTGAGCTAGGGTTTTCGCTATGACACGTGAGGATCAGAGACCGCGCGGATGTTATTCTTGGTATGGCTCACTTATTTTGATGATGTGCTTGTGTTGATTGACCGTGTTCTACTCACTCGTTTGTTTCGTCGAGTAGACTGTTTGTGATAGAGTTGCGAGTCCGTTGGATACTCGTGATGGTGAGTACTCCGTCGGGCAGCACATTGTGATTAGTCGGATGTTTAAGGGTTGTGAGCTTAGTATTGGTGGAGGATGTCTAGTAGTAGATCGATGCCCTTTGAAGATCGAGGCTAGATGTCATTCAGGTATGGATCGTTGGCGGTCTGATGCTCGTCTGGATTGTAAGCGAAGGCGAGAGAGTTGGATTCGACGATGGCGGAAGAGTTGTGTTTGAGGGGACGGGAAGGCGGTCCGCTCGATTTGTTTCGGCTTTGGCGGTGGAGAAGGCGATGAGAGGAGGTTGTGAGGCATTTTGGCCTATGTGGTGGATTCGAAGCGGACGGAGGGAAGTTGGAGGACATTCCGGTGGTCGAGGATTTCTCGGATGTCTTTCAGGAATTGCACGGACTACCGCCGATTCGAAGATTGAGTTTTCGATTGAGCTTTTATCAGATGCGTCACCGATCTCGATTACGCCTTATCGGATGGCTCGTGAGTTGAAGGAGCTTAAGGAGCAATTAGAGGAGCTGTTAGAGAAGGGGTACATCAGGCCAAGTTCTTCGCCTTGGGGAGCTCCGGTTCTGTTTGTGAAGAAGAAAGATGGCTCTTTAAGGATGTGTGTGGACTATAGGAAGCTGAATCAGGTCACGGTGAAAAATAGGTATCCACTTCCTCGCATTGATGATCTGTTTGATCAATTGCAAGGGGCGAAAGTCTTTTCCAAGATTGACTTGAGATCGGGATACCATCAATTCGGGTTAAAGAGTCGATATGGCAAAGGCGCTTCGGGACCCGGTATGGACACTTTGAGTTTTTGGTGATGCCGTTCGGATTGAAGAATGCCCCAGCAACGTTTATGGATTTGATGAATCGGGTCTTCAAGCCGTTCTTAGACCAATTCATGATCGTTTTCATTGATGACATATTGGTGTATTCCAGGAGTGATCGGGAGCATGAGGAACATTTAAGGATTTCTTTGGAGACATTGAAGAGCCATGAGTTGTATGCTAAGTTTGAGAAATGTGAATTTTGGTTGAAAGAAGTTACATTTCTTGGTCACGTGATATCAGATCAAGGAGTTCATGTGGATCCAAAGAAGATAGAAGCTATGGTTAGTTAGGAAGCCCGAAGAATGTGGCGGTGAGGAGTTTTCGGGATTGGCTGGTTACTACGGGGAGGTTTGTGGAGGATTCTCGATGATATCCGCTCCGATGGCGAAATTCTTGAGGAAAAATCGAAGTTTGTTTGGAGTGATGAGTGTCGGAGGAGTTTCGAGGAGCTTAAGCACGGTTGACGAGTGCTCGGTTACGGTTTTGCCTTTCGAGGATGAGGGCTATTACGTGTACAATGATGCTTGAGGAAGGGACTTGGATGTGTTTTGATGCAAAGAGATCGGGTGATTGCTTATGCTTCGAGGCAGTTGAAGCCTTACGAGTTGAACTACCCGACGCATGATTTGGAGTTAGCAGCGGTGATCTTTGCCTTGAAGATTTGGAGGCATTATTTGTATGGAGTTCAGACTCGGATCTTTACCGATCACAAGAGTCTTAAATATTTGCTGAGTCAGAAGGAGCTGAATTTGAGGCAGAGACGGTGGCTTGAATTACTCAAGGATATGACCTGTTGATTGAGTATCATCCGGGCAAGGCCAATATGGTGGTGGATGCTTTGAGCAGAAAGTCTTTGATTGCTCATGTTCGGGCAGTGTATCTTCCTTTATTGGAAGAAATGGCCAAAGTGAAGATAAGTTTTGACGAGGAAGAGCGGATTGTCTTGGCTAATTTTCGAGTGAGGCCTTTCTTTGAAGGAAAAGGTTAGGGTTTCTGAGCTCGGGATCTGGTTTGAGCAAGCTCGAGATGAGATTCAAAATGGTAAGGTTTGGATATAGAGGTGAGGATGATGGGTGATGATATTGGGTACCCGGTTGTGTGTTCGGATGTGCGGAGATCGAGGATGAGATTTTGGATGAGGCACACAACGCGCCTTATGCCATGCATCCAGTAGTACCGGGATGTATCGGGATTTGAGAGAGCATTTACGGTGGAAAGGCATAAAGAGGATGTAGCGAGTTTGTTAGTAGATGTCTTGTGTGTCGCAAGTCAAGGTGAACACCGTGCACCTTCCCAGTATGTTGAGGCCATTGTCCATTCCGGAGTGGAAGTGGTAGCGAGTGATTATGGACTTTCGATGGGTTTGCCTAAGACCGATGGGAGGCACGATGCCATTTGGGTTATTGTGGATCGGTTGTGAAGTCAGCACACTTTTTGGCGATTAAGCGACGGATTCTTTGCGTCTTGGCAAAGAAGTATATTGATGAGATCGTGAGATTGCATGGGATTCGGACTCGATTGTGTCGGATAGAGATCCTCGGTTTACTTGAGGTTTTGGGGGTTGCAGGATGCTTTGGGTACTAAGTCGCATTTTAGTATGGCGTTTCATCCAGAGTCGAGAGGACCATTCGGACTCTTGAGGGATGCTTCGGGCGTGTGTGATGGATTTTAAGGGAGCTTGGGATGAGCATTTGCCGTTGGTCGAATTTGCTTACAACAATTCGTACCATTCGAGTATTCAGATGGCTCCGTATGAGGCCTTTATATGGCGGTGTAGGACTCCGATCTGTTGGGATGAGGAAGGAGATAGGCAATTGGTGGGACGTAATTGATTCGGATGACGGTTGAGAAAGTCAATCTGGTTAAGCAACGACAAAAGCGTATGAAGATAGGATTAAGAGTTATGTGGATGCTCAGAAAGGAAATGGAGTATGAAGTCGGTGAGAAGGTGTTTCTTAAGACGTCTCCTTGGAAAGGAGTATTGAGATTTGGCAAGAAGGGTAAGTTGAGTCCGAGGTATGTGGGTCCGTATGAAATCCTTGAGAGGATTGGGCCACTCGCCTTCTGAGTTGGCGTTACCTCGGAGTTGTCATGATTCCTGATGTCTTCCATGTATCTATGTTGAGGAGGTATAGATCGAGATCCTTCTCATATCGTTCAGGCTAGTGAGGTTCAGCTGCGGGATGATCTGACTTATGAGGAGCTACTAATAGAGATCTTGGATAGTAAGGATAAAGTCCTCAGGAACAAGACGGTTCAGCTAGTCAAAGTCCTGTGGAGGAATCATTCAGGAGAGGAGGCTACATGGGAGCCATTGGGATATTATGAAGGAGAAGTATCCGTATCTCTTGATGGTTGAGTAAATTTCATGACGAAATTTCTTTTAAGGAGGGGAGAAATGTTAGACCCCGAATATTTTTCTTTTGATGATTAAGCATGCATTGTTGATGATTATGAGTTTATGGTTTAGTTTGATTTAATTGGGCTTGATATTGATTAATTGGAGTATAATCGAGGTTTAATTAATAAATTAGAGGATTAAATTGTGTAAGGGTATTTCAGGAAGTTCACTTAAGTTGAATTGGAGTTAGGCTTAAAAGGAGGGGTAGGTTGGTCTTTGACCATCCCTAGGTTTTAAAGACCTAGATATAAAAGGAAAAGAAAAGAAGAAAGAAAATAGAAATAGAAAGGAAAGAAGAAGAGGTTCTTTGTCGGTGAGGAGAGAGAGGAAGAGAAGGATTAGCGACTTGATCGATTCGAAGGATTTAGTGCTTCAATCGGTAAGTCTATGACCTTTCTCTCTTATTTCTGAATGGATTAAGCATTGAGATTGTTGTGATTAAGAGAAAACGATGATTAGGGTTTTAGGATGAGAAATTGGGGAAAATCCTTAGATTGATGATTTTAGGGCGAATTGGAAGCAGAGAATGGGTTAGAACTATGGTAGAAAGTTGGATCTATGGCTTGGGAGTATTACATCTGAGTTTGGAACGATTGGGAGTTGAAAATCGGGAGATTTTGTGGTTCGGGAACAAAATCCCGATCCGCACGTTGCGACGTGTTCAAGAGCACGCCGCGGCGTGCGAATTTTGTGCACGTCGCGTGCTCATCGCGGCGTGCCAAGGGGACTCGCGTCGCTGTGCACGCATGCGGTGAGCAGTGCCTTCGCCGCGGCGAACTCCCCTTTTCCAGAAATTTGCTTATTTGATTTTCGAAGCTTTTTAATTAATTTTCTTTGATTATTATTTGATTTAAGACTTGGTTTAATATAGGCAACCAAGCAGATCAGTTTCCATCGCAAGAGGACGATCATCAGTAGTCGGATTCTCGTGCGATTCTAGGTGGGTGATATACTTATAGTTATTGCGTGATTAGGCAATTTCTTGACTATGCATGAGTATATGTTGTCTAATATGCATGTATAATGAATGATATGGATTTCTTATGCCATGAAATAAGCATGAATTATGATTCTGAGCATGTTATGTCGGGACCTCGGTCACGACATTTTGATGAAATGATTATGAATATGAATATGTGCTTTGTTTGGGCGAGAGTGGAACAATTTCGTTAGTCACGTGCACGTCGACAAAAGCCTTCTCCCGGCTGCCCGCTTGTGGCCTATGAGCTCCGAATGGACTCATTTCGTTCGAGGATGTAAACTTGGTTTCTTCCTTTTGTTTGAGGATGCAAACTTGGTTTCTTCCTTTTGATTCCATGGACCCTCGAGCCATTGTTTTGTGTAATTGCATATTTGAATTAAGCTTGATGAAGCATATATCGTGACATGTGGTGAATTTTCGTGTATTTCTTGATGTGCATGTGAACACTAGAACCGTTACAAGTATATTAGTATAATAGATATTTATACATATGCTTGATTTTTGTTCTAATTGCCGATGGCTATAATTATATTAGTCACTGACCTGTGTAGCTCAACCCATTATCTTTCCCTCCTCAGGTGCAACTCAAGACCTCGGGTGATCCTTGCCAGACTTCGAAGAACTCCATAGTAGTTAAAGACTATTTCATTAAGTTAGTATTTTAGTTGGCCCACTGAGTATGTTATCATGAAGCATATTTCTCGTATTTTGGATTTCCTTTAGATTTAATATGGTGTTATGACAATAATTGTTGAATTTCATTTTTGGATTGATATGGCTTTTAGCCCCGGATTATGGGATGTTTATTTAAATGATTATGCAAATGATTTTGTTATAAATTGCATGTGCGAATCAATTGTTGTGCAAATGTTGGGATCGGGTCCGACGGTTCGGGTCGTCCGTTGAGGCGCAGCTCGAGGGGTCGCCTAGGGATTCGGGTTACGAGGCTCGGGTCCAACAACGTGATTATGAAGAATAGTGATAAATGGGTTTAAATGGCAATGTGACTGTGAATTAGTGGGCATGTTGCATTTCATACACAAATGCATGAACAGATAATGATAGGTGTGACCTGAGTCGCCACTGATACTGCAAAAGAGCATTGAGCTCAAGAGAGTTAGTGCATACCCAAAAAGGGGCTCTCTTACTCCCTAGACGCGTCTACTGAACACTGTACACTGTTTAAGCGCTCGATCATAACACTGTAATAAACTGGAAAGGAGTCACATATGCATTGCATACACATCGTGATGAACTGAATTCAGTGAATGGAAAATAGGCAAGAGTGCATGCTATAATTGTGATAATTGATTGTGAAATGTTTGAGTTCTGTGATTGCCTGAGAAATTGTAAATTGCTATCTGGTTTTCTAAATGCGTTTTTGTGATATGCTGTACGCTATTTGCGTAATGCATGAATTGAGTGAACCATTGATGATGGTTTCTCATTGAGTTCACAAACTCACCCAAAATTGCATCTATTTTTTAGGACTGATCGATTAGACTCCTAGCTCCAGAGATAGACTCTTCCTGCCGTGTGAGCGCGTTGGAAAGAGAAGTTATGGCACACAGATCGGTCAGCTGGGATTGATTTTTGGGAATGGTTTAGTATAGACTTTTGTATCAGTTTCCTTTTTGGAGTAATGTATTTAGACTGTAGGGAACTAATAGACTTGTTTGTATTTCTGTCGATGATGTGAAATGAGAAAGTATTTTATGGTTTCAAAACTTTAATGATTTTTAATTCTACGGTTTTATTTCATTGATGCCATGTGGATTATAGTAGTGTTCGTTCGTAGTGCACCCTTATCATCGGATATGTACCGGAATGACCCACGGGCGTCCCGGTGCATACCCTACGGTAAGGGGGCGCTACATCTAGTGACTGAGGCACCTTCTGCAATATATATATGTGATTATGCCATTATCTTTGATCCACACTTTACTACAGTGATCCTTAGATACAAGGCTCTGATACCAATTGAAGTGAATCACACGTTAGTACTGTTGGACCCCGAACTTTTGATGAAAATTAGAAATAGTAAAATGAATTTAAGTGAGAAAGAAATTGGTGAGAAAATTATGAATTTAAGGAAATTTGATGAAATTAAAAAAAATTATGAGAAAAGAATTGTTTAATTTTGAGGACTTTGATATTTGAGTGAACTTATATGGATTATGAGAAGAAAGTGGATGAGTTGATTGAAATGAAGGTAAATAGCAAGAATTAAAAAGAAAAAGTTTGAAAATTTAAAGAATTTAGAAAGTTTGACTTTTGGAGATAAAATGTTTGACTTGAGAGTTGACTTTTTGATTTTGGGAGAATTTGAAAAAATGATCTTCTGGAAACTTGTAGTTTATGTCAAGAGCTTTTTGTAGCCATAAAGTTTGATATTTTTCGATATCGGGAATGAAAGTTATGATCAGTCAAAGTTCGCTTGAAGTTTGACTTTTTGAAGAATAAGTTGACTTTTTGATTTAGGTCAAATTCGAGAAAATAATCAACATGAAAATTGTAGCCTCTGTCGAGGGATTTTTGTGGACATAAAGTTTTCTATTTTTCGATGTCGGGATTGAAAGATATGAATTTCTGAAGATATGCTTTGTTTTGAAAATGCTATTAAGTATAGATTTGTGTGTTCTAGGTTTCGAGGCCACTCGTCATATGGATTTAGTTTGAATTGGAGTAAGTGGTCTTCATGAACGTTTTAAATTATGTTTTTATCTTTCCATTGATATAAAGTTTGCAATTTTTCGATATCGGAGCTAGGAGTTATGAGCGATTAAAAATTGGAAGTCGTTTAGGAAAAGCTGTTTTGGATAAAATCTTTGAGTGAGTTTTCAACCTCTTTCGAGACCTAATTTGATTTTGAGTTCTTCAGGGAAATTGTAGAGCTTCCTTTGATCTTTTTATTGACACCAAATTTGTCAAATTCTGAGTTCGGGATCGAGAGATATGATTTTGGAAAAGTTCGGTTTTGAAGTTCCGTTACTTTGTTTTTAATCCGATCTCTTTTGTAATCTTTTTCTTATAATTCCTTCGTTCGACATCCGATTGATTTGATTCTCGAAGCGTTGGATTCCTAAGACAATTAATTCCATTTTTATGAAGAATTATGATTTTTAGGAGATTAAATGGAAAGAGATTGATTGAACCTAAGTGAGAGCTTTGGTTATAGGTTATAAGTTGGATAATTTTCTGAACATGGTTCAGTATTTCGCGAAATTCGGGAGCTGTACAACTCCGATTGAGTTGATTATTAAGGGAAAATAAAGTTAACATATAGGGATACAACTCTTGTGAAGGGATCAAAATTTAATTTCATCTCTAAGATTGTTAATTTCTGGACTGAAGTTATGTTAATGTTCAGTCTCGGATTTTGTGAAGGTCTGATAGTATTTTGGCTATAAATTCTTTGTTTCTGATCCGAATTGAGCGTGGTCAGTAGCGTTGGATTTGTATGATCTAGAGAAACAATTTTCAAGAAGAAAGTTTGTCCAAATTATTTCGTTTAGATGCTTGAAAACTGGACGCAAGTAGTCAGTTTTTCAAGTTCCTGCAGGGGCAATTTTGGAAATAGGCAAATAAGTGAGGGGCAACTTGGTCATTTGTGCCCCATTTTAATGACTTGGCACCTTGAAATCAGATGAGTGTCGTGGAAGAGTCTGAAAAATGAAAGAAGTGAAATAAAAAGAGAAGAGAAATAACGAAGAGGAAAAGAAGGAAGAAAAGAAGAAAGAGTAAGGTGAGTTTCGGATTTCTCTTGGGTTCTTAAAGGATTTTGAAGTAGTTTCAAGAGGAAACATATGGAAGAAGATGAAGTTACCATTGGAGCTTAGGAATTTCGAAAATCTAGAGAGAGAAAGAGGTAAGAGAAATTTCAATCTTTGAGTTTTTTCTTAAACTTTGGTTTAGAATCATGGAAAATGATATGGGTATGTGATTTATGAAGTCAATTGTGATAATTATGCCTTAAGTGAGATTTAATTTTGGTTAATTGAGTGATTAGGATTATGTCAAAATTTGAAATTGGGGGTTTTTGAAATTGATGCTTTAGATGGCTTGAATTAGTGATGAATTTGAGATATCCTAAGTTAATTTTGATGTTTATGCTTTAGATTAAGTTTAATTTGAAAAATTGTAAATTGGGGGTTTAGGCTCAATTTGAAATTTAGGGATTTTGTGAATTAATGGTGTAGAATCATCAATACTATATGAATTGGTGAAATATGAAATCAATTTTGAGAAAATTGTGATTTATGATATGAAATTTGTGTAAATTGGTTTAGGCCAATTTTGAAAATTGGGGATTTTCAAAATTGGAGATTGAAATAGTTTGAATATGTGAGGAATTGATGTTTCCTAAGCTCAATTTGAGTAATTAAGTTAAATATGATATTGAATTTGAGTGGATTGGTTTAGGTGCATTTTGGAATTTGGGGATTTTGAAGGATTTTGGAAATTCATGATTTAGATAGCTTGATTTTATGTGGAATTAGTGTTTTCTAAGTTTAAATTGATGAATTATGACATTTATGAAGTTGAATTTGGATTAATTTGGTTTAGGAAATTTTAATGTGGAAGAAAGAAGGAGGCTTGGGAGCGATTGAGGCCTGAAAGCAAGTTGTTAGCATGGATATGAGGTGGGTAGTATATTTATTTATTGAATTGTAAGCTAAGAATGTGATTTTGAAAATTAAAGAAAGCAAAATTTGATTTTGATAAATTATTGTTGATAAAATGGGTTAAAAAGGTTGTAAATGTTTGATATTATGATTTCAAAGGGTTAAAATGAGTTTTAGAAAATGCAAGATTTATGAAATTCATGGTTTTCAAATTATTTGATTTATGATTTAAATGATTTAAAGAATTAGTGCATATATTGTGATGAATTTGATGAATATGTGATTTAAGTGATGATGTGAATTGCATTAGATTTGTTATGTGAATTCATGTGGATGCGTGCTGTGTCATTTATGACACAATATGATGATATGATTTGAAAATGTGAAAATCAAGATTTTTGAAAAGTGCCTTGAGCGATCTGAATTTCGTTTTAAACTTATGTGTTATGTGAGTTTGGTGAGGTCCTTTTGTGAGTCGATTACTTTGTCTCTACTTGTTTAAGCCTTATTTCGGTTCAAGATGAGGCAATGGAGTTCGATCACGGACTCCCTTCACGGTACCGACATGACCATTATATTGAAAATGTGCAAGATCGCCTATTATGGACCAAACCAAACCATTTAATGTGTTATTGTGATTTGTGTTGGATGCTTGCGGTATAACCATGCAAACACACGCCCATGATATAACTCGCAAACACTATGGGTGGGGTGTGGGTCGACATCAAACCATTTGATGTGTTATGTGATTTTGCTCTGTTTGTATTGTGATGTATTATGACGTGATGCATTCATGTTTGAAATTGTGCATGAATTATGAAAAGTTTGAGAACTTGAGAAATGAGAAAGTAAGTGTTTATGAATATTTTGAAACAAATAAAGATTTGGAAATTTTAGAAAATGTTGATGAAGATTTATAAATGTTTTGAAAGGTTTGAAAATGAATTTTTGGATAAATTTTTGAATGGGAAATGTTTGAAAAGTTTTAAAAAGACAATTTTTGCTTATTGTTCAATGTATAAATATATTATCCACGAGCTTCCGAGCTCACCCCCCCTTTCATCCCCATCTCCAGGTTTCGTGCAGGAGATCGGATGAAAGAGTATCAAGACGTTTGATTCGATTTTGTATTATTTGGATTTTTATGCAAATTGAGATTTTGGTATTAAGATTGAATATGGCGAATTGCCGTGTATGTATATGATTTATGAAGTTTGTATGAAATTGTGTATATTAGGTTGATGTAAAAGAATGAAGAGGTCGATGTCGGATTTTGAATTAGTGATTGTAAATGATTTTGGAAATTGTATATGAAATTGTGTATGATTTTGGGAAAATATATTGTTAATTGATATGGGAATTTGATTGAAGTGTTTAGATCTAAGATTGCGTTTGTTCTTTGGTGTTTAGATTAGATTTGGAGAGTCAGATGATTCAGATTTTGTAATATTAGAAGTGTATTTTGCCTTTACAGAATTTTAGTCTGTCAAAATACGGTAGTTATGTTCTTGATTTTGGTAAAAATTGAGTTAAGATAAGAATAAGAATTAAGAAGTTAGTTTGGTAAAGATGAGATTTGCGTGATTAAGACATATTATATGAATTGAGTGTTATATGAGGATAAATTTCCAAAAAGGAAATTGTATGGATTGATTATGATTTGAATGTGATTGAGTAAAGAGAAAAGGAATGAAGAAGAGAAAAAAAATTATACCGGGTTTGGATAGTCTAAGTTTCCAACACGATCATGTTTCTTTGTTCGTTGTTTCCGGCTGTCGGATTTGTTTGCTTTGGTTCGATCCGTTTCGTATCCGTTTTCGTTTTCCGGTTGGGATCCGATTTCCGGATCGGGTCCCAACAAGTACAATGCTTATAATACGATATATGAATACATGAGAAGGGGGGTTGAATTGTGTATTTCCCTTTTTGAAAATTCTTTCCAGAAACATTTTGTTAAAAACAAGTTCTTTTCACAGAAACTTCGGTAAGTTCAAATTAATCAATACTTTGAAAAACTTGTTTTGAAATCTAAGTAATAACAAAACTTTGAACTTAAAGAAAGATAGAGTAGAGAGAAGTCGACATAGCAATTTTATACTGGTTCACCCCAAACCGTGGGCTACGTCCAGTCCTCAGAAGTCTTTCTGAGATTTCACTATCTCTTCAACGTTTACAAGTATTCTTTCTGAGCCTCTTCAGGTCTCTACACTCAGTATTATTTTACTCTTAACTTCTGCAGGCTATCTGTTCTACTTTCTTACAAAAGTATTTGAACTTTATTCTGATAACACAAGCTCTCGACTTTTACGACTCTTAAATGCCTTTATCGGTTGAGTTACGTAACTAACTTTCGAGCCGACTCTTGTGTGCCTTTTGAATTCTCAAATGCTTTTGAATTCTGTGTTTGCGTCTGCTTTTCTGCGTTTGCTTTTTATTCTGCATTTGCGTCTGCTTTTCATTCTACGTCAGCGTCTGCTTTTCTGCGTTTCCTTTTTATTCTGCGTCTGTGTCTGCTTTTCATTCTACGTCTGCGTCTGCGTCTGTTTTTCTGCGTCTGTTTTTCATTCTACGTCTGCGTCTATTTTTTATTCTGCGTCTGCTTTTCAACTCCGTTTGTTTTTCATTCTTCTTTGTTATTCATCAAAATCATATATATATGTAAAGTCATTTTGACTCAACAGATGATTTATGACAAGAACATGAATATGATTTTTGAAAAGATATTATGTTTGAAAAAGATCAAGTTTAGAAAATTTGCCATTTTGGGCAACAAGTTTACAAGATTATTGAATACATGTTATGTAGGTTTAGTTTGGTCCATTATGTTGTCAAGTGCATTTCGACTAAAGGCTTCTCCCGCCTGCTCGCTAGTGGCATGGAGCTCCTTTATGGACTCCCTCATGTTTACGACTACACAAAACCACTATGTGAGATTGTGCTAGTTCGTTCTATTCACGACTTCACAGGACCATTATATGAAAATATGTTAGTTCATTCTATTTATGGACCTTCCAGACCATTTTGATGTGCATATGTGCTTATGATACATTGACAAGATTGATGCATACCTGACTTGCATTATTGAGATTTTGGTTGAGAATTTGAGAAATATATGCTTTGTCATATAATGTGAATTTTGTTACAATGGAAAATAAGTTTTCAATGATTTTACTTGTTACCGGTTATAAAATTGTTACCTATGAGCTTTAAGCTCCCCCCCACTCTCCCCCCCTTATTCAGGTGAAGAGCAAGCGATTGAGTAGATTAAGAGTACGACATCACTCCGATTAGGCTTATTTTGTGTTTGAAGTTATTTTTGTAAAACAAGGCTTTAGTTTCATTTCAAGAAATTCTACTTTTGCAAATGATGTATTTTTGGTTTATGTTGTAATGTGGCTTGAAATGTCCATTAAAGCTTTGTAAAACTCTCACTTTTGATATTAATGAAATATATGTTTGGATATGTTTATGAATTTTCATGTTTTTACAAAGTCTTTGGATTTCAGAAATTGCATGTGTTCATATATAAGTTAATTTTGTTTTGGATTTTGAATTAAGGATGGTTGCTTTTAGTAGAGTTAATGTTGGGGTTGAGTAGTTGAGAGAGTTTAAGTTGCATTAAATGAGGTTTGTTGATTTTGGGTCCTGTTTCAGGGGTTTTCACTGCGACAAAGCTGAAACTTCGTCGCAGCATAATTAACCCGAAGCTTTTTATTTTTTATCGCCTGATGAGTTCGCTGCGGCGAAAACACAATTTCAGGCTCGCCACGGTGAAAGTTAATTCGCTCGTCGCGATGAAGCCACAGTTTGCCGCGGCAATGACCGCTTTTGCTTCTTAGGAAGTTTTCTTTTAAATTTTGAAATTTTCAAAGCCTCTCTCTATGTTGAAGCTTCATGATCTCATGTCTGATGTTGGGCTCTGAAAACGGGGTCCAACATGTTGTAGTATCAGAGCAACTATTTTTGGGTCCAGGTGTAGGTCTAGGTTTAGACATGAAATGGGTAGATTAAGACATGAAATGAGTTTGCATTGTTTTAAATGAACAGTTTGCATTGTTTTAAATTGTTTAACATGATTTGAACTTGTTTTATATGATTTGAAATTATTTTATATGATTTGAACTGTTTTATATACTTTGAGAATTGTTTTGCATGAACTAAAGGTTTTCAATGGTTTTAAATTGAAGGAGTGAATATGCCGCCTCGAAAGAACACCTAGTATGCAACAAGAAGTGCCTCCACCTCCTCCTCCTATGCCTCAAGCAAACCCCATGGATCTGCGATTTTTTCAAGCCTTTGCCTAGGCTTTCACCTATTCCATGGGCTAAGGGTCACAAATGCCGGTGCCAACTCCAATGGATAGGAGTGGGCAGTATGATAAGCTTCGCAAGTTTGGGGCTGTGGATTTCAATGGAACGACAAATCCAGAAGAGGACGAAGCATGGTTGGAGAGGACTGAGAGGGTCCTGATTTAGATGAAGTGCTCAGATGAGGAGAAACTGGATTATACAGTGAGCTTGCTACAGGGTGATACACTTTATTGGTAGGAATCAGTGCCCCACAGTCAGGTTATACCTTTGGTGTTATCATGGAGAGACTTTGTGGAAGTGTTCAGGAAGAAATACCTCTCCAGAGTTTATGTACAAGAGAAGGCCGAGGAATTTCTGAATCTCACACAGAGGGATATGGGTGTAAGTGAGTATGAGTTAAAGTTCACTCAGCTTTCCTGATATACGGTCAATATTATGAAGAATGAGGAAGAAAAGCACCACAAGTTTCAGGGAGGGCTTCATTTAGGGATCAAGGAGAAAGTCTTGATCCATAATTTCTGTGATTACTAGCAGTTGGTAGATGCTGCACTCCAGGCTGAGAAACTGGAGAACATCAGGTATGAAGTGAAAAGAAGAGGAAGAACAAGGAGCAGTCATCCAAGAAGAGGATGAGTACTCCAATACCTGAGAGGGGTATGAAAAGCTTCCATACATAGAGTGAGGTGGGGAGTAGTGCTTCTGGTAAGAATAAGCAAGAAAAGGTAGTTTCAATGCAAGCCTCAATAGCAGGAGGAAATAGTAGGGTGGAAAGGAGCAGGTACTCAAACCCTCAATGTGAACATTGTGAGAAGTTCCATATGGGAGAGTGTTTCAGGTTACTTGGAGCATACTTTCGATGCGGGGAGAGGAGGCACTTGATCAGAGATTGTCCCTAAGTACCAAGGCAAGAGGGGTTATAGTTTCAAGCCCCGAAGAGAGCAGAAACAGTAGGACCAGGCCAGTCACTAAGGTGGGCAACTCTGGAACTGCAAAGAAGGCTATTCCTATAGGAAGGCCAAGGGTTCAGGCACAGGCAAGGGTGTTTGCCATGACTATAGAGGAAGCAGTAGCTGCAGCAGAGGTTGTCACAGGTATGGCCCAGTTATTTGATTCAGTAGTGTACTTACTAATTGATTCTGGTTCTACACATTCTTTTGTCTTTGTAAGCATGACATTACATGATGTTGATTCGATGCCTTTGGATAACTCTTTGATTGTTAGTAAACCTCTAGGGAGGAATGTAATAATCAGTCAAGTTTATAAAAGTTGTGAGCTCTTCATTGACGGTGTTAGACTGGTAGTGGACTTACTACCTCTAGACCTAAAAGGTTTAGATGTTATACTAGGAATGGAGGTTATGGAGAAATATCATGCGAAGTTGGATTGTGGCCTTAAGGAAGTGGTGTTTGATTTGGGTAACGGTGAGAAGGTAATTTTCAGAGGGGACAAGAAAACACCAGCATCAAGAATTATTTTGGCTTTACTAGCTGACAAAATATTGGGAAAAGGGTGTGAAGCCTTCTTGGTGCATGTTGTGGACACGGATGTGAATGAAGGGAAGTTAGAAGATTTTTCTATTATGAGGGAATTTCCAGATGTGTTCCCAGAGGACTTACCTGGTTTGCCACCAGTAAGGAAAATCGATTTTGCTATTGACTTGATTCCCAGTACCGCGTCTACAGCTGCAGCCACCTTATAGAATGGTTGTAGCTGAATTGAAGGAGCTTAAGGAACAGTTGGAAGAACTATTGGAGAAAGGGTACATAAGGCCGAGTTCATCACCATGGAGAGCGCCGGTTCTGTTTGTTAAGAAAAAAGATGGAACGTGGCGGATGTGTATCGATTACCGGAGACTCAACAGGGTGACTATTAAGAACAAGTATCCTTTGCCCCGGATTGATGATCTGTTTGACCAGCTACAGGGAGCAAGGGTCTTTTCTAAGATTAATCACAGATCGGGTTATCATCAGCTCAGAATTAGGGAGTCTGATATAAGCAAGACATCTTTTAGGATACAGTACGGGCATTACGAGTTCCTAGTTATGCCATTTGGTTTGACCAATGCTCCAGCTGCTTTCATGGATCTTATGAATAGAGTTTTCAAGGAATATCTGGATCAGTTTGTCATAGTGTTTATCGATGACATTCT
Source organism: Erythroxylum novogranatense (assembly GCA_029891385.1). NCBI lineage: Eukaryota > Viridiplantae > Streptophyta > Magnoliopsida > Malpighiales > Erythroxylaceae > Erythroxylum > Erythroxylum novogranatense. The sequence goes on from CM057234.1 coordinate 84,402,007, forward strand.
GGTGCATTCCAAGAGCGAAGGGGAACATGAGGAGCATCTCAGAATAGTGTTGCAGACATTGAGGGAGAGGGAACTTTATGCCAAATTCAGTAAATGTGAATTCTGGCTTCACGAGGTGATATTCCTTGGACATGTGATTTCTAAAGATGGGGTACATGTTGATCCGAGAAAGATTGAAGTAGTGGTAAATTGGCATGCACCCAAGATAGTGATAGAGGTAGGAGTTTTCTAGGTTTGGCAGGTTATTATAGGAGATTTGTTGAAGGATTTTCTATGATAGCTGCTTCGATGACTAAGTTATTGAGGAAGAATCAAAAATTTGTCTATAGTGAGGAATGTTCGAAAAATTTTGAGAAGCTCAAGCGCAAATTGACAAGTGCTCCAGTTTTGATTTTCCCTATTAAAGATGAGGGTTATACAGTGTACAGTGATGCTTTAAGAAAGGGTTTAGGTTGTGTGTTGATGCAGGAAGACAGGGTGATAGCTTATGCTTCACAACAATTGAAGCCTTATGAATTGAATTATCCAACCCATGATTTGGAATTGGCAACGGTGATTTTTGCCTTAAAAATTTGGAGGCATTATCTATATGGGGTTTAGACAAGGATTTTTACTGACCATAAAAGCCTCAAATACTTACTGAGCCAGAAAGAACTGAATTTGAGACAGAGAAGGTGGATTGAGTTGCTTAAGGATTACGATTTATTGATTAAGTACCATCTAGGCAAGGCAAATGTCGTGGCAGATGCTTTGAGTAGGAAATCCTCACTAGCCCATGTTCAGACAGTTTATCTGCCTTTATTGGAAAAAATGGCTTTGGTTAAGATAAGCTTGAAATAGGAGGAACCAAATTGCATTCTTTCTAACTTCAGAGTAAGACTGATACTCAGGGAGAAGGTTAGGGAGTTACAGGCACATGATGCAGAATTAAACAAGCTTCGAGAAGAAATTCAGAATGGCAAGAAGTCTGAAGTGGTAGTGAGGGATGATGGACTCATGACTGTCGGAAATAGGCTTTGTATCCTAAATGTCAAGGGGGTGAAGGATAAGATACTGGATGAGGCACACAATGTGCCTTATGCTACGCATCCGAGTAGCAAGAAGGATGTATAGAGATTTGAGAGAACATTTCTAGTGGAAGGGCATGAAGAAGGATGTAGTAGAGTATGCAAGTAAGTGTCTAGTATGTCAGTAAGTCAAGGTTGAACACCAGGCACCTTCAGGCAAGTTAAGGCCATTGTCCATTCTTGAGTAGAAGTGGCAAAGAGTGACTATGGACTTTTTGATGGGTTTGCCCAAGACCAGTAGGAAGCATGATGCCATATAGGTTATTATTGATCGGTTGACAAAGTCAGCCCATTTTTTGGCAATTAAAAAAACTGATTCTCTACATAAGTATGTTGATGAGATGATAAGATTACATGGGATTTCAGATTCTATAGTTTCTGATAGGGATCCTCGATTCACTTCGAGATTCTGGGGAAGTTTGTAAGAAGCTTTAGGAACTAAGTTAAATTTTAACACAACTTTTTATCCCCAGACAGATGGTCAATCAGAGACGACTATTTGGACACTTGAGGGAATGCTCAAGGCATGTGTGATGGATTTCAAAAGAGTTTAGGATGAGTATTTGCCATTGGTTGAATTTGCTTACAATAATTTATACCATTCTAGCATTCAAATGGATCCTTATGAAGCATTGTATGGAAGGAGGTGTAGAACTCCGATATGCTGGGATGAAGAAGGGAAAAGGAAACTAATAGGGCCATAGTTACTCCAGATGACAATTGACAAGGTCAAATTAGTTAAACAACAACTTAAGGCAACTCAGGATAGAATGAAGAGCTATACTGATGGACACCGAATGGAGATAGAGTATGAAGTTGGTGAGAAAGTTTTCCTTAAGACATCTGCTTAGAAAGGAGTAATGAGATTTGGCAAGATGGGCAAGCTGAGCCCGAGATATATGGGTCCCTATGAAATTCTTGAGAGGATTGGACCGTTAGCTTATAGGTTGGCGTTGCCACCGGAATTGTCCCAGATACATGATGTTTTTCATGTTTCCATATTGAGAAGGTATAGATCGGATCCTTCTCACGTCATTCAGGCCACTGAGGTTCAGTTGAGGGATGATCTGAGTTATGAGGAGACTCCAGTTGAGATTTTGGACACCAAGGAGAAGGTTCTCAGGAACAAGACAGTTCAGTTAATCAAAGTCTGGTGGAGGAATCATTCTGTAGAAGAGGCCAAGTGGGAGCCATTGGAAACCATGAAGGAGAAGTATCCACAACTCTTCAATGACTCAGGTAAGAATTTCGAGGATGAAATTCTTTTAAGAGGGGGAGAAATGTTAGGCCCCAAATTTCTATTTATTTTATTGAGCATGAATTGATTAAATTTTGTGGTTTTGCTAGATAAATTATTTTTTTTGAAGTTTAATTAGCAAGTCGATGATTGGAGGATTTATTGCTTAGATTTATGTAATTAGAAGTATTAAATGGAGAAATTAAGATTAAGTTATAGTATAGTATGGTGTAAGTTAAATTGAAGAAGTAAGAATGAATAAGGGCAAAATCAGAAGATCACTTAAGGTTAGAAGGCTAAGGCATTACATAGAAGGGCATAATGGACATTTGATGATCATTAAGGGTATAAAAAGAAAAGAAGTTGTTGTCTTGTTTTAAATTGAAGAAAGAATCGTGAGTGAGAGGAAGAAGAAGAGAAAAAGAGAGAAAAACTAGGGTTTTGGGAAATCTTGAAGAACTTGAAGACTTTGAGGCTAAAACATGCAAGTATAAGCTTTAACCCTTCTTGATTGTTGGATGAAGCATAGTTAGGGTTAGTTAGAAGAGAAAACATGGTTGAATATGGGTAGGAAGTTGTTAATGAATGTTTTAAGTTAATGTTTTATTATTTGGTTAATGATCAAGAGTAGTTTATGAATTGGTTTGAGAATGATTTTGGGCTGAAAATGAAGTAGACAAGATGGGTTTGTGTTAATATGGGTTGTATATGAAAGGGGAGAAGTGAAAGGATGAAAATGTAGCAAAATAGGTCATCGGTGTGGGTTTCTGGAGACGTTCGCCGCAGCGAAACCCTAACTTCACAGCCCATTTTTCCTCCACAGATATATTTTGGTATTTTGGCTATAACTTTTTGTATAGATGTCCAAATTAGATTATTTTTAATTTGGTGTAAAATAGAGACATAGGGATACAAATTTTGTAAAGGAATTGAGTCTAAATTCAGTCTATAAGAATCTCAATGTTTGGATGGAAGTTGAGCGTAGAATTTTGTTTCATGCATAAGGATAGTCTGAAATTGTTTAGGTAGTAACTTTTCGATTATTGAACCGAATTGAATGAAATTTTGGTTATTGTTTAATGAAATCAAGTGAGGCAAGTGAGGTAAGAGGAGCAAGAGAAAGGACACATTTGAGCAAGTAACAAGTAAAGATTTCAAGGTGGGTTACAGTTTTATGATTTAGTAATAAGCCATAAATGTTTTCTTTCAAATGATGGAAATAAATGCTTTCAACTACTTCATGAATATGCATTATAACTCTCTGAATTCTTTGAAAAGTGTTATGTGTTTGGTATGAGCTTATGGTGTTGATGATTTATGACAAGAACATGAAAATGATTTTTGAAAAGATATTATGTTTGAAAAAGATCAAGTTTAAAAAATTTGCCATTTTGGGCAACAAGTTGGATCTCCTTTATGGACTCCCTCATGTTCACGGCTACACAAAACCACTATGTGAGATTATGCTAGTTCGTTCTGTTCATGACTTCACAAGACCATTATATGAAAATGTGTTAGTTAATTCTATTTATGGACCTTTCAGACCATTTCGATATGCATATGTGCTTATGATACATTGACAAGATTGACGCATACCTAACTTGCATTATTGAGATTTTGGTTGAGAATTTAAGAAATATATGCTTTGTGATATAATGTGAATTTTGTTACAATGGAAAATAAGTTTTCAATGATTTTTCTTGTTACTGGTTATAAAATTGTTACCCACAAGCTTTAAGCTCACCCCCACTCTCCACCCCTTATTCAGGTGAAGAGCAAGCGATCAAGTAGATATAGAGTACGACATCACTCCGATTAGGCTTATTTTGTGTTTGAAGTTATTTTTGTAAAGCAAGGCTTTAGTTGCATTTCAAGAAATTCTACTTTTGCAAATGATGTATTTTTGGTTTATGTTGTAATCTGGCTTGAAATGCCCTTTAAAGCTTTGTAAAACTCTCACTTTTGATATTAATGAAATATATGTTTGGATATGTTTATGAATTTTCATGTTTTTGCAAAGTATTTGGATTTCAGAAATTGCATGTGTTCATATATAAGTTCATTTTGTTTTGGATTTTGAATTAAGGATGGTTGCTTTTAGTAGAGTTAATGTTAGGGTTGAGTAGTTGAGAGAGTTTAAGTTGCATTAAATGAGGTTTGTTGATTTTGGGCCCTGCTTTAGGGGTTTTCGCTGAGGTAAAGCTAAAACTTCACCACGACATAATTAACCCGAATCTTTTTATTTTCACTGGCCTGATGAGTTCGCCGCGATGAAAACACAATTTCAGGTTCGCCGCGGTGAAAGTTAAATCACTCGCCGCGGCGTAAAATTCCTGAAGAGTCCAGGATATTTTTTTGCATATGTTCGCCACGACAAATGTCAACTTTTGCTTCCGAGGGAGTTTTCTTTTAAATTTTGAAATTTTCCAAGCCTCTCTCCATGCTCAAGCTTCATGATCCCATGTCCAATGTTGGGCTCCAAAAATGAGGTCCAACATGTTGATTCTGATTTCATAACTTAATCACTCATCAGTTAGTTGAACTAGAACCTCAATCCTTTGATACTTTGATATCAATAACTCATTCGCCAATTTACCAATATAATCCCATATGTGACTAGTTAAGAGGAAAACATAGTATATAACTATATATATATATCACTATCAACTTTCTGCTTAAAGTTTAATATTTCCTCTAACTTTCACTTTAATCGTTCTTTCACACCATTACACACTTTCATTGATCTTTCAACTCCAAAACTGATTTAACACTACCCCATAATATTTCAGTCATCAAATCCAAAGAAAATCATCATGTGTGGCACACTAAATCTCCTCACTCATTTTCCAGAAAATAAGAACATCACTGTTCTTAACCCTTTATTAATGAACTAACAATGCATACTTCATTTCATGCAAAACTACAAAATCATAACAAGCTTACTTGTTTGAAGCTCCAATATCTGCAAAATTACGTAACCCTAATCCCTCATGCAACCACGTACATCAACTTGAAAGTTGACAGGAGGTTCGGTCTTTTCTTGGAATAGAAGAAGGAAATATGAAAGTGGAAGTGATGACAAATACAGAAAAGCAAGATTTAACTTTGGTGAATATCTAAGGTAAAACTCTGTGTTGGAGAAACACTAGAGAAAGAAGCTTCGGGAGAAGGAAAATGAAGGCAAGTCTAGTAACTTCTCTTTCAAGGTTATTAAAACTCAACTTTAATGTTAGGACACATGTCTATTCTTAGGCACTTATCCACTTCTAGATTTTTCCATTGACACCATAATCACTCATTTTGGTTCAATACTTTGGAAGATGTGCCTCAAACATTTTCGGATTGTCATATTCTAAAACAATGTACTATGCCCAACTTCTGTTTAGAACTTAAATATCTTATAGACTAAATCACAATTATACTTCTTGAGACGATTGTAGACCTATATCTCTGGTTCACTCCAAAGCAACAATCGTCTCATTTAGAATCCTACAGTCTAGATATACTCAAAATACTGAAGTACATTCAGTGGAATAACCCTAGCTCATATTACTAAAGAGTACACTCACTGTACCTGTCCCACGTTTTTCACTCAATCTTTCTTAATTCATTTCAGATGGCTAAGATTTTCGGGTGGAGATGTAGGGTAATGTCTTACGAGTCTAATGGTTTAAGAATCAATTCATTTAGACTCCTATAAAAGAAGTTATGGCCAGGCGAAGAAAGACAGAAGAAGTAAAAACCCAGAAGAAGAAGCGTCAACAAAATACAGAAGAAGACGCATCAGCAAAACATAGAAGGAGCCAAAACACAAAAGGAATAAAACATAGAAGGAAGAAAACTCAGAAGAAGTGAAACTCAGAAGGAATCAAAACACAGAAGGAATAAAACACAGAAGGAAGAAAACTCAGAAGAAGCGAAACTCATAAGGAACCAAAACACAGAAGGAATAAAACATAGAAGGAAGAAACTCAGAAGAAGCGAAACTCAGAAGGAACCAAAACACAGAAGGAGTTCATAAACAGTAACACAGAAGGAATTCATGAATAGAAACATAGAAGAAGTTCATGAACAGTAACACATAAGGAGTTCATGAACAAAAATATAGAAGAAGTTCATGAACAGTAACACAAAAGAAGTTTATGAACAGTAACACAGATGAATTTCATGAACAGAAACACAGAAGGAGTTCATGAACAGTAACACAGAAGGAGTTCATGAACAGTAACATAGAAGGAGTTCATGAACAGAAACATATAAGGAGTTTATGAACAGTAACACATAATAAGCGAAACTAAGAAGAAACAAAATTCAGAAGAAACAACTTCTCTTTTGAACATCTCCCCTTATAAGGACCCTGATTTTCAACTCAGATGTCCAAGTTTTCATACTATATATATTGTTGGGAAGATAAAAGGAAGATTTATAACTTTCATAAAGGCCATTTACAAGCAGATGATAGTAATTCATCAACTTTCTTTCATAAATCCCCTACCCTAAGGGATTTATTCACTACTCACCTTTTGAAAACTTCAAAATCTTCAAGCCCTAAACTCCATGCAATTTACGTGCTTCACTCAGTTCTCACATTATGACAACTTTTGTGACTCTTAGAGACAAAATTAAAATTTGATATCTCCATAAGAAATGTAGCTATATGTTTATAGTTTAATTCAAACAAAGAATCTTCCCATTTGGATAACTAGATAAAAATTTATGGCTCACATACTGAAGCACACTCAATGAACATTTTCTAGATCAACGACCACTTTTGTTTCCAAATCTTTCCTTATCATAACTCATACCCGAAAGTTGTCAATGAATGCATGTACAATTATTTTTATGTGCAGGAAAATTTATTATTCATATGTATGTGTATAGCATATTATGTATGAGCATAAAACATGTTTCCTACTTCCTTAGTAATCTCTCTCATTTATTAATTTTGCCTTAATATGGGTAACAGGATTTTACAATTCTCCCCTCCTTAAAAGAAATTTCGTCCTCAAAATTTATATCTGATTGATCAATAAGACAGGGGTATTATTTTCTCATATGATCCTCCGTTTCCCATATAACCTCATTACTCAAATACGTTCACCCAGTTGACCATAGTCGATAGGCTCACTAGATCTTTCAATAACTTACTTTGTTACTCACTATCTTAACTAGTTCCTTAATATCTCATATTATTCCAAGTTTTCACTTCCAGTTTCAATAACACATATACCATATCATAACAGTATTTCCTAAACATATCCAAATAACACTGTGTGAATCCGAAACATCTTTTACTATTCATACGAACTAATAAATCCATGGTCCTATTCTCACGATAGTTTCACATGGACCAATTTATATCGGGCTTAATTCCCTCTTTTTTTTCTTAACCTGTTCACACCTTTATCTCTATCTAGGCACACCTTAGCAAGGTGACACTCTTAGAAGTATTTCATCTTTTGTTTGCTATTTTACATCCCTTTAGCGTCAATACACTCAACTTTTATGTCGATCTCACGATATTTCATAACTTCAATGTTGATCCACTTATCTCATTCATCTTTCTTGAATCACTTTATTTCTATGATAGATCCACTTCACATACTAACAGTGTCTTAAATGACTTCCGACCTTTAACCATTTTTGGGTCCTCTTCATTTCAGTGTAAGGATAACACCCCTTTTTGTCTAATAACACCTCAAAAAGTATCCTAACTATATCACTATGGTAGTGATTGATATGCTTAAATTTAATTAAAATTGTACATTAACCTTATGATCCTATGAACTCCCAAAATATAAGTTTTAAGCATATTCCCAATAGTTAAAACTGTTGGTATTTCAAACATTCAACCACTTGTTTCTACATCCTTAATAGCTACAATTCAAATTTTTTGTGCATTCCTACTAGGATGTCTAGCTTAGGTTGTTACTTAGGCTTCTCTAATAATCTCTTTGCTCAATCATCTTTATCAAATGCACATGTTTCTTATTTCAATCGCAAAATATCCTTCTTCCAATTCAAACTCAAAAATTTATATTCTTGTTCAATTTCCTTGATAAGATTCACGATTTCTAAAGCTCAATTTGAGTTTTGCTAGTCCTTTGCAAAAATGATTTTAAATTTCAATAACTAATAATAGTTCCTTCGCCCCTCATCAGCTCAACACTCTACACTTTTTATCGCATTAGACTTGATAACCTCAAAATCCAAAATTGTGATACTCTGCTATTGAATTTTCTATTCAATGTACTTAATTGCAACACTAGTTTTACTAGGAAACACTCACTTACATAATCCTTTCAATCTTTTCCAACTCAATAATTACTTCAATCTTTCTTGATCGTATATTATATATATATATATATTGCAAGCTTGGAGATATTATATGTAAAGGATCATTTGGATATATACATATAATATCTCCAAGCTTGTAATATATATATATATATATATATATATATATATGAATATACGATCGGTAAAGCAAGTAATTATTGAGTTGGGAAAGATTGAAAGGATTATGCAATTGATTGGATATATATATCCAAAATGATCCTCTACATATAATATCTCCAAGCTTGCAAACCAATCACTATTATAGTAAGTTTCGAATCGGTTACCCAAATTCAACTCATGAGGCTATAATTGTCCCTCTGTACGAAAAAATCACTTCATACTGCTGCAACAGATTTCATCTTAATCTCAAACGAGAAATCCTATTGTATATACTACAAAATCTTCAAATTCGAATGACATAATTAGCCTTAGGGTTATAGTTCCTCAAAAACTCTTTATACAGTCATCACTCATACCGTTTACATGGTTTTCCTCTAGTATTCAATATATTCTCTTTACTATTCGAACACACTCAAAATACCATCTTTAATCATAGTCACTAATTGCTATAATTTGCTTGGATCTTTTTAACCTTCAATATCATATCAGGGCATTGTTAATTCCAACAGATATAACCTAAGACTTTTTATGCTCATGATTTGTTTTTGGAATTCTTTATATAACTAATTCCTTAGTGAAGTAGTATCATCGCATGCTATTCTCAATTTCCTAATTATCCCCCCTTTTTAATTGATTTTCTCAGTTCATTCGATTTTCTGTGATTTCACATTAAACTTCTCTAATGTCAGCTCATTCATACTAGCTTCATCGCACATTTCAATTCATTTGCAAAATTACTTCCTGTGTTTATAACACATTTATCATATCTGATTTGTATCTTTTAAGCTTAATGTCACCATAATCTCAAAAACCCATTCACCTAGTTGGATACTTTACATCAACAAAATTCACACACCCTCAGTAGCATATTCTACATTGTATCCTTAAGTCTCCTTTAGGATTAGGACTCCAACATTCACTTTTGATTCATTTCATATCCCTTTCCGATTTGTTTCTTCATGATCCTTCTTAAAATAAGCGATCAGATCTGCTTAACCTAATTCAGTGAAATTCTTCTTCTTCAAAAGAAGACTTCTTGCTACTATTATTTATAACATTCCGGTAACCTTTATTAGTCCACTGTTATCATCATTGCTGATCAGACATTCTTAGGAATCTCTAAGAGATTAATTTCTGTCATAACTTATAGGATAAGAATATCCTTTTTGATAAGGCTCAGTAAAGCATCAAGCAATTCATTTACTCTAATACGTTGGTATATATCATCAAGATCATTCCATCTTTTTCCATAGATATCTTTTAAGACAATTTACCAATTAATAACTTATATTCGAGATACCGTAATCTCATTTGTTTTAGGACAACAGTTTTCCATTTGTACCTATCCCCGATCGTGGGGACTATGCCACGATTGTGCCCTTGTTCTTTTTCACAAGATTCATCACTCATAGTAACATCATTAATAACCTCAATCTATCTTCTATTGGTCACAAATAACACTACCATGTATTACTCTAATTCTTCTTAAACTTTGAACTATGGGAACAATGACAAGCAAATACCCAATAAGTCTTAGATTGTTTCCTATATTATCCCACGCATATAGTACATATATACCCAATATTCTCACTTGCCATAATAATCCCATTATCAAGTATATACTCATGATAACAAACTAACTTAACCTTGGGGGCTTTCACTTACCTCTCTCACATTCTTGGATAAAACCTTATCTTATATGCATTTCTAACTTTCTCCTTACTACACATCATTCATCTCTTGTAAAGTCAATTATGTCTATTTCATTCCCCTTTTTTTCTTTCCTTATTTCTATCTCATCTTCCTATCGTCACTCATTTTATCTTTCATATGTATATCCTCAATCACTTCAGAATTGTAGGGGTATATCCATTATAGAATTCTATTCTCAATTTCACAGACATATTCTTATACTGAATCATAAACTTTTATCACAATAATCACACAACCATTCTATGTCCAAGTTCAACCTTCCAAGATCATAGAAAAATTTAATTTCCTTCAATTTGGCTTATACACTTTAATCTCATCATTTCTACTTATATCCTTATTTTCCTTAAATAATCCACAACAATGCATTCACATTTGGTTCATATTAGAGGATATATCCTCACAGTACAATATTAATATCGTATTCCATAATACATCCACCGATACAATTGTGTTAAATCCTTGTCTATCATATCCAAACATATACTATTTCTCATTTTTAAATATCCATAAACTTTCATTTTCTCACATTCTGACATATCATTACTTTTCTTATTATTTCTATCAGCTTAAACACTTAACACATGCTCATGCGTGTGACTCATGCTCTTGTAACTCAGACTAGGGATCAGTTGCTATTGTTGGCCCCCAAAAATTTTTTTATTGATAAATAAGCATGATTAGATTATTTTGGAGTCTTACTAGAATAATTTATGTTATAGTAAATTAATATGTTAATGTGAATGAGATTAGGTGACATAAGTTAAGGGAATTAAAGTGTTAAGGTGGTAACTTATGCATGAAGGTTAGTTTAGGAAGATCACTTAAAGGGAGAAGAAAAGGCTTGTTTGGCATGGGAAGAGAGAGAAACAAAAATTTAAAGGAGAGAAGAGGGAGAGAGTGTCGTATAAGGAGAAAAAGAGAGGGAAAAAGGAGTTCAGCTAGGTTTCAAGATTTCTTAACCTTCAAGAGGGATTTTGAGGTTGAGCAAGAAGTGAAAATATAAGAGGAAGATTAGAGCTTCCACTAGAGCCAAGAAATCCATTGATTGGTGGAGATTCAAGGTAAGTTTATGTTTTGAGATTTGGATTTTGGAAGGGGTTTTGGTTCAAAGAGCTTAAAAACGCATGGGTTTAAGTATTCTAGGGTCAGTTTTATGAATATATTTCTATAGGTTGTCCAATTTGAATTCCTTTTGATTTGAAGATTTTGTTTTCAATGTTAAAGATGATCAAGAGAGGCAAAAGGAGCAAGAGTAGGGACATTTTTTAGCAAGGATTTCAAGCAAGGAAATTAAGGTGGGTGACCTTTTTATAATTGAGTCAATAAGCTATCAAATGTTCTTCAAATAAATGCAATTAATTGATTTTTCAACTACCTTGTAAAAGTGCATTTATTGTTCTTTAAATGCTTGAGAAATTGCCACATGTTTTTTGTGTATGAGTTTTGTGAATGAATTTTGAGTGGTATGGGAATGGTTTCAAATTACTCTATAAATGTTGTATTTGTGGCTTTTGAATGATTTGGGAAATAGTTATATGCTTGGTATAGAATTTTTGGTTGTGGAATCATGAAATGATTTTGAAAGAATAGCAAGTATGTGAAATAGTTCATGCTCATGAAAGACAAGATTCAAAATGTGCCATTTGGGCAAATGGTTTGCAAGCTATGAGATGCATGATTATGTGGGTTTGTGGTGGTCCCCTAAATATGTCAAGTGCACTTATCTAAAGGCTTCTCCCACCTGTCCACTAGTGGCATGGAGCTCCTTCGCGGACTCCCATAAGTTCACGGCTACGCAATACCATTTTGTGGGATTGCGATAGTACGCTCTATTCACGACTACATAGGACCCGTATGGGAATTGTGTAGTACGTTCTGTTTTGAATTCAACCAAACCATTATGATGTGTTTATGTGTTTACATGTGTTGATAAGTTTGATGATTGTTTGACTTATGTGAATTGTGAATTGGTTGGATAATTTTGAGAAATGAATGTTTTATGGATTTTAATGAGGTTTTGCTATGACTATGAAAGTTTCAAATGGTTTTTGCTTATTACCATTTATAAAACTGTTACCCACGAGCTTTAAGCTCACCTCCTCCTATTCCGTCCCATCTCCAGGTGAGGAGCACAAGATCGAGTGATTGAGCATAAAGGCATTACTCTAGAATTGGTTTATTTTGTATTCTAAGTTAGTTTTTGTAAAACAATGCTTTAGTCGCATTTTGAGCGATTCCAATTTTTTGTAAAGTTTGTATTTTTGGATTATGATATAAGTGACTTGAAATGCCCACTAAAGCATTGTAAATGTAACACCCCACACCCGCATGACCTGAACCCGACATCGATGGTGATATCCGAGTCCGTGCCCTGTGAGGATGGTGTGCTACATCACTTAGTCAATACAAAATATACGCATACTTTATATATCTATATACGGAAACAATTTACATAAGCAATCATCGGTGAGTTCAATGACCACGGGGGCCCTTTTTATAAATACAATTTCATTCAGTTTGTTTCCTTTACAACATGGTCTAATCATTAATACAAGAGTTCAGAAAAAATTACATCTCTATTAGACACTAATGCAGACACGAATTGATCCCGACCTCTCTTCTCACTCTCATGCGGTTGTCATACACCCGTTGTCTAACGGGGTATTCTTCTGGGTCCCGAAAAGTAATTCCAATTTTTGGGTGAGTTTTGCGAACTCAGTAAGGTAACCATCATCGATGGTTCACTCAATTTATGCAACATATTAAGTCACATAACATTATTCACATTGTTGCGTACTGGATCACGTTTCACAATTTCACTTGAGTTTAGACAATTTGATACATTTCATTTACCTTGGCATTCATAACCAATTGAGTTCATACAATACTGAAGCATAATACATTTGTTTCATAAATCACATTCAGAAGTACCGTATGATTGGTACCATAATAGCATAAGGCAGTTAGCCTTTCACTTAATCAAAGAGATTAAAATTAGATGCAAATGACATGCGCATGTGACAACTTTTCCAATTTAGTTCGGTGTTGTGACCGAGTGCCTGAACTGTCCCAATATGGGCGCATTAATCGTTGAGCTTGAGGCTCTGAATTGTCCCAATATGGGCACGTTAATCGTTGAGCCTGAGGCTCTGAACTTTCCCAATATGGACACATTAATCGTTAAGCCTAAGGCTCTGAATCACTATGGGGCTAGAGGCCCAAATATAAACGTTGAGCTTGTAGCTCTCGGTGGCTACTCCGGTCACAACTATCATTAATTGATCATGCATTCATGCATATATCGCAATTGAGCAATATCGCATCACAATCAAACCTAAATTATCACATTCAAACAATTATTTCACAATTATTCACATGAAAATCACAATCACAATTTATCGCATTGGAAACACGGAGGTCTCCACATTCTCAGACAAATCACACTTCTATGTCATAATCTCCCAATCCATCAAACACCTTCGGTCCGAAATCCAGGCATAAAAAAACACACAAGCCCGCCATTATTCTCCACTTTTTTATAATTGCAAAATAATAAACAAATAATAATTGAGAACCTATCTAGGTTACTCACCTTTGCTTCCGAGCTAATGCCGTGAAGTCTCGACAACGTCAGTGGGATGACGTTCCAACTGTGCCTCTATAACAATCACAATAATCACACATTACCAAATGCACAATTAGAAAGATTCAATAAGGCACATGTAGAAATTTAGATGTGTACAATGCATGTTCGTGATATTCCCGGCACTATTGCACAAATTCCCATCACAACAATTTCCTCTAAACATTAGAAACTCATTGACACTAGAATCACTCAATTCGGACCTCTATAAGTCCAATTACTCACTTCGATCTAACCAATTTTTTTCAATTTTAGCTTTAAAAAATTCCCAATTTTGTAAATAATTGAAATTCAATGTTTGACGAATCTGATGCCTCGAGAATCAGGTCAATCGGACGTCGAACGAAAAAATTATTCCCAAAACATGTTCAGATCAACACACTACACATAACTTCACTCTAGAAATTGGACATTTTGGGGCTAAATTGAAGTCTGACCTCTTCATGACATTTGTAGATCTATGTCTCTAGTTTAATTTGCAATAAGAATCAGATCGATCCGAGCTCTATAACTTAAGATATCTCCAAAATACTGACGTCTGTTCAGACCATTACAAAACTGAGACTAAACACTACACCTAATTTCCATCCAAAAATTAAAAGTCTTAGAGGCTAAATTGTCAATCGGCTCCTTCAAATAAATTGTAGATCCATGTCTCTAGTTTAATTTACAATAAGAATCAGATCAATCTGAGCTTAATAGCTTAAGATATCTCCAAAATACCAAACGATGTTTAGAATTTTTCCACCGGTCAGCTCACTTTAGTCGGGTCGATCTTTCTCTATTTAATGTCAAAACCGATCTATTTAGTTTGAAAAGATAGAAAAATGTCTTAGGAATCCAACGCTTAAAAAATTAGGTCAATCGGAGGTCGGACGAAGAAATTATGGCCAAAAGAAGAAAGGGAGGTCGGTCGGTCGAAAATCGACCCCGCGAGCCAATCGACGAGCACGCGGGCGCGCTAGCCGGCAGTAGTAGCAACTCTTGATACTTCATGGTAGCATGGTTGATGGCTCATGATCGACCTCCTAATTTCTAACCTTCATATCTTTTAGCTCCAAACTCCAAATTTTACAAAATTGGTACCGTTGGAAAGATAAAAGACCGATCTACAATTTTTATGAAGGACTTAACAACAATTTCTGTCTCTAAAAAGGTCAAAAAGTTCCTCAAAGTGACTGATCGATCAGCTTCACAGTAAACAACATCAAAACTTCCAAAAATCATAACTTTTCATCCCCTTAGCCAAAAATTTCAAATTTTATATCAATCAAAAGAGCAAAACAAATGCTACATCTTTGATGACAACTTAGAAGCAAATTTCACTTCTAACCAAATCAAATTCGCAAACAAAGGTTCAGCCTACCCAATTTATTCTCAACAGAAACCTAATCTATCAACATTCATAACTCCACATCCCCTTGACAAAAATTTCCATACCATATAGCAATAAAAAGCTTAGACAATCTACTACAATTCTCAGGAAGGACTTCTAAGCAAATTCCAATTCAAACTAGGTCGAATCCTCTCATGAATGTGGCTGTCCTGTTAGGGTTTATGAAATCAGCATTTAACCTAAACCTTAACAAAACTTTACAAATTCATATCTAACAATCCTTACATCCAAAATTCGCATACAATACCTCATTAGAAAACTAAAATAATCCTTTACAACTTTCCAGAATGTCATTTGAGCCAATTTCACCCCTAACAGTCCCAAATAAATATCAGAACGCAAAGAGCACAAAACTTATGCCCTTAGAGCACTTGCACACCAAAACACATTTTGGACTGAATTACCACTTGAGAATTATCAGACCATAACTTACAACCTACACATCGAAAAATATCATATTCCATGGTGTTGGAAAGCTAACACATAAATTTTCAACTTTCAGTAATACCAATTTCACAAAATCTGTCTCCTTTATCCCAGAAAAATTCCCAAAGTTTCAGGTCTTCAATAATGGAACCAAAACCTGGATACTATTCATCCAGCACATACATCTTAACTTCCGAGTCAAATTCAAAGCTCTTTAAGCCACAATTGGGCAGAAATTCCTTCATAGAAATTCTAGCCATACTTCTCAAGTTTAATTTAAAGTAAACCTCAACTCAATAGCATAACCACATCAAAAGTTATAAATGAATACCTGAAACATACACAAGTTCCATTTTCCAGATTTCATACTAAACCCTACTCCTTTCATGCAAACATTCACACCACATCAATAAACCTCCCATTTAGTCAAGAATTCAGTCACAAATTCATCAAGAAAATTACTTGAGTAATTCAATCAAAATTTGGCAGCACACACATACACCATTTTCCTACTAAAATTCCACTCATCTAACAAGATAAACTTCATTCAAAACTAATCCAAAACATTTAATTCACACACTTCACATATCCAACATCATTTATCCTCACATAAACATGAATTATGCCCATGCAATCCTACCACAAGATTTATTAAATTAATGCACTATGAATCACAAAAATGCTTCTAATTCCTACTTTAAGGACATATAACTTAAATTCTTTCCTAAACAAGCTTCAAAGCCTTCACTCTTCAAACTACCCCAATTTCTCCCTTCCATTCACACCCACGGCAATCCTCACTATCATACACAACAATCATCACCACAAGGCTTAAGCTTAGGCACATGGAGGGGAAGAACTTAAGATAGAAGAACCTCAAATAAGGAGGAAAAGAGTAGCACTTACTAGGAGGAAAGAACCACCAAAGGAGGAGGAAGGAGGAACTTTCGAATGAAGGAGAAAATATCATTTAAAAGCACCTTCCACTCTTGCTAAATGTGAAGTGTCGTGAAAGACTTGACCAAGCTTAGGATATTTATATAAACAAATGGGAAATAAGAGTAAATAGGCAAGTGACATGTGTCACTTGCCACTTGTCCCGGTTTAAAGCATTCTTCAAGTCTTTTTCCAAATACAATCTAATTTCTATTCCAAATTCCAATGACTCAACATTCATAAATCCTCAAATTATATGTCAAATTTTTCCAGTGCCATTGGACAGTCATTTTCGGTACCGGAAATCAAATCAATCTGTCACTTGTCAATTTTTTTCCGGTCAGGAAATTTTCTCCAAAAAATTCCAGAAAAATTTCTAAAAGTCCACAAAAATGGAAAACGCACAAAAATCCCCTCCAATTCACTTTTCAAATACAAATAACACATTTTTCACAATAAACACATATGTCGGAAAATGTCATGAATGCATGTACAATCATGTGCATTTACAAAAATTACAATTTATGCATATATGGAGGCCATACTATGTATGACCATGCTGAGATACGTTTACACATTTATAACCCATTCCAAATTTACCATTTTGCCCTTCTCATCGGTGATGGGATGTTACAGTAAAACTATTTTTGGTTTTGATGTTAATAAAATACATATGCACTATGTTTTGTTCATGATTCTCCAAGTCTTTATATTGCCTTTTTAAGTTTTTCATGGTAAGAATTGTGTTCTGAATTCAAGGGGGAAAGCTATATTTATTAATGTAGAACTAGACCAAATTGTCTTGAGGAAAGTTGTAGCTTATGCTCTTACCTTCCCAATGCTATAAAGTTTGTAAATTTTAGATATGGGAGTCAAGAGATATGAGCATTATAAGTGATGATGCTATATAGGAGTTATGAACATGATAGTCATGGTGACTGATGAGAGTTTGTGTTTGTGATTAGTCATTTGAGTTAAATTTTGGGAGTTTGATGCACTCAAATTGGTGATTGAATGTTTTGCGAGTGTTATTGCATTAGAAGAAGTGAAATTGAGGAGATTATAAGTGAATATGATGTTAGAATGGAGGTAGGAAGCATTGGAGGGGCTTTGGAGGGGTTTGGGAAACCCCCATGTCTGTTTAACGGTCCGTTAAACGGACCTTTTCGGGTCAAAAAATGACCCCAGCCTCACCAATGTCTGTTTAACAGGCATGGATGTCCATTAAATGGAACTTCTCAGCCAAAAATGGCTTCCAGCTCTGACACTGTCCGTTAAACGGACATGGATGTCCTTTAAACGGACATTCACCGGTTAGCTTCAATAAATTGAGATTTTTAACCCTTTTAGAGGCTGAATCTCGCTTTGTGGGATTCATAAAAGTTGTATATATGGAAGTTTACTTTCAAATGGTCTAAGAACGAACTCAATCAGACATTTTAAAAAAAAGTTATGACAATTGCTCCAAGAGAGGTACAAAATGATTAAGGACATAAACACGTTGGTTTCTTTTGGCCATAACTCCCTCATCTGACCTCTAAATGAAGCGATTCTTGAAGAGATAGCTTCCTAACACATGCATCTATCTCTCCATAAAAATTGGCTACTTTTAGAGTTGATTTGAGAAAATTTTATGGAAAGATAGTGAGGGGTCGGTTTAGAGAGCATGATTGGAGTATGAACACACTTTGGTTTTTTAAGCATATCTTGATCTTTAGAGCTCCAATTGCGTTAGTTCTTGCTTCAAATTAAACTAGATACCTAAAGCTACCATTTTTGTGAAGAAGTCAAATTATGATTTTGGTGTTTGGCTAGTGTGGGCTCACCACCCTTTTGAGATGATGACCAAAGAGGGTTTTTTGGAATAACCCTATAGGTTTACAAGCTCAAGGTTTATGACTTCGGATGTTGGGCTCTGAAAACGGGGTCCAACAGCTACTATTTGCTATGACATGTCTAAAATGCATGTAACTTGACACATATCAGAAAATGACTATATAAGATAGTACTTCTGGGCTCTGATACTATATAATTGTAACGCCCCACTCCCATATGACCCGAACCCGACATTGATAGTGATATCTGAGTCCGTGCCCCGCGAGGGTGGCGTGCTAAAACACTTAACTCATTCAGAAATCGGTATAATTTTTTTTTGAATCACAAACACAATATGTGGAAATCGATACTCAAATTGGGCCCGTATTCATTCATAAACATTTTTAATCAACACAATACAGTCAATAAAATTTTCAATAGCCAATTGGGCCCTTTCGCAAACACATAACACTTTAGTCATAATGTCTTTACGTTCCACCATAAAATCCTTTGTATATACATTGAACAAAATTTTGAAATATAATATTTTTTAAATATTTGAGTTTGGCAAACTCAATGAATGAGCATCATCGATGGCTCACCCAATCACATAACACATAATTCACATCATTATACATTTCACGCTTCACATTCAATACAATTAAATCACTCCATTATGTATATGCAGTGCACATAAGACGTACTTTTCTTTTGTTATTTTATTGTGACCGAGTGCTTAAACTGTCTCATTTAGGACTCATTGATAACTGTCCCTTATCCACTTAGGGATACACGGCTCATTAAACATTCAGCCTGAGGCTCTAATTCACTATTGAGCTCAAGGCTTATTTTCATTCGTTGAGCTTTAAGCTCTAATCGTTGGCTACTCTGGTCACAAATGTCATTATATTTCATGCATTCATGCAATGGAATGCATCATTCACATTTGCATACCCCATTCAATCACTTTCTCATATCATCGGACCTTAGTCCGACATTCAACATTAGAGTTGAGAATTCACACTTTTATTCATATGCAAATCCACATTCATAACACATTTAACAATCACATTAAGTACACATAGTTCATCCAATTCACATTCAAGTAACACTTCAATATCCAAATCAACATCACAATCATCCGACCTCCTGTCCGGAAACCAACACAGTCAATCACATTCAATAGTCAATTAATACAAAATGAAACAAAACAAGCAACAAAGTGAGACCATCTCGGTCTACTCACAGTACGCTCCATATTAGCATTTGCTTCTAAATTCTGGAAATGCCTGAATGCGGGCACTTGACTTGCACAACCCATTTATGCAATACACAATTAACACAACGTTAAAAAAACTCATTTATGCATAAATAGCTATATGGACTAAGTAAAAAGCATACTTAATGACAATCTCGGGTACTTTAATGAACTTCATATCTTATGCACATTCTTGATGGGTGTCGAATCCACCAAAAATAAATCCCAAATATCAAACGAAAATAAATTGCGCACAGTGGTAAATGGGGTCGATCCACAGAGAATGGAACAAATGATTTTATTAAAATGCCAAAGAACGAATGAAATTAAATAAAAAGGGGATTTGAAGTTTTCGACTAAAACTACTAATTAAAATAACAAGCGATAAAAGATTACGCAAATTAATAAAACAATAACCAACAAAGAACATAAATAAAATTGATAAACTCAATAAGCGACAACTTAGCCGGAAATTCCTAATTATGCTTAGACCACGATCATCGACTCAAATATTTTCTTTGGTTTAATAATAGGTTAGCTATGGTTACCAACTACCTTTGGCTCCCTCGTTTCTTCTTAATTTTAGAATAGTCGCAGAAACTCCTTTGAACTATTCCTTAATTAATTAATAACCCTTGAGACTCTCTCAGAGATTCAATTAATTAACAACAATAAACTCTAAAGAAACACTAACCCTAGCGACACGCAGACTCATGCTTCATCTAGTTAGATCGCAAGTTCCTCCACACAAAATCGATAAGTACTATGCCTAGTGCCAATTGCCACAAACACCGATCACCCAGTTAGACTCCACCAAGTAAATCGATTGGCGATATGTAAATTAACTAACTCTACAATCAGGCCTCAATCGCAGAATCAATTAATAAACAATGACGATAAATCGAAGCGATGCGAATATTATAAACCAAATATTAGGAACAATAGTCTCACGAGTCAAAGCATAATAATTGGAATTCCCCGACTAAAAATAACTTAGCTACTCATAACGGAATTAAACCTAACAGAATTATTAATTAACATAATCTAAAACAAAGAAAAGAAGAAAAACTGAGAAAATCTCCCTATTTTCCTCCTGCGTATCTTTTTCTCCAGCTGCCGCTACTCCATTCTTCAGTGTGCGTGTGTGACTATCTCCCAAGTCCCAAGAGTTTTTCTTTCCAGCCAGCCGTCCTCCCACATTTTTCCCTAGGTCTTTCTTCATTCACTTTTAATTGTCGTGGGCCCCTCCGTCTTGATGGCCTCCTTCTCTTAATTCAAAGCCCAATTGTTTTTTTTATTCTTCCTCTCTTCTGTGTTGCGTGAATCTTTCTATTGTTTCCTCTTAGAATCCTCTCTTGCCTGCGCCATTCACGTGTTGCCTATGCTCTCTTCCTCAACGCCGCTGTTGCTTTTTGCCTTATTGTGTGAGTCCTTTTTCTTTTTCATTCCACGTCAGCCCTCCAGATTGTCCATATTGCGTTGATTTCTTTTATTTTCTTGGATGATTTTAATTCTCCAAAACCTACGTCTTGCGTGTCTCCTCTCTATGTTCTCCACGTTCGTCATTTTGGCTCTTAATTTTTTATGTGAATGCAAAGATTGTAATTCCTACAAGGAAATATTAAATCAAATTAAGTCTCGATAATTGCGTCGTGAAGAGGAATAAAAAGGATAATTAAAACATAAATATTGGACAAATATGCACTTATCAAATCTCCCACACTTAGGCGATGCTTGTCCTCAAGCATAAAGAGGACAAGACACAATGAAAACCACTCCACAAAATGAAACATGCACAGAGGTAATGTAAACTAGGAATGAGGCGTAATCTTGTCCCAATGTCAGCGAAATGTCAAATAAATGCAACAAATTTCCATACGAGAAGACCTGACCTGAACGCAAATTGAAGCGCATGCATGAATTACCGAATTTTAATTAAAAACCAATCAAGCCTAGAAATCATACTTCACTTATCAGGTGGTTAGCATATACGAGGAACTCCGAATTTATGTGGTAGTCATGGGAAAATCGGTATAATCTTAATTACTTAATTAGGTGTTTTAGCTAGAAATTGCTCGAATTATCATTGGCCTTTTACTGTGACACGCAAACATTTGTGATGAATGTCGCGGTTACTCGGTCAATCCTGGCGCCAAGTGGCTTTAGCCTTACTCGTAATTACTCGAGATACTTGCATTTTTTTTCGAGTCGGAGGAGTAGTTGGTTGCCTCGACGTCATAGTTGTTCAAGACCTTTTACTGTGCGCAAACATTTGTGATGAATGTCGCTTGTTACTCAGTCCGCCTAACCTTTAGGCGGATTTTTGCTTCGCTCCTGACCACCTTTGGTGATTGGCGGAATGAATCTAACACCTTTTTATTTTTATTCTTCATTCCCTTTCTCACCATAATTTCCGACATCAATCCAAAGTTCAACACATATACCAACTCAACTTCTAAGCTTAACATGACTCTAGACAAGAAAGGCACCGAGTAATCACACAATTTTTTTTTAAATTCTAACCACTTAACTCAGGCCGGCAACTTCAACATATAGGACAAAATCATTAACATTTAATTAACATTAAACAACAAGGGACTCAACCATACTCTCTACCCCTTTAAAACAATCCACCATTACCTAAGGCAAACAATTTATCAAGCAAATTGGAGTAAGAAAAGGTCTCCTAAGTCTATCACAGACAGCAGCGACTAGAAGTCAAAATATACCGAAAATGACAGGGGTCACAAAAACAAAAATAGCATAAAAACAGAAACAGCACAAAAACAACATGAATCTCTAAAACTAGAAATCACCCTCCCCACACTTAAAGCATGCGTTGTCCTCAACGTAAAAGTAAATGAAAAGGGTAAACAGAGGACTTCCCTGAATCTGGAGAGAAGATGAGGGCTTATATGTGAGCTCGTTTAGGCATCCCGCCAGTAGGGTATAGCTAGTACAGTGAGGGACGAGAGCCAACATATGATCATGAAAAGGACTCCCGCCAGCTGTAATCCAAGAACTCCGAAGTGATCCAATGTCGAACCTCCTGAAAGACACAGGGAAGGAAAGGAAAATATCAAAACAAAGAAAGAAGGAAACAAACAAGATAAAAAGAACACAAAATAAAGAAAAAGAAAGGAAAGAAAAATAAAATAAAATAAAATAAAATAAAATAAAAATATGGGCTGCCTCCCATTAGCGCCCTTGTTTAACGTCCTAGGCTCGACGATCCTCTTATCGATGTTAACCCTCGTCTCGATGCACTCTAATTAGTTTCTCCTTTCCCAGGCCGTCGAGCATGCTGGATATGATCACGGGCAGAGTCTCACCGTCTCCTAAGTATGCGTATTTCAAGTGCTCGGGAAGCGTTTTGAGCTCCAGCTTTGGGGCCTCATCAAGTATATCATCAGAAACTTCAGACCGATCAGTAAATCTCTTAACTCCATCAATAGACATCCTATGACACGAAGCATAATTCAACTCATCATCATAATTTAAAGCAGAAGCCTCATGAGTCAAATCTTCAATGATATCAACATTATAAACGCAAGACACTTCTTCAGCATGTTTTATGGCATCATAAACATCGAATTTCACCACTTCACCATCAAACTCTAAAGTCAATGAACCACTATGCACATCTATCTTTGCCTTAGCCATGCTAAGGAAAGGCCTACCCAACAAGATATCAGAAGAGTCAGATGAACTATCATTTTCCATGTCCAGAACAAAGAAATCAGCAGGAAAAATTAATCCATTAACTTGAACTAGCACATCCTCTAAAACACCTTCAGGATAGACAATCGATCGATCCGCCAATTGAATTATAACTCCAGTACTAGTTAATGGACCAAGACTCAAAGAAGTATAAACAGATAAAGGCATCACATTAATAGAAGCTCCTAAGTCACACATAGCCTTACTGATACCAATGTTCCTAATTTTGCAAGGAATGGAAAACATACCTTGGTCGCGACACTTAGGAGGTAGTTTCCTCTGTAAGGCAATGAAACATTCTCCCCACACTCACCCTTTCATTACACGTTAACTTACGCTTGTTCATGCATAATTCCTTAAGGAATTTGGCGTGTATGAACTGTTTAATGGCCTCGAGGAGCGGGATGTTTACTTCAACTTTTCGGAATAACTCCATGATGCTCTTATCCTCCTTTTCTTTCTTGTTCTGAGCCAGTCTCTGAGGGAATGGGGGTGGAACCACTAGAGGTTCGGGCTTCTGAGGTTTTCCAGCTAGAACTGAATCCTGTATGTGGTCACGTTTAAGCTCCATTTCGTCTTCCTGTTCTGTTTCTACATGGGAACCTGGGCGTGGTCACGTTTAGGGTTCGTGTCGACTGGGGGCTGCAATTCCTTACCACTTCTTAAGAAAATCGCGCTCACATTATGCCTCGGGTCGAGTGTCTGAGACGGTAGCTTGCCTTGAGTCTCCATTCTGCTAACGGAGGATGCTATCTGACTCATTTGAGTCTCTAGGGTCTTCATGCTCTCTTCTATCTTTTGAAATCTGGTTACAATGTCCTGTTGAAATTTTGCAGTATTAGTAGCTAACATATGGACAATTTCTTCAAGAGGCTTACTTGAGCCCAAAGGCTGTTGCGGCGGTGGTGGTGGTCCGTGATAGAAGTTCTGTTGGGTCGGTTGGTTGTTAGCATAACTGAAATTTGGGTGGCTTCTCCAACCGGGATTGTAGGTGTTTGAATAGGGATCAAACTTTCTCTGTTGAAATCCGATAGAATTCACATTCTCCGGTGTTTCATCGTGGAGCGTTGGGCATGCATCGGTTGGGTGAGCTAGGCTGGTGCAGATGCCACACGCCCTCGCAGGTGGAGGAGTACCTACATTCAATTTCACGACCAAAGTTGTTAGCAAAGATTTGACCTCATTGAGAGAAGTAACATTTACCTCGTTCACTCTTCGTGGTATATCTGGTCGGGCACCGAATTGCTGGGAGTTTGTCGCCATGGTTGATATTAACTCCCGGGCTTCAGCTGGGGTTTTGCTGACAATGGCCCCACCACTTGCGGCGTCCATCATTCTGCGTTCCATTGGAATCAGACCCTCGTAGAAATACTGGATGATCAATTGTTCGGATATGCCATGCTACGGGCAGCTTGCTAAAATTCTCTTGTACCTCTCCCAGTACTCGTAGAGGTTCTCGAATCATACGCTTAATGCCACGGATCTCTACTTTGATGTTGGCGGCTCGGGATACTGAGAAATATTTTTCTAGAAACTGTCGGGACATCCCTTCCCAAGTGTTGATTGTCCCTGGAGGTAGGTAGTAGAGCCAATCCTTGGCTGCATCCTGCAGCGAGAATGGAAAAGCTCTTAGTTTGATTTGGTCCTCTGTGACATTGCGGGGTTTCATGGAAGTACAAACGAGGTGAAATTCTTTCAAATGCTTATTCGGATCCTCGTTTTCCAGACCACGGAAGGTGGGCAGCAAGTGGATGAGTCCGGATTTCAATTCGAACCCTTCTTGAAGTTCTAGAAAATCTATGCACAGTGGATGTTGCGCTTCAGTGGGTCTACCCAAGTCCTGGAGGGTTCTGTTGAGAGCCATATCCTGCGCGTGATCACGGTTAAGCTTCCTGTCAGGCTGCTGTTCAACTTCAATCTCCTCTTCGTACTCCGTTTTAGTGTCCGACTCAACTGGTGTCAATAGTCCACTAACTTCTCCTTGCTTCTTCCTTAGTTTGCTCAACTTCCTTAGCCTCTTAGTAGTCTTTTCAATCTCAGGGTCGTACAAGATGGAATCTCCCGTACGAATGTTCCTAGGCATAAAACAAAACAAAATCAATTAGTTACCAGTCCCCGGCAACGACTCCAAAATTTGATAGGTGTCGAATCCACCAAAAATAAATCCCAAATACCAAACGAAAATAAATTGCACACAGTGGTAAATGGGGTCAATCCACAGAGAATGGAACAATTGATTTTATTAAAATGTCAAAGAACGAATGAAATTAAATAAAAAGGGGATTTGAAGTTTTCGACTAAAACTACTAATTAAAATAACAAGCGATAAAAGATTAGCAAATTAATAAAACAATAACCAACAAAGAACGAAATAAAATTGATAAACTCGATAAGCGACAACAGCAGGAAATTCCTAATTATGCTTAGACCACGATCATCGACTCAAATATTTTCTTTGGTTTAATAATAGGTTAGCTATGGTTACCAACTACCTCTGGCTCCCTCGTTTCTTCTTAATTTTAGAATAGTCACAGAAACTCCTTTGAACTATTCCCTAATTAATTAATAACCCTTGAGACTCTCTCCGAGATTCAATTAATTAACAGCAATAAACTCTAAAGAAACACTAACCCTAACTGATTACGCACAGACTCATGCTTCATCTAGTTAGATCGTAAGTTCCTCCACACAAAATCAGACAAGTACTATGCCCTAGTGCCAATTGCCACAAACACCGATCACCCAGTTAGACTCCACCAAGTAAATCAGTTGGCGATATGTAAATTAACTAACTCTACAATCAGGCCTCAATCGCAGAATCAATTATAAACAATGACCATAAATCAAAAAACAGTACGAATATTATAAACCAAATATTAGGAACAATAGTCTCACGAGTCAAAGCATAATAATTGGAATTCCCCGACTAAAAATAACTTAGCTACTCATAACGGAATTAAACCTAACAGAATTATTAATTAACATAATCTAAAACAAAGAAAAGAAGAAAAACTGAGAAAATCTCCCTATTTTCCTCCTGCGTATCTTTTTCTCCAGCTGCCGCTACTCCATTCTTCAGTGTGCGTGCGTGACTATCTCCCAAGTCCCAAGAGTTTTTCTTTCCAGCCAGCTGTCCTCCCACGTTTTTCCCTAGGTCTTTCTTCATTCACTTTTAATTGCCGTGGGCCCCTCCTTCTTGATGGCCTCCTTCTCTTAATTCAAAGCCCAATTGTTTTTTTATTCTTCCTCTCTTCTGTGTTGCGTGAATCTTTCTATTGTTTCCTCTTAGAATCCTCTCTTGCCTGCGCCATTCACGTGTTGCCTATGCTCTCTTCCTCAACGCCGCCGTTGCTTCTTGCCTTATTATGTGAGTCCTTTTTCTTTTTCATTCCACGGCAGCCCTCCAGATTGTCCATATTGCGTTGATTTCTTTTATTTTCTTGACTGATTTTAATTCTCCAAAACCTACATCTTGCGTGTCTCCTCTCTATGTTCTCCACGTTGCGTCTGTTTTGCCTCTTAATTTTTTTATGTGAATGCAAAGATTGTAATTCCCTACAAGGAAATATTAAATCAAATTAAGTCTCAATAATTGCGTCAGCAAGAGGAATAAAAAAGGATAATTAAAACATAAATATTGGACAAATATGCACTTATCAATTCTCATTTCATAACTTAATCACTCATCAGTTCTTTGTACTAGAACCTCAATCCTTTGATACTTTGATGTCAATAACTCATTCACTAATTTACCAATATAATCCCATATGTGACTAGTTAAAAGGAAAACATAGTATATATACATATATATATACATACATATATATATATATATATACATATATATATGTATATATATGTATATATCACTATCAACTTTCTGCTTAAAGTTTGATATTTCCTCTAACTTTCACTTTAATTGTTTTTTCACACCATTACACACTTTCATTGATCTTTCAACTCCAAAATTGATTTAACACTACCCCATAATATTTCAGTCATCAAATCTAAAGAAAATCATCATGTGTGGCACACTAAATCTCCTCACTCATGTTCCAGAAAATAAGAAATCATTGTTCTTAACCTTTTATCAGTGAACTAACGATGCATACTTCATTTCATGCAAAACTACAAAATCATAACAAGCTTACTTGTTTGAAGTCCCTTATGCAACCATGTACTTCAACTTGAAAGTTGACAGAGGGTTCGGTCTTTTCTTAGAATAGAAGAAGGAAATATAAAAGTGGAAGTGATGACAAATAGAGAAAAGCAAGATTTAACTTTGGCGAATATCTAAGGTAAAACTTTGTGTTGGAGAAAAACTAGAGAAAGAACCTTCGGGAGAAGGAAAATGAAGGCAAGTCCAGTAACTTCTCTTTCAAGGTTATTAAAACTCAACTTTAATGCTAGGACACCTGTCCAATTCTTAGCCACTTATCCACTTCTAGATTTTTCCATTGACACCATTATCACTCATTTTTGGTTCAGTACTTCAAAAGATGTGCCTCAAACATTTTTGGGTTGTCATATTCCAAAATAGTGTACTATGCACAACTTCTGTTTAGAACTTAAATATCTTATAGACTAAATCACAATTATACTTCTTGAGATGATTGTAGGCCTATATCTTTAGTTCACTCCAAAGCAACAATCGTCTCATTTGGAATCCTACAGGTCTAGATATACTTAAAATACTGAAGTACGTTAGTGGAATAACCCTAGTTCATATTACTAAAGAGTACACTCACTGTACCCGTCTCACATTTTTCACTCAATCTTTCTCAATTCATTTTAGATGGCTAAGGTTTTTAGGTGGAGATGTAGGGTAATGTCTTACGAGTCCAATGGTTCAAGAATCGATTCATTTGGACTCCTATAGAAGAAGCTATAGCTAGGCAAAGAAAGTCAGAAGAAGCAAAAACCCAGAAGAAACAAAACCCAGAAGAAGACGCATCAGCAAAACATAGAAGAAGTAAAACCCAGAAGGAACCAAAACACAGAAGGAATAAAACACAAAAGGAAGAAAACTCAAAAGAAGTGAAACTTAGAAGGAACCAAAACACAGAAGGAATAAAACACAGAAGGAAGAAAACTCAAAAGAAGCGAAACTCAGAAGGAACCAAAACATAAAAGGAACAAAACACAGAAGGAAGAAAACTCAAAAGAAGCGAAACTCAAAAGGAACCAAAACACAGAAGGAATAAGACACATAAGGAGTTCATGAACAGTAACACAGAAGGAGTTCATGAACAGAAACACAGAAGGAGTTCATGAAAAGTAACACAGAAGGAGTTCATGAACAATAACACGGAAGGAGTTCATGAACAAAAACACAGAAGAAGTTCATAAATAGTAATACAGACGAAGTTTATGAACAGTAACACAGAAGAATTTCATGAACAGTAACACAGTAGGAGTTCATGAATAGTAACACAGAAGGAGTTCATGACCAGTAACACAGAAGGAGTTCATGAACAGAAACACAGAAGAAGTTCATAAACAGTAACACAAAAGGAGTTCATGAACAGTAACACAGAAGAAGCGAAACTAAGAAGAAGCAAAATTCAGAAGAAACAACTTCACTTTTAAACATCTCCCCTTACAAGGACCGTGACTTTCAACTCAGATGTTCAAGTTTTCATACTATATATATTGTTGGGAAGATAAAAGGAAGATTTATAACTTTCATAAAGGCCATTAATAAGCAAATGATATTAATTTATCAACTTTCTTTTATAAATCCCCTACCTTAAGGGATTTATTCACTAATTACCTTTTTAAAACTTCAAAATTTTTAAGCCCTAAACTCCATGCAATTTACGTACTTCACTCAGTTCTTACATCATGACAAATTTTGGGACTGTTAGAGACAGAATTGAAATTCGATATCTCCATAAGAAATGTAGCCATATGTTTCTAGTTTATAAGGTTGATGAGGTCCATGTGGAGCTCCTTCATTCCACGGACCAATTAATGCTTATAAAACTCTCCTTCTTGTGTGAAAATTCTGACATTATCACCTCCATTCTTTATGGTAGCAATTTTGGTCTCCAACAAGCTGTATTGTGGATTGATCTAAAAAATCTCAGCAGAAATATTCGATGAACTTGACTGATATGTGGGGACTTTAACTCTATCTTGTATCAATATGAGGCTAATGGCAATTGCAACGTTAGAAATTATTTTGAAGAACTCAAAATCTCTGTGGATTAATTGGGCATGATAGATTTGGGGTTGGTTAGTAAACAAGTATACTTGGTCCAATAAACCAAGCTCACATTAGCTCACCCAAAGAAACTTGATCGAGCTTTAGTGAATGGCAAATGGCTTACACAATTTCCCAATAGCAATGCAAACTTCCTTGACCCCTTTAATCTCAAACTATACCCCAATTCGGATAAAAAACCTGTTTCACTTGGCAACTCAAAAATTCCCATTTAGATTCAACAATTATTTGACCAATATACCAGGTTTCTTTTAAGCTTGTAGGAGAGGTTCAGAATGATTTTTTTCATGGCACCAAGTAGTAGATCTGTGTTTAGAAATTGGAAGCTATTAAACAAGAATTGAAGTGGTTACAGTCTTCAAGGGAATCATTTGATTATGCATTGATGAAAGCTCGAGAAGACCTTACTAAAGTTCAAAGAAACTTGCTCCATCCCCTCATGATCCACAACTCCTAGCAACTGAAAAATAGGCATTATCTATCTATATACTCTTTGTCTAAAACTATCACTCATTACTTAACAAAGAGCAAGAATGAATTGGCTTAAAGATGGAGACAAGTGCACCAAATTCTTCTTTAATTTTATTCTAGCACATGGGAACATAAATCACATCAATTTGATTACTACAAATGAAGGCCTTCAATTACAAGACCATCAGGAAATTCAAGAAGAGGCGGTGAATTATTTCAAAAATTTTCTTAGTCCTTCCATATCTACTTCTATCCTGCATGCCAACCTCTTGGACATTATTTCCAAGAAAATAACTCAGGAAGCCATATACTTGTTAACTAAAGTAGTCGATGATCAGGAGATTGAGGAAGCATTGACTAAATTGTATGGTACGTAAGTAGTAGGTTTAGATGGCCTTAATGGCTTCTTCTACCAAAATACATGGAATATAAAAGGTTCCTTTGTTAAGCAAGCAATGAAGGAGTTTTTCACAAAGGGCGTGCTACTTTAGGAAGTTAATTAAACTTTCCTTTTTCTAATTCCGAAAACTTCTACTCCTACTTCGTTTAATGAATTCAAGCCAATATCTTATACCAATTTCCTATATAGAGTGATGTCAAAGATCTTTGCATATAGATTGAAAGATGCTGCCATCCTACTCATCAGTGATAACCAAGGAGCTTTCATTAGTAATCGACAAATTGGTGATAACATACTGAATGTTCAATAATTACTCCATAGATATTCCCGAGCCAATTCACCTCTAAACTACACTATCACAGTTGATTTTTGTAAGGCATTTGATAGTGTGCTTTGGAGCTTCTTATGGTAGACAATGAAAGTTTGTGGTTTCCCAACTATATTCATTAATTGGATCAAGGAATGTGTCTCCAAAGTCTCCTACTTAGTCTTGATCAATGACAATCCTTCAACCTTTTTCCAAGCTAGGAAAGGACTGCGGTAAAGGGATCCTATCTCCCTTACCTCTTCATCATGTGCATAGAGATGCTTAACACTATCATTCAACATGAATTGGCAATGAACTCAACTTTCAAATATCATTCAAAGTGTAAGAAGCTTGTTTTAACTAACCTCTCTTTTAGAGACAATTTATTACTTTTTGCAGAGCCACCCCTGATTCAGTTCGTAGCTTCATGAAAGCTCTAACTAGGTTGAAAGAAATCTCAGGGTTAAGTATTAATCTCAATAAGAGTCACCTCATATTTTCTAAAAACATTGCTCTAATGGTCTCAAGCATCATTTTGCTTATCAGAATGGTAGAGAAGCCTCCACCACTACTTTATCTGGGGCTCCCAGTTTTGACTAAGAGATTAACAATCCTTGAATGTTATCCTCTTATTGAGAAAATTCAGAAGAGAACAGGATCTTGGGTGAATCAAGGGGTCATCAAAGCGATTGAAAGGTTACTGTAGGATTTCTTATGGAATCATACGATAAGAACCAAAGGTTGTGCTAAAGTTAAATGGTCAAACATTTGCTTTCCAAAGGCTGAAGGAGAGTTAAACATCCCTTCAGTGAAGCTCACTAACCATATCCTCATCTTGAAATGATTATGGTTGATTCTCAAAGATAGGCAAATTCTATGGATACATTGGGTTCATTCTTATTTCCTTAAAGGAAGAAGTATATAGGTAGTCAGTAAGACTATTCCATTTTTCTAAACTAGTGAATTCATTTGAGGAACCTTATTCAAAAATAAGTATCTTACATTATTGGCAATGGGAAGCTTATATCTCTATAGTTTGATAATTAAACAGGTCAATGACCCTTACTCCAATCTCATCATTTACTTAAAGGTTTTGTCTCCTTTCTTCTCCATACTATAATGGATTCCTTCATCAACAGCAACTGCTAGAATTTTCCAAACAACCTTAGACATCTGCAACCTCATTTCTCTTCATCTCTCTCTCAAGATACATTCTTTTGGCATAACAGGCCAACTCATGAATTATCAAACAAAGTCACTTGGAAGTTATAAAGGATGAGGAAACCACAGGTATTTTGGTATAGAATCTTTTGGCATAAAATTATCTTACCGAGAACATCTTTTGTATTATGATTTACTGTACAAAACTGGTTGAATATGGCTGATTAGATCAGTTATTTGAGCATCAATCCCCAATGCCCCTTCTGTCAACTCTAGGAAGAATCTAAAGATCATTTATTTTTTTGTGAGTGGTGATTAATTGGGTATGGAGAGTTGTTCTCATGAATTATGATTTCCTTATCTAAGAGAACAATTTCTCTATTGTTGTGCATTGCTCAGTAACTCAGACAGCTACCAAGATGTCATCCCACACAATATTTATTAGCATATGTGTCCAATCTATATGGAAAGAGAGAAATGCCAGGTGTTTTGAATCTAAGTCTAAGACTATAGGCAATCTTATCTCTGAAATTCTAGACAACATTAAAGAATTTCTGGCACAACTTAACATTCCCACCAACAACAACATTCTTTAGTCTTTTTCTCTCGGTTATGTTCTATTTGCTTAGCTAATTTTTTTTGGTAAATCATTTATAAGATAAATGTAGAAAAAGAGTTTATGTACATAGGTAGAAATTGTGTAAAAAAAACCAATCTCATACTAATCCAAAAGAAAAGCAACCCACCCTAAAGCTAACAAGACAATCCTTGAAATATTGTACCAACAACAACAACTGGAATCACTTGTTAGATTATAAACTTCATGGAAGTCCTCTTTTCCCTATAATACAAACATCCTTTTTAAAGGTTATCCCCTTAGACTTGTTGTAAGCCCTTAACTATTTTTTCCCTATAAATGCATTTTATTGTTTCTTTTTTTTTAAAAAAAATTATCAAATTTATCATGATTTTCTCAATAGGAAGAAATTATTTAAAAATTCTTTCAAGTATACTATAGGAGATAATTTATTATGAATTTGATTGTTTTTGGAATGAACATATGACTAGTTATGATTGTTAGTGAATAAATGAGTTCAATTTGTTTTATGCATTTAGAGAATGAACACTCGATGAGCATTATGATATCCTTTGTGTAAAATGCATACGTATCAAGTACTTAATACTTCATTTAAGCATTTTATTGTCTTAAAAGACCATAATTTCAATCCACTCATTTTATATCAATAAAAATGTTGAAGTTAAAAAATGGTGCTAGTATCCATTTCAGATAGTAACCTAATTGAGTAATTGAGAGTATTCAAAATAAGGTGTTTACTCTCAAACAAAAAGGTTAGGTAATTTTTTAAACAAACTCCTAATACTTTAGCTTTTTTATTAATAAGGGGTGTGGATATTTTTAAAATTTGAAGTATTTTATCTTGTTTACGTTCATTTTGTGCACATAATTGAATTTTGTGATACATAATGAATTTTGAAGAACCATAGAGTGAATTTAATCAACTTATGAATTAATGCAAGTAGTTAGTTGCATAGCATTTTTATGACCCATATGATTGAATGAGTAGTTGAGAATCTTTAAGGTTATATTTGATTTTTTAAAGACTTTTCCAAGATTATCTTCTATTTTAGTTTGAATGTAGTTTGTGTAAGGAAAAGAAACTACTTAAGAGTGGGATAGTTTGATGTATGCTAGTCATACATTACTTTTATAACTATTTATATAACAAATTTCTTGTATTTTGTATGAATTTAGAGGAAATGGTATATATTTTAAGAAGCATTTTCATTTTAGGTGTTATTTGTACCCATATAAGAAAAATAAACATAATTGGAGAATAATTTGTTTTACTAGAAGTAAATTTAGAAGATTTGGAGGACCATTGAACATAGCACTTATATGATACCATGTTAAGGCTATGTTAAAAGATAGTTAATTTCGTTTCTCCTTCACATCCCTACTTACCCTCATCTTACTCCATAGATAAAGAACATGAAACCTTACACAATGTAGGTCCCATATTAACGTTGAAGATTTTTAGAGAATGACAAGTGAAACAATGGTTAGCTAAATGAACCCATGTTAAGTTTGTGTAGCTCATTAAAAGACTAAGGTTTCATATTTAAAAATACATAAGGTATAAAAGAGACCATTTTGGCTAAGAAATAGTAGGAAAGTAGTGGAAATTTGACAGGTAGTTGTTTTACATTAGTTATTGATCAAGATAAAGTCATTCTTTGAAGATAGAACAAGATTCCAAAAAGATCCCCTAAAGATTCAATATTCAAAAGTAAATATTTCTTTTATTTTCTATTTTTATTTATTGCTATTCTTTACTTAATTATGAGCTAAATAGATTATGGATTTAGGTGAGATAAACCTAGGATGTAATATTTTTATTTTATCTTTGATTTAATAAAATCCTATTTTTCTTATCCTTGGTTTTATAATTGATTGAATAGACAAAGTGATAGTGAAAGACTCAATTATTTGTTTCATTCATCAAGATTTTGGAGATAATATGTGTGGCTAGATTACAACATAGATAAAGAATGTTAAGCATGAGGTATTTGAGAGAAAGTTGCAAGATCTTCTTAGGTTAGGGTAAAATTTATTAAGAGAGTTCAAAAAGAAAATTAATATGTTCTTAGATTGTCTTGATTTAAAAGGGATTTTAGTTGATGAACCTATGAATAAGGTCATAAATCTCGAGAAATAATATAATCTAATTTAAGAATTCTTACTAGTACAAGAAACTAGAAGTATTCACTAAATCAAGGTGAAGTTTAATATGGTAAAGTCCTAGCGGATTTCTTACCTAATTCTGGCTCATTCATAGATTGATTTATTCTTGATCATATTTTTAAAAATATTTAGATTGATTTATTTTATTTTCTTATTCAATCATTCATAATTGTTGGTTTAACTTAATAAGTTTCTAGATAGTTAGTAATTAGTTAATAGTCCTCATAGGATTGAATTGTACTTGTTTGTGCTAACTACATTTACATTGTTGAATTACGAAAACAAACAATCATTTCCTTATCTTAGATTATAGATATTGCTATGAGGGTTATTATGTTGTCGATGGTAATTCCTTAAGTAGTCAACTTGTTCAGTTTTCCTGGAAAGGAATTCCCAACTTGACAACTATTGACGTTATATCCTTCCTACATCATTCATATTATAATGTTTGTATTGGTCTCGCTCTTTAGCTTATATTATCAATTTTCTTTATCAATGCTTTCATTTGAACTACTATGCAGTAATTGCATCCATATTTTTGTATGATTTGTGGTTTATATGCCAATGATCTACTTGATTTTCAATGATAGAAATTCATTGCCCTCTTTTAAATTAGCAATAAGATAACTTCAAAATTCTTATTGTTCAAAGTATCCTCAACTATTGCATATATCATCTACCTTGTTGCATACTATAATACATTATAGAAAATTTATAATTATATAGGTAAACCATAGTATAGGAACCTTTTTAACAAGTCCTTGTATCTCTCTCTATAACTTATATAATGTCTCATTGTTATAAGTAGGAGAAAATGTTGTATTGAAACTTTATAGTCTTTACTGGTAGGAAGTCCTTTGCTAAGAACTTCTCTATTAAATTCTCCCATATATTGATTGGAGCAACAAGGAAGGACTTTAGTCACTCATTTGTTTGATTCCTTAAGGATAATAGTAACGATCTTAAGCTTATGGCATCTATGATTTCTTCATTAACCTTAAATGTGTCTCATATCTCCAAAAAGATGGCTATATGCTTATTGGATATTCATTTGGTAGACTATTGAAGTTTACTAATTATTATAACATTTGAATAATGCCGAAGTGATCTCAAAGTTATTTTTTACAACTATTAGTCAAACTACGTTGGACTACATCTCTATGAGTGTTGGCTTAGCATAGTCTAACTTGGTTATATGTTCTCTCTCTCTCTCTCTCTCTATATATATATATATATGTATGTATGTATGTATATAAGATAAAACCCTTCAAAATCTAAACATATTCACACCTTTTATTTAATACCAGTTCTTTGTTTTCTACTCGATGTTGTTCTACTTTTATATTAATATATATATATACATTAGATAAAACCTTTCAAAATTTAAACATATTCATACCCTTTATTTAATTCCAGCTCTTTGTTTTCTACTTTATGTTGTTCTACTTTATATATATGTGTGTTCATTTTATGAACATAATTGAATTTTGTGATGGATTGAATTTTGAAGAACCATGAAATGAATTAAATCAACTTATAAATTAATGCAAGCAGTTGATTAAATGGAATTTTGATGACCCATATGATCGAATGAGTAATTGAGAATCTTTAAGGTTATATTTGAATTGTTTAACACTTTTCAAAGATTATCTCTTATTTTAGTCTAAATGATGGAATTAGTTTACTTAAGGAAAAGCAACTACTCAAATGTGGTAGTGTTTAATGTATGCTAGTCATATATTACCTTTATTTATAAAGCAAATTTCTTGCATTTTGTATGAATTTAGAGGAAATGGTATATAGTTTAGGAAGTATTTTCACTTTAGGTGTTATTTCTACCCATATAAGAAAAATAAGTGAAATTAGAGAAGAATTTGATTGACTTGAAGTAAATTTGGAAGATTTGGAGGACATGGCACTTATATGATACCATGTTAACGCCATGTTACAAGATAGTCACTTCTATTTCTGCTTCATAACCCTATATACCCTTATGTTACTCCCTAGGTAAAGAACATGACACTTTACATAGTGTAGGTCCCATGTTAGCATTAAAGATTTTTAGAGAATTATAAGTGAAATAATAGCTAGCTATACGAACCCATGTTAAGGACGTGTAGCTTATTAAAAGACTAGGGTTTCATATTTAAAGAAAAAGAAGGTATAAAAGAAAAGATCTTTTTGGTTAAGAAATGGTAGGAAAGTAGTGGAAAGCCAACATGAAGTTGTTTTACATCAGTAATTGATTAAGATAAAGTCATTCTTTGAAGATTGAACAAGATTCCAACAAGATCATCTAAAGATTCAATATTTAGAAATAAATATTTTTATTTTTACTTTATTATTTCTTTATTTCTATTCTTTGTTTAATTATGAGCTAAATAGGTTATAGATTTAGGTAGGATAAACCTAAGATGTAATTTTTATATTATCTTTGATTTAATAAAATTCTAACTTTCTTATCCTTGTTTCTATAATTGATTAAATTGACAAAGTGAAAGTGAAAGACCCCATTATTTGACTCATTCATCAAGAGTCAAGATATAAGATGTGTAGCTAGATCATGACATAGATAAAAAGCATTAAGTGTGAACTATTTTAGAGAAGTTCGCAAGATCTTCTTAGGTTAGGGTAAAATTTATTAAGAGAGTGCATAAAGCAAATCAATGCATTCTTAGGTTGTCTTGATTCAAAAGGGATTTTAGTTGATTAACCTATGAATAGGGGTTGTAAGTCTCGAGATATAATATAATCTAAGTTAAGAATTCTTACTAGTCCAAGTAATTAAAAGTATTCACTAAATCAAGATGAAGTTTAATATGGTAAAGTCTTAGGGGATTTCTTACCTAATTATGGCTCATCCATAGATTGATATATTCTTGAACATAAATTTTTTAATATTTAGATTGATTTATTTTATTTTTTTATTCAATCATTCATAATTGTTAGTTTAGCTTAATAAGTTTATAAATAGTTAGTAATTAGCTAGTAGTCTTCATAAGATTGAATTGTACTTGCTTGTGCTGACTATGGTTACAATGCTGGCTTAGGAAAATAAACAATCATTTTCCTAACTTAGATTGTAGAGATTACTATAAGAGTTATTATTTTGTTGATGGTAATTCCCTAAATACTCAACTTGTTTAGTTTTCCTAGAAAGGAATTTCCAACTTGTCAACTATTAATACTATATCTATTCTACACCATTCATACTATAATGTTTATATTGGTCTTACTCCTTAGTTTAGGTTATCAATGCTTTCATTTAAGCTACTATGCAGTAATTGCATCCATATTTTTTGTAAATTTTTTGTTTATATGATAATGATCTACTTGATTTTCAATGATAGAAATTATTTGTCATCTCTTAAATTGGCCATAAGACAACTTCTAAAGTTTGTTATTTAAAGTTTCCTTAGTTATTGCTTCTATCATCTACTTTGTTAAATAGTCTAAACCATTATAGAAAATTTATAACTATATAGGTAAACTAGAGTATAGGGACCTTCTTAACAAGTCCTTTTATCTCTCCATGACTCATATAGTGTCTCATTGTTATAAGTAGGAGCAAATGTTGTATTGAAGCTTTACATTCTTTACTAGTAGGAAGTACTTTTCCAAGAACTTCTCTGTTAAATTCTCCCATATAGTGATTGGAGCAACAAATTAAGAATTTAACCACTCATTTTCTTGATTCCTTAATGAGAATGGTAACAATCTTAACCTTATGGCATCTATGATGTTGGACCCCACACCCCACCTGTAGATGTTTGGGAGTTATACCCCGGCATGTGTTTGCGGGTTATACCGCGACTTACAACCTTAATCAGTATTGTCCTCTTTGGGAATCGAACTCCCGACCCCTCAAGCTACGGGTGGGGTGTGGGGTCCAACATATGATTTCTTCATTAATCTTGAATATGTCTCATATGCCTAAGAAGTTGGCTATATGCTTATTAGGATCTTCATCTAGAAGAATGTTGAAGTTACAAATTATTGCAGCATTTGGATAATGCCTAAAGTGATCTCAAAATTATTTTCTACAACTGTTAGCCTAGCTATGTTGGACTACATCTCTATAAGTGTTGGCTTAGCATAGTTTAACTTGCTTATATGCTCTCTCTCTCTCTCTCTCTCCCCTCCCCCTCCCTCCCTCCATATTAACAAGTTAGCTAAATCTAAAACTAGAACAACATCCAGTAGAAAAACAAAGAGATGGTATTAAATAAAATAATATACAAAATGAAAAAAATGAAAATGTTTAGATTAATAATGATTGAGTCTCTTTAATATTACTTATATTCCTATCATTGATATCAAAAACTTGATTGATAGTTTCTCTATTATCCTAGTATAAGACTAATGGCAAATAGACTCATCATTTTGCTTAGTTATATGATGATAAAGTAAATACTAAATTATTCCTCTTAGTATTTATTTATTCAATAATTAAGAAAATAGTTAATTCATCTAAAAGAAAATTAAACTAAATAGATTAAGTTATTTCTAGATATAAACAAGCAAGTAAATAATGAAAGAAATCAAATATGATATAACACTTAGATTATAATTCTCCCTAGCAACATGTTGAACTTTTGATTTAGTTATTTAAAGATTATATTATGTGGATCAATTAAGTATTCTAGAATAATGAATCATCACCTTTTGACGTATGATCACTTATACTTCAATTATATCTTATTGATACCTCTAAGAATGCACTAAGTTACGTGAAACTTCATAAAAGATTGCCTTGATACTAAAAGAATCATACGTGTCAATCTTTAATACCCCATTCAATCCTTAATATAAATGTCTAAGTCAAAATTTTAAGCAAGTTCTTTTGACAACGTCTACATGTAAGATGTGTTATAGAGCTTCTCTGTCTCTCCCTCTCCCTATCTATAAGGGTTGCTAACCATAACCTAAAACTAAACTAAAACTACTTAATGTTCTTTTAGCTAAGGTTCCTGTCTTTAAATAGGCATTTCCATAATGAAATGGTCTAAGACACATATGTGTTTGAATTTGTGTTTAAAACTATCTCTCAAAATTCAAACCATGAAAGTTTTAAATATTTAATAAATATTTTTATAGCATCTTGAATCATCTGAATCAATGTTTAGATAAGAAAGTTATGCCTAATTTAAGAAGCATTATCAAATTGTCTAGAATTGCCTAATTATATTTTTTTTGCTTTTAATACCTCCATTTTCATCATTTTATTGTGTGCTTCAATGTTTCTCCAATCTTGTTTCTAGCGAAGAATATGGGCACTAAAACACCCATAATCTAGATCAGGTATCACATTATATCTTTATCTCGTATAACACAATCATGTATTAGGCTATGTTTGATCTTTTTTTCACCTATTTATACTCAGAGAGGGATGGACCATGCTAAATAAATTATACTCATGTGTATATTCATTGATAGTGTATTAATGTAAAAGAAAATTTTAAAGATTTATCTTTTAGAGTTATAGAATATAAAACAGAATGTTTACAAATTGGAATTATAACAAATATAACGATAACTAAAAGGAAAATATTATCAGTTACAGCTTGACTGTTGGACCCCGAATTATTTTTTATTTTATTAAGCATGATTTAAATTATTTTGAGGTCTGGTTAGATAAATTATTTTTGAGTAATTAGCATGTCAATGTTAGGAGGAATTATTGTTTGAATTGATGGAATTAAAGTATAATGTAGTAAGAATGCATCAGGGGTAAATTTGGTAAATCACCTAAACCCTTAAGTTTTAAGGCATAAGTGGAAGGGCATAAGGGTCTTTTGCATGCATTAAGTGAGTAAATGAGAAGAAGAAAATTTGGCTTGTTAGGAAGAGAAGGGAGTGTCGTGGGTGAGGATAAAAGCAGAAGAGAAGGAAAGCCAAGCTAGGGTTTGGAGAATTTGAAGGATTTGAAGCTTCCCTAAGTAAGTATAAGCATTAATTAGATAAATGAACCTTATTTAGTGATAATTAGGAGTGAAAAATGGGGTTGAATATGTGTAGGGAGTTGTTAGTGAATGGTTTACGAAAGTCTTATGATCTTCTAGGGTTTTTTATTTTTATTATGTTTGTGATTGATTTTGGGTTGGAATGAGTTTAGAATTGAAGTAGGAATGATGGTTTAGAGTTGAGATGAAGATTAATTGAAAGGTGGGAGGTTTATGGTTGATCAATGTGGGAAAAACAGGTTTTAGACGTTTTTGGTCTCGCACGTCACGACGTGCTCATGTGCACACTGCGGCGCGCGCCTGCTTCCTGGCCGCGGCAAGCTCCAATGTGTTCACCGCGGCGAGCCTCTGTCTCCGTCGCGGCGAAATCCTGTTTTCCTGCATAGATGTATTTTGGTATTTTGGGCATAACTTTCGATATAGATGTCCAAATGAGGTGATTTTTGATTCATTGTAAATGAGAGACATAGGGCTACACATTTTATGAAGAAAGGAAGTTTTGAATCGTTCTCTAAAGATGTCAAATTTTAGGATGGAAGTCGAGTATAGATTATAGTGTTAACACTTTTGATTTTCAAAGCTTTATGAATTCCTTTGAATGTTGTTTGAATGAGAATTTGGTTTGTTATAGGAAATCAAGCAAACCTTACCCAAGAGAAAGAATAAAGGCAATCTTGAGCTTAGATTTCAAGCGAAATTAGGTGGGTGCTGTATTTATAGCTATTGTGTGATTAGGCAAATTCTTACCTATGTGTGAATATATGTTGTATGTCATGCATTGTGAGGTGCATGACATTTTTATTGAATATGTGGTAAATTGTTTGAGGATGATTTGTTATAAGATTTGAATGATTTTGATTTTGTATACCTTGTAAGAAGCATGAGCTTTGATATAAGTAAATTTTGATTTTGATTATATTATGCCTCGATTTCAGTCATG
Source organism: Erythroxylum novogranatense (assembly GCA_029891385.1). NCBI lineage: Eukaryota > Viridiplantae > Streptophyta > Magnoliopsida > Malpighiales > Erythroxylaceae > Erythroxylum > Erythroxylum novogranatense. Next base: position 84,443,909 of record CM057234.1, read on the forward strand.
GCATTCTGTATATATGAAAAGCATGAAAACATATCATATGATAAAATGATTCTGAGCATGATTATGTGCTTTTGTTTGGACGAGAGTGGAACCATGCTGTTCGTCACGTGCACGTTGACAAGAGCCTTCTCCCGGCTACCCGCTTGTGGCATATGAGCTCCGAAATGGACTCATTCTGTTCAGGGTGTAAACTTTGGTTTCTCCCTTCTGTTTCCATGGAGCCCTCGAGCCGAGTGATATGCATTGCATAATTGAATTGTTCATTTTGAAGCATACTAAGTGTTATACATTGTGAAATGTTTTGTGAGTTGAATTAAATGTGATGGATGTGTAAATTGCTTGAACATAGTGTGAGTGCTAGAATTGTTGCATGTATATATATATATATATATATATATATATATATATATATATATATACATACATATGCTTGAAATTGTGCTAATTACCGATGGCTATAAATATATTAGCCACTGAGCTGTGTAACTCAACCCATTATTTTTCCCTCCTCAGGTGCGATTCAAGACGACAGTTAATCCTTGCAAGGAATCGAAAAATTCTGCAATAGTTAGAAGCTTTTGTACTAAGTTAGTGATTTTGGTTAGTTTTCAAGCATATCAACATTAAGCATCCTCATGTATTTGTTTTAAGCTTTGATATGTATTGTGATATGTTAGTAAAATTTGTTCAATCTCCTTGGATTATAATGACGTGAAGTTCTTTTGTCTATGAGTGTGTTTAACTGTTAGTTAGTATGAATATGTATGTGTTAGAATGTATGTGCAAATGTTGGGAGTCGGGTCTCGAAAAATCGGGAGCTCGCCGAGGCGAGCCGGTCTTTCGCCGCGACATGGACGCTGGTCTTTCACCGCGACGTGTCTCATGAGAGCTCGCCGAGGTGAAGCCAGGGTTCGGTCGCGGCGAACCTCTCATGCAAGGGGCTCGCCGCGGCGAATTACCTTTTTGCCCGCTGCTGATTCTTAAATTTGAATGTTTTCAACCCCTTTCCCCCACGAGATTCTTACTCGACAACCCCAAACGGTCACCTCGGGATAGGAAACGGGACCCGGGCCCAACATGTTTGGTATCAGAGCTTAGGCTTTGTATCCTAGGCTTAGAATGCATAATAGTATGAATTGCTTTGATATATGATTATTTGTTGCATTGTCAATTGATTGATTGCATTAAGTGACATGCACCTCATGCATACATGTAGGAAATATGAAATGTACCTAATCCTTAGTGTTTATATTTGAAGGAGTAAGATGCCACCTCGTAGAAGGACACGAGGAGCTCTGCAAGGATCAGTTGCACTTGACTCTCCGACAAGAGAGGAGAGTATTGATGAGTCGGTAGCCCCAGGAAATGTTGAGGCTTCTGTAAGGCAAGGTAATGAGCCCATTCAATCGCAGACACAAGAGTCGCCAGTTCTGCAGGAGCAAGTGCCTCCGTTGGATCCGAGGATGTTCCAAGCCTTCACTCAGGCATTTTTTCAGGCTATGGGTCAGACGCCACAACCTTCTGCTTCAGCCCTAGCTAAGAAGGGGAAACAATTTGATAAGTTAAGGAAGTATGGGACAGTCGATTTCTATGGGACAATGGATCCAGAAGAAGCCGAGACTTGGTTGAGAAAGACTGAGAGGGTATTAGATCAGATGGAGTGTGATGATGATGAGAGGGTTGTGTATGCTGCAAGCTTGCTATAGGGAGATGCTCTACATTAGTGGGAGAGTATGTCAGGTAGTCAGATGAGACCGGTAGGGTTGGCATGGAAGGACTTCTTAGCTGCTTATAAGAAGAAGTACTTGTCGGAGGTGTACATTCATCAAAAGCAGAGGGAGTTTCTGAGTCTCACCCAGAGGGAGATGATAGTGAGCGAGTATAAGCACCGATTTACACAGCTATCTTGATATGCAACTGAGATGATGATGAGTGAGGCAGCTAAGTGCTGTAGATTTGAATCAGGTTTGCATCTAGCCATCTGAGAGAAGGTAGTGGTGCAGAATTTTTGTGATTTTCAACAGTTGGTTGAAATGGCACTGGGGGTTGAAAACATAGAGAATATCAAGAGTGTTGTGAACAAGAAGAGAAAAGGGAGAGAGCAGTTCAAGAGGGGAGGTAGTACTAGTATTCCTATGCAGACAGAGTGCGGGAGCTTCCTATCCGATCGAGGAGGAGGGCGATGATGCAGTAGGTCAGACGGTGAGGACTCCTACCTATTCTCATCAAGCCTCTATGGTAGGAGGCAACAGAAAGGGAGAAGGGGACAAGTCATCCATCCCTAAGTGTGATCATTGTGGCAAGTTCCATGGTGGAGAGTATTACAGATTGACCGGAGCTTGTTTCAAATATGGAGAGAAGGGGCATATGGCCAGAGAATGTACTCAGTATGCCAGGTAGGAGAGAAGTCAGATGCAAATTTCCAAGAGATCTGAAACTATAAGACACAAGACTACAATGGAAGTGGGCAGTTCTAATGCAGCTAAGAGGGCGAGCCTTTCAGGGAGACCGAGAGGGCAAGCACCAGCTAGGGTGTTTGCAATGACACGGGAGGGTGCAGAGACCGCCCCAGATGTTGTGACTGGTACAGTTAAATTATTTGTTGATAATGTGATTGCTTTGATTGATCTAGGTTCTACTCATTTGTTTGTTTCAATGAGTAGAACTGTGTGTGGTAGAGATTTGAGCCCATTGGATACTACGCTAATTGTGAGTACTCCAATCGGCCAGTATATTATTATCAGTCAAGTGTATAGAGAGTGTGAGATATGTATTGGTTAGGAACAACTAGTGGTGGATATAATGCCATCGAAAATAGGAGGATTGGATCTAATTTTGGGTATGGACACATTAGAGAAGTACAATGCCCGTCTGGATTGTAAACAGAAGACAGTGGAATTCGAATTGGATAACGGCAGAAAAGTGATATTTACAGGGGACAGAAAAGCAAGCCCACCTAGAATGGTTTTAGCTCTGACAGTAGAGAAGATGATGAGGAAGGGATGTGAGGCATTTTTGGCCTATGTGGTAGAACAAGGGCAGATAAAGGGAAGCTAGAAGATATTCCAGTAGTCATGGAATTCTCGAATGTCTTTCCCAAGGAATTACCAGGACTACTGCCACCTAGGAAAATTGAGTTTTCCATTGAGCTTCTTTCAAGTATTGCACCGATCTCAATTCTGCCTTACCAAATGGCTCCGGCGGAATTGAAGGAGATTAAGGAGCAATTGGAGGAGTTGTTGGAGAAAGGGTACATAAGACCGAGCTCTTCACCTTGGGGAGCTCCGGTCCTTTTTGTGAAGAAGAATTATGGATCGTTGAGGATGTGTGTGGATTATAGGAAGCTTAATCAGGTCATTGTCAAGAACAGATATCCGCTTCCACGCATAGATGATTTGTTTGATCAATTGCAAGGGGCAAAAGTTTTCTCCAAGATAGACTGGAGATCGGGCATTTTGAGTTTTTAGTTATGCCCTTCGGATGGACAAATGCCCCTGCAGCCTTTATGGACTTGATGAATCGAGTCTTTAAGCCTTTCTTGGACGAATTTATCATTGTCTTTATTGATGATATATTGGTTTATTCCAAGAGTGATAAGGAGCATGAAGAGCATTTGAGGATTGCTTTGGAGACATTGAGGAAAAATGAATTTTATGCAAAATTCGACAAATGCGAATTTTGGCTAAGGGAAGTAGCATTCCTCGGACACGTGATCTCAGAACAAGGAGTGCATGTGGATCCAAGGAAAATAGAAGCTGTGGTGGAATGGGAAGCACCTAAGAACATAGCAGAAGTAAGGAGTTTCTTGGGTTTAGCTGGATACTATCGGAGGTTTGTGGAGGGCTTTTCCATAATAGCAGCTCCACTTACCAAATTGACAAGAAAGAATCAGAAGTTTGTGTGGACAGAGGAGTGTCAGAGCAGTTTTGAGGAATTAAAGAATAGGCTCACAACTGCACCGATCTTGACTTTTCCTTCAGGTAGCAATGGGTATATAGTGTATAGTGATGCCTCAAGGAAAGGATTGAGCTGTGTATTGATGCAAGGAGATAGAGTCATTACTTATGCTTCTAGGCAATTAAAGCCTTATGAGATGAATTATCCTACGTATGATTTGGAATTAGCTGTCATAATCTTTGCATTGAACATATGGAGACACTACTTGTATGGAGTCACTACCAAGGTGTTTACGGATCATAAAAGTCTCAAGGATTTGATGAGCCAGAAAGAGTTGAATTTGAGACAGAGGAGATGGTTGGAACTGCTGAAAGATTATGATTTGATGATAGACTACCACCCGGGGAAAGCTAATGTAGTAGCAGATGCACTGAGTAGAAAATCGATGATGGCACAGGTGAAGACAGTATATGTTCCTTTGTTAAAGGAATTAGCCACACTTCGGGTTACTTTGAGGCAAGATGAATTTGGGAGTTTATTGGTTAACTTTAGGGTAAGGCCAGTGTTAAATGAAAAGATTAAAGAATTGCAGGAACAGGATGAGCATTTGAGCAGGCTCAGAGAAGAGATTAAAAAGGGTAAATCTTCAGAAATTGAGATAAGAGAAGATGGACTGATGGTGGTAGGAAACAGATTGTGTGTCCTGGACTCATTAGAGTTGAAAGATGAGATATTTGATGAGGCCCACAATGCTCCCTATGCAATGCATCTAGGAAGTACGAGAATGTATAGAGATTTGAAAGAACACTTTTGGTGGAAAGGAATGAAGAAGGATATTGCAGAGTATGTTAGTAGATGCTTAGTGTGTCAGCAAGTCAAGGTTGAGTACCAGGCACCTTCAGGCAAGTTTAAGCCTTTGTCTATTCCGGAATGGAAGTGGGAAAAGATCACGATGGATTTCTTGATGGGGTTGCCCAGGACCCACAGGAAACACGATGCAATTTGGGTGATTATGGATAGGCTAACCAAGTCAACACATTTCTTGCCAATTAAGCAGACAGATTCCTTAAATTCTTTGGCCAAGAAATACATAGATGAGGTAGTCAAGCTTCATGGGATTCCGAGTTCTATAGTTTCTGATAGAAATCTGAGGTTCACCTCCAGGTTTTGGGAAAGCTTACAGGAGGCTTTGGGAACTAAGTTGCACTTTAGTACGGCTTTCCATCCACAAACTGATGGACAATCGGAGAGGACAATACAGACTCTGGATGTACCACCTCACTCCCGCGCAACCCGAACCCGACATCGACGGTGATATCCGAGTCCGTGCCACTTGAGGGTGGTGTGCTAAAACACTCATTCAGTAGTCGGTACTTTTTTTTTTTACATAACAAAACAATATATGCAGAAATCAATGCCCAAGTTGGGTCCTCATTTAATCATATACAAATTCATTATACATAATTTCCAATAGCCACTCGGGCCTATTTCCCAAATACACATATACACTTCAATACATAAATAAAGACATGCAATGCAAACGCGAACTGATCTTGACTCTTATCCTTCATTTAAATCCTGCAATTATACTCCCGTTAGCTTAACGAGGTATTCTTCTGATCCTGAAAAATAATTGCAAATTTTGGATGAGTTTTGCGAACTCAGTGAGTGACCATCATCGATGGCTCACCCATCACATATTACAAAAGACCCATATATTTTATAAATCACATTTCATTACACATTTTTCCAATATCGCACATGTTCATATCATTTCACATTTAATCACTGAACCAATCTCACTTTATTTCCTATATCACAATATTTCCCATGTTCATATCATTTCATTAACAACCATATTGAATCACATAAACTTTTTTCAGTTATTTCACATTCAATATCATTTAATCATTTATGTCATGCATACTTAGTGTATATGAGACTCACTTTCCAATTGTTACTCTGTTGTGACCGAGTGCCTGAATTGTTCCATATAGCGCTCATTGATAACTGTCCCATATAGGGCTCATTGATAACTGTCCCATGTAGGGTTCATTGATAACTGTCCCATATAGGGCTCATTGATAACTGTCCCATGTAGGGCTCATTGGTCACTGTCTCATGTAGGGCTCATTGGTCGTTGAGCTTATAGCTCTGATCAGTGGCTACTCTAGTCACAACGGCCATTATCTGATCATGCATTCATATATATAATGCATATGTCACAATGTATCACCCACAATTATCTATCCCTTTTAATCACTTCTCATATCATCGGACTTTAGTCCGACATTCCACCCTTGAAGTGGAACATTTCACAGTTTCGTTCATATCTAAATACACATTTGTCGATCAAATAAGTATAAGGTTTGCCTTTCACCAAATCAAATTATTCACTCAAATGCATATGGAATGCGTATGTGACACTTTTCCCATTTATTTCAGTGTTGTGACCGAGTGCTCAAATTGTCCCAATATGGGCGCATTTATCGTTGAGCATGAAGCTCTGAAATCACTGCGGGCTCAAGGCCCAAGTGCGGTGAGCTTTTAGCTCTCGATGGCTACTTCGGTCATGACTACCATTATCTGATTTTGCACTCATGCATGGAATGTATATGTCGAAAAAAATGCAGTAATTCAATCACAATCAATCCCAAATAGTTCACAATCACACAAATAGTTCACAATCACATTTTAATCACAATCCTATTTATGCACATTTCAAACACAGAGGGTCCAAATTCATAGACCATTTGCACTTCTATGTCATAATCTCCCATTTCATCAGACCTTCTGTCCGGAATCCATAATCAAACGCAATTCACTAACCCACCATTATTCACCACAGTTTTATAAAGACAGAATTCTAAGCACATAATAATTGAGGTACCGTCTAGGTCACTCACCTCATATCCATGCTTGAATCTTATCCAAAGCATCAATTTCTTCATTATTTCTTTCCTTCATCCAAGTTAAAATTCCCTAAGCCACAATTACCCAAATTCAACATCACTTACTGCATAAACACTAAAATTGAGCTTAGGAAACACAACCCTATACCAATCTTAAGCCATATGAACCAAACCCCTTCAAAATTTAACAAATCAAAAATCTCAATCTTACCTTGTTCTTTCACCCATCAATGAATTTCTTGGCTTAGATGGAAGCTCTCATCATCCTCCACGTTTTTCTCTTCTTGAGCACCATGAAAATCCCTCTTGAAGGGCTTAGAAAAATCAATATCTAGTTTACTCTTTCTTCTTTCCTCTTTTCCCATCCGAAGGCTCTCGACTCTTCTCTTTTCTTCTATTATTTCTTTTCTGTTTTGCACAGCCCACTTGCTTTTATAGTGCCATGTCATTTAATGAATGAGGAATGACCCATATGCCCCTCCATTTAAGCCTATAACTTAACCCTTTAAGTGATGCTCCAAAAATGCCCTTCCTTTTTGCCTTAAAACTGACATCTTGGCCCCTTATTTCGATCAAAAAAAATAAAACAATTTGGCAAAACATTCTTCTAGAGAGATGTTTCTTTATGTCTTATGAATCCATCGCTTTAAGAATCAGATCGATCGGAGCTCTATATCTCAAAATATCTCAAAAATACTGAAGTCTATTAGATATTTCGTTTGGACCAAAACTAAATCAAGACTGAACATTGCACATAACTTCACTCCAGAAGTTGAACATCTTAGAGGCTAAATTGTTGATCGGCTCCTTCATATAACTTATAGATCTATCTCTCTAGTTTCATTTGAAATAAGAATGCGATCTATTGGAGCTTTGTAGCTCAAAATATCTCCAAAATACTGAAGTCTGTGAAGACCGTTACAAAATCGAGACTGAACACTACACCTAAATTTCGTACAGAAATTGAAAGTCTTAAAGGCTAAATTGTCGATCGACTTCTTCATATAACTTGTATATCTATGTGTCTAGTTTAGTTTTCAAGAAGAATCAGATCAATCCGAACTCTATAGCTCAATATATCATCAAAATACCGAACAATATTTAGACTTTTTCTATAGGTCATCTCACTTTAATCTCGTCGATCTTTCTCCATTTAATGTCAAAACTGATATATTTGGTATGAAAAGATAGAAAAATATCTTAGGAATCTAACGCTTCAAAAATCAGGTCGATCGGAGGTTGGACGAAGAAGTTATGCTCAAAAGAGTGAAAGGAGGTCGATCGGCCGAAACATCGACAGAAAAGCGGCTCGGCCAATTTGCCGAGCGGTGCGTGCGCACGGGCTGGCGCTCGGCCTACCGAGCGCTGGGCTGGCCGAGCTCTTGCGCAGACAAGCTCTCGTACGGACCGATCGGCCAGCCTGACCGACCTTCCAACTTCTAACGCTTATAAATTTTGACTCCGAACTTCGAATTTTACAAACTTGGTACCGTTGGAAAGATAAAAGACCGATCTACGATTTTCATGAGGACTTAACAACAATTTCGGTCTCTAAAAAGGTCAAAAAGTCCCTCAAAGTGACTAATCGATCAGCTTCACACTAAACAGCATCAAAAACTTCCAAAAATCATAACTTTTCATCCCCTTAGCCAAAAATTTCAAATTTTATATCAATAGAAAGAGCAAAACAAATGCTACATCTTTCAGGAATAACTTAGAAGCCAATTCCATCTCTAACAAAATCAAATTCGCAAACAAAGGTTCAACCTACCCCATTTATCCTCAACAGAAATCCAATCTTTCAAAATTCATAACTCCACATCCCCTTAGCAAAAATTTCCATACCATATAGCAATAAAAAGCTTAGATAATCTACTACAATTCTCAGGAAGGACTTCAAGGCAAATTCCAACTCTAATTAGGTCGAATCCACCATTAATGTGGCTGCCCTGTTAATTAGTATTAAAACAGCATATGACCATATCCATAGCCAAAACTTTACAATTTTTTTCTAACAGTTCTTACATCCAAAATTCGCATAAAATACCTCATTAGAAAGCTATAGCAATCCTCTACAACTTTCCAAAATGTCACTCAAGCCAATTTCACCCTTTACAGTCCCAAATAAATGTCATAACACAAAGAGCACAAAATCTATGCCCTAAGAGCATTTGCACACTAAAACACAATTTGGGTTGAATTACCACCTGAATATTATCAGGCCATAACTTGCGATCTACACATCGAAAAACATCATACTTAGTGGCGTTAGAAAGATAACACATAAATCTTCAACTTTCAGTAATACCAATTTCACAAAATCTGTCTCCTTTATCCTAGAAAAATTCTCAAAGTTTCAGGTCGTCAATAATAAAACCAAGATCCGGATACTGTTCATCCAGCACACCCATCTCAAATTCCGAGGCAAATTCAAAACTCTTCAAGCCACAATTGGCCAGAACCTCCTTCATAGTAATTCTAGTCATACTTCTCAAGTTTAATTTAAAGCAAACCTCAACTCAATAGCATAACCACATCAAAAGTTATAAACAAATACCTGAAACATGCACAAGTTCCATCTTTCCAGATTTCAACCACAACTTTACTCCTTTCATGCAAGCATCAATACCACATTAATAACCATCCTATTTAACCGAGAATTTAACCACAAATTTATCAAGACATTTACTTGAGTAATTTATCCCATTTTGCAGCACAAACATACAATCTTCTTACTTGAATTTACCACTTATCTAACATTATTCAAACATCAAAACCAAATCCAAAACCAATCCAACACATGTTCAATCATTTAGCCTCACATAAACATGCACTTATAACCATACAATTATCTATTTAGCAACACAAACATACTACTTTCACTCTTTCAACACCTTCTATCCATAAATTTTAAAAATTCACATTTCCTATCTTTTATACCTGGCAATTGTCAATGAATTCATGTACCACTTAAAGAGCCAGTAATCATTATGTAAATGCATGTATGCTAATAAGATGCATGAATGAAACCAATACATTTCCTTTGTCTCTCCTTGAGCACACTTGTACAATATTTCGGGTCCTCACCCTTCATTTGGGGACGGGATGTTACACTGAAGGCAATGTTGAGAGCTTGTGTTATAGATTTTAAAGGTTCATGGGATGATCATTTGCCTTTAATTGACTTTGCTTATAACAATTCCTATCACTCAGGCATTCAAATGGCACCTTATGAGGCTTTGTATGGTAGGAGGTGCAAGACTCCTATTTGTTAGGATGAGGAAGGTGAAAGGAGACTTGTAGGTCCTGAGTTGGTGCAAGTTACAGTTGATAAGATCAAATTGGTGAAGCAGAGAATTAAAGCAGCTCAACACAGAATGAAGAGTTATGAGGATGCACATAGAAGAGAGATGGAATTTGAAGTTGGAGATAAAGTGTTCCTTAGAGCTTCTCCATGGAAGGGAGTGTTGAAATTTGGTAAGAAGGGCAAGCTTAGTCCGAGGTTTATAGGCCCGTATGAGATTCTTGAGAAGATTGGGCCTTTGTCCTATAAGTTAGCTTTGCCACCAGAATTGTCTATGATTCACAATGTCTTCCATATATCGATGTTGAGAAGTTATCGATCCGATCCATCACATATAGTCCAACCTTCGGAGGTTCAGTTAAGTGAGGATTTGACTTATGAGGAGCAACCGGTGGAAATTTTAAGCAAGTTTTTTTGACAACGTCTACATGTAAGATGTGTTATAGAGCTTCTCTGTCTCTCCCTCTCCCTATCTATAAGGGTTGCTAACCATGACCTAAAACTAAACTAAAACTACTTAATGTTCCTTTAGCTAAGGTTCCTGTCTTTAAATAGGCATTTCCATAATGAAATGATCTAAGACACATATGTGTTTGAATTTGTGTTTAAAACTATCTCTCAAAATTTAAACCATGAAAGTTTTAAATATTTAATAAATATTTTTATAGCATCTTGAATCATCTAAATAAATGTTTAGATAAGAAAGTTATGCCTAATTTAATAAGCATTATCAAATTGTCTAGAATTGCCTAATTATATTTTTTTTGCTCTTAATACCTCCATTTTCATCATTTTATTGTGTGCTTCAATGTTTCTCCAATCTTGTTTCTAGCGAAGAATATAGGCACTAAAACACCCATAATCTAGATCAGGTATCACATTATATCTTTATCTCGTATAACACAATCATGTATTAGGCTATGTTTGATCTTTTTTTCACCTATTTATGCTCAGAGAGGGATGGACCAAGCTAAATAAATTATACTCATGTGTATATTCATTGATAGTGTATTAATGTAAAAGAAAGTTTTAAAGATTTATCTTTTAGAGTTATAGCATATAAAAAAGAATGTTTACAAATTGGAATTATAACAAATATAACGATAACTAAAAGGAAAATATTATCAATTACAGCTTGACTGTTAGACCCCGAATTATTTTTTATTTTATTAAGCATGATTTAAATTATTTTGAGGTCTGGTTAGATAAATTATTTTTGAGTAATTAGCATGTCCATGTTAGGAGGAATTATTGTTTGAATTGATGGAATTAAAGTATAATGTAGTAAGAATGCATGAGGGGTAAATTTGGTAGATCACCTAAACCCTTAAGTTTTAAGGCATAAGTGGAAGGGCATAAGGGTCTTTTGCATGCATTAAGTGAGTAAATGAGAAGAAGAAAATTTGGCTTGTTAGGAAGAGAAGAGAGTGTCGTGGGTGAGGAGAAAAGAAGAAGAGAATGAAAGCTAAGCTAGGGTTTGGAAATTTTGAAGGATTTGAAGCTTCCCCAATTAAGTATAAACATTAATTAGATTAATGAACCTTATTTAGTGATAATTAGGAGTGAAAAATGGGGTTGAATATATGTAGGGAGTTGTTAGTGAATGGTTTATCAAAGTCTTATGATCTTCTAGGGTTTTTGATTTTTATTATGTTTGTGATTGATTTTGGGTTGGAATGAGTTTAGAATTGAAGTAGGAATGATGGTTTAGAGTTGAGATGAAGATTAATTGAAAGGTGGGAGGTTTATGGTTGATCAATGTGGGAAAAGAAGGTTTCGGAAATTTTTGGTCTCGCACGTCACGACGTGCTCATGTGCATGCCGCGACGCGCGTCTACTTCCTCGCCGTGGAGAGCTCCAATGTGTTCATCGCGGCGAGCCTCTGTTTTCGCCGCGACGGCCTCTGTCTTCGTCGTGGCGAAATCCTGTTTTCCTACACGGATATGTTTTGGTATTTTGGGCATAACTTTCGATATAGATATCCAAATGAGGTAATTTTTGATTCGTTGTAAACGGGAGACATAGGGCTACAAGTTTTATAAAGAAAGGAAGTTTTGAATCGATCTCTAAAGATGTCAAATTTTGGGATGGTAGTCGAGTATAGATTATAGTGTTAACACTTTTGATTTTCAAAGGTTTATGAATTCCTTTGAATGTTGTTTGAATGAGAATTTGGTTTGTTATAGGAAATCAAGCAAACCTTACCCAAGAGCAAGAAGAAAGGCAATCTTGAGCTTGGATTTCAAGCGGAATTAGGTGGGTGATGTATTTATAGTTATTGTGTGATTAGGCAAATTCTTGCCTATGTGTGAATATATGTTGTATGTTATGCATTGTGAGGTGCTTGAAATTTTGATTGAATATGTGGTAAATTGTTTGAGGATGATTTGTTATAAGATTTGAATTATTTTGATTTCGTATACCTTGCAAGAAGCATGAGCTTTGATATAAGTAAATTTTGATTTTGATTATGTTATGCCTCGATTTCAGTCATGGCATTCTGTATATATGAAAAGCATGAAAACATATCATCTGATAAAATGATTCTGAGCATGATTATGTGCTTTTGTTTGGACGAGAGTGGAATCATTTTGTTCTTCACGTGCACGTTGATAAGAGCCTTCTCCTGGCTGCCCGCTTGTGGCATATGAGCTCCGAAATGGACTCATTCTGTTCAGGGTGTAAACTTCAATTTCTCACTTCTGTTTCCATGGAACCCTCTAGCCGAGTGATGTGCATTGCATAATTGCATTGTTCACTTTGAAGCATACTAAGTGTTATACATTGTGAAATGTTTTGTGAGTTGAATTAAATGTGATGGATGTGTAAATTGCTTGAACATAGCGTGAGTGCTAGAATTGCTACATGTATATATATATATACATACATATGCTTGAAATTGTGCTAATTACTGATGGCTATAAATATATTAGCCACTAAGCTGTGTAGCTCAACTTATTATTTTTCCCTCCTCAGGTGCGACTCAAGACGACAGTTGATCCTTGCGAGGCATCGAAAAACTCTGCAATTGTTGGGACCCGATTCAGAAATCGAATCCCAATCGAAAAGCAAAACGGAAAACGGAATCGAATGGAAACGGAAATTTCGCATCGAAATTTCAAATCAGAAAACAAAGCATAAGAATCGAAAGCGAAGCGCATACTCGAAGCAAATGCAAATCAGAATCGAATACCAAATCGACAGAAATCAATAGAATCGAATCATAAGGCGGGGATAAACGAAATAATTAATTAAACTGAAACATATCCGACATCCGAGAACAATAATCAAAGAAAACGATCGAATGAACAAAATCGCGTTGGAAACCTAGACTATCCAAACCCGGTTAAAAAAATTTTTCTTATTCCTTGTCTTTTCATTCTTAATCACTTTATTTCATTACATACAAAATCATCATATGCTTGGATACTCATACAAATCCCAAATCGCACTCAAATCATAATAAACTTCTTAACATTAATACCAATCTGATAAATAACTTAATCCTTCAATTTGATGCATAAGTCATCAATTCATACTAATTCCAAAATATGTACATCATTAATTTCTAAAATCCCCAAATTCTAAATTGAACCTAAACCAATTCAATCAAATTCAATATCATAATTAACTTAATTTCTCAAATTGAACTTAGGAAATATCAATTCCTCTCATATTCAAGCTATTTCAATCTCCAATTTTGAAAATCCCCAATTTTCAAAATTGGCCTAAACCAATTTGTACAAATTCAATATCATAAAACATAATTTCTTCAAAATTGATTCCATATTTCATCAATTCATGCTATTATTGATGATTCTACACCATTAATTCACAAAATTTGGGAAAATCTCCAAATTCCAAATTAAGCCTAAACCCCCAATTTACAATTTTTTTCAAATTAAAGTTCATCTAAAGCATAAACATCAAAATTAACTTAGGATATCTCAAATTCATCACTAATTCAAGCTATCTAAATCATCAATTTCAAAAATCTCCAATTTAAAATTTTAACATAATCCTAATCATTCAATTAACCAAATTAAATCTCACTTAAGGCATAATCATCACAATTGACTTCATAAATCACATACCCATATCATTTTCCATGATTCTAATCATCACAATTGACTTCATAAATCACATACCCATATCATTTTCCATGATTCTAAACCAAAATTTAAGAAAAACTCAAAGATTGAAATTTCTCTTACCTCTTTCTCTCTCTAAATTTTCAAAATTCCTAAGCTCCAATGATAACTTCATCTTCTTCTATCTCTTCCTCTTGAAATAACAACGAAAATCATCTTGGAAACTCAAAAATTTCGAAATCTCCATCACCGAATCATCTTTCTCCATTTTCTCTTCTTATTTCTCTTCTTCTTTCTCCATTCTTCTTTCATGCTTTTCCTCTTGAAGAAGCATCAAAAACCTCTTTGAAAGCCATCAAAACCGAAACCTCTAAGCTTCCTTCTTCTTCTCTTTCTTCTTGATTTTCTTTCTTATTTTTGTGCACCAGACCTCCCAAACGACATCAATCTGATAAGTTTTGCCATGCCACTTTAAAATGGGGCACAAATGACCCTTATGCCCTCACTTGTTTGTTTATTTCCAAAATTGCCCCTATAGAAACTTGAAAAACTGACTACTTGCGTCCTGTTTTCAAGCATCTAAACGAAATAATTTGGATAAACTTTCTTCTTTAAAATTGTTCCTCTAGATCATACGAATCCAACGCCACCGACCGCGCTCAATTCGGATCAGAAACGAAGAAGTTATAGCCAAAATACTATCGGACCTGCGAAAAATCCGAGACTGAACATTAACATAACTTTAGTCCAGAAATGGACAATCTTAGGGATGAAATTAAATTTCGATCCCTTCACAAGAGTTGTAGCCCTATATCTTAACTTTATTTTCCCTCAATAATCAACTCAATCGGAGTTGTACAGTTCCCGAAAATCGCAAAATACTGAACCATGTTCAGAAAATTATCCAACTTATAACCTATAACCAAATGGTTCAATTAATCTCTTTCCATTTAATCTCCTAAAAATCATAATTCTTCATAAAAATGAACGTAATTGTCTTAGGAATCCAACGCTTTGAGGATCAAATCGATCAGATGTCCGACAAAGGAATTATAAGCAAAAGATTACGAAAGGGATCGGATAAAGAAACAAAGTAACGGAACGTCAAAACTGAACATTTCAAAAATCATATCTCTCGATCTCGAACTCGGAATTTGACAAATTTGATGTCAATAGAAAGATCAAAGGAAGCTCTACAACTTCCCTGAAGAACTCAAAATCAAATTAGGTCTCGAAAGAGGTCAAAACCTCAATCAAAGATTCTGTCCAAAACAGCTTTTCCTAAACGACTTCCAATTTTTAATCACTCATAACTCTTAGCCCCGAAATCGAAAAATTGCAAACTTTATATCAATGGAAAGATAAAAACATCATCTAAAACTTTCATGAAGACCACTTACTCTAATTCAAACTAAATTCATACGACGAGTGGCCTCGAAGCATAGAACACACAAATCTATACTTAATAACATTTTCGAAACAAAGCATATCTTCAGAAATTCATATCTTTCAATCCCGACATCGAAAAATAGCAAACTTTATGTTCACAAAAAGCTCTCGACAAAGGCTACAATTTTCATGTTGATCACTTTCTCGAATTATGCCTAAATCAAAAAGTCAACTTTTTCCTCAAAAAGTCAAACTCCAATCGAATTTTGACTGATCATAATTCTCACTTCCGATATCGAAAAATATCAAACTTTATGGCTACAGAAAGCTCTTGACATAAACTACAAGTTTCTAGAAGATAATTTTCTCAAATTTTCCCAAAATCAAAAGGTCAACTCCCAAGTCAAACATTTTTTCACTATTCATCCCCAAAGTCAAACTTTCTAAATTCTTCAAATTTTCACACTTTTTTTTTATTCTTGCTATTTAACTTCATTTCAATCAACTCATCCACTAGAACTTTTATAAACCATACCAATCTCCACAATTATCAAATACATCAACATCCAATAATGCTTTTCTCATAAGTTTCCTTAAAGCATACATACAACATATATATATATATAACACTTATTTTATATCATTTCTTATTTTTAAATTTCACTTAAAAATTGGGGTCCAACATTTCTCCCCCTCTTAAAAGAATTTCGTCATCGAAATTCAACGTAGTCATCAAGTAACATATCCTTCTCATAATAGTCAAATCACTTTCTTATCAATTTCTTATTCTTAACTTAATCACTATTTTTCACTTCTCATTTATATCAGAACACTATTGTCTCAAATAGAATATTTCTTAACACATTTTCACAAGTCAATAGTCATCAAAATTCATCATAAAATTTTAATCACAATGTCTTAATCTCAAACCTAAAATCAATCATAATCCTTAACCTTAATCAAATAATCACTCTTCTTATCTACATATTTTTCACTTCTTCACAAGGAACTCTTAAGATCATACTAACGCACAATCACCACAAATCAGTATTTCTCAATCCATTTACACGGATCAAAGGTTCAGGTCTTACTAAACCCTAGAATGGATCAATCATCAGTCAAATCAATACTATCATCAAACCCGTCTTTCAACTTTTCATTCGTTCATCTCCCAAATATATAATCATACACAATTCATCCCAATCATTAAAAATTTCAATCTCATTTTCCTTAATACATTTCTAAAGTCATGATAGGTCACTCACATCAAATCACA
This sequence comes from Erythroxylum novogranatense, assembly GCA_029891385.1. NCBI lineage: Eukaryota > Viridiplantae > Streptophyta > Magnoliopsida > Malpighiales > Erythroxylaceae > Erythroxylum > Erythroxylum novogranatense. Next base: position 84,460,778 of record CM057234.1, read on the forward strand.
CTATCATTAATGCAATTCGATCTTAATCTCTTATCAATCTCCTGCACCCAGTTACGATCCTAATACTGGGCTCTGATACCATAAATGTTGGGACCCAATCCGGAAATCGGATCCCAACCGGAAAAGCAGAAAGGAAAACGGAATCAAATGGAAACGGAAATTTCGCATCGAAATTTCAAATCAGAAAACAAAGCATAAGAATCGAAAGCGAAGCGCATACTCGAAGCAAATGCAAATCAGAATCGAATACCAAATCGACAGAAATCAATAGAATCGAATCATAAGGCGGGGATAAACGAAATAATCAATTAAACTGAAACATATCCGACATCTGAGAACAATAATCAAAGAAAACGATCGAAAGAACAAAATCGCGTTGGAAACCTAGACTATCCAAACCCGGTAAAATTTTTTTTTCTTATTCCTTGTCTTTTCATTCTTAATCACTTTATTTCATTACATACAAAATCATCATATGCTTGGATACTCATACAAATCCCAAATCGCACTCAAATCATAATAAACTTCTTAACATTAATACCAATCTCATAAATAACTTAATCCTTCAATTTGATGCATAAGTCATCAATTCATACTAATTCCAAAATAGGTACATCATTAATTTCTAAAATCCCCAAATTCCAAATTGAACCTAAAATTCAATTAAATTCAATATCATAATTAACTTAATTTCTCAAATTGAACTTAGGAAATATCAATTCCTCTCATATTCAAGCTATTTCAATCTCCAATTTTGAAAATCTCCAATTTTCAAAATTGGCCTAAACCAATTTGCACAAATTCAATATTTCATCAATTCATGCTATTATTGATGATTCTACACCATTAATTCACAAAATTTGGGAAAATCCCCAAATTCCAAATTAAGCCTAAATCCCCAATTTACAATTTTTTTCAAATTAAACTTCATCTAAAGCATAAACATCAAAATTAACTTAAGATATCTCAAATTCATCACTAATTCAAGCTATCTAAATCATCAATTTCAAAAATCTCCAATTTAAAATTTTAACATAATCCTAATCATTCAATTAACCAAAATTAAATCTCACTTAAGGCATAATCATCACAATTGACTTCATAAATCATATACCCATATCATTTTCCATAATTCTAAACCAAAGTTTAAGAAAAACTCAAAGATTGAAATTTCTCTTACCTCTTTCTCTCTCTAGATTTTCGAAATTCCTAAGCTCCAATGATAACTTCATCTTCTTCTATCTCTTCCTCTTGAAATAACAACGAAAATCATCTTGGAAACTCAAAAATTTCGAAATCTCCATCACCGAATCATCTTTCTCCATTTTCTCTTCTTATTTCTCTTCTTCTTTCTCCATTCTTCTTTCATGCTTTTCCTCTTGAAGAAGCATCAAAAACCTCTTTGAAAGCCATCAAAACCGAAACCTCTAAGCTTCCTTCTTCTTCTCTTTCTTCTTGATTTTCTTTCTTATTTTCGTGCACCAGACCTCCCAAACGGCATCCATCTGATGAGTTTTGCCATGTCACTTTAAAATGGGGCACAAATGACCCTTATGCCCTTACTTGTTTGCTTATTTCCAAAATTGCCCCTGCAGAAACTTGAAAAACTGACTACTTGTGTCCTGTTTTCAAGCATCTAAACGAAATAATTTGGACAAACTTTTTTCTTTAAAATTGTTCCTCTAGATCATACTAATCTAACGCCACCTACCGCGCTCAATTCGGATCAGAAACAAAGAAGTTATAGCCAAAATACTATCGGACCTGCGAAAAATCCGAGACTGAACATTAACATAACTTTAGTCCAGAAATGGACAATCTTAGGGATGAAATTAAATTTCGATCCCTTCACAAGAGTTGTAGCCCTATATCTTAACTTTATTTTCCCTTAAGAATCAACTCAATCGAAGTTGTACAGTTCCCGAAAATCGCAAAATACTGAACCATGTTCAGAAAATTATCCAACTTATAACCTATAACCAAATGGTTCAATTAATCTCTTTCCATTTAATCTCCTAAAAATCATAATTCTTCATAAAAATGAACGTAATTGTCTTAGGAATCCAACGCTTTGACGAGTGACCTCGAAGCATAGAACACACAAATCTATACTTAATAGCATTTTCAAAACAAAGCATATCTTTAGAAATTCATATCTTTCAATCCCGACATCGAAAAATAGCAAACTTTATGTCCACAAAAAAGCTCTCGACAGAGGCTACAATTTTTATGTTGATCACTTTCTCGAATTTTGCTTAAATCAAAAAGTCAACTTTTTCCTCAAAAAGTCAAACTCCAATCGAACTTTGACTGATCATAACTCTCACTTTCGATATCGAAAAATATCAAACTTTATGGCTACAGAAAGCTCTTGACATAAACTACAAGTTTTCAGAAGATAATTTTCTTAAATTCTCCCAAAATCAAAAAGTCAACTCCCAAGTCAAACATTTTTTTCACTATTCATCCTCAAAGTCAAACTTTCTAAATTCTTCAAATTTTCACACTTTTTCTTTTTGATTCTTGTTATTTAACTTCATTTCAATCAACTCATTCACTAGAACTTTTATAAACCATACCAATCTCCACAATTATCAAATACATCAACATCCAATAATGCTTTTCTCATAAGTTTCCTTAAAGCATACATACAACATATATATATATAACACTTATTTTATATCATTTCTTATTTCTAAATTCCACTTAAAAATCGGGGTCCAACAGTAATAGTTAGAAGCTTTTGTACTAAGTTAGTGATTTTGGTTAACTTTTCAAGCATATCAACGTTGAGCATCCTCATGTATTTGTTTTAAGCTTTGATATGTATTGTGATATGTTAGTAAAATTTGTTCAATCTCCTTGGATTGTAATGACATGAAGTTCTTTTGTCTATAAGTGTGTTTAACTGTTAGTTAGTATGAATGTGTATGTGTTAGAATGTATGTGCAAATGTTGGGAGCCAGGTCTTGGAAAATCGGGAGCTCGTCGCGGCGAACTGGTCTTTTGCCGCGGCGTATCCCTTGGAAGTTCGCCGCCGCGAAGCCAGGGTTCGGACGCGAATCTCTCATGCGAGGTGCTCACCGCAGCGAACATTTTGTCGCCACGGCGAACCGCCGTTTTTCCCGCTGCTGATTCTTAAATTTGAATGTTTTTGGCCCCTTTCTCCCGCGCGATTCTTACTCGACAACCCCGAACGGTCACCTCGGGATAGGAAACAGGACCCGGGCCCAACATTGACTGAAATATTTATAAAACCAAATAGACAGTTACATGAAAGATAAATCCTATTAGAAAATGTTGATATTATATGGAAAAATGACTTCTTAGTATTAAAAAGATAAGATAGATGGAAAGGCTTTAAAGATTCACCATTCTCTTTTGCCTTTGTCTTTTGTATAGAATGGAGAAAAACTCAACTAAATTTCTAAATGTTAATGCAAAATGCACTTAACTTGTCAAATTTAATGTTTTGCTTAATAAACTTCTTAACTTATAATATTTAAGCACCTACCATATCTGATCTTAAACAACAAGAACAACAATGACGACCTCAGTATACAAGGACATCAATTGTGCATAGTCTTCTCATTGCATTTTACAAAAAAATTGTTTCCATAATTGGAATTTTGACCTTTTTATTATAAATAAGTAACCTTATCAATTACTCCAAGGCTCGCTCTCATATCTCACCTTAAACATTTTAATTAATTAAAATTTCCTTATTTGCATAAAAGTTAATAAAATATTCCTTAAAGTAAAATTTAATTTAAATTTTAAAATTAATTTTCATCTTTTCTTTTAAAACATTTATTAATATTGATTTTATTTTTTATTTTTCCGTTTTAGTGCAAACCACTAAATTAATATGCAATTTTCAAGTAGCAATATATGTTATATGTTCTAATTTTCTTATACATAAGAAGAACATTATTAAACTTATATTTATCTTTTCAATACTTAAATGAGGTTTTATTACTATAAAAGTTTAAAATAAGAGAACATTTTAATTTTGTATGATGAAAATAGTTGCATGTAATAATAATAAATCCTATTTTGATTAATTTTTATAAATTATCTTTCTCAATTATAAATCTTGTTGTTAATAAAGGAGAATGGTCATTTATTTCCAAACTTTAAATTTCTTTGAATCTTCTATGTTTAATCAAGATAAATAGAGGAATATATATTTAAAAGTAACAGTTGTATCATTTATACCATATAAAATAATTAAAAATGTGCGACAACCTATGTAAAAAAATGCACGTGCATCAATCGTACCTATATATACACTATTATCAAGGTATATGGCATTGTTATCGTATCTTCTCGCTATGACTTCTAGGCTTATGAAGTATTTTACCGATGAGTCTTAAAGAACTGCATCATAAGTTTCCAACCTATATGTCAGTCAAATGATTTATATGACAAATTCTATAAGGCTATGTTTGGTTAAATGTAAGACTTTTAATAAAATAAAATAATTTATAATGGAATGGAATGCAAATAGATGTGATGTTATAAATTTGTTGTCTGAGAGGGATGAAAGAATTCATAATGTAATATAGTGAAATGTTATTTATCATTTTATGTTTCATTTTAAACCTTCCAAATCGAAGTAACTTATTTTCTTTGTTTAGAATGTAATGAAATGGAATGTAAAACTCTTCCTTTCTATCTTATTTAATTTCATTTTATTATAAACTTTCATTTCAAACGATAAAATAATATTACATTCCATTAATAACCACCAAACTAAAATAACCTAAGAGATCAAAAATAAATAAAGATTGATTGTAGATTTCAAGTATGTTAGTCGAGATACAAACCCTTTTTTTTGTATGAGCATCAATTCTTAAGGACTTTGTTTTAAAAATCTAAATTGACTAATCTTTCCAGAGATTGAAATTTCGTTTTGTATCGGTCGAAGAACAATACGAAATAGACGTATTTATGTACTAGGTGTAAATCTAGAATTGATCTTGATCTTTCATCTGCTATCGTTCAGTACCAAAAAATTTGAAAAATATAGGGACTAAGTTGCAAAATTTTCAATTTTTTTTAATTTCCACCCTCTTTTTCTTTTTTCAAAGCTTTTTAATTTGTTATTTAGTTAAACATTTATGGTGATTTTTAATTTTATTTTAAAATATTTAATTTTATTAATTAAATATATAATATATTTAATTGATAGTAAATTAAATAATATATCATTTTATTTTATGTTTTAATTCTACTTGGTTGTTTCCTTATCACGAAATCTTGTTCTCAATTATAATAATTTGAGAATTAAAGATATTTATTATTTTATTAGATATTTTGTTGTAATTATTATTTATTATATAATAAAATTAAAAATTATTTTATAAATTTAAAAATTACTTAATATTAACCGGTATCGATACGAAACTATATTAAAATCCAATGTCATACTATGTCCGGTACAGTTAAATCTTTCGCCACATAAATTTATTTTAAATTATTAGGATTTTATTTTTCTCTAAGTAAACAATAAAATAACTTAAAGATAAGCTAGAACACAACACATAAGAGAGAGACGTGACGTGGGGCATCAAAACCTTCAGGTACGTATTGGAGCTCCGTCTCTGAGCAGGTAGTAGTAGCAAATGAAGAGAAATGGCGCGAGGGCTCATCCTCTCACCAACGGCCACTGCCTCCTGCAACGATAAAGCCACCTCCTCCTTAATAGCTCTGCTTCGGCTTTCCAGGAAAAACCCATCATTTTCAGGCCGTTGTTATCGTCCTTGTCTTGTCCGCGGCGGGTGTTGTTTTGGTCTTGCCCGAGAATATGTCGCCATGGCCAAGTACAAAGAGGACTTCTCCATGCGGATGGCTATGGCTGGTCTTCAACCCCACCACCGTATTGGTCAGTCTTCACCTTCTATCTTCTATTTGTCATCTTCCGAATATCGCTCATGGGAAATCGAAATATTAAAGAAACTATTTTTGGTAGCTGTAGTGGGAATGTTCTGCGCTGAAGCTTGAAATTTCTTTTGATTGATTAGAATTGTTTTTGTGAATTTACAGAGTAAGGGCTCTCGATATTATTGTTTGCGGTTTCTTGAAAAGTTGGCTTATCTTCTGCTTTTGCGGTTAGTTCTTGAAAACTTTAGGTGAACCCAGAAAAATGATAAATCTTTACCCTTTGGCTATTTAGGTAGTGGAGGCAAAAGATCAACGTGGATGAACCTAATGCATTTCTTTCCTTCTTTTTTAATATCAATTTGCAGTGTTAAGCTTTCGGTTGAGTTATGGTGTTTGATAACTGTTCATTGTATGGGGCATTACGGGATAAGAATTGGAATTGGAAACGTTATGACTTTGACTTAAAAATTTGGTGTTTCCCGTGTTATTCAAAATTTCAGCTTTAGGAGTATCTGGTGGTCCTGACAGCATGGCGCTTTGTTACCTAACTGCTAGCTGGAAGAAAGGCAGTTCTGATACTGTTTCCACCAGCGATGATTCAATTGATGGGCTTTTGGCTATTATTGTTGATCATGGGTTACGTGCTGAGAGTAAAGATGAGGCAGGGATTGTTTCAGGCCGTGTTTCTAAAATGGGTAAGCTTACTTTCAGTTATTTGCTCATCGACTGGTTGATCTCTTCGAAGTAAGATGACTAACATGGGGAATGATTAGGAATCAGAAATGAAATTGCCCATTGTAGCTGGCCCAATGGGAGACCTAAACAGGGCCACTTGCAAGAAGATGCTCGAAATATGAGGTTATTTTTTCTTTTCCTGCTGTTGGAATGATAATCTGATGATGCCTTTCTATCTGTCTCCTGTTTGACTGTTCTCTTTTTCTTTTTTGATCTTAAGTCTGTTCATATAATTATGCTATCTTTGATGTTGCTGAAATTCAGGTATCAAATATTTCAGGACATCTGCATGAAACACCAGATCAGTGTGCTACTCATTGCACATCATGCAGATGACCAGGTCTGAACCGTGGCATTTTATTTTTTCATTTGTACATTACTGCCTAACTGTACATGTGGATCAATAATGAAGAAAACCATTTTTATACCCAAAGAGTTTTAAATTTTGTACGATGATATATTATGTGGTTTTATCCCTCGATTATGGCCTTGATGGATTATACATACCTGTACTACAATGGATTCTTTTGACATGCAGGCCGAGTTGTTTATACTCAGACTGTCCCGCAATAGTGGTGTTCTTGGACTTGCTGGCATGGCATTTACTTCTCAAGTATTTTTGTCAAGATCAAATTCAGTTGTCCCATTCTCAAAGAATGAAGGCATTCTTATAGTTCGTCCACTCTTGTATTTCTCAAAAGAAGACTTGTATGAAGTAAGTTCAAAAGATGGAGAGAATTTTTTGTTCAAGTCCTTGGTAATCACAGATTTTGATTTATAATATGTATTCATTTTGGCAGGTATGCCAAGCAGGTACCCTGGAGTGGGTGGAAGACCCAACGAATCAAAGCCTATTGTATGCTCGGAATAGGATTCGGACATCGTTAAGAAATTTATCTTCGTGTGAGTACTGTAAGATGTGACAGATAGTTTAAGCGTTTAGTTGTACCTATGTGCAGGTTCAACTATGAAATACTTGTGTTGTGTTGATGTCCTAAATGGCATAAGCTTGAGCTTTGTGCTATTTTTACAATGAACTAGCTTTTGTAAATTCATTGCACATTGTACCCTAATTTGGAGGTAGGAAAATTTTCTCTTTCTCTGATGAACCTTAAGCTAAAAGTTGGCCTTTATTTTTCAGGTACCTTCCAGTCTGAGCTGCAAAGTATAATTACTGCCTGCCGAAAGACACGTGCTTATGTTGACCATATTTGTCGTAATTTGATCAATCATGCAGTGATGATCATGGATGTAAGCTTACATTGGAGTCGTGAACATATATTTTTATATTCTCTACACCTAGCTTTACATTCTCCAGCTCCACTTTGATAGAAACGACTCTTACCACACTTTCAAGAAATTTTGTCCACAGGTTTTTACTGTGATCTAATAATTAACTGTTTCTGCTCTTTTATTCTTCTTTTATCAATATTGGAGGGTTGCAATTATTTCATAAGCAGCAGGGATATGCTGTTGTTGATTTAGAGATCCTTGATCCATCTAAACTTGCAGAAATGTGCCTCTCAAAATTCATTTCATTGGTCTTGCAGGTAATTTTTATCTTACTATATCTGTTCATAGCATAATCCCTCTCTTGGGGGAACTTTTTGGTGTATGGTTTAGGGATAGTTTTTGATTACTTTTTGTCTTACTTTGTCAGTTTATCTCTCAAAGACACAGGCCTGTCAGAGGCAGTACTTCGAAACTGTTGTTAAACTATTTTTGTACTTTTCCATGCAAGGTACAGTAAATTTCACCTCTTCGTATTTGCTTTTCTTTTCCTAGCTTAGATGGGGAACTAGACATAATTGTAGCTTGTTAAATTTAAGTCACTGGTATGCCAAGGATACTTATTAAAGCATTAAGTTATAAGATGCTAAGGAATCTCACTGCTGTTTCCTTACTTTGCTCTGTAATGTTATGCAGTCTGAAAAAGTACTAGATCTTAAATGTGACTGCATAACACAAATATGCTGAAAGGAGTTTTTAACTGAAATATGCAAAAGGACATGCCTTATTTTGTCCGTCCTCGTTGCTTTTGTGTACAAGTTGGAAACTAAATTAATCCAACCAGAAATATAAAAGGGTACCAATAAGTTCATTTGTAGACAGCACAGAACAGCTGACGAAACAAAATTTATTTTTCTTGTCATATATCTGTTAGCTGGTTTATACTGCAGATTTGATCATGATCCCCAGTCACTCTACTAAAATTTTTGCACGTATCTTTTAATATAAATGTTTGGCTTCTTTGTTTGCTCACACAATCAAGGATTGTCCTTTGTTATCTTTCAGACGTCCTTTACAGCAGCTGGATGCTATCTCTGCCCAGCTCCAGGATCCAAGGGAACAAAGGTCTTGGTTTGCTGTTCTGTTGATTGTCCTTTGTCTTCCAACTCGGAATTGTTTCATAGTTATTCTAGTGGGGGACAAAGGCAGAACTTTCCTAGTGATATAGCACAGATCGTAGCTGCTGGAAAAACATATTCTGACCATTTTGTTCCAGATGCTGCAGATGCGTATTTTTTGGATGTAACATCTAGATCAGTACTTGCTGAAGCTAAAAGGCTTAATATTATAAGTGAATCAACATATGGGACAGTTCTGTTATTGCAAAGGGACGAAATCAAATACTTTCGGCCTCAAGTTGAAGATAGTGGTGATCATGACTTGAAGGATCATAATGTTGATCACGACTTGAACGATCAGGTTGAAACTACCGTAGCACCTACAAGTGAATCACTTCTACCTGGTCAAAGTTTATATTTCATGAATAGATTCTTGGTGACATGGGAGATAAGGAAGGACATCTCTGTTGGTTCGGATCCTGAGAAAGATGATTGTGATTGGAATGTGCGAGCGGAGAGTAGGTGCCATCTTTTCTGCTCTTGCAAGATTTGCGACGACTTGGCTCTTAAAGTGCGACACATGATTGAACCTGACTGGCTGTATCTTGGCATGTTGTCCAAATCTTCAAAATTTGAAGATTTAAATCAGCAAAAATTTTACATTCACAAAAACACACTGCAGATACCTAAGGAAAGCGTTGATTTTGATTATCTTAAGTTGTCGGCACAAAAAGCTCTTCAATTATTGAAACATATTCCAGTTGCGGCTAGAAGAAGCCTACCGGTACTAGTCAATTGTGGTGGATACTTACTGAGCATCCCTGTAAGTTACCCTTTTATTCCGCAGCCAAGCGATATATTTACATTTATCAATAACTAGTAAACTTTTGATTGTTTCAGAGCATTGGCTTCAGCAATTGTCCTTGCTTGGAAGTTTCTTGCGAGTTCAAGCCAAAAGTGCCACTTGGGGGTGGCCATAGTTCATTTCTATAATCTGTACAATATCGGTTCATTCGATGAAAACCAAATTGACATTTTTAGTAGTTAATTTTCAGGATTACTCCAACTTCGAGAAGAAAGTGTATATTATATTTGAAAGTATAAATTCTCCTGTTTCCTGTTATTACCTTGTTATTCTTCATTGGTCTCAATCTGCGTTCCGTTCTAGCTGTCACACATTTCGTACTACATACAACTCGCTTTTCCATTGTACTCATGATTTCAATTGCTTTCGCTGTTTCATTCTTAATTAAAGGCTTATTTAGACAACGATATCTGTAGTGCAGTGTGGGTAGAAGAGGCTGAAAATTAACAATGTGGAGCATCCTGTATCGCTTAGTTTGTTTTCTGTTCTTTTCCTACGGCCCCTTTCTCATCATCATCACCTAGTCTAGTTTTGATGTGGAATTTGTATTAATAAGGCTCCATTCTTAATTTAACATGACTAGAATGTTGGTTTATATCTTATAGCTAATCAGTTAGTTGTAATTTAATGACATAATTATTTATAGGCATTTATATATATTCAAATATATATAAGATAAAGTACATAGAATAAATATACAATATAAATAATTGTATGATAAAATTATAATTGAGATTCACATGAAAATTATGTATTATTTTTAAATTTTTTAGTCATTGTTATATTAAAATTGGACAGTAATATAATGTAAAAAGATGAATACACGTTATGTTTAAAAAGATGAAGTAGTCGATCTTATAGATTAAAGTATAAAATTATTTAAACAAGCGTGTGAGTATTTTAGAGAACAAGTTTACTAAACTGACATCATGTAAGAAAGCATTTGGAACATGACTTGTTTGTCTATTGAAATTCTTATTGTGATGAATTTATAAATGATCATTTGACTTAAGATAGTATCTCATATAGGGATTATTATATTTTGATACTAATTATGACATATTATAACCAAGGGTAGTAGATTCGATACTAATTATATATAGTATTAAATATATAAAGATAATTGAGTGATCGATATATAATTCATCATTCTAAAGTAATTAAAAAAATATTCCATTTTTCTTGATTGGTATTGACTCAAAAGTCCTTGGTCAAGGTTGAATGATATTTTGAAAATAGTTTCCTTGTAACATCTAATGTTTGGGGCTAGACCCCAGAATTGTGAACTGAGCATACTGTGAGAACTTAGAAGTGCACTGCATGCTTATGAATCGTTGTATATTCACATACATGTGAATATTTATTGTTGACTTTTAAAATAATTATTCATGAATTCATTGACATTTTTTTGGGTATAATTGATTGAATAATGTGATTTAAAATGTGAATTGTGATTTAACATTGGTAAAAATTTATTTTGAGACTGTTAGTATTATTTCGAAATTTTTGGTGAATTTTAAGAATTTCTAAAATTTGAAATATTTTTGGATTAGGAAAACATTGAAATATGGACCAATTAGAGTGTGATATGTGGACTGACTAAATTAATGAAAAATGACTTACATGCATGGTGACAGGTGGACTAATAATTAAGTGAAAAAGTGTTACATGCGAGAGAACACTTAGTTAAGTGTTATAGATGACAGATTGTTCCTACGGCTCTGTCTCTGGTTGTCTTCACCAAGAGTAGTGTTGTTATCAAATTGTCTTCTAGTTTTACCAAACATTGAGTATCAAGTTATTATTCTTGTGTTAGTGATTCACTCTCTCTGTTAGTAATATTACTGAATCACGTAAGTAACTCTGATGATATTTTACGATGTTCATACATATACAGGCATGAGAAGTTTAAGCAGTATAGTTTCGGTGAATAAATACACGGAAAGACTTAGATGAGGAACTAAATTTGTTAAGGAATGAGTAGTAATTGTATCTAGAATTGAATCTGAGTTTACTGATTGTTGTGAAGTTGTGAACTGCTGAAAGAATGAAAATATAGTAGTAAGAGAAAGGTTGAACACAATAGCGAGAGAAAGTTTGTGTGAGGTTTCGGTTAGCTTGCATATGACTTGTTTTGAGTTTGTACTGGACATAGAAAAGATGATTCATGCATAGGTGTATTTGTTGGAAAGTATAAGAAATGGAAATTATGGAAAAAAAATGGAAGAAGATATGAAAATTGGGTTTCATATTTCTGGAGAATTGAAGAAGAGAGAAAGTCATGATTGTGTTTGAGGATGATCGCGACATCATTGTAGTACCTGGAATGTCGCGATCTTGTTGGTACATGATTGCGATTTCCATGCTTTCCGAAGAAAGATAATTCCAAACTTCCTTTGCTCTTTTTATTATAACTTTTGCTCCCGAAATCCAAACGACCTAATTCTTGAATTATTAGATTCATAACACATTACTCTACCTCTCCATAAAAATTGGTAGCTTTCTGAATTGATTTGAAGAATATTGAATGAATGAAACTGCGAGAATATGTTGGAATAGTATGAACTAGAATATTTTACTGAACATACTTCGATAGTTTGATTATATCTTGATTTGTATAGTTATAAATGAGTTGATTCTTGATTCAAATGAAATTAGAGATATAAAGCTACAATTTTCCTAAAGAAGTCAAATTGTAATTCTAGTTTTAAGAATTCCAAAATCTGTTATGAAGTTCAGTTATGAGTTGTTTTATAGCTTAAGAACAAAATGGCATATTTGGAGTATAACTTTCAATATATTGAACCAAATTGAATGTTCTTAGTGTCATTAGAGACCTAAGACACAGAGGAACAATTTCTTAGAAGGAAGTATTGCTTAAATCCTTCATTTTCTGGATCTTATTGATCATATACAGTTGCCTAGAATGGAATGTTTTCAAAAACAGTTGAAATGGAGAATTAGTGATTGAATTTCGATACAATTGGAGTATAATTGATATGTACATCATTGTAATACAGAAATATACCAAAGAATTTGCCATTGAACATGCATGAGATATGAAACATTGATAAATGTGTATATTCTATTACATAAGCAATCTAGTGATATCAAATTGTTTTATTGCATATAGAAGAGCAAGTAGCGCAATCGCTTCCAGATATTGTCAAAACGTCTAGGCAATAGGCATAAGGGAGCAACTGTGAGTAACCTAAGATGGTCTCACTTTATTTGTTTTGTATATTAATGAATGGTATTGATATGTTGTTGAACTGCATTGATGTGTACTGAATTCTGGACAATATATGTCCGCGGTGATTGATGCATGCAATCAATATTGGAAGTGCTACTTGTAAGTGAATAAGTTTGCCTAATTGATTTTCTGATTCTCAACTAAAAAATTGAATGCCGAACTAAAGTCCTATGATTATGAGATTCTGACTGTGTATCAAAAGTGACTGCTGTATATGGCATATTCTGTATTTGATGCAATTCATAAAATGCATGATCAGATAAATGCGTTGTGATCAAAGTAACTAGACTGAAAGAGCTTTAAACTCAAAATTATGCATGTAAAGCTATGATCTGTGATTACTATTTTTACACATAGAGCTATACTTCGTGATTACTGTTTCTTACTGAGCCTTATGGGCTAGTATCTGTATTTATATCTAAAAGGCACTCGGTCATAACACTGTAAAAAAGAATGTAAGTCTCATATATATAACATTCATATATAATCGAAATTCATTGAATGATTTGCAAAGCTGTAATGAAATGATTGGCTGTATAAATTGTGTGATTTTATGATGATTGTATTTGTTACATGAGTGAATCATTGAGGATGGTTACTCAACTGAGTTCGTAAAACTTATCAAAATTGCAATGTGGCTTTTAGGGTTTAGTAAAGGTCTTTCAAAAGGCTTTAAGTGAGAGTTCTAGGTTAGGATTGGTTTGTGCCTGCATATATATTTCTTTATGTTGTATTGAAAAGTGTAGTATTAAGAGTTGTACAATGTATATGAAAATGGTTTTTGAAATGTAATGATATCAGACTATAAGTATTTTGTTCTGTAATGAGCCCAAGTAATTACTGAATCTCTGAGGAGTTCAATAATTATTGTAATTTTTGTGACTAAAATTTTTTATAAATAAATTGGGCCAAAATTGATTATCTTTCTTTCTTTTTTCCTGCATTTTACATCTTGTTTTAAACTAAAAGTAATGAATTTGATTTGTCAACTGTTTTAGTATGCTGCTCTTGTCAGATTCATACTCAGATATCACTTAGGATGTCGGGTATATGTCTTACGAGAGTAGGGTGCTACATTCCTAATGTCATTAATAAAGTTAATTACTAATGGTGGAGAACTAAAATGATTGTATTTAAATAACGTAGACATTAATTTCATTGTACTTAAATAAAGTAGACATTAATTTCATGTTTTATGTTTAATTGGAACATTACATGATGAAATAATTAAACTATATAAAAATATTCACAAAAAGGTTAGTTAAAATTTCTTCGACATTCTTAAATTGTTGGGTAGTCATGATGTATTATCGGACACCAATCTTGACTTAAAAGTGTTTACTTAGAGATCTAAAAATGAAATAAATCAGTTTAATTTATCTAATACTAAATAATATTTAGATTTATAACTTTGATCTATTACCAAGATGTGTCACATGCAACAAAACATGTTAAAAAGAAAAATATATTTTAATCAAGGTCAACTTGGTTGCAAGGATTTAGAAACTTTATGGTTAAATATGAGATGCTTAACAAAAAAAGACTGATATGAGATATTGGACCAAGTCTAATTAGTATGCTAAACTAAGGGATGTTCCACTCAGTGTTGTGATGAGAATAAAACATAATTACTACTAATGAGCTTATTATTTTGATGAAAAACAGTATAAGAACAAAATGAACTTATAAACTCAAGAAGATAGCTGATGGAGTAGATAAAGAGAAGTTAAAGTTTATGATCATCGAAGTGAAGATCAAACTAAGAATAAAAGAAGGTTAAAGTTTATCAAGGTCATTCTTTAGTTTGTAATATTAATTGTAATCTCACTTTGTTAATTCGATGTTCTAAAAGGCTCACTATGTGTGAACATTTCATTTCACTTCATTATATGGATCTTTACATTTATCAAGAGGAATTAAAGCTTTTAACTTTAATAGAAAAACTTCTTGATCTTTCAAACACTCTATAGGAAAGTTTTTCAATCATAATTGGATTAAGCAAATTGGTTTTAAACATTTGAATATGTTAAACTCATATTTTTGGGGAGAGAGCTCAACTTATTTAGGATAATAGTTTACCAATATTTTAAAGTTGTTAAAATTGATGTACCATGAATTTGTTGTAACACTGGATGATGTATTGGTTGACCAATGTGTCATATTACTTGACTAATATGCCTATTGGTCAACTAGTATTCCAAAGCTTAGTGAATTTGGAACTATTAATGCATAATAGTCGACCGGTGCATTGTAGATAGCCATTGTAATGGCTAGTTCTTAGCTCCACGATAGTTGGGGTCTCAAAACACTATCTAATAGCTATTTTCTCATTGGTTTTAGCATTAAAACATTTTGGGTGCTGTATATACACATTTCAAAGTGTTTTTCAATCAACTAAGTATAATTTTTTCATATTAGTGTGAATGAGTCATGTTGGAGTTATTAACTGAATAAATGATAATTTTTTTAGCTGTAATCCTTCGTCAAGGTGTTTGATAAGTGTGAAATGCATTGTGAATTATTTGTGTTTAAGTATTTTTATGGGTTAGTACAAGCATTTAAGTTTAATTATTATGTCTTTGAGGTACATTGACGTGTTTGTTAGTGTTTCAGGGTCAATAGCAAAGAACAGAGAAGTTTTGGAGAGACTTGGATCGAAACAACGGTCATTGCCACGATCGTGATAGAAACAAAGGAGACAGCTCACTGTCGTGGCCAAATGACTAACGTCTTGAAAATGATTTTTTACTTATGGTTCATTGTATAAACATGTTATCCACGAGCAATAAGCTCACCTCCCTTCATTCCCATCCACAGGTGATGAGAAGAAGATCGGGTGAAAGAAAATGAGAGTTTTCCGTTTGCATGGGTTCCTATTGAATTATTGTTAAGTTTAGAATGTTGTTGAGAAATTTAGAATCATTGTGCTTTGTGTACTTTGGTTTATGATTATTGGTAATGGTATATGGCTTGGAATGCCATTAATGTATTGCAACCGTTTACTTCATGATGTATTTGGATTATGAAATTATATAAGAACTTGAGTTATGGAATTGGAAATGTATTGACTATGGATTGTGCATAATGGTTTTGTATATAAATTGAATTGAGTTATTGTAACATCCCGTTACTGATATGATGGGTATATTGGTAGATTGAGACAGGTTAGGATTTTATACTGCATCCTATTGATTGAGCATTCATTGACCTCTAATTATAGAGGAATGAGTTAATTGCACATGCATTTATAGGTACATGCATTCATAGTTTTTTCTGGCATTTAAATTGTGAGCGTGAATTGGTTTGTGAATTTTAGAGATAATTAGGTTTAACTGTGATTTATTAGGAATGTTAGAATAATTGGGTTTGTATAGTTGAATTGGAGTGAAAATTGAAATTGGAGTATAGGATCCTGTGTTTTATATTTTTGAGGATTTATAGGAATTTTTCTGAAATTTTTAGAGTTATGGGTCCGGACCGGGAAAATGACTCGGAGACTGATGAATTAGTTTCCGGTTCCGAAATTTGATGGGCAAATGGTATGAAAAATTAGCTTTTTCGATTTTAGGAATGATAATACCGAGCCATTGAAATTTAGAGACTGAAATTAAAAGATTTTGAGGACTTTGATCTATAGGTTTAAATCAACCCTTTATAAGTCTTAGGTTTTAAATGTTGGCTTTATTCCTCTTCCTCCAACCTAGGGCATTTCTCTTCTTCTTCTTCCTCGGTGATTTCGTTCCTCCTTCGCGATCGTTTCTTGTTGCTTTCTTCCTTTGTGTGAGCCTAGCTTGATCCTTGAGAGAATGAAGTTTGCTGAGAGTCTAAGGGTTCACGGTGGGTGTTAGGCGTTGGAGAAGGATTTTCGAAGGTTTAAGGGTTTGAGGCTGATTGGTAAGTTTAATGGCTTTAATGTTGTTATTTAATGTTGTTTGATGCATTTATGGTGTTTAATGTGAAAGATAGGGTAGCTTAGAGTGAGTTAATACTGGTTTTAGAGAGAGAAATGAAAAAAAGGTCGATCGGAGAAGACGAAGGAGACCCGCACGTCGCGACGTCTGATAGAGGCCTCGCCGCGACGAGTAAAGGAGTACTCGCCACGACGAGCACGCTCGGGTAAAGCCTTCGCCATGACGAGCAAGGCGAGACGTCGCAGTGAGCGTATGGATTTACGCCGCGACGAGCGTCCTTCCACGCCGCGGCGAGCGACCCTCTGTACGTCGCGGCGAGGGATTTAAGGCCGCGACGAGGGACAAATTTCTGAATGGATGTGTTTTAATTTATGGGGTATAACTTATGGTTTAGACCTCCAATTGAGGTGATTCTTGATTCGTTATGATCTAGAGAAAGAGGTCTACAATTGAGGAGAAGAATGAAAGTTAAAATTTAATTTAGTATGATCTCAATCATAGAGAGAAAGTCAACTATAGTTCCTATTGTAACCTAAGAATTGTATTATGATAATTGGAGTTAATAGGGGTCTTCCATAGATGGTTCTGACCCAGTGAATAGGTTTTCTTGGGAATTACTATAGGGTGTATGATATGGTGGATTGAATTGAATTTTATGAATGAAATAAATCATTATTGATCAAGTGAGTGAAGAGTTAGTTTTGGGTGTAAAATAACGATATTGGGTTTTAGCGTCGGAAAATCATGAATATGCATCGTACATATTTTTATTGAGACATATGCATCATTGAATTGTTTTGACTGAGCATCTAGCAATGGGAACTTATTTAACTGTTATAGAGGCACCGTTGGATCGTCATTCCACGAATATTGCTGGGACTTCCAGGCAGTAGCTCAGAAGTTACAGGTGAGTAACCTAGTTGGTTCCTCAATTTCTGATTGGTAAATGCTCTGTGAGAACTGATTGCAATGGTGAATTGTATGAATGTGTGAATGGTTAGGATTGAAATGCCTGCTTTTGATAATGTGCACGTGACCGATACATGATTGTGAAAATTGGGATAAATGGGCTTATACAGCCATATGACTGCGAATTATTAGGCATATGCATTTCATACATAAATGCATGAACAGATAATGGACGTTGTGACCAAAGTCGCCATTATTACTGAATAGACCCTTGAGCTCGAATACTGTCACTGAACCGAGCCTCGAGCTCGAGGGTAGTTAGTGCATCTTGCATGAGGGCTCTCCTACTCCCTAGACGCGTCTACTGATCACTGTCACTGAATAAGCGCTTGGTCACAACACTGACATAAACTGGAAAAGAGTCATATATGCATTGCATGATACAATTGTGATAACTGATTTGCGAATTGCCTGTATTCTGTAAACTGCTATATGAGATTTTGAATATTCTTGTGATGTCTTGTCGTGATTTGCGTAATGCATGAATTGAGTGAACCATCGATGATGGTTTCTCATTGAGTTCGCAAACTCACCCAAAATTGCAATTTGTTTTTCAGGACTGATAAATTAGACTCTTAGCTCCAGAGATAGACTTTTCCTGCCGTGTGAGCGTGTGGGAAGAGAAGCGATGGCACACAGGTCGGTCAGCTGGGATTGATTTTGAAGATAGCATAGTATAGACTTTTATATCAGTTTCCTTTTTGGAGTATTGTATTTAGACTGTAGGGAACTGATAAACTGGTCTATATTTCTGTTTGATATTATGAAATGAGAACAAGCATTATGGTTTTAAATATATTGATTTTGTTATTGCGATTTTATTATATTGATGCCATGTGGATTTTAGTATTGATCGATCGTAGTTCACCCTCGTCGTAGGATATATATCGGAATGACCTACAGGCGTCCCGGTGTGTACCCTACGGTAAGGTGGCGCTACATTAGGTGGTATCAAAGCATGGTTTGGCATCTTATGGGCATAGTGTATTTTTAGGCTTGAATTTCAGTGAGAAAAGTGGAAATTGATCAAAATTCTTTTTTGTTGTAGGTCATCCGTTCTTGGAGATCAAGTTGATCAACCAGCTGATCTAGGATCAGTGGGAGCTAGTAGGGAGTCCTCTTTGCCTCGTTCTGAGGAGTTGCCTCCTAGAGTTCCCGTGAGATGGGAGAGGAGGTATTGTTAGGCCCCGAATTTGTTTTATGATGTCATTAAGCATAAATTGTGATAATTGAGTGATTATGCCTTAGTTTGATTAAATTGGGAACATTAGTGGATAATTACGGTTTAATTGTGGCTTAATGAGAATTAAGGGATTAAAATGTGTAAGGGCATTTTAAAAAGATTGCTTAAGGTGGAATGGATTTAGGCTTATGAGGAGGGGTAAAATGTTCTTTATCCACTCCTTAGGTTTTTAAAGGAAAGAAATAGAATAGAAAGAAAAGAAAGAGGAAAGAAAGGAAATAGAAGAGAAAAGAAGGGAGGAGTGCGCCGTCGGTGAGAAGAAGAGAAAAGAAGAGAGGTTTTGCGATCTTTGAGTTTTTCGACTGATTCGAAGCGATTTCTGGTAAGTTTAGCTTCCTTCAAACTTGTTTTAGTTGGATTAAACCCTAAGATGGCTTGAATCTGTGAGGATCGAAGGTTTTAGGGTTTTAGGGTGAAAACGGTGAGATTTCTTGGGTTGATGCATTTGTGTTTGATTTTAAGTTGATAATGGGTTAGAAATGTAGTTTGAGACTTGATCTATAGTTTGGTTGTGTTGCATTTGGATTTGGAAAGGGTTGAAGATCGAAAAATGCAGGAAAAAGGGTTTCGTAGTCGCAGCTTCGACCCACACGTCGCGACATGCGCAAGAGCATGCCACGACGTGCGGAGAAGAATGACACGCCGCGTGCACCAGGTGCACGTTGTGGCGTTCACGAAGAGGCATGCGAGAGTTGCGCACACCACGACGCACGCTTTGGTGCACGTCGCGACGAGCAGGGTCATTCGCCACGGCGAGTGTCCCTTCACTGCGGCGAGCCCCCCCTGTTTCCGAAAGTGAGATTTTTACATTTTTTGGGATATCTTTTGGTGTAGATGTCCGATTGAGGTGATTTTGGATTCGTTGTGATCTAGAAATAAAGGACTGCGAGTTGTATGAAGAAGGGAAGTTCGGAATTGGTTTCGAAGGGTTCGGGATTTTAGATGGAAGTCGCAGATAGACCTTTAATGCTTTATTTTGATTATCACGCTTTATGGAATATTTGCTTTGGATATTAATTAAATGAGAACTTGGTTTATTATAAGGAACCAAGCTGATTTGACCCAATCGCAAGAGGAAGGAAAGCAGTGAGTCTGATACTAAAGCGATACTAGGTGGGTAATATGTTTATGATTATTGTGTGTATGGGCAAATTGCCTGATGTATGCTTGCTTGCATTATATGACATTACTTGTATTGAATTACATGAGAAATATTGAATATGCCTTTGATTATTATTATGCATGGCTTGATAGGCCGTATGGAAATGGACAAGAATGAGAATTTAGAAAACTGTGAAAAATGCTTTGAGCATGAATCGAATGGACTAAGTGATTTGTTTGGGTAAGAGAGTTACGGATGGAGTCACGTGCACGTTGACATTAAATCCTTCTCCCGGCTGCCCGCTTGAGGCCACGAGATCCTTGAGAAATCGGACTCGGATAGTTTACGGATTAAACTTCGGTTTATCCGGATCGTTTTTACGGAACTCTCGAGCCAATTGTTTGTGCATACACGATTGATTTGATGAGCATAACATATGATGGATTTGATAGACTTGTTGCATAATGATTGTTATGTTGAGAAATAGAAAGTGCATGATCTATGTCTATATGAATGTGAATAAATTGATGAATTATGATATTGCTTGATTGCGTGGCTCGTTGCCAATGGCTATAAACGTATATGCCATTGAGCTTCGCAGCTCACCCCATTACTCTCCCCTCCTCAGGTGCAGATCGAGACGATTGTCGACCTTGCAGGGCATCGAAAACCTCGAGCTAGTTAGGAGCCTTGTATAAGTTAGTACTTGGTTAGCCCACCAGCATTTCATCATGGAGCATACTTTTGTATTTTGGGATTAAAGTTCATTTTGTATTATGTTATATGTCGAGAATACCTGTTGAATTCCTTCGAATGATAATGACATATGTTTTATGAATTTGAGATGATTAATGCATATTTAGAATGCATGTGTAGAATATGTATATGTATGAGTATATGTATTGTTATACGAATCGAATGGTTCCTTGTATGGATGTTGGGTTCGAGTCCGAAGGTATATGGGCGCTGCAGAGAGGCGCGACAGAAGGGCTACCTCGAGAATCGGGGATCCGGGGCCCGGGCTCAACATGTTTGGTATCAGAGCGCCTAGGTTTAGGTGTCCTCGGCTTAGAATGCATATAGGATTGTGTGATATATGATTACTTGTTGTATTGATTAAGTGACATGCATGTCATGCATACATGTAGCTTGTCATATAGCTAATTCTTAGAGTTTTCATTTGAAGGAGTACGATGCCACCTCGTAGAAGGACACGAGGAGTTATGCAAGGATCTGCTGCACCTGACTCTCCTGCGAGAGAGGAGAGGACTGATGATTCAGCAGCCCCAGGGAATGCTGAGGCTTCTGTAGGGCTAGGTAGTGAGCCCATTCCTTCGCAGACGCAGGAGTCTCCGATTCCGCAGGAGCCAGTGCCTCCATTAGATCTGAGGTTATTCCAGGCCTTTACTCAGGCATTTGTGCATGCTATGGGTCAGATGCCACAGCCTTCTGTTTCAGCCCCAGTTCAGAAGGGCAGACGATTTGATAGATTGAGGAAGTATGGAGCAGTGGATTTCTTTGGGACATCCGATCCCGAGGAAGCTGAGACTTGGTTGAGGAAGACTGAGAGAGTGCTAGACCAGATGGAGTGTGAGGATGACGAGAGGGTCATCTATGCGGCGAGTTTGCTTCACGGAGATGCTCTTCACTGGTGGAAGACTGTACCAGGGAGTCAGATGAGGCCAGTAGGGTTGGCGTGGCAGGATTTTGTGGTTGCTTTCAGGAAGAAGTATCTGTCGAGGTTTATATTATTGAAGCAGAGGGAGTTCCTCGGTTTGACTCGAGAGGATATGTCGATGGCGAGTATGAGCTTGGTTCCGCGATTGGCGAGTATGCCTCCGATCGATGTTGAGTGAAGTTGCCGGATGTCGCCGGTTTGAGTCAGCCCTGACTTGGCCATCGAGAGAAGGTGATTGTGCAGAATTTTGTGATTTCTAGCATTTGGTTGAGGTAGCTCGAGGTTGAGAATATAGAAAATATCAAGAGTCTTTGTGAACAAGAAGAGAAAGGCGAGAGCGATCCAGAGAGGAGGTAGCACTAGTACTCCTATGCGCACAGAGTGCTAGGATCTTCCCGATTCGATCGAGAGGAGAGGAGAGTGGTGCGAGTCGGCCGAGGCCGATGAGGACTTCTCTTGTTTCTCACCAAGCTTCAACGGTGGGTGGCGGTAGAAGGGAGATGGGATGGATCGTTCGTCCCGAAGTGTGAGCACTACGGGAGAGCTCATAGAGGAGAGTGCTTCAGATTGACAGGAGCTTGTTTCAACTGTGGGGAGAAGGGACACATTGCCAGAGAGTGTCCTCAGCCTCCACGACAAGAGAGAGGCCAGATACAAGCTCCGAGGAGGCCAGAGACTATGGGACGAAGAACTGCTACATAAGTGGGCAGTTCAGATGCGACTAAGAGGGTGAATCTTCTGGGGAGACCGAGAGGGCAGGCACCGGCTAGGGTGTTTACGATGACTAGGGAGGATGCTGAGACCGCACCAGATGTTGTCACGGGTACGGTACAGTTATTTTCTGATGCTGTGATTATGTTGATTGATCCGAGTTCTACTCATTCATTTGTTTCCTTGAGTAGACCCATGTGTGATATGATTGTGAGCCCTTTGGATACTCCGCTAATGGTGAGTACTCCAATCGGTCAGTACATTGTGATTAGTCAAGTATATAGAGGTTGTGAGATTCGCATTGGTGGAGAACTTCTAGTGATCGATTTGATGCCACTGAAGATGAGCGGTTTAGATGTGATTTTAGGCATAGATACATTGGAAAAGTACAATGCCCGTTTGGATTGTAAACAGAAGACAGTGGAGTTTGAATTGGATAGTGGAAAGAGAGTGGTGTTCTTGGGGACGGAAGCGAGTCCGCCTGTAATTGTTTGGCATTGACAAACAAGAGGATGATGAGTAAAGGATGTGAGGCATTTTTGGCTTATGTGATAGACTCCAGAGCTGATAGAGGGAAGCTGGAGGATATTCTAGTAGTCAGGGAATTCTCGGACGTCTTTCCCGAGGAATTGCCAGGACTACCGCCAGCTCAGAAAATTGAGTTTTCCATTGAGCTTTTGTCAGGTACAGCGCCGATTTCGATTCCGCCTTACCGGATGGCTCCGGCGGAATTGAAGGAGCTTAAGGAGCAGTTGGAAGAATTGTTGGAGAAGGGGTATGTTCGACCGAGTTCTTCGCCTTAGGGAGCTCTGGTTCTTTTTGTGAAGAAGAAGGATGGATCGTTGAGGATGTGTGTTGACTATCGGAAGCTGAATCAAGTTACTGTGAAGAACAAGTATCCGCTTCCTCGCATTGATGATCTGTTTGATCAATTGCAAGGAGCGAGAGTCTTCTCGAAAATCGATTTGAGATCGGGTTATCACCAGTTGAGGATTAAGGAGTCGGATGTGCCGAAGTCTGCTTTCAGGACTCGGTATGGGCACTTTGAGTTCTTGGTTATGCCCTTTGGATTGACGAATGCTCCTGTAGCTTTTATGGATTTGATGAATCGGGTTTTTAAGCCATTCTTGGACCAATTTATCATTGTCTTTATCGATGATATCTTGGTGTATTTCTGTAGGAAAATCCCGGGAGGAACATCACATGTTCCAGGTGCGGAAAACAAAAATTTTTGTCGCCGGGACCTTCCCGAAAACCCAGGATCTCGGTGTCAGTATGAAAACTCAAACCTGAATAGCCAATAGAGACTATCTCTAAAGGTATCCACGCAGAGATCAGAAAACCTAACCGGGACAAACTCTTTTGACCCGGGAATAGCTAGAACAAAGTAAAGCGCTAGACCCTACCATTCTTGGAGAGCTTGGATTAATGGAAAGAGGAAATGAAGAAGCTTGAAGATGAAGGAGATCGTGGGTGAGAGATCATATCTCCAAGGTTTTCACAAAACCTTTCTTCCTTCCATTTTTCCTTCAAAAGACACGAACTCCTCTTCCTCTTTCTTTTTATACCACTTGTCTTTAACTTATTAAAGACATTAAAAGCTTAAGGTGGAGGGTCTTCCACGTTACCTTTGTATATATATATATATATATAAAGTTAAAAGATAAGACTCCTCCTCCATGGTACACGTATAACACATATATATATTAATTAATTAATTAATTACTTAATTAATTAATAATATATATATAAATAAATGCTGAAGTGGTCCAGTCACACTGGGGTCGGTCCTACCGGCCTACCGGGTCCCGGTATGGGAAAAACCACCGGAAACCTTTTTCAGCAATATCGATGTCGCGATCTCATCGGGACATATCTCGATCTCATCGGGATCCATTTAATCCGATTGCTCTCCATTTATTGGAACTCTGTCCAAAACTATTTTACGGATTCTCTGAAACACTCTTATGCGTGTGACCCTTTAGGTTCCCGGTTATGTTGGCCACTTAGATTAACACTTAATCGAGCAAGTCATGGCGTCTAGCAACACATCATGACCCCAATTGACCGGAAAGTAATCGGTTTAATGAATTCATCACGAACGGATCACGAACCCTTCCATAGATAATTCTTGTGCAATTAGTCCTTTCATCATCCTATACCCCACTTGGTTATGAGTATGGTCAAAGTGTCAACTCTTACTAGACTAAGTCTAGCCAGTGATATCGGTTCTGTCTTAGGACTCATTACTTTATATGTCCATGAAGACACTCTTCATGACATATTTATGCTCTGCCGAGACTTAAAGCAATGATCTGATAAGAGGCGTGGTATCTCTTACGCTATCACGAAGTGATGAATCCTTTATTGGCTACTCAATTACCTTGAATACCTCAAAGCGTACCCAAGCACCATCCTATGAGTAACCTCTGGAAGGCCACGAGGAATGGAGTTAAAATGCGGGATCGATATCAAGATATCCTTGAGTACCTCAAGTCTAAGGATACTTGCACCATTGCTATGATGAGATTATCAGCGACATTAAATCCATGTGATGATCTCATGGAAGATCATCAATGAACTTACTACCACTAGTAAGCATCCATATGTCAACTCTAAATATCTCATATTTACGGTTTACGAGATCCACCGCTTGATCAATCAAGGAGTATGACATATGTTAGTGCATGGGATTAATGATGTCCGGTCTCATTAATCCTATGACTAGGAAAATTTAGATCTTGACATAATTGCACATGATAGGAATCTCGTGATTATGATCACATCATAATTTCCTTCATGCTATGTCATATATCATGGACATCATTAATTTGATTAAAGATCAATATCAATTCATAAAGAACATCAAATAAATGAAACATGCCTTTTTATTTATTCATAAAGTGCATACATGACTATGAACAAAAAAGCTCTAAAGGGATTGCCTTTAGGGCACTACTCTAACAATCTCCCACTTGACCTAAAGCCAATCGCCTTGGTATCTAATACCATAGCGAGTACATGAGAATCAAAATTCTTACGTGACAATGGCTTCGTCAGCGGATCAACAATGTTACGCTCTGTGGGAATCCTCTCGATCGCGACATCACCTCTAGCAATGATCTCTCGAATCGATGATATCTGCGAATGCGTGTTTAGATCGTTGGTGAGACCTCGGTTCTTTGCTCGAGCAATAGCCCCATTGTTGTCACAATACAACTGTATGGGTCCATCACGACTAGGAACCACACCAAGTTCATAAATGAACTTCTTGATCAAACAACTTCCTTTGCGCCTCGATGCACAATGTATGTACGCCTCGATCGTCGAATCGCGATCGTCTCTTGTTTGGAACTCTTCCAATGACCGCTCCGCCGTTTAGCGTGAAAACATAACTTTGTTGGGATCAGAGTCATCCTTGTCGATTTAGGCCGCATCCGTATGCCGCTCACTTGGAGATTTCCATCTCCATATATCAAGAAAACATCCTTAGTCCTTTGCAAGTACTTGAGGATATTCTTGATGACCACCCAAAGATGACCCTCACCAGGATCCGATTGGTATCTGCTCGTGACACTCAGAGCATACGATACATCGGGCCTCGTACATAACATAGCATACATGATCGATCCTACTGCAGATGCATACGGGATCTGATCTATGCGAATCCTCTCATCTTGTGTCTTAGGACACATAGATTTCGAGAGTGTTATCCCATGAGACATGGGAAGAAACCCTCTCTTGGATTGCTCCATGCTAAACCTCTTTAGCATCTTGTTTATGTACGATGATTGTGAAAGACCAAGCAACCTTTTTGATCTATCTCTATAGATTCTTATCCCAAGGATATAAGTTGCTTCATCAAGGTCTTTCATGGCAAATTGTCTGGACAACCAAATCTTAACAGATTGCATCAATGAGACATCGTTTCCGAGTGACAGTATGTCATCTACATACAACACAAGGAAAACGATTGCATTCCCATTAACCTTCTTGTACACACAGTGTTCATCCGGATTTTGTGAAACCAAACTCTTTGATTGACTCATCAAAGCGGATGTTCTAACTCTGGATGCTTGCTTCAATCCATAGATGGATTTACGAAGCTTGCTTACCTTTTCGCCATCCTTTGGAAGTGAAGCCCTCTGGTTGTGTCATGTACATCCTCGGCCGATTCCGTTAAGGAAAGGCGTCTTCACATCCATTTGCCATATCTCATAATCATAATGGCGCAATGGCTAGGAGTATCCGAATGGATTTGAGCATTGCTACGGGTGAAGGTCTCGTCATAGTCAACTCCTTGTCTTTGGCGAAATCCTTTGGCCACAAGCCTTGCTTTATGGTAATCACATTACCATCCATGTCGGTTTTCTTCTTGAAAACCCATTTGCACCCTATAGGTTTTATCCTTGGTGCATCAACCAAAGTCCATACTTGGTTTATGTACATGGAATCCATTTCGCTTTCATGGCGCAAAGCCATTTTGGACTCTGAACTTTTAGAATCTCTTCATAGTAGCAGGCTCATCATCTTCTATGAGCAATCGTCATTCTGTTCACTTACGAAATCCATATCTCTCGGGACAAAGTCGCATCCTACTTGACCTCTGAACTTTGTGTGTCACGAAGGTTGAATGTTACTTCATCCGAATGAGTGGCATGTCTCGAGTTGAGCAGTTGATCGTGCTTGTTTGAGCATCTTGAACTTCTTCAAGTTCGACTTTGCTCCCTTGTCTTCTTGGAGAAGAAATTCTTTCTCTAAAAAGACAGCATGCTTCGAAACAAACACCTTTTGTTCCTCAGCAAGGTAGAATTGATATCCCATGGTCTCTTTAGGATATCCTATAAACAAACACTTGTCAGACTTTGCTTCAAGCTTATCTCGATGAATTAAACTTCACGTGGCGGGACAACCCCATACTTTCGGATGAGAAAGATAAGGTTTCTGCTAGTCCACATCTCATATGGAGTAACATCAAGCTGTCTTAGAGGAACTCTGTTTAACAAGTAAACAAATTGTCTCTAGCGCATACCCCAAAACGATTTTGGTAACTTCGAAACCCATCATTGATCGTACCATGTCCAACAAGGTTCGATTTCTCCTTTCAACCACACCATTGTCTTTGCGGCGTGTAAGGAGGAGTCCATCGAGATAATATCCCATTATCTACGAGATAATCTGGCTGTTGGTCTAAGTATTCTCCACCACGATCGGATCGTAATGCCTTGATACTTTTACCAAGCTGGTTTTCTACTTCATTTCGAATTGTTTGAACTTTTCAAGCGCTTGATTTGTATCTCATCGATATCAAGTACCCATATCGTGAATAATCATCGATAAAGGTAATGAAGTAACGACAACCACTTACGGCATGGATGGACATCGGACCGCATACATCCGAATGTATTAGGTCTAATACTCAATCGCTCGTTCACCCTTTCCTTGAAGGGTAACTTAGTCATTTGCCTAATAAACAAGATTCGCATGTGTCATATGATTCATAATCAAATGACCTAAGCGCCACTCTTATGGAGTTTAGCGATCGTGTCTCATTTATATGGCCAGCCGACAATGCCATAAGTAAGTTGACTTTAGATTATCTCTTTTATACCGTTTGGTGTCATTGACATTTAAAATTGGATTAGACATATCTAATATGTAAATACCATTGCCTGATGTACCAGTTCCATAAAGCATTCCATTAGAATTGATAGAACAACCATTGCTATTAAAATTCATATGGAATCTAGCTCAATTCAGACAAGAAACAAACAATATATTCTTTGTCAAAGCGGGTACAAAATAACAATCATCTAATTCGGTCAAGCCCAAAGAGGGAGATACAAAACATAGGTTCCTACTACTGTCAAAGAACTCTTGCTCCATTTCCAACACGTGGGTCTTCTCCCTTCATGAGTTGCTCCTCGTCCACGAGGCCTGCATATCATTACATATGTGTGAGCCTGACCAGTATCAAATACCCAAATGTTGTGATCGAAGCAGATTAACTTCAATGACATACAAACTGAAGTAGTCGAGGCATCGATGCCTTCTTCTACTTCAACGACTCGAATAGACTTTGCAATTGCGCCTCCAATGGCCATCTTTACCATGATGGAAGCAAGTTCCTTTCGAGGCGACTTCTTTGGTCTTCTTCTTGATGGTGCTTCCTTTGGTTTCTTTGCCTTCTTCTTCTTTGGGTTCTTTTTTCTTGGAACTCAAGAAGAAGAAGCTACTACCAAGACTTGCTTACTATCACTCTTGATAGTCTGCTTTCATTTGTCTTGAAGCTGATTGATCACTCGGTATTGTAGTGGATATTTGGTTCATCCGATAGTTTAACCTGGCGTGCATAGCTGCCGGACAATCCAACCAATTAAGTCTATACTTAACTCATGATCTATTGCAAAACCTAAGGCGGCCAATCTCTCAATATAGCCATTCATCTTCGAGGCGTCTTGCATGGCAGATGTCCCTGGAGCCATCTTTAATGGTGAAGAGAAGCCTTGAGGTCTCGAACCTTTAAATCGGGCTTGCTCGTCAAATAGCTCCCAAGATGAAATACTATAGTGTCAAGCATCCATGGACTCATCTTTTCGCAGACTCTGGTGACATCGAGGCAAGCATGATGCAAGTAGCCATGTCAATGTCCTTTAGATGCTTATTATATGCCTTCGATCATCATCGGAAGCATCGACAACGAGTGCATCACAGGCGGAAAATCTAGGATATACCCTGGACCTTGGATCGAGAACTATTCTCGATTCCTTAACCATCAAGAAAATTCGGTCCGATTAACTTGTTGGAATCCATAAGCGGCGAAGATTCACACTTGGCGACATTTTCAAACAACCTACTACGGATAGAGAGGAAGAATGTTAGAATAGGAATAGCTGCATAATCATAAGGACTTGAATGATATGCAAAAAGCTCTCACTAGTTTCATAGAATCCATAACCCTCATTACGAATCCAAAGAAACAAAGTGACATAATGTCCTAGTGGGTTGATATCCGATATTGCTAAGAATGACCTTGGGTTTACCCAACAAGCCATAACTTAGGTCAATCGGTAGGTATCGAACATACCAATTGCATCATCGATAACCGACATTGAGAATGACCTTGGGTTTACCCAACAAGTCACCTTATGTCTCGGGAGGTATCAGATATACCAATTACATCTTAGACACAACTATCGATCAGTGCTATCAACTTGTTGATGTATGCACTTACATTGGGTATCAACTCTTTGATGCGCATACATCCGATGTATGCTACCCAATTTTACCTCTCATTCACGTTGACCTTGAGTTTACTCAACAAACTAACGCTTAAAGTGAAAACCAACCCATTAATCGAAAATCATATTTTCATGGTTTGAACATATCCAGTATAGAGTGAGCTTGGGTTTACCCAACAACCCATCCTATAAGAACTCGGTTCTTACCATATTAATGGAAGGCGTTAGTTTTCATATACCGAGGAGGATTTAGAAACTTTAGATTCCAAGTGAAGGATCATAGTCACTTTAGGACTATATGGCATGATTTAGGTTTCATCAATCAAATTGAATCAATCCTTATAATCATCCATCATCCAACTGAGCATGTCACAAGTGGACTTTCATCGAATGCAAGTCACCTTATGTTCTTCTCACACACAAGTCGACTTGTATAATACAAGTCGACTTATGATTACTACCCGATGTACAAGTCGCCTTGTAATGTGCTACAAGTCGACTTATCAGAGACCTTGAACAAGTCGACTTATGCCATGCACAAGTCGCCTTATCCAGGGAGAAATGCTATAATCTCTAATCAGCTAATTCCTCAATCCATGCAATTCCAATTCACAATACCATCATACCTAGGGTAATATCTGTAAATTGATGTATCAATGAACAATTCATTGATCCATGAATGCCTTATATGGTCAAACCATACATGAAAAGCTTAAAATGAGTCAAAACTCATAAATATCCAAACAATTTAAGAACACCCAAATTCTCACTCTAAGCATCTCTAGCTAGTCTATACTTTCTCAAAATTACTTCGGCACAAGCCACAAAATTTATGATGGCCAAAACAAACAAGATAATGATATATACTAATGAGACACTAATGTGACCTTTTAGGCATCCGAAAATTCTTGGAAAAGCAAATTTAAGTAATTCAATTTGGAAATCATACTACATCAAGATAACACATTTTTAATCACATTAAAAATGGTGAAAGGCATTGGAACTGAAAAAACACACTCAATCAAGCCAAGCAAAACAGTCTCAACAATTTCCACAAAACTGTCCAGTTCTGTACATTGCTCGAAATGATCAATGAAAAAATTTTAATAAATTCTGATAAAATTACATAGGTTACTAAATGTTCAGAACATGTTACCTGAATTTTTTCAGGATTTTAAGCCATCAAAAACTCAGTCAAAAAAAATAACAAAACCGATTCAAAAACTGTGTTCATCAGCACAGCAATTCCCAACAGCATAGAATAAATTCGTGAATAAATATCCAATCACCTTGAAATTCAATTTCCATGCTCATAGACATTCACCAACATCTTAGAGATATGTAGGTGAAGGAAAATCCAGAAAAAGATTTTTCTAGAATTTATTCTCGATTTTATACTCATACCTGTCCACAGAGTGTTTCACAAAACAGCATCTGGAACCTTAGGGATTTAATTAGCAAAACTATATCAAATCAAATCGATAAATTCTGAAAATTCATAAACATATTCTCTAACATGTTATGAACAATCCTGGGCAGAAAAATTTCGAAAACCCTATCTCTATAGCAATACGAAATCTGGACAGAATGCATGCTACAACATCACAAGCAATGAGGGTTTGTGATCTAGCTTAAGTTAAAGCTTCATACACGACACCAGACTCTCTGATACAACTGTAGGAAAATCCTGGGAGGAACATCACATGTTCCAGGTGCGGAAAACAAAAATTTTTATCGCCGGGACCTTCCCGAAAACCCAGGATCCTGGTGTCGGTATGAAAACTCAAACCTGAATAGCCAATAGAGACTATCTCTAAAGGTATCCACGCAGAGATCAGAAAACCTAACCGGGACAAACTCTTTTGACCCGGGAATAGCTAGAACAAAGTAAAGACTGCTAGACCCTACCTCTGTTCTTGGAGAGCTTGGATTAATGGAAAGAGGAAATGAAGAAGCTTGAAGATGAAGGAGATCGTGGGTGAGAGATCATATCTCCAAGGTTTTCACAAAACCTTTCTTCCTTCCATTTTTCCTTCAAAAGACACGAACTCCTCTTCCTCTTTCTTTTTATACCACTTGTCTTTAACTTATTAAAGACATTAAAAGCTTAAGGTGGAGGGTCTTCCACGTTACCTTTGTATATATATATATATATATATAAAGTTAAAAGATAAGACTCCTCCTCCATGATACACGTATAACATATATATATATATATATTAATTAATTAATTAATTAATTAATTACTAAATTAATAAATAATATATATATAAATAAATGCTGAAGTGGTCCAGTCACACTGGGGTCGGTCCTACTGGCCTATCGGGTCCCGGTATGGGAAAAACCACCGGAAACCTTTTTCAGCAATATCGATGTCGCGATCTCATCGGGACATATCTCGATCTCATCGGGATCCATTTAATCCGATTGCTCTCCATTTATTGGAACTCTGTCCAAAACTATTTTACGGATTCTCTGAAACACTCTTATGCGTGTGACCCTTTAGGTTCCCAGTTATGTTGGCCACTTAGATTAACACTTAATCTGAGCAAGTCATGAGCGGCGTCTAGCAACACATCATGACCCCCAATTGACCGGAAAGTAATCAGTTTGATGAATTCATCACGAACCAGATCACGAACCCTTCCATAGACAATTACTGTGCAATTCGTCCTTTCATCATCCTATACCCCACTTGGTTATGAGTATGGTCAAAGTGTCAACTCTTACTAGACTAAGTCTAGCCCAGTGATATCGGTTCTGTCTTGGGACTCATTACTTTATATGTCCATGAAGACACTCTTCATGACATATTTATGCTCTGGCCAGAGACTTAAAGCAATGATCCTGACAAGAGGCTAGGGTATCTCTTCTGCTATCATAGAAGTGATGAATTCTTTATTGGCTACTCAATTACCTTCGAATACCTCAAACTGTACCCAAGCACCATCCTATGAGTAACCTCTGGAAGGCCACAAGGAATGGAGTCAAAATGCAGGATCGGTATCAAGATATCCTTGAGTACCTCAAGTCTAAGGATACTTCAGACTATTGCTATGATGAGATTATCATCGACATTAAATCCATGTGATGATCTCATGGCAATCATCAATGAACTTACTACCACTAGTAAGCATCCATATGTCAACTCTAAATATCTCATATTTACAGTTTCGAGATCCTTTGCTTGATCCAATCAAGGAGTATGACATATGCTAATGCAATGGGATTAATGTCGATCTCATTAATCCTATGACTAGGAAAATTTAGATCTTGACATAATTGCACATGATAGGAATCTCAGGATTATGATAACATCATAATTTCCTTCATGCTATGTCATATATCATGGACATCATTAATTTGATTAAAGATCAATATCAATTCATAAAGAACATCAAATAAATGAAACATGCCTTTCTTTATTTATTCATAAAGTCTATACATGACTATGAACAAAAAGCGCTAAAGGGGATTGCCTTTAGGGCACTACTCTAACAATTTCAAGAGTGATGAGCAGCATGAGGAGCATTTGAGGATCGCTTTGGAGACTTTGAGGAGGCATGAGTTGTATGCCAAATTCGATAAATGCGAATTTTGGCTTAGGGAAGTTTCATTTCTTGGACACGTGATCTCAGAGCAAGGAGTTCATATGGATCCAAAGAAGATAGAAGCGGTGGTGAGTTGGGAAGCACCGAAGAATGTGGCAGAAGTGAGAAGCTTTTTAGGTTTGGCAGGCTATTACAGGAGATTTGTGGAGGGGTTCTCCATGATAGCCGCTCTGATGACGAAGTTACTGAGGAAGAACCAGAAGTTTGTTTGGAGTGAGGAGTGTCAGAGGAGCTTCGAGGAGCTTAAGCGCAGATTGACGAGTGCCCCGATTCTGATTTTGCCATTGGGTGATGAGGGTTATTCGGTGTATAGTGATGCTTCGAGAAAGGGTCTTGGATGTGTTTTGATGCAGGGAGATCGGGTGATTGCATATGCTTCGAGGCAGTTGAAGCCTTATGAGCTGAATTATCCGACGCATGATTTGGAGTTAACAGCTGTGATTTTTGCCTTGAAGATTTGGCGGCATTATTTGTATGGAGTTCAGACGAGGATCTTTACCGATCATAAGAGTCTGAAGTATTTGTTGAGCCAGAAGGATTGAATTTAAGGCAGAGAAGGTGGATCGAGCTACTAAAGGATTATGACTTATTGATTGAGTATCATCCGGGCAAGGCCAATGTAGTGGCAGATGCCTTGAGCAGGAAGTCTTCAATCGCTCATGTTCGATCAGTTTATCTTCCTTTATTGGAAGAGATGGCCAAGCTTAAGATAAGCTTGAAGCAGGAGGAGTCGGAGTGCCTTCTAGCTAACTTTCGAGTGAGGCCGATTCTCAGGGAAAAGGTTAGGGAATTGCAGACTCAAGATGCAGATTTGAGTAAGCTTCGAGATGAAATTCAAAAGGTTAAGGTTTCTGAGATAAATGTGCAGGATGATGGGCTTATGACAGTGGGGAATAGGTTATGTATTCCGGATGTGCGGGAGATCAAGGATGAGATTATGGATGAGGCACACAATGCGCCTTACGCCATACATCCAGGTAGCACCAGGATGTATCGAGATCTGAGAGAGTATTTTTGTTGGAAAGGCATAAAGAGGGATATAGCAGAGTTTGTCAGTAAGTGTCTAGTGTGTCAGCAAGTCAAGGCTGAACACCAGGCACCTTCAGGCAAGTTGAGGCCTTTGCCTATTCCGGAGTGGAAGTGGCAAAGGGTGACGATGGACTTTTTGATGGGTTTGCCTAAGACCAGCAGGAGGCATGATGCCATTTGGGTTATAGTGGATCGGTTGACCAAGTCAGCCCACTTTTTGGCGATCAAGCAGACTGATTCTTTGCATGTTCTAGCAAAGAAGTATATCGATGAGATAGTGAGATTGCATGGGATTTCAGATTTGATCGTGTCTGATAGGGACCCTCAGTTTACTTCGAGGTTTTGGGGTAGTTTGCAGGAAGCTTTGAGGATGAAGCTGAATTTTAGTACGGCGTTTCATCCTCAGACGGATGGTCAATCTGAGAGGACCATTTGGACACTTGAGGGGATGCTTCGGGCTTGTGTGATGGATTTTCGAGGAGCATGGGATGAGCATTTGCCGTTGGTCGAATTTGCTTATAACAATTCGTACCATTCGAGCATTCAGATGGCTCCGTATGAGGCTTTGTATGGGCGGAGGTGTAGGACTCCGATCTGTTGGGATGAAGAAGGAGATAGGCAATTGGTGGGACCAGAATTGATTCAGATGACAGTTGAGAAAATCAATCTGGTTAAGCAGCGACTTAAGGCAGCACAAGATAGAATGAAGAGTTATGTTGATGCTCACCGAAAGGAGATGGAGTATGATGTCGGTGAGAAAGTGTTCCTTAAGACATCTCCTTGGAAAGGAGTATTGAGATTCGACAAGAAGGGGAAGTTAAGTCCGAGGTATGTAGGTCCTTATGAGATCCTTGAGAGGATTGGACCACTCACCTACAGGTTGGCATTACCTCTAGAGTTGTCGCAGATTCACGATGTTTTCCATGTGTCTATGTTGAGGAGTTATAGATCGGATCCTTCTCACATCATTCAGACTAGTGAAGTTCAGCTGAGGGATGATTTGAGCTATGAGGAGCTTCCAGTGCAGATTTTGGATAGCAAAGATAAAGTCCTCAGGAACAAGACGATTCAATTAGTCAAAGTCCTGTAGAGGAACCATTCGGTAGAGGAGGCTACATGGGAGCCCTTGGAAGCCATGCGGGAGAAGTATCCGCATCTCTTCGATGATTCAGGTAAATTTTGAGGACGAAATTTTCTTTTTAGAGGGGAAGAAATGTTAGGCCCCGAATTTTTTTATGATGTCATTAAGCATAAATTGTGATAATTGAGTGATTATGCCTTAGTTTGATTAAATTGGGAACATTAGTGGATAATTACGGTTTAATTATGGCTTAATGAGAATTAAGGGATTAAAATGTGTAAGGGCATTTTAAAAAGATTGCTTAAGGTGGAATGGATTTAGGCTTATGAGGAGGGGTAAAATGGTCTTTGTCCACTCCTTAGGTTTTTAAAGGAAAGAAATAGAATAGAAAGAAAAGAAAGAGGAAAGAAAGGAAATAGAAGAGAAAAGAAGGGAGGAGTGCGCCGTCGGTGAGAAGAAGAGAAAGAAGAGAGGTTTTGCGATCTTTGAGTTTTCGGTGATTGAGCGATTTACGTAAGTTTAGCTTCCTTCAAACTTGTTTTAGTTGGATTAAACCCTAAGATGGCTTGAATCAGTGAGGATCAAAGGTTTTAGGGTTTTAGGGTGGCACGTGAGATTTCTTAGGTTGATGCATTTGTGTTTGATTTTAAGTTGATAATGGGTTAGAAATGTAGTTTGAGACTTGATCTATAGTTTGGTTGTGTTGCATTTGGATTTGGAAAGGGTTGAAGATCGGAAAATGCAGGAAAAAGGGTTTCGGAGTCGCAGCTCCGACCTGCACGTCGCGACGTGCGCAAGAGCACGCCACGACGTGCGGAGAAAAATGGCACGCCGCGTGCACCAGGTGCACGTCACCGCGGCCCACAGGTGTGCACGTCGCAGCGTGCGAGTGTTGCGCACGTCACGACGCATGCTTTGGTGCACACCGCGGCGAGCGTCGCGGCGAGCAGGGTCGTTCACCACGGCGAGCGTCCCTTAGCCGCGGCGAGCCCCCCCTGTTTCTGAAAGTGAGATTTTTACATTTTTTGGGATATCTTTTGGTGTAGATGTCCGATTAAGGTGATTTTGGATTCGTTGTGATCTAGAAATAAAGGACTGCGAGTTGTATGAAGAAGGGAAGTTCGGAATTGGTTTCGAAGGGTTCAGGATTTTAGATGGAAGTCGCAGATAGAACTTTAATGCTTTATTTTGATTGTCACGCTTTATGGAATATTTTCTTTGGATATTAATTAAATGAGAACTTGGTTTATTATAAGAAACCAAGCTGATTTGACCCAATCACAAGAGGAAGGACAGCGGTGAGTCTGATACTCAAGCGATACTAGGTGGGTAATATGTTTATGGTTATTGTGTGTATGGGCAAATTTCCTGATGTAAGCTTGCTTGCATTATATGACATTACTTGTATTGACTTACATGAGAAATATTGAATATGCCTTTGATTATGATTATGCATGGCTTGATAGGCCGTATGGAAATGGACAAGAATGAGAATTTAGAAAACTGTGAAAAATGCTTTGAGCATGAATCGAATGGACTAAGTGATTTGTTTGGGTAAGAGAGTTACGGATGGAGTCACGTGCACGTTGACATTTAAGCCTTCTCCCGGCTGCCCGCTTGAGGCCACGAGATCCTTGAGAAATCAGACTCGGATAGTTTACGGATTAAACTTCAGTTTATCCGGATCGTTTTTACGGAACTCTTGAGTCAATTGTTTGTGCATACACGATTGATTTGATGAGCATAACATATGATGGATTTGATAGACTTGTTGCATAATGATTGTTATGTTGAGAAATAGAAAGTGCATGATCTATGTCTATATGAATGTGAATAAATTGATGAATTATGATATTGCTTGATTATGTGGCTCGTTGCCAATGGCTATAAGCGTATATGCCATCGAGCTTAGATCACCCCATTACTCTCCCTCCTCAAAAGTGCGGATCGAGGCGATTATCGACCTTGCAGGCATCGGAAACCTCGAGCTAGTTAGGAGCCTTGTATAAGTTAGTACTTGGTTAGCCCACCAACATTTCATCATGGAACATACTTTTGTATTTTGGGATTAAAGTTCATTTTGTATTATGTTATATGTCGAGAATACCTGTTGAATTCCTTCGAATGATAATGACATATGTTTTATGAATTTGAGATGATTAATGCATATTTAGAATGCATGTGTAGAATATGTATATGTATGAGTATATGTATTTTTATACGAATCGAATGGTTCCTCGTATGGATATTGGGATCGGGTCCAAAGGTATATGGAGTGCCCGTCGCAGGCGCGACCCGAGGGGCTGCCCTCGGGAATCGGGGATCCAGGGCCCGGGCCCAACAGGTATGATCGATTACACAAGCAGGGGGTTGTTGATTTCTTTGGTAGACAGAGACCTGCCGAGGTGAGGATGGTGGAAGGGTGGCGAGTTCTCGATCAGATGGACTGTGACTCTGATGAGCATTTCGATTATACAGTCTCTCTCCTTCAGGGTCCGGCTTACCAGTGGTGGAAGACTGTCCCGGACAGTACCACCAGACCCTGTATTCTAACTTGAGATGATTTTCTGAGAGCTTTCCGGGACAATTATATGCCCAAGGTCTATTTGGAGATGAAGATGCAGGGGTTCTTGGAGTTGAGGCAGGTCGGATGGCGATGGCGAGTATGAGGTGAGGTTGATGAGTCGATGGGGTATGCTTGATTCGATTACTCTTGAGGTGAAAGGTGCCGGAGATTTGAGGGCGGACTTAATCTGGAGATCAGTACCAAGTTAGCTCGGTCTGACATGGGTACTTTTATCGAGTTGAGAGCTGCTGC
Organism: Erythroxylum novogranatense; assembly: GCA_029891385.1. Classification (NCBI taxonomy): domain Eukaryota; kingdom Viridiplantae; phylum Streptophyta; class Magnoliopsida; order Malpighiales; family Erythroxylaceae; genus Erythroxylum; species Erythroxylum novogranatense. The sequence continues at coordinate 84,499,259 of CM057234.1, forward strand.
AGTCGAATCGGCGACTTCGAGGCGAGTCGGTGAGTCAGTCAGGGCCCGAGGGCAAGAGCGAGTGATTGTCGAGGCGGTGCTAGCGAGAGGTTCAATGGCTTGAGCAGGCCCTTCAGGTCCTCTAGAGGAGCTAGACAGTTTGGATTTGGGCAGAGAGGTAGATTTGTACAGACTGGTAGTGGCAGTGGTAGTGCCAGAGGTTCAGGGCAGTTTCCTCCTGTCTGTGAGCATTGTGAGAGGAGACACAGTGGAGAGTGTAGGTGGCTGACTAGAGCTTGTCTTAGGTGCGGCTCGATGGACCACTTGGTTAAAAATTGCCCCGAGACTTTGGGAGCTCAGTCTACTATAACTGGAAGATCTGGCAGCAATACCACGGTGCAGCAGAGCCGTGGAGGTGGATCTGGATGGAGGGGTCGAGGTCGAGGCCGGGGCCGAGGCCGAGCTGAGGGGTCCGTAGTGAGGACTGAGGAACTGAGCAGCAGACAACAGTCCCAGGCTAGAGTCTATGCCATGACTCTGTAGGAGGCTCAGGATTCCCCAGATGTTGTTGCGGGTATGCTTCTGATTTCTGGCTTTGAAGCATATGCATTGATGGATCCTGGATCCACTCATTCTTTCATTGCACCGCATGTAGCATGTAGATTGCATGGGGATAGGGAGATGTTGCAGTATGGGTTAGAGGTGAGTACACCTCTAGGTAGTACGACTGTTTTAGGAGAAGTTTGCATAGGATGTCCGATTCAGATTGATCGAGCAGTTTTAAGTGCAGACTTGATTGTATTGCCTCTGAGGGAGATACATGTGATTTTGGGGATGGACTGGCTTACTGCGCATAGAGCTGTCATGGACTGTTATACCAAGGAGGTTGCATTAGAGTCTCCTGGTTAGCCCAGAGTTGTTTTTTGAGGAGTTAGTCAGGTAGTGTCAGCCAGGATGATTTCTTTTCTAAGTGCCCTGAGGTTGATGCAGGGTGGATGTGAGGCCTATCTGGCCCAGGTTGTGGATACCAGAGTTGAGCAGATGTTGAAGGATATTCCCGTGATCAGGGAATTTCCTGATTTGTTTCCCGAGGAGTTACCCGGTTTACCACTGGATCGGGAGACGGAGTTTGTGATTGATCTCGTTCCAAGTACTGCTCCTATATCTGTACCTCCATATAGGATGGCACCGGTGGAACTGAGGGGGCTTAAGGCTCAGTTGCAGGAGCTTTTGGATAAAGGATTTATTAGGCCCAGTGTTTTTGTGGGAGCTCCATTACATTTGGGAAGAAAAGGGCAGGACTTTGAGATTGTGCATCGACTATAGGCGGTTGAATCGGTGGCGATGAAGAATAAGTATCCCTTGAGGATCAATGATTTATTTGATCGATTCTTGAGGAGCTCAGGTGTTCACTAAGTTAGATATGAGATCGGGGTATTATCAGTTGAGGATAGCAGAGGCCGATGTGCCTAAGAGTGCCTTTAGGAGCAGGTATGGGCATTTCGAGTTCTTAGTGATGCCGTTCGAATTTACTAATGCCTCGATAGCTTTCATGGCCTTGATGAATAAGATTTTTCAGCCCTACCTAGATCAGTTTGTGATTGTATTCATTGATGACATTCTGGTGTATTCGAGGAGTAGGCAGGAACACGCTGAGCATATGAGGATTGTTTTGTAGGTCATGAGAGAGAGGCAGTTGTATGCCAAATTCACTAAATTTGAATTCTGGCTTGATGAGGTAGTGTTTCTGGGGCACATTGTGACTGGTGAGGGTATTCAGGTAGATCCTCGCAAGGTCGAGGCAGTGCTGCATTGGGAGGTTCCTAGAAATGTATCAGAGTTGCGGAGTTTCCTAGGGTTTGCCGGATATTACCGGAGGTTTGTCGAGTGGTTTTCTGTGATCTCTGCCCCTCTGACAAAACTTCTGAGGAAGAGTGTGCCGTTTAGATGGTCTGAGGAGTGCCAGAAGAGCTTTGAGGAGCTGAAACATCGGTGACTCTTGCCGGTGTTAGGCATTCCATACAGGATTGGAGGCTTTGTGGTATCTGATGATGCTTCGCATCGAGGAATGGGATGTGTATTGATGCGGCATGGCGAGTGATAGCTTGTGCCTCGAGGCAGTTGAGGTCTCACGAGGTGAATTATCCGAGGCTGCGATTTGGAGTTAGCTGCGGTTGTATTTGTTACGAAGATCCGGAGACATTACTTGTATGGTGAGGCGTTCGGATCTTCACTAATCATCAAGTTTAAGGTATTTCTTGAGTCGAGAGAGTTGAATCGAGGCGGAGGAGATGGATAGAGCTGCTTAAGGATTATGGCGCGCGATTGAGTATCATCGAGGAAGGCCAATATGGTGGCGAATCGTTGAGCGGGAGATCTCACATCGGTCTGCTCGATTTGATTAGGAGATTGCCTAGCTTGATTCAGTTGAGAGCTCTTAATGTGCAGATGGATTTGGGTCAGGATGGAGCTCTGATTGCTACTCTGAGGCTTAGGCCGATGTTGCATGACAGGATCAGGAAAGTACAGGACCAGGATCCTGTGTTGGTGAGACTGATGGATAGAGCAAGATCTGATAGGGATTCGGAGTTTGAGTTGAGAGATGAGTCTTTATGGATGGGTCAAAGGCTCTGTGCTCCGGATGTTGATGATTTGAGACGTGAGATTCTAGAGGAGGCGCATTTGGCTGCTTATGCTATGCATCCTGGTACTACCAAGATGTGTAATAAGCTTAAGTTGCATTTCTGGTGGCCAGGCATGAAGAGGCAGGTGACAGAGTTTGTTTTTCGGTGTCTGACGTGCTAGCAGGTTAAGGCTGAGCACCAGGCTCCAGTGGGTAAGCTGCATTCGTTGCCTATTTCGAAGTGGAAATGGGAGTGAATCGCGATGGATTTCATTATGGGGTTGCCTAGGACGCCAAGGCAGCATGATGCGATCTGGGTCATAGTAGACCGGTTGACCAAATCGACTCACTTTTTGCCAGTGAGAGAGAACAATTCTCTCGATCAGTTAGACCAGAAGTATGTGGTAGAGATTGTGCGGCTGCATGGGGTTCCGTTGTCGATAGTTTCAGACAGGGATCCCAGATTTACTTCGAGGTTCTGGAAGAGTCTGCAGACTGCTTTGGGTACTCGGTTGAACTTCAGCACAACATTTCATCCTCAGACAGATGGACAGAGTGAGAGGACGATTAAGACTGTTGAGGATATGCTGCGAGCTTGTGTATTGGAGTTCCGAGGTGCTTAGGATCAGTATTTGATTCTGATCGAGTTTGCTTATAATAATCATTACCAGAGCAGTATTGGGATGGCACCATATGAGGCGCTGTATGAGAGGCAATGTCGATCGCCACTGTATTGGGATGAAGAGGGTATGAGGTCGATTGAGGGACCCGAGCTAATTCAGGACACTGTGGATAAGGTAAGACTGATCCAGAGTCGCATTAAGGCGGCTCAGGATAGAAAGAAGAGTTATGTGGATCAGCATCGACGAGAGATGGAGTACAGTGTGGGCGACAGAGTGTTTCTTCGAGTGTCAGCTTGGGGAGGAATTCTGAGATTTGGTCGGAAGGGCAAGTTGAGTCCTCAGTATATTGGTCCTTATGAGATCCTTGAGAGGATAGGACCTTTGGCTTATAGATTGGCTTTACCGAGTGAGATGTCCCAGTTGCATGACGTGTTTCATGTGAGTATGCTCCGACGGTACCGATCAGATCCGACTCATGTGATTCCGGGTCAGGAGATTGAGGTGGCCAGTAATTTGAGTTATGTCGACGAGCCGGTATAGATTGTGGGATCTCGGGTCAAGCAGTTAAGGAACAGGGTGATCCCTTTGGTGAAAGTCCTTTGGAAGAACCACTCATCTGAGGAAGCAACTTGGGAGACTGAGGAGCGTATGAGGAGTCAGTATCCTCATCTATTCGATCGGACAGGTATGCAATTTCGGGAAAAAATTTTTATTAGGAGTGGAGAATTGTAACATCCCGTTACTGATGTGATGGATATATGGGTAGATTGGGACGAATTAGGATTTTATACTGCATCCTATTGATTGAGCATTCATTGACCTCTAATTATAAAGGAATGAGTTAATTGCACAAGCATTTATAGGTACATGCATTCATGGCTTTTTCCGGCATTTAAATTGTGAGCGTGAATTGGTTTGTGAATTTTAGAGATAATTAGGTTTAACTGTGATTTATTAGGAATGTTAGAATAATTGGGTTTGTATAGTTGAATTGGAGTGAAAATTGAAATTGGAGTATAGGATCCTGTGTTTTATATTTTTGAGGATTTATGAGAATTTTCTAGAATTTTTAGAGTTATAGGTCCGGACCGGGAAAATGACTCAGAGACTTATGAATTAGTTTCCAGTTTCGAAATTTGATGGGCAAATGGTATGGAAAATTAGATTTTTTGATTTTAGGAATGATAATATCGAGCCATTGAAATTTAGAGACTGAAATTAAAAGATTTTGAGGACTTTGATCTATAGGTTTAAATAAACCCTTTATAAGTCTTAGGTTTTAAATGTTGGCTTTATTCCTCTTCCTCCAACCTAGGGCATTTCTCTTCTTCTTCTTCTTCGGTGATTTCGTTCCTCCTTCGCGATCGTTGCTTGTTGCTTTCTTCCCTTGTGTGAGCCTAGCTTGATCCTTGAGAGAATGAAGTTTGGTGAGAGTCTAAGGGTTCACGGTGGGTGTTAGGCGTTGGAGAAGGATTTTCGAAGGTTTAAGGGTTTGAGGCTGATTGGTAAGTTTAATGGCTTTAATGTTGTTATTTAATGTTGTTTGATGCATTTATGGTGTTTAATGTGAAAGATAGGGTAGCTTATAGTGAGTTAATACTGGTTTTAGAGAGAGAAATGGAAAAAAGGTCGATCGGAGAAGACGAAGGAGACCCGCACGTCGCGACTTCTGATAGAGGCCTTGCCGCGACGAGTAAAGGAATACTCGCCGTGACGAGCTAGGTAAAGCCTTCGCCGCGACGAGCAAGGCGAGACGTCGCGGCGAGTGTATGGATTCTGTATGACGGCGACCCTCTGTGACGTCGTGGCGAGGATTTGAGGCATGGCGAGGACAAATTATGAATGGATGTGTTTTAATTTATGGGGCATAACTTATGGTGTAGACGTCCAATTGAGGTGCTTCTTGATTCGTTATGATATAGAGAAAAAGGTCTACAATTGAGGAGAAGAATGAAAGTTAGAATTTAATTTAGTATGGTCTCAATCATAGAGAGAAAGTCAACTATAGTTCCTATTGTAACCTAAGAATTGTATTATGATAATTGGAGTTAATAGGGGTCTTCCATAGATGGTTCTGACCCAATGAATAGGTTTTCTTGGGAATTACTATAGGGTGTATGATATGGTGGATTGAACTGAATTTTAGGAATGAAATAAATCATTATTGATCAAGTGAGTGAAGAGTTAGTTTTGGGTGTAAAATAGCGATATTGGGTTTTAGCGCCGGAAAATCATGAATATGCATCGTACATATTTTTATTGAGACATATGCATCCTTGAATTGTTTTGACTGAACATCTAGTAATGGGAACTTATTTAACTGTTATAGAGGCACCGTTGGATCGTCATTCCACGGATATTGCTGGGACTTCCTGGCAGTAGCTCGGAAGTTACAGGTGAGTAACCTAGTTAGTTCCTCAATTTCTGATTGATAAATGCTCTGTGAGAACTGATTGCAATGGTGAATTGTATGAATGTGTGAATGGTTAGGATTGAAATGCCTGCTTTTGATAATGTGCACGTGACCGATACATGATTGTGAAAATTGGGATAAATGGGCTTATACAACCATATGACTGCGAATTATTGGGCATATGCATTTCATACATAAATGCATGAACAGATAATGGACGTTGTGACCAAAGTCTCCATTATTACTGAATAGACCCTTGAGCTCGAATACTGTCACTGAACCGAGCCTCGAGCTCGAGGGGAGTTAGTGCATCCTGCATGAGGGCTCTCCTACTCCTTAGACGCGTCTACTGATCACTGTCACTGAATAAGCTCTTGGTCACAACACTGACATAAACTGGAAAAGAGTCATATATGCATTGCATGATACAATTGTGATAACTGATTTGCGAATTGCCTGTATTCTGTAAACTGCTATATGAGATTTTGAATGTTCTTTGTGATGTCTTTATGCATAATTTGCGTAATGCATGAATTGAGTGAACCATCGATGATGGTTTCTCATTGAGTTCGCAAACTCACCCAAAATTGCAATTTGTTTTTCAGGACTGATAGATTAGACTCCTAGCTCCAGAGATAGACTTTTCCTGCCGTGTGAGCGTGTGGCAAGAGAAGCAATGGCACATAAGTCGGTCAGCTGGGATTGATTTTGAAGATAGCATAGTATAGACTTTTGTATCAGTTTCCTTTTTGGAGTATTGTATTTAGACTGTAGGGAACTGATAAACTGGTCTATATTTCTGTTTGATATTATGAAATGATAACAAGCATTATGGTTTTAAATATAGTGATTTTGTTATTGCGGTTTTATTATATTGATGCCTTGTGGATTTTAGTATTGATCGATCGTAATGCACCCTCGTCGTAGGATATGTATCGGAATGACCTACGGGCGTCCCGGTGTGTACCCTACGGTAAGGGGCGCTACAGTTATGAATGTGAATTGGATATATATGGATATGGATGAATGTGCATGATGATGGGATATGAATTGTGATGGTTTATAAATATGATTGGTTTTGAGTTTGATTGAAATATGAATTTGTATATGTGTACGAATGGGAATTGAATTAGAATGTGTTTGGGATTCCGTACGGGAGGTTCGTGGAAGTTGATGTTTGTGTGATTGGGCTAAGATATAGAAGTGTATTTACCATTTGCAAATTTTGGGTTAGTTAAGATGCAGCCGTTATGTTGCCCAATTTTTGATAGAATTGGTTGTATGGTTTTTGTTAAAGTTGATTTTGTGATTATGATATGAATAAGAAAAATTGTATGTTTTGAATTTTGGTTGTGAGGAGGAATTTTCCAATTGAGGAAAATTAAGTGTTGGAAGATTTGGATTTGTATGCGATAAATTAAGATGAAAAGAATGAATAAGAAAAAAAATTTACACCGGTTTTGATCCGTTTCGGATAGGAATAGTCCAAGGTTTCCAACGCTATTTCTAAGTTATTTGTTTCGGATGTCAAATTCAGTTTTAGTTGCTTCGATTCGATCCGTATTTGTTTAGTATTTCTGTTATTGGATTTGTCCGTTTGTTTCGTTTCTGCCTTTTTTTTTCGTTGTTGTTTTCCGTTTTTCCGGTTGGGATCCGGTCCCGACATTAGGTCTCAACATTTATGGTATCAGAGCCCAGTATTAGGATCTTACTTGGGCACTTATTTTATTAAGATTTCAAATCGATAGGATTGAATTCGTGAGAATGTGAAATTGATGTGAATGAATCCTTATGAACTATTTGATTGTTTGATTTTGGTGACAAGAATGGTGATTGATTTTAGGAAAGTGTTAATGAAAATGAGATTAGAACTTCATGATGAATTGGGTTGTTTTGATTTTGAATATGCATTTGTGAGAGAAATAAGAAAGATTTGAAAGATGAGTTAAATATATGTTCTTGTGAAAATGTGATAAGAAATATTGGTGTTTGGATATGATATGGATGGTATTTGATATAAGAGGTGAAAAACATTATGAAAATGTGTGGTGAGAAATTTAAATATGTGAATGACTAGGATCATTTGGAAGACATGAGTAAAGAGAATGTATTGCTTGGTGTTTGCTTAAGTATGAATTTCGATGACGAAATTTTTTTAAGAGGGGGAGAAATGTTGGATCCCAAACTATGAGTGGAAGTTAGAAATATGAAAATGAAAGTAAATGAGTGATTTTGTATATAATTTGTGTTATAGATGATTTTGATATTGGAATATGAATTATGCATGGTTGATGAGTTGAGAAATGTAAGATATTAGGAAAAAGCAAGAAAGGAACTTAGTGAAAGACATGATGCTATTGAATGTAAGAAAACATATGAATTGTGGTTGAGTTTTGGATAAATTCCAATGGCAAATTGAATTGTTCTTTTGTCTTTACAATGATACCAAGTATGCAAGTTTTCGAGATTAGAGTTAAGAGTTATGATTGATACAAGTTATGATGTTGCATAAGATATGTGTTTGTGATAACTTTGATGTATGTTTAAAATTTGAGGTTTTGATGAACCAATTAAGTTGAGATTTGAGAAATTTGTGAATTGAATTTGTTGTTTGGATTATTATGAAATGTTTAGGCTTTTGAATAAGTGAATTTGTGAAGATTATAAGTGTATATAGTGTTAGGATGATTGTTGGAAGCATTGGAGAAGGTTGAAGGAGTTTTGTGAAACCCATGTTCGTTAAACGGAAATGGAAGTCCATTTAACGGACCTTCTGGGTTCAAAAGGACCCCTGTTTCGCTCATGTCCGTTTAACGGACTTTCTCGGATGAAATGATGCTTCCGAGGCTGTGAATGTCCGTTAAACGGACATGCATGTCCGTTAAACGGACATTCACGGGTCAACTTGAGCAAATCGAGATATTTGACAATTTTAGAGGCCGAATCTGATTTTGTGGTCTTCATAAGAGTTGTATATATAGAAGTCTACTTTTAAATGGTCTAAGAACAAAATCAATCCGACTTCTATATTAAATGTTATGGCGATTACTCCAAGAGAGATACAAATCGATTTAGGGTTTAAGCATGGGTTATTCTTTTGGGCATAACTCACTCATCTGACCTCCAATTGAGGTGATTATTAGACCAATAGATTTCTAAGACATGTATCCTTCTCTCCATCAAAATTTGTATTATTTGGAGTTGAATTGAAAAAGTTTGATTGAAAAATTATGAGAGGTCAGTTAGAAGAGCATGATTTGAGTATGTGCACGCTTTAGCGTTTTAAGCATATCTTGAGCTATAAGGCTCTGATTGGGATGATTCTTTCTTCAAAAGGGTCATGAGATATAAAACGTCATGTTTGGTATTAGATAAAGGAGATGAACCATTAATAACTAAGGTGTCTTTCTTGGAATACGCTCACATCTTATGATAATCGGAATGATTTGTTTCCTTCTGATTTTGCTACTTTCCTTTCTCATCCGACCTTATCCAATCTTTTGCTTATATCTTTTCCGTCCGACATCCGATTGACTTGGTTTTTGAAGCGTTGGATTACTAAGACAATTAATTACATTTTCATAGGAAAATTATGAATTTTTTAGATTAAATTGAGGTTAATTAAATTAATCAAAATGAATCGGGATATTTTACAAACATAGTTCAGTATTTTAAGTAATTCTTAATCTGTGGTGATCCAATTGAAGTGATTCTTGAGGAAAAATAAAATTAAGACATGGGACTACAAGTCTTATGAAGAAATGAAATTTCAATTTAGCCCCTAAGATTTTCAATTTCTGAATTGAAGTTCGGATTAGTGTGTAGTCTTGGATTAGGAACATCTGAAAGTATTTTGGACATAACTTTTGCTCTAGTAATCCAAATGAGGTGATTCTTGATTTGCATTAAACTATAGAAATAGGGATACAATTGTTATGAAGAAATAGAGTTGCAATTTTGTGCTTAAGAATGACAATTTTTGGATGGAAATAACGTGCGGGAAATTGTGTTAACATAAGAACAGTCCGAAATGTTTAAAGTATAACTTTTGATGTAGTGCACCAAATTAAATGATTTTGGTGACGTTATGAAATTAAGACAATGAGGAAAAATCCTATAGAAGGAAGTTTTGACAAATTCTCTCAATTTGATGGTGAAAAAAATGTCCTAAAGTAAGCATAAATTGAAATAAAGTTCAGGGGCAGTTTTGGAAATTTACTTAAAGAGTTAGGTTTATAGGCTTATGTGGAGGGACAAAATGGTCATTGGCCACTCATTAAATGACATGGCACTATAAAAAAAATTGGGCTATCATTTTTTTTCAAAGAGAAGCATGACCCTTAGAGGAAAAAGGGGAGAAAAAGAAGAGAGAAAGGAGAATTGTCGTGGAGAGGAAGGAGAAGGAAGAAAGAAGAGCTAGGGTTTGATTTTTCAAGGTCTTGAAGAGTGATTTTTCAAGTGATTCAAGGGGAAAAACGTGGAAGATGAAGATAGCTTCCTTTCAAGCCTAGAAATGTCAAAAATGGAGAAGAATGAGGTAAGAGTCAATTTTGAGCTTTGAGTTTTTAGTGAGATTTTGGTTTATTTGGCATAAAATTGGTATGGGTTTGTGGATTCCCAAGTCAATTTTGGAGAATACATAGTTTAATTGGATCAATTTTGGATGTTTATTGATTTAGGGTTTTGTCTTGGATAAGGGCAAATTAAAGAAAGGATTGGAGAAATTGAAGCTCTAATCAAGCTCCAAGCATGGATATGAGGTAGGTAATGTATTTATATTTCGAATTGTAAGCTCATTATACGTGTTGGATCCCGTTTCCAAACTGAATATACTTACCACTATCACACTTGCTCTGATACCTCAGATGTCGGATCCGAGACCCAACTAAATATAACTTACCACTTACTCTCTTTCTTTGATACCACCCTTATGACATTGCAGTGCTATATGCGGTTGTTCCATAAAAGTGATGAGTGCACACTACCTAAACATCATAATCACATATTGACTTGTTCATATCAAATATAGCTTAAAGCCTCACGTTCGCATAGAGGCAAGAATCACCTTAGTCTGAGTTATATTACTCAAGATACATTCCAAAAACCTAGAAGAGTTCATACCGGAAACATGCTCTCTTAACCGGCCTCTCACTTACTTTAATGAGAACTTCCTCAATTTAACTCCAAATTATACCAATATTTGTAGAAAGAAATATATATGTCTTATAAATCCAATGGTTCAAGCCTCACCTCAATTGGAGGTCGGATGAGGGATTTATGCCCAAAACAATAGACCATGCTCACTTCAAAAATCCAAATGAAACTCTTTTGGCACGATTCTCATAACTTTTAATCAAGAGGTCGTATTGTGTTCGTTCTTTCACCATTTGAAAATAGACATCTAGATCTACAACTTTATGAAGACCACAAAACAAAATTCGGCCTCTAACTTTGTCCAATTTTCACTTTTTCCCGTAGCTGTCTGTTAAACGGACATGCATGTCCGTTTAATGGACACGTTCGGGTGGATGGGTACCAAATGGTTCGCAAATGTCCGTTAAACGGACATGGACAGGGGAAGGGGTGTTTTGGCACCCGAGGCTGTCCGTTTAACGGACACGCCATTTTCCAGAACTTCCAACCTCTCATCCTTAAAACCACTTGAGACTACCACCTTTCTAAACTCATAACTTCTTATTCCTAGCTCCAATTGGTGCATAATATACCTTCATGGAAAGATAATAAGATGAACTACAAATCTCGTGAAGGATGCAAAAGATAACTTCATCATTAATCAAGGCAAAAAGCCACTCAAAGGACATTGCTCATTAAAGACCAATGTAACAGTACATGAACAGTAACTGAATGTGTTCTTCACCTCATTACTTTTTAACCCTAATTCCAAATGAAGCAAATCATACACCCTTAGAAAGCTCTGAATTTATACTACAATCTTTATGAAGACTTCCTGATCTAAATCAAGCCCTAAGAGGGTCTAAAACTGAAGCAAAGTTCTGTCAAATTTTAGGAAAATTTGACAGCACTTCCCTTGAAAAATGCAACTAACCAATTTGCAATTCTAATGCTTCCACCTGCATAAACTCAACATGCAACCTCATATAACACAAATTAATCCCAAGAGTAACTCCAAATCAATCCAAGGCAACAACCACACTCCTAACATTCTAATCATATCCAAGCTATACAATGGTGCAATTGTTTCAAAACATACATGAATTACTCAAAATACATTAGAACTGAATATTCTTGCTTTCATATGAAAAATATGAGTTATTACAAAGCTTTAGAGGGCATTTTAAGCCACTACATCAAATCCAAAACATAAACTTGCAAAAACATCATTTGCCCAAAATGCATCTAAAGCATTGATTTACAATAGTTATCTTGAAATACAAAAACAAAACACTAAGATCTTGTAGTATGCCTTGAGCTCATTCTTCGAGATCCCGATCTTCACCTGGAGATGGGACCGGAAGGTGGGGGTGAGCTTCCGCTCGTGGGTAACACGTTTATATTTAGGCTAATAAGCTACATCGTTTCATTAATCATACTTTTAGCACTTTTGTATAGCAATCATACAATCATGCATTTCATGAAATTTATCAATCTCAAAACACAATGTTCATGATCCATGTAATTCTCATTCTTGCAAACATATGCTAGCACATAAACACATAGATGATGGTTCGAAAAGTCCACGGGTTACTGATGAGCTACACAAGTGTAGTCATATGCTGAGGAGTCCAAAAAGGAACATCCTATGCCACAATCGAGCAAAGGCGAAGGCTATCTTGGTCAACGTGCACGTGACTTTCTTGGTGGACTTAACTAACCCACATAACACTGAATTTCATGCATAAAAACTGGACTTGTCTTGTCCACTGACTGATTTTCTGAAAATGGATTTTCATGCATCCATAAAGCTGATTCTTGAAAATGATATATTTCATGCTTAGCTCATATTTCATGATCTCATTCATGCTCATTCATTTCATGGCAATTTCAGGCAATAATAAGCAATGTCATATACTGTTAAAATGCTCACTTACTGGCAATCATACATAAACTTACGTACATGATCAAGGCACAATCAATGCTTATCTCAAATAGTTACAAATCATTAATTTCATTAGTTAAAGTAGCATTTAATACTTACTAACATAAAGATAAAAGTGAAACCCACCTTATAACTTGCTAAATCCGTGCTAAATGGAGCTCCTCCTCTTGCTCTTCTCTTTCTTCTTGCCCTTCTTCATCCATGACAAGAAAATAACCTCGTATCACTTAAGGTTTCAAAAATTGAAAACCTAAAGAACCTAAATCATGATATGAACTTTAGAATCACTAAACCCATCTTCTTTCTAAGCTATCTAAACCATAAAACCATCAAAAGCTTAACCTTAATCAAGAAGCTTACCTTGAATCTTTAGCTAACCAAGTGATTTCTTGGTTCAAAGTGTAGCTTGAACCTTCCTCCATACTTTTTCCTCTTGAACTTTCTTCAAATACTCACTAAATCTCTTGGAATATCAAACCCTAGCCAAGCCTTTCTTTTTCTCCTTCTTCTTTCCTCTTCCACGACACTTCCTCTCTCCCTTTCTCTAATTTTCGAAAATCCTCCTCTCTTCTTCTCCTACTCACTTATTTCCTCTTCCTTTTATACTCCTTCCTAACTCACTTAAGCCCATAAGCCCAAAATCCAACTCTCCCCCTTCCTTCCTTCTTATTTCCTCTTTAACTACTTAAGCCCACTTATCTCTCAAGCCCATCTTATCTCTTTTCCTTCCTACCTCATTAAGGCCCAACTAACTCATTTGATTTCATTAACTCACCACCTAACTCATTAATGCTATCTCACATTAATTAATCTCAATTCAATTTACGCTAACTTAACTTACTTAATTAATCTAATCATGCTTAACTTAAAAAAAAATTTGGGGCTAACAATACGTTTTGGAAAAATAAAAAAAAAGTAAACATGTTTATAAGCTATTGTTTTTCAAATGATTGAATCAATTGATTTTGGGATGATTTATGAATTGTTGTATTCATTGTTTTCCAAATGATTTAAGAAATTTCTACACTTGTTCCGGATAATTTTTCATAAAGGATTTGAATTGTTTATTCAATAGTTTTTGAATGATTTGATAAAGTTGAAATACTCGTTTGAGTTCATTATGTTTACTTGATTGAAAATTTAATATGTGAACTAGTGTGACATATGGTTGAATGTTTTGAAATGTTATAAAGTGTGCATTCTTGTTTTGAGAAAATTGAAAATTGTTATGTGAGTTTTGGTTTGTAAATTGTGTGATATTATGAATGATCGACATTATGTTGAATATGAGAAGGTATAAAAAGTTCAGTTTCGAAAAATGCCTTCGGGCAATTTGTTTTTCAAGTATGAATATGTGTTATATGGGTTTGGTTAGGTCCCTTAAGTAGAGTCAGTGCACTAGTCTCATTTTTAAAGCCTTCTTCCGGCTGCCCGTTAGTGGCACTGGAGTTCCGATCTCGGACTCCCATAAGTCACGACTACACCGGACCGCGATGCAGGAAGGTGTAGTACGTTCCGTTCACGGCTGCACAAGACCGCTATGCGGGAATGTGCAGTACGCTCTGTTTTGGACCAACCCAAACCATTTTGATGTGTTATGTGTTTTTGTTTTTGTTTATGTCGTGATGCATTCATGTTTTTAAGTTGACCATGAAATATGAAAGATTTGAGAATTTTGAGAAGTGAGAAATTGAGAGTTGCAAACATGAGATTTTGGAAATGTTTTATGAATATTTTGAAAGGTTGAAAGGATCGAGAAATAAGCTTTTGAAGAGTTTCTACTGTGAAATGTTTATAAATGACTAACGTCTTGAAAATGATTTTTTGCTTATGGTTCATTGTATAAACATGTTATCCATGAGCAATAAGCTCACCCCCCTTCATTCCCATCTACAGGTGATGAGAAGAAGATCGGGTGAAAGAAAATGAGAGTTTTCCGTTTGTATGGGTTCCTATTGAATTATTGTTAAGTTTAGAATGTTGTTGAGAAATTTAGAATCATTGTGCTTTGTGTACTTTAGTTTATGATTATTGGTAATGGTATATGGCTTGGAATGCCATTAATGTATTGCAACCATTTAGTTCATGATGTATTTGGATTATGAAATTGTATAAGAACTTGAGTTATGGAATTGGAAATGTATTGGCTATGGATTGTGCATAATGGTTTTGTATATAAATTGAATTGAGTTATGAATGTGAATTGGCTATATATGGATATGGATGAATATGCATGGGATATGAATTGTGATGGTTTATAAATATGATTGGTTTTGGGTTTGATTGAAATATGAATTTGTATATGTGTACGAATGGGAATTGAATTAGAATGTGTTTGGGATTTCAGAAGGGAGGTCCGTGGAAGTTGATGTTTGTGTGATTGGGTTGAGATATAGAAGTGTATTTATCATTTGCAGATTTTGGGTTAGTTAAGATGCAGTCGTTATGCTACCCAATTTTTTATAGAATTGGTTGTATGGTTTTTGTTAAAGTTGATTTTGTGATTATGATATGAATAAGAAAAATTGTATGTTTTGAATTTTGGTTGTGAGGAGGAATTTTCCAATTGAGGAAAATTAAGTGTTGGAAGATTTGGATTTGTATGCGATAAATTAAGATGAAAAGAATGAATAAGAAAAAAAAATTTACACCGGTTTTGATCCGTTTTGAATAGGAATAGTCCAAAGTTTCCAACGCTATTTCTAAGGTATTTGTTTTGGATGTCAGATTCGGTTTTATTTGCTTCGATTCGATCCGTATTTGTTTAGTATTTCTGTTATTCGATTTGTCTGTTTGTTTCGTTTCTGCCTTTGTGTTTCATTGTTGCTTTCTGCTTTTCCGGTTGGGATCCGGTCCCGAGATCGGGTCTCAACATATCAGCTAATTGGTCACTAGAGGAAACATGCTTCAAACAAATGTCACCTTTCAAGCAATGATCACGTATAAAGTGATGTTTAATTTCTATATGCTTTGTTCTATTATGTAGAATTGGATTTTTACTCAAACAAATTGCACTGGTATTATCACAATAAATAGGAACATTTTTAACCACAATACCATAATCAAGCATTTGATGTTTAATCCAAAGAACTTGAACACATGCACTTCCAGCTGCTACATATTCAGATTCAGTAGCGGAAATAGCTACACTTACTTGCTTTTTGCTAACCCAAGAAATCAAGGATGATCCTAAGAAGTGACATAAACCACTAGTACTTTTTCTATCAACCCTACAACCACCATAATCAACATCACTATATGCATACAAGTCAAAAGAATCACAACTAGGATACCATAAACCATGATTAACAGTTTTACTCAGGTATCTAAAAATTCTTTTGCAAGCACTCAAATGTGACATTTTTGGACAAGATTGAAATCTAGCACAAAGACATGTAGCAAACATAATATCAGGATTAGAAGCAGTTAAATACAAAAGAGAGCCGATAATACCTCTATAAAGTTTTTGATCAACATCCTCCTCATGTTCAGATTTTCCCAAGACCAGATTTGTTGCCATTGATGTTGCTGCTACTTTGCATCCTACCATTTTGAACTTCTTTAAAAGTTCCTTGGTATATTTTGATTGGTGAATGAAGATGTCATCTTTGTATTGCTTGATTTGTAATCAAAGAAAGAACTTGAGTTCTTCCATCATGCTCATCTCAAATTCACTTTGCATAAGATCACTAAATTCTTTACACAAAATTTCATTAGTAGCACCATAAACAATATCAACATATATTTGAAAAATTAGCATATCTTGATCAATAAGTTTTATAAACAAAGTATTATCTATTTTACCACGAATATAACCATTTTGAGTTAGAAAGGTACTTAACCTTTCATACCAAACCCTTGGTGCCTGCTTTAATCCATAAAGTACCTTTTTGAGCTTGTAGATTTAATCCGGATGTTCATGGTTTTCAAAACCCGGTAGTTGTTTGACATAGACCTCCTTTTGGATGTAGCCATTTAGAAGCGTACTTTTGACATCCATTTGATTTAATTTGATCCTCTTATGAGATGCAAAAGCACATAATAGTCTGATTGCCTCCAATCGAGCCACAGGAGCATATGTCTCATTATAATCAAGGCCTTCTTCTTGATAAAATTCTTAAGCTACTAACCTTGATTTATTCTTGATTGCTTCACCATTCTCATCATACTTTATCCTTTCCATAGCTCGTATGGTGTCTTGTTTTTATCTCGTCTAAGATGCACTCTATTGATGACGTAACATGCGGTATTAATTGCTTCTGCCTAAAAAGATTTAGGAAGATTGTACTCATTCAACATTGTTCGACTCATTTCTTCAAGTGAGCCATTTTTCCTTTTTATTCCACCGTTTTGTTGTGGTGTTCTTGGTGTTGAGAAATTGTGCTCCATTCTATATTTGTCGCAAAGCCTTTTAAATGGTTCACACTCAAATTCTCCTCCATGGTCGATTCTTATTGCGACAATAGTCAAATCTTTTTCATTTTATACCAACCTACACCACTTAGTAAATTCTTTAAATGCATCACTTTTATTAGCAAGAAATCTCACCTAAGTAAATCTGAAAAAAATCATCCACAATTACAAGTACATACAAATTACCACTTAGACTAGCATGCCTAGATGGACCAATTAAATCCATATGAACAAGTTCTAGAATTCTAGATGTACAAATTTCTTTCTTTGGTTTGAATGATTCTCTAACATGTTTACCCTTCAAACAAGATTCACATAAATGATCTTTAAAAAATTTTATTTTGGGCAAGCCCCTCACAGTATCATTTTTAGAAAGTTTAGAAATTAAGAGCAGTGGAGCATGTCGTAATTTTCTATGCCATAAATATGCATTTTCTTCTAATGTTACTAAACACTTTTGATTAAAAGAGCTATCATCATGTAAATTAACAATATAAGTATTACCATGCCTCAAACCAATGAATGCAACATTTTCATCCTTCTTAACCATGCAATGAGATGATTCAAATGTCACATTAAAGTTCATATCACATAATTGAGAAACACTTAGCAAATTATGTTTCAAGCCATCAACAAGCAAGACATTATCAATGGTAGGCAAAGGTTCCTTACCCACTTTACCAATACCAATGACTTTACCTTTGTTGTTGTCTCCAAATGTGACATATCCTTGGTTCTTTGGTCTAATTTTTGCAAATAGGCTCTTGTCTCCGCTCATATGCCTTAAACATCCACTATTAATTTACCATGTGCTTGATAAATTTTCATTCCTTGCTTGTACCTACAACATCAACATTCTTTCTTCTTATAAGTATCCAAGCCATTTTTGGTCCATTTTGGTTAGTCATATAAACCACATTAGGAGGTGTGGCACCATTTTCAACCCAGATTTTCTTAAAATTGATACATCTCCTAATACTCTTACACGCAATTTCTATATGACCATATTTCAAACATATAGCGCATTTTGCAACTTTTCCATCTTTAGTAAATTTAGAAATCAAAGAACAATCTCTATCAAAAGGATCATATCCTAAACCATGTCTAGAAATCGAATATCGTTGTAAAGACAATATCTTTTCAAACTTCTCATTTCCATTAGCAAAATTTCCAACCACATAAGAAAACTCCTTTTTAAATCTATAAAGCTCACAAGTAGGATTTTCTTTTTCAGCAAGGCATGTAGAATGATCTTCCTTAGGACAATCTAAATCATCAATAGTCTCATGTAAAGCACTATTTTCAGCGACTAACTCTCTTATTTTCTTTCTCAATTTCTTATTGATCTCAATAGCTTCTTCAAAATCGATTTGTAAAGCATTAAAAGAATCTCTAAGATCTTGATCAAAACAAATTACCTCATCTTCGTCATCACTTGTTGGGGAGCTATTTGCCATAAGCGCTAAATTGTTTTCATCATTATTTAGGTATGCTTCTTCATCATCACTCCAAGTGGCTACTAGGCTAGCTTTCTTTTTTCCTTTGTCATACTTGTCATTTTTCTGAAAATTTGAAGTGCAAGATGAGCTTTTGCATTCTCTAGCATGATGTCCTCTTTTTCCACATTTCCAACATTCTTCATTGCTCTTCTTTTCTTCATAGCCCTTAGATCTTCTTTCTATTGTGTACTTCTTTCTTTCTCCATTTCTTCCACCACTTAATTCTTTCCTCCTATTTTTGAGTAATCCTTTGAACTTTCTCAAATTTCTGGCATACATCGCTATTTCTTCGTCTTCTTCTTCTTCATCTATTTCTTCGTCACTTTCATCAAGAGAAGAAGTATTATCTTTTAAGGCAATTGAATTTTGTAACTTACCCTCTTGATTTGAGAATGATCTCATAGTTGATGAGAGATCCCACCAAGGAATTGAATTCCAAATGATTGAGATCCTTTGACTCCATAATAGCTGTGACCTGTGAGTCCTATTCTTTCGGTAGTGAGTGAAGAATCTTCTTCACCTTTTCGCTATCCGTCATATGATTTTCGAGGTTTCCTACTCCATTTATGATTTTTGTAAAACGATCAAGCAAAATGAAAATAGACTCACCTTCCTTCATGAAAAACATTTCATAGTCATGGAGAAGCATGTTGATCTTTGTTTCTCGAACTTGGTTGGTTCCTTCATGAGTGATACGAAATCTTTCCCACATTTCTTGAGCACTCGTACATGAATTCACTCGATTTCTTTCCTCAACCGTGAGAGCACAATATATCAATTTCATAGCTTTTGTGTTTATGTATTTTTGCTTCCAATCATTGTCGTCATACTCCAACTCCGTTTTCATGTCGCCATTTTCTTTCAATGGAGCTTGTGGACCGAAGATGATGATCTTCCAATATTCTACTCTTGCACTTATAATATGATATTTCATAGGATTTTTCCAAAAAGAGTAGTTAGTACCATTAAATAAAGGAGGGCGATTATTAGTGTTACCTTCTTCCGCTAAGTTATTGTGTGCCATCCCTGGATACTTCTGCTTTGATACCAATTGTAAACGATCTAGAAGGGGGGTTGAATAGATCTTTAAAGTTTTTTTTGTAAAATTCTACAATAAAATCAGAAGTTAATTCACACAAAAAAAATTTAAACCAATTTAAATGTAAAAAGTAGGGAAGAAGAGCAAACACTATTTTTATAGAGGTTCGGTGCTAAGACCTACGTCCTCTACGTATGCTCCTACTTAGGATTTCGCAAATCACTTTACTACACACTTTTTAGTTTAATGTGAACTCTTACAACACCAGTTGATTTCCTGCTCAAGCTACCTTTACAATCGATTTGTTTTCTCGGCACAAATCTTGCCTCACAAGTGATTTTCACTAATCACTCAAGCTCACAATAATAACAGGATAGAAAAAGAGAGCAATAAATTTTAGTACAAAAATGAATGGAATTCAGATCAAGCTAAGAGTAGTGTAAGAGCAAATTGTTGGAACTATAGT
Source organism: Erythroxylum novogranatense (assembly GCA_029891385.1). Lineage (NCBI taxonomy): Eukaryota > Viridiplantae > Streptophyta > Magnoliopsida > Malpighiales > Erythroxylaceae > Erythroxylum > Erythroxylum novogranatense. The sequence goes on from CM057234.1 coordinate 84,519,392, forward strand.
AGTATACTTTTTATTTTTGCGCATCAATGATTTCCCTTTATGTTTCTCTATTTATTTGCAGGCTCAAAGATGATTATAGCCGTTGGAGGGGTTCACTAGCCGATGCCTGATTGCAAATAGACGTTCCTTAACTTTCTCCTTTCCATTTGTGAATGATTCGAATGCATCTTGTTCAGCTCTACCTGATAGTCGACTAGTCGAGCTGTGATAGTCGACTAGTGTTAACATATTTCACTGCAGGCTTTAATTTTGCACCTCGATAAGTCGACTAGTGACATGGTAGTTGACTACTACTCCTATTCAGTTGATTTGTAGTCGACTTGTTCAACATTAGTCGACTTGTTTCAACCCCCATCTGATGATCCTTAATTTCTTAGTCGACTTATGATAAACTGGTCGACTTGTTGCTGACTCCAACAGATATATTGCATCAAATCTTCCCATAATCTTCATGTTTAATGTCTCCCGCATGTTTGAAGATTATTGCCTTATTGATTTCACCATGATTTATAAGTTATCTTGGTTTATTTCAATCCACAATACCTGAAATAATTTTTTAACCAATTCTATACATTTTATTATTATCAAAACATAAGTGGGTTTTAATTTCTCAACCACCATTGGTCCAACATAATTTTGGCTTGAAGAGTTCCAAATTTTGACTTGAATGAAGGAATGTGTGTAGGGATGAATAGTAGCTCTAAAATTGCATTTTGAAGATCTAAAACTTTAGGAATTTTTCTAGATTGATTTAGACTGATTTTGTTAAATTGTTCTTCAGGAAATTTGTTGCTTTTCTTGATAGATTTCTATCTCCATAAAGTGTGTCATTGTTCGATATTGAAGTTGATAGTTACGAGTGATTGAAATGAGGATATGGTTTAGGTGATATTTAACAATATTCAACAGGGCAGCCACAATCATGTTGGATTTTGACTAGTTAGAGGTAGACTTTGCTTCTATGTTCTTCATGAGAATTGTATAATGTGTTATGATATTTCCATTGATATAAAGAATGGAATTTTTGGACAATGGGATAGGAAGTTATGATTTTTAGAAGATTGTGGTTCTGCTTAGGATGACATGTAATGGGCAGTAACTTTGATTGAGATTTGGACTCCTTTAGAGATGGAATTGGCTTTCGAGTCCTTCATGGACATTGTAGATATTTCTTTTATCTTTCCATTGATACCTAATTTGTCAAATTTGGACTCTTGAGTGAAAACTTATGCATTTTAGAAATTCAGATGAAGAAGAGAGGAAAACAAAAAGGAAAAAGAAAAAAGAGGAATATAGAAAATCGCAGCCTCGCAGCCGCGACTAAATCACGTCACGAGGCAACTTGAAAAAGAGCCTCCTCGCAATCGGGAGCCGTCGAGATTGTGAGCGGTTCATTTTGAGCCGACTCGCGAGTACATGCGGCGCGACTCGCCGGCTCTCCTGCCCTTCCTCCACTCTTTTACTTATAACTTGTCCATTTGACCTTCGATTGACCGAAATTTTGAAGCATTGGATTCATAAGACACCCCTATACATCTCTATAAGAATTTGTGGATTTTGAGATTAAATTGAAAAGGATGGATTGAATCAAAGTAAGAGGCCCGATTTATAAGAGTATGAGGTGATTATTTTCTGAACATACTTCAATGTTTAGCAATATTTTGACCTATGGAGATCCAAATTGAGTAATTTTGGTGTATATGGATTCCTAAAACATAGGGAACATTTCTGTTAAAGATAGGTCTCCTGGGTTATCTTATGTTGATTGTCTTATTGATCAGGAACAGTAGACCCGAAAGTGGGTGTTTTAGAAAAATTGAAATAATTTTATGAGCTATAAATTGTGATTTTAATGGTTTTAGTGCAGCTTAAACCTAAGAATAAATGATTTTTGAGATGGAAATTGGGCATAGTACATTGCTTTTAGATAAGAACAATCCGAAAATGGATAAGGTATATCTTCCAAACTTCTTGACCAAATTGATTGATTTTGGGTGTCAATAGAAACATAAAACATTGTGAAACACTTTCCTATAAGAGATTAGGACCAAATTACATCAACTTCACTTTGTGAATTGGATGTGAACAACATACCCAAAGGTCTGAAATTTTGGAGAATTTATAAGAAGTAATGAGAGTTTTGATAAGGTGTGATCATGTAATGTTGAAATAACATTAATGAGTGAATTATTGGCATTAAAGTATCAAATACATGTGTTTATTGGAGATGAAATGGTCCATACAATTAAAGTTGTGATTCAAAAAGAGAAGTAAGGTTTATCTAGTGAAAATGACTAGTAATTAAGTTATAAAATGGAAAATGAGATAAGATGTGAAATTTGATAATATTCCCAGAATTGTCATTAGGTATGCATTGTACATAGTCCGTATACATATTTGTTCATAAATAAATGCTATAATTGTGCAAAGTTATTAATGTGTGTGTGCAATGTGTGTATTCCATAATTGTGATTTGCAGGCTAAATGTTCACTTTTAAATGTTTCCAGATCTTGGAAGCAATTGCTAATCTGGAGCATATTGTGAGCAGACTGAGATGGTCTCACTTTATTGTTTGCTTTGTTTCATTTTTTTATTAATTGACTACTGAATGTGATTGACTGTCTTGGTTACCGAACAGGAGGTTCGATGATTGTGATGTTGATTGGATATTGAAGTGCTACTTGAAAGTGAATTGGATGAACTATGTGTACTTACTGTGATTATTAAATGTGTTATGAATATGTATTTGAGTATGAATGAAAGTGTGAATTCTCAACTCTAATGTTGAATGCCGGACTAAGGTCCGATGATATGAGAAATTGATTGAATGGCATATGCAAATATGAGTGATGCATTCCATTGCATGAATGCATGAAATATAATGGCAGTTGTGACCAGAGTAGCCAACGATTAGAGCTTAAAGCTCAACGAGTGGAAATAAGCCTCGAGCTCAAAAGTGAATCAGAGCCTCAGGCTCAACGTTTAAAGAGCCCTATATCCCCTAAGTGGATAAGGGACAGTTATCAATGAGCCCTATATGGGACAGTTCAGGCACTCGGTCACAACAAAGTAACAAATGAAAAGTGACTCTCATATGCACTGCATATGTATAATATGAATGATTAAACTGTACTGAATGTGAAATGTGCAATGATGTGAATATGATTTATGTGTTATGTGACTGGGTGAGCCATCGATGATGGTCACTCATTGAGTTCGCAAAACTCACCCAAAATTTACAAAATATTTTCCAAGACTGAAAAGAATACCCCGTTAGGCAACGAGAGTATATCTACTGCATGTGAATGAAAGATAGAGGTCGGGATCAGTTCGTGTCTGCATTTTGCATTTCCTTATTCTTGTATAAATTGGTATTCTGCAGTTTTTGTATAAATAATGGATTCCGAATTTTTTTTACCATGTGTATACAAATGGATTTATGTTGTGATGTAAAGTCTTTATGACAAAAAAATATTTTATATTTGTAATGGGCCCTAAATGACTATTGAAATTCTATTGATTGTATGGTTATGATTGAAAATGGTTATGAATTAAAGCGGGCCCAAATTGTTTACTGATTTTTGCGTATTTAATCATATTTCAAGAAAAAAATTTATATACTGATTTTTGACTGATTGAATTTGCTAGCACGCCATCCTCTCAGGACACAGATTCGGATATCACCACGATGTCGAGTTCGGGTCCTGCGGGAGTGGGGTGTTTCATTTATGTGGTATCAAAGCCCAGAAGTACTATCTTATATGGGCGTTTTTTGAAATATGTGTCAAGTTACATGCATTTAAGTTATGTCATAACAGACAGTGGCAACTGATCCCTAGTTTGAGTCGCATGAGTATGAGTTACACGCATGAGCATGTGTTAAGTGTTTAAGTAAATAGAAATAATGAGAAAATTGATGATATGTCACAATATGAGAAAATAAAGGTTGTGGATATTTAGCAATGAGAAATAGTATATGGGTAAAGGTGATAGATAATGAATCAACGTATCTATACTGGTGAATGTATTATTGGAATATAACATCAAAATTGTACTGTGGTGAGATTTCCTTGGATGTGATATAGATGTGAATTTATTATTGTGGACTGATTGAGGAAAGAAGTAATATAAACACGAATAATGAGATGTAAAGTGTACAAGTCAAGTTGAAAGAAATGAATTTTTCTATGACCTTGAAAGGTTAAACTTAGATTTGAAATAAAGGTCGGATTAAGGTGATAAGAGTTATGATTTAGTGTGATGATATATGTATGATATTGATATCAGAATTTCATGATGATTCTGCATCAGTAATTTTGGATTGATTGAGGATTTATATATGGGAAAAAATAAACAAAATTGACTTCACGAGAGATAAATGATGTGTTGAAAGGAGAAAGTTAGAAATGCATATAAGAGAGGATTTTATGTACGCATGAGATTAAGAAATAGATGAGGAATCAAATGGGAAGAGTGAATCCACCTCATATGGTAGTTGAATTATTATGAAATGATGTAATAATAGAAGAGGTAAATTCTGAAAAATTGAGGTAAAGTTGATGTTAGCATATGTCAATATAAGGAAACCCCGATCGTGGCAAAGAATAAAGGGAGAAATATTGTTTAGGATCAATTGAATTCAAGTATCATTAGTGTAATATTTATAAATTGGAGAATTGTTGAAAATAAATATCAAATACAATGGGACGATTGTGAGGATACACACCCAAGTATGTGCAATAGTAACTGTGTCTACTACATCATGAGTTTTAATGTATAAAACATTATGACTGTGTAAGAAATGGTAAAAATTGATCTTCTTGAGAGACTAAGAATGGTTGTTAAGCAATAATACAAACAGTTGATTGATAAGGATTACATGAACAATATTGATGATAGTAGCCAAAAATCTTCCTTCAAAGAAGAATTTCTCTAAATTAAGGTTAAGTTGATCAGATGATTCAATTTAAAAGTGATCAATGAGGAAACAAATCAGAAATGAATATGAAATGAATCAAAAGTGAATTTTGGATTCCTATGCCTGACGGAGACACGAGTATAAGATGTAGAATATGGTACTGAGAGATGTAAAGTGTCCAATTACGCGAGTGGATTCATGAATTAAGGAAATACAAATTGGATATGATGAAGGTGTTACCAACCTAGGAAGTAAAGATTTCAAATAGATTGTAATATGCGGAGAAACTAGTATAAATGAATAGGCATTTGAATAAGCCAATGTGAAGTTAGAGGAAATCAAATGAAAAAAGAAAATTTTTCAAGAAAGGAAGTCAATTGGGAGACTGAAAATAACATGTGATGATATCATCTAATTTGAGGAATTAGTTACTTAAAAAAAAGGGGGAAATTGTATCAATCAATGACTATGATCATAGAGGATATTTGGAGTGTATTCGAGAAATGAAGAGAATATTGTGAAACTAGAGGATAAATCTTATATATCATGAAGGTAGAAATAATAAGAGTGAATCGTAGCTTGATCAAACAAAATATGGGTTGTATAATATCTGAGCATGGCATATTTGGAAACCCAAAAAAGTATAGATGATGATAAAATGGGAAACTATAAGGAATATATGAGAGATTCAGAGTTCTTCAAAACTAATTGTATGTTGGATACTACCAGGGACTGTTAAGGGAATTTTACTGATCTTATCTTGTGATCAAAAGGTTTTAAAAAATGTGTGTAAATCGTATCGGTGAAGAATGTAAAGAGAATTTTGAGGAAACTATAACCCCAATGTCAATTATGCCATTTGGATTTGGAGATTATGCAGTATATAATGAAGTTTCACATTGGAGATTGAGATACAATATGTCGTAATAGTATAAAGTGATTTTGTATGCATAGAGACAACTAAAGTCTCATAAGTTGATTTTGATACATGGTATAGAATTGCTATAATAGTAATTGCATTGAGAGCTTGGAGACACTTGATGTGCATTGACATTTTGGGAATGTACAAATCATTTAAGTTTGAGGTAATTATTGAGTTGGAAAGAAATGTATAAATGAGTACTATATTGGTAAAAGTAGTGTATAATTTGATGCATTAAACGAACAATTATGTATTGGAATAGTACCAATTCAGGTATTGAGGTTGCCAAACTAGTACAACAATAGGGCAAAAAATGTCGGGTTGCATTTAAGGTAAAATGAAGTATTTTTAATTACATTAGAATTAAAAAAGAAGAAGAAGAGTCGTTTGCCCCTATATTGAAATGAAGAGGGCCTAAAAGTATTGAAGGCCAGAATTGTTTCGAGATACTAGGGATGAGTGAACTTAATCTATAATAGGAATTAAGTGATCCAAGAAAGATAAATAAGTTAGGTGGATCAACACCGGACCTATGGGATACAGTGCGACAGATTTGAGTGTTAATTGTATTAGCACTAAAGAGCTACGAAATATCAAGAGAAATATAAATACTTCTAAGAGTATCACCTTGCCAAGGTGTGTTTGGATAAATATCAAGATGTGCTCAGATTTGGAAAAAAAAAAGAAAAAAAAAAGGATAAACTAAGTTCAAATTGTATTGGTTCACAGGAAGCTTATAGAGAGTATAGGACGAATAACTTATGAGTGTTATTATCAATGAAGATGTCTTAGAATTATTAATGTGTGATATGTGAGTATGTTAAGGAATAATGATATGACTGACAGAAATGCATTAACAACTTACGAAGTGAAAAGTTGTGAGTAATTTGATATATATTGATGAAATAGTTAAGATAGTATGATATCTAAACAAGTGATAGAGAGACCTATTGAGTCTATCAACTATGGTCATTTGGAAGAAAGTATTCGAGTAGTGAAGTTAAATGGCAAACGGAGGATCATATGAGGAAGTAATTCCCCTGCCTTATTGATCAATCAGATGTAAATTTCAAGGACGAAATTTCTTTTAAGGAGGGGAGAGTTGTAACATCTCGTTACCTATGTGAGAGATTACTGATAAATTAGAAAACACATCTCATGCTCATGCATACATAAGATGCACATGCACATGAATATTGAATCTTTTCATATAAAGATAATTGTACATGTATTCGTTGACAATTTCCTGGTATAATTGTTTATACATGTGAATATATGGGGAAATGTGGTTTTTTATATATATGTTGAAAATTCATTTGGGGAGTGTATAATTGATTTAGATTTTTTGGGAATCTTTGGAGAAATTTTTAGAAATTGTAGGGTATTTTTGGACTAGGAAAATTGCCAAGTGGCAAAGCAATTGTTAAATGGTAGTAGAACTTTTGTCCAATGGCAATACAAATTTAGATAAATGATTTTAGGAAATATTGACAAGTGACATTGGAAATTGGGAGATAATTAGAATAGAAATTGGACTTAGGTTATAAGAATTGGACATGTGGCAAGTGACATGGCCTTAAGTCCACTACCTTGTTTAATTAAAAGCTTTTTCCCCCTTTTGTTTTGTCATTCACGATGCTTTCATATAAGAAGACCAAAATATTTTGTTCTCTTCCTCACTTTCGTAGCTCCTTTTCTCTTCCTCTCTTATTCTTCATTTTTGATCACCTTTCATGCTACTCTTTCATCTTGCTTTCTCTTCCCTTTTTACCAAAAACCCCAACCTTTCAAGCTCTAGATGATGAAGATCGTGAGATGGTGAAGAAGTTAGGGATTTTGAGTATCTTGAAGATTTTGAAGAATTTGAAGCTAAATTAGGTAAGAATGTTGTCTAATATCATGGATTTTGGTAGTTAATTAAATCATTTATGATGTTATTTAAAGTTAATTGCATGGAAATTGTGTTGGTGTATATGGGTATGTAACTGGCTTGTTTGATTGATGATTGATGAGGTAGAATTTGAGAAATGTAATTTAGAGATGGTTTAGATGGTTTGGAAGTTAATTGATGTTGTAGATGAGTGTAGAAAATGATGGATGATGGAGTGTGTGTTGCTGCTATTTTGTGGACTAATGTTCAAGAAGAGGCTTTGATTTAGTTATGGTTAATATATTGAGTGAATTAAGTGGTGGTTGGTGTAGAAATGGTATGGAAGAGATAGGAAAGGTGTAAGGTTGAAAATCTGGAAAATTTATTTGAGCATGTTTCAATGATTGGGCCATAACTTCTTCTATGGTTATGCAATTGAGATGCGTTTTAGTTTGAATTAAAATGGAGGTGTTTGGCTATATTTCTTGTGAAGGAAGTGTTGTTCAATTTTGGCTTGAAGAGTTCCAAATTTTGACTTGAATGAAGGAATGTGTGTAGGGATGAATAGTAGCTCTAAAAGTGCATTTTGATGATCTGTAACTTTGGGAATTTTTCTAGATTGATTTAGGTTGATTTTGCTAAATTGGTCTTCAGGAAAGTTGTAGCTTTCCTTGATAGCTTTCGATCTCCATAAAGTGTGCCATTTTTCGATATTGAAGTTGATAGTTATGAGTGATTGAAATGTAGATATGGTTTAGGTGATATTTAACAATATTCAACAGGGCAGCCACAATCATGTGGGATGTTGACCTAATTAGAAGTAGACTTTGCTTCTAAGTTCTTCATGAGAATTGTGAATGTGTTCTGATCTTTCCATTGATATAAAGTATAGAATTTTTGGACAATGGGATAAGAAGTTATGATTTTTAGAAGATTGTGGTACTGTTTAGGATGACATGTAATGGGCAGTAACTTTGATTGAGATATTAGCTCCCTTAGAGATGGAATTGGTTTTCGAGTCCTTTATGTACATTGTAGAGCTTTTTATTAATCTTTCCATTGATACCTAATTTGTCAAATTTAGACTCTTGAGTGAAAAGTTATGCATTTTAGAAATTCAGATGAAGAAGAGAGGAAAACAAAAAGGAAAAGAAAAAAAGGAATATAGAAAATCGCAACGACACGTCGCGAGGCGGCTCACGAGGCGGCTCACGAGCTAGCCATTTTGAGTGAGTCGTCGAGTATGCAATGCTGCTCGCCGACTCACCTGTCCTTCCTCCACTCTTTGTAAGCGATCTAGAAGGGGGGTTGAATAGATCTTTAAAATTCTTTGTAAAATTCTACAATAAAATCAGAAGTTAATTCACACACAAACAACTTAAACAAATTTAAATGTAAAGAGTAGGGAAAAAGATCAAACACTGTTTTTATAGAGGTTCGATGCTAAGACCTACGTCCTCTACCTAAGCTCCCACTTAGGATTTTGTAAACCACTTTATTGCACACTTTGTAGTTTAGTGTGAACTTTTTACAGTACCACTTGATTTCCGGCTCAAGCTACCTTTACAACCGATTTGTTTTTCGGCACAAATCCTACCTCACAAGTAACCTTTTAACTAGTCACTAAAATTGTAAGAGAAAAGAGATATAGATGAGAGAACAAGTGCTCAATACAATTGTGTAACAAGCTAAGAACAATAATGAGCAATTTTGGAGCAATGAAAGAGTATTTTTGCTTATAGAAATTCAGTATATTTCTCTTTTGATCATCAACTCTTATACTTAGAAGAAAATAGACGTTGGAACACTTTCTAGCCGTTGCAAGATTGATATGACCGTTCCTTAATCTTCTCCTTTCCATTTGTGGCTAATTGACTTCGTCAGAATCAGTTTGTTGTACTCATAAGTCGATTTGTCGTGGTTTGTAAGTCGACTTGTACCAACAATTTTCGTAAAATTTTATCTCCGCTCTTCTATAAGTCGACTTGTCGTGGTTTGTAAGTCGACTTGTACCAATCAATTTTCGTAAAATTTTATCTCCGTTCTTCTATAAGTCGACTTATGCAGTGTAAGTCGACTTGTATCCTTCGATAAGTTGACTTATAGTCTATTAGTCGACTTGTGACATTCTCAACCTGACAGATCTTAATGTATAAGTCGACTTATGATGCACTAGTCGACTTATGTTGCCTTCAACAATTATATCCAATCAAATCTTCTACAATCTTCATTATTAATGTTTCTAACATGATGAAGATTATTTCCTTCTTGATTTCACCTTGATTTATGTCTTGCCAATTCAAGATTGATGTAGTCTTCATGTATTTGAATCCAAATTACCTGAAATAATTCCTTAACTAATTCTATATATTTTATTATTATCAAAACATAAAAGAAATTTAATTTTTCAACCACCATTGGTCCTACAATCTCCCCCTTTTTGATAATGACAAAATATTTAGAAATTGAAAATAAGAAACTTGATCAAGGTTTTTATCCCTTGTCTCGATAGTTAGTTTGTCTCCCCCTTAATAAATAAACCAATGAATTTAATAACCTTGTAAGGATTAATTGGATAAAAAGAAGTTGAATTCAAGATAATCTCAAATCAAATACACTCCCCCTCAATCAAATGACTGTGACTAAAGGATACCAATTATCAATTTCCAATATTACTCCCCCTTTTTGTCATAATCAAAAACCAATATAAAAAATAGTCGCAATGGCAGGTCATAATCAATCAAAACAGCAAACACAAATAATATGCAAAGTCATTACATAACATAACAATCCAACAATTAATACAAATATCATAAGTCATAAGAAGCACCACACCTAATTGAAAAACATAAGAAGAAATGTTGGTCGAGGCGAAAGGCAACACACATCATGATGAAGAATCATCATGCCTACAACCTAACTTATTAAAAATATTCTTGAGCATACGGTGTTGTGCATCAACTTTCTTTGCTAACTGACCAAACACACTCTGTATATTATCAACACGATCATTTAAGTCATCCAATTGATCGTGAATGTCATTAAGCTCCTCGTGAGAAACCTCACTCCTTCTCACATTACTTGGCCGAGAGCTACTCGGACGATCAGCTGCCCGCTTGGAACATTGCCTTGGAGGCATTTGCTCACCCTCCAGGCTCAGACCTAGCTTCTCTACGTGATAGGAGTAAACCCAGCCTTTTTCAACGGTTTTTACCAACATCATGCTTCTCAAATTGTAGGGGGTAAATCTCCAGCTCTGAGGATATAGATAATGAGTATAAGTACTCAAATCGCATCTTTGTAACTGAGAAAGAGAAGTGATCAAAGCTGCGTACGACATTTCTTTATGTCGGACTGGTTTCCCTTTAAGCTGATCGCGTAACAGACTGACCTTTTTCCGCATCATTTGAATAATCAAACTTGAATAATTAATCTTTCTTCCTTCTTCCATATGCCAAAGTATTTCTTTATCCAAGGATGTAATTTGATTGTTACTTGCCTTTTTCGGATTAACAACCCCATTAATAGCATAATATAGCAACTGATAATTTAAAGGCAAGTCCATTGCTTCAAATGGAGGAGTATGATCAGAACAGAGTCTACTAAGCAATTCAGTACCTTTTTCTTCAGTATAGCCAAAATTTTCTTCGGCTTCCTCATCAGTATCACCATCCTCATTTCTCAAAATATCAAAACCTATGAATGAGGCTCTAGGCCTGACTTCTCCTCTAGGTAATCGAAATAGGGTACACATATTTGCTTCACACAAAAAATTTTCCTTTCCGTTAATTTTGGATTTCAGATTAACTCCATTAGAAATATTGCTACTGATCACACTGAGATTCGCATAAAACTCCCTAACCACATCTTCATAAATCTCATCCTGATAACCCAAAAAATCTCGCAGCCCAAGATTAGTAATTTCAGAAAACACATCCGTAAATTCACTATTGTCCAGTTCACTCCAATCAAATCTTATTGAAGGAATTAATACTTCGTTTTTGAGTACCTTATAATACAAAGTTTGTGCTTCCCTTGAGAAAAACCGAGGTTCAACCACGTCACCCTCTCTAGTAGCATCTCCCCTCGAAGAAGACCCACGAACTCGTGGTCCATAGTGGACACAGGGACCTTGTGGTGGAGTGGGTTCTTTGTCTTTCCCTTTCGATTTGCGTAGAGCCATGAGTTTTTGAGAGATTTTTAGGAAAAACGAAAGTTAGGGTTTGTAGGTATGAGAAAGGAGTTTTCGAAAAAGGAGGTTGATTTGAAGAGATAATGAATGGGTTTTGTCTGAATGGAGGTCGATGGATGATGGGTAAAGAAGATTTGAAGAGATTGGAAGGAACAATTCAACTTGGGGAAGAGAAATTTCAGAGGTTTGAGAGAATAGGGTTTCGGAGAATGAAAGGGAGAAAAGGATTTAAAGGATCCGTGTAAACATAAGTCGACTTGTTTACCTCCATAAGTCGACTTATCGACCTTCATAAGTCGACTTGTCGATCTTTATAAGTCAACTTATCCTGAAATTTCTTTATTTCCATAGTGCTGTGTATATCATAGGTCGACTTATTGACCCACATAAGTCGACTTGTTATCAATTAGTCGACTTAGACACCAATTAGTCGACTAGAATGTGTCAAAAACTCCAAATCAGTCATATTTTAGCCCAAATGTAAATCATGATGATGGAATCTTCAGATGTAATTGCACATTTGCCTCAAATTTTGACCATTTGATATATTAATGAATGTATCCAAAAACAAATTCAACCAAAGGAATTTAAATCACACATGCCTAGTTTCAATTTAATATTCACAAACACATCTTCCTTAAGAGGTTTAGTAAAAATATCAGCTAATTGGTCACTAGATGATACATGCTTCAAGCAAATGTCGCCTTTTAAACAATGATCACGGATGAAATGATGTCTAATTTCTATATGCTTTGTCTAATATGCAGAATTGGATTTTTACTCAAAAAAATTGCACTGGTATTATCACAATAAATAGGAATATTTTTAACTACTATACCATAGTCAAGCAATTGATGTTTAATCCAAAGAACTTGGGCACATGCACTCCCAGCTGCTACATATTCAGATTCAGCAGTGAAAATGACTACACTAACTTGCTTTTTACTAGCCCAAGATATCAAAGATGATCCTAAGAAATGACACAAGTCGCTATTGTTTTTTCTATCAATCCTACAGCCACCATGATAAGCATCATTAAAAGCATATAAGTCAAATGATTCACAACTGGGATACCATAAACCATGATTAACAGTTCTACTCAAATATCTAAAAATTCTTTTGCAAGCACTTAAATGAGAGATTTTAGGACAAGATTGAAATCTCGCATAGAGACACGTGGCAAACATAATATCAGGTCTAGAAGTAGTTAAATACAAGAGAGAGTCGATCATACCTCTATAGAGTTTTTGATCAACATCTTCATCATGTTCATATTTCTCCAAGACCACATTTGTTGCCATTGGTGTTGCTGCCACTTTGCATCCTTCCATTTTGAACTTCTTTAGAAGCTCCTTGGTATACTTAGATTGGTGAATGAAGATGCCATTTTTGAGTTGCTTGATTTGCATTCCAAGAAAGAACTTGAATTCCCCCATCATGCTCATTTCAAATTCACTTTGCATTAAATCACTAAATTCTTTGCACAAAGATTCATTAGTGGCACCAAACACAATATCATCAACATATATTTGACAAATAAGCATATCTTGATCAACATGTTTAATGAACAAATTATTATCAATCTTACCATGAACATACCCATGTTGAGTTAGAAAAGTACTTAAGCTTTCATACCAGGCTCTAGGTGCTTGCTTTAACCCATAGAGTGCCTTCTTGAGTTTGTAGACATAATCTGGATGTTCATGATCTTCAAATCCTGGTGGTTGTTTGACATAAACTTCCTCTTGAATATATCCATTGAGGAATGCACTCTTGATGTCCATTTGATTTAATTTGATCCTTTTATGTGACGCAAAAGCACATAATAGTCTAATTGCTTCCAATCGAGCTACAGGAGCATATGTCTCATTATAATCAAGTCCTTCTTCTTGATAAAATCCTTGAGCTACTAACCTTGATTTATTTTTAATCACTTCACCATTCTCATCATATTTTATCCGATTTACCCACTTTATTCCAATAATAGTCTTGTCTTTTGGTGGAGCTACCAAATCCCATACATTATTCCTCTTGAATTGATTAAGCTCTTCTTGCATAGCTAGTAGCCAATTCTCATCTTCAAGAGCTTCTTTTATATTCTTGGATTCTACTAATGAGATGAAGGCTGAATTGCTCATATTCTCATAGATATTTCTCCTGGTTCTTAGACCATCATTCAAATAACCAATTACTTGCTCCATAGGATGGTTCTTCGCTTTTGCCCATATTTTAATATTGGGTACATGATTTTCTTCATCTAACTTCAATTCCTCAATCTTGGATTCAATTTCTTCAACTCTATTTCCTGAATTTCCTGCATCATCATCAAAACAAACCTTTCTCAGGGGTGAAATCATATCATCAAACTTAACATGAATACTTTCTTCAACACACTTAGTCCTATTATTATAAACTCTAAAATCCTTACTAGTTTGAGAATAACCAAAAAACACACCAACATCAGATTTTGAATCAAATTTTCCTAAATTGTTCTTTCCATTATTATGAATAAAAACTTTACAACCAAAAGGATGAAAATAAGAAATATTGGGTTTCTTACCTTTCCAAAGCTCATATGGTGTTTTATTTTTGTCTCTTCGCAAATGCACCCTATTGATGACATAGCACGCGGTATTGATTACTTCCGCCCAAAATAATTTAGGAAGATCACACTCATTTAACATGGTTCTACTTATTTCTTCAAGAGAGCGATTCTTCCTTTCTACTACACCATTTTGTTGTGGTATTCTTGGCGTTGACAAATGATGCTCTATTTCATATTTGTCACAAAGACTTTCAAATGGTTCACACTCAAATTCACCTCCATGATCGGTTCTAATAGCAATAATTGTCAAATTCTTCTCATTTTGAACCAACCTACACCACTTAGTAAATTCGTTAAAAGTATCACTTTTATTAGCAAGAAATCTCACCTAAGTAAATCTAGAAAAATCATCCACAATAACAGGGACATACAATTTACCACTAAGACTAGCATGTCTAGATGGTCCAATCAAATCCATATGAACAAGTTCAAGAATTCTAGAAGTGCAAATTTCTTTCTTTGGTTTGAAAGATTCTCTAACATGTTTGCCTCTTAAACAAGATTCACACATGTGATCCTGAACAAATTTTATCTTAGGCAAACCTCTCACAATGTCATTTTTTGAAAGCTTAGAAATTAAAGGCAAAGGAGCATGTCCTAATTTTTTATGCCATAAAAATGCATTTCCTTCTAATGTCACCAAACACTTTTCATTAAAAGAACTATCATCATATAAATCAAAAATGTATGTATTACCATGTCTCAAACCAATGAAAGCAACATGACTATCCTTCTTAACCATGCAATGTGATGATTTAAAAACTACATTAAAATTCATATCACATAGTTGAGAAACACTTAACAAGTTATGTTTCAACCCATCAACAAGCAAAACATTGTCAATGGTAGGCAAATGTTTCTTACCCACTTTACCAATACCAATGACTTTACCTTTATTGTTGTCTCCAAAAGTGACATAACCTTGATTCTTTAGTTTAATTTCCGCAAATAGTTTCTTGTCTCCACTCATGTGCCTTGAACATCCACTATTAATGTACCAAGTGCTTGATGGTTTTTCATCCCTTGCTTGTACCTACAATGGAAGCATCCTTTCTTTTTATAGGTACCCAAGCCATTTTGGGTCCATTTTGGTTAGCCATATAAATCACATTAGGGGGTGTTGTGCCTTTTAACACCCAGATTTTCTTAACTTTAACACATCTCCTAACACTTTTGCAAACAAGTTCTATATGACCATCTTTCAAGCATCTAGCACATTGAGAAACTTTTCCATCCGTAGTGAATTTAGAAATTAGGGAACAATCTCTATTAAACGGATCATATCCTAATCCATGTTTAGAAATTGAATATTTTTGCAATGATAATAAGTTTTCAAACTTTTCGTTTCCATTAGCAAATTTTCCAACCACATAAGAAACTTCCTTTCTAAGTCTATCCATCTCACAAATAAGATTTTCCTTTTCAACAAGGCATGCAGAATGATCTTCCTTAGAACAATCTAAATCATCAATAGTCTCATGTAAAGCGCTATTTTTAGCAACTAACTCCCTTATCTTCTTTTTCAATTTTTTGTTGATCTCAATAGCTTCTTCAAAATTAGTTTGTAAAGCATTAAAAGAATCTCTAAGATCTTGTTCAAAGAAAGTTACCTCATTTTCATCATCACTTGATGAGCTATTTGCCATAAGCGCCAAGTTGTTTTCATTATTACTTTGGTATGCTTCCTCATCATCACTCCAAGTGGCTACTAGGCTAGCTTTCTTTTTTCCTTTGTCATATTTATCACTTTTATGGAAATTTGAAGTGGAAGATGAGCTTTTGCATTCTCTAGCATGATGTCCCCTTTTTCCACATTTCCAGCATTCTTCATTGCTCTTCTTTTCATCATACCCCTTTGATCTTCTTTCCATGGAAAACTTCTTTCTTTCTCCATTTCTACTACCATTTAATTCTTTCCTTCTATTTTTGAGTAGTCCTTTGAACTTTCTCAAATTTCTAGCATACATTGCTATTTCTTCGTCTTCCTCTTCTTCATCTATTTCTTCATCACTTTCATCAAGAGAAGAAGCATTAGCTTTTAAAGCAATTGACTTTTGTGACTTACCTCTACCTCCTCTTGATTTGAGAATGATCTCATAGTTGATGAGTGATCCCACCAAGGCTTTGAATTCCAAATGATTGAGATCCTTGGACTCCATTATAGTGGTGACTTGTGAGTCCCATTCTTTCGGTAATGAACGAAGAATCTTCTTCATCTTCTCGCTATCCGTCATATGCTTTCCAAGATTTCCTAAACCATTTATAATTTTTACAAAACGATCAAGCATAGTAGAAATGGACTCACCTTCCTTCATGACAAACATTTCATAGTCATGGAGTAGCATGTTGATCTTTGTTTCCCGAACTTGATTAGTTCCTTCATGAGTGATGCGAAGTCTTTCCCACATTTCTTTAGCGCTGGTACAGGAGTTTACTCGATTTCTTTCCTTAACCGTGAGAGCGCAATATATCAGTTTCATAGCTTTTGCATTGATGTAGGCTTGCTTCCAATCATTGTCGTCGTATTCCAACTCCGTTTTTAACTCACCATTTTCTTTCAACGGTGCTTGTGGACCGAAGATGATGATCTTCCAATATTCTACTCCCTCGCTTATAATATGATACTTCATAGGATTTTTCCAAGAAAAGTAGTTAGAACCATTAAATAACGGAGGGCGATTATTAGTGTTACCTTCTTCTGCTGGATTGTTGTGTGTCATCCCTGGATACTTATGCTCTGATACCAATTGTAAGCGATCTAGAAGGAGGGGTTGAATAGATCTTTAAAATTCTTTATAATATTCGACAATAAAATTAGAAGTTAATTCACACACAAACAACTTAAACAAATTTAAATGTAAAGAGTAGGGAAGAAGATCAAACACTGTTTTTATAGAAGTTCGGTGCTAAGATCTACGTCCTCTACCTAAGCTCCCACTTAGGATTTTGTAAACCACTTTATTGCACACTTTGTAGTTTAGTGTGAACTTTTTACAATACCACTTGATTTCCAGCTCAAGCTACCTTTACAACCGATTTGTTTTCCGGCACAAATCTTACCTCACAAGTGACCTTTTCACTAGTCACTTTTCACTAAAGAGAACAAGTGCTCAATACAATTGTGTAACAAGCTAAAAACAATAATGAGCAATTTTGGAGCAATGAAAGAGTATTTTTGCTTATAGAACTTCAGTATATTTCTCCTTTGATCATCCACTCTTATACTTAGAAGAAAATAGACGTTGGAACACTTTCTAGCCGTTGCAAGATTGATATGACCCTTCCTTAATCTTCTCCTTTCCATTTGTGGCTAATTGACTTCGTCAGAATCAGTTTGTTATACTCATAAGTTGACTTGTCGTGGTGTGTAAGTCGACTTGTACCAACAATTTTCATAAAATTTTATCTCCGCTCTTCTCTAAGTTGACTTGTCGTGGTATGTAAGTCGACTTGTACTAATCAATTTTCGTAAAATTTTATCTCCGCTCTTCTATAAGTCGACTTATGCAGTGTAAGTCAACTTGTATCCTTCGATAAGTCGACTTATAGTCTATTAGTCGACTTGTGACGTTCTCAACCTGACAGATCTTGATGTATAAGTCGACTTATGATGCACTAGTCGACTTATGTTGCCTTCAACGGTTATATCCAATCAAATCTTCTACTGTTGGACCCCACACCCCACCCGTAGGTGTTTGGAGGTTATACCCTCGGCGTGTGTTTGCGGGTTATACCACGGCATCCAACCTTAATCAGTATTGTCCCATCTGGCCTCAGGTGAGTTCTAGCCCTCGAACCCAAGACCTCAGGGTTTTGTTCCACTTTGTGGACGCCTCTCACCATTGAGCCAAGTATGTTGGGACCCGAACCAGAGACCCGATCCCAACCGAAAAACGAAAAACGAAGAAAATGAAAGTGAATGGAAACAGAAATTTTGCATTGAAATTTCGAATCAAAAATCAAAGCATTCGATAAAGTGAATAAAGTGAAAGCGGAAGTAAATCGAATAATCGAAACGGAAAGGTATTGCATCAAAAAAATCAAATATACGAAAGCGGAACAAAAACTTAACAAAGCGGATCCGACATCCGAGAACAAAGAACGGAGAAACACAATACATTATCCTTAATCAAGTTCTCGAATCACACAAACTGCTTACACATACAATCCAATCCCAAAAATTCATCTTTCTTTTTCTCATTTCTCTTACATCTTACACACTGTAATCATCTTTCATACAAATCATAACTCTCATCCGAAACCATCTGATTCTTATTTTTATTCCTTTTCAATTTGTTTTCTAACGAAATTTTGGCAGCATAACAGCTGCCTTATGACTAACACAAACCTGCAAAGTGCTCAAAACAATACTTCTATAATTTTCAATCAATCATACAAACATCATAATTCACCGGACCCTCCGTCCGGGATCTTAGCATAAACAAACACACTCTTATATCTAGAGCATTTCAATAAATAACGATCTTTAATCAAAGTCATCCATACATATCCAAATCATAATCATAAACAAAACCCATAACTCATTTCCATACACAATTTCATAACTCTCATACATTCTGAAATGACTGATTGTCATTTATAAAACCGATACACAAATCCCAAATATATAAAACACAAAACAAACGAAATCGAACATAAGACTTGTCATACTTCCATCCGAATCTCCTGCTCGAATACTTGGAGATGGGGATGAAGGGGGGGTGAGCTGAAGTAACTCGTGGATAATATGTTTATAGATTGAAAAATAAGCGAGAACATGTTTGCAAAACCTTTGTCATTTATTTCAGAAATTTCATGTTAAACAAATTCCACAATGATTTATTTCCCAAATTTTTACCTTTTTCGTATTGAATGAACATAAATCGATATTTCTTATACTTTTTTGAAATATGCAATGCAACACACTTATAAACAGAAAAAAAACACACAAAACACATAAAATGGTCTGGTTAGGTCCAAAAGTAACGTCTTGCACATTCAGCATAGCGGTCTCAGACAAAGTGAATGTAGAGCGTATTACACTTTCCAAGAGCGGTCTCCTGTAGCCGTGAAAGGAGTCTAAAATTGGAGCTCCATGTCACTAACGAGCAGTCGGGAGAAGGCTATAAAACTAGACAAGTGCACACGCGTCCCACATATAGGACCTGACCAAACCCACATAATACATATTCGAAAAATCGAACATTCGGATTGCCCGAAGGCATTTTTCGAAAATCTTACCTTTCAAATTTCTCATATCACAATCAAATATCACATTAAAGCATGTAAAATTCACTCGTCACATCATAACCAAAATTCAAATCATTAATTTGATTGTCAATTCACATATAAATCAAAATCATCACAATGTATGCAAATATTTCTTTCAATCACAAAATAAAACTTATTCAATTTCACATTTTTAAAATCATTTATAGAATGCGAACTGCATTTTCGTAAAATTTATTTCGAAAACTAATTTTTCAAACATTTTCATAAACAATAATTTATCAAAAGTTTTGCTTCTTAAATTTTCAAATATTCATGCTTAGCTTAAAATTCAATAAATAAACATACTACCCACCTTGAATCGATGTCAGAAACTCGTTCCTAGCTCCAATTTGAACAATTCTTCTTTTCTTCTTCCAAATAAAATTTACCTAAGCCATAATTATCCAAATTCAACATCATAAATTACAAAATCTTCAAAATTGATGTCATAATTCATAAATTCATACTAATTTCAAGATATTTAAATCACCAATTTCTCAAATCCTCAAATTCCAAAATTGACCTAAGCCAATTCACCCAAATTGAACATCATAAAAATCATAATTTCTCAAATTGAACTTAACAAACACTAAATCCACATACTTTCAAACTATCTAAATCATCAATTTTTAAAAATCCCAAATTTCAAAATTGGCAAAACCCCAATTCACAATTTTTTTTCCAAATTGATCCAATTAACTAAGCAAATACCAAAATTGATCTTAGAATGGACAAACCCATATTATTTTCCATAAGTCTAAACCAATAATTCACTAAAAACTCAAAACTAAAAATTCCTCTTACCTCATTTCTTCTTCAATCTTCGAATTTTCCAAGCCCCATGGAAAGCTTTCATCCTCTTTCCTATTGTTCCCTTTGAATTAACTCAAAACCCAAGCTTAAAGACCCAAAAATTTCGAAATCTTGCTTTCTCTCTCTTCTTCCTCCATGGCCGAAACTTCTTCTCCTCCATTCTCTTCTTCTTTTCTTTCTTATTCTTCTTTTTTCATCCAAAAAGTCGTGCTCTCCCATATGAAAACGACAATCACCTTGATATTTATGTGCCATGTCATTTAAAATGAGGGTCAAATGACCCTTTTGCCCCTCTCTTTAAGTGGATTTCCCAATATGCCCCTAACATTTACTTTAAGTCATGCTTACTTACGGATCTGATTCGCACTATCAATTTGAAGGAATTTGTCAAAACTTTCTTCTAGAGAAATGTTCCTCTATGTCTTAATTTCATAATTCCACAAGAATCATCCAATTCGGAGTACTACATCAAAAGTTATGTTCAAAACATTTCGGGTATATTCATATTCTAACACATTTTTCAGCACGTTATTTCCATCCAGAAATTAACATTCTTAATCCCAAAATTGACATTTGATGTCATCATAACAATTGTAGCTCTATTTCTCTAGTTTAATTCAAAATAAGGATCACTTCATTCCAATTTCCAGAGCAAAAGTTATGCTCAAAATACATTCAGATGTTCCTAATCCAAAAACTGCACACTAATCCGAACTTAAATTCAAAAATGGAAAGTCTTAGGGGCAAAATTGAAATTTACTTTCTTCATATGATTTGTAGCCCCATGTCTTAATTTTATTTCGCCTTAAGAATCACTTCAATCGAATCTCCACAGATCCCGAATTTCGCAAAATATTGAACCATGTTCGGAAAATTTTCCAACTCACTTTGATTAATTTAATCAACCTCAATTTAATCTCAAAAATTCACAAATTTCTCATAAAAATGAAATTCATTGTCTTAAGAATCCAACGCTTCAAAAACCAATTCAATCGGATGTCGGATTGAAAAGATATGAGCGAAAGATTGCAGAGGGATCATATTTCCTAAAATCTGGAAATAATAATTAAATAATCCAAAAATAATAATTAAAAAAAAAAATTCACAAAAACCGTCGCCCTCGCTAGAGAGCTTCCAAAATCCTTTTTTTTACAATATATATAGATATATATGTGATTATATATATATATATCCGAACTTTTGATTCCGAATTCCAAATTTGACAAATTTGGTCTCTATGGAAAGCTTGAAGGAAGATCTACAACTTCCATGTAGAACTCAAAGATCAGTTTCATCTCTAAAGAGGTCAAAAAATCCAATCAAATGTACTATCCCAATTTAATGTAAACCTAAACAATATTTAACTTTGAAAATTTATATCTTTCAACTCCAAATTCCGACTACCTCATATTTTATATCATTGCAAAGATCAGAAAGTCGAAAGTCACCTACAACTTTTATGAAGGACATAAAAATCAATTTGACCTCTAATGAAGTCAATTTGTCAGTCACAAGTTCTATCTTCGAATAATCATGCTAAAAGCATAACAGAAACTTGTAAAAATCATAACTTATTATTCCTTAATCAAAAAAAATTCCATACTTTATATCAAAATAAAGATCAAATCAAATCCTTCAACTTTCATGAAGAACTTCAAGACTCAATTTACCTCTAACTAGGTAAATTTTTCAGTCAAAGCTTCAGTCATAATATAAGTCAACCTATAACACACCTAGACTTTGACTATTCATAACTTTCACTCCCGATATCGAAACATTGCAAACTTTATGGCTACAAAAAACTCTTAACATAAGCTACAAGTTTTCAGAAGACCATTTTCTCAAATTTTGCCTAAATCAAAAGTCAACTCTTAATGGCCAAAAAGTCAAACTTTTCATTACTATTCATCCCCAAAAGTCAAACTTTCTAAATTCTTCAAATTGTCACACTTTTTCTTTTTAATTCTTGCTTTTTAACGTCATTTCAATCAACTCATTCACTTTAATTTCATAAACCATACCAATTTATTCAAACCCCAAAGATATCAAAATCAAATCATTTCTTTTCTTATCAAGATCCTTTAAGTATTAAATCATCTATTACACAATACATACACAAAACACTCCTTAAATTTCATTATACTTATTCTAATTTTCACTCAAAGATCGGGGTCCAACATCTACAATCTTCATTATTAATGTCTCTAACATGATGAAGATTATTTCCTTCTTGATTTCACCTTAATTTATGTCTTGCCAATTCAAGATTGATGTAGTCTTGATTTATTTGAATCCAAATTACCTGAAATAATTCCTTAACTAATTCTATATACTTTATTATTATCAAAACGTAAAGAAATTTAATTTGTCAACCACCATTGGTCCAACACTCTTTTCCTTGTAACTTGTCCATCCGACCTCCGATTGACCCGATTTTTGAAGTATTGGATTCATAAGACACCCCTATACCTCTCTATAAGAATTTGTGGATTTTGAGATTAAATTTAAAAGGATGGATTGAATCAAAGTAAGAGGCCCGATTTATAACAGTATGAGGTGATTATTTTCTGAACATACTTCAATGTTTTAGCAATATCTTGACCTATGGAGATCCAAATTGAGTAATTTTCATGTCTATGGATTCCTAAAATATAGGGGAACATTTTTGTTAAAGATAAGTCTCCTAGGTTATCTTATATTGACTGTCTTATTGATCAGGAACAGTAGATCTGAAAGTGGGTGTTTTAGAAAAATTGAAATAATTTTATGAGCAATAAATTGCGAGTTTAAAGGTTTTAGTGCAGCTTAAACCTAAGAATAAATGAGTTTTGAGATGGAAATTGGGTATAGTACATTGTTTTTGGATAAAAACAATCCGAAAATGGATAACGTATATCTTCCAAACTTCTTGACCAAATTGAGTTATTTTGGGTGTCAATAGAAACATAAGACATTGTGAAACACTTTCCTTGAAGAGAGTAGGACCAAATTACATCAATTTCACTTTGTTAATTGAATGTGAACAACAGACCCGAAGGTTTGGAATTTTGGAGAATTTATAAGAAGTAATGAGATTTTTGATAAGGTGTGATCATGTAATGTTGAAATAACATTAATGAGTGAATTATTGGCATTAAAGTACCAAATACATGTGTTTATTGGAGATGAAATGGTCCATACAATTAAAGTTGTGATTCAAAAAGAGAAGTAAGGTGTATCTAGTGAAAATGACTAGTAATTAAGTTATAAAATGGAAAATGGGATAAGATGTGAAATTTGTAATATTCCCGGAATTGTCATTAGGTATGAATGTGTATTTGAGTATGAATGAAAGTGTGAATTCTCAACTCTAATGTTGAATGCTAGACTAAGGTCTGATGATATGAGAAAGTGATTGAATGGCATATGCAAATGTGAGTGATGCATTCCATTGCATGAATGCATGAAATATAATGGTAGTTATGACCAGAGTAGCCAACGATTAGAGCTTAAAGCTCAACGAGTGGAAATGAGCCTCGAGCTCAAAAGTGAATCAGAGCCTCAAGCTCAACATTTAAATAGCCCTATATCCCCCAAGTGGATAAGGAACAGTTATCAATGAGCCCTATATGGGACAGTTCAGGCACTCAGTCACAAAAAAGTAACAAATAGAAAGTGAGTCTCATATGCACTATATATGTATAATATGAATGATTAAACTGTACTGAATGTGAAATGTGCAATGATGTGAATATGATTTATGTGTTATGTGACTGGGTGAGCCATCAATGATGGTCACTCATTGAGTTCGCAAAACTCACCCAAAATTTGCAAACATTTTCCAGGACTCAAAAGAATACCCCGTTAGGCAATATGAGTATATCTACTGCATGCGAATGAAAGATAGAGGTCGGGATCAGTTCGCGTCTGCATTTTGCATTTCCTTATTCTTGTATAAATTGGTATTCCACAGTTTTTTTATAAATAATGGATTCTGAAATTTTTGTACCATGTGTATACAAATGGATTTATGTTGTGATGTAAAGTCTTTATGACAAAAAAATATTTTATATTTGTAATGGGCCCTAAATGACTATTGAAATTCTATTGATTGTATGGTTAAGACTGAAAATGGTTATGAATTAAAGCGAGCCCAAATGGTTTACTGATTTCTGCGTACTTAATCGTATTTCAAGAAAAAATATATATATATTGAGTTTTGACTGATTGAATTTGCTAGCACACCATCCTCGCGGGGCATAGATTCAGATATCACCACGATGTTGAGTTCAAGTCCTACGGGAGTGGGGTGCTTCATGCACAGCCATATATGATACAGTATAAGGATAAACATTTGTATAAACACAAGATGAAAATTATTACCAAGCTATAGTTTTAACTCCTCATTGTGCTATCCTATCCTCGGTAATGTATCCTCTCTTAAGTGATGTATCCTTTTATCATTATTATATCCTCTTCTAGATATTTTATCCTTAACCAATCTGATCTACCATTTTTTTTCTTGGACAACTTGGTTAACAAGATCCTTTGGTAGGAAAGGAGAAAAAACTTGAAGAGATTTTGTTTTAGAAGAAAGAAGCCAATGATGAGACACTTCTCATGCAATTTTTGGTTCTCACATGCAAGTTAGGAGAGAGAGATAAAAATTCAACAACTTTGTCTTCTCTTCTCTCAATTTCGGTTAAGTCTCAAAAGGAAGAAGTGAAATGCATCCAATGCATCACTTCCTTCCATAATCAATCTTAAAGAAGCCAATAAATGAGACTATTCTCATTTATTTTAAGATGGCTATATGAAAAGACCATTAACCTAAACATACATATCAATTTTGATTTTGTGATGAAAGAAGGAAGACGGTCCATCAAATGCAACTCTTTCTTCTTTAATCTAATGAATGCTAATAGGTTACATGGTATCATTAAAAGATCACCATTAAACCATTTAATGATAAGGTTATTACTCCATTTAATGATGATAAAGCATGTCAAAAAATCATCTTAAATGCAGTAAACCAATGCTAAATGCGCAGCTGCACATTTAATGTAACACCCCACTCTCACATGACCCGAACCCGACATCGATGGTGATATTCGAGTCCATGCCCTGTGAGCGTCGCGTGCTACATCACTCAATCAAAATTCAGTATAAATTTTTTTCTTGAAACATACACATACTTTTTATATTATGCGGAAAACAATTTACATAAATAATTCAATGGCGTCGGGGGCCCTTTTTATAAATATAATTTAATTCAGTCTGTTGACTTTACAACATGACCTAATCATTTGTACAAAATTTTGAAAAACACAATTATTCTCAGACAGTACTACAGATGCGAACTGATCCCGACCTCTTAACTCGCTCATAAGTGGTTGCTATACGCCCGTTGCCTAACGGGGTATTCTTCTGGGTCCTGAAAAATAATTGCAAATTTTGGGTGAGTTTTGCGAACTCAGTGAGGTAACCATCATCGATGGTTCACTCAATTCATGCAACTCATCAATTCACATAACATATATTTTCATTGTTGCATGTCTGATCACATTTCACAATTTCACTTGAGTACGGACAATTTGATACATTTTATTCGATTAGACATTCATAACCAATTGATTTCAGACAACACGTAAGCATAGTATAATAATTTCATAATCCACTTTCAGAAATACCACATGATAGGTACCATAGAAGCATAAGGCATTTTGCCTTTCACTCAATCCAAATGATTAAATCAAATGCATATGACACGCGTATATGACACCTTTTTTCATTTATTACGGTGTTGTGACCGAGCGCCTATACTGTCCCAATATGGGCGCATTAATCGTTGAGCCTGAGCCTCTGAACTGTCCCAATATGGGCACATTAATCGTTGAACCCGAGGCTCTGAACTTTCCCAATATGGGCGCATTAATCGTTGAGCCCGAGGCTCTGAATCACTGTGGGGCTCGAGGCCCAAATATAAATGTTGAACTTGTAGCTCTCGGTGGCTGCTCCGGCCACAACTGTTAGTATATGATCATGCCTTGTATGCATGGAATGCATAGGTCAAAATGAAACCATATCAACATCACAATCATTCCCAATTATCACATTCAAACAAATAGTTCACAATCACATTAAAATCACAATCACATTTATTCACATTTCAAACACAGAGGTTCCAAATTCACAAACAATTTGCACTTCTATGTCATAATCTCCCGATACATTGGACCTTCTGTCCGGAATTCATAATCAGAACACAATTCCTAACATTATTTTCCACAGAGTTATAAGCGCAAAATAATAAACAAATAATAATTGAGAAACCATCTAGGTCACTCACGTTTATTTCCGAAGCTAAAGACTGGAAGTTTCGACAACGTCTGTGGGTTGACGTTCCTAATGCGTCTCTAAAACAGTCCAAATATTTACACATTACTAAATGCACAATCAGAAATGTTAAATAATGCACATGTAGCAATTTAGACGTGTACAATGCATGTTCGTGACATTAGGGCACTATTTCACAATTTCTCATCACAAAAATTTCCTCTAAAATTTAGAAAACCATAGACATTAAAATCACTCAATTCCGACCTCTATATGTCTAATTATTAATAAAAGGTGGATCAGAAAAATCATTACCCGGTCCTCTCACTTCGTCCTAACCAATATCCAAAAATTTTAGCTCTAAAAATTCCCAATTTCACAAATAAATGAAATTAAATATTTCACGAATCCGATGCCTCGAGAATCAGGTCAATCGGATGTCGGACGGAAAAGATATTCCCAAAACACGTTCAGAGCAACACACTACACGTAACTTCACTCTAGAAATTGAACATCTTAGGGGACAAATTGAAGTCTGACCTCTTCATAACATTTGTAGATATATGTCTCTAGTTTAATTATAAATAAGAATCAGATCGATTGGAGCTCTATAGCTCAAGATATCTCCAAATTACTGAAGCATGTTCAGAATTTTCCAACCAGTCCACTCAATTTGATCCGATCGAACTTTCTTAGTTTGATCACAAAAATCATAAATTTTGCATGAAAAGATAGATAAATGTCTTAGGAATCCAACGCTTAGAAATTCAGGTCGATCGGAGGTCGGATGAAAAAGTTATGGCCAAAAGAAAGAAGAGAGGTCAGTTGGCCGAAAATCGACCCCGCGGCCGATCGATAAGCGCGCGGACGCCTGCACGCCTGATCGGGCGAGCTACCTAGGGCTACGCTTGCCCGAACGGGCGCGCGCGGGCACTCACCCGAGTGGGCGAGCGGTCGAGCGATCGACCACGCGATCCTGACCTCCTAACTTCTAACATTCATATCTTTTGGATCTGAACTCCAAATTTTGCAAACTTGGTACCGTTAGAAAGATAAAAGACAGCTCTACCATTTTCATGAAGGACTCAAAGATCAGATCGACCTATAAAGGGGTCAAAAATTCACTCCAAGATGACCGATTGATAAGCTCCTTACAAACAGTATCAAAACTTGTAAACATCATAATTTTTTATTCCCTTAGCCAAAAATTCCAAATTTTATATCAATCAAAATAGCAAAACAAATGCTACAACTTTTATGAACAAATTGGAAGCCAATACCAGCTCTAACCAAATCAAATTCTCAAGCAAAGCTTCTGCCTACCCAAATTATTCTCAACAATAACCAAATCTTCCAACATGCATAACTCCACATCCCCTTGGCGAAAATTCCATACCATATATCAATAAAAAGCTCAGACAATATACTACAATTCTCAAGGACTTAGAACCAAATTCCATCTCTAATTAGGTCAAATCCTCCCATTAATGTGGCTGTCCTGTTAAGGAGTATTAAAACAGCACATGACCTAAACCATGTTCAAACTTTGAAAATGCATAACTTAAAATCCTTATATCCACAATTAACATATTATACCTCATTAGAAAGCTACAACAATCATCTACAACATTCTAGAAGATCACTTGAGCCAATTTCACCCTTAACCATCCACAATTAGCACCAGAACACAAAAAGCACAAAACCTATACACTTAGAGCCATTTGCACACAAAACACATTTTTAGCTGAATTATCACCTGAACATTAACAGACCATAACTTTCAATCTACACATCGAAAAATGTCATACTTAGTGGCGTTAGAAAGCTAACAAGCAATTCTTTAACTTTCATGAATACCAATTCCACAAAATCAGTCTACTTTAGCTAAAAACAATTCCCAAAGTTTCTGGTCTTCAATGTTAGACCCAACATCAGGACACTATTCACACAGCACACATAACTCACTTTCCAAGAAAAATTTAAAGTCCTTCAAGCTACAATTGGACTGAACTTCCTTCATATGAATTCTAGCCAAACTTCTCAAGTTTAATTCAAGCTAAACCTCAACTCAATAGCATAACCATAGCAAAAGTTATAACCTAAAACCTGAAACATACTCAAGGTAAATTTTCCAGATTTGATACCTAATTCAACTCCTTTCATTCTAACAACATTCCTACATCAATAAACATCAAATTTATCCACTAATCCAGCCACAATTTCCTCTAGATCTTCACTTGACCACTTAACCATAAAATGGCAGCACACATCCAAAATGTTCTTACTTTAATTACCAATCATTTAACATTATGAAAAACCACTCTAACACTTAATACACACACTAATTCACACACTACACATATCCAACATCATTTAGCCTCACATAAACATGACTTATGCCCATACAATCAACACACAAACCTCATGAAATTAATGCACTATTAAACACAATAATTGCTTCTAACTACTAATTAAAGAACATACAACTTAATTCTTACCTAAACAAACTTCAAATCTTCAATTTTGCCAAAGTTTCACAATTCTTCCAACCTGTCCTACCACTCATGACCATCTTCCTTGAAACTTAGGTTTGTAATTTCTTTGTGAACAAGGAGGAGAAAGCACAAAACATAGGAGGGGTTTTTGTGTAGTGAAGGTGAGTAGCAATTCTAGCTAAAAAGAAGGAGAAAAAAATCGATGAAGAAGAGGAGATGAAGGAGGCTACGCAGATGGAGGAGAAAATCCATCTAAAACACTTTTTATTCCTTCTAAAGAGAAGTGTCTTGGATAGCTTGCCTTAGGAAGATATTTATACAACACTTACACATAAGATTAAGTAGGCAAGTGACACGTGTCACTTGCCACTTGTCATATTTTTAAGGGTTCATTTATTTCCTTTCTAAAACAATTTAATTTCTAGTCCAATTTTTTTCCAAATTCTAATGGCTCAAAGTAATAAATCCTAAAATCATGTATCTAATTTTTCAGTGCCATTGGATAGTCATTTTCGGTACCGAAAACCAATTCAATCTGTCACTTATAAAATTTTCAGCCCGGAAATGTATCCCGAAAAATTTCCAGAAAATTTTTTACAATTCCACAAAAATGAAAAATACACAAAAATCCACTCCAATATGCTTTTCAAGCACTAAATCATATGTTTCTCACAATAACACATATGCCGAAAAATGTCATGAATGCATGTACAATTATGTACATATACAAAAATTACAATTTATGCATATATAGAGGCCATATTAGGCATGACCATGCCGAGATACGTTTACACACTCATATTTCATTCTAAATTACCATTTTACCCTTGTCATCGGTGATGAGATATTACATTTAACCTATTAAAACCAAAATTCTACCTCCATTTATCTTTAATAACTTTGTTTGAATTTAATTAATCAAATTAATCAAATTAAATCAAAGCCCAGCCCTTTCTAAATGTTCATATGGGCTTATAAATAACAATTAATTAAAGTAAGCCCAACATTCAATCATAGGCTTTAAAACCTTTATTTGTATTTCTTACTTTGCTTGATAAGTTTCCTCGAAGCCAAATGGAGAATCTAATTGGACTTATATAATTCAAACTCTAATAAGCCTTGAATTAATTTAATCTCATTAGAATTAATTACAACTTATTAACCAAATGTCATTCCACTAAAAACAATTAGTTGAATTCTTAAATTACTAAATATTATGAGAACACATGTCTCAACTAAATGGTTCACTTACACCTTCAAGTTATGAATGGATGTATAATTAGATTACACCAACTTTTCAAGTTTCCTTAAGTTATCCAATTTTACATTGATGGAAGATATGTATTGTTCAAGCATTTACCCCCTTTTTTAGCAATGGTGGTGGTTATTGATATTGATGTTATTGTTAAAATTTAGAAGGTCTCATAGTATGTATGCTTCTTACTAATTTTATAAGACATTTGGGTGATTCCTTCACTTCATATTATGATTGTTAGAGATGGGGTCATTCTTGACATCTTCTTTTCCTCTACAGACAGTCGTATAATTAGCCTTATGGAATGCTTTAAAAAATGTATAGAAAACTTTGTAGTATTCCTAAGATTTATGAAATAATTTCCCCTCTTTTAGTTTAAAACTTTGAATCTACATCCTCAATTTGGTGGTTTTATATGGAGGAAAAATCAAAGCATAAAAGCTTCATAAACTTGGTGTTACTCCTTAAAAGAAATCACCTTAATCATTGGGAACAAGATTCTTACTTGATCTCTCGCGCATTATGAAAAACATCACATATGAAGTTCATCTTCTATAAGATCATTCAATGCAAGTATTTATATCAGGGTGTAAACTTCTTTGATGAATATGATGATATCTTCCTTAAATGATCCACTAAACTTTGACAACAAGTAGAGATAGATTTACTTTAACTTATAACTTCTTACCCTTTGATGCAACTTGATGCATAATGGATTTGTAATAATGATCAGCATTTGAATGTCCCCCCATGGAAATGTTAAAATGATTTGCATCCATCTCTCTTCTCATTCTTGTGTTGTTTTTTTTATAGGTCCATTCGATTTTAAATTCAAATTGAAATATGCCATCCAAGTTTTCACTTATAAACCTCCCATCTCACATTAACTACTTGAAAATAATGGAGGAAAATAAGCTTAAACTAAAGCTAAGATTAACAAAATAGTAATTAAATAGCCCCTCATAATATTGAAAAATTAATTGATCATTTTGTAAGTGCATAAAATTGATTGTAACAAGTTATAAATCTATAGTATTATATATTATTGATCCCATGATGACTATAACTACTCTATTCTTTTAATCCTAGTAAAAATTGCAATTAAAGTATTAAATAACAAAAGATTATATAATAATTCCAATTTAAGCCTATTAGGATGTACAGATGTTACCTTGGATTATTGTATTTTGGTTTGATGCTATCTTGATGTTTGGAATGCTTACTCATTAGTTAACATGTAATAAGGTTCTTTAATTACTAAGTAATTGAAACGTAGGCATTAATTTTCTAGTTCTCATGATTTTTGTCACGTTGTAATAAATCCATTCTATCGTAATATACCATTCATTTTTATAAAAAATTAAGCTTATTTCTTATTAATACAATTCTTTGGATTTTAAAAGAAAAATAAAATAAAAAGGAATCATTATAATTAAATGTCATGGTATTGGTATCCATTTATGTGAAGTTAAATTATCATGCAAATTTGATTATTAAGGTTGAAATAAAATTAACCTAAAGTAACTATAATCGTTCTTAAGGTACACATTACATCTAATTATGAAAAGACCACCTTTGATGTGTAACACCTAATCGAACTCATTAAGAATAATTAATCTATTAGTTGTCACCTTTATCTATGATACCTTTATCTTTATATCGATATGATTATTGTATTAGTACATGGATTATACTTCACCTTTTGGTCCTTCATATAATCCTTAAAATTAAGTATATGATATTTAGTCATTAATCCATGATTAAGATCAAAGAAAATAAATTCAACAAAATAATAATGAATCATGCATTAATAATTGAAATATCTCACGTTAATTATATCCCTAAATCTAGTCAGGGATTTAGTTACCAAACATTATGAAAACAAAACAAAAAATAAAACAATCTTCTTATTAAAAAAAGTAAAGAATAAAAGATAGAACATGGTATCCCCAATCGTATCCAATTTGAGATGAATCCTCTCCCAATCTAGTTCTAAAGCTCTCCTTGATATAAAGAAAGCTTAAAATTAACACTTAATAAAAAAAATGTTGTCCAAAGTTCTCTCTAAAAGTCCTCTCTAATTAACCCTAATAAGATTGTTTATAGGCTATGGTTATATAACAGACTCACAAGGTCAATAAAATTAGGTTTCTTTGTGTATCCTTGTAATTTATGCATGAATCTGGTATCTAACCAACATCCATATAACACCATTTGGCTTTTAGAACTTTACGTGTGTAAGCACTTATGAGTGCAACATCAATCACAAATACCTCTCTAGCTCCAATTTACTTATATTTCTTAAACTTTTCCGATCCATTGTAAAATGAGGGCTTAACACCATCGTGAAACTAATGTCAGTTATTTACTATCATTATATCGACCAATTTTCTCAAGCTTTATACATATTCAAGCTTGAAGTGATCTTCGATGCCTTAGTTTCTCTCATATTGTATAATTATTGTAACACCCCACTCCCGCATGACCCGAACCCGACATCGATGGTGATATCCGAGTCCGTGCTCTGTGAGGGTGGCGTGCTACATCACTCAGTATAAATTTTTTTTAAACATACACATACTCTACATATTATGCGGAAAACAATTTACATAAATAATCATCGGTGAATTCAATAACCACGGGGGCCCTTGACTTTACAACATGACCTATTCATTTGTACAAAAATTCAGAAAGTACAATTTT
Source organism: Erythroxylum novogranatense (assembly GCA_029891385.1). Taxonomy (NCBI): domain Eukaryota; kingdom Viridiplantae; phylum Streptophyta; class Magnoliopsida; order Malpighiales; family Erythroxylaceae; genus Erythroxylum; species Erythroxylum novogranatense. Next base: position 84,552,752 of record CM057234.1, read on the forward strand.
TATTAAACTCTAATGCAGACGCGAACTGATCCCGACCTCTTTTCTCACTCGCATGTAGTTGTTATACGCCCGTTGCCTAACAGGGTTTTCTTTTGGGTCCTGAAAAATAATTGCAAATTTTGGGTGAGTTTTGCGAACTCAGTGAGGAACCATCATCGATGGTTCACTCAATTCATGCAACACATCGTTTCACATAACATATATTCACATTGTTGCATATTTAATCCCATTGCACAATTTCACGTGAACATAGACAATTTGATACATTTCATTCTATTTGACATCCATAACCAATTGAATTCATAAAACACTCAAGCATAAGCCAATTGTTTCGTGATTCACATTCGGAATGATTGGTACCACAGAAACATAAGGCAGTTAGCCTTTCACTCAATCAAAGAGATTAAAAATCAGATGCATATGACATGCGCATGTGACACTTTTCTAATTTATTTCGGTGTTGTGACCGAGCGCCTGAACTGTCCCAATATGGACTCATTAATCGTTGAGCTTGAGGCTCTGAACTGTCTCATTATGGGCACATTAATCGTTGAACCTGAGGCTCTGAATCACTGTGGGGCTCGAGGCCCAAATATAAACGTTGAGCTGCTAGCTCTCGGTGGCTACTCTGGTCAAAACTGTCATTAACTGATCATGCATTCATGCATGGAATGCATATGTCGCAATTGAGCAATATCACATTAGAAACAATCCCAAATTCTCGATTATTAATGTGAATAATTGGTTCACAATTATTCACATTAAAATCACATTCACAGTTTATCATATTGAAAACACGAAGGTCTCACATTCTCAGACAAATAACACTTTTATGTCATAATCTCCCAATACATCGAACACCTTCGGTCCGGAACTAGGCATAAACAAACGCAAAGCCCACCATTATTCTCCACAGTGTTATAAGTGCAAAATATAAACAATTAATAATCGAGAAACCATCTAGGTTACTCACCGAAAGCTCTCGAAGTAAAAGAATGGAAGTCTCGGCAACGACTGTGGGGTGATGTTCCAAAAGCGCCTCTAAACAGTCCAAAATATTCACCATCACCAAAGGTACACTTAGAAATATTTAATAATGCACATGTAGCAATTTAGGTGTGTACTATGCATGTTCGCGACATTCCCGGCACTATTCCACAATTTCCCGTCACAAAAATTTCCTCTAAAAATTAGAAAGCTATAGACATTAAAATCACCCAATTCGGACCTTTATAGGTCCAATTATAAATAAAACGCGAATCAGAAAAATCTTTACCCGGTCCTCTCACTTCGACCTAACCAATCCCCAACAATTTCATTTCTAAAAATTTACAATTTTACAAATAAATAAAATTAATTATTACACGAATCCGATACCTCGAGAATCAGGCCAATCGGACGTCAGATGCAAAAGTTATGCACAAAAGAAATAGCTTTTAGAAATCAAACCAAATAATAATCAACTAAATAAATAAATAAATAAATTTTTAACAGATGGGTCTCGCCCTCGCGATTTGTCGCGAGGGGCGAGATGCGAGGTTTAGAAAATCCGTTTAATCTTTTTTTAAAAACCTAATTTTCCAATTTCATAAAAACCTTTCTTTCTTCCCATTCATATACCATCCCTTCTTTCACATACCTTATCTTTTCACACAAATGTCCAAACATTACAATCAAGGACTCATTGGAAAGATCTTGAAAAATACTACAAGTTTCATGAAGAGCTTAAAATTTAATAACACCCCTAATGGTATCAAAAATGCACTCAAAGAATACTGCCTCGTCACACATTTACCATAACAGTGCAACACTTTTTCAAAAATCATAACTTTTCATCCCCTTTTCCAAAAATTCCAAATTTTATATCAATAAAAAGAGAAAAACAAATTCTACAACTTTCATGAACAACTTGGAAGCCAATTCCATATCTAACCAAATCAAATTCTCAAACAAAGTTTCAGCCTACCAAAATCATTCTCAACAATAACCCAATCTTCCAACATTCATAACTTCACATTCCCTTGGCAAAAATTTCCATACCATATAGCAATAAAAAGCACAGACAATTTACTACAATTATCAAGAGGACTTAAAACAAAATTCCATCTTGAATTAGGTCAAAACCTCCCATTAATGTGGCTGTCCAGTTAGGGTTTATGAAATCAACATTTAACCTAAACCATAACAAAACTTTACAAATTTATATCTTACAATCCTTACATCCAAAATTTGCATAAAAAACCTCATTAGAAAGCTACAACAATCCTCTACAACTTTCCAAAAGGGAACTTGAGCTAATTTCATCCTTAATAGTCCAAAATTAATATCAGAACATAAAAATACAAAACCTATGCACTTAGAGTCACTTGCACACAAAACACATTTTGGGTTGAATTAGCACCTGAAATTTTACAAACCATAACTTTCAATCTACTCTTTAAAAAAATTAATACTTAGTGGCGTTAGAAAGCTAACACAAAAATCTTCAACTTTCATGAAGACCAAATTAGCAAATTCAATCCAAATCAACCTGAAAAAATCATCAAAGTTTCAGGTCCCAAGGTTCGAATTACTGTTCATACAGCACCTACAACTCACTTTCCAAGCCAAATTTAAAACTCTTAAAGCCATAATTGGACAAAACTTCCTTCATATGAAATCTAGTCATATTTCTTAGGTTTAATTTAAGCCAAAGCTCATCCCAATCGGAAAACCATATGAAAAGTTATGAGCAAAAATCTGAAACCTACACAAAGTAACATTTTCCAGATTTCATATCCAACTCAACTTCTTTCATTCCAACACCAATCCTACATCAATAAGCATTCCATTTAGTCACTAATTCAGCCACAATTTCATTTAGATCTTCACTTGAACACTTAATCATAAAATGGCAGCACACATACAAAAGGTTCTTACTTTAATTACCAATCATCTAACATTATGAAAACCACTCTAACACTTAATACACGCACTAATTCACACACTACACATAGCCAACATCATTTAGCCTCACATAACCATAAATTCACCAAGCAAATAATCTACCCATTTACACTAACCACAAGTTCAAGTAATTAATGTACAATTCATCATAAGGAATGCTTCTAGCTACCATAAAACTTACCTATTAAAGCTCCAATCTTCCAAGCTTCACCAACTCACCAACTTTCCTACTCCACTTTTCATACCCACTACATTCACCAATACAAGGCCTAGGTTTTGATTTGTGTGAGAGATAAAGGACGAGCAAGCAATTAACAAAGAAGAGCCTTGGTTTAGGTGAAGAAGAGTAGCAATTATAGCTAAAAAGAAGGAGAAAAATCGATGAAGGAGAAGAGGAAGCACCATCGGATGAGAGAGGAGAAAAGAATCACTTTAAAAAAACCTTTTTCCCTTTCCAAAATGGAAGTATCGAGAAGCCTCCCACAAGTGGGTTAATTTGATACCTTTAATAATAAGACTAAGTAGGCAAGTGACATGTGTCACTTGCCACTTGTCTTCTTTATAAGCCCTCATTAATTCATTTCCAAAAACAATTCAATTTCTACTTCACTTTCTCTCCAAATTCTAATGGCTTAAAATAAAAATTCCTAAAATCATGTATCTAATTTTTCAGTGCCATTGGACAGTCATTTTCGGTACCGGAAACCAAATTAATCTGCCACTTGTAAATTTTCCAGTCCGGAAAGGTATCCCGAAAAATTTCCAAAAATTTTTCTAAAATTCCACAAAAATGAAAAACACACAAAAATCCACTCCAATTTGATTTTCAAACACAAATAGCACAATTTTCACAATAATTACATATGTCGGGAAATGTCATGAATGCATGTACAAACATGTGCATATACAAAAATTACAATTTATGCATATATGGAGGCCATATTAGGCTTGACCATGCCGAGATACGTTTACACACTCGTAACCCATTCCAAATTACCATATTACCCTTCCCATCGATGATGGGATGTTACAATTATGGAGAATAATGCATTCAAATCTATGATTTAATTAAAGCAAAGTAGAGAAACATAATATAATTCAAATAAAGCATGTTATGCAAGTGCTAAATTACGAACTAATTTAGACCTTATAAACATGCCTAATATAACCTTCTCATATATCAACCAATGTTGTTGTACAAACTCTTAGTAAATATAATATATCTCTTTCCAATACCAGAGTTTCAGTCATCACTCACTTCTCTCTACTGCTCTCCACCATTGTTTACCACATATGGACTTAATATAATGCCAGAACCTTCAAGAATGAAGCCTTGGCTGAGGAGAGAGTGCTTACAGGAGTAATCTCCCACGTTAAGGAACTTCTAAACCTATACACCGAGAGGAGGTAATTTCGATTATTACTTTCTTTATTTTGCAGGTTACTTGCTCTGTCTCATCCAGGTCACAGCTTTCGAGGTTCTCTTCGGATTGTCCATGCTTGCCATGCCTATCCTTGGAGGTGCGAAACAGTTTTTTCTTGGCGGCAGTTTATTTATTTGAATTTCTCCTAGGCTTGCTAGCTACAGGTTGGATTGTTTTAGTTAGGCTTTCTACTTGGACTTTGTATGCTTGGGCTTTATTTGGCTATGTTTCTTTGTGTTATTATTGTTGCTGTTGATTAGGTTTCTGGTTGCTTCTTCCATTGCTGCTGTGTTCCTTAGTTTATTTTGGTTTGCCCTGAGGCTAGTTGCTAACTTTAGCTGGATGAGCCTTCTGTGGCATAGTCTGTGAACTCTTTGTACATATTTTGATTATTTATTTATTTTCCTGAATTACCAAAAAAAAATATCTTTCAAGAATACTAGTCGACCAATATGTTACGTTGTCTATTATTATATGTATAGAATGAACAAACCACCTTAAAAGCCTAACATAAGTCAACCTAGATCTAAATTGACCAAACCTCCTAAGATAAAATTTTCAAGTTCTTCCAAATTTCAAAGAACATTTTTTTGAAAAGTAATTCATTCAAAACTATTTCAAAAGTTCTTTAAAAGTATTTTTATGCATCAAGAAGGTTTACTTTAAACTTAAACCAAACTTTCTCTTAAATATGATAAACTATATGTGATAAGCCTTTAATATCATGCAATGATTAAGCCCCTAGTTCATTGAAACAAGTAAAAAATAGTTATCAAAAGGATTTGTTCAATCATGATTTGCTTTCATATGAGGTAGGAGTTTATATGATAATTTGATGCTAGAATAAGAAATATTCAAGAGCTATAAAAGTTAAAGATCTCTAAAAAATTGCTATATGAGTATTAAATTCCATAAAACTTTTGATTCTATCAACTGGAGGATCCTAGTTAACACACTAACGTGGGTCAATTCCTTATATGGATGGAATAATATACCATTACTTCATCTTATATTGTTTTAAAAAATTAGGGACCCCTATTTTGGCTTTCAATAAAGCCAAAGGATTAAGACAAAGAGATATATTATCCTACTTGTTTATGTTACGTCATGAAACTTTGACTAGACTGATTGAATTCAATATTGAATAAGTGGAAAGGCTGAGGTACCATCACAACTACAAGAAACTAAAGCTTTTTAGCCTAAAATTTGAAATAATGTAGAAAAGACGTAGCTCTGATACCTTCTCTAACAAAACTTATATGCAAATCTTCAAAGCACCGATTTAAACAGTTCCATAGAGGAAGCTAGTTTAGTTTACAAAAAAATTGTCTAAAGATTTATTCAACTTGTAGCTGGTGATTAAGCAAAGGCTCAACACTATGGATAAGCTTAGCAGCAACCTTCTAAGTTGTGCAACTAGATTTTGAAAACCTTGACTCATTTGTTTTTTAATTGATGGTATTCCAATAGGTTTTAGAAACAAGCTGAAACTCTTTACAAGATTAGAAGCATGAAAAATAATTATGTAAAGATAGTGGAAGGTGGATGCATCGTGTACTAAGCCTTTCCAACACTATCCATACCTTATTACCCTTGAAGGTCTATAATCCTTGATGAGAAGTTTCCGACATGCAGTAATTAGATTTTTGACAACTAAATTCAATTAATTTTATAGTTTGGTGAACGGTTGTATGAAATTGAGCATATCAAGACTTTTTATTGCATCAATACGTCAAATAAGTTTATCTACTGGTACATCAGGTGAAACACATTTCAGCCGCCACTCAATCTTTAGCAGCCACAATATGTTACCCTCTCTTCATTTGCTGTCAAAAATATGGAATCTTGGCTATAAACCATTAACCAAAAGCTCCAAGGTTGATGGAGCAAACGATTGAGAGTGACAATTAGAAGCAATTGGTCGAGAGCTCACTTTCTAACTTGTCCGCATTTCAAAGTTATTTGCAATATTTTTGAATGTTACACCCATGTTTAGCCACTAACTTGAAACTTTGATGCCGACGAGGTAATACAGGGAAGAGACGAAAATATTATAATCCAGTCTGTCCGCCTTTTCCCTTCAAAGGTAGAAAAGAGGTGAACCACTGCTTCCATGGAGCATCCTTTTGTTGCTCAACCCATGATAAGAAGGCACTGTCTAACAAGCAGAAAACGTTGACGTAGAGAAGTTGGTACCTTACTGGCACATAGCGAAAATTGGCTACCTGCAGTATCGGCCATGCACCACCTTCCATGATCAAGGCCGGAAGGAAATCCCTCTTCAGGCCTTCTTTCACTTGAGCAACATTGTTTCCAGTAGCAAATCCCATGTAACTGAAGAACACCAATAAATCAAATGGACCAAAAATTAATCCATCAGCTGCAACTTTTGCAGCAATGAATCGAGCTGATTTTGGTTGTAGTTGAAGCTTCACCCTTATAAACTTGTCCAGGCCCTCATACCTTGCAGAGAAAACAGCTTATAAGTAACCATACAAGAGAGTTTGTAATAGCCAAAAGCTGCTTCCCACCAAGCACGTTATTGTTTTGAAAATAAATTTAGTTTTATCCCTCAAATCTAAGCTATAACTTCTTCATTGTTTGGCTGCCATTCCATAGGATGGATCAATTAGATATAACAAAAAACAGGCAGTCCAACTAAGAAGTATTTCACGCTTCAATATTAGTAAGCTTGTTCGTTGGATACCTAAAACTGATTGTTTGACATGCCAATAGGAAGCCACCATGTCCTGCCAAGCACAACAACTAGGTATAGTATATGGAACTAAGAATCATAATTATGTTACCCGATTATTGGTTAAGATGCTGAAAGAAGTGAACAGAGTAAAAGATTAAGCAAAAAGTATATACAAAATGTGAAAACTGAAGGCTATATAGAACTTTTAGTTCGATTAGTATGAAGTGAGACCTTCAAGTACATGAAACTATTGCAAACTTTATGCACTTCAGGAATGTCTTTACTAGTCCAATTTCATTCATAAATTTCAAGTTAATGAAAGCTGTAACTGCATACATCTTACACCTACAAGCATTTCTTTTTCTTTTTTCTACAACATCTAGTTGGGATGACGAGATGTGCTTGAGGAACTTACACCTACATGCATTTCTTTCATTGTTTTTTTCCCCTACAAAACCTAGTTGGGATGACGAGATGCACTTGAAGAATTTGTCTCAAAGAAATCTTGCCTGAACTCAACTTCTCTGTATTAGAACCCCACATATATTACCTTTTAATCCATATTGTCGTACCTTGAAGGTTCATTGTTAAGGCTAATAAGAAATCAACTTCTCAAGAATCTAATACCAAAGAGACAAGGAAAAGGCTAATAAGAAATCTACTTCTTAACAATACAGTAAAATATAAAACTCAACCCAAATAATTGAAAATAACATAACAAGATAAAAGAAAACGAACCAGAAATGGCCAACTGGACCAATGAAACCAAAACCAAACATACTAGTGATAGCTGCACGTTTCCAATCAACTTTGAATTTTGTATCTACAGCCTGCCACACGAACAAAAAAATTCTATAGTTATTTGTGCAGTAAAAATTAATTACTCTTGTTCCAGAAAAAACGGCAATGAAGTCATGTAAAATTTGCAAAAGCATAAACTTAAATAATCAAAACAATTTAGCAACGAGAGTTAATTATTACAGAACACAACTGAAATTCCTATTAAGCATAATCTAAATTATTAGCTACCATATTGCAAAGTCAGACTCTCAAGTTCACCAGTCATAGCTTTGTTTTTTTATATACTCACATTGGTCAAAATGTGTAATGATCAGACGTAAGTAATTCACTTTTCTGTCAAAGGACTAAGCACGCACATGAAGGAGAGCTTTCTTCGAGTAGTTTAGTAGTTATGGAGTAGGAGATACATTAACAGGTAGAATAATTCCAACAGAAACCACTGAAACCAGGATGCATTACTTTCTGAACATGTATCCAAGTTTTGTAGACCAAAGTTGCCATTAACAGAGTCATCATATCGCATGGTAATTAATTTCATAAACTATCACGTTTACGGCCACGAATACCTAAATTATCAGTTTGACGAAGCATTATGGGCCAGCCTATAGCAAGGCATTAAAGAGCAGTTATAGACTTGAGAGTTGAGTCTCATTTTCTAAGCTGGTTTGTTGCGTTGTTTGCGCCTTTGCGGATATAGAAACTATAAATCAACAGTAAAAACAGAGGCATCGAATAGAACCTAAAAACAAGGCAGTTCTAATATTATGAGATAATGTATTCGGCGGTTATGAATCTATCAATGATAAGTATTGGCATCGAATCGTAACCAGATTCCCCAGAGGCGTCAAAAAGGAATACCTAAAGATTCCACATAAGGAGGAATGTCTTGAGGATTATTCATAGAAAACAAGTCGAGAATTTAAGTCAATGATCAAACTGAAGCACTCAATCATATGATTCCAGTTGACGATACGACGCAGACATGAGCAAGAAAAGGTAGAAAGGGGGCATCAAACGGTAGCCAAATATTATCAAACGGTTCCAACGCATGCCCAGTTCTCAAGAAGAAGAACTATACACGAAATCAGAGGAAACCCAACCCAAAAACACAAGATTAGCAAGCCATTGGTAGCAAACAAAAAAATGGAACTTACAGGTTTATTGAGACGTTTAATCGCTGTTGAGTGAGTGATGTATTGAGCACCAATATCACCACAGCCCCAAAGTATTCCAGAGCTGATGACTTGGGTCTTCACGGGATGCGAGAATAGACACTGTTGGTACCATTTCCATAGCTTTATCATTTTACCTTAGTCTTACCACCCAGCAGCAGAGAGAGAGAGAGAGATCTAGGGATAGGGAGGCATGTCTTGTGTGTTGAATTGTAGATGACCAACACCAAATTGCTATGGGAAGAAGTTAAGCCTTTGCAAGCAAAGCTTCAAAGGGTTTGTTTGTTGTCTTAACAAAGAAAAGTTGCAATAACAAGGTCCCTAACTTGTTACGTGAATATAATAATATTATTATTAGGAAGGGCTGGGTGGACTAGTTACATTGTCTACATTTTTAATGGGACATTAACAGAGACGACACACAATTCTACATTTTCAAAATTGATCCAATCTATGCAAAGTCCACAAAACTAAGTTAAAACCAAACTCACACCCTAGCCCATTAAGCCATTAAAAAGTTGAGGGTATAAACAAGCAACCTACTAGTAATATGCACTAAAAATCAACGAAAGATCACCATCTTCTCATCTTTTTTCTTCATTTCTAGCTAGTAGGTGTGTCTAAAAAAACTCTTTCATCTACACGTAACTCTTCCTCATAAGTTTTCTCGTTTTATTTGTTTTGCATAAAAATTGGAATGAGTTGGGGAGGTTGACAATCCCATAGTACCTTATAATTAGGTAAAAACCAGCAACTATTATGTCATTTTATTTGTAATTTTTGATCATCTTATACTAGTTTATAGTTGGATTGCAAGTTGTATTTATTTGGGATAATTTTTGGAAGTTGCATGAAGGGAGAAAATGTGCTGGAAAATGATGAAAGAAGAAAAGAGAGAAGAAGAGGGAAGGTGAAGATGATGACATTCTTTTGAAATTTTAAGTTACTTGTAGGGGCAGAATAGGAAGTGTAGGAAATTAAGAGTGAATCTAGAATTTAAGTTGCATGTAGGAGTAAAATGGGAAGTGCAGAAAGTTAAGGGTGAATCTGTAATTTAAGTTGCATGTAAGGGCAAAATGGGAAATGCAAAAAATTAAAGGTAAATATGAAATTTTGTTGTAAGAAGGGCATTTTTGGTATTAATTGAAATGGAGGAGGGTAAAGTAGAATTTTAATTAGTTATGAGTATTTTAGTAATTATTAGTGTAATTCGGTAAGAAATTTTTGGTAAATTAATCTAATAAAATTTGTAAATTCTAGGTCCAAAAGTCTGATTAAGGAGAAATTGGGATTTTCAATTAGTTGAATCTGAAATTAAGGTAAGGATAACCTTGGACTTTACTTTTAAAATTAAGTACTATTTTGTTATTAATAAAATTTATTTTGAATTAGTAATTAATTGAATTGATGATTAATACTTATATACACTAATTATGTTTACTTTAATTATCAAATAATTAATGTAATATAAGGTGTTTCATTGTTATATTTTGTTACGTTTTCTGAGGTGTAATATTTATTAAATTGACAGAAATTAAATAAAGATTGGTGGAAAATAATTTGTGAATAATTGGTGAAAATGGAGAATCAGTAGCTTATATAGGATAGTCTACGTTCGATGGTCTTAGATGGATATGATGAGTTAATATGAGGGAGTGGTGGCTAGGTATTTGTCAGTGGAGTAGATACCGGGGCATCCGAGTCTTGAAGATGTCTTGTGTCGATGACTAGGTACCGGAGTGGTACCAAGATATCCTGAGTCTCGGAGATATCCTATGTCGATGGCTAAATACTAGAGTAGTACCAAGGTGAAGATTGAGAATTTGAGATACCCTTTACCGATATTTATACATTTAATTACGTTTCCACTAATGAGAGATTATGATGAGATGATGGATGTATGCCTACTAAGTTAAGTTGGGCCTAGGCATTTCAATTAAAGATTGGAATAAAACATAAATGACAGTTAAAATTAATGTTTGTGTTAATCATAATTTGGAAAAAAATTTAAGATGTTTGTTAACTGTTTGGATTATATTGATGATTGTTCTGTATCTACGTATTATATGTTTGATTTAATCAATTGACTAAGTGTTTTAATTAATTATTGAGTTACTTGGTTTTAAGGGTAAGGTCTGTTATCCTTATTAAGTTGGCAGCTCACCCCTTGTCATTCTATTTTTTTAGGAGATCGAGTGATTACTGATAACCCCATAGTACAGGACGGACCAAGGGGAGTTTAAGTAGGGCCAATAGATTACTTGTGTAAAGCTTTTATAATATATATTTTTTAAAAATGTGACAACTCCGGTAGTTGTGTTATGTAGAATATTTTTATATCTGGAAAATAATCATCTCTTTTGGAACTAATTAAAAATTTGATTATTAATGATATTTTTGGGAACTATTTGGTTAATTATGGTTTAAGAATTTTGGGAGTGTCACATTAAGCTGTATCAAAGTAGGTTTACATTTTTAGGGACGTATTGAGTAAAAAAAAACTAATGATGTCTTCTTATCACTTTTAGAATGGCTTCAAGAGAGGATAATGTTGGCCCTAAGTCACCTGGGGAATCGGGGTGTTTAATCAATGCTCCGGATGTGTTGGACCAAGGGATGCCCAAACAAATAGGGTAGGAGGAGAGGTGTCAACGCCACCACAGATGATGCAGTTCTTTCAGATGATGTAGCAGGCAATTATTGTCACTCCAGTCCGAGGTGATTATGGGGTGGATCGAAATTATGAGTGGATCCGTAAGGTGGGTGCAACAGAGTTTTGAGGTGCTATAGATTCTGAGGAGGTTGAGGCATGGTGGGAGCAGACAGAGATAATTTTAGATTGTCTGGAGTGTACATTAGAAAGAAGGTTGTAGTACATTGTTTCCTTACTCCAAAGTAATGCACTAACTTGGTGGAAGTTAGTGAAGAGATCCTCTGAGACTTGAGAGATGACTTGGCAGGAGTTCTAGAGAGATTTCGAAATAAATACAATCTATGAATATATCGAGATCGAAAGAAGATGGACTTCATAAGTTTGGTTCAAACAAAGGAGATGTTAGTAGCAGATTATAAGGCTCGTTTTGCAACCTTGTCTAAATATGCATTAGAGGCTATGGCAAATCTAAAAGACAGATGTTATAGATTTGAACAGGGTCTGAGGAAAGATATTTGTTTGGGATTAGGAACTGGTACTTCTGACTTCAAGAAGTTATTAGAGACTACACTTAGAGTGGAGGATGTAATAGAACAAAGTAGAAGGAGGAGAAAGTTAAAGAGGCGATCGAAGAGTCATCATGAAGGGGAGAGTTAGTCTATTGAGAAGGGAGTTGCTCATTCATAGTCTAATTGTTGGACCCCGAACTTTTGATGAAAATTAGAAATATTAAAATGAATTTAAATAGAGAAAGAATTGGTGAGAATGAGAATGAATTTAAGGAAATTTGATGAACTTAAGAAAAATTTATGAGAAATGAATTGTTTAATTTTGAGGACTTTAATATTTGAATGAATTTATATGGATTATGAGAGGAAAGTGGATGAGTTGATTGAAATGAAGTTAAATAGCAAGAATTAAAAAGAAAAAGTGTGAAAATTTGAAGAATTTAGAAAGTTTGACTTTTTGGAGAGAGAATGTTTGACTTTGAGAGTTGACTTTTGATTTAGGTAAAATTTGATAAAATGATCTACATGAAACTTGTAGATTATGTTAAGAGCTTTCTGTAGCCATAAAGTTTGCAATTTTTCGATATCGGGAGTGAAAGTTATGATCAGTCAAAGTTTATGTGTGCTAGGGTTGACTTTTGACTTTAAGTATGACTTTGACTGAGAAATTAACCTAGTTAGAGGTTAATTGAGTTTTGATGTTCTTCATGAAAATTGAAGGGTTTGTTTTGATCTTTATTTCGATATAAAGTATGCAATTTTTCGATCTCGGAATAATAAGTTATGATTTTTACAAGTTTGTATAGAGGATAGTATCTTTGACCGAAAAATGGACTTCCGTAGGAGCCGAATTGAGTTTTATGTCCTTCGTGAAAGATTTAGAGCTTCCCTCAAGCTTTCTATAGAGATTAAGTTTGTCAAAATTGGAGTTCGGGATTAAGAGTTATGAATTTCGAAAGTTTTGAATTTTTAAGTGAAAAAAAAGAGAAAATGAAATCTGCGTCGCAGTAGCGACGATCGCTCGATGACGGCGAGCGCTTAGCTCGCGTCACTAGGGCGACGCATCGCCGTAGCGATGGCGAGCGTCCTAGCGACGCGTCGCCAGGGCGACCTCGCCCTCGCCACGCGCAACACGCGGACGTTTTAAACAGTGCGACATTGTTTTGTTTCTCCAAACGCGCTTTTGATTCCTTTGTTAGCCTCCTTTCACAAATTCGACCTTTGTTCACTGTTTTGCTTATATCTTTTCCATCCGACATCCGATTGAGTTGATTCTTGCGGCATTGGATTTGTAAGACAATTCCCTACATTCTCATAGAAAATTTGTAATTTTATGAGATTAAAGTAATGGTGATTAATTTAATCAAAGTGAGTCGGGAAATTTTCCGAGCATAGTTTAGTGTTTTCTGAAATTCGGGATCTGTAGAGATCCGATTGAAGTGATTCTTAAGGCGAAATAAAGATAAGACAAGGGGCTACAAATCATATGAAGACATGAAATGTCAATTTTGCCCCTAAGACTTTTAATTTTTGAATTTAAGTTCGGATTAGGGTGTAATTTTTGGATTGGGAACACCTGTGAGTATTTTAAGCATAACTTTTGATCTAGGAATCGAAATGAGGCGATTCTTATTTTGAATTAAACTAGAGACATAAGGCTACAATTGTTATGAAGACATCGAGTTTCAATTCTGGGATTAAGAATGTGAACTTTTGGACGGAAATAATCGTGCATGAAAAATGTGTTAGAATATGGATATACCTGAACTGTTTTGCGTATAACTTTTGGTGTAGTGATCCGAATTGAGCGCGGTCAGTGGTGTTGGATTCGTATGATTGAGAGGAACATTTCTCAAGAAGGAAGTTTTAACAAATTCCTTCAACTCGATAGTGCGAATCAGACCCGCAAGTGAACATGACTTAAAGTAACATGACAAGGGCATTTTAGTCTTTTCATCAATTTTAAATGACATGGCACATAAGAAGATGAAATTGTCGTTTTTAAGAAGGAGATTCACGAGTATTCTAGAGAAAAGAAGAAAGAATAAGAAGAGAAAGGAAGAAATGTAGTTTTCGGATGGGAGAAGAGAGAGGAAGAAAGGGAAAGTTTGGGATTTTGATTTTTGGAGATTTGAAGTTTGTTTTTTAGTAGATTTCAAGGAAGAAGGATGAAAGAAGGTGGAAACTCCCTCTAAGGCTCAAGGAATCCGAAAATAGAAGGAGAAAGAGGTAAGAGAAATTTTTCAAGTTTGAATTTTTGATTAGTTTTTGGTTTAGAATCATTAGAAATGATGTGGGTTTACTAATTCTATGATCAATTGTAGAGAATACATGTTGAAATTGATTTAATTTTGGATGAAAATTTAATTGGGATTATGCCCAAATTTTATAATTTGGAGTTTTTGGAAATTGGTAGTGTAGAATTAGGGAAAATACTATGGATTGATGATATGTGAAGTTAATTTTGAAAAAATTGTGAATTATGATATTGAATTTAGATAAATTGGTTTAGGCCAATTTTAAGATTTGGGGATTTTCCCAAATTTTGTAAATTAAAGGTATAGAATCATCAATAATAGCATGAATTGATGAAATATGGAATCAATTTTGAAGAAATTATGTTTTATGAGATTGAATTTGAGTGTATTGGTTTAGGCCAATTTTGAAAATTGGGGATTTTCGAAATTGGAGATTGAAATAGCTTGAATTTATATGGAATTGGTGTTTTCTAAGTTTAATTTGAGTAAGTAAGTGCTTTATGATATTGAATTTGACTAGTTCAGTTTAGGTCAAATTTGGACTTTGGGGCTTTTAGAAATTCTTGTTTTAGAAAGCTTGGAAATATGATAATTATGAATTTCCGATAGTCAATTTTGAGATTTATAAATTATGATGTGGAATTTGGGTGATTATGGCTTAGGTCATTTTAGTTGAAAGAAGGAAAGAAGCAAGGATCAAATTGAAGCTGGAACAAGTTCTAGCGTCATTTCGAGGTGGGTGGTATATTTATATTTTGATTTATAGGCAATAATACGAATTTTCAAAAAATGAAAGAATGCAAAAATGTGAATTTTTGATAAATTATTGTTTTTGTAAATGTTTGAAACTATGATTTCAATTTTTTTCGATAATGCATTTGTTGTGTATACATTGTCAAACTATGAAAATTGTTGCATTGATTGATTGAATAAATTGAATTGTATGAAGTATTTAAATTGTAAATTGGTTTGTGTTCGAGGAAATAAAGTTAGAAAGACAAAATTTTGAAAAGTGCCTTGGGCATTCAAATTTCGTTTTGATTATGTGTTATGTGGGTTCGGTTAGGTCCTTTGGTGAGTTAAGTAATCGTCTCTATTTGTATAGCCTTTCTCCCTACGTTCATAGTGGCACGGACTCGATTCGGACTCCTTTCATGACTATAATGGACCGCTTTATGGAAAGTGTAATACGTTCTATTCACACGCATGCAGGACCGCTATGCGAAATATGCAAGACGCTCGTATGGACCGAACCAGACCATTCTGATATGTTATGTGTTTTTGATTTATTCCTGTGTTCTGCATTCATGTTTAAAAATTGAGGAATAAAAAGTGAATTTTGTTATGAAAAGTTTGAAAAATTGAAAAGCTTGAGAAAACCGTTTGAAAAGTTACAAAGTTTTGAAAATTAGCCCTTTTGGCAAAAAGCTTATGAAAAATTGATTTCTGCTTATTTGTCATTTTATAAATGTGTTATCCACGAGCTTCCGAGCTCACCCCCTTTCATCCCCATCTCCAGGTTTCGAGCAGGAGATCGGATGAAAGAATGTGAAGACGTCAGTTTCGACATTTGTATAAGTTAGATTTTGAGAAATTTGGATTTTAGTATGAATTTGTATATGGCTTAAGATAAGTTTGGAAAAGTGTACTTGCGTATAAGGTTGAGTTTTGTGTATGGTTTTGGAATTTGTATATGAAATTGAGTATGAATTTGGAAATGAGATTGAGTTATGAGATCAGTATATTGAATTGCAACTATGAGAATGTTTTAGAATTAGGTTTGCGTTTGTGTGTCGAGATCCTGACGGAGGGTCCGGTTGATTCTGATATCTGTGTGATTGATTGGATATTATAGAAGTGTTGTTTTGAACACTTTGCAGGTTTGGGTTAGTCATAAGGCAGCCGCTATGCTGCCGAATTTTCATTCGATAAGTTGAAAAAGAAAAATAAATAAAAACGAGATGTTTTCGGATGAGTTGAATGAGATTGCCTAAAGATGTAATAAATGTAGATGAGAAAAGAAAAAAAAAATTATACCGGATTTTGGAACGTCTTAGGGTTTCCAACGCGATTGTGATCCTGTGTGCCTTCTTGTTCTCGGATGTCGGACATTTGTTAAGTATCAATTCCGCTTCGTTTCGTTTTGCTTCAGCACATTTGTTATGCTTCCGTTTCGATTTCTGAATTCGACTCGCTTTTCGATTCCATGTTACTTCTTACGCTTTCGTTCGTTATTTATGATTCGCCATATTGTTTCCGATTCGAAATTTCGATACGAAATTTCCGTCTCCATTCGATTCCGTTTTTCGTTCTGCTTTTCCGGTTGGGATTCGGTTCCCGGATCGGGTCCCAACACTAATGGGCCTGGGGAATCTAAGAGAGCTGATGCTACATCTAACAAGCGTGGTAGTTTCTACTGGTCTAGTGGAGGAACCAATAGGGATTTAGGACAGCATAGCACTGCCAATGCACCATTAGTGGGATCCGACAGAGGGGCTAGTCAGAGGTTCAAAGGATCTTTTGTTAGAGGACTTGGAGGATAACTGAGTTGTGCCACCTATAGGAGATTTCACAGAGGACCATACTATGGGCCTACTGGGATCAGTCAGGTATGTTATATTTATGGAGCGTGGGGGCATTTACTGAGGAGTTGTCTGATAGTAGGGAGGAGTTCAGGAGTGAGAGAAGAGGAGACAGTACAAGTTCAGAGTGATGTCTTTGGTTCGAGCAGAGGTTTAGGCAGAATTGGTAGTAAAGGTTGTGGTAGTGGAGTTAGACGTAGATCAACAATGGGAACGAGTACTAGTGGGACATCTTTGGCTCAGAGTCAAACTTAAGCAAGGATATACCACATGGAGAGGAAGGAGGCACCTACAGCCAATGATTTTATTTTCAGTATGATTTCATTGTTTGATATTAACGCTTATGTGTCAATAGATCTAGGATCTACACACTCTTACATTTCTTTAGAGTTTGCCCCTAAAGTTTTGGGAGAGGTTAGTCCTTTAGGATATGACCTAAGGTATGGCTACTAGTAGGAGATTATGTGGTAGTAAATAGTGTAAAGAGTGGAATATCAATGAGGATTGGTTGAGTGGAACTACCAACTAACTTAACAATGATGGATTTAAGGGATTTTAATGTGATTCTCGGGATGGATTAGTTGACATAACATCGAGCTATAATAGATTGTTATGCGAAGGAGGTGATGATAGAGTCTTTGGGTAACTTGAAATTGATATTTGTTGGGGATTGCAAAGTGGTTCTAGCATGTGTGATCTCGACTGTAACTATTAAACTATTGATATTGGATGGATGTGAGGCATATCTGGCTCATATTATAGATACGAGGGAGGTTATTCCTAAATTAGAGGATATTCCTGTGGTAAGGAAATTTTTGGACTTATTCTTAAATGATTTACTGAGTTTACCACCTCAGCGAGAGGCATATTTCACCACTGAGACTTTGCTTAGAGTGGCATCGATTTCCATTACACTTTACAGGATGGCTACTATTGAGTTAAATGAGTTGAAAATAAAAGACAGTTAGAGGAGTTGTTAGAAAAGGGTTTTATTAGACTGAGCACATCACTATAGGGAGCTCCAGTGTCATTTGTGAAGAAAAAGGATGGCAGTATGAGACTATGCATGGATTACCAACAATTAAACAAGGTGACAATGAAGAATAAGTATCCGTTGTCAGAGATAGATGATCTTTTGGATTAGCTAAGGGAAGTCGTTATATTTTCCAAGATTGACTTGAGATCAAGATAATGGCAGTTGAGGATAGTTGATTCAAGTATTCTTAAGACAACTTTTCATACTCGATATGGACATTATAAGTTCCTAATGATGCCTTTCGAGTTAACTAATGCACTAGCTACATTCATGGCATTGATGAACAAGATTTTTCAGGAGTATCTGGATCATTTTGTGATAATGTTCATTGATGATATATTAGTGTATTCGAGGAGTAAAGAGGAGCATGAGCAACATTTGAGGATTGTGTTACAGATTATGAGGGAGAGATAGTTGTATAAGAAGTTGAGTAAGTGTGAGTTTTGGATGGAGTGAGTAGTTTTCGTTAGGCATGTGGTGTCTTGAGAGGGAGTGATGCTTGATCTTGCTAAGGTAAAGACAATTATGGAGTGGGAGCCACCTAGAAACATATCATAGATAAGGAATTTTCTATGACATTTTGGATATTACCGGAGATTTGTAGAGGGACAATCTGAATGACCAGGGACTCAGGCGAGCTATCTTAGAGGAAGCTCACAGTTCGGCTTATGATATACATCATGGTAGTATCAAGATGTATCGAACTCTTAAAGAGAGTTATTGGTGGTTAAGGATGAAGAGACAGATAGCAGAGTTTATACCCAGATGTTGTCGTTGTCAATAGATTAAGGCAGAGCATAAGAAATCAGCAGGTATGTTACATTCTTTGCCTATCTTGGAATAGAAATGGGAGTATGTGATAATGGATTTTGTAGTTGGACTACCTTCTATACCGAAGGGTCATGATACTATTTGGGTTATAGTGGATAGACTAACAAATTCTACTCATTTTCTACCTATCCACACAACCTACTTATTTGAGAAATTGACAAAGTTATATATCAATGAGATTGCGAAGCTGCACGGGGTGCTAGTTTATATAATATCAGATAGGGAGCTGAGATTTACCTCGCAATTTTAGCTAGGAAGTACAGGACTGTTGGACCATGCTGTTGGAGCCCAACATCGGACATGAGAGCGTGGTGCTATATGCTTGGGGAGAAACATGTTAATTAAACGATTTAAGAAAAGACCATCGGAAGTTCAATGGACCCATCGTGAACAAACTCAAACTTGCTTTCATTTGATTTAAACAAACAAATCCATAATTCTTGCTCTAAAAGATGAGTTCCACAAAGCTTTAAGAACATCTCAAACCAAATTACAACTTTGAGTTCAAGAGCCAAAAATACAAAATACCCTTGAACCAATAATACTTGAAAATAAGTAGACATGACAAAATGGAGTGCTGCCGTAAACTCACTCGGTCTCTTGCTCGTCACCTGAAGGGGGAAGATTAGAGGGGGTGAGCTATAAAGCTCGTGGGAACATATTCATAATATAGCAATAAGAAAAGTATTCAAAAATAACTCATTATCGTGGTACTTGTTAAAATCATAGCAATTGAGCATGTAAGAGACATTATCTTGAAAAATGTTTGATTCTTGAACAATTCATGATGCATGAAACATAATAACAGATCATAAACACATAACATAACATGATGGTCTGGGTTAGTCCCTGATTCATGACGTGCTACACATTCCCATCGAAATGGTTGTGTGTAGACGTAGTTTCGTGAGGGAAGCCTTGTGAGAAACCTTGTGTCACTTGCGGGCAGGCGGGAGAAGCCTTTTTGTGAGTCAATTTGCACTTGACTGTTCGTGAGGGACAAACCGCAAACCCACATAAACATGCATGATTCAAATTCTTGTAAACTTGTTTGCCAAACTGGCACTTGCCTGTAAACTTGCTTGTCATACATTTCGGAAAGCATGAATTCATATGCATGTATTCGTGAAAGGAGGAAAACCCCTTTGTGAAAACCTTTCCATAAATCATGAATGCAAATCATATAGCAAAATATAATCATCCCATAATAGCATGTAATGCAATCATTGATGATGCAATTTAAAGCATTAAATCTTTCTTGATTTGAACAAAACAATGAGTAACTTATTTACTCTATTATAAACATGAACCCACCTTGATATCCTTGCTTGTACTTGCCTAGGAATGAGTTTCCTCTAGATCCTCTTGCTCCTCTTGCCTCACTTGATTTCCTAAAACAAGAACCAAAATCCCATTCAATAACTCATGCTGAAACAATATTTCTATTCTGAACTTCCATCCAAATTTTCATATCCTTAAAGACTGATTCAGAACTTCTCTTCTTCACAAAACTTGTAGATATATGATTCTAGTTTACAACGCATCAAAAATCACCTCAATAGGACTTCTGTAGCAAAAGATATGCTCAAAACATCAAAACAACTCTAGGCAGAAAAATTGGAGCTGCGCTCGCCACGACGAACGACCTGCACGCCGCGGCGAACGACCTGCGCGTCGTGGCGTGCACGCACACCGTGACGAAGGCCGTCTTCTCGCCGCGTCGTGCAAAACTTTCGCATGCCGTGGTGTGCATACCTTCGCACGTCGCGACGTGCAAGCCTTCCCCGCACGCCGCGGCGTGCTCATAAGCACGTCGCGATATGCGGGTCGGGGAACTTCCTCCGAACCCGATTTTTCCTACTTTTTCCCACTTCAATCCTACTCTTTTACTCATGCAACACACTTAAACTTTAGATCATGCTTGATACTTCATTTCTAAACTCATCTAACACAAAAACATCAACAAAAACACAACCAAATCAACAACCCTAAGAGATTTTCCCCATTTTGCCGAAAACCCTAACTTCAACAATTCTACCCCAATCCAAGCAATACTAGGGTTCAATCCATCTCAAACAAGAAGAAATAAACTCATACTTACCCGAGAAAGCTTCAAATCCTTCGAAATCGTCTGAACCAATCTTTCCTCTTTTTCTTCTTCCTCTCCCTCTCTTCCTACGACTCTCTCTTCTCTTCCTCTCTTCTTCTTATTTTCCTTTCTTTCCTTTTCTTCTTTTAATTCTATTCCTTAAGCCTAAAAGATAGCACATGGACTAAAATGCCCTTCCTTGCTTATTCTTAATCTTCCCACTTAAGTGAACTTCCTATAACGCCCTCAAACATTTTACCCTTTATACACTGTTATTCTTTCTTTACCACTTATTCCCCACTAATCTCAAATCTAAAAAATTAATCTTAATTTTCCTCTAACACTTCCACTAAAAATCAACTATGTAACAATTTACACAATCAACATAATTCATACCTAATAACATCAAGGAAAACAATTTGGGGCCCAACAAGGACACCTCTGTGTTGGGATATGGTTAGTACAACCAGAATCGAAGGAGTCAAATTAATAGAAGTCGCCACTTAGAAGATAAAAATCATTCGAGAGAAGATGAATGTTGCCCAGGATCGTCAAAAGATTTACGCAGATAAGAGGTGAAGACCATTAGAGTTTGCAGTTGGTGACATGGTTTTTTCTTCGAATATCATCATGGAAAGGTATTATCAAATTTTAGAGCCAAGGAAAGCTGAACCCTCGATATATTGGACCTTTTCACATCTTAGAGCGTGTCAGGACGGTGGTGTATCGGTTGGAATTGCCACAGAAATTGGATAGGATCCATAATGTGTTCTATGTCTCGATGCTTAAAAGGTACTTACCTAACCCATCCTATGTTTTGGAGACATCTCTAGTAGAGCTAAGAGAAGACTTAAGTTTTGAAGTGAAACCAGTTCAGATTTTGGAATTGACAGATAAAGAGATTACTTAGTAAGAAGGTATCCATGGTTAAAGTTCTTTGGAAGAGTATCAAGGTCGAGGAGATGATATAGGAGCTTGAGGATACTATGAGATGACAATACCCCCATTTATTGTGTCCTCAACTTAAGAGTTTCAAGGATGAAACTCTTTTTAGGAGGGGAGGACTTGTAACACCAAACTCTTTGAGCCCTTTTTTGTTAGTCTATACTTGGATATGCTACTGTATATTGATATATACATAGTTTTATATGAGTTCAAAGATGTAATTAAGTCCTTTGGACATAAATGTAATGATTTATAAGATTATATGCCCTTACATAAACTTAGAGTTTTCGGTATGCAAAATCTTAGAGATTTCCGACATATAAGCTTTTAAATGTGTAAAACCGAGTTCATTGGATGGATATGACTATGATAGTTAAGTTAAATGTGTTCTAATTCCTTATAGGTGATTAGACATGATTTATAGACTTATTGGACACTTAGAAAGTTTAATTGGAAAAGTTGATGTACATAAGGGTTTATTTGCAAATTGATAAAAGTCAAAGGACTTAAACGTAATTTTTCAATTCTTGGAGAACCAATATGTAATTTTATAAAGCTAACAAGCTTAGTTATTATTTCCAAAAGTCCAAGGACTAAAATAAAAATAAAATTTTTGGAGATTCCTAAACTGTGGGCTTAATTGCAAATTTATCGAAGATTATTAGCTTAAATAGAAGCTCTTCTCTTCTTCTTTCCTTTTTTCTTCTTGAAAAACCTTAAATTCTCTCTTGAACACTAAGAAATGAGGAAATCCTAACTCAACTTCCTTCCTTTCTTGCAAAAACTGAAACACTTAACTCTCCTTTCTCATTTTCGGTGTTCTCTTCTTCTTTCTATCTTCAATTCATGTTTTTCTTCCCCTCTAAAGCAAGACAACATTTTTCTCTTCCTATTTTACCCTTAATGAATTCTAAAAGTCGCCTTTGCCCTTTCTTTAATGTTTTAAGATAATAAATGCTTAAGTGTTATGCCAAAATTGCCCTCATGCACTCTTACCCCTTTTAATTTAATAATCCAATGAATTAATCCTACTAACATATACATAATAATTTAAACTCCAAAAATAAATCTATCAACACCTCATAATTCATTTAAATCATGCTTAACTAAAAAAATTCGGGGGCCAACAACCAGTGCCGAGGGAGGCTCTACAGCAAGTAACGAAATGGTAGGCACGGTACACTAAACAGTAGTAGCCTGGAGTTGGAGTGCCACAGATGCCACCACAAGTACCACAAGTATCGCCACCACAGTAACAAGTAGTGGTACTTAGTCCTACATTAGGGCAACATCCAATGCTTGAAATCTCAGGGTATATCAAAGAGGTAAGGAATCTCGTGTGTGGTATTTACGATGGGCGTGGTGATGTTATTGAGGCCAAAACTTGGATGAGGTAGACTATAGAGACATTTCATGATATGGGTCTGTCTGAGGAGATGAAGCTGAAGGTAGTTATCCAATTGCTGGAGGGTGATGCTAGAGTCTAGTGGGAAAATATCCAGGGATGTTACCGTAATCAGATGACCTGGAGGGATTTTATCAATGAATTCAAAAAACACTACCATATTAGATTTGGTCAAGATTATAAGAAGGGTGCCTTCTTTACGCTAACACAGGGGAATAGGTCGTTGCCCAAGTTTGAGACAGTGTTGAGAGAGATTGCCACCTAGATCCCTGAATACGTGGCAGATGAAGAGAATCTATATGTTCAGTTTGAGACTAGACTGTGTTTGGCGATCCAAGAGAGGATGACGGTTACCCCCACTGCCATATTCAAGAAGATGGTACAATCGGCCAAGAGAGCTGAGAAGTTGGTAAAAGAGCACGAAAGATAGTGGGAGGAAAATAACCAAAAAAGAAAGGAAGGAGGTTCCTTCAGCCAACAACCTAAGAGGAGCTACAGTATTCTCAAAGATAAATTTGAGTTCTGAGTATCATCAGTTGAAGATTGATGAGAATGATGTGCATAAGACTGCTTTTCAGACGAGGTATGGACACGATGAATTCTTGGTGATGTCGTTCGGATTGACAATTGCACTTGCAATATTTATGGACTTCATGAACAGAGCGTTCATTCTTATTTAGGGAAGAAGAGCTTCTGAAAGAGAGAAAGCAAGCTTCAAGGAGCAAGGGAACTACTTTAGAGAGTTCCAATGATCAAACAAGAGATGGTGAGTCAAGCAAGCAAGCAGGTAAAGGCAAGGAGGTAAGTATTCAAGGCCTTCCATTTCCCAATTCATATTTGATGAGTAAGCGTTTAAATGAGAGACAACATGAGAAAGAAATCATTGATTTGTTTGGGAAAGTTGAAGTGAATGTCCCTTTACTTGACTTGGTGAAGAGAGTTCCGGCTTAAGCTAAATATTTAAAGGATTTGTGCACAAACAAGAGAAAGTTTAGGCCGAACGAGAGAGTCCAGGTAAGTTCAAATGTATCTGCATTGTTTAAGCCCCAAATTCCAGTTAAGTGTCAAGATCCTGGATCGTTCACTATCCCTTGTGTTATAGGAAAAGTGGCTATCGGTAGAGCATTATTAGATTTAGGGGCTGCCATTAATGTGATGCCTAAGTCAGTTTATGAGGCCTTAGGAGTGAAAAGTATTAAGCCTACATCTGTTGTCCTCCAGTTGGCTGATAGATCCTTTAGGCATCCAGTTGGTATCATTGAGGATATCTTAGTCCAGGTTAAAGGGTTAGTATTTCCGCTGATTTTATGTTCTTGACATGTCCTCTGAAGTTGTGCGGGATACTTCCTTAATACTTGGCGACCCTTTTATGAACAGCGAGCACAATGATTAGTATGACGAAGGAAAGATCACCATGGAGGTGGGTGACCAACAGTGAGCTTTAATATGTATGAGGCCATGAAGCACCCACATGAGGATTATTCACTTTTGGGTGTGAACATGATTGACTTATTGAAGAAAATGCCTGCCAAAAATATGGGTCACAAAAGATTCTTTGAATTTGGATTACATTCACTTGACCTTGGAAAAAGGCCTTACATTCATGTTTCAGGAAGCGGGAGGGATTAGCCACGACCACCTACAAGGCCGAACTCAATGCGGAAGAACGAGGAGTGATCTCTTTTCTCTTGAACTTCATAAATTAACTCCTTCCATTGTGAAACCTCCTGAGCTTGAGCTCAAGCCTCTCCCTCCAACCCTAAAGTATGCTTTTCTTGAGTCTGATGAGCGATTACCTGTAATAATTTCTAGCACCTTGTCCCACACTGAAGAAGAGGGACTCATGAATGTTCTAAGGAAACACAAGAGAGCTATAGGGTGGACTTTAGCAGACATACCTGGCATTAGCCCAGCCATTTGCACACACAGGATCTTACTGAGTGAAGGGTCAAAATCGGTAAGGCAACCTCAAAGAAGACTTAACCCACCTATCTTAGATGTTGTGAAGAAAGAAATAACGAAGTTGTTGAGTGCAGGGATAATATATCCCATTTCTGATAGTGAGTGGGTTAGTCCAATTCATGTAGTGCCTAAAAAGAGTGGAATAACAGTGGTCAAAAATGATAGGGATGAGCTTATTCCTACCAGGGTGCAAAATTCGTGGCGTGTGTGCATAGATTACAGACGATTAAATGATGCCACCAGAAAAGACCATTTCCCTCTTCCCTTTATTGATCAAATGCTTGAGTGGCTTGCAAGTAAGTCACATTACTGTTTTTTGGATGGTTTCTCTGGATACTTTCAAGTACCCATTGCACCAGAGGACCAAGACAAAACCACATTTACATGTCCTTTTGGCACCTTTGCATATCGAAGGATGCCTTTTGGTTTATGTAATGCTCAGGGAACTTTCCAACGTTGTGTGATGGCATTTTCATTAATTTTGGAGGAATGTATGGAAGTGTTTATGGATGATTTCACTGTCTATGGTGATTCTTTTGATGCTTGCTTATCTAGTCTTGCAAAAGTTTTATCTGAGATGCATTGAAAAGAATTTGATTTTGAACTTTGAAATGTCATTTCATGGTCGATGAAGGTATTGTGCTTGGTCATTTAATTTCTAGCAAGGGATTGAGGTGGATAAAGCTAAGATTGAGGTTATATCTTCTTTGCCTTACCTACTTGTATTCGTGACATCGTTCATTTTGGGTCATCGCAGATTTTACAGCGCTTCATTAAGGATTTCAGCAAAATTGCGTTACCTCTTTCCAAGTTTTGCAAAAGATGAAAAGTTTGACTTTGATGATTCTTGCAAGAGTGCTTTTAATATCTGAAATCAAAACTCATTTCTCCACCTATTCTAGTTGCTCCTGATTGGAATTTACCTTTTGAGCTTTCATGTGATGCATCTAATTGTGCTGTAGGGGCAATGCTGGGCCAACGAGAGGAGAGATTACCAAGAGTTATTGCATACGCCTCGAAGACACTGGATCCATCCCAGATCAATTATACAACCACTGAAAAAGAGCTGTTTGCAGTAGTTTTTGGTTTAGAAAATTTTAGGCAATATCTGTTGAACTCACATGTAACCATTTTTACTAATCATGCAGATGTTCGACATCTCCTCAAGAAACCACAATCAAAGCCTAGGTTGATACGGTGGGCATTGTTGCTCCAAGAATTTGATATCGAGATTAAGGATCGTGCGGGGCAAAGAAACCACGTGGTCGATCATTTGAGCAAGGCTACCCAATGACACACAGGGAGTGGATTCTTATGACCTTACATGTGATTCATTTCCTGATTCGGTCCTATGTGCTTCAATTGTTCAAGAACCTTGGTATGCTCATATTGTTAACTACCTAATATCTGGACTAACTCCTCCTTTTATGTCTCAGGCACAAGCTCAGAAGCTTAAGAGTGAAGCTCGACATTACATTTGGGATGCCCCTTTTCTGTGGAGGATGTGCAGTGACCAAGTGATCAGAAGATGTGTTCCTCATGAAGAACATGATGAAATAATCTCGGCTTGTCATTCAATGGTTTGTGGTGGGCATTTTAGTGCAAGGAAAACATCTAGGAAAATCCTCGAGTCTGGTTTTATTGGCCTACACTTTTAAGGATTCATTTAACTTTTATCGGTCATGTGATAAATGTCAACGATTTGGAGGATTAGGTAAACGACATGAAATGCCACAACAACCTCTCTTATTTTGTGAAATCTTTGATATTTGGGGAATCGATTTCATGGGCCCATTTCCTCCATCTTTTGGCTTTGTGTATATCCTTTTAGCTGTTGATTATGTGTCCAGTGGATAGAGGCCATCCCACTAGAAAAGATGATGCCCAAGTGTCTAAATTTCTTAAGTCCAACATTTTTGTCGTTTTGGTATACCAAGAGCATGGTGAGTGATAGGGAACCCATTTTGTAATAGAGTCATTGATAACTTATTTTTGAAATTTGGGGTCACTCCTGATGTCTCCTGCATATCACCCACAAACCAATGGACAAGTGAAGTTTCAAGCAGAGAGGTGAAGCACATTTGGAGAAAATTGTAAAGCCATCAAAGAAGGATTGGAGCCTTCGCCTCGAGGAAGCACTTTGGGCATATCGGACTGCATATAAATCCCCAATAGGTATGTCCCCTTACTGTTTGATTTATGGAAAGGCTTGCCATTTACCTGTAGAATTGGAGCACAAAGCATATTGGGCAATCAAACAATGCAACATGGACTTGGAATCTTCCGGAATGGAGAGGAAGTTGCAACTTCAAGAGCTTGAGGAATTAAGGTTGGAGGCATATGAGCATGCACGACTCTACAAAGAAAAATCCAAATTGATGCATGACAAGATCATTCGTAGAAAAAGTTTCAAAGAGGGAGATAAAGTCCTGTTATTCAAAGCTCGCTTCACTTTCAAACATGGGACTTTTAATACTCGTTGGGAGGGACCATACTTGGTCACAAAGGTGCACAACTTTGGTATGGTAGAGCTTTTACATGAGGAGACTGGAACCCAACTTAAGGTCAATGGCCATCTTTTGAAGCTCTACTACGAGAACCAGAAATCACCGTGACTATCAGGTTTTTCCGTCTCCTTTACTTGTTTCTTTTCTTTTTGTGTTTCACACTTTTTTTTTTGTAGTCCTTAGATATATAGCTTCCTTTGTTTTCTTTTCATTTTCCTATCATCCCTTATGTCCCTTCATCAGTTTCTAAGAAATTGTGCTTCTTTTACATTTTCATTGAGGACAATGTGTGTTTCAAGTGTGGGGGAGTTGTTTCCCTATTTATTTTTCACATTGCATGATTGTTGATATTATATTGTTGGCCAATTGGTGCTTTCTGCTGATAAACTTGTTGTATTTTCTATCATTCTGCATTTCTTCGCCGCGACGAGTGTCCATACGTCGCGGCGAAGCGTTCTTCAGATTGTGTGCACGTCGCGACGTCACCATTGAACACGTCGCGACGTCCGCACGTCTCGACGTCTGCTTCTGCACGTCGCGAAGTCATTCCTATGCATGAATGATTATGTGCTTAATTTTTCCACTCATTTCAAATTTTTCTTGCACTGGACTTTTGTGGCTTTTGTTTTCAAAGCTTTTACTAGTTTCAAAACGATGCTTGAGTTTTTGAAAACACCTTCCATTCTTTTAATGATAATTGGACTTGACAAAATCTTGCTTTCAACGTTTTCAATACAAAGTAAATGAAAGCATGCTAACAAAGTGGCATTTTAAGTTTTTGAGACTTGAGATTGTTCATTGAGATCATACCCTTGTGGAAGGATATTTGAGCCCAAAATTTTCATTCTATCTTTGTGTGCATCTTCTTATTTCATTTTTCTCCAGAACTTGTTTTAATTCTTACTTGAAGCTTAATGAACTGGATTTTTGCGGATGTGATAGAGGCGTTCTTTCTTAAACCCATTTCCCAAACACCGTCCCTTGCACATTTATCCCTTGTTAGCCCCTTTGAGCCTTCTGTTATGAGCATTTGCATTCATACCTTTGTGGTGTCATTGGTTATGTTGCTTATTTCAAAATAATATGTCAAAAAACAAAAACAAAAACAAAAAAACAAAAAAACAAAAACAAAAAAAAAATGATGATGAATTTTGTGTTTCGAGAAAGAGACAATGTCTCTAAAATGTCCAATAAAAAAGAGAAAAAAGAGCAAAAGCAAAAGAAAAGAGAAAGAAAGAAAAGAATAATGTTGCATTACATTTATGCAATTGTTTAGTTTGAATTCTCAGATGACATCAGTTCACATTTAGTGCATATGCTCATATTTTCTTTCTTTTACTTTACCCATTCATTTAGCCTTCCATACATTACAACCCTCAAAGTCTTCTTGATCTTCAAAATGATAGTTCTTGTGGTGGAGAAATAGAATTGACCAAGCCTATGGTAGGAGGTGGATTAAGTAGATTGAGAGAAAATATCCCTGACACAAGTGAGTTTGAGTCAAACACTATACCTTGAGTGCTTCTCTTTTGTTCAATCTCTTGTACTTGGATTCTTTCAATGTTTATTTTAGTAGCACTCTTTCATTTTGCTTTGGTTGAATTCTGAGGAAGTAACTTGCGTCAATTTCCTTTTATTGTTTTGAGCATGGGTAGATATTTTCTTTTTCTCTTGCACTCTTTTTGACTCTTGTAAAACTTTGTCCAGGAGTACAAAGGTCTAAGTGTGGGGGAATTTGATTGAGCCAAGTTTATATTATAAATTGGCTGCATTTTCATAGCTACTTATGCATGTATTGACTCCTGATTGATGATTTTTGTGCTTAAATTGGTCCTCATACTGAGTTCTTTCAATTCTCAATTTGTCAGTAAATTGTCATGATTTGATACTTATTTTTCCATAGTTTTTATTGGGACAATTGATACTGTAAATTGTTGTTATTGTTTTATTGCAGGAACAAAGGAGTCAACGTAGGAAGTCAACAGTCCTTCCGCACATCGCGACGCATGGCATCTCACACGACGCGGCGAGCACACTTCCGCACGTCGCGACGCACGGCGATGTACACGACGCGACGAAAGCGAGCAGTGCTGCGTCGCGATGAAGTTAATTCATTTATCTTATTAAATCATGACGTATGAGCGGATACCCGACCTATTTATGGAAAGTTCATCTCACTGTTCCAACCCGGCCCGTGATCCATCATATAAGACTTGCTATTTTTAGGTCATCAGGAGATTTTTGTCACGCAGATTTTTGAGATAGACAAAGACAGACGAAAATACACAGAGACGAAGTCAGAGGCTTGGAACGCAAACTCTGGAAGCAGAAGACCTTCACATTTTTATCATCGTCTACCATCATCACAATCGTCAGCGTCTTCTGCAACATGAGCATGGTTCATTTTCCAATGTTTGGATCGGCCGGAGTCATGCGTAGCTAAGCAACCTTCCTCTTGGAAATGTAGCAACGGTTTGAGTTCACAGAAGCTTCAAAGGGGAGTATCACGTAGTGTCGAAAGTTTAGTTATATTTATGCAAACTCCGAGTTGGATGATGCATCGGTGTATCTAGATTAGCAATGTTATAGTTTAACGATTATGTGCCGAACACTATGTTGAGATTTGGACAAGTGATTTGTAGAATGTTTTGTCTTAATATATGATAGTTTCATATATGTCATGGGGTATTGCATTTATTATCTTCATACGCCTAGTTGTGTTTGATTGAGATTGTGGTGTTTTGACCTATTGACCGATTGCATTTGCTTGTCTAATTTTCACACTAAGGTTTTCAACAAAGATTTAAATGATGGAGTCCATCAATTAAATCTTTGGACTAAAGAGTCTTTTAGGGTTGATCTCTCGAAACTTAGTGGATTTTGTCCACGAAAATCATTTTTGAACTGTGATAACTGAGCTTCATTTTGAGAGGATTTCTATCAATTTGATTCCTATCAATTTTATTTATTGCATAATTTACAAAATTCCAAAAATATTCTTTTATACTTTTGTCGGTTTGATTACTTTTCGGTTTGACAAAATACTAAACCCCGTTTATCAACTTCAATTGCAATTTTTGACATTTAGCCTAGATTATACCATTTTTATTTAGTTCCAGTTAAGTGAGACGACCCGAGGTTGCATTCTATACAGCAATCTTGGAATTTATTCTATTTGACCGGTTTCTAAGGATCGATCGTAAGATCTCATCGACAGAGCCGCGATCACCTAGAGAGAGTTATTGGTGGCTAGGGAAGAAGAGAGAGATAGCAGGATTTGTTGCCAGATGCCTTCCCTATCAACATATTAAGGCAAAGCATTAGAACCAACATGTATTTTATAATCTTTGCCTATTTCAGAATGGAAGTGGGAGCATGTGACAATGGATTTTGTTGGACCCCGAATCTTGAGTGACAATTTGATTTAATAATATGAATGATCAAGTGGATGATTTGATTGAAATGAAGTTATATAGCAAGAATTAAAAAGAAAAAGTGTGAAAATTTGAAGGATTTAAAAAGTTTGACTTTTTGGAGAGAGAATGTTTGACTTTGAGAGTTGACTTTTGTTTGAGGCAAAATTTGATAAAGTGATCTACATGAAACTTGTAGGTTATGTTAAGAGCTTTCTGTAGACATAAAGTTTGCAATTTTTCGATATTGGGAGTAAAAGTTATGATCAGTCAAAGTTTATGTGTGATAGGGTTGACTTTTGACTTTAAGTATGGTTGAAACTTTGACTGAAAAATTTACCTAGTTAGAGATAAATTGAGCTTTGATGTTCTTCATGAAAATTGAAGCATTTGATTTGATCTTTATTTCGATATAAAGTATGTAATTTTTCGATCTCGGAATAATAAGTTATGATTTTTTACAAGTTTGTATAGAGAATAGTATCTTTGACAAAAAAATGGACTTCCGAAGGAGTCGAATTGAGTTTTATGTCCTTGGTAAAAGATGTAGAGCTTTCTTTAAGCTTTCTATAGAGACTAAGTTTGTCAAAATCGGAGTTCAAGATTAAAAGTTATGAATTTTGGAAGTTTAGAGAAAAAAAAAAAAAAGAGGAAAATGATTTATCCCCGTCACTAGGGCGACGCGTATCGCCATAGCGATGGCGAACGTTCAGCGCCGCCGTCGCTACGGCGACGAGCATCGCCGTAGCGATGGTGAGCATTTTGGCTCGCGTCGCTAGGGCAACGTCCGCGTCGCCGTAGTGACCGTGCCCTATCCTCGCCTCTATCTGACGTCGTTTTGCTCCTTCAGTTTTCTTGCTTCCTCCTCCAATCCGACCTTTGTTCACTGTTTTGCTCATATCTTTTCCGTCCGACATCCGATTGAGTTGATTCTTGCGGCGTTGGATTCGTAAGACAATTACCTACATTCTCACGGGAAATTTCTAATTTTATGAGATTAAATTAATGGTGATTAATTTAATCAAAATGAGTCGGGAAATTTTCCGAGCTTAGTTCAGTGTTTTGTGAAATTCGGGAGCTGTAGAGATCCGATTGAAGTGATTCTTAAGGCGAAATAAAGATAAGACAAAGGGCTACAAATCATATGAAGACATGAAATGTCAATTTTGCCCCTAAGACTTTTAATTTTTGAATTTAAGTTCGGATTAGGGTGAAATTTTCAGATTGGGAACACCTGAGAGTATTTTGACCATAACTTTTGATCTGGGAATCGAAATGAGGCGATTCTTATTTTGAATTAAACTAGAGACATAAGGCTACAATTGTTATGAAGACATCAAGTTTCAATTCTGGGATTAAGAATGTGAAATTTTGGACGGAAATAATCGTACATGGAAAATGTGTTAGAATATGGATATTCCCGAACTGTTTTGCGCATAACTTTTGATGTAGTGATCGGAATTGAACGCGGTCAGTGGCGTTGGATTCGTATGAGTGAGAGGAACATTTCTCGAGAAGGAAGTTTTAACAAATTCCTTCAACTCAATAGTGCGAATCGACCCGCAAGTAAGCATGACTAAAAGATAAATGTAAGGGCATTTTGGTCTTTTTCTCATTTTTTAATGACATGGCACCAACATGTGAGGTGTTGCCGTTTAGAAAGATCTGGAATGTTAAAAGAAGAGAGGAAAATCGATTTTTAGAAGAAAGAAAGAATAAGAAGAAGAAGAATGAAGAGGTTTCGTATGGAGAAAAGAAGAGAGAGAAAGCTTTGTTTCAATTTTTCTACTTGTTTCTTAGGGATTTTTGAGTGGATTTCAAGAGGAAAAAGGTGGAAAAGCATGAGAGCTTCCTTTCAAGCTAGGAAAATTTGAATTTGGTGGAGAAATGAGGTAAGGGAAAATTTTCAACTTTGAGATTTTGTTGAATTTTTCATTGAGAAATATAGATAATGATATGGGTTTGTGATTTATAAAGTTGGTTTTGATATTAATGCTTTAGGTTGGGTTTAATTTTGGATGGAAATTTGTTTAAAGTTTAGGCTAAATTTTATGGTTGAGAATTTGGTGAATTTTTGGTGTAGAATGAAAGATAATAATATGGGTTTGTGGAATATGAAATTAGTTTTGAGAAAATTGTGAATTATGGTATTGAATTTGGATAAATTGGTTTAGGTCAATTTTAAGATTTGGGGGTTTTTGAAATTGAGGGTTTAGATATTTTGGAATTAGTATGAATTGATGAATTGTGAAGTTAGTTTCGAAAATTAAGTGATTTATGATATTGAATTTGACTATTTCGGTTTAGGTCAAATTTGGAATTTAGAAAATTTAGAAACTCTGGTTTTAGAAAGCTTGGAAAGGCGATGATTATGAATTTCCTATAGTTAATTTTGGAATTATGCAAATTTATGATGTAGAATTTGGGTGATTATGGCTTAGGTCATTTTTAGTTGAAAGAAGGAAAGAAGCAAGGATCAAATTGGAGCTTAGAACAAGTTCCTAGCATCATTTCGAGGTGGGTAACATATTTATATTTTGATCTGTAAGCTTAATACGAATTTTCGAAAATTAAAGAAAGCAAAAATGTGAAATTTTAATACATTATTGTTTTGTCAATGTTTGAAATTATGATTTCCGAATGTTTTCTGGAAAATTTTCATAAGCTTAAATTCATTGTTTTAAATGATTTGATAAATTGATATAAATTTCTGAAAGTGCATTTGTTGTGTATGCATTATTCAATTGCTGAAATTATTGTTTGATTGAATGATTTGATTGTTGAATTTAGTGAACGATAGATTGAATAAATTAAGTTGTATGCATTTTGTGGAAAATTTGAAGAAAGAAAAGTGCCTTCGGGCAATTCGAATCCTTGTTTTCGATATGTGTTATGTGGGTTTCGGTTAGGTCCTTTGGTGAGTCAGCGCTGTCTCTATTTGTAATAGCCTTCACCCGCTGTTCGCTAGTGACGTGAGACTCGATTTCGGACTCCTTTCACATTACTAATTGAACCGCATTTGGGAAGTGTAATACGTTCTATTCACGATGCCTGCAGGACATTATGCGGGGGTATGCGATCGCTTAGACCTAGCTGAGACCATTCGATATGTTATGTGTTTTGATTTATTCACGTGTTTCGCATTCATGCTTAAAATTGAGAAATGAAAAGTGAATTTTGTTATGAAAAGTTTAAAAATTTTGAAAAGCTTGAGAAAACCATTTGAAAAGTTACAAAGTTTTGAAAAATAAGCCCTTTGGCAAAAAGCTTATGAAAATGTTTTACGCTTATTTGTCGATTTATAAATGTGTTATCCACGAGCTTGAAGCTCACCCCTTTCATCCCCATCTCCGGGTTTGAGCGGGAGATCGGATGAAAGAATGTGAAAACGTTTGGTGCGATTTTGCATTATTGTATAGTTATGTGAATTGAGTTTTGGAAT
Source organism: Erythroxylum novogranatense (assembly GCA_029891385.1). Taxonomy (NCBI): domain Eukaryota; kingdom Viridiplantae; phylum Streptophyta; class Magnoliopsida; order Malpighiales; family Erythroxylaceae; genus Erythroxylum; species Erythroxylum novogranatense. The sequence continues at coordinate 84,587,425 of CM057234.1, forward strand.
ATTTTGTAAATGGCTTTAATTCTTTGTTAAGTAGTGATTATGGTGTATTTGAATGTATAAAGATTATGAATGAATGAGTGAATGAGAGTATTGAAATTGTATATGAAATTGAGTATGAATTTGGAAATGGGATTGAGTTATGAGATACGTATATTGAATTGCGGCTATGAGAATGTTTTAGAATTAGGTTTGCGTTTGTGTGTCTTGAGATCCGGATGGAGGTCGGTTGATTACGATATCTGTGTGATTGATTGGATATTATAGAAGTGTTTTTGAACACTTTGCGGGTTTGGAGTTAGGATAAAAGCGACCATTATCTTTGAAATTTAGATTAGATAATAAGTTGAAAAAGAAAAGTAAATAAGAAGTAGTTGATTTGGATGAGATTTATAATTTGTATGAAAGATGGCTAAAGTGTGTAAGAAGTTTGGCATAAGAAAGAAAGAAAAAAGAAATTGAGTAAAAATGGTTATAAGGAAAAAGAAAACAAAATTTATACGGATTTTGGAGCGTCTTAGGGTTTCAACGCGATTATGTTCTTTCGATCGTTTTCTTTGATTATTGTTTCGGATGTCGGATGTGTTTCTTTGTGATCGTTTATTATTTTTAACTTCGCATTCGCTTGCTACGCTTTGATTCCGCTTCGGTTGTTTCGTTTCCTCCGTTCTTGCGCTTTTCCGGTTGGGATCCGGTTCCCGGATCGGGTCCCAACAGATTTTGTAGTTGGACTACTCGTACATCGAAGGGTCACGATGCTATTTGGGTTATAGTGGATAGATTGACAATCCACTCATTTTCTGCCTATCCACACATCCTACTCATTAGAAAGGTTGGCAAAGTTGTACATCAGTGAAATTGTGAAGCTGCATGGGGTGTTAGTTTCTATAACATTAGATATGGATTAGAGGTTCACCTCACAATTTTGGCCAAAATTCTAGGAACCTTTGGGGACCAAACTAAAGTTTAGTACTACCTTCCACCCCTAAATCGATGGTCTGTCAGAGAGGACCATTTAGACACTAGAGGACATGTTGAGAGCATGTGTGATGGAATTCTAAAGGAGTTAGGACCGACACTTGCCTTTGATAGAATTTGCTTATAACAATAGTTATCAGACAAGTATCGATATAAAACTATATGAAGCACTTTAAGGGAGGAAGTGTAGGACATCTCTATGTTGGGATGAGGTTGATACAACCAAAATCGAAGGACCTGAATTAATACAAGTCACCATTCGAAAGATAAAAATCATTTGAGAGAAAATGAAAGACGCCCAGGATCATCAAAAGAGTACCCAGTTAAGCGGTGACGATCATTAAAATTTGTAGTTGGTGGCATGGTTTTCCTTTGGATATCACCATAGAATGGTATTATCTGATTTCAGAGTTGAGGGAAGCTAAACCCTCGATATATCGGACCTTTTTGCATCTTGGAACGTGTAGGGACTGTGGCATATCGATTGGAATTGCCACCAAACTTGGATAGGATCCATAATGTGCTCTATGTCTCGAAGCTTAAAAAGTACATATCGGATCCATCTCACATTTTAGAGGCACCTCTAGTAGAGCTGAGAGAAGACCTAAGTTTTGAGGTGAAACTAGTTCAGATTTTGGATTAACAGATAAAGAGATTACACAATAAGGAGGTATCTGATGCAATCATATTTTTATATTTTTTAGTGCCTTATATTTAGTATCTTGCATGTATTTTATGGCAATCTATGGGCTATTTATTATGTTTTATAATTATTAGAGATTTAGACACATAAAATACAAAAACTTCTTAATAGGTCGAAATTAACATTGTTTTTCGATTTGTGGCAGATTTGAACTTTGGACCTTTGGAAATTTTCATCTCAGGATTAGTGCATTAAAAAATTCTAATATTTGGCAGGCATAATCTTGACTCATTAAAGAATATTTTCACCAAGTTTCAGAATTTTTGGAGCCATCATTTGAGAGCAGTAAATTTTCAAAAACTAACGTAAAGTTGGAGACATAGAGTTTGACCTCTTGTGCTTCAAAAATTCATATATGAAGATCCAACCGTTGGATTTCTATGATCCAAAGCTAAAATTGAAGATGACTCAATGTTATTTACGATGACCAATTTTGAACCGTCCAATTTCTATCTTACTTTTTATGTTTAGTCAAAATTGTTCTAGAAATAAGACAACATACTAGTCCGAAAATGATCAGAGCTTGAGGCCAATTTTGAATGGCTTGTAGCGACGAACCAGTCCGTAAACGACTTGAAGAGAGACCCATCTTGATGTGGAGCAAGCCCAAAAGAAATACCATAATAGCTTAGCCCATGAAGAAGCCAGAAACAGGTTCACATTCAAGTCTTAAGTGCAGGAACATGTATCGAGGGGAGGACAGCAACACAAAAAACGGAGGTTCAAAAGACAAAAACGTAGCAGCAGGAGAAACCAACATGAGCAACCCACTCACAGCATAAAGGAGGCTTCCACAATGCATGTAGAGAGAGGAAGTCCTATTAAAATTTCCATTTTTAAAGAGACACATCTCTTTGGTGTTGAGTAGGACTTTTGAAGAGTCCTTTCTTTCTTTAGGAAAAAACCCTAAGTCTCTTCTTCTTCTTTTCTCTTCTATAGCCGAATATTATATCATGGTATTGAACAAGATTTTTGACTTTGTTTTAATTCTAGACATGAAATAAGTTTTCTTTTCAATTATGGAGGTTAGTAGCTAATTCTTATGGGTTGATTTTATGAGATTTTGTGTTTAACTCTTGATATTTTATGGTTAAATATTTGTGCTCATGGATTGCATGAATGCAAAATTATGTTGGGAATTTTTGAAGTCTAGAATTCAATTTCTCTTGCATGATTTGTTTGTGAATTAATTGAATTAGGTGTTAGTCATTAATTTGATTAAATAGGTGGCGTTAATCTATTAAAGTTTGAAGGTAAATTTAGAATTTTAATAGGTTAGTTCTTGGGCATAGAATTATTTAATGTATGTTAATCATCTTTGAATAATTTAGTTTCGATCAAAGCCATCTAATCTTAATGCTTTCACGTTTATATTGTTCATGTTAATTTTGAATTGATGCTTGCATGAAAAGGTTTTGCATTGCATGCTAGTTTTGGATGCAAAAAATATTATATGTTGAACCCGAATTTTGATCATAAATTGGCTGGAAAAATCTTTGGTTTCAATGATTAAAATCAACCTAGGGAATTAGCAAATGCCTTTGCAATTGATTTTTAATTAATTTGAATTTTTATCAAATTTTTCTTGCAAATTTTCTTCTTAGAAATTTTCGACACTTTCTTAAATTTTCTGTTCTTAATTCACGATTCTTCTTTCTTTTCTTGTTAATTTCACGCAAGCAAACCCCCCCCCCTCCCCCAATAATTCAGCTGCATCATATAGTTTAGTACCAGTAGTGAGGGAGTTTCCAGATGTGTTCCCATAGTACTTACCGGGTTTGCCACTAACGAGGAAAATCGAGTTGCCATCGACTTGATTCCCAAAACTATACCCATTTCTATACCGCCGTATACAATGGCTCTAGCAGAACTTAAGGAACTTAAGGAATAGTTGGAGGAACTATTAGAGAAGGGGTATATAAGGTCAAGTTCGTCACCATGGGGAGCACCGGTTTTGTTTGTTAGGAAGAAGAATGGGACATGGCGTATGTGCATCGATTACCGGAGACTCAATAAAGTGATTGTTAAGAACAAGTATCCTCTGCCCCGGATTGATGATTTGTTTGATCAGTTGCAGGGAGTAAGGGTCTTTTCCAAGATTGATCTCAAGTCAAGCTATCATCAGCTCATAATCAAGGAGTCTGATGTGAACAAGACAACCTTCAAGACACATTATAGGCATTATGAGTTTCTGGTCATGCCCTTCGGTTTGACCAATTCTCCGACTGCATTCATGGATCTTATGAATAAAGTCTTCAAGGAGTTTCTGAATCATTTTGTTATAGTGTTTATCGATGACATCCTGGTTTATTCCAAGAGTGAAGGGGAATATGAGGAACACCTCAGGAGAGTGTTGCAGATATTGAGAGAGAAGGAGCTTTATGCCAAATTCAGCAAATGTGAGTTTTGGCTTCATGAAGTGATATTCCTTAGGCATGTGATTTCAAAAGATGGGGTACATGTTGATCCAAGGAAGATTGAAGCACTACCCAAGACAGTGACAGAGGTGAGGAGTTTTCTGGGTCTGGCAAGATATTATAGGAGATTCGTTGAGGAATTCTCTATGATAGCTGCTCCGATGACTAAGTTATTAAGGAAGAATCAAAAGTTTATCTGGAGTGACGAATGTCAGAAGAGCTTTGAGGAGCTTAAACACAGATTGACAAGTGCTCCCATTTTGACTTTGCCCACTGGAGATGAGGGCTATACAGTTTATAAATGCTTCAAGGAAGGGTTTGGGTTATGTACTAATGTAAGGAGACAAGGTAATAGCTTATGCCTCGCAGTAGCTAAAGCCTTATGAACTGAATTACCTGACCCATGATATGGAATTGGTAGCAGTAATTTTTGCCCTAAAGATTTGGAGACATTATTTATATGGGGTGCAGACGAGGATTTTTATTGATCATAAAAGTCTCAAATACCTTCTAATCCAGAAAGAGTTGAATTTGAGACAAAAGAGGTGGTTAGAGTTGTTCAAAGATTATGACCTATAAATTGAGTATCATCCAAGAAAGGTGAATGTGGTAGCGGTTGCCTTGAGCAAGAAATCCTCTATAGCTTATGTTCAAACAAGTTACCTGTCGCTATTGGAGGAAATGGATAAGCTTAGGATAAGTTTGAAATAGGAGGAACCTGAATGTATTATTGCTATTTTCAGAGTGAGACCAATACTCGGGAAGAAAGTTAAGGAGCTACAAGCACAGGATGCAGAATTGAGTAAGCTCCAAGAAGAAATTCATAATGGTAAGAAATCTGAAGTGGTAATGAAAGATGATGGACTTATGGTGGTAGGGAACAAACTCTGTATTCCAGATATCAAAGAGGTGAAGGATGAAATACTAGATGAGGCACACAATGCGCCTTATGTCATGCACCCAGGTAGCGCCAGGTTGTATAGAGATCTGAAAGATCATTTATGGTGGAAAGGCATGAAGAGAGATGTAACAGAATATGTGAGCAAATGTCTTGTGTGTCAGCAAGTCAAGGTTGAACACCAGGCACCTTCAGGCAAGTTAAGGCCATTATCCATTCCTGAATGGAAGTAGCAAAGAGTAACTATGGATTTTCTGATGGGTTTGCCCAAGACAAGCAGGAAGCATGATACCATATAGGTCATTGTTGATTAGTTAACAAAGTTAGCTCATTTTTTGGCAATTAAACAGATTCATTCGTTACTTGTGCTAGCGAAGCACATTGATGAGATAGTGAGATTGCATGGGGTTCTAGATTCCATAGTTTCTGACAGGGATCCTCGATTTACTTCGAAATTTTGGGGAAGTTTACAAGAGGCTTTGGGAACTAAGTTGAATTTTAGCATGGCCTTTCATCCCTAGACGGATGGTCAATCTGAAAGAACCATTCGAACCCTTGAGGAAATGCTCAGGACATGTGTGATGGACTTCAAAGGAGCTTGGGATAAACACTTGCCATTGAACGAATTTGTTTATAATAATTCATACCATTCGAGCATTCAGATGGCTCCTTATAAAGTATTGTATGGGAGGAGATGTAGAACTCCTATATGTTAGGATGAAGAAGGAGAGAGGAAACTGATAGGATCAGAATTACTGCAGATGACAGCGGACAAGTTTAATTTGATTAAGCAACGGTTTAAGGCAGCACAGGATAGAATGAAGAGATATACTGATGCACACCGAAAGGAGATGGAGTATGAAGTCGGTGAGAAAGTATTTCTTAAGATGTCTCCTTGGAAGGGAGTCATGAGATTTGGCAAGAAAGGTAAGTTGAGTCTGAGATATATTGGTCCCTATGAGATTATCGAGAGAATTAGACCACTAGCCTATAGGTTAGCGCTGCCACCAGAATTGTCACAGATACATGACGTCTTTCATGTGTCCATATTGAGGAGGTACAGATAATATCTCTCCCACATCATTCATATTGTTGAGGTTCAATTGAGAGATGATTTGAGTTATGAGGAGATTCCAGTAGAGATCTTGGACACCAAGGAAAAGGTCCTCAGGAACAAGACAGTTCAGCTGGTCAAAGTTTTGTGGAGAAAACATTCTATGGAAGAGGTCACGTGGGAGCCTTTGGAAACCATGCAGGAGAAGTATCCACAACTCTTCAGTGACTCAAGTAAGAATTTTGAGGACGAAATTCTTTTAATAGGGGGAGAATTGTTGGCCCCCAAAAATTTTTTCTTGATAAATAAGCATGATTAGTTTATTTTAGGGTCTTGCTAGATAATTTTATGTTGGAATTAATTGACATGTTAATGTGAATGAGATTAGGTGACATAAGTTAAGGGAATTAAAGTGTTAAGGTGGTAACTTATGCATGAGGGGTAATTTACGAAGATCACTTAAGTGGGAAAGTCTTAAGCTTTAAAGGAAGGGCAATATGGACATTGTGCATTCATTAAAGGTATGAAAGGGAGAAGAAAAGACTTGTTTGGCATTGGAAGAGAGAGAAAATTAAAATTAAAAGAGAGAAGAGGGAGAGAGTGTTGTATAAGGAGAAAAAAAGGAGTTGAGCTAGGTTTTGTTTTTTCTTAACCTTCAAGAGGGATTTTGGGGTTGATCAAGAAGGCAAAAAGGAAGAGGAAGATTAGAGCTTCCATTAAAACCAAAAAAATCCATTGTTGGGTGAAGATTTAAGGTAAGTTGATTTTAATCTTTGGGAGTTTTGAAAGGTTTTTAGTTCAAAGAGCTTAGAAAATACATGGGTATGAGTATTCTAGGATCAATTTCATACTTTTGGTTCTTTGGGTTTTCCAATTTGAAATTTTTTTAAGTGGGGATTCTTTTGTTAAAGTTGAAGGGAGGCAAGAGTGGCAAGAGGAGCTAAAGGAGGTACATCCTTGACCAAGTTTTCAAGCAAGGAAATTAAGGTGGGTGACATTTGTATAATTGAGTTAATAAGCCATAAATGTTCGTCAAATAAATACAATTGATTGATTTTTCCAACTACCTATAAAAATGCATTTATTGTTCTTTAAATACTTGAGAATGATTGCAAAATGCTTCATAATTGTGGTATATATTGCTTTCACATGATTTGAGAACAGATTATTATGATTGGCATAAAATTTTAAATTGTTAAATTATGAAACGATGATAGAATTGCATATGAATAGTTCATGCTCATGAAAGTCAAGTTTTTCAAAAGTGTGCCTATTTTGGCAAACTGTTTTTAGTTCATGAATTACATGTTATATGGGTTTGGGGTAGTCTCTCAAGAATCGTCACGTGCACGTTGACCAAAAAAGGCTTCTCTCGTCTGCCTGCTAATGGCACAAAGCTCCTTCACAGATTCCCTGAAGATATACGACTATACAGGATCATTATGTAGAATTGTGTGGTTCGTCATGTTTATGGATTTACCCAAACCATTATGATGTGTTTACATGTTTACATATGTTGACAAATTTGATGATTGTTTGACTTGTGTGAGTTGTGAATTTGTTTGACAAGTTGACAATTTTTAGAAATGTATATTTTATGGATTTCAATGAGATTTTGTTATGATCATGAAAGTTTCAAATGGTTTTTGCTTATTACTGTTTATAAACATGTTACCCACGAGTTTTAAACTTGCCCCCCCTCATTCCATCCCATCTTCAGGTGAGGAGTACGAGATCAAGTGATTGAGCATAAAGGCATTACTACAGAATTGGCTTATTTTGTATTTTAAGTTAGTTTTGTAAAACAATGCTTTAGTCGCATTTTGGCGATTCTAGTTCTTACAAAGTTTGTATTTTGGATTATGATGTAATTGCGGCTTGAAATGCCCACTAAAGCTTTGTAAGACTTTTCTCTTTTGATGCAAATAGAATATGGATGCATATTTACTCATGACTCTCTCTTAGGTTTGTACGTTGAAATCTTTCAAGTTTCATAAAGAAAAATTTTGTTTTCTAACTTCAGGGAAGAATCAGGGTTAATCTGGGCTAATTTAGGCAAAGTTGTCTCTAAAAAGTTGTAGATCCTTCTTTTATCTTTCCAACGGTATACAATACGAAAAAATTAGATTTCTGAGCTGATAGTTATGTATGATGTGTTTACATGTTTACATATGTTGACAAATTTGATGATTGTTTGACTTGTGTGAGTTGTGAATTTGTTTGACAAGTTGACAATTTTTAGAAATGTATATTTTATGGATTTCAATGAGATTTTGTTATGATCATGAAAGTTTCAAATGGTTTTTGCTTATTACTGTTTATAAACATGTTACCCACGAGTTTTAAACTTGCCCCCCCTCATTCCATCCCATCTTCAGGTGAGGAGTACGAGATCAAGTGATTGAGCATAAAGGCATTACTACAGAATTGGCTTATTTTGTATTTTAAGTTAGTTTTTGTAAAACAATGCTTTAGTCGCATTTTGAGCGATTCTAGTTCTTGCAAAGTTTGTATTTTTGGATTATGATGTAATTGCGGCTTGAAATGCCCACTAAAGCTTTGTAAGACTTTTCTCTTTTGATGCAAATAGAATATGGATGCATATTTACTCATGACTCTCTCTTAGGTTTGTACGTTGAAATCTTTCAAGTTTCATAAAGAAAAATTTTGTTTTCTAACTTCAGGGAAGAATCAGGGTTAATCTGGGCTAATTTAGGCAAAGTTGTCTCTAAAAAGTTGTAGATCCTTCTTTTATCTTTCCAACGGTATACAATACGAAAAAATTAGATTTCTGAGCTGATAGTTATGTCCTTATAAGGAAAGATGATCAAGAGTGCAGTTGAAATTCTTCTTAGTGACTGTTCATGAACTTCTTCTTAGTGACCATTCATGAATTTCTTCTTAATGAACGTTTAGAACTTCTTCTTAGTGACCGTTCATGAACTTCTTCTTAGTGACTGTTCATGAACTTCTTCTTAATGACCGTTCATAAACTTCTTCTTAGTGACTGTTCATGAACTTTCTCTTAGTGACTATTCATGAACTTTCTCTTAGTGACCGTTTATGAACTTCTTCTTAGAGACTGCTCATAAACTTCTTCTTAGTCACTGTTCATGAACTTCTTCTTAGTTTTGCTTCCTATTAGTTCAACAACAGTAGAAGTAAGTTTGTCTTGGTGGGGGCACACCATTATTGTAGGATACGCGTTCAGATGTCACTTAGGATGTCGGGTTCATGACTCACAAGAGTGAAGTGTACAACACGGTCAAAGTTCTTTGGAAGAGCGACAGGGTTGAGGAGATGACATGGAAGCTTGAGGATACTATCAGACTTCAATACCCAAATTTATTTGTGTCCTCAACTTGGGAGTTTTGAAAATGAAACTCTTTTAAGGGGGAGAACTTGTAACGTCGGACTCTGTGAGCACTTTTGTATTGTTTTGTACTTGGAGATACTATTGTATATTGATATATACATGGATGTACATGAGAGTTCTATATGTGTAACATCCCATCATCGATGGGAAGGGTAACATGGTAATTCAGGATGAGTTATGAGTATGTAAACTAGTCTCGGCATGTTCATGCCTAATATGGCCTCCATATATGCATAAATTGTAATTTTTGTATATGCACATGATTGTACATGCATTCATGACATTTTTCGGCATATGTGTTATTGTGAGAAACATATGATTTAGTGCTTGAAAATCAAATTTGAGTGGATTTTTTTGTGTTTTTTATTTTTGTGAAATTTTAGAAATTTTTCTAGAAATTTTTCGGGATACCTTTCCGGACCGGAAAATTTACAAGTGACAGACTAATTTGGTTTCCGGTACCAAAAATGATTGTCCAATGGCACTGAAAAATTAGATACATGATTTTAGGATTTATTACTTTGAGCCATTAGAATTTGGAGAGAAATTGGACTAGATATTGAATTGAAATTGGAAAAAAGACTTGAGGAGTATGTAAAACCAGGACAAGTGGCAAGTGACACATGTCACTTGCCTACTTAGTCTTGGTATATAAATATTCTATCTAATTTAAGTGCTTCCACGAAACTTCTCTTTTGAAGAAATAAAAAGTGTTTTAGATGGATTTTTCTCCTCCATCTTTGTAGCCTCCTTCATCTCCTCTTCTTCATCGATTTTTCTCCTTCTTTTTAACTAGAATTGCTACTCTTCTCTTCTCCCTTAAGTGCTTCCTCTTCATGTGTCCAAGCTTAAGCATGTTGCCTCCCTTATAGTGATGATCGTATGGTGAGAGAGGAAGGGAGAGGATGGGTGAAAAGTGGAAGAAAAGAAGAATCAAAGGCTTGTTAAGTGAGTATTTTGTTTTTATGGTTTTAAATTGGTAGTTGATGCTTTATTTGTGATGTCTTGAACATTAATTTCATGGTACTTAGGATTAGCTTGGATGAGTATAAATTCATGTTTGTGTAAGGAGGAATAATGTAACATGTAAAGTATAGTTAAATTGTGTGTTTTGGATGGATTTTAGTATGTTAGATGCTTACTTCTTAAATGAAAATGATTGAGTATTTGTGCTGGAATTTTGTGGGGTTATGTTCAAGTGAATGTCTTGATGATTTTGTGTCCAGATTAGAGACTAAATTGGATGCTTATTGAAGTAGGATTGGTGTTGGAATGAAAGAAGTTGTATTAGATATGAAATCTGGAAAATGTTACTTTGTGTAGGTTTTAGATTTTTGCTCATAACTTTTGATGTGGTTGTTCGATTGAGATGAGCTTGGGCTTAAATTAAACTTAAGAAATATGGCTAGATTTCATATGAAGGAAGTTTTGTTCAATTATGGCTTTAAGGGTTTTAAATTTGGCTTAGAAAGTGGGTTGTTAGGTGCTGTATGAACAGTAATCTAAACCTTGAGACCTGAAACTTTGATGATTTTTTTAGGTTGATTTAGATTGAATTTGCTAATTTAGTCTTCATGAAAGTTGAAGATTTTTGTGTTAGATTTCTAACGTCATTAACTATAAATTTTTTTGATGTGTAGATTGAAAGTTATGGTCTGTAAAAGTTCAAGTGGTAATTTAGCCAAAATGTGTTTTGTGTGCAAGTGACTCTAAGTGCATAGGTTTTGTGCTTTTTGTGTTCTGATATTAATTTTGGATTGTTAAGGGTGAAATTGGCTCAAGTGACATTCTAGAAAATTGTAAAGGATTGTTGTAGCTTTCTAATGAGGTATAATATGTTAATTTTGGATATAAGGATTTTAAGTTATGCATTTTCAAAGTTTGAACATGGTTTAGGTCATGTGTTGTTTTAATACTCCCTAACAGGACAACCACATTAATGGGAGGATTTGACCTAGTTAGAGATGGAATTTGGTTCTAAGTCCTTCTTGAGAATTGCAGTATATTGTCTGATCTTTTTATTGCTATATGGTATGGAATTTTTCCCAAAGGGGATGTGGAGTTATGAAGTTTCAAAGATTGGGTTATTGTTGAGAATAATTTGGGTAGGCAGAAGCTTTTCTTGAGAATTTGATTTGGTTAGAGCTAGAATTGGCTTCTAAGTTGTTCATGAAAGATGTAACATTTGTTTTTTTTCTTTTGATTTATATAAAATTTGTAATTTTTGGCAAAGGGGATGAAAAGTTATGATTTTTGCAAAAGTGCTGCATTGTTGTAGTAAATGTGCGACTAGGCAGTATCTTTGAGTGCATTTTTGACACCCTTAAAGGTGTTATTAAATTTCAAGCTCTTCATGGAACTTGTAGGATTTTTCAAGATCTTTCCAACGAGACCTAATTTGTGATTTTTGTATGTGTGTGTTAAAAGTTGTGTAGTGTGGAAGAAAGGAAGGTTAATAGGTGGTTTTGCATATGTTGGAAAATGAAATTTTAAAAAAACTCAGGGCGAGCGAGTGGGAGTCGCTCGCCCAGGCCTAACAACCGCAGCGCTCGCCCAGGCCGAGCGAGGTGCTCAGCCAAGCCGAGTAGGGCGCGCGCCCAGGCGCACGATGTCGTTTCATTTTGATGATTTTTACTTTATTTCCTTCCTCATTCGACCTCTGTTCAATCTTTTATGTATAAATTTTTCTTCCGAACTCCGATTAACCTGATTCTCAAGGCATCGGGTTCATAAAATATAGAATTTCATTATTTGTGAAATTGGAAATTTTTAGAGATAAAATTGGCAGGAATTGGGTAGGTGGAAGTGAAAGGACCGGGAAATTATTTTTCTAGTCCGTATTTTTATTAATAATTGGACCTATAGAGGTCCAAATTGAGTGATTTTGATGTCTATGGCTTTCTAATTTTTAGAGGAAATTTTTGTGATGGGAAATTGTGAAATAGTGCCGGGAATGTCACGAACATGCATTGTACACGTCTAAATTGCTACATATGCATTATTTAATATTTCTGATTGTGCATTTGGTAATGTGTGAATATTTTGAATGTTATAGAGACAGTTGAAACGTCACCCCCAAACGTTGCCGAGACTTCCAGGCTTTCGCTTCGGGAGCTATTTGTGAGTGACCTAGATGGTTTCTCAATTGTTATTTGTTTATTATTTTGCGCTTATAACTCTATGGAGAATAACGATGGGCTTGTTCGTTTGTTTATGACTGGATTCCAGACCGAAGGTGTCCGATGTAATTGGAGATTATGACATAGAAGTGCTGTTGTTTGAGAAATTGGGAACTCTGTGTTTTAAATGTGATTAAATGTGAGTGTGATTTTAATGTGAAAAAAATTGTGAACTAATTGGTTGAATGTGATAATTGGGAATGATTGTGATGTTGATATGGTTTCATTTTGACCTATGCATTCCATGCATACAAGGTATGATCAAATAATAACAGTTGTGACCGGAGCAACCACCGAGAGCTACAAGTTCAACGTTTATATTTGGGCCTCGAGCCTTACAGTGATTCAGAGCCTCGGGTTCAACGATTAGTGCGCCTATATTGGGACAGTTCAGAGCCTCAGGCTCAACGATTAATGTGCCCATATTGGGACAGTTCAGAGCCTCAGGCTCAACGATTAATGCGTCAATATTGGGACAGTACAGGCGCTCGGTCACAACACCGTAATAAATGAAAAAAAAAGTGTCACATATGTGTGTCATATGCATTTGATTTAATCATTTGGATTGAGTGAAAGGCAAAATGCCTTATGCTTCTGTAGTACCAATCATGTGGTATTTCTGAAAGTAGATTATGAAACAATTGTATTATGCTTGCGTGTTGTATGAAATCAATTGGTTATGAATGACTAATTGAATGAAATGCATCAAATTGTCCGTACTCAAGTAAAATTGTGAAATGTGATCAGACATGCAACAATGAAAATATATGTTATATGAATTGATGAGTTGCATGAATTGAGTGAACCATCGACGATGGTTACCTCAATGAGTTCGCAAAACTCACCCAAAATTTGCAATTATTTTTTAGGACCCAGAAGAATACCCCGTTAGGCAACGGGCGTATAGCAACCACATATGAGCGAGATAAGAGGTCGGAATCAGTTCGCGTCTGCAGTAGTGTCTGAGAATAATTGTGGTTTTTTTGGAATTTTTGTACTAATGATTAGGTACAAATGATTAGGTCATGTTGTAAAGTCAACAGACTGAATTAAATTGTATTTATGAAAAGGACCCCCGAGGCCATTGAATTATTTATGTAAATTGTTTTCCGCATAATATATAAAGTATGTGTATGTTTCAAAAAATATTTATACTGAGTTTTGACTGAGTGATATAGCACGCCACCCTTACAGGGCACGGACTCGGATATCACCATTGATATCGGGTTCGGGTCATGCAAGAGTGGGGTGTTACATTTAGGTGGTATCAAAGCCCGAAAGTACGAACTTCTATGGGCATTTACTGAAACATGGGTAAAGTCATCTACATTAAAGTCATGTCATAGAGACCAGCAAGCGATCCTAATGCGAGTCGTATGGGTATGGGTCATACGAATGAACATGTGTTAAGTGATGAAGTCTGAGAAAAGTGGTGATGTGTCAGAATATGAGCCAATGAAGGTTTATGGGCAACTAGAAATGGGAAAGGAATAATGAAAAATGATATTCGTACTATGGTTAGAAACACTCGAATGTGATACGAATGTGAATACATTGGCAAGGGCTGATTTAGGAAAAAAAAGTGATATCAAAATGAATGATGGAGGCTTAAAGTGTATAAATGGAGTTAAAAGAAAACGAAATGTGCGATAGCCTGAGAGGTTAAATACAGTTTGAGAGGAATATTGGTTACAAGTGATGAGAGTTATGATTTAGCTTAAGAATATGTGAATATGTCTATGAGAGATCAAAAGCTCAGGATGACTAGGTCGTTATGATTTGGACTTGTATGTTCGATAAAATGGGGGTAATTGGAAATGAGAAAAAGTACTTGGTTCGATACAGTAGATAAAGATTTACTACAGTTGTGTTGATGTGTTTATTATGGAATATAGTGTATCGTAAATGAAGATATTGTTTGAAAAAAACAATAAAACAGAAATGATGAGATTAAAGTGTACAAGCTCGGTCAAAAGAAATAATTTTCTATGACTGTGAACGGATAGATTTGGATTTGAAGTGTGATAAAAGTTATGATTTGGTGTAATAACATGTCTGAGATACTGAGATAACGCTTCTTGATGCTTCTGTATCTATATGTTGAAATAGAGTGAGAATATACATATGGACGATGAAATAATAGAAATATGGCCTTATCAGTGCTTAAAATGCGCCTGAGTTTGGGTTGCATGTGTGTATGCAATTATGGAAAATATGATAAAGCAAAGGAGTAGAGTGAATGCACTAAAAATTAAATTCTATAATTATGATAAGATGTTGCATAAGAAGAAGAGGTAAATACTGGAAAAATGGCACAGAATCGTTGTCAATATGTGGGATAATGTGAGGTAAAAGTGCAGGCCATGATATGGGCCTACAAAAATAGGTTTCTGCTATGATCAAATAGCAACCTCCAGTTATGGACAGGAACAAGGATAGAAATGTTATCTTGAGTTAATTGGAATGCAAGTAGCAGTAGCGAATTTGAGTACGTGGCTATATGATATAAAGACATCTTTCAATAAGATGTCAAAATTTTGAATAGTATCAGCCAGGGTGTAAGTGTAAATGAAATTGCTTAATGCCTTATTGAGCCTTAGTATCGAGGATACATTGACTATAGAAGTCATGAGACAAATTGATCTTTTAAAGATCTTGTGAAATGTTGTAATTGATTTTTCTTGAGCTATTAGGAATGGCATGGATAATAGGTGAGTGACAATATCGAGGTTTGTACTAAGAATCACTGATATAGGGTCAGAAAGCCTGGTAATTTAATTTATGACCAATGAAGATAGGCTTTCCATGACCAGTAGCTGGGATCATAAGCTCTTCTCTCGATTCAACAATGGAATCGAATAATTCTTCCATAGTGGGCCAAGGCCCCTCACTTGAGTCAATCGGGTTTGCTTCAGAAAGGAATTGACAGACACAATGGAGGAAATTTTGAAATAAGATGACAGGTCTCCCGAAAAAGTTGTGATGTACTGTCTCCTTTATAAAAAATGAAAATGAAAATATTGGAGTTATTTCCATAGCAAAGAATCAAGCATAAGGGTTTAAAAAAAGGCTATCGGGAGTGTATTTATTTTTGTTGATGTAAAATATCCAACAATTCGAGGAGACAATTTTGTTCATGTGAGGTGAAATTTGGTCCACATCATAGGCTGTGTTTTTAAATCTATTTGGGAACCATAAATTATCCCTGATGAGCAACATGTATAAATGAATAGACATTAGCATAAGTCAATGTATAATCATTGGGAAAGTAATAGAACTGCTAAAATCCGTCAAGAAAAAGGAAGTTCAATGAAAAATTGAGGATAGCATGTAATCATACTACTGCATTGAGGAATTAGTTACTCAAGGCATTACAAGAACTAACTATAAGCACAATGAGTTTGAGGTTATGTCTATTGGAGTTAACCATACCCCGATAGGACTATGATATTAAAGGTTAATGTGAGCCAAGCAACATGATAACAATGAACGACTATGATCATATTGACAAATGAATATGAAAGTTTAATGGTTTGGGGGAAAAAATGTAAGCCACGTCAGTGATAAATGAAAACAAAATGATTATAGTGTTAGGTATGCCATTCAGATTTAGAGATTTTGCATAGACAATAGAGGTTCCCAAATGAGAGCAAGAGGGAATTGGTTGTAATGTATACGATGATGTTGTGTTACCAAGAGATAAATATAGTTGCATGAGCTAAATTGAGATTTATGACTTAAAAATCCCTGCAATAGTAGCTGGTTTGAAAGCGTGGAGTTATGATGTGGACAGAAACATATGAGAGATACATTTGACTAGACAGATCTGGAATTGGAAAAGATTGAAAGAACTGGGCTGAGGGAAACTGTTTTAATAAAGTTAATGTTTCAATCAAAGGTATCGAATAGAACATTTCATAGCAGAGTGCCACATTTGTGGATACTAGGTTACTTATTCTAGTGTAAGAAAGAGGGTATAGTCACGAGTTAAGAAATCATGGAAAAGGAACATCAGCTTTGCAAAAAAGGGATTAAATTGAGGATTTGAGAAGAATTGATGGGATAAAGTATGTGTACTACCTGATAAAGAGAGGTCCTAGTCAGTGTACCTAAAAAGAGCAATTGGCGGCTAAGCATATCGAACTAAGTGATTATATGTTTGGTTTTCTTGTCGTCTTGACTAGTGGAGACAGGCATAAAGCTTCAGCATATAAGATTAATGAATAGTGCAAAATGACTACAAGCAATGAGACGACAAAAAGAGTCAATCACCCTGAGTAAAAGGTCAGAACAAGTTGGGATATCGTTAATGAGTGAAATGAATTGAAAATCTTAATAAAGTGGTTTTATGGAGAAAGATGTGATGATTCAGTGTATTAATACTGACACGAAAAAAGAAAGAAAAAGAAAAAGAAAAAGAAAGATGATTTGTCCTTTAGTGTGTCACCTATGCCAAGGTGTAGTAAGATGTGATACAAAGGGCATAGAGGGAGCTAAGTGTGACATCAAGTGGTTCTTATATAATTAGGGCAAAAATGAGAATAAGGCATTATAAGTGATTTTATGATTAGTATTAGAATCCGATATATGTGGTCTTGAAACTGGAAGGAAAGAGTTAAATACTTTGAAACACATCATGGGTATAATTGAGAAAAAAAGATATCTAAACCGAAAATTGATAGGAAACAGAGGAGTGTATGAGATAACAATACCCCTACCTTTTTCAGTATCAAAAATGAATTTCGAGGATGAAATTTTTATTAGGAGAGCAGAATTGTAACATCCCATCATCAATGAAAAGGGTAAAATGGTAATTCGGGATGAGTTATGAGTATGTAAACTAGTCTCGGCATGTTCATGCCTAATATGGCCTCCATATATGCATAAATTGTAATTTTTGTATATGCACATAATTGTACATGCATTCATGACATTTCTCGGCATATGTGTTATTGTGAGAAACATATGATTTAGTGCTTGAAAATCAAATTGGAGTGGATTTTTGTGTGTTTTTCATTTTTGTGGAATTTTAGAAATTTTTCTGAAAATTTTTCAGAATACCTTTCCAGACCGAAAAATTTACAAGTGACAGACTGATTTGGTTTCTGGTACCGAAAATGATTGTCCTATGGTACTGAAAAATTATATACATGATTTTAGGATTTATTACTTTGAGCCATTAGAATTTGGAGAGAAATTGGACTACAAATTGAATTGAAATTGGAAAAAAGACCTGAGGAGTGTGTAAAACTAGAACAAGTGGCAAGTGACACATGTCACTTGCCTACTTAGTCTTGGTATATAAATATCCTATCTAATTTAAGTGCTTCCACGACACTTCTCTTTTGAAGGAATAAAAAGTGTTTTAGATGGATTTTTCTCCTCCATCTTCGTAGCCTCCTTCATCTCCTCTTCTTCATCGATTTTTCTCCTTCTTTTTAACTAGAATTGCTACTCTTCTCTTCTCCCTTAAGTGCTTCCTCTTCATGTGTCCAAGCTTAAGCATGTTGCCTCCCTTATAGTGATGATCGTATGGTGAGAGAGGAAGGGAGAGGATGGGTGAAAAGTGGAAGAAAAGAAGAATCAAAGGCTTGTTAAGTGAGTATTTTGTTTTTATGGTTTTAAATTGGTAGTTGATGCTTTATTTGTGATGTCTTGAACATTAATTTCATGGTACTTGGGATTAGCTTGGATGAGTATAAATTCATGTTTGTGTAAGGAGGAATAATGTAACATGTAAAGTATAGTTAAATTGTGTGTTTTGGATGGATTTTAGTATGTTAGATGCTTACTTCTTAAATGAAAATGATTGAGTATTTGTGCTGGAATTTTGTGGGGTTATGTTCAAGTGAATGTCTTGATGATTTTGTGGCCGGATTAGAGACTAAATTGGATGCTTATTGAAGTAGGATTGGTGTTGGAATGAAAGAAGTTGTATTAGATATGAAATCTGGAAAATGTTACTTTGTGTAGGTTTTAGATTTTTGCTCATAACTTTTGATGTGGTTGTTCGATTGTGATGAGCTTGGGCTTAAATTAAACTTAAGAAAAATATGGCTAGATTTCATATGAAGGAAGCTTTGTTCAATTATGGCTTTAAGGATTTTAAATTTGGCTTGGAAAGTGGGTTCTTAGGTGCTGTATGAACAGTAATCCGAACCTTGAGACCTGAAACTTTGATGATTTTTTTAGGTTGATTTGGATTGAATTTGCTAATTTGATCTTCATGAAAGTTGAAGATTTTTGTGTTAGCTTTCTAACGCCATTAAGTATGAATTTTTTTTATGTGTAGATTGAAAGTTATGGTCTGTAAAAGTTCAGGTGGTAATTCGGCCAAAATGTGTTTTGTGTGCAAGTGACTCTAAGTGCATAGGTTTTGTGCTTTATGTGTTCTGATATTAATTTTGGACTATTAAGAGTGAAATTGGCTCAAGTGACCTTATGGAAAGTTGTAAAGGATTACTTTATCTTTCTAATGAGGTATAATATGATAATTTTGGATATAAGGATTTTAAGTTATGCATTTTCAAAGTTTGAACATGGTTTAGGTCATGTGCTGTTTTAATACTCCCTAACAGGACAACCACTTAATGGGAGGATTTGACCTAGTTAGAGATGGAATTTGGTTCTAAGTCCTTCTTGAGAATTGCATTATATTGTCTGAGCTTTTTATTGCTATATGGTATGGAATTTTTCCCCAAGGGGATGTGGAGTTATGAAGTTTGAAAGATTGGGTTATTGTTGAGAATAATTTGGGTAGGCAGAAGCTTTGCTTGAGAATTTGATTTGGTTAGAGCTAGAATTGGCTTCTAAGTTGTTCATGAAAGATGTAGCATTTGTTTTGATCTTTTGATTTATATAAAATTTGTAATTTTTGGCAAAGGGGATGAAAAGTTATGATTTTTACAAAAGTGCTACATTGTTGTAGTAAATATGTGACTAGGCAGTATCTTTGAGTGCATTTTTGACACCCTTAAAGGTGTTATTAAATTTTAAGCTCTTCATAGAACTTGTAGGATTTTTCAAGATCTTTCCAACTAGACCTAATTTGTGATTTTTGGATGTGTGTGTTAAAAGTTGTGTATTGTGGAAGAAAGGTAGGTTAATAGGTGGTTTTGCATATGTTGGAAAATGAAATTAAAAAAAAAAGCGCAGGGCGAGCGAGCGGGAGTCCCTCGCTCGCTATTGCTCAGCCAGGCCGAGCAGGCGCGCCCCCAGGCGCACGATGCCGTTTCATTTTGATGATTTTTACTTTGTTTCCTTCCTCATTCGACCTCTGTTCAATCTTTTATGTATAACTTTTTCGTCTGAACTCCGATTGACCTGATTCTCGAGGCATCGGGTTCATAAAATATAGAATTTCATTATTTGTGAAATTGGAAATTTTTAGAGATGAAATTGGCTGGAATTGGGTAGGTCGAAGTGAAAGGACCGGGAAATTGTTTTTCTAGTCCGTATTTTTATTAATAATTGGATCTATAGAGGTCTAAATTGAGTGATTTTGATGTCCATGGCTTTCTAATTTTTAGAGGAAATTTTTATGACGGGAAATTATGAAATAGTGCTGAGAATGTTACAAACGTGCATTGTACACATCTAAATTGCTACATGTGCATTATTTAATATTTCTGATTGTGCATTTGGTAATGTATGAATATTTTGAATGTTATAGAGGCACAGGTGGAACGTCACCCTCAAACGTTGTCGAGACTTCCAGACTTTTGCTTTGGGAGCTATTTGTGAGTGACCTAAATGGTTTCTCAATTATTATTTGTTTATTATTTTGCACTTATAACTCTGTGGAGAATAACGATGGGCTTGTTCGTTTGTTTATGACTGAATTTCGGATCGAAGGTGTCCGATGTAATTGGAGATCATGACATAGAAGTGCTGTTGTCTGAGAAATTGGGAACTCTGTGTTTTAAATGTGATTAAATGTGAGTGTGATTTTAATGTGAAAAAAATTATGAACTAATTGGTTGAATGTGATAATTGGGAATGATTGTGATGTTGATATGGTTTCATTTTGACCTATGCATTCCATGCATACAAGGCATGATCAGATAATAACAGTTGTGACCGGAGCAGCCACCGAGAGCTACAAGCTCAACGTTTATATTTGGGCCTCGAGCCCCGATTATTCGAGCCTCGGGCTCGGCGATTAATGCGCCCATATTGGGACAGTTCAGAGCCTCAGGCTCAACGATTAATGCACCCATATTGGGACAGTTCAGAGCCTCAGGTTCAACGATTAATGAGCCCATATTGGGACAGTACAGGTGCTCGGTCACAACACCGTAATAAATGAGAAAAAAAGTGTCACATATATGTGTCATATGCATTTGATTTAATCATTTGGATTGAGTGAAAGGCAAAATGCCTTATGCTTCTGTAGTACCAATCATGTGGTTTCTGAAAGTAGATTATGAAACAATTGTATTATGCTTGCATGTTGTATGAAATCAATTGGTTATGAATGACTAATTGAATGAAATGCATCAAATTGTTCGTACTCAAGTGAAATTGTGAAACATGATCAGACATGCAACAATGAAAATATATGTTATGTGAATTGACGAGTTGCATGAATTGGGTGAACCATCGATGATGGTTACCTCACTAAGTTCGCAAAACTCACCCAAAATTTGCAATTATTTTTCAGGACCCAAAAGAATACCCCGTTAGGCAACGGGCGTATAGCAACCACATATGAGCGAGATAAGAGGTCGGGATCAGTTCGTGTCTGTAGTAGTGTTTGAGAATAATTGTGTTTTTTTGGAATTTTTGTACTAATGATTAGGTACAAATGATTAGGTCATGTTGTAAAGTCAACAGACTGAATTAAATTGTATTTATGAAAAGGACCCCCAAGGCCATTGAATTATTTATGTAAATTGTTTTCCACATAATATATAAAGTGTGTGTATGTTTCAAAAAAAATTTATACTGAGTTTTGACTGAGTGATGTAGCACGCCACCCTCACAGGACACGGACTCGGATATCACCATTGATGTCGGGTTCGGGTCATGCGGGAGTGGGGTGTTACAATATGAGTTCAAAGATGTATTTAGATCCTTTTGGGTATACATGTCAAGTGATTTATAATGTTATATGATCTTACATGAACTCAGAGTTCATCGGTATGCAAAATCTTGGAGATTTCTGACATATAAGCTTCTAAGTGTGTAAAACTGAGTCCATTGGATGGATATTACCATGGTGGTTGAGTTAAATATGTTTTAATGGCTTAAAGGTGATTAGACATGATCTATAGACTTATTAGACACTTAGAATGCTAAATTGGAAAGATTAATGTAGATAAGGCCTTATTTGCCAATTGTTAAAAGTCAAAGGACTTAAACGTAATTTTTTAATTCTTAGAGGACCAATATGTAATTTTATAAAGCTAAGGGATTTAATTATTATTATCAAAATTTTGAGGACTAAAATAAAAATAAAATTTTAGGTGATTCCCAAATTTTGAGCTTAATTGCAAATTTAGGAAAAGTTAGAGGGTAAAATGGTAATTTTACATAACCTAAGGGAAAAAAGATAATTTTATCATATTTTAGTCAAAGAAGAGTGAATATTCTGGACCCTTCTCTATGTAAGATCGTGCACCCTATTACTAAAGAATTAAAACATGTTTTAATTAAAAGAAAGGAGAAGAAAGGAGAAGACCAATTTTTGACTATTACTAACTCTCCCCCCTTTGTTTTGATTTTCCAACCCAAAACTAGGTGTTCTAAGCTAATTTTCTGTAAAGGAACTCAAATCTATCATTAGATTTGAAAAATTCACAAAGGATTTGCAGATATCATCAAAGGAAGGTTTAGGTACATTTTGTCTTGTCTCTCTCTACATTAGGATTTTGAGTTTGGTGTTGAAATATGTTATTCTCCATGCTTGAATATGCATGAAACATGATTTAGATGAATGAAAGGTGTCATGGAGATAGTTCTTTAAGCCAAAACCGAAATGTCCCCTTTTGGTGAAAGTTTGTAAATTTTTTAATATCTTTTGAAATTGATGGTCTAAATGAATTATATGGTGTTAATTGTACATGTATAATGTGAATTGATGATGAAAAATGATGAAGAAGCATGTTGGATAGGCTTGGTCAAAATGATAGAAGAAGGAATGGATTAATGTGATGAGTTGTATAATTATGATGAATATGGTTTAAATGAAGGGAACTAGATTGAATGGAGTGCTGAAATGTGTTGTTGATTGGAAGTATTTGTTATATAACAAGATAGGAGGATGAATTTCCATGATAAAGCCTTGAAAATATGACTTGAAAGTCATGCATATTAGGTGTTTGATAAAATGTCTATGTGAACTTGGCTTAGGATTTAAGGATTCGTAATGATATACATTGAAAACGACTTTCATGTTTACTTAAAATAAAATTGAATTGTTGCTTAGATTAATGAATAATGGCCTAATGTGCTTCAATAAAAATATGCTTAATTATGTTATCAAATGAGAAAGTATTGGATTAAAGGCATTAAATGCCTTAGAAAATGCAAAAGAAAAGCTAATGTGAATAGTAAATAAGTAACCATGTGAAAGTTTAATAGTCAAATCCTACAACTAAAAAAGAGTGATATTGTGTTTTATACACTTATATGATGATGTATAAATATGACATATATGTTTGATTAGTAATTACATTGTATATTTTTTTATGTGTAAAGGCTTGGGAGCTGTGAATCAAGAAGATCGTACTGAGAATTTTTGAAGTTAAGGGAGTGTACACCTTCTTTTGAGGTGAGTTGGAGAAAACCATATTTTTCATATGGGATTAGATCATCCTAAGACATTGATATGTGTTTAAGTGTTGATATATTTAATTATTTACACTTAGCAATTAATGATACAAAAATGCTTAAGATACTCACTTTAATTCATATTTGATTTTAGGAATAAATTGGAAGCAAAGAAATTAAAGTGAGTTGAAAGCATTACATATGGGTCATTTTCTAAAGATTTATTTTTACTTGTCTTCATGGAGTAAGAAGAAAAAAAATTAAAAATTAAAAGACAAGAAAAATGGATCCTAAAGAAGGAAATAAGAAGAACTAAACGACAGCGCATATGGGAAGATGAAAAAGAGAAAAAAGTTGCGCACGACGTTGTGAGGCAAGGGCTCTAAAAAGAGTTGCATATTTATTTGTCCCATCACACGCCACAGCAAGGAGTAAAACGCAGCTCAGATGGTGTGAACAGTAGGGTTTTAAGGAGGAGTTGCATTTTTAATGGTCTTATCATGCCACAGTAAATAAAGAACAGTGGAGAAGTGAAGACTCTAGTGTAAAGGAGTAGAATAGCAGAGCATAGTGGAGGTACAAGCATCAGGTGTGAGTGGCATGTGCTACGGACGGCTGTGTCTGTGGCTTGGCTAGAGCTTGCGAGAAGAGGCGTGAAGACAATGGCGCTATCCAACTGAAGGGACATTTAATTATCCCATCAACTACAGTAAAAGGCTAGCAATAAGGAGTTTTCGATGGGACATTAAGATAGGTGCAGAAGTATTTTTTCGGGAAAGACCCATGAAGAGCTAGACGTCTC
The DNA here is from genome assembly GCA_029891385.1 of Erythroxylum novogranatense. Classification (NCBI taxonomy): domain Eukaryota; kingdom Viridiplantae; phylum Streptophyta; class Magnoliopsida; order Malpighiales; family Erythroxylaceae; genus Erythroxylum; species Erythroxylum novogranatense. Next base: position 84,611,602 of record CM057234.1, read on the forward strand.
GACACCGGTTCAGAGGTGACATCGATTCCGATGACCCGAGTTAAGTATTTTTTTATTATTTTGTTGTTTCTTTCTTTCATTAGGAATTGATTGTGTTATTCTATTTTCATTAATTCAGGTATCGTGTATGGATAATCGAATTTTCATTATTATTTGGTTATTTGTGTATGAACCCGTTGGGTATTGTGAATTGATGGCTTTAATGCATTCATTGAATCGTTAATTTCAAACCCATTGTTAGAATTTCGATATAATCCGTAATTATTATGTTAAAATTCATGTGTAGCGACTAATGATTCGTAATCATTAGGGATAACATGACCTAGGTTAAATGACGCATCATATGTGATTATTACCTTGATTAATCAGTTTTCCTAATTCGTAATGCTACTTCCTAATTAAATCTAAATATCGTATCCTAGGTTGTTTGGTGGTTAGGTTTAATTAACGATCGTATCTTGATTAAACAAAATCTAAGAGAAAACTCGGGTTAATTTTTAACCCACGATTAATAGTTACTAGGAGAGGTTAAAGAATAACAAATTAATAAAATATGCTTAGTCAGGGTATAGGCTAAGATTGAACCAAAGAATCAGATCCCTACTGAAATCACCACATCTATCTTTTTTTTGCACGTTTTCTTTAATTTGTTTATATTAGTTAGTTTAATTTTATTTTCTTCTTTAAAAATCCAAAACCCCCCGTTAAGTGTAAACGCCGGTTAATTTCATTTCATAAACTTTACACACACTCTCTGTGGGATCAAACTAAACTCACCACTACTATAGTAGTAGTCTAGTTATTTTATTTTGGTTAGCGTAACAACGCACAGTTAAATTTTGGTGACATTATCGGGGAGTGTGGTGTTTTAGTTTTTGTTTGTGAGTTAATTGGTGTTTTGTATATATTTGTTCATGATTAATTTCTTTTTTGTTGTTTTGTAATTTTTCATTTTTTTATTTTGTGTTTAAAAGAAAATTTTCGATATGGACGGAAGTAATTTATTTTACACTCGTATTCTTAATCCTATAACCATGTTTGGACTAATCAACCTAACTTTTTTTATGGATGAGATAATCATCAGAATTACTTCCATGATAGTCTGCAAAACGCACAACAATTCTTGTATAGACCAGAAGCTTCCTATCACAACTCCGGTCCATCTATGGAAGAGTTGATGTTGCAATTGCAGGAGAACACTTTACAATTCCAGAAGGATGGAGGGCAATTTTCAAAAAACACATGGTCTAATGCCCAAGATTCGGAAAGCCAACATGGTTCAGGTGCATCTTTAGAAGAAATTGTTAACATACTTGTTGCTAACAATTTGCAATTTCAACAGGAAACCAAAGCAAGGCAACAGAGGATGGAATACCTAATGGGTCAGATGGCAATAAGTCTTGATCGCCTAGAATCGCAAAGCAAAGAGGAGCAGTCGTATGAACCCAAAGTGTACCTAATGGAAGTTTGTGCGAAAACTTTACAAAGTGATGAGGAGCTTAAAAATTTTGAGGTCAACCCTCAACGAATTGTGTGTGTCGAAGAAGTGGAGAAGGAGCTTGATGGGTGTCGAATCCACCAAAAATAAATCCCAAACACTAAACGAAAATAAATTGCGCACAGTGGTAAATGGGGTCGATCCACAGAGAATGGAACAATTGATTTTATTCAAATGCCAAAGAACGAATGAAAATAATTAAAAGGGGGTTTTGAAGTTTTAGACTAAAACTACTAATTGAAATAACAACTGATAAAAGATTAACGCAAATTAATAAAACAATAACCAACAAAGAATGCAAATAAAATTGATAAACTCAATAAACGACAACTTAGCCAGGAAATTCCTAATTATGCTTAGATCGCGATCATCGACTCAAATATTTTCTTTGGTTTAATAATAGGTTAGCTATAGTTACCAACTACCTCTGGCTCCCTCGTTTCTTCTTAATTTTAGAATAGTCGAAACTCCTTTGACTATTCCTAATTAACTAATAACCTCTTGAGACTCTCTCAGAGATTCAATTAATTAACAGCATTAAATTCTAAAGAAACACTAACCATAACTCGACTACATTGGACTCATGCTTCATCTAGTTAGATCGCAAGTTCCTCCACACAAAATCAGACAAGTACTATGCCCTAGTGCCAATTGCCACAAATACCGATCCCCCAGCTAGACTCCACCAAGTAAATCAGTTGGCGATATGTAAATTAACTAACTCTACAATCAGGCCTCAATCGCAGAATCAATTAATAAACAATGACAGTAAATCAGAAACAGTACGAATATTATAAACCAAATATTAAGAACAATAGTCTCACGAGTCAAAGCATAATAATTGGAATTTCCCGACTAAAACAGATTAGCTACTCATACGAAAATTAAATCTAACAAAATTTTAATCAACATAGTCTAAATAACAAAGGAAAGAAGAAAAACTAAGAAAGTCTCCCTAAAACACGCTGCTGTCCAGTGTCCTGCGTCCCTTGGTATCGTCACTGTTGCAATCCGAAAGTTCCAAAAAAAGAGCCTTGCTCTATGCGCAGCCAACAATCTCTTTATCCCCTTTCTATGTCACCGCCTAGGTTTTTTTTCTTCTTTATCTTTCAATTGCCGTGGGCCCAAACTTTCCTCACTTGTGTGGGCCTCCTCTAGATCAGTCCACCTCCTCTTGCCTTGGCTTCCGTGCGTGCTCTTTTATTCCTCTCTTTTGTTTCTTGCGTGAATTCCCGCACAGCCCTGGTCTTCTACGTTTTTCCTAGGTTTTCCCTTGTTTTTCCTTAATTGCTGTGGGCCCCTCCTTTAGGTTATTTTTGTCTCATTTTCTAATTGCCGTGGACCCTTCAAAATCAGTCCACCAATGCTTCTCTTTTAATTTTCGTGTCTCCAGTGTGTTATGTTGCTAGGACCATCTAATGCCCTTCCTCCACGTGTTGCCTTGTCTTTGAAACAACCTCCTTGATCACGCCTATTGCCTCCTTGATTCTTTTCTAGCTTTCCTCCAACGTTCTCCACAGCCAAGCACGTGTTGCTGCTTTATTCCTCTCATGTTTTAATTTCCAACTTGCGCTTATGTCTCTAATTCGTCACTTACGTTTCTTTGTTCTTTGTTTGCCTATCGTTGTTGCTTCTCCCATGTATCCAGATGTTGCGTTAATTTGTTTGTTGTTTCAGGCTCCAACGTCAACGTTTATTTCCTCTTAATTTCACATCCTGCAAAAATTACAATTTCCTACAAAGAAATATTAAATCAAATGAAGTCCCAATAATTAAATCAACAAGAGGAATAAAAGGAATAATTAAAACAACAAAACTAGAAAATATGAACTTATCAAATATCCCCACTTAAGCGATGCTTGTCCTCAAGCATAAAAGAAAACCAAGACACAATGAAAAATCGCTCCACTCAACGAAACACGCACAAAGGTAATGTAAACTAGGAATGAGAGCGCAATCTTGTCCCAATGTCAACGAAATGTCAAATAAATGCAACAAATTTCCCATACGAGAAGATACAAGCCTGAACATAAATTGAAGCGCATGCATGAATTACCAAATTTTAATTAAAAACCAATCAAGCCTAGAAAACACACTTCACTTATCAGGTGGTTAGTATATATGAAGAACTCCGAATTTATGTGGTAGTCATGGGAAGATCGGGTTAACCTTAATTACTTAATTAGGTGTTTTTAGCTATAATTTGCTCGGAATTGTCATTGGCCTTTTTACACGAATGCAAACATTTGTGATGAATGTCATCCGGTTACTCGGTCAATCACAACGCCAAGTGGCTTTAGCCTTACTCGTAATTACTCATATGCTTGCACCCCTTTTTTTTTCTTTTTTTTTCTTCGAGTAATCAGAGGAGTAGTTGGTTGCCTCACACGTCATAATTGTTAGAGACCTTTTTACGCGAGCGCAAACATTTGTGATGAATGTCGCCCGGTTACTCAGTCTCGTCCGACCTTTAGACGGATTTTTGGCTTCGCTCACAACCACCTTTGGTGATTGGCGGAACGAATCTAACACCTTTTTTATGTTTATTCCTCATTCCCTTTCTCACCATAATTTCCCACATCAATCCAAAGTTCAACACATATACTAACTCAACTTCTAAGCTTAACATGACTCTAGGCAAGAAAGGCACCGATTAATCACACAATTTTTTTAAAATTCTAACCAATTAACTCAGCTGCAACTTGACATATAGGACAAAATCATTAACATTTAATTAACATTAAGCAACAAGGACTCAATCATACTCTCGACTCCTTTAAAACAATCCACCATTACCTAAGGCACAACAATTCATCAAGTAAAATGGAGCAAAAGAGGATTTTTTTTAAGTCATACACGGCATCAACAATTAAAAGTCCAAAAATACCAAAAGGCAATGGAGGCACATCCCAAAGTAATGCATCAAACAAAACAACAAGCATCTCAAAAGCATAAATCACCTCCCACACTTAAATCATGCGTTGTCCTCAACGTAAAAGTAAATAAAAGGTAAAGCGAGGACTTCCACGAATGGAGAGAAGATGAGGGCTTATACGTGATCTCTTTTAGGCATCCCACCAGTAGGGTATAGCTAGTACAGTGAGAGATGAGAGCCAACATATGATCATATATAGGACTCCCGCTAACTGTAATCCAAGAACTCCTAATTGATCCAACGTCAAATCACCTGAAAAACACAAGGAACGAGGGGAAAAGATCAAAACAAAGAAAAAGAAGGAAACAAACGAGACAAAAAGAATACAAAATAAAGCAAAAGAAAAGAAAGAAAAATAAAATAAAATAAAAATATGGGCTGCCTCCCATTAGCGCCCTTGTTTAACGTCCTAGGCTCGACGCTCCTCGTCTCGATGTTAACCCTTGTCTCGATGTTGGAAATCAGCAATGGTCCCACCAATTGCCTCCCAGCACTCTCGAAGCACTCTAATTAGTTTCTCCTCTTCCAGGCCGTCGAGCATCTGGATATGATCACGGCGAGTCTCACCGTCACTAAATATGCGTATTTCAAATGCTCGGGAAGCATTTTGAACTCCAGCTTTGGGGCCTCATCAAGTATATCATCAGAAACTTCAGAACGATCAGTTAATCTCTTAACTCTATCAACAGACATGCTATGACACAAAGCATAATTCAACTCATCATCATGATTTAAAGTAGAAACCTCATGAGTCAAATCTTGATGATATCAACCTTATAAACACAAGACACATCTTCAGACGTTTCATGGCATCATAAACATTGAATTTCACCACTTCACCATCAAACTCTAAAGTCAATGAACCACTATGCACATCTATCTTTGCTTTAGCCGTGCTAAGGAAAGGCCTACCCAACAAGATATCAGAAGACTCAGATGAACTATCATTTCCCATATCAATAACAAAGAAATCAGCAGGAAAAATTAATCCATTAACTTGAACTAGCACATCCTCTAAAACACCTTCAGGATAGACAATCGATCGATCCGCCAATTGAATTATAACTCCAGTACTAGTTAACGGACCAAGACCCAGGGAGGTATAAACAGATAAAGGCATCACATTAATAGAAGCTCCTAGGTCACACATAGCTTTACTGATACCAATGTTCCCAATTTTGCAAGGAATGGAAAACATACCTTGGTCGCGACACTTAGGAGGTAGTTTCCTCTGTAAGACAGCTGAAACATTCTCCCCCACACTCACCCTTTCATTACCTGTTAACTTACGCTTGTTTGTGCATAATTCCTTAAGGAATTTGGCGTAGCGCGGAACCTGTTTAATGGCCTCGAGGAGTGGGATGTTTACTTCAACTTTTTGGAACAACTCCATGATGCTCTTATCCTCCTTTTCTTTCTTGTTCTGAGCCAGTCTCTGCGGGAATGGTGGTGGAACCACTAAAGGTTTGGGTTTCGATAATTTCAGTTGGACGAATCTCAGATGTGGTCACGTGTAAGCTCCCTTTCACCTCTGCTTACATCTCTGCGGGAACCACGGGCGTGGTCACGTGTAGGGTTCTTGTCGACTGGGAATTGCAATTCCTTACCATTTCTTAAGAAAATCGCGCTCACATTATGCCTCGGGTCGAGTGTCTGAGAAGGCAGCTTGCCTTGAGTCTCCATTCTGCTAACGGAGGATGCTATCTGACTCATTTGAGTCTCTAGGGTCTTCATGCTCTCTTCTATCTTTTGAAATCTGGTTGCAGTGTCCTGTTGAAATTTTGCAGTATTAGTAGCTAACATATGGACAATTTCTTCAAGAGGCTTACCTGAGCCCGAAGGCTGTTGCGGTGGTGGTCTTTGATAGTAATTCTGTTGGGTCGGTTGGCTGTTAGCATAACTGAAATTTGAGTGGCTCCTCCAACCGGGGTTGTAGGTATTTGAATAGGGATCAAATTGCCTCTGTTGGAACCCAATAGCATTCACATTCTTCGGTATTTCATCGTGGAGTGTTGGGCACGCATCAGTTGGATGGGCTAGGCTAGGCAAATGCCACACGCCTCGCAGTGGAGGAGTACCTACATTCAACTTCTGGACCAAAGTTGTTAGCAAAGATTTTACCTCATCGAGAGAAGTAACATTTACCTCGTTCACCCTTCGCGGTATATCTGGTCGGGCACCAAATTGCTGGGAGTTTGCTGCCATGGTCGATATCAACTCCAAGCTTCGGTTGGGTTTCTTGACGATGGCCCCACCACTGCGGCATCCATCATTCTGCGCTCCATTGGAATTAGACCCTCGTAGAAATCTTGGATGATCAATTGCTCGAGATATGCCATCTTGTGGGCAGCTTGCTAAAATTCTCTTGTACCTCTCCCGAGTACTCGTAGAGGTTCTCGAATCCTACGCTTAATGCCACATATTTCACGCTGATGTTGGGCTTTCGGGATCTTGGGAAATATTTTTCTAAGCCGTCGGGACATCCTTCCCAGTGTTGATTGTCCCCAGAGGTAGTAGTAGAGCCAATCCTTAGCGCATCTGTGGCGAGAATGGAAAAGCTCTCAGTTTAATTTGGTCCTCCGTGACATTGCGGGGCTTCATGGAAGTGCAGACGAGGTGAAATTCCTTCAGATGCTTATTCGGATCCTCGTTTTCCAGACCACGGAAGGTGGGCAGCAAGTGGATAAGTCCGGATTTCAATTCGAACCCTTCTTGAAGTTCTGGAAAATCTATGCACAGTGGGTGCTGCGCTTCAGTGGGTCTACCCAAATCCTGGAGAGTTCTGTTAAGAGCCATATCCTGCGCGTGGTCACGGTTAAGCTTCCCGTCAGGCTGCTGTTCAACTTCAATCTCCTCTTCGTACTCCGTTTCAGTGTCCGACTCAACCGGGGTCTGTAATCCACGAACTTCTCCTTGCTTCTTCCTTAGTTTGCTCAACTTCCTCAGCCTCTTAGCGATTTTTCGATTTCGGGTCGTCTAAGATGGAATCTCCGTCTGAATGTTCCTAGGCGAAACAAAACAAAATCAATTAGTTACCAATCCCGAACGGCGCCAAAATTTGATGGTGTCGAATCCACCAAAATAAATCCCAAACACTAAACGAAAATAAATTGCATACGATGGTAAATGGGGTCGATCCACGAGAGAATGGAACAATTGATTTTATTCAAATGCCAAAGAACGAATGAAAATAATTAAAAGGGGGTTTTGAAGTTTTAGACTAAAACTACTAATTGAAATAACAACTGATAAAAGATTAACGCAAATTAATAAAACAATAACCAACAAAGAATGCAAATAAAATTGATAAACTCAATAAACGACAACTTAGCCAGGAAATTCCTAATTATGCTTAGACCGCGATCATCGACTCAAATATTTTCTTTGGTTTAATAATAGGTTAGCTATAGTTACCAACTACCTCTGGCTCCCTCGTTTCTTCTTAATTTTAGAATAGTCGCAGAAACTCCTTTGACTATTTCCTAATTAACTAATAACCTCTTCGAGACTCTCTCCGAGATTCAATTAATTAACAGCATTAAATTCTAAAGAAACACTAACCATAACTGACTACGCACAGACTCATGCTTCATCTAGTTAGATCGCAAGTTCCTCCACACAAAATCAGACAAGTACTATGCCCTAGTGCCAATTGCCACAAATACCGATCCCCCAGCTAGACTCCACCAAGTAAATCAGTTGGCGATATGTAAATTAACTAACCCTACAATCAGGCCTCAATCGCAGAATCAATTAATAAACAATGACAGTAAATCAGAAACAGTACGAATATTATAAACCAAATATTAAGAACAATAGTCTCACGAGTCAAAGCATAATAATTGGAATTTCCCGACTAAAACAGATTAGCTACTCATACGAAAATTAAATCTAACAAAATTCTTAATCAACATAGTCTAAATAACAAAGGAAAGAAGAAAAACTAAGAAAGTCTCCCTAAAACACGCTGCTGTCCAGTGTCCTGCGTCCCTTGGTATCGTCACTGTTGCAATCCGAAAGTTCCAAAAAGAGCCTTGCTCTCTTGACCAACAATCTCTTTATCCCTTTCATGTCACCGCCTAGGTTTTTTCTTCTTTATCTTTCAATTGCCGTGGGCCCAAACTTTCCTCACTTGTGGGCCTCCTCTAGATCATCCACCTCCTCTTGCCTTGGCTTCCGTGCGTGCTCTTTTATTCCTCTCTTTTGTTTCTTGCGTGAATTCCCTTATGATACAGTCTTCTACGTTTTCCTAGGTTTTCCTTGTTTTTCCTTAATTCTTGTGGGCCCCTCCTTTAGGTTATTTTGTCTCATTTTCTAATTGCCGTGGACCCTTCAAAATCAGTCCACCAATGCTTCTCTTTAATTTTCGTGTCTCCGGTGTGTTATATTGCTAGGACCATCTAATGCCCTTCCTCCACGTGTTGCCTTGTCTTTGAAACAACCTCCTTGATCACGCCTATTGCCTCCTTGATTCTTTGTCTAGCTTTCCTCCAACGTTCTCCTGACCAAGCACGTGTTGTTGCTTTATTCCTCTCATGTTTTAATTTCCAACTTGCGCTTATGTCTCTAATTGCGTCACTTACGTTTCTTGGTCTTTGTTGCCTATCGTTGTTGCTTCTCCCATGTATCCAGATGTTGCGTTAATTTGTTTGTTGTTTCCAGGCTCCAACGTCAACGTTTATTTCCTCTTAATTTCTCACATCCTGCAAAAATTACAATTTCCTACAAAGAAATATTAAATCAAATGAAGTCCCAATAATTAAATCAACAAGAGGAATAAAAAGGAATAATTAAAACAACAAAACTAGAAAAATATGCACTTATCAGAGCTCGAAGCTACAAAGGGCATGTCTTTTAGATCGGAGGCAAGTACTGAGTCTATAATTATTTTTAAGACTAACTATTTACCTATACTTAACATACTGGAGGAGTTAAATGATGAAAAAAAGGTGCACAGATGTTTGAAATATTTTTGGAATGTATGGACTTAGTCGGAATTGAGAAGCTAAGGATAGGGAAGACGCTGAAGGAGGATGATGATCAATTAAGACCCTATCCAGAACTACCTCACATGGAGGAGCCGCATATGATACATGAAGATCACAATTTTGTCATGTGAGGAGAAGAAGAAGTCGAGTCAGTGACTCTAAACAAAGGCACTTCTTGGGAGGCAACCCAAAGGAAGTAAATTTCTTTTCCTTTCCATTTTTGCATTACTTTTTATATGCATGTGTGTTTTTGAATTTGTTTGTCTTACTTGTTTTTAAGTTTTCAATCAAATGAGAGAAAGAATCAAACAAATGAAGCAAACATTTTCTCGTTTTCTATTGCTTCTGGGATTATATAATCATGATTATAGTGTGTTTTGACTAGAAAATTTTATAGCAACTTTCGTAAGTACTTTTGCTCTTGTCATTGGTTGATATCTATTATCTTTGGAAAAGTAGTGACTAATGGTATCCAAAGCCAATGAGATTTTGAACCTTATTTGACTGACACATCCATATCAGACTCATTGCCTTTTGATAATGTGTGACTTTCATGACATGTATGTCCCAATTTTGCATTGAATTTTTATTCGAGACCACATTTTTATCACATGCATTAACATGAATATGATTAGGCATTCTTTGTTTTTCATAAACTGCATTAGCCAAATAACCTATCCTATTGATATGATTTTTTCCTTGATAAACCCCTTTGAGCTTTAACCTTTCTTTTTTTATAAACCACATTTTATGCTTTCAAACTTAACCAAATGTCCTACCTAAGTCATAAAGCTAGTGGAACATTTGTGATTGTTGAGTTTGTGGATATACAAAATTCTAAGTTTGGGGGTATACATATGTGAGGGTTGGTTATAATCTGGGGATGTTATTTTTTGTCTTATCATTGAAATTTACATGTTGATGTAGTTTATTTTAATTTTTACAAGGAAAAAAAAGAGAGAAAAGAAAAAGAAAAAGAAAGAAAGAAAAAGAAAAAGGAAAAGGAAAAAAAAAGAATGAAAAAGGTGTTTAAAATAAATGTATCAAGGAAGAATTGCATATGTGTTGAAAAGTTGTTTATGGTTTATGCATCTTCCTAGAGTTGTAATGGATGTGTTATTTGAGTATGTTGAATATGAGGTAGAGGTTGGCTTGGAAGGTTCACTCTTGTGATTTCATTGGCATAAATTGTATGAGTGATTCCTTCAGATTGATATATGCTTCATGTGGTTTGTGTATGAGAGTTGAATGAGGTTATGAAATGTAAATGTTGCATTCGTCATAACTGACGATACCCAGTTTTTGATTGAGTGTTATTTATGTTTCACTAGCTTTGATGACTTTCATGCTACTTGACTCAAAAATATCTCAGCTCACCTTTGCCCACATTACAACCTTGGAAAAGTCCTTTGATTCATGATTTTGCACGTGAATTTTAAAGATATTGAATGTTGATTGATCATGAGTAAAAGCTTGAAATGTGGACATCTTGCTATGATTTTTGAAAGTCATTCATCTTTTTTTATGATTATATAGTCTTAGAAAAAATATGAAAATTAAGTCAATGTTTTGGGTCAATGAACTTAATTTTGATGTTTTGCCCGAAGATGGACAAAAGCTAAGTGTGGGGGAAATTAATATGTGTTTAATTGTTGATATGTTTAATTATTTACACTTAGCAATTAATGATACAAAAATGCTTAAGATACTCACTCTAATTCATATTTGATTTTAGGTACAATTTGGAAATAAAGAAATTAAAGTGAGTCGAAACCACCACATATGGGTCATTTTCCAAGGATTTTTTTTACTTATCTTCATAGAACAAGAAGAAAAAAATTATAAATTAAAAGACAAGCAAAATGGATCACAAAGAAGGAAACAAGGAGAACTAAACAACAACGCATACGGGAAGATGAAAAAGAGCAAAACGCTGCGCACGACGTTGTGAGGCAAGGGCTTTGAAAAGAGTTGCATATTTATTTGTCCCATCACACACCACAGCAAAGAGTAAAACGCAACACAGAGGGCATGAGCGGTAGGGTTTTAAGGAGGAGTTACATCTTCAATTGTCTTATCATGCCATAGTAAGTAAAGAGTAGTGGAGGAGAGAAGATGCTAATGTAGAGGAGCAGAATAACGCAGCACAGTGGAGGCGCAAGCATCAGGTGTGAGTGGCGTGTGCTATGGATGGTTGTGTCTGCGGCTTGGCTGGAGCTGGCGAGAAGAGGCGTGAAGACAATGGCGCTACAATGGTGTTGGACCAGCTAAAGGGACATTTAATTGTCCCATCAGCTACAGTAAAGAGCTAGTAATAAGGAGTTTTCGATGGGACATTAAGATAGGGGTTGAAGCATTTTTCTGGGAAAGACCCATAAAGAGCTAGACGTCCTGACACTAATTCAGAGGTGACATCAACTTCAATGACCCGGGTTAAGTATTTTTTATTATTTTATTGTTTCTTTCTTTCATTAGGAATTGATTGTATTATTCTATTTTAATTAATTCAGGTATCGTGTATGGATAATCAGATTTTTGTTATTATTCAGTTATTTGTGTATGAACCCGTTGGGTATTGTGAATTGATGGCTTTAATGCGTTCATTGAATCGTTAATTTCGAACCTATTGTTAGAATCTTGATATAATCCATAATTGTTATGTTGAAATTCATGTGTAGCGACTAATGATTCGTAATCATTAGGGATAATATGACCTAGGTTAAATGACGCATCGTATGTGATTGTTGCCTTGATTAATCGATTTTTCTAATTCATAATGCTACTGCCTAATTAAATCTAGAGATCATATCCTAGGTTGTTCGGTGGTTAGATTTAATTAATGATCATATCTTGATTAAACAAAATCTAAGAGAAAACTCGGGTTAATTTTTAACCCACGATTAATAGTTTCTAGGAGAGGTTAAAGAACAACAAATTAATAAAATATGCTTAGTCAGGGTGTAGGTCAAGATTGGACCAAAGAACCGGGTCCCTACCGAAATCCCCACATTTATCATTTTTTGCATGTTTTCTTTAATTTGTTTTTATTAGTTAGTTTTATTTTATTTTCTTCTTTAAAAATCCAAAACCTCATGTTAAGTGTAAACACTTGTTAATTTCATTTCATAAACTTTACGCACACTCTCTGTGGGACCGACCTAGACTCACCACTGCTATAATAGTAGTCTAGTTATTTTTATTTTGATTAGCATAACAATGTGCGGTCAAATATATATGATGACTTGTATGTAAATTTTGAACCTGGGTAATGCATAGTAGAATTGAATCTCAAATAGATGCTAATATGCTTATGTTTTTCCGAAATGACACTATTTTGAACAACTTTGCATTTGGAGTGCAAAAGATGACTTTTATTGCATGAAATAATGTTTTGAAATTTACATATAAATAATCGAGTCCTGAATGTTGTATGTTTTTGTTCTTTTTTGGCTTAGAGCCATGACAAGGTTTCATTTTATCGGTTAAACCTATAAATAAAGGCAACAACTTTGCATTTGGAGTGGAAAAGATGACTTTTATTGCATGAAATAATGTTTTGAAATTTACATATGAATAATCGAGTCCTGAAAGTTGCATTTTTTTAGTTCTTTTTTGGCTTAGAGTCGTGGCAAGGTTTCATTTTATAAGTTAGACTGATAAATAAAGGTATGGTGCATTACTTGATTTTTTTCCTTAATATTTGTATATGATTTTTGTGACTGGTGAGGTAACGATTGACCAATCGTGTGCTAGACACAACTGATTAAACGACCTTTGTACCTTTGATGTTAGTACATAAAAGTCAAGTCCTCGTATCTGTTGACCCTCAAATTTATTTCTTAATGAATAAGCATGAGCTAAATAATTTTTGAGGTTTTGACGGATTTAAGTTTTGGGAGTTATTATTATGTTAATGTCAGCAAGATCATATGACATAGGTTAATTGAATTAAAGTGTTATAATTTTTTTCTTGATGAATAAGCATGAGTTAAATGATTTTTGAGGTTTTGATGGATTTAATTTTTGGGAGTTATTATTATGTTAATGTCAGTAAGATTATATGACAAAGGTTAATTGAATTAAAGTGTTAAGAATTTTTCTTAATGAATAAACATGAGTAAAATAATTTTTAGGTTTTGATAGATTTAATTTTTGGGAGTTATTATTATTTTAATGTTAGCAAGATTATATGACATATGTTAATTGAATTAAAGTATTAAGGTAGTAAGAATATATGAAGGGCATTTTTAGAAGATCACTTAAGGTTAAAAGAACCTAAGCTTATAAGGAAGGGTAAAATGGACTTTTTTGGGTTCATTAAGGGTAAAAAAGGAGAAGATGAAATGTGGGCTTCAATGTGAAGAAGCCAAAAAAACAAAAATTAGAAGAGAGAAGAGGGAGAGAGTGTTGCTGGAGAGAAAAGAAAGGAGAGAAAGAAAGCTAAGCTAGGTTTTGATTTTTATTAGTCTTAAAGAGTGATTTTGAAGTTGATCAAGAAGGAAAAAAAGAAAAGAAGGATTAGAGTTTCCATTAGAGCCAACAATCTCACTATTTGGTGAAGATTCAAGGTAAGTTTGATTTTAATCTTTTGAATTTTTGAAAAGTTTTGGTTCATAAAGCTTAAGAAATGTATAGGTTTAAGAATTCTAGGATCAATATTTTTAGTGAATATGCCTTATGGTTCCTCCAATTTGAATCCCTATTGAATGGGAATTTTATCTTTGATGAAGGAAATCAAGAGAGGCGAGAGAAGTAAGGGGAGAGACATTTTTGAGCAAGTTTTAAGCAACGAAATTCAATGTGGGTTTCATGTTTATAATTGGATAATGAGCCATTATGTCTTCTTTTTAGTCAAGAAAATAAAATGATTTTTCATTGCTTTATAATTATGGCAATTGTTGCTTTGGAATGACTTGAAAAATTGCAATATGCTTGATATTTGAATTTGGTTGATTAATCGTAAAAAGATGAGGGAAGTGTCTATGAAATATTTCATGTTCATGAAAGACATGTTTTGAAAATGTGTCATTTGGGCAACATGTTTACAAGTTATGAAATGCATCCTATGTGAGTTTGGTTTAGTTCCTTAAGTATATCAAGTACACTTTGACTTAAAGCTTTTCTCACCTGCCCACTAGTGACAGAGAGCTCCTTCATGGACTCCCATAAGTTTTATGGCTACGCAAAACCATTTTGTGGGATTGTGATAGTACGTTCTGTTCACGGCTATACAAGACTCTTGTGGGAAATGCATAGTACATTATGTTTTAGATCTACCTAAACCATTCGGATGTGTTTATGTGTTCATGATATGTTGACAAGATTGATACATACATGAATTATTTTATTGTGAATTTGGTTGAAAATTTAAGAACCATGTATTTTATGATTCAATAAGAAATTTCTATAACAATTGTTGGACCTCATTTTCGGAGCCCAACTCTTGCTTAGAAAATCATAAGATTTACACGTGTTTATTATCTTGTAGGGTTGCTCCAATGAACCCTCATTAGCTATCGTCCCACATGGGTGACGTGCTCACACAAGTCAATAATAAAAAATGAATTCATTTATCCTATTTCTGAACATATTTTGGGAAACTTCAAACTAGAATTTCAATTTGACTTCTTCAGAACATTTGTTCTCTATTGTCTTAAGTTTCTAATGACACCCAAAATCATTCAATTTGGTGCAAAAAATTTAAAAATTATAGCCCACACATTTTCGGACTGTTATTAAACTAAAACTGCACACTATTACTTAACTTCCTCCCAGAAATTGAAGTCTTAGAGTCCAAATTAAAATTCAATTTCTTCAGAGTATTTGTAGATCTATTCTCTAGTTGATTTAGAAACAAGAATCATCTCATTTTGAGCTCTACAGATCAAGATATCATCAAAATACTGAAGCATGTTCAGTAAAAATATCTAATTCATGCTCTTCCAACTGATACCCTTACTTTGATTCAATCAATCTTTTTCTAATCAAAGTCAAAAGCTATAAACTTTTGTGCAGAGGTAGAGAAATGTCTTACAAATCCAACTCTTCAAAAATCAAGTCATTTGGAGGTCGGACGAAAAAGTTATAACAAAAAGATCAGAGTATGTTCATAAAATTGCCAAAAATTTGCCTTCCTTGGACAATTAAGGAAGTCGCGATCATGCACATGCACGAACGCGATATCCAGATGGACCAGCGAAATTGCGATCGGGCGCATGCACGATCACGACATTTTGGTAATCCTGTAAAGTCTCAATCGTGTGCATCTACAACCGTGACATTCGGGTGGGCCTGCGCTCTTTCTTCTTCACTGACAACCCAACTTCTAAACCCCATAACTTTTGATCCAAAACTCCAAATTTTGCAAATTTTATATTAATGGAAAGCTAAAAGAAAGATCTACAACTTCTATTAATAATTTAAAATAATTTCTGCCTCTGTAAGGGTCAAAATTTCAATCAAAGTGGTTGTCTCGAAAGTTCCATCCTAAACAGCATCTAAATTTTTAATGATCATATCTTTCAACTCCATTGTCCAGAAATTTCATACTTTATACCGTTATAAAACTAAAAAGATAAACTACAACTTTAATGAAGACAACTTTGTCTAATTCTTCCTAGATTAATCCAGTTTTTCCCTTGAAGTCAGTATAGAATTTTCACCCTTATGACTTGAAAATTTTCCTAAATTCACTTCCTCTAACGCAACTTAATTTTAAACCATCCAACTACATTTCATCATTTATTCCTATTTTCATATCCATAGCATCACACTGATATGCGGCAACCATTCATATTCAAAATTTATCACTTTCCCAAATATACAAATTCCAACTTAAGCTCATCCTTAATTAATTCATATTTCAACTCCACCTCATCTATACACAAATTCACATTTCAACTTAACAATCATTCATTCACAAATCCATATTTCATTAACATCATAGAATAAGAATTTACAAAGCTTTAATGGCATTCTAAGCCACATTACATCAACAATATCAAAATTTTGAAATACAAAAGATACAAAACCCCATAATTCTTGACATACGTCTAAAGTCTTGTTTGTACATCAATCTAGTTTAAAATACAAAAATATGCATAATCGAACGAATGCCTTGACTCTCTTTTACCTGATCTCTTTTTCATCACCTGGAGATGAGAGTAAAAGGGGGTGGGCTTGAAAACTCGTGGGTAACAATTTATAACAGAAAAATTAAGCAAAACCTTTGAAATGTTTATTTGCCAAATACAAAGTTCTTATTAAATTCATCAAAGTATCATTCTCAATTTCATAACCAAAATTCACAAATTTTAAATCATGAATGCATCAAACTTGTCAACATCACATAAGCACATCAAAATAGTTTGGAAGGTCCAAAACAGAACATACTACACATTTTCCATAAGGGTCTTGTGTAGCCATGAACAGAACGTATTATCGTAATTCCACAAAATGGTCTTGCGTAGCCGTGAACTTATGCGACGCAAGGGAGTTCCATGCCACTAGTGGGCAGGTGGGAGAAGCTTTTTTAATCAAGTGCACTTGACATACTTAAGGGACCAAACCAAACCCACATAACATGCATTTCATAACTTGTAAACTTGTTGCCCAAAATGGCATATTTTCGAAACTTGATTTTCATGAACATGAGATATTTTGAAAACTATTTCTGAAAACATAATTTCATAAATATGTATCTTTTCAAAAGAATCATTTTCAAAGTCTTTTCACAAATTATCAACCCAATTCACATATTAAACATATAGCAAATTCTCAATTCATTCAAAAAGCACCAAATACAACATTTATGATGCAATTTAGAAACATTAAATTTCCTTGGTTCAAAGAAAACATTTGTTGGCTTATTAATTCTACTATAAACATATACCCACCTTAATTTCCTTGCTTAAAACTTTGCTAAAAAATGCCCTCACTCTTGCTCCTCTTGCCTCCTTTGATTTTCTTTATCAAAGACAAAATTTCCTTATCAATAGGGGTTCAAATTGGAGAACCCGCAAGACATATTCACTAAAATTGATCATAGAATCCTTAAACACATATGTTTCTTAAGCTATATGAATCAAAACGCTTTTAAAAATCTAAAGATTAAAATCCAACTTACCTTGAATCTTCACCGAATGAAGAGTTTCTTGGATCAAAAGAAGGCTCTAATCTTCCTCTTCTTTTTTTCCTTCTTGAGCAACTTCAAAATCACTCTTTAAGACCAAGAAAAATCAAAACCTAGCTTTTTTCTTCTTTCTTTCCTCTCTTCTCCACCGAACTCTCTTTTTTCTCTCTTCTCTTGTTTCTTTTCTCCCAATTTCATTTTTGCTTCTTCCTTAAAAAGCAAACCATCACTTCATATTTCAATTTTGCCATCAATGATTCTAAATTGTCCATTTTGCCCTTCCTTATATGCCTTGTATCTTGTATCCTTAAGTGGTCTTCCAAAAATGCCCTTCAAGCAATCTTACTACCTTAACACTTTAATTTAGTTTACCAATGTCACATAATCTTGCTAACATTACCATAATAATAACTCCCAAAATAATTAAATCCATCAAAACCTCAAAATTTATTTAAATCATGTTTAACTAGAGAAAAAAAAATATAGGGGCCAACAACAATGAACATTTTAAATGGTTTTGCTTGTTATTTGTTATAAACTTATTACCTAAAAGCTTTCAAGCTCCCTCTCCTTTCTGTCCCATCTTCAGGTAAAGAGAATGAGATCGAGTAACTAAGAGTCGAGGTATCATTCTACTTTTGTAATGTTTTTTATAAATTAAGTTAGATTTTGTAAAATCAAGACTTTAGGCGTATTTCAAGAATTATTAGGTTTGGTATCTTTTGTATTTTGGATTTTGGATAGCAATGATGTAATGTGGCTTGGAATGTCATTAAAGCTTTGTAAACTCCAATTTTGTTGTTAAAGAATTATAAATTGTGTATGGATGATGTTGAGTTAGAATTAGGTATATTTGAAGAAGTATATCAACTTGAGATAATGATTTTTGAACACGAATTGTTAATATATATATATATATACATATAAGTAAGATATTATGGAAAAAGGAAAGACAGGATTTTTGTGAATGATGAGAATTAGTTGTAAGGGATAAGTCAAATGAGTAGAGATTAGGGAGTTTAATGAAGTAAAGTTGGTAGTTGAATAGTTATGCTCATGACTTTCCAAGTTATACATTGCAAATTTCTAGTTTTTCATAAGGGTCAAATTGGGTTCTGACTTCAGCAAAAAATCTGGATTGATCTAGGTTAAATTAGACAAAGTTGTCACTTTAAAGTTGTAGTTTGGCTTCCTAGCTTTTCAACACTATATAGTATGAAATTTTTAGACATTGGAGTTGAGAGATATGATCTTTAGAAGTTTGTGATGTTGTATAGAATAGACATTCAAGATAGCTACATTGATTTGCAATTTTAGCCCTTTTAGAGGTAAAATATCTTTTATAGGCCTTCATGAAAATTGTGAGTCTAGAAGTCCTCTTCGAAATGGTCTTTAAATAACCTTAACCTGATATTTTTAGTGAAAGTTATGTTCTTTTTACCAATACAAATCGGAAGAAGAAAAGCAGGAAGGGGAAAGTCGCGATTGCAATAAGTTGTAGTCACGACTTTGTAATGCGCGATTGCGACCCGCCGATCTCCCAAAACTTGAACATCTTTTATTCTTTTGGTCATAACTTTGTTGTCCGACCTTCAAATGACCTGATATTTGAATCAATAGATTCTTAACACATTTCTCCATCTCTCCATAAAAATTTATAGCTTTTGGTATTGATTTGAAAAAGATTGACTGAATCAAAGTAAGGATATCGAATGGAAGAGTATGAATTGGATATTTTACAGAACATACTTTGGTATTTGGATAATATCTTGATCTGTAGAGCTCCAAATGAGATCGGTCTTGTTTCTAAATAAAATAGAGACATAAAGCTACAAATTATACGAAGAACTCAAATTTTAGTTTAATCTCTAAGACTTTCAATTTGTCGATGAAAGTTAAATATAGTGTACTATTTCAGTTTAATAATAGCCCGATAATGTTTGAGCTATAACTTTCAGATTTCTAAACTAAATTAAATTATTTTTGTGTCATTAGAAACTTAAGACAATGAAAAACAAATGTTTTAAAGAAATCAAATTGAAATTCTAATTTGAGGCTTCCCAAAATATGTTCTGAAATAGAAGAAATGAGTTTGTTTTGATGTTTGACTGGTATGGGTACATCACTTTTGTGGGATGCACGTTCGAATTAATGTCATTTAAGACGTCAGGCCCGTGACTCGCAAAGGAGAAATCTCAATAATTAATGAGCAACAAAATACTACTTCAGTATAAGAATAATTCAAATTTGGGGCCTAGTACTCATAGTATCAGAGAGTGAAGATGAATCGATGTTGGCTAAGGAGAGTTCATTGAAACAATCTTACAAGATAATACACACGCTCAAGTCTTATGATATTTCCACAAATGTTGAGCTCTGGAAGTGGAGTCTGACATGTTATGGTATCAAAATAAGAGTTGAGCTCCGGAACGGTGCCCAATAGTATCGATACCTTTCTACAGAACTTACCGGTGATTCCACACCTAAGATCTGAACATTGACGAGGTCATTACCTAAGGTCATGATGTTTTTATGGACTATAGTCCGTATTTACCACGGATAAAAGTCGAGTCCATATCAAAAATCGGTGAGTGTGTACATTAATTTGGTTGACTGTTGGTGACACCCATGAATCTTAATCAACTCATAATGAACCTGTTAATTTTATATTAGACCAAACTAGTCCGCTCGTAACCCAGCCGTCCAATCCTTAATTAGTAACTCAAAGAAACTAATTAGTTTCACATTAATTTTGATATGTCAGAAAGTAGAAAAGGACAAACTTTAAACGGAGGAAACTGAAAGGAAAAATCTTGAATTTGCAGCGTTTAAGAGAAACATGATCAAGAGCATAAAAAGATCTTGGATATTGTTGTGAAATGAAGGTCAAAACAATGCAGGGAAAAAAAAAGGGATTGAATCTTGGCCAACCGAAACAAAAGGCGTCGTGGTCAGCTCTCCTCCTCCAAATAAAAACATTAATTCGTTATAACATAATTA
Organism: Erythroxylum novogranatense; assembly: GCA_029891385.1. Classification (NCBI taxonomy): domain Eukaryota; kingdom Viridiplantae; phylum Streptophyta; class Magnoliopsida; order Malpighiales; family Erythroxylaceae; genus Erythroxylum; species Erythroxylum novogranatense. The sequence continues at coordinate 84,632,154 of CM057234.1, forward strand.
TGTCGTCAACTTCTTTACGGCCGCAAAATATTATCCAAAGAATCTATTTCTGATAATATTTGTGGATAAGAATCTCTAGCGGATGCCACAGCACAAACACTAGTCTTGCTACCCAACAAAACTTATGAGTATACCTTCCTATTTCTTTTCTGCTTGCTGGTTCACCACTTGCATGCCGAAAACATGCAAGTTCTTGCCCATCCCTCTCATCATACTTGCCCATCTCAAGAGGTACAACGCCAGTGAACGTCTTCAAATTAGTAGTTAGTGGCCGTGAAATGTGTGAATTTTAGGTGTACAATTGTCGATTATGTTGCCTTTGTGTTCTAGCATTGATTTTGTTCTGCTAGTTGATTTGATGCGACTCACTACCTCTATTCATTTGTACTTTTTGTGTGTTCTCCAATGTCTTGGGTTTGCGTTGGTTGACTGGCAACTCTTGTTGGTTGTATAAGCCATTTTGGTTTTTGTAAAGAAACCCACTTCTTGATTTGCTGCTTCAATGCTGTAATTCATATCGTTTTCTTTTTTCCTTCTTTTTTTTACTTCCCGGGTTGTTGTTTTTCTTCAATCTGCGTCTACAATTACAATTCACATCACTAGCTAATCGTTGCTTACCTCGTTAATTCTTTAAAGATTCTAGTTTTTTGTCTGAGATATGACTCTGTTTTTGTACTTTGAAAGTGAAATAAAGTATCTCTGTATGTAAAATGCCAATCACGTAGTTCTGGTGCTTATGAACCTGCCAACGACGCAGCTAAACATACCTTCATTTTTGTTTACCTTTCTATATTATCAAGATTTCAATAGATGATTATATCTTTAGTTTTCATATCTTGATACTGATCCTTGGAAATTTTCCAGCTTATTGCGTACAACGAACTTCGCCTTTTTCTGAATTCCCATCCAATCAAACTATTTTTCCAAGTCTTCAGCTTAATCTTGCAAGGAAAAAGTTTGAAATTTCAGGTATACTGGGAAAGCAAGCAGAAAAATCTAGGAGTTCCACTTAGAAAGGCAGGATGAGTAGACGTCAAAATGGGACGATAGCAAGTACAAACCTAACGAAAACATCAGTTATGGTAAAGTAGAAAGCTTTTTTTTTTTCCTTTTACTTGCACAAGTTAACTGTTTTGAGTGAGTCGATTAGGAATTTCATTGGAAGTTGGAACCTATGGAAGCTTCCTTAATGATTTGAAGTATATTGGAGTGAAAAGTTTTGAGTTAGATAAATATTATTGGAGTTATCTTTGGAAATTTGAATTGCATGCTCCAAGTTAGACGTTGAATTGTGGTCTTGTTTAGATTACTGCTTTTAGTGCTTTCTATTTAACCCCTTGTGATATTAGTTATGGCAGAAAATCCATACAACCTGGTTAATCTGTGGCCAAGTTACCTCCGGTTTTGATGAATGAAGATTTGAATTCAGAAACTTTTCTCAAGGGTACATCATGGTTATCCTACAGTTGGATCCTTTTATTTGTCTTTTCTCTAGACGATTCTTAACGGAAAGTGGAGTCAGAAAATCGGGGAAGTGTAGGCATTGCATAAGAGGATTAGATATCCAAAGAAGGAAGACTACTCTTCATTCATTCCCATTGCAGCTAGTATATTCTGTTATATGGTTCTCAATGTACAAATGCCACTACAATGGTGGTTGTTGCTTGACTAATGATTTTATATGCTCCTGTCACACACACACACACACACACACTCTCCACCTAAGTTTCATAGGCTACCAAATACAAATTAGAAATGTTTATTTTTCCTAAGATTCATGTTCCATTTCTACCACAAGTGATTTAACTGCATGTAGTAGATGTTAACCAATACCATGTCAATTACAAGGGATGCCATCATATTTGATTGCTGTACTAGGACTTTTTCTCTTTTTTCTTTTTTTTTTGGCTAGTTTGTACACATGCATTATGTACATATTGGGTTCTAACCTTTGGCCAATTTGAATTTCTCAGGATCCACGTTTGATAGAGGAGCCACTACAAACAGGTTCTTCATCTGTAGGTTTTCAAGCCCAAACCCAATGTCCGGTTTGTCTGAGCAGTAGCAATTGCCCAACTGTTCATTCCAGAACAAAACTCATGAATAGTTTGGTTGAAAGAGGGAAGCCTAGAGAAGCTCATTCTGTCTTTAATAATTTAGTGGAAGATGGACATAGGCCAACCATTATAACATACACAGCTCTTGTAGCTGCCTTGACTCTGCAGAAACGTTTCCAGTCCATTCTTATGGTGACATCTAAAATTGAGAAGCATGGAGTGAAGCCTGACACTATACTTTTTAATGCCATGATTAATGCTTTTTCTGAATCTGGGGATGTAAAGGAATCCATGAAACTCTTTCACAAGATGAAGAAATGTGGATGTAAGCCCACTACTGTTACATTCAATACCCTCATCAAAGGATATGGGAATGCTGGTCAGCCTGAAGAAGCTTTGAGATTGCTAGATTTGATGTTACAGGATCAAAGCATCAAGCCAAATCATCGGACATACAATATTTTAATTAGAGCCTGGTGTAACAAGGGAAATATAAAAGAAGCATGCAATTTATTGTACAAGATGGTAGCATCTGGTCTGAAGCCTGATGTTGTCACTTACAATATCCTAGCTAGGGCTTATGCTGAGCAAGGGGAAACAAGTAGGGCTGAAAACATGTTAATGGAAATGCAGAACAAGAGAGTGGCACCAAATGAGCGCACTTGTGGCACAATTGTAAATGGCTATTGCAAAGAATCTAAGATGAAAGAAGCCTTGAGATTTGTGTACAGGATGAAGAAGCTTGGAGTGCATCCTAATCAATTTGTTTTTAATTCTCTAATCAAGGGATTTCTAGACATCATGGACACAAATGGAGTTGATGAGGTTAGTTTTTTCTCTCACTGCAAACTCCAATCCAAATACTGAAATGTGTCTTTACATTTCAATATATTACCTTCATATTTAGCAAAATGATCTCTGACTCTAATGGTCGCACAAACAAGTTTCTATTCTCTTTGCTGTGGAAAGATGAAACGGTAAACATCTGATCTGCATTTCATTTTTTTTACTGATTTGTTGAAGATGAAAGATAACCTCTTCATATCAGCTGTCACGAACACACCTAGACTGAAAAGAAAAGATGTATGTGAGAATATGTCAATTGACTGAATTCTACTGGCTATTTAATCAAAATAGGAGTTAAGAGTCCACAATAAAGGGCATTTGGATCATAAATATTAACTAGTAGTTTTATATAGACTCACAATTTGTCTTAGAGATACAAAATGCTAACAATTACAATGCTTGTGTAACATGTATAATGCATGCATACACAACCAATAATTTGACTCAGAACACGGTTAAAATCATTTTGGCCTTTACATGACAGAGGTGATTGTTCTAAGAGTGGCTGAGAAATGCCACTCTTTGTTGTGCCTCCCACAGCCCTCTATCTCCCACCATTCTCGTTGTAGGCCACTTTGTGTTGACTACATTTTGATAAGGACATAGGAGAGGGAATGAACCATTGGCATGTGATATAGACAAAATGTTTCAGTACCAACTCCAGTTTGACATTTAACTTAGCATTTCAATGTAGACTTTGACAACAAAAGAAGAAATCGAGATACAGTCTCAAAGTGTATGATAGAAACCTTGCAGTAATGTAATTGACATATTAATTCCTCTTCTCTATGATCTTCAATGTGTTCTAATTTATAATATCTTTATTGACGAGGTAATCAACAGGCACTTACATTAATGGAAGAGTATGGTGTCAAACCAGATGTTATAACATTCAGCACAATCATGAATGCATGGAGCTCTGCAGGGCTAATGGATAAGTGCCAGGAGATCTTTAATGACATGGTGAAGGCAGGAATAGAACCTGACATACATGCATTTGGCATTCTTGCAAAAGGTTATGTTCGTGCTGGAGAGCCTGCAAAAGCTGAGTCTGTACTGACTTCAATGGATAAATCTGGTGTGCACCCAAATGTTGTCATCTGCACCACGATCATCAGTGGATGGTGCACTGCAGGTAAAATGGAGAAAGCAATGATGGTTTTTGAGAAAATGTGTAAGATCGGTGTTTCCCCCAATCAGAAAACATTCGAAACACTGATATGGGGTTATGGGGAAGCAAGACAACCTTGGAAAGCAGAAGAGGTGCTGCAACTCATGGAAGAGAAGGGTGTCTTACCTGCCAACAGCACTATGGAGCTTGTTGCAGACACATGGCGTGCCATTGGCTTATGGAGTGAAGCAAAGAGAACTGTGACCACTGAAGACGATCGAGGAGGTATTGCAGATGTCAATGCGGAGGAAATTCCAGTGGAGAGATTGGAGCGGATATATGAAGAACAAGAAGAAGAAGATCTTAATTCCTCGTATTCTAAGCTCTTGCAGCTACCTGGGGAAATTACAACCGGGAAGAGTAGACCCTCTGCAGTTACAATAAGAAGCCAAATAACAGTCAGGGACTCTACTTCTTCCTCTGGGACTTTGTGGGCTGGTACTAAGTCCATTTTCCTCAGTAGAATGTTTGCGTCTGGGAGGCGAACACCAGTTATATGCAGGAAGCAGCATCGTACTCTGGATGCAATTTGCGGGATATTCGTAAGTTCGTGTAGGGTCGTATCCATTAGCTGAAGGGAAGATACTGGTAGTTCCTACACTCAACACTAACAGCTTGTGTTCCATGGCAGAATGGAAAAAGTCTCCCCTCGTTCCAAGTAATTCTGGCGTCTCATGATTATACACTCCCAATTTGAGTTAAAAGGATCAACATGAGAAGTTTCAATTATTATTTCCTCCGTATGGCTGTATATAATGCAATTGCCGTGTCATGAAATGCACTTCATGTCTGTTGATTTATAGGCTCAAACGTTTGCGTAAAAAATTGTTGATAATTCCTGCTAACTGTTGGGTCTGTTAAATCAACAAAACTGGCTCTTTAAATGTACTGATTATGGGTATTAGCTGTCAAATTTCTTGTTCAAGGTAATGCTATGCGTTCAGTATTATCAGTCTTCTTCAGGAAAATTAGACTCGGTGTGATACAAAATTAAAGATTCAGATTCGAGTTGATTAAGCTTCAGTCAAGAGAATCTGCTCAAACTTGGTTTAAGCGGCTTAAACTCTTTCACCAAAATGACATCTTTTTAGTGGTCCAAATTTGTTCTGGCCTTGCGACTCGAACCAGTCAAGCTTTGGGTTGGATTTAAGCCTTACTTTGGAGTTGCCATGTTTGAGTCAAACAAAGAGTAAGCTAGTCCAACTATACTAATTGCCATTCTTAAATGCATTATTTCAAGTTTTTAAAGGTACCTTTGTGATCTGACATTTGAATAGGAGAATCAAGTCTTGATCGGGTCTTATAAAATCAAAGTATCAATTTTAATATACATTCCCTATACCTTGTAATATAACTCCAATTATGAATAATAATGACAATAGGTCGAGCCAGTTGAATCTGAAATAAACTTATAGGTCTTACCCGATCTAATATCCAATCAAACCTTGAAAAAGTTGGGTCGAGCCTAAGCCTAATTAAGGTTTTTAGGCATACCTAGAAAAACTTCAACCCAAGCTTTAATCTAACTCGAAAATCTTGAACATAATTAAGCTTTGAGTCAAATTAAAATTTTGAATCCTATTAGATTTAGGCTTATAACAACATTTTTTATGCTCGATCAAGTTTCAATTTGATCAAAACCTAATGAACCTATATCTAATATAGTACTTAGAAAAATATCTATAATACGCAAAACTACTGACAAGTCATAATTTATAATCTCATTATTGAGCCTTCTTTTATACTAACATAAAACATAAAAGACTAGATATAGATCAACCAAATAATAAAGCAATTAACAAATTTCATACTAATCAACATTATGTAATAGAAGATAAAGCATACATATTCATATAGGAAACAAACTTTCTCCAACTTCCCAATGTTGCTAAAATAGGACCAATAAAATTATTCAATCATTAATTCTAACTAATGAAGTTTGTAAAATTTCTAAGATCATTTGGTACCCATCTAATTATATTGTTGTTGAAGAGTTCCTTATCTTGAAAAATTGGATAGCATAAATCATACAAAGTATAAAGCAAAGGAGAACAAGAAAAGGCAAATGGTAGGATATCTATGTAACCATTTGATCCCCACTCCTAAGAAAAATTACAAATACTGCAAATTCTTAAGCTAACCAATATAGATAAGTTTCTTAACATTGAGTTTGGCTAGCTCCATAGCTATTACCTAATAAAAAGGCAATAAAGATATAAGTTATAATCACATACTTGCATGGTAAAGTTGCATCCCTAGAAATCCTGCCATTTAATAACCTGAAGACATCATATGAAAACAAACTAGAGTTTTAGGACTTATTTTTATAGAAAATATAGAATTTACAAGAAGCATAATTAAAAACAATAATTAACCAATTGGTAAATAATCATGTAACCCTATAACTATTGATTGTATTCAACACCATTTATAATTACTCACTCATCCTTTTGAAGTCAAAATGGTCAACACTTTGCACCACTTCCTTTACATTTAGGAAGAAATAACTATAAAATCTTACTCAATTATCTAATAATTTGATAAATGAACATATATTAAATAACAATAAATATAATTTCATTATTGAATATTTCTTTGAATAAACATACAACATGATCCATAGACACATTATTATTAACATCTTTTATATATGTCACAATATTAAAAAATTATAAAATTAAAAGATATAAAATTATTAAAGGTTATAAAAGATCCTAACATACCATTAAGCATTTAGTTTACCTTAAATTGGTTTATCACATAATAAAATCTTGGCACAAATTAGGACCTCCAATGTTTTTAGAAGAAATTGACTATTTAATCACAAAATTAAAAGCAAATTTAGAAGCAGTTGTAGACATTGGAAACATTAAGAAATCTCACACAGTTCTCTACATAATTAGATCTTAACCTCTATTCAAATTCCACCATAATATATCAAAATTCTCATAAGTAATTTCAAACATTAGCTTCCAAATAACAATCTAACTATGTTAGATTATATGAAATCCTAAATGTTTTCCCTTGTAATATCCTTTAATTCAAGATTCAAACTGAAAATTTTCTTGCTTGATAAGGATGTATCTACAGAAATTGAACCTGACATTGAACTATTGTTATTGAACCCTTTGCCTATTCTTAACAGTAATCAGAAAACAAATCATATCATAACTATTTAATGATTTGAACTTGTATTGAAGCTCTATCATTATATAATTTCTAAAAATAATATTCAATTTTATACAAAATTATGTTTGCATTAAACCACCTTATTAGAAGAAATGGCTCGTTCATATAATGCTAACTTGATATCACACATGTTAGTGAAACAAATATGTAGTGAAACAATTATGAGTAGTTGGATATTTCGTGTAAAAAAAATTGGGGATAATTTTAAACATTTGTAATTTCTAATAAATTTCTGTTAACTCTCATTGTAACTATGTCAGGAAATACGTGTACCAAAAATCATATTGTTTCAACCTAATAAATGCATCCACATACTTAATGGCAATACCAAACATTTTGAATGTAATACTTAATGGCAATATCAAGCATTTTGAATGTAAAACTCTACCTTATTAAAGAATTGATGTATACTAGATATACATTATTTTTAGTATCATTTCCATAACATATGATTGTGTTTTGAATGCTTTTGAAGAATTTGATAATTAATTTGAGATATATTTTATTTTAGGTTATATTTATACCTCCTTAAGGAAAACGAATGAATTTGGAGAAGAGTAAGATAGATTTAGCGCTCATTTGGAAGAGTTAGAGAAGAGACTAAAAACAAAACACTTAGACACCACTGTGTTTGGGTTATGTTCTAATATGGATAATTTTGCTTCTCCTTCATAGCCCTATACATTCCATTGTTACCCTTTGGATTAAGCAATATGGAACCTACACATCCTTATTTTGGTCCCATATTGATGGTGTTATTTTATAGAAAAGTTATAAAAGCTACCAAAAACAACACTACCTACTATATGGATATGTGTTAAGACCTTATAACTCATTAAAGAGAAGGGTTTCTAATTAAAAGAAAGAGGAAAGAAATATAAAAGATTTTTTTAATAGAAGAAAAAAGTTGGAAAGTAATAGGGAAGTAATTTAGAGACCATTCTATAGTTGGTTTGATCAAGAACAAGTCAATCAAAAGATAAAACAAGATTCTAATAAGATGCTCTAAAGATTCAAGATTTAAGAACAATTATCTCTTTTCCTTGTTTTCTTCATTATTTTTATTTTTATTCTTTTTAATAATAAACTAATGAAGTTATAGATTTAGGTAGAATGAACCTAGGATTTAATATAATTTATTTAGCTTTCTTATGATTTATCCATATCTTTATAACTAATTAAATTAAAAGGACAAAATGGAAGATCAATTATTTGATTTATGCATTAAGATTTGAGAAATAAAATGTGTGGTTAGATCAAAACATGGATAAAGAGGGTTAAATGTGAGATATTTGAGAGAAAGTCTCCAGATCTTCCTAGGTTAGGATAAAACTTATTATGAGAGTTCACAAAGCAAACTAAAGTATTCTCAGGTTGTCTTAATTTGAAAGGGATTGTAATTGATTAATCTAAGGATAAGGTTTGTATGTCTCAAAAGAGATATAATATAAGTTTGAAACTCTTATTGGTTTATGAAACTAGAAATATTCATTAAATCATATTGAGGTTGAAAAAGTAAAACCTTAGGGGATTTTTTTACCTAAGTCTAGTCATTCATAAATTATTTTACTCAGACCATTGCTTGTTTTTTTTTAGTGTTTTAGGTGATTTTTTGTTTTTATTTTTTATTGATTGATTATAGTTTTTAGCCCAGATAGTTAAGCTTAGTCAGTTAAGTTTGTAAGTAAGCGATACTTAATAATATTCTTTATGAAATCAACATGTACTCAGTGTGATAGATATAGTTATATCATACACTTATGGTTAACAATTAGAATAATTATGTTTTAGCATTGTTTTCAAGGAATGGATAGTTCATATTAATTTATTTACAAACTAATTAGACTAGGTATTTTTGTTTTTATTTTAGTTTAGTTTCATTATTGTTCACTTAATTCTCTTTATTCTTTTACTTTTAGAACTTAGTTTTTATATATAGAATCTGGTAATCTTACGAATCTAATTAAATCAAATCCTGAGATTAAGAGAACCCTATACATAAGAAGAAGACATCAAAGGAGCTAAAGCCCTTTTTACTCTCTATATTATAGCAGAATAAATTTAAAGGACTACTATCTAAAGATCTTAATCTGCATCTGTCTATGTTTCTAGAGTACTACAATATAATGAACCTTAATGATGTTTTCACTAATGCCAGGATGTTCCCTTTTTCTTTGAGGGACAAACAAAAAGCATCACTATAAAGCCTACCAACAAGCTCAATCACCACATAGAATTAGCTTGCTTGTATGTTTTTAGCTAAATACACTCCCCTAGAAAAGATTGCGTAGATAAGGAACCAAAGTACAACTTTTCCCATAGTGAATGTGAATCTCTATATTAGGTTTAGGAGACGTATAAGGAGTTGTTGAGATCATGTCCACATCATGTATTAGAGAAGTAGTTTATAGTTCAAACCTTTTATAATGAGATAGCCTAGAACACGAAGATCTTTATAGATGTAGCTGCTTGTGGAGCTTGAATCGTGCAATTTAATTAAGGATATGGCTAAAAAAAAGTTATAAATAAGTATGACCTGGATGCCTTGAATCTTTTGGTTACTAAGGTAGATTCTTATCTAAAAAATTTGACCATATAAATGTCAACTCTATTGGTGCTACTACTATGATTTGTGATATATGTGAATCCTTAAAGACACTTAGCTATAAATTTTCAATTAGGGAATCGAGTTTTATATGACTCTTATATTGTATATCTTAACTTCATTAACAACCCCAACCAGAAGAATGACTAATTCTCTATTACCTATAACCCTGGTTAAAGGAACCATATAAATTTCTCCTATGGAAACATGTTTAACCTTGCACCTCAAAATAACAAATAACCACCTAGTTTACAATCCAAATCTTTTAACCCTATCCCAAAAATCTTAGCCTAAAATCCATCCTAGAGAACATCCTAAATGACTAAGAAAAATGAGAAGTTCAAGGAAGAGATTAGGAAGCTCAACTTTAAGTTAGATATTATAACTATCACTAGCAAGATGTTTAAGGACTAAATTGCTAAACAGGCTAATGTCTATGTTAGACCACCTAGTTAATTATCTAAAAAACTTGAGAATCCTAGAGAGAATTACAATAATGGGATGTTAAAGAGTGATGAGCTTATTAAAATCCCTAGGTGGGGAAACTTGAGAGTGAGGGAAATGTGAAGGGAAAAGCACATATTGAGGATAACAAAACTAAGAAAAAAAAGTTAAAGAGGGAGAAGAACCTAAATATATTCCCCCCAAACCTTATACGTCACCCATTCCCAAAGATTGGTTAAGCCAAAATTTGACAAATAATTTAGGAAGTTTATGGAAGTTCTTCGAAAGATATATATTAATATTCCTTTTAATGATGCTTTGAAACAAATTCCTTTTTATGTTAGCTTTTTAAAAGATATCTTATCTAAAAAGAGAACGTTCGAAGAAAATAAAACTGCATCTTTGATTAAGGAGTGGAAAACCACGACCAAAAATGGATTGCTTATAAAACTTAAGGATCCTAATAGCCTTTTTATTCTCTGTTTTATTAGAGAAATGAGCTTTAATCACATTCTTTGTGACTCAGTGCTAGGTGTTATCCTTATACATCTATTTATCTATAAGAAGCTCAATAACGGCAAATTGAAATATAATAATATATTATTTCAATTGGTAGATTGATCTATTAAGTAACCGGTAGATAAATTAAAAGATGTGCCTATAAAGATCGATAAGTTTCTCATTCCTGTAAACCTTATGGTTTTGGATAGGCTAAAAAAGGAATGTGTGCTTAATTTTGGATTTCCTTTCTAAGCTACTTTCAAGGCCCTGAAAGATGTGTATGAAGGGAAGCTAACACTAAGGGTCAAAGTTGAGAAATTTGAGTTTAAGAAATCTGGACCTGAGAATCCAGTTGATGATAAGTGTAATAATTTCCTCTATTTTGCTGCGAATAGCAAAGATATATCTTATGTTATACAAGATGCAAACATATCAAATAAAAACGGGACAAATACTATACAAGAGAATGTGAAGGAGATGAGAAAATCCATTAGGAAAAAACCTACAATGAGCCTAAACATTTTCCACTCTATTGAGAAGAAGAAAAATACTAATGAAAGTGACAGAATTCATGATAGTATACACCTTATAAGTAGGGGTATGCCAAGTTGAAGTAAAAGGAGTCGAGCTTTTGACCTAAAATAAAAGTTTATTAGGAAGCAACTTAAAACTCTTTATCTTTTATGTTTTATACATTAGTTTTTTATTTGTTTAGTAGTTATTCATTTAATTCCTTAGTATCATTATCTTTTTTTAATCTTACTTTATTAAATCTTTGTTGGTTTCTCATGATAAGTGTTTGGAGTTAGTTTATTTTAGTTCTATAAATGTTTTTACTAACATAGGTACTAACATACCACCTACACGACACTATGTAGAGGTTATAAAGTAAAATATGACATCGTGTTTCTCTATAAGTCATATATGTGATCATTTGTGAGAAAAGCCAAAAAGTTATAGAGTATGTAACTTTTCAACATGTCCTTTACATAGTAGGTTGTCCAACTTGTATTCTAGACCACACACTTAGGTAAGTGTAATACGACATTGTGTTGACATCTTATTTTAAAGATAAAGTTACATAATGTTTTATAGTTAAGCATAATATTTACATATCTTCATGTAATTTTGTGTTCATACCAAGTCTTTTTTGTGCATTTTATTCAAACAATATGATCCCCTTCCTTTACTATATAACCGTAATGTTTTGTCATACACCCCTCTATGTAATTTATATGTTGTTCTTGTTTAATTGAAACATTCTTATGTATAAGAACAACTTCATGTATATATGAATATCACCCCTAAATGGTCTTATATCAAGGTCATGCTCTACCCTATAAAAGACGCCTCAAGACCATTTTTCTCATTTTTGGCTATTTAAATATCTTGTTTTCTCTAAAATTTTAACTTCTTTAAGGTTTTCAAAGTGATTTCCAATCCCCTAAGCCCTCCTTAACCACATCTAATGTAGTTAGCATTTATTTTCAGTTTCTCTTCACCATATATTTTTAACATCATCTGCGTATTTTTCCTTATAACACTATTATTCTCATTGTTAATGGGTTATATTTGGAATTTCTACTTGTGTTTTATGCTTATAGTTGATTATATACCCATTATCCTTGATTTTTAAGGTATTAGGAAAGTGATTTAGGTGAATTGTGAATTGTTTATGCTATTTATCGTTGAAGATGCCCAGTGGAAATTATTTGTCACTTTGGTGAGTTTAATTCAAAGAATTAGTTAGTATAGTTTCTAAACTAGGCTAAGGGATATATGAAATTGAAATAAAATTTAAATTATATGATGTTAGTGATAGTTATATTATGTATGAATAACAAAAACATAAATATTGGAATATTCAAAGCTAGGTTGATACACTATTTAATGGTGCATTTCTTTGTTTCATTATTTAACACTTTATACTCCACACTCATACATATGTAATATAAATAATTTTTTTCAAGTGCTTACTTATATCTTTCTTTAGATATCACATCAAAATAAAGACATGGGGTTATCGAGACAACCTAGGAAACCTTTATTATTAAAGGATTAGAGTGGCTATTTTTGCTGTTATATTATACATTACTACTCCAAGGTCACAAGCTTTAAGGAGGTAGCAGAGGCCATTATAGGCACCAATAACACTACCACCTCCTTCAGTAAATCCAAAAGTGCATTAAAATTAATTGTTGTTATATTTTGAGACAGAGGCGTAATATAAGAGGTACTAAACCTTCCAAACACATCAGTTTAAAACACCCAAGTACATGAATTGGACCATGTTAGGGGAGATAGATCATGTTAATAGCATGCGTAAGATTATTTCTTTTAATGGGTGGCCAGATTTGTTTAATATATAAGAGTCAGTATATTGAGAAATGACTCTCAAGTTCATATGCTATAGGAGGACACCTCTGTCCTTAAGGCTATGTTTGGTTAGTGGTTTATTAATAGAATTGAATGGAATAGAATAGAATGTAATATTATTTTATCGTTTGAGATGAGAGTTTATAATGGAATGCAATGGAATGAAATGGGATGGAAGAGGAGGATTTCATATTACATCTCATTCCATCCTAAACAATAAAAATAAGAAACTTCTAATTTGAGGGTTTAGGATGAAATATAAAATGATAAACAACTTTTCACTATATTACATTATAAACTCGTCTTCCAAATATCATTTCATTATATTACATTATGAACCCTTCCTTTCCTCCTAAAAATAATTTTCTAATATTACATCCATTTACATTCTATTCCATTACAAACAATTCCATTCCACTAAAAATCTTACATCCAACCAAACATGGTCTAAGTTCAAATTGGGAGGTGTAGACCATAGCCTAAGCTATAACTAGTTCGTGCTCCATTTCAGTTTCTATATTGTAGATCTCACAAAGACCTTGACACCTAGCGGGATATTTTTAGACTACAATTGACCAAACACAAATTCACGAAGCTATTAACAAGCAATAACCATGGTGTACACCTACCACTCTACAAAATATAAGGCATTATGATTTAGATTCCTAATGATGTGGTTGGTGCACAAGATTCTAGTGCTGCACTCGATCTGTGCAAGGAGAGAAAGCAAGGCTTGTGGCTAAAGGTTTTCGTCAAAGACAAGGAGTTGACTACGACGAGACCTTTAGCCCAGTAGCAATGCTTAAATCCATTAGGATACTCCTAGCCATTGCTACTCATTATGACTATGAGATATGGCAAATGGATGTGAAGACAGCTTTCCTAAATGGAAATCTAGCTGAGGATGTGTACATGACACAACCTGAGGGCTTCACCTCCTATGATGGCGAAAAGGTATGCAAGCTTCAGAAATCCATCTATGGATTGAAGCAAGCATCCAGGAGTTGGAATATCCGTTTTGATGAGGTAATCAAAGAGTTTGGTTTCTCACAAAATTCGGATGAATACTGTGTGTATAATAAGGTTAATAGGATTGCAATCGTATTCCTTGTGCTATATGTAGATGACATATTATTGCTAGGAAACGATGTCTCTATGCTACAATCAGTCAAGATTTGGTTGTCCAAATAATTTGCCATGAAAGACCTTGGTGAAGCAACTTATATCCTTGGGATAAAGATCTATAGAGATAGATCAAAAGGTTGCTTGGTCTTTCACAATCAACGTACATAGACAAGATGCTAAAGAGGTTTAGCATGGAACAATCCAAGAGAGGGTACCTTCCCATCACTCATGGGATAACACTCTCGAAATCTATGTGTCCTAAGACACAAGATGAGAGGATGTACATGAATATGATCCCGTATGCATCTGCGGTTGGATCTATCATGTATGCTATACTATGTACGAGACCCGATGTATCATATGCTCTAAGTGTTACGAGAAGATACCAATCGGATCCTGGTGAGAGTCACTGGGTGGCGGTCAAGAATATCCTCAAGTACTTGCGAAGGACTAAGGATGTTTTCTTGATATATGGGGATGGAGATCTCCAGGTGAGCGGGTATACAGATGCCAGTTTTCATTCTGATAAGGATGATCCCAAATCCCAATCAGGTTATGTATTCACACTGAATGGCGGGGCGGTCAGTTGGAAGAGTTCCAAACAAGAGACAACTGCCGATTCAAAGACCGAGGCAGAGTACATTGCCGCTTCGTATAAAGAAAGAAGCGATTTGGATCGAAGTTCATTATCGAACTTGGTGTGGTTCCTACCGTGATGGGCCCATGCAGTTGTATTGTGACAACAATGGGGCTATTTGCAGCGAAGGAACCAAGGTCTCATCAACGATCCAAACACGTACTCCGCAGATATCACCTGATCAGGGAGATCATAGGACGAAGTAATGTCCAGATCGAGAGAATTCCCACAGAGCAGAATATTGTTGATCCGTTGACAAAGCCATTGTCACAGAAGAGTATTAATTCTCATGTACTCGCCTATGATATTAGATATCAAGGCGATTGGCTATAGGTCAAGTGGGAGATTGTTAGAGTAATGCCCTGAAGGCAATCGCCTTTAGCGCATTTTGTACAAATTTGTGTACAGTCTTTATGAATAAATAAATAAAGGCATATTTCATTAATTTGTTGTTCATTATTTATGAACTGATATTGATCTGTAATCAAATTAATGAAGTCCATGATATATGATATAGCATGAAGGAAATTATGATGTGATCATACTACTGAGATTCCTATCATGTGCAATTATGTCAGTATCTAAATTATCCCTAGTCATAGGATTACTGAGACTGGACATCGGTAATCCGGAAAGACTAGCACATCTCAAGCTCCTTGATTTGATCAAGCAGTGGATCTCAAAAACTGTAAATATGAGATAGTTAGGGTTGAGATGTGGATGCTTACTAGAGGTAGTAAGTACATTGGATGACCTGCTATGAGATCATCACATGGATGTTTTATTCTAATGTCAATGATAATCTCATCATAGCAATGGTGCAAGTATCCTTAGACTTGAGGTGCTCAAGGATATCTTGGATACAGATTCTGTGCTTTGACTCCATTCCTTGTTGCCTTACAGAGGTCGCTCATAGGGTGGTGCTTGGGTACAGCTTGAGGTATTCGAAGGTAATTGAGTAGTCAATAGAGGATTCACCACTTCTGTGATAGTAGAAGATGATACCCATGGCCTCTTGTCAGGGTCATTACTTGAAAGTCTCTAGCCGGAGCATATATGTCATGAAGAGTGTCTTCAGTGACATATTAAGTAATGAGTTCTAGGACAAGAACTGATATCACTTGGACTAGATTTGACATAGTCAGTCTAGTAAGAGTTGACACATTGCCCATACTCATAACCAAGTGGGGTATAGCATGGTGAAAGGACGAATTGCACGGTAATTATCTATGGAAAGGTTCGTGATATGGTTCATGATGAATACATGTTCATTCGTCAAATCAATTACTTTCCGGTCAATTGGGGGTCATGATGTGTTGTTAGATACCGCTCATGACTTGCTCAGATTAAGTGTTAATCTAAGTGGCCAATATAACCGGGAACCTAATGGGTCACACGCATAAGAGTGACTCGGAGAACTCGTAAAATAGTTTTGGACAGAGATCCAATAAATGGAGAGAAATCGGATTAAATGGATCCCGATGAGATCGAGATATGTCCCGATGAGATCGCAACATCGATATTCTTTGAGAAAGGTTTAGGGGTTTTCCATATAGGGACCGGTAGGACCGAATTCAGTGTGATGGACCACTTCAAAGATTTATTTATATATATATAATTAATTAATTAAAGAATTAATTAATTAATTTATATATATATATATATATATATATATGTACACGTTGATGGAAGAAGCTTCCATTGTGATGCTTAGTCATTAAACTCATTAAATGACTAAAAGACAAAACTTAAAAAGGATGAGTGAAGATGATAGTCGTGGATGATGAAGCAAGAGGTTTTTGAGAAACCTAAGCTCCAAGTTCAGAGAGGATGATCGTGGCTTATGAAGCAAGAGGAGGAGATCTTCGTTGGTGTTGAAAAAGGATTTGAGAAATCCTAAGTCTCATCATCGATCTTCACTCTCCTTCATCCTCCCCAAGCTTCATCCTTCTTCTTCTTCATCGTGATTCCAAGCTCTCCAAGAACAAAGGTAAAATCTAGCAGTCTTTAATTTGTTCTAGCTATTCCCGGGTCAAAGGGTTTGTCCCGGTTAGGTTTTCCAATCTCTGCGTGGATACCGTTAGAGACGGTCTCCTTTGGCCGTTATGGTTTGAGTTTGTTGTATAGACACATGGATCTTGGCTTTCGGGAAGGTCCCGGAACAAAAATTCTTGTTTTCCGCACCGTGGGCGTGTGATGCTCACCGGGATTTTCCTACAGTGGTATCAGAGCCACTTGTGTCGTATATAACGAAGAAACCATGACTAGGTCGGAGTTGCCTATTGCTTGTGACGATGATGCATGTTGATTATGTGAATTTCGAATTCAGTATAGAGATCTTGTTTTCGAAATTTTCTTGCCCAGATATGTTCACAAGATGTTGTTGCATATGTCTGTGAAAGCTTGGAATTTATCAATGTGATTTGATATGGTTTTGCTAATTTATTCCCTAATGTGCTGGTTGCTGTCTTTGTGCACATTCAATGAACAGGCATGCTTATAAATTCGAGAATAAATTGTAGAAATTTTTTTTTTCGGATTTTCTTTCACCGAAATGTCTCTAAGATGTTTATGAATGTCTATGAGAATGGAAAAATGTTTTCAAGGTGATTTATTATTTATTGGAGAATTTATTGTGTGCTGATGGGAATAACTGTGTTGAGGAACACAGATTCTACATTGGCTTTATTGCTGAGGTTGGATGATTTTTTGATGGAAATAAATCCTGCAAAATTTCATGGAACATGTTGTGTACATTTTGTAACCTCTGTAATTTTCTCAGAATTTATTGAAATTATTTCAATAAGTTTTTCAAGCAAAAGACAAAGCTTGGCAGTTTTGAGAAAGTTGCTAGTGCTGTTTTGTTTGAAATGAAAAATTGTGTATTTCTCAATTCCAATACCTTGGATTATTTTTAATGTGATTAAAAAGGTGTTATATTGATGTTGTATGCTTTCCAAAATGAATTTCTTGAAATTGGGTTTCCAAATATTTTTCGGATGTCAAATGTGTCACATTAGCGTCTCGTTAGTGTATTTCATTGTCTTGATTATTTTGGCCGTCACAAATTTTGTGACAGGTGCCGAAATAGTCTTGATAAAGTGTATACTACCTAGAGATACTTAGGGTGATAATTTGATATTCTTAAATTATTTGGAAATCTAAATGAATAAGAGTGTATTCATCAATTTCAAGTTTCATGTATAGTTTGACTATATATGGTAAGCATGGTACAATGAAAGTGTTTCATTGGTACATCATAATAAAGGATATTACACTTGGTATTGTGAATTTGATCTACACGGATTGAGAAATTAGCCGATTAGAGAGCAGGCCAAAAACCAGTCGACTAGCACAAGTTCCAGTCGACTGGCACATGCACCAGTCGACTAGAACATGCACCAGTCGACTACAACAACATGCAGAGGTGGGATAATGGATGATTTTAGGTATAGACTCAATGTGATTGATGAAATACCCTAACTCATTCCATATAGTCATGGTGATTATAATCCTACAGCTTGGAGAAGAAGAAGATGAGACCGAAACCCTCACATATCATATGAAAACTAACGCCTTCCATTAATATGGGAGAACCAGAGTTCTTATAGAGTGGGTTGTTGGGTAAACCCAAGCTCGCTTCTATCTGGATATGTTCGAACCATGAAAATAAGATTTTCGGATTAATGGGTCGGTTTTCACTAGAAGCGTTGATTTGTTGAGTAAACTCAAGGTCAACGTGACAGAGAGGCAAAATTAGGCGTGTGCATCGATGTACGCGCATCAAGAGTTGATAACCCAATGTGTGTGCATACATCACGAGTTGATAGCACTAGTTGATAGTTGCATCTATGAATCAAGTGGTATGACCGATACCTACCGATAGATCTAAGGTAGCTTGTTGGGTAAACCCAAGGTCATTTTAGTAATGTCGGATATCTATTATGCAATTGGTATGACCGATACCTACCGATTGACCTAAGGTGGCTTGTTGGGTAAACCCAAGGTTATCCTTAGCAATGTCGGATATCGACCCACTAGGACATTTTGTCATAATGTTTCTTGGATTCGTACTGAGGGTTATGGATTCTTTGAAACTAGTGGGAGTCATATGCATTTCATTCAAGTCCTTATGATCATGCATGTAATTCTATTCTAACATTCTTTCTCTCTTTCCCTATAGGTTATTGAAAATGTCTTCCAGTGTGAACTTGCGCTCGCTTATGGACTCCAACAAATTAACTGGACCTAATTTTCTCGATTGGCTTAGAAATCTGAGAATTGTTCTCAGATCTGAGGAACTGGGCTATGTCCTAGATGTTCTACTTCCTGATACACCTGCTGGTGATGCTTCTGATGAAGATCAGAAAGTAGGAAGTACAGCCAAGAAGAAAACCAAAGAGACTGCACCAAAAGGAACTTGCTTCCATTGTGGCAAGAGTGGCCACTGGAAGCTGAATTGTAAAGTCTATCTAGATGAACTGAAGCAGAAGAAGGCATCAGATGCCTCGACTTCTTCAGGTATGTTTGTCATTGAGGTTAATACTGTTTCTGACCATGACATATGGGTATTAGATACGGTTGTGGCTCACACATATGCAATGATATGCAGGGCCTCGGGGACGATGAGATGTACTCGTGAAGAGAGAGATAGACTGCGATGGGAAATGAAGCAAGAGTTCTTGCATTAGCCGTAGGCACTTACTTTTGTCACTCCCCATCGGGCTTGTAAATAAATTGGATGAATGTTATTTTGTACTGTATTGACAAAGAACATATTATCATTTCTTGTTTAAATAGAATGGTTTCCATTTGACTTTTAGTAACAATGGTTGTTTTATTAGTTTGAATGGAACGCTTTATGGTACTGGTACATTATGCAATGGAATTTACATATTAGATATGTCACATCCAATTATGAATGTCAATGACACGAAAAAACATAAACGAGATAATTTAAAATCAACTTACTTATGGCATTGTCGCTGGCCATATAAATGAGAGACGCATAGCTAAGCTCCATAAGAGTGGTAGTTTAGGGTCATTTGATTATGAATCATATGACACATGCGAATCTTGTTTATTAGGCAATATGACTAAATTACCCTTTAAGGGAAAGGGTGAAGCGTCATCGGATTATTAGACCTAATACATTCGGATGTATGTGGTCCGATGTCCATCCATGCGTAAGTGGTTGTCTTTACTTCATTACCTTTATTGATGATTATTCTCGATATGCATCAGATTCGATGAGATACAAATCAAGCATTTGAAAAGTTCAAACAATTCAGAAATGAAGTAGAAAACCAAATTGGGAAAAGTATCAAGACATTACGATCAGATCGTGGTTGGGAATACTTAGACCAAGAGTTTTTGGATTATCTCAGAGATTGTGAGATTTTATCTCAATGGACTCCTCCTTACACACCACAGCATAATGGTGTGGCAGAAAGGAGAAATTGAACCTTGTTAGACATGGTACGATCAATGATAGGCTTTGCAAAGTTACCAAAATCCTTTTGGGGGTATGCACTCGAGACAGCTGTTTACTTACTAAACAGAGTTCCATATAAGACAGTTGATGTTACTCCATATGAGATGTGGACTAACAAAAGACCCTATCTTACTCATTTGAAAGTTTGGGGTTGTCCCGCTTATGTGAAGCGGACACAGTCAGATAAACTTGATGCAAAGTCTAACAAGTGTTTGTTCGTAGGATATCTTAAACAAACAATGGGATATCAATTCTACCTTGTTGAGGAACAAAAGGTGTTTGTTTCGAAGCATGCTATCTTTTTAGAGAAAGAGTTTCTTTTACAAGAAGACAGTGGGAGCAAAATTGAACTTGAAGAAATTCAAGATGCTCGAACAGACGCAGATCAATCGCTGAACTCAAAGCGAACTCATACAGATGAAGTAACAGTTCAACCTTCTACAACACACGAAGTTCGTAGGTCACGTAGGATACGCTCTGTTCCCGAGAGATATCGATTTCCCGTGAATGAACAGAATGACGTATTGCTCATAGAAGATGATGAGCCTACCACCTATGAAGAGGTTCTGAAGAGTTCAGAGTCTGAGAAATGGCTTCATGCCATGAAAGCTGAAATGGATTCCATGTATGAAAACCAAGTATGGACATTGGTTAATGCACCCGAAGGAATAAAACCTATAGGGTGTAAATGGATTTTCAAGAAGAAAACCGACATGGATGGTAATGTAATTACCTATAAAGCAAGGCTTGTGGCTAAAGGTTTTCGTCAAAGACAAAGAGTTGACTACGACGAGACCTTCAGCCCAGTAGCAATGCTTAAATCCATTAGGATACTCCTAGCCATTGCCACTCATTATGACTATGAGATATGACAAATGGATGTGAAGACAGCTTTCCTAAATGGAAATCTAGCTGAGGATGTGTACATGACACAACCTGAGGGCTTCACCTCCTATGATGGCAAAAAGGTATGCAAGCTTCAGAAATCCATCTATGGATTGAAGCAAGCATCCAGGAGTTGGAATATCCATTTTGATGAGGTAATCAAAGAGTTTGGTTTCTCACAAAATTCGGATGAATACTGTGTGTATAAGAAGGTTAATGGGATTGCAATCGTATTCCTTGTGCTATATGTAGATGACATATTATTGCTAGGAAACAATGTCTCTATGCTACAATCAGTCAAGATTTGGTTGTCCAAATAATTTGCCATGAAAGACCTTGGTGAAGCAACTTATATCCTTGGGATAAAGATCTATAGAGATAGATCAAAAGGTTGCTTGGTCTTTCACAATCAACGTACATAGACAAGATGCTAAAGATGTTTAGCATGGAACAATCCAAGAGAGGGTACCTTCCCATCACTCATGAGATAACACTCTCGAAATCTATGTGTCCTAAGACACAAGATGAGAGGATGCACATGAATATGATCCCGTATGCATCTGCGGTTGGATTTATCATGTATGTTATACTATATACGAGACCCGATGTATCATATGCTCTAAGTGTTATGAGCAGATACCAATCGGATCCTGGTGAGAGTCACTGGGTGGCAGTCAAGAATATCCTCAAGTACTTGCGAAGGACTAAGGATGTTTTCTTGATATATGGGGATGGAGATCTCCAGGTGAGCGGGTGTACAGATGCCAGTTTTCAATCTGATAAGGATGATCCCAAATTCCAATCAGGTTATGTATTCACACTGAATGGCGGTGCGGTCAGTTGGAAGAGTTCCAAACAAGAGACAACTGCCGATTCAACGACCGAGGCAGAGTACATTGCCGCTTCAGAAGCAGCAAAGGAAGCAGTTTGGATCAAGAAGTTCATTACTGAACTTGGTGTGGTTCCTAGCTGTGATGGGCCCATGCAGTTGTATTGTGACAACAATGGGCTATTGCGCAGGCGAAGGAACCAAGGTCTCATCAACGATCCAAACACGTACTCCGCAGATATCACCTGATCAGGGAGATCATAGGACGAGGTAATGTCCAGATCGAGAGAATTCTCACATAGCAGAATATTATTGATCCGTTGACAAAGCCATTGTCACAGAAGAGTATTGATTCTCATATACTCGCCTATGATATTAGATATCAAGGCGATTGGCTATAGGTCAAGTGGGAGATTGTTAGAGTAATGCCCTGAAGGCAATCGCCTTTAGCGCATTTTGTACAAATTTGTGTACAGTCTTTATGAATAAATAAAGAAAGGCATATTTCATTAATTTGCTGTTCATTATTTATGAACTGATATTGATCTGTAATCAAATTAATGAAGTCCATGATATATGATATAGCATGAAGGAAATTATGATGTGATCATACTACTGAGATTCCTATCATGTGCAATTATGTCGATATCTAAATTATCCCTAGTCATAGGATTCTCGAGACTGGACATCGATAATCTGGAAAGACTAGCACATCTCAAGCTCCTTGATTTGATCAGCGGTGGATCTCGAAACTGTAAATATGAGATATTTAGGGTTGAGATGTGGATGCTTACTAGAGGAAGTAAGTACATTGGATGACCGCTATGAGATCATCATATGGATGTCCTATTCTAATGTCGTTGATAATCTCATCATAGCAATGGTGCAAGTATCCTTAGACTTGAGGTGCTCAAGGATATCTTGGATCTGATTCGTGCTTTGACTCCATTCCTTGTTGCCTTTACTGAGGTCGCTCATAGGGTGGTGCTTGGAGTGCGAACTTGAGGTATTTGAAGGTAATTGAGTAGCCAATAGAGGATTCACCACTTACGTGATAGCGAAGATGATACCCATGGCCTCTTGTCGGTCATTACTTGAAAGTCTCTGGCCGGAGCATATATGTCATGAAGAGTGTCTTCAGTGACATATTAAGTAATGAGTCCCAGGACAAGAACTGATATCACTTGGACTAGATTTGACATAGTCAGTCTAGTAAGAGTTGACACATTGCTCATACTCATAACCAAGTGGGGTATAGCATGGTGAAAGGACGAATTGCACGGTAATTGTTTATGGAAAGGTTCGTGATATGGTTCATGATGAATACATGTTCATTCGTCAAACCAATTACTTTCCGGTCTATTGGGGGTCATGATGTCTTGCTAGATACCGCTCATGACTTGCTCAGATTAAGTGTTAATCTAAGTGGCAAACATAACCGGGAACCTAATGGGTCACACGCATAAGAGTGTCTTGGAGAACTCGTATAATAGTTTTGGACAGAGATCCAATAAATGGAGAGCAATCAGATTAAATAGATCCCGATGAGATCGAGATATGTCCCGATGAGATCGCGACATCGATATTGCTGAGAAAGGTTTCCGGGAGTTTTTCCCATACCAAAACCTAGATGACCGACCCAATGTGTTGGACCACTTCAAAGATTTATTTATATATATATATATAATTAAAGAATTATATATATATATATATATATATATATATATATATATATATATATATATATATATATATATATATATATATATATATATATATATATATATATATATATATATATATATATACACGTTGATGGAAGAAGCTTCCATTGTGATGCTTAGTCATTAAACTCATTAAATGACTAAAAGACAAAACTTAAAAGGATGAGTGAAGATGATAGTCGTGGATGATGAAGCAAGAGGTTTTGAGAAACCTAAGCTCCAAGTTCGAGAGGATGATCGTGGCTTATGAAGCAAGAGGAGGAGATCTTCGTTGGTGTTGAAAAAGGATTTGAGAAATCCTAAGTCTCATCATCGATCTTCACTCTCCTTCATCCTCCCCAAGCTTCATCCTTCTTCTTCTTCATCGTGATTCCAAGCTCTCCAAGAACAAAGGTAAGATCTAGCAGTCTTTAATTTGTTCTAGCTATTTCCGGGTCAAAGGGTTTGTCCCGGTTAGGTTCTCCGATCTTTGCGTGGATACCGTTAGAGACGGTCTCCTTTGGCCGTTATGGTTTGAGTTTGTTGTATAGACACATGGATCCTGGCTTTCGGGAAGGTCCCGGAATAAAAATTCTTGTTTTCCGCACCATGGGCATGTGATGCTCACACCGGAATTTTCCTACAGTGACTGAGCGCTTATTCAGTGACAGTGATTAGCAGACGCGTCTAGGGAGTAGGAGAGCCCTCATGCAGGATGCACTAACTCCCCTCGAGCTCGAGGCTCGAGGCTCGAGGCTCGGTTCAGTGACAGTATTTGAGCTTAAAGCTCTTTTCAGTAATAATAGCGACTCATATCACAACGTCCATTATCTGTTCATGCAATTATGCATGTAATGCATATGTCCGATAATTCACAGTCATATGGCTACAAGCCCATTTAACACAGTTTCCTATAGTCACGTATCAGTGAATTCCAATTTTTCAAAATCATGCATCTTGATCAAATCATTCATATTAGCAAACAATTCATATAGAGCATTTAACACATCAGAAACTGAGGAACCAACTAGGTTACTCACTGTAATCTCCGAAGCTCTCGCTGGAAGTCCCAAAGAATATCGGTGAATGACGATCCAACGGTGCCTCTATAACAGTAAAATAATTTCCCATTACTAGATGCTCAATTAAAACAATTATGTGATGCATATGCCTTAATTGAAAGTATGTACGATGCATATTCATGATTTTCCGGCGCTAGAACCCAATACCGCTATCTCTTGCCTCATAACCAAAATTTACTATTCACTAGGTCAATATCATCCATCAATTTCATAAGTCTCCAATTTAATCTCCCATAGTCATAATAAAATTCTTAGGTTACAATAGGAGCTATAATTGACTCTCTTTCTATGATTAAGAATCCGCTAATCTAAATTCGAACTCTTATTCTATTCCTCAATTGTAGACCTCTTTCTCTAGTTCATAACGAATCAAGAATCACCTTAATTGGAGGTCTATACCATAAGTTATGCCCCATAAATAAAAATACATCTACTCAGAATTTGCTTCTCGCCGCGGCCTCACATCTCTCGCTGCGGCGTGTAACAGGTCGCTCGCCGGGGCGTGGGAAACGTTCGCCGCGGCGAACACTTCCTGGCGCCTCGCCGCTACGCCTACGAATAACTCGTCACGGCGAAACATTTATTCGCTCGCCACGGCGAGCACGCTTTTTTTCTCGTCGCGGCGTGGCCTTTTTCAGACGTCGAAACGTGCAAGTCTCACCTTCTTCCCCGATCGATTTTTCATCTTTCTCTCTCTAAAAACCAGCATTAAACACCCTAAACTACTCAATCTTTTACAATAAATGCCTCAAACAACAATAAATAACAATGTTAAAGTCATTAAACTTACCGAATCGAAGCTCAAATCCTCAATCCCTAAATCTCCGAAATCTCTCAAACTCTAACACCCACGGTAATCTCCCTAGCCAAATCAAACATTAACATCTCTAAGATTTTCCAGCAGCTCTTCAACCACAATGAAAGGGAAAACAAGCAAAATCTCCAAGGGGAAAAGATCAAAGTCACTAACAAGAAAAGGAAGAAGATTCGTGCTCTAGGAGAAGATACTTTCCAATTTCAAAACATACTATATATATAGGGTTGATTTAACCTATAGATCCTAGTCCTCAAATTCTTTTAAATTTTAGTCTCTAAATTTCAATGGTTTATCATAAAAATTCCTAAACTCGCAAATCAAATTTTTCCATGCCATTTACTCATTAATTTCAGAACCGGAATCTACTTCATCAGTCTTTAAGCTAATTTTCCGGTCCGAAATCATAACTCTAAAAATTTCAGAAAAATTTCTATAAATCCTCAAAAATATAAGACACTAGATCCTATACTCCAATTTAAAATTTTCAAATCCCTAAAATTTAATTCTCACTCCAATTTAACTATACAAACCCAATTATATCATAATTCCCAATAAATCACAATTAAACCTGATTATCTCGAAAATTTACAAATCAATTCATGGTCACAATTAAATGTCGAAAAATGCCATGAATGCATGTACCTATCAATGCATGTGCAATTAATTCATTCCTCTATAATTAGAGGTCAATGAATATTCAATCGGTAAAATGCAATATGAAATCCTAATCCATCCCAACTTACCAATATGTCCTAACACATCGGTAACGGGACGTTACAGTGTAACACTTAGGAGTGGAGATCTTACCTTCACTAGTACTACCCAAGGAGCTAGTTACATATAAGGAGATGGAGAACCAACTTATAGAGTTTACGGATGATAGACCAATGTTAAATAAGGTTGGAAAGTTGGAGGATCCAGTTAAAGTGAAGGATGTTGAGGATGCAGATTATGGAGAGCTAGATGAGACTGTCACATCATTAAGAAAGGAGCCAACTATTCCTACAGCAGAGAGAGAGAGAGAGATGGATGACCAAGATGATGATATATGAACAGTAACTATTGAGTCATTTATTGGGAACCTTATGGACTTGATTTCTTTTAACGATTTAAAGGACTAATGAGTGATAGTTCCTTACATGATACCAAAAATACCTCCAGCTCCTCTACAAGATTAATTCTCTATCTTCTATACTTTTTTTAGTTTTTTTTAATACTCTTATCATATGTTTATATATAAATTATGGTATTTCTTTCCATTTGACTAATATTTTTCCAATCAATGGTTTAATGGAAAATTAATAGAATGAAATTTCATCTAGACTTGGATCATGTGACTTAATTAAAGGAAGTTCTAGTCTTTTGCTATATTTCCTTTCCTTTTCATTAATTTTGTTTTTCTTATATGTTTCAAACATTGAGGATAGCATTTATTTTAAAATAGGGGAGGAATTATAGGATTATGGATATGTATCATGCTCAAGCTTATCAATTTTTCTCACTTCTTCAATAGGAAGTAATTCTTGGAATTTTGTTTTCCTTAGCATACTATTGGAGACAATTCATTATAAGTTTCATTGTTTTGGTAATTTGGAATTTCTATATAACCAGTTATGAGTATTGATGAATAAATGATTTCGTGTTTTGTAAAATTTGAGAATAAATATTTGATGACCATTATGACATTCTTTATATAAAATGCATATGCATTAACTAATTATGACATTTTTTGAGCATTTTCATTATCAAACATAAAAATAATTGTGAATAAATAAACATAATTAATTTCACTTTGCTGACTTCATTCCAATAAAAGCCTCGAAGTTACTAGTATCCATTTGAGATAGTAACATAGTTAAGTAACTAGGAGCATTCATGATAAGGTGTTTACTCTCACATAAAAAATTAGGTGACTTTTCAAAGCTTTTAATTCTCTTGTTTTGTTTAAATCTATATGTTACTAATAAAGATTATGAATATGTTTGAAGGTTGAAGTATTTTATCTCAAATATGCTCATTTTGTGCATATTATTAAATTTTGCGAAGTTTGAAGAATCATGAAGTGAATTGAAGTTACTTGTGAGTTAATGTAAGTGGTTAGTTGTATAGTATTTTGATGACCCTTAATGAGTAATAAAGAATATCCAAGGTTATGTTTGGTTTGATGAAAAAGTTTTTAGGAATTCTTTTCTATTTAAGATTAAGCGATATAATTTGTTTATTTGAGGACAAGCAATTGTCTAAGTATGGAGGAGTTTGATGTATACAAGACATACATTATTTTTAATATTATTTCCATATCATATTCCATAACATTCAAAACATCCATATCTTTAAAAGGTCGGAGTCCAAAGGAAGAAGGTTGATAAGTTGAAGATGAATATACGTCAACAATGATAATTCTATGAGTGATGAGGATAATGAAGGAAAGATGAGGAGAAGCCGCATAAAGTTCGGAGTTAACTAAGGATTAAAGTTGTTGAAGTGGTTTGCCAAAAAGATCC
The DNA here is from genome assembly GCA_029891385.1 of Erythroxylum novogranatense. Taxonomy (NCBI): domain Eukaryota; kingdom Viridiplantae; phylum Streptophyta; class Magnoliopsida; order Malpighiales; family Erythroxylaceae; genus Erythroxylum; species Erythroxylum novogranatense. The sequence goes on from CM057234.1 coordinate 84,660,419, forward strand.
TAAAGAGAGTATTGATCAAAAGTGCAAGCAATTGTTTTGCATCTGTCAAGGAACTACAGAAAGTAATGCCTAGTGTCACAAGCCACTTAAACAACTTCACTCTATTTAGCAAATCACATATCACAACCAAATTAAAAATCAGTAGAAGAGTGATACATTGAAAGGGTCATCAGATAGGAGCGAAAGACTAAAAGAGTTTTTTATAATCACACGATTTATCAGTTGAACTATGCTTTTTAATCATCATTTGACCCAACTTCTCCACTTTCACACTCAAAAGCTTGAAGAAACGAAAGAAGAAATTCTTTGAACAAAATTACAGAAGCCTCAGAAGGAAGGCAGTAGAGGTATGTTTGTAATCACAGACTTTCATATGTTACAGATATACCCATTACTTTCTTCATTGGCAATCTCAAAAATCAAATCTTTACAAAACCCAAAGAAAAAGATTCAACTGAATGGGACTTGAAATCCCACACCGTTAGATGAGAATGTCATTACTGATTTTGAAAAACCAGTGAATGACACAGACCCAAATCCCTAAAGAAAAACATAACGAAGCGGCCTCATAGAGAAGATTAGATTAGTCAACAAGAATAATTTCAGACATATGCTTGTCTTTATTTTGTGATGTTTAATCATCGGCCGAATCACAGATAAGTGAAAACAAAGAGAAAGAAAAAGTGAAAAACTAAAACCCCAAAGCCACAGCGACAAACAAAAATTTTAAAAAAAATGTAGAGAGACTCGGAATATGGGTGGTGATATATCAGTATGGTCGTCAAGGCCCTTTAGGAGCCAATTACGACGAACGAGACCTTCTGAAAAGAAATCGTCACTGTCCCTTATCTAGTCTGAAAGACAAAAACAAAAACAAAAACAAAAACAGAAGAATGAAACACACAAAAGCCTAAGAAGCTATAGCACATCCGTTATCGTACAGAGAAGAAAGAAAGGCAACGGATGTTAAATAGAGAGGCTACGTGCGGCGGCTAGGGTTTAAGCCCCACAATTGATACGGTGATCATATGTTGTGAAAAAGGGCTTAATGAATTAATTAAGTGCAGAGAAATGCTACCAGTCCGGCCCAAGCCCCTTGTTAAGGTATGTCTATGGATCATGTTTATAAGAATTTTTAAATTAAGAACTCCTTTTTATTTGTTTGTTAAGTATCCGATTAGATTACGGTACAGTACTATATTAGTATTAGTTAATATTAGATGCTATTTTAGGTAGTTTTTTAATTTACAAAATGTTCTCTAAATTTTTAAAAATTATAAAATAGTTCATTATCATATTATACAGTTTTACGATATATTTTTAACAATGTCTCCAAAATGATAATAATAAATAATAATTTTAATTTATAAATTAATTTAATAATTATTAATAAATATAATTAAATTTAAAATATATTTTAAAATATATAAATTTCAAATAATTTTAATTTATTAATTAAAATATATAAAATAAATAATAGTTTATAAATAATAATTTTAAATTATTTATTTTAAAATAAATTTTTTATTAATACGTTATTAATAAGTATTATATAAAATTTAAATAAAATTTAAATAAAATGGTTTATTTTATGTTTTATTTAATTTATAATTATTATTAGTAATAAAGATATAGATTTATTTTAAAATTAAAATTAAAAATTCACAATAATTATAAAATTTGAAATAAATAAAATAACTAATTAAAAAATTAAAAGAAGGGAAAGAAGAGGCGGAAGTGAGAGAAGAAAATTTAAATTTTTAAAATTTTGCTACATAGTCTTGTTATTTTTAAATTTCTAGTATTGATTAGTATTTAGCCAACATTTTAAATACTTACTCGTACCGACTAATATTTAAATTTGATATAATCGATTCCTCGTTTTATATCAATTTTCATCTAGTACAATACGTACTGATTGATACATAACGATATCCAAAAAACACCGTTTGTTACACGAAATTAAAATTCTAACCTTGTAAGTTTTTTGTTAGTAAATATAAAAATAAAGATTTCTAGAGACGTGTGAAATAATAAAAAAAAATTGCCATAGTTTTTAAATAATCTAAAAATGCAGTCAATTTATTTTTAACCAAGTAAACAATTTGACGCTAGATAACTGAAAGATGCAAGTTAAATCTGTGAAACGGCGATGTCATCACCCCCCAATACTTCATTTATAACAGAACATGGAATGCCTTTCACCGACTAAATGATTATATGAAAGGGAAGATTGTTCATTTATCTCGCGCCAAAGCATCAAACATATACGCTCTAACACGCCTACAGAGAGAGAGAGAACGAGACCTGTACCAAAATGTTCGAGAAAATTATGAAAAGTTCAGACTTTTATCTACAGGGTCCAATCCAAGGTCAAAGAAGTATTGTATACTATATAGTCACAGAACAATTCCATCTAGTGGGGTGGAAAAGAAAGCCCAGATCAAGCAAAGCGTAACTGCCTATAGGACCCCCCTTAAGCTCTAGATTTCCAATGTAGACCATGAACAATTTGTTACACGCATCCACCAGACACTTTGAAAATCAAAATTTTGATCCCCAACACAACCCAGCATTACCAGAACAATTCAGTGTCTCCCAATCCAATCACTAGATGTGAATCCTAATCAATGGACTGCTCACATTCAGCTTCTGTCAGCTCTACTTCTATCCTCTGAAATGTGTGAATCCAATGTAGACAGGATCTGGGGCATTGACATCCCCCCAGACACCACGATTTCTGCAATTCAAGAACACATTTATATTTGTGGTCATCTTGATATATATAAGCTGCGTTAAGAGGGTTAATTAAGAGATAATTCTGCTTAAAAGACGATTAAAAAAATTACCCTTTGTTAAGAGGAGCCTTACGAGAGATTCATAAACTGATAATAACGAAAACGCTACAGAATTGAATAAATGCCAAACAGTATATCTTCTATGGTTAAGCAAAAGACTTTTTTTTTAATGGAAAAGAGAGGATACTTGGAGCTCACCAATTCCTTCCCTGACAGAGAGATTCGGTCTGATGACATCCTTAGCATTCACCAGGAATATGTCACCAAGGTACAAATGATTTGTTGGAACATAGACACAACAGAGCTCCTCATCTCCAGAATAGTTCTGCATGCAACATTGGTCCACATTATGAAAACAATATGCATGAATCACTGAAGCAAAATAATATATCCTTATTCTAAATGAAGACCAATGAAGAACACAGACACATAACCTTATGAAAACCATATGTATGAATCTTTATGGCCTTAACAACTGTCACAATTCTAAACCAGTGGCAATACCAATTATCAACATGGTAACTGATCATCAGTAACATATTTACTATTTAAAAGAACAAATTGGATAAATAAAACAAGGATAGGGGGTTCACTAAACTCCACAAACCCCAAAGTCTGCCAATAGGAGTCCAGAAAGTTAGGTTTATGCCACTGGACAATGTCAAAATCAATAATAAACTTTTCTAACTATTAAATGACATTGGACGTAAACAGAAAGCATTCAAAGGTCTAAAGCATATTTACTTTTACATCATTTTTGGGCCTTGCAAATGAAGATGAGCAGAAATTTATATGCATATATGTTGTAAATTACACTTTATCTGCACTTTCATGAGGAAGAGTATCACCATCTTCAAGCAATTATATTATTGGATTACTTATCCTCCATTTACTGACTTCCGAACCACAGAGCAGATGAAAGATGCAGTTAACAGACAGAATTTGCAATCATTTTTAGACAACAGAAAATCTATACACCTGGAGGATGACAGAGGATGTAATGAACCCAAATGCATATTCACCGATACGTGGATGCCTTATGATAGCCACTTCCTTAAATGCTTGGGTATTTTGATCTGAAACAACACAGAGATACAAGAAATGAACAGACAAGCAGATCTATGTTCATTGAGAGCCTAAGAGTCAACACACAAACATACCTGGGGATATAGCAGCACTAATTTGCTTGGAAGCATTATAAATATGACGAATAAATGGCATCCGCTTAATAAACCACTCTCCTAGGCCAAGAACAGAAGCTCCCAGCCAAGATGACATGAAGACCCCAACCAGGAAAATGAATGTCATGGAAGTTGCAAATCCAAGACCTAATCAAGGTGAAAAAGCAGGAAACAATCAAGAAGACATGAGCATCCTAGGGAAGAACTCATAAGTAGTAGATTAATAAGGTCGGTCAATAAAAGTTAGCATGTTCAAGAACCAATTTTTTTCAGAAGGCATTAGCAAAATTTTATCGTTTACGAAATTAAAAAAAAAAAGCTAAGTTCCTGAATGAGTTTCTTTAGCTTTGAACTGTATAACATATTCAGAAGGTATTTCAATAGACCCCATGGAAATCATCGAACCTAACTCCTAAGAAGAGTGCACCCAATAATCTTCAATGCAGAAAAAGGATTTTTCTTTTTTTGTAATACATGTGAAATTATTCTGATCCTAGAAAGAGATACTGCTCATATTCATGATTGATGGGAGAAGGAAGATTCAACAGAACTGACACTAGCAACCACTGCCTGAAGTAAATGAATCAAGTTAGGGAAGATAAGTTGGAACAATCCGATATAAAGGCCTCTAAGGAGATCTAATGAAGGCAGTAGCAGTACAAGATATCAAAATATAGAAAGCCAGGATACCGGGGCTTCAACCTACATTTCATATACCAACATGCAGAAATATAAACAGAAGCAAGACCACTTAATATTGAATCTGACTCGATAAGCTATATCAGGATTTTTCAACATCTATTGATGCATTGCCATGAAGGTTCCTTCACAAATCTCAACTGCTTTCTAGAAGGAAATAGAAAACGAAACATCCTCAATTTGTTGGCACAACCAGAAAAATGCCACAAAGGCTAACAAGCCAAAGTAAGTATTGTTAATATTGAGTTCTACATATATATAATTAAAATGGAAGCTAGTTAAGGAAAGATTATATTAGGTTCCTCTCATTTTTGCCCTAAATAACATAAATCAAATAAAATTTTCCAACTGAGTAATGCTGAATAATATACCCTATACTTTGCAGCCATCTATCAAAACCAATAAATTCAAGGTTAGATAAAGGGACAAAGGAATCAAACTCGAGAATCAGGTATTGCCAGCAAACAATCTATACACAGAACAAATATGCCATACAATGCCAACATTATCATCTAATCACCATCTTTGTACTTTTCTAGCAATTGAGGAAAAAAATGAAAAGAAAAGTCACATTTTAAACATTATCTTTGTTTCCAGCTTAATCTTTTATAGATTTCAATTCCAACATGGAAAAGAAGAGCGATTTTTCAGATGCAATCTTTACTCTCTACGAGACAAGCATTTCTTAATTCTACACCAACATTTTTTTATTCACCAATGATGTGACTGATCAACATCTATCTGCTAACAGGGACAAAAGGACATGTTTGGTAATTAAAGGCACACTTACCAAAGAAATCAATTCCAAGTTGAGTATATATTGGAGAAAAAAATCCATCCACAAAGTGGATAAACCACCACGTTATATAGAAAGTGACGGCAATTGGAAACAGGATGACACTGCAAAACAACCAAAGAGTGAGTTACATCTGCAGTATTATACAACACTATCTATTGAATCACATTTTCCAAAACTAGAGATTCTAGGTTCATGCAGTAAATCTGCAACACGATTGTATTTATCCTTGAATAAGACAGATTGATACCCCACACAATTAAAAAAGGAACTCAATTTCCGAGCAATCAAGGAGTAGAAACAATAACAGAATGGAAATCTCCATCAACTTTGGTAGAATTATATATCATCCCTCCCTGAGTCCCATCAACTAAAGTTTCCTTGTGCGACCATGAGTTCAAATTTGTTTTTGATGCATTCATAATCTATTGTGTTTATCCACACTTTTTGTGAATGCGTGTGTTCAACAATATATGATCCATCCTGGGCCTGATTCATCAGCTTAAACTTTTGGATTGAATGGTTTCTAGACAAACATAAAAGGCACATTTCTAGCACTTTCAATAAAAGAAACTAGAACTACTTTGATTACAAATTTCCTATTCCTGTACCAAGCCCTCAAAATCCTTTGTGACATCCAAATCTTAAACAGCTGTAAAACTTGCTGATATCAAACAAGATAACTGGAGCTATTTAACAAAATGAAACTCAAAGTGCAAAATAAATCAACTATAACAATTCGACAACAAATAGCACGATTGAAATGACCCTAAGAAAAGGCAAGAGCATAAACAATTCATTCATGCAAGATAAAGAAAACATGAGAGACTAGCCATTAAGAAGATATCCTCCTTAGTGAAACTTGTGAGAGTTAAAGAAATGCCTTTATAACATAGAATATACCCACAATTTCAGAGGATTCAAGAGGACCAGATTTTTGATGAATAAAGAAACAAACTGGCCTTGAAATCAAATAGACACCATGAACCATAAGGGCTTTTAATGATGTAAAGAGTTCCAAAAATTGTAATATTACGTACAAAAAGACACTGTGGCTGCATTATCTGGAAAGATCAGAGTAAACAAACATATCAAATTACTAGCACTAGACTTGATCAATAGTAACATATTACTAATACCCAAAATAAGCAGCAACTTTTGTATTAAAAACAGGAATTAATTAAAAGAGGCAGCTATAAAATATAAACTGAGTACATAGAGAAGTGCTTTATTTAGAAGGAAATCATCACAACAAAAGCGAAATCATTGACCATACTGTTGGTAAATTGATATCTCAAGTACAAAGTGAGTATGAAAACATGAAAGATGTATCTGTAAAATTGAATGCAATAAGGGGATACAAGAAAGTTTTCCGCACCATCCAGTCATGAACTTTTTTGAGGCCCAGCTTCTAAGGACTTTGTAAAATGTCTACATAAGAAAAAGAGGAAATGAGCAAATATTAGTTGACAAAAATCAAACAAGAATAAAAAACACACAACCAAACAACTACTATTAAGAGTACTTCACGCAACAACTTTGACAAGATAGAAAACAATCTAAAGTATAAGTCATTGGACTTAGTAGAATCTGAACTAAGTACAACATCATTAATTGAGATTAATGGAAACATTAGAAAAGAATCAAATATCATTTTTTTGTTGAAGAATATCTAAACATAACAATGTGGAGAACCAAGTGGACCAGATTTTACGAAAATACCAACACAAGGAAAAAGACATTACACCTGTGTGTGTGTGCGCACCAGATCAATTAAAATTTATCAACGTTACATCATATGTTCCAGCGAATGAATGGCTCGTTATTAAAACCATATACCAGAGAACCATTTAGCTTATCAAAGAATATCAGTGATTGAATCTGATCCATCCATGACTTCTTCTCATGCTGTTCATCCAACGTGTTTATTTTATTCTTTGTTGAAGTGGAATATGCCAGAATTCCACGAACAACAGTCTACCAAACGCTGAAAATCAATCACTCAATCAATTCGCCCAGACAAACACTTCTATCAAGTCAATTCTCATAAATGAAACAAAAAAGAAAAGGCATATAAAGGTCCATTATATAAGACCTTCATGGAAGCTATCAAGAAAAATGAAAGAAAATGATTAAGAAAATTTAAGACATAGTGAAGTCCAGTATAATGAAATCGCACCAAATTCAATGAAATCTGAAACTTAGCCCCCACATAACAAGCTTGAAAACAATATCAGAATTCCAAAATTCAACAAGAAACTATCTCCTCCATAAACAGTAAACAAAGAGGACAAAAATTATACGGAAAAAAACCTCTCGGCCGGAGTGATGGGAGGAGGTGGAAGAGGAGGAAGGTTTAGAAGAGGCGTCATCGGCGGCGGAATCGGCGACGGGGATGAGAAGTTCTCGATCTCGGTCGCGGTCCCTACTAGTCCCTATCCCAATCGTGGATTTCTCGTCGCCCATCACTTGAACAAATTTGGAATTTTTAATAAATCAACTCAAACAAACCAAACAACACTGTTTAAGCCTCTCCCTCCCCTCTTTCTTTCTTTTTTTTTTTTGAGATGAGAAGAGAAAAGAAAAGAGAAGACGGACAAGACAAAGGCTTGGGAGTTTAGGTCTCCGCTCACTGTACGAAGAAACACAAACAGCCGCTGTATGTGCAGCTGGAAAGCAAATTATCTAATAACTACACTCTGAATTCGACTAAAGAGAGTTGTGAAAAATGACAACTATATTATTATATTTAAGTACAGCTTGATGGGGAGGTGAGCGGCCACGTGAATTGTGAAAATGGGTTCGGTTCGGTTCGGTTTTTTATTAATAATATTTGATTTTAATTATTAACTATTTAAATCATAAGAGGGAGAGGGATATTTTTTTTTAATCGTATTATAATTTATCTATATCGCCGATCGTGGATTTGATACAATGATGATAGAACAGTTGCAATGTAAAATAAGCATGTACTTTCTCTTAGCAGAAATGGGAATCAAAGTTAATCGAATGAAGTAATGGGCGGGCTATCCCATGATTCGTTAGTTGACTCTTGACAGAAGGGTCTTATCCTGCTTGTCAATCGCGTGTACACGGTCAATTTGACATTATCGAAAACAGGAGCTGCTCTTCTTCCAAAAAAAGGTTGAATCTCTAACTTTAAGGAATCTCTAACTTTAAGGCTCCAGTCGCAGGCTCGATCATCGCTGGAGGATTGAATCACTTGCCCGATCCTCGAAGAAGACCCTAACTGAGCCATGATCCTTTTCTCCCATTTTTGAGAGTCGAACCTAGGACCCTCTTCCAACTTACCCTGTTAGTTTACCACTAAGGCAACCCGTGCGGGCAAACAAGAGCTGCTCTTCAAAGGCCAAAACGTTGAACGAGACTGTAATTGAAACAAAGCAGGAGAGACAGACTGAGTCTAGGAGCTTGGCATGGACCTCCACCATCACCATCGCCAATACAACTACTTGAGGTCGAGTTTTATATCATTTCTGTTTGGAGTGAAATCTCTTATGGGCATTAGTTTCGTATTGGGCATTCTTTAATTTGTTAAACATGATTAAAGAATAAAGAATGCATTGATTGTTAGAGAGACAATGTTGGAAGCAATTATATCAAGAACTAGATAAGCCTGATATCCAAATGATAAGTGATACATGTTGCTGATTGACTAGTTGAAAAGTTTGTTAAGTAATTCTGCAGATGGTGTTGACTTCGTAACTGACTTTATGCTCGCAGTTGTAAAGGCTTAGGTTCAATCTAATTTGTTCCCATATGAGGTAAGATAACTCATCCTCTGAGTGAGCTAAACTTGTATATACCATGTTGTTTCTTTTAGACTATACACATGTAACAAGTTAGGAAAGAGCTATGTGTATAGTCCATTTGTCACCTTTAGTTATGTCTGGAATTCCCACACACCAGGTCATGATATTAGTCCATTTTGATGGGGGGTTTTGTCACTTTGTATCAGCGCATGATAGATTTCCATTTTTTGTTAGAGAAATTGCATTGAAAGAATAGGTGATTGTGAGATTCTAACTCTCTTGCATAGTGTGCACCAACTTGGGATACATAGATATTTCCCAAGTTTATATAGGGTGGGGAGTTTGGATTTTGAAAGCATTTCATAGTGTGTGAGCAGCTTTGGGGAAATGGTTCTTACAACATAAAATCTTGTGCCAATAAACTTAAGGGGTTAGCTCATCGTAAAGCAATTTGTAGGTGTATAGCTCATTATGCCAAGTAAGCTTATCTTCATGCTAATTTAATCAGTAGTTCTTGAGAAAGGTGAGAGCAGTAGATGATGGAATGTTGGAAGTGCTGGAATTTATAATGGAGATTGTCTAGGCTACATTTGTGATTGGTCTAACCAATCTTTGTATAAGTTCTAAGTCACTTATTTGATTTAGGGGACTATAAGGGGTTCATGTATCTTGCCCGAAATTGGTTACCATTCCATTGCCAACCTGATTAAAGCAATATTCCCAAACTTTTCTTCTGTTATTAACAATGAATTTTATGACAGTTGAGGCATTTTGCAAGATTTGGAAATTGTAAATGCAGCTATATTTGATGTTGTATTCTTAAGCTATAGTGACTTCATGTCTTGAATCAACCTTTAAATCTTTTTTTAGAGAAACACTTGGTTTATGGTTTTTATGGGGATGATTCCTAAACTTCCATGTTTCTTGTGTTGACAAAATTCGAATCATTTGACTTTGTTCCCTTTGTTTTTAAGCCTAGAGCTAGATTATAAATAGTTTTTTTAAATGTCATTAATGGCCTTGTAGTACCTTTGGGGAAAGCCATATGAGAGGCCTAATGAATGCTGATGGAGGAGAGGATAAATTTGATTAGTAATGCTCTACCTGCTAAAAATAAATCTCTGCTACTCCAACTATTTATTATAGACATAATTCTGTCAATGAGTGGTGTGCAGTCTCTAAGAGATAACTTCTTTTTAATGGTATAATGCCTAAAAAGCTCCTATAAAATCATGATATTATCACCTATACTTCTTCCTGGTATGTATGCACTTTGTGCTTGATCAATATAATCTGGTAAGACTAGTTTCAATCTCTTAACTAGTACTTTGGAAATGATTTTACAAATAGTATTGTAATGTACAATAGGTCTATAATCATACATGATTTTTTTTACTCATTACCTTTAGGGATCAATGTGATGAAGGTCATATTTATCTCTTTAAGCATTATACTCTTTTCAAAGAATTCAAGAGCAGCATTTGTCGGCAAATCTGCCTTATGGATGACCATATTTTATGGGAAAAAATTACATCTAATCCATCAAGGTCTGGTGCATTTTAATGGTGTAAAGATTTTGTTTCTTTTGTGATCTCTTCTAAGGTGATTGGTTTAACAAAAAAAGAGAGCTTCTTAAAATGATAAATTGTCCTGTAATATCTCTTGTACTAATCTGGTGTTGATTGAGTGTCTAAAGCAAAGCTTAATAAACAGGTGAAATGTTTCATGGAAGCTTTAAGAAGTTAGTCTTGAGTAGAAATTAGATTGCCTTCATGAGTGATGGAGACAATTCGATTGATGGCTTTTATAAAGGCAATGGATTTGTGGAATAGGTTGAGTATTTTTCTCCATTTTTCAACCAAGAGATTTTGGATCTTTACTTCAGTAAGGAATGTTTAAATTTGATAGCTTATGAAAAATTGAATAAGGCTTGTTGCTCTTTTGCTTGATAGTAAATGGAAAGTGGGTTTGAGCGGAGATTAGTTTGAGCATGTTCTAAAGTAAATTTGGTAGCTCTAATCAAGTGGTCTTTGTTACCAAAGCTCTCCATTTTTCAGCTAAGAGATTATGGATCTGTGCTTCAACAAAGAATGTTCAAATTTGACAGCTTATGAAAATTTTAATAAGGCTTACTGCTCTTTTGCTTGATAGTCAATGGAAATTGGGTTTAAATAGAGTTTAGTTTAAGCCTGCTCTAAAGCAAATTTGGCAGTTTTAACCAAGTGGTGGTGTTACCAATGTTTTGCTTATTTTTCATTCTTTATCTATAGTGTGATGATCAAAGGTCTTCTTCACTATATCATTAAATTATTTTTACATAACAGCACACTTACACTTGCTCTTTATCATATTGAATGAATTGATGATAATAAAATATAATTTCTAGTAAGTTTTAGCTTTAGTGATTAAAAGAAAACAAAATCATATTACTTAACCATAGGAATTAATTGAGCTAAAATATATGATATAAAGTAAAGTCATGCATCAAGTGACTTATAAAGCCAAAAGTAAGGAATGAAGAACATTAAAGATCTTTAATATTATTGAAGTGGAAATCAAGCCAAATGGATAAAAATTAAGGAAGATTCAATACCTTTCAATATGTAAAAATTAAAATCTTATACCCTAATCATTTTAATACTTTAAAGGCTTTCTATGCACAAAATTATGTTAAATATTAATTTGTGATTTTTTATTTATAAAAAATTACTATTTTGATTTTTCAAATAAAACTTTTTATTCTTAGAACGAAATTTATGGAGCTTTGAAAATAGTTAAGTTTTTAAAAATAAAGTGTTTCATGCTTTTGAAAATTTTAAGTGATGAGAATTGATCATTTAAAGTGCTTTTAAAAGTTAATTAATGAAAAGGTTTAATTCACCTAAGGATTTAGATAGACTAGCCAAATACAAGGCAATTTAGAGATATAGTTAGTTGTTTTTGCCTTAACTAGATATGTAATTAGTCTATATGCCAACTTCTAAATCATTAATCTATAGAGGGGTTTCACTAATACCAAATAAGTTGAGGATAAAAATAGGTTCACTTTTTTAGCTAGCGGATGCCCAGCTGAACAGGTTTTAGTTATTATAACAAGTAGTTTATGTCTCTAACGATTATTTGAAGGGTTGTTGTCTATAAATAGATGTGCATTCATTATGGTTTGTAGAGGATTAAAGTGAGCAACCAAGTTTGATTCATGTTGCAATTATTAATTAGAGGCTATTTTTACTAAAATTTAGGATTTAAAAAAGCTAATGGTTCCTTTTCACCATCAAGGAACATTGTAGAAAGATTTCTCTTTACATGAGATTAAAAAAATTTGTAAGAAGGTTCCTTTACACCTTGAAAGAAAAAAAATAGTGGAATCCTAGGTGAGAATTAGAGATGGATGTAGGCTAGGTATTTTCCAAACTATTACAAAATTGGTTTTCAATCTCTCATCTTTACTCTTATTACTTATTGCACTTATTTGACTACCATTTTTTGCTTTTACCATTAAATTAAACTTTCATAACACTATTTAATAAAATATAACATATTGCATTAAAGCAATAGTATTCATTTGGTACACATAATTGTACACTAATATAAGTTTTTCTAAATAGAACATGACGAAATGTTCAAATAATAATGAAATATTTCAATAATATTACACTAGATTCATTGATGTTGTAAATGTCTCTGAAGGCCTAGGAAAATCTTATACTAACATTATGGTAAGAAAATTAATTAGGTCGATTCTAAAGATTTGTGAAGATAACGACCATTCAAAAAGCCAAAGATTTGAATGTACTACCATTAGATGATGAGGCTTAATGAAACACAAGAGGAAGAGGTGGGTCTTACAAACAAAAATTGGAACTTAAGGATTTAAAGTAAGAATTAGGTAAAAAGGAAAAGGTATACTCAAGTGGTAGTACTGAGGATGATATAACACGATCACTAGAAAGTTTAAGAAGTTGTTAAGGAGAAAGAATTTCTCTAAGAGAAGTGAATTTAAGAAGGGTAAGTTTGGTTCTAAAAGGAAATCAACTAGCATTGTTTGATCTGAGTATAGGAAATCAAATTATATAAAGTCTAAATGCCATTTTATAGATGGTGATTATATAAATTATCAACTAGCATTGTTTGAGCCTGGAGCTTTGTCATTACCAATAGCAAATAAGGCACTTTTAATATCCTGTTCCGTAATCGATGCTATCAGCTGGGCACACTGATCTGAATTAATCAGGGGACCAGAACCAACAACCTGGCTACATTTGTGATTGGTTTATAATGGAGATTGTCTAGGCTACATTTGTGATTGGTTTAACCAATCTTTGTAAAAGTTCCAGGTCACTTATTTGATTTAGGGGACTATAAGGGGTTCATGTATCTTTCTCGAAATTGGTTACCATTCCATTACCAAACCTGATTGAAGCAATATATCCAAACTTTTCTTCTATTATTAACAATGAATTTTGTGACAGTTGAGGCATTTTGCGGGATTTGGAAATTCTAAATGTAGTTATATTTGATGTTGTATTCATGTACCCACTTAACCTATAGTGACTTCATGTCTTGAATCAACCTCCAAATATTTTTTTAGAGAAACACTTGGTTTATGGTTTTTATGGGGATGATTCCTCTAAACTTCAATGTTTCTTGTGCTGACAAAATTCGAATCATTTAACTTTGTTCCCTTTGTTTATAATCCTAGAGCTAGATTATAAATAGTTTTTAACATTTTATTAATGGCCTTGTAGTGCCTTCGGAGAAAGCCATATGAGAGGCCTAATGAATGTTGATGGAGGAGAGCAATGTTTTGAAACCCAGACCGGTTATCGAACCGGTAATCTTATTGATTATCGGTTTGACCGGTTTGACCGGTTCAACCACCGGTCGAACTGGTGTGACATAATAATTATGCAATAATTATATTTAATTATATATAATATTAAAAATATTAAAATAAAAAAATAAAAAATAAAAAATAAAAAATAAAAAAAAAAAAATTATCGAACCGGTCCAACCGGACCGGTCCGACCGGTCAAAAACCGGTCAATTGACCAGTTTTGACCGATTCACACCGGGTCAATTGAAGACCGATTTTGGGGCATAAACCGGACCTGATCACCGACCGGTCACCGGTCGGACCGGTCGGATTGGCCGGTCCGGTCCGGGTTTCAAAACTATGGAGGAGAGGATAAATTTGATTAGTAATGCTATACCTGCTAAAAATAAATCTCTACTACCCCAACTATTTATTATAGTCATAATTCTATCAATGAGTGGTGTGCAGTCTCTATGAGATGACTTTTTTTTAATGGTATAATGCTTAAAAAGCTCCTATAAAATCATGATATTATCACCTATACTTCTTCCTGGTATGTATGCACTTTGTGCTTGATCAATATAATCTGGTAAGACTAGTTTCAACCTCTTAACTAGTACTTTGGAAATGATTTTACAAATAGTATTGTAATGTACAATAGGTCTATAATCATACATGATTTTTTTTTACTCATTACCTTTAGGGATCAATGTGATGAAGGTCATATTTATCTCTTTAAGCATTCTACTTGATAAGCAAATGGATGAGTATCAGGTATTTTTTATTGATATATAGCTATAGTCTCGTAGCATATTCCACAAGAGCTTAGCTACCAGCCTTCATAGCCCTTTCAGCTATCAGCCGAATACATTGTGAGTCTAGAGATATCCCCGCACCTTGCACTACCCCATCCCTTACATAGTCCCTTGCTCTCTGTCCTCTAACTAACTTCTATAACCGTTTGATGGCCCACCCCTCTAGATTCTCCTAGAATATGTCAACATGGGTTTGAGGCCCATGTTCTCCTTCTTTCTCCTAGAATAATCACTATGGGTTTAGGACCCATAGTGCTATCAGGATCTGTGGTGCTATCAATACTGCCCTCTTCAGAATCTGCCTTGTCCTCAAGGCAAAAGGAAGGAAATTCTTTGTTGTAGTTAGGCGGCAATGTCAAGGGCTTCTTCAATAGGGTTCTCCTTCCGTAGCACCAGCCATTCCACAGCTTGCTCTTGATTTTTCTGGATAGTTCGCTCAGCCAAGATTGAGGACAAGGAAAAGAAACTAAGCAATTCTTCGACTTTTTAAAGGCTCTTTGAGCTTCAGGTCTCCAAGGAAGGTTATCCTTAAGAAACTAAGCAATTCTTCGACTTTTTAAAGGCTCTTTGAGCTTCAGGTCTCCAAGGAAGGTTATCCTTCTTTAATTCCTACATTTGGCTTGGAGTTAAGGAGGTTCTACTTTCTGAAGCAAGCTCACAAACCTTACTCTCCTGCTATTCATTCTGAACCTCCATTGTAATGGACTGAAGTACTCCTTGCAAGGCAGAAGTTGGTTGGGACTGCTTATAGCCTTGCCCTCTCAAGGTAACTACCTCTTTCCCGTGTTCAAACCCCCAGCTCATTGTTTTCTGCTTGAAATCTGTTCTAACTTCTCCTAAGGTCTCCAACCATTCTGCACCTAAAACCAAATCGATTCCTCCCAATTGCAAAATGTAAGCGTCAATCCTCAACTTCACGTTCCCAACTAACACCACCAGTCCCCTGCACCGACCCTGTGAAAAGCACTTTGTCCCATTTCCTAATTTGACTCCATAAGCTGCTGTTGGAACAACCGGCAACCCCAAGGTAGTCACCAAGTCTTGCGAAAGGTAGTTGTGGCTTGCCCCACTGTCGATGAGGAACAAGATGGGGATCCCTGCCAATTTGCCTTCAACCTTAAGAGTCTTGGACTGAGCTATTTCTCCATATTCTGCGACTTGACAGACCATTTCCCATGCCTCTCCCATTACGGTTTCCTTTCTGTCACCCGAACCAGAAGGAGATCTCGTTTCTTCTTCATTTCCCTCCCAAATCAGTAGTCGAAGATGTTTATCGGGGCAGATATGGGTGGGACTGTAGTGTTGGCCACATTTGAAGCACAAACCTTTGGCTCGCCGATCCATCAACTCCTGGTAAGAAAGGTTTCTGGTCCCTTTTGGACGTCCTTCGGTGGTTCTCTCCATGCCAGAACGTCGATCAGCTCCTCCCTCTCGACTAACCCACAGATTTGCATCTTCTCCGGTGGGCGCTTGGGGTCGGGCCAGTCCGGGTCGGGATCCGACTCAGTCGCGTCCTCCTACTGTCGTGTTGGAAGGCTCGACTCGAGGGACGCCCATAGGTCTCCATCCCATGGTCGGTTTGGGGAGTGTCGATGGATTCAACTTCCATTCCACCCTGCTGCTATCAGTCAATAGCGAGAAGAAGGGTCCAGCATTACCTGTTGAGACCCGATCCGGAAACCGGATCCCAACCGAAAAGCGAAAACGGATACGAAAACAAAGTGACATATAGCTAAAACGAGACAAAAGTGAAAGCGAACATAGCGAAACGAATCGAATAAACTAAATCCAATTGAATTCGATAACGACAAACAAAGCGAAAGCGGAAGCAAAGCGGAAGCAAATCGAATACAGAATCGAAAGAAGCGAATCGGAACGGTTACAATCAAAGGCGAAACAGATATGATGCGAAATCGAAAATACAAAAGTACCGAAGCAAAACGAAGCGAAGCAGAATCGAAACTTAACAAACGGAGCCGATCTTACAATCAAAGTAATTGAGCTGAATCATATTCGACATTCGAGAACAATTATCGAAGAAAAACAAAGAAACGGAGCCGACATCCGAAAACAAAGAACAGAGAAACACAATCGCGTTGGGAACCTAGACTAACCATTCGAAACCGGTATAATTTTTTTTTATTCCATACATTTCTGTTCTCTTTATTCAAACTCATTCAAAACATAACCAATCCCTACAATTTTCTTTTTGGAAACTCATCCGCGCACAAATTTCAATTCACTTAAATCTCAAACAACATTTCAATTCATATTATTTTTCTTAGCCAATCACACAAATCCCAAAAATTTCATCTTCTTAACTAAACACTTATCTTTAACAAACTAACTTCTTATTCTTATTCTTATCTTAACCCGATTTTTACCGAAAATCGGAAAGATAACTTTGTATTTTGACAAATTTCAAAATTTCTGCAAAGGCAAAACACACTTCTATATCACAATCCAACAACACAAATTAACATCGGACCTCCCGTCCGGAATCCGAAACACCAGCAAACGCAAACCTATATCTGGAACACTTCATAATCTCATTCCCCAATACATATTTCAATCTTAAAACCATACACAAACTCCTAAATCAATACCATTATCATACACAATATCATACACAATTTCATATACAAATTCCATGATTCCAAACACATCATCATTTGATTTCTTACAAATCCTTAATGGCTTTTCAAGCCATTACAAACTTATACAAAGATCCAAATTACTAAAAAACATACACAAATCGAATTGGTGTCCTGACAGTCTTTCATCCGATCTCCTGCTCAAATACCTGGAGATGGGGATGAAAGGGGGGTGAGCTAAAATAGCTCGTGGATAATATGTTTATAAATTGATCAATAAGTGAAAACATATTTGCAAAAACCTTTTTCATTCTTAAAAAAAAAAAAAACACATTCCACAGTAGAAAATTCGACAATTTTCTTATTTCTCACACTTTTCAAAATATAATCAAAACCATTTCAATCACTTTTCAGTTGAAGGACTACGATAATTTCTTTCCCAAAAATTTTCACATTTCTTTTTCAAAAGATGCCATGCAATACACTTAAAAACAGAAACAAAGCACACAAAACACATCAAATGGTATGGTTCGGTCCAAAGCGAGCGTCTTGCACATTCTCCGCATAAGCGGTCTGTGCGTAACCAGAAGCAGAACGTACTACACTTTCCCGCATAACGGTCCAGTGTAGCCGTGAAGGGAGTCTGAAATCGGAGCTCCATGCCACTAGCGGGCAGCCGGGAGAAGACTATATCGAATAGAGACAGTGCATTGACTCACAGAAGGACCTGACCAAACCCACATAACACATATCGAAAACAAAAGTTCGAAATGCCCGAAGGCACTTTTCAAAATCTTGCTTTTCTTCAAAAAAATTTCAACCATTCACATATCCACATAAATTCATGTAACACATCTAATACAAATTACATCATCAATTTGATCACGAACGAATCAAATTCACAACAATGTATGCACTAACTTCTTTCAATCATAAAATCAAATTTATTCAGATTCATATTTTCAAATATTCATGCTTAGCTTAAAATTCAATAAATAAACATACTACCCACCTCGAAATGATGCAAGGACCTCGTCCCGATTATCAATTTGACCAAAGCGTCCTTTGTTCTTCCAATTGAAAATTTAACCTAAACCATAATCATCCAAATTCAACGTCATAAATAACTAAATCCTCAAAATTTATTTCACAAATCACAAAGCCATACTAGCCTCAAGAGATCTAAATCAAAATTCTCTCATTTTTCCAATTTACAAAATCGGGCCTAAAACCCTACTTCACAATTTTCCAAAATTGAACATCACAAATCATATGATCTTTCAATTGACTTAGGAATTCTTCAATTCCCCACATATTCAAGCTATTGGAGAGAAAATCCCCAATTTCCACAATTGGCCTAAACCCCCAATTTATCATTTTTTAAATTAAACCTCACTTAAGGCATAAACATCAAAATTGACTTAAGAAATCTCAAATTCATCATTAATCCAAGCTATCTAAAGCATCAATTTACAAAAATCCCAATTCACAAATTTGGGCAAAACCCCCAATTCACAATTAATCCAAAATTAAACATAATCATAACCTATTCTCTTCAATTAACCTTAGGAAAACTCAATCCATAACCATCTTAAACTAAATCAACCAACAAACTCATCAAAAATTCAAAACTTGAACTTTCTCTCACTTACCATTTTCTCCACCATTTTCGTTATTTTTGAGCTCCAAGACAAGCTTTCATCTTCTTCCCTCTGTTTCCTCTTGGAAACAACGAAAATCTCTAAGAAAAACCCATAAAAACCAAACCTTGCTTCATCTTTCTTCTCCTTCCTTCCATAGCCGATTGCTTCATTCTCTTCTTCTTCATTTCTTCTTCTCCCTTCTTCTAATTTTCGTGACTTCTGCTGGTTTCTTGGAGTAAAAACGACAGCTATAGTTGAGTTTAAGGCCAGGTCATTAGATGGGAGTAAATGACCTAAATGCCCCTTCATTTAAGTGAAATCCCAAAATACTCCTGCACAGGATTTTCAAAATCTGATAGATTGCGTCCTATTTTCGAGCATCTAAAAGGAATAATTTGGACAAGCTTTCTTCTTGAAAATTGTTCCTCTAGATCATACAAATCCAACGCCACTAACCGCGCTCAATTCGGATCAGAAACGAAGAAGTTATAGCCAAAATACTATTGGACCTGCGAAAAATCCGAGACTGAACATTACGCTAATTTAATTCCAGAAATTTGACAATCTTAGGGATGAAATTAAATTTTGATTCCTTCATAAGAGTTGTAGCCCTATATCTTAATTTTATTTGCCCTCAATAATCAACTCAATCAGATTTGTACAGCTCCCGAATTTCGTAAAATACTGAACCATGTTCAGAAAATTATCCAACTTATAACCTATAACCAAATCTCTTACTTTGGTACAATCAATCTCTTTCCATTTAATCTCCAAAAAAAATCATAATTTTTCATAAAAATGAAATTAATTGTCTTAGGAATCCAACGCTTCGAGAATCAAATCAATCGGATGTCGGACGAAGGAATTATAAGCAAAAGATTATAAAAGGGATCGGATTAAAAACAAAGTAACGGAACTTCAAAACCGAACTTTTCAAAAATCACATCTCTCGATCCCGAACTCGGAATTTGACAAATTTGGTGTCAATAAAAAGATCAAAAGAAGCTCTACAATTTCCCTGAAATACTCAAAATCAAATTAAGTCTCGAAAGAGGTAAAAAAACTCAATCAAAGATTCCGTCCAAAACAGCTTTTCCTAAACGACTTCCAATTTTTAATCGCTCATAACTCCTAGCCCCGATATCAAAAAATTGCAAACTTTATATCAATGGAAAGATAAAAACATCATCTAAAACTTTCATGAATACCACTTACTCTAATTCAAACTAAATCAAACGACGAGTGGCCTCGAAGCATAGAACACACAAATCTATACTTAATAGCATTTTCAAAACAAAGCATATCTTCGAAAAATCATATCTCTCAATCCCGACATCGAAAAATAGCAAACTTTATGTCCACAAAAAGCTCTCAACAGAGACTACAATTTTCATGTTGATCATTTTCTTGAATTTTGCCTAAATCAAAAAGTCAATTTTTTCTTCAAAAAGTCAAACTCCAAGCGAACTTTGACTGATCATAAATCTCACTTCCGATATCGAAAAATATCAAACTTTATAGCTACAGAAAACTCTTAACATAAACTACAAGTTTCTATAAGACAATTTTCTCAAATTTTGACTCAAACAAAAAGTCAACTCTCTCAAGTCGAACTTTCTATCTCCAAAAGTCAATTTTCTTAATTTTTCAAATTCTCTCACTTTCTTTCTTTATTTCTTGATTTTTCACTCCCATTTCAATTAACTCATTCTCTTTCCTCTCATAATCTATATAAATTCAGTCAAATATCAAAGTCCTCAAAACTAAACAATTCTTTTCTCATAAATTTTTCTTAAATTCATAAATTGTCTCACCAATTTCTTTCTCATTAATATTCATTTTAATATTTCTAATTTTCATCAAAAGTTCGGGGTCCAACACTACCACCTCCAATCGGATATCCACTCTTAATCCTCCAAGGAAAAGACCCATGTACTGGTCTTCGAGAAGAGGTGGAACCTGAGCCATCAGCATCTCAAAGATTTCCACGTATTCATCGACGGTTCCCTGTTGCGTCAACGCCTTCTGCTGGGAGAATGGGTTCCCAATATAATGGTCTCCATATTGATCGAACAAGGCCCTCTTGAAGGTCTCCCAGTCCAACTCTGGTCTTGACACTATGAGGACCTTAAACCAGTGCCAAGTCATGTCGTCCATACAGATTTGAGCCAGTTGTACCCGAAGCTCGGGTGGTGTTCCTTGAACTGCAAAATACATTTTCGCCCGTGAGACCCATCCTACCGGATCGTCACCTTGGAATGGAGGGAGCTCTATTCGTTTGGCTTGGAGCTGGTACTCCTCCGACATCGTGGAGGTCATACCGCTGCTCCCTCCCGTCGTCTATACCGACTTCCCACGATCAACAGAGCTGGATCCTGCTTCTGGTGATCGATGTACATTCTAGCGTTGGAACCCTTCTCGCATCTCGGCGTGCATCGCCGCTAACGCCCTGGATAGTTCGTCAACCCCCTTATGCAAGCTTCCCAGTTGAGTCGAATGATCCAACAATTTCATCTCTACAGCTGTCAGTCATGCATCCATTGCTTCCCACTTCTGCGACGCCATCCTAGTTTGCATACACCGGTCTTTCAATGAAAGCACCAATGATAAGCAAATGGATGAGTATCAAGTATTTTTTATTGATATATAGCTATAGTCTCGTAGCATATTCCACAAGAGCTTAACTACCAGCCTTAATGGCCTTTACAACTATCAGTCGAATACATTGTGAGTCTAGAGATATCCCCGCACCTTGCACTACCCCATCCCTTACATAGTCCCTTGCTCTCTCTCCTCTAACTAACTTCTCTAACCGTTTGATGACCCATCCCTCTAGATTCTCCTAGAATATGTTAACATGGGTTTGAGGCCCATGTTCTTCTTCTTTCTCCTATAATAATCACTATGGGTTTAGGACCCATAGTGCTATCAGGATCTGTGGTGCTATCACTACTCTTTTCAAAAAATTCAAGAGCAGCATTTGTCAGCAAATCTGCCTTATGGATGACCATATTTTATGGAAAAAAATACATCTAATTCATCAAGGTCTGGTGCATTTTAATGGTGTAAAGATTTTGTGTCTTTTGTGATCTCTTCTAAGGTGATTGGTTTAACAAAAAAGAGAGCTTCTTAAGATGATAAATTGTCTTGTAATATCTCTTATACTAATCTAGTGTTGATTGAGTGTCTAAAGTAGAGCTTAATAAACAAGTGAAATGTTCCATGGAAGCTTTAAGAAGTTAGTCTTGAGTAGAAAATAGATTGCCTTCATGAGTGATGGAGACAATTCGATTGATGGCTTTTCTAAAGGCAATGGATTTGTGGAATAGGTTGAGTATTTTTCTCCATATTTCAACCAAGAGATTCTGGATCTTTACTTCAGTAAGGAATGTTTAAATTTGATAGCTTATGAATTGAATAAGGCTTGTTGCTCTTTTGCTTGATAGTAAATGGAAAGTGGGTTTGAGTGGAGATTAGTTTGAGCATGTTCTAAAGTAAATTTGGTAGCTCTAATCAAGTGGTCTTTGTTAGCAAAGTTCTCCATTTTTCAGCGAAGAGATTATGGATTTGTGCTTCAACAAAGAATGTTCAAATTTGACAACTTATGAAAAATTTAATAAGCCTTACTGCTCTTTTGCTTGATAGTCAATGGAAATTGGGTTTAAATCGAGTTTAGTTTAAGCCTATTCTAAAGCAAATTTGGCAGTTTTAACCAAGTGGTGGTGTTACCAATGTTTTGCTTATTTTTCATTCTTTATCTATAGTGTGATGATCAAAGGTCTTCTTCACTTTATCATTAAATTATTTTTACATAACAACACACTTACACTTGCTCTTTTATCGTATTGAATGAATTGATGATAATAAAATATAATTTCTAGTAAGTTTTAGCTTTAGTGATTAAAAGAAAAAAAATAATATTATTTAACCATAGGAATTAATTGAGTCAAAAGATATGATATAAAGTAAAGTCATGCATCAAGTGACTTATAAAGACAAAAGTAAGGAATGAAGAACATTAAAGATCTTTAATATTATGAAGTGGAAATCAAGCCAAATGGATAAAAATTGAGGAAGATTCAATACCTTTCAATATGTAAAAATTAATATAATCTTTTTATATCCTAATCATTTTAATACTTTAAAGGCTTTCTACGCACAAAAATTATGTTAAATATTAATGTGTGATTTTTTTATTTATCAAAAGAAAATACTATTTTGATTTTCAAAGAAAAACTTTTTATTCTTAGAGCGAAATTTATGGAGCTTTGAAAATAGTTAAGTTTTTCTTAAAAATAAAATATTTCATGCTTTTGAAAATCTTAAGTGATGAGAATTGATCATTTAAAGTGCTTTTAAAGGTTAATTTATGAAAAGGTTTAATTCGCCTAAGGATTTAGATAGACTAGCCAAATACAAGACAATTTAGAGATATAGTTAGTTGTTTTTGCCTTAACTAGATATGTAATTAGTCTATATGCCAACTTCTAAATCATTAATTTATAGAGGTGTTTCACTAATACCAAATAAGTTGAGGATAAAAATAGGTTCACTTTTTTAGCTAGTGGATGCCTAGTTGAACAGGTTTTAGTTATTATAACAAGTAGTTTATGTCTCTAACGATTATTTGAAGGGTTGTTGTCTATAAATAGATGTGCATTCATTATGGTTTGTAGAGGATTAATGTTGGATCCCGAATTTTTAGTGGAAATATCAAAATGGAATATGAGTTTATGTATGACTTTGAATTATGAATTGGTATATAGATGGTTGTGAAATTAGAATGTGAACTAAGTATGGATGATGAGTTGAGAAACCTTAAGCATAAACCATGGTTATATATGTAAGATAGGATGTTTGGTGAATGATAAGAGGTTATTGAATATGAGAGTATATGAATTGAGGTTGAGTGTTGAAGGAATTCCAATTGGAAGTTAAATTGCTTTGGATGATGTTGTAATAGAGAAAGTGAAGTTGGGAAAATGTTAAGTTTTGTATGAGGATAAAAATGAGTATGTTGATTCAAGGGAAATTCTAGAATAATTGAGATAGAATTAGACAAAGTGGTCTTCTTTGAAGATGTAGCTCGTTCTCTTATCTTTCCAACGATACTAAGTATGCAAGTTTTCGAGATCGGAGTTGAGATTTATGCTTATTACAAGCTAGGATGTCATGGTAAACGAAATTCCCAAACCTTTAGAGTTTATGACGTGATCTCGGGCTCGAAAAGGTTGATTTTAGGTAAGATATGAGTATAGGAGAAGTTAGGATGAGTTTAGGACCCTTTGGAGGGGTCTTGGAGGGTGAAAATTTTGCTATACCTGTAAGTTACACGGTTTGCCCGTGTAGATTTACACGGGCTGTGTAAATCTAGGTGCAGGAGACAGTTTTCACCCGAAGGTTACACGGGCTGTGTGATTTTTACACGATCCGTGTACCCCCATAACGACAGAATTTCAAATTTTGGTCTTCATGAAAGTTTTATCCCTAGATGTCTACTTTCTAATGGTCCAAGAACGAAGTCAATCCAACATCTATAATGAAAGTTATAGCGTTTGCGCCAAAGTATGTTTAGTAAGAATCTGGATGTGAACATATCGGATTCGTTTGGCCATAACTCCTTCGTCCGACCTCCAATTGAGTTGATTCTTGAAGAGATAGATTTATAACATCTTTAGCTATCTCTCCATGAAAATTCGTATCAATTGGAGTTGAATTGAAAGAGTTTGATTGAATCTTATGACAATCGGAACGATTTGTTTCCTTCTGATTTTGTTATCTTCCTTCCTCATCCGACTTTTGTCCGATTGAGTTGATTCTTGAAGCGTTGGATTCTTAAGACAATGAATTTAATTTTATGGAAAATTTGAAAATTAATGAGATTAAATTAAGGGTGATTAATTTAATCAAAGTGAGTTGGACTATTTTCTGAACATAGTTCAGTATTTTGAGAAATTCGGAATCAGTAGAGATCCGATTGAAGTGATTCTTGAGGCGAAATAAAATTAAGACATGGGGATACAAATCATATGAAGAAATTAAATTTTAATTTTGCCCCTAAGACTTTCCATTTCTGAATTGAAGTTCGGATTAGTGTGCAGTTTTTGGATTAGGGACATCTGAAAGTATTTTGAGCATAACTTTTGCTCTGGAAATCAAAATGATGTGATTCTTGTTTTGAATTAAACTAGAGACATAGATATGCAATTGTTATGAAGACATCAAATGTCAATTTTGGGATTAAGAATGTAAATTTCTGGATGGAAATAACGTGCTGGAAAATGTGTTAGAATATGAATATATCTGAAATGTTTTGAGCATAACTTTTGATGTAGTGCTCCGAATTGGATGATTTTTGTGGCATTATGAAATTAAGACATAGAGGAACATTTCTATAGAAGGAAGTTTTGACTAATGCCTTCAATTTGATGGTGAAAATAATGTCCTAAAGTAAGCTCAAATGAAAATGAATTCAGGGGCAGTTTTGGAAGTCCACTTAAGGAGTTAAGACTTTAGGCTTAAGGGGAAGGGCAAATTGGTCTTTAGCCAATCATTTAAGTGACATGGCACTATATAAAACACATGTATGTCATTTTAGAAGAGGCAACCCACGAAAATTTAAGAGAGAAAAGAAGAGAGAATGAGAGAGAAAGGGAAAATCGGTAATAGAGAAGAAGAAGAGAGAAAGGATGGCTAGGGTTTCGATTTTATGGGCTTTCAAGAGTGATTTTTCGTTGCTTCTAAAGGAAAAAGATGGATGAAGTCAAGAGCTTTCTAAGGAACAAGGAGAAATTCGAAAATGAGGAAGATGAAGGTAAGTGATGGTTTTTAAGACTTGAGTTTTCTTGGATTTTTGGTTGTTTTAGCACGGAAATGATATGGTTTTATGGATTTTGAAGTGAATTTTGGTGTTTGCTTAGGATTATTGGGTCAATTTTGGGATGATTAATAATTAGGGTTTATGCCTAATTGTATGATTTGGGGATTTTAGAAGTTCTTGATTTAGATGTCTAGATATGAGTATGGGTTTGTGATTTATGTAATCAATTTTGAAAATCATGATTTTTATGAAGTAGAATTTAGGTTAATTTCATTTAGGGAATTTGAAATTGGGAGAAAGAAGAAAGGCTTTGGAGAATTGAAGCTCTAATCAAGCTCCAAGCATGGATATGAGGTGGGTTTCATGTTTATAGTTGAATAATAAGCCATTAAATATTTTCCCAAATTGAGAGAATAAAATGATTTCAAATATTTTATGATTGTGCATATGTTGTTTTAAAATGATTTAAAGAATTGGTTTATATGTGTTCATATACCCCATGAATTGGATTTGAATGGTTATGAGCAAATGCTTGTATATGCATTGTATGTGACTTGTTCGCATATTTGTTATGTTGATATGATGTATATCATGATGATTAAACCATAGAAATGTGATTATGCCATGTTATGTATGAATGAATGCTTGACATTTGGAAAAGAATGTATGCCATTGAATGAAATTATGGCATTTTGTTATATGAACATTTGAATTGGATTATGTGCTTTGTTTGGGCTGAGAGGAACCGTTTCGAGTCACGTGCACGTCGACGTCAAAGCCTTATCCCGGCTGTCCGCTTGTGGCCCACGAGATCCGAAAATGGACTCGTTTCGTTCACGGAGTAAACTTCGGTTTCTCTGTTTTGTTCAAGGAACCCTCGAGCCAAACTGTGTGTGCATTAGCATTTTGACGAGTTATGTTATGATGTGGATTGTGTGTTGTTCTTGAATGATGAAATGAAATCATTTGTGTTTAATGAGATGATGTATTGCATTATGAAATTGTGATTTTTGAACAAGTTGACACATTTATGTTTTACGGATTATGGATTTCAATACATGATGAAAATTTGAGAAACGAGCATTTTATAGATTTTCAACAAGAAATTTCTATGACAGTAAACTTTTGAATGGTTTTGCTTATGATTGATTATAAACCTGTTACCCACGGGCTTTTTAAGCTCACCCCCTTCATTCCCATCCACAGGTGATGAGAAGAAGATCGGGTGAAAGAAAATAAGAGATTTCGTTTATATGCGATTCCATTGAATCACCGTCAAGATAGAATTGTTATTCGCTGTATACTTTGGACTTTAATTATTGGTAATTGTATATGGCTTGGAATGCCATTAGGGTAATGTAAGCGTTTAGTTCATGATGTATTTGGATGGTGAATTTGTATAAGAACTTGAGTTATGGAAATTGGAATTGTGTATGGCTATGGATTGTACATTATGGTTTTATATGTAAATTGAGTAGAGATTGATTGTGATTTGAATATGGATGAAATGGATTGTTTGAGCTAGTATTATAGAAGTGCGTTTTAGAACCATTTGCAGGTTGAGTTAGTTAAAATGCAGCTGTTATGCTGCCAAAATTGTGTTAAGTAAAGAATGTATGTATGATTATGTTTGCATGTGTGAGTTTTTATGACAAAAGCAAAGACTAAGGTTTTGGTTAAAATGATACTTATGATTCATAAATGATGGTTGATAAAATTGAGGATGTGGAAATTATAATTTCCAAATTGAAGAAGCCCTTGCCTTGTATTCGATGAAAAGAATGAAAAATAAGAAGAAGAAAAATTTTACATCGATTCGTATAAGTTTAGTTTTAAGATATCCAACGCGACCATTTTGATGCTTTTCTAAGATATTTGTGCGGATGTCGGAATTTGTGTTTCAATTCGAATGGATCGTTTGTTTGGTTTGTCTTCGAGCCAATTCAATTTGACTTTGTTTGTATGCTTTGCTTCTAAGTTGGCTTTCGATTCGTTATTGATTTGTTTCGATTCACTTCGATATATGATCCGTTCGTTTCGCTTTATGATCAATCATTTTATTTGTTCCGCCTCTTTGTTATTCATCTTTCGCTTCGTCTTCCGGTTGGGGGTTCCGATCTCGGGATCGGGTTCCCTACAATTAAAGTGAGCAACCAAGTTTGATTCATGTTGCAATTATTAATTAGAGGCTATTTTTACTAAAATTTAGGATTTAAAAAAGCTAATGGTTCCTTTTCACCATCAAGGAATATTGTAGAAAGATTTCTCTTTACATGAGATAAAGAAAAAAAAAATTGTAAGAAGGTTCCTTTACAACTTGAAAGAAGTGTTAGAGTAGTGCCCTAAAGGCAATCCCCTTTAGTGCATTTTGTTCATAGTCATGTACAGACTTTATGAATAAATAAAGAAAGGCATGTTTCATTTATTTGATGTTCTTTATGAATTGATAGTGATCTTTAATCAAATTAATGAAGTCCATGATATATGACATAGCATGAAGGAAATTATGATGTGATCATACTCCTGAGATTCCTATCATGTGTAATTATGTCAAGATATCTAAATTTTCCTAGTCATAGGATTAATGAGACTGGACATCATTAATCCGGACATGATTAACATATGTCATACTCCTTGATTGGATCAAGCGGTGGATCTCGAAACCGTAAATATGAGATATTTAGAGTTGACATATGGATGCTTACTAGTGGTAGTAAGTTCATTGGATGACTCGCCATGAGATCATCACATGGATTTATGTCGTTGATAATCTCATCATAGCAATGGTGCAAGTATCCTTAAACTTGAGGTACTCAAGGATATCTTGATCTCGATCCTGCATTTTGACTCCATTCCTCGTGGCCTTCCAGAGGTTACTCATAGGGTGGTGCTTGGAGTACAGTTTGAGGTATTGAAGGTAATTGAGTAGCCAATAAGGATTCATCACTTCGTGAAAATGTAAGAGATACACGACCTCTTGTCGGGATCATTACTTTAAGTCTCTCGGCGAGCATGACTATGTCATGAAGAGTGTCTTCATGGACATATAAAGTAATGAGTCCTCGACAGAACCGATTTCACTGGGCTAGACTTAGTCTAGTAAGAGTTGACATATTAACCATACTCATAACCAAGTGGGGTATAGGATGATGAAAGGACGAATTGCACAGTAATTGTCTATGGAAGGGTTCGTGATCTGGTTCGTGATGAATTCATCAAACCAATTACTTTCCGGTCAATTGGGGGTCATGATGTGTTGCTAGATACCGCTCATGACTTGCTCAGATTAATTGTTAATCTAAGTGGCCAACATAACCGGAAACCTAAAGGGTCACATGCATAAGAGTGTTTCAGAGAATCCGTAAAATAGTATTGGACTGAGTTCCAATTATAGAGAGCATTAGGATTAAATGGATCCCAATGGGATTGGGATATGTCCCGATGAGATCGCGACATCAATATTGCTAAGAAAGGTTTAGGAATTTTCAAAAGACCTTAGGGGCCGATGAGGCGGTAGGATCGACCCAGCTTGATGGACCTCTTAGTAATTATATATATATGTTAATTAATTAAGTAATTAATTAATTATATATATATATATATATGTGTTTTCGTTGGAAATGGGAGAGGGAGAAGAGATAAGCTTTGAAAAAGTCAAAGCTTTATTACTTTATTAAGTTAAAGAAATGAAAGGCCATTTATCATCCATTTGTCATAAGCTTATGGAAGCATTTTTAAAGGTTAAAAATAAACATAAGGAGGCTTATGGAATGGTGATGGGTCGACGGTTTTGACAAGAAGAAGAGGAAGAAAGCTTAAAGGTTAAGCTTTGAAGTTGAAAAGAGTTTTTCAAGTCTTCTTCCATCAAGCACCATCGATTTTCTCTTCTCCAAGGCAAGGATTCAACGTTATTCTCAAGCTCTCCAGGACAAAGGTAGGGTCTAGCAGCTCTTATTCTGTTCTAGCTATTCCTGGGTCAAAAGGGTTTGACTCGGTTAGGTTTTCTGATCTCTGCGTGGATACCTTTAGAGATAGTCTCTATTGGCTATTCAGGTTTGAGTTTTCATACCGACAACGGGATCCTGGGTTTTCGGGAAGGTCCCAGGACCAAAAAATTTTTGTTTCCGCTGCTGGAACATGTGATGTTCCTCCCGGGATTTTCCTACAGTGGTATCAGAGCGTCTGGTGTCGTGTATGAAGCTTTAACTGAAGCTAGATCATAAACCCTAATTGCTTGTGATGTTGAAGCATGCTTTCTGTTCAGATTTCGAATTGCTATAGAGATAGGGTTTTCGAAAATTTTCTGCCCAGGAATGTTCATAACATGTTAGAGAATATGTCTATGAATTTTCAGAATTTATCGATTTGATTTGATATAGTTTTGCTAATTATTTTCCTAAGCTTACAGATGCTGTTTTTGAAACGATTCTGTGAACAGGCAGTAGTATAAAATCAAGAATAAATTCTAGAAAAATCGTTTTCTGGATTTTCCTTCACCTACATGTCTCTAAGATGTTTGTGAATGTCTGTGAGCATGGAAATTGGATTTCAAGGTGATTGGATATTTATTTTCGATTTTATTCTATGCTGTTGGGAATTGCTGTGTTGATGAACACAGAATTTTAATCGGTTTTGTTATTTAGGTTGACTGAGTTTTTGATGGACTAAAATCCTGAAAAAATTCAGGTAGCATGTTCTGAACATGTAGTAACCTATATAATTTTCTCAGAATTTATTGAAGTTGTTTCATTGATCATTTAAAGCAATGTACAGAACTGGACAGTTTTGGTGAAAATTGTTGGGACTGTTTTGCTTGGCTTGATTAAGGTTGCTTTTTCAGTTACAATGCCTTGCAACATTTTTAATGTGATTAAAAATGTGTTATCTTGATGTGGTATGATTTCCAAAGTGAATTGCTTGAATTTTCTTTTCCAAGAATTTTTGAATGCCGAATTGGTCACATGAGTGTCTCGTTAGTACATTTCATTTTCTTGTTTGTTTTGGCCGTCACAATTTTTGTGACAAGTGCCGGAGTAGTTTTGAGAGTGTATGCACTAGCTTGAGATGCTTAGGGTGAGAATTTGGGTGTTCCTAAATTATTTGGATATTTATGAGTTTTGACTCATTTCAAGCTTTTCATATAGTTTGACTATTTAAGGCATTCATGGATCAATGAAGTGTTCATTGATACATCAACTAACAGATATTACCTTAGGTATGATGGTATTGAGAATTGGAATTGCATTGATTGAGGAATTAGCCGATTAGAGATTTTAGCAAAATTCCCTGAATAAGTCGACTTGTATATGGAATAAGTCGACTTGTTCAAGGTTTTTGGATAAGTCGACTTGTGTATAGAATAAGTCGACTTGTTCAAGATTTCAGTATAAGTTGACTTGTAGCTTCTTGTAAGTCGACTTATACATGGGCAGATGCAATAAGTCGACTTGCATTTGATGAAAGTCGACTTGTGGCATGCTTAGGTTGGATGATGGATGATTATAAGGATTGATTCAATGTGATTGATGAAATAACCTAAATCATTCCATATAGTTTTCGTGACTATGATCCTTCAGCTTGGAGTCTAGAGTTTCCAAATCCCTCCTCGGTATATGAAAACTAACGCCTTCCATTAATATGGTAAGAACCAGAGTTCTTATAGGGTTGGGTTGTTGAGCAAACTCAAGCTCACTCTATACGGATATGTTTGAACCATGAAAATATGATTTTCGGATTAATGGGTTGGTTTTCACTAGAAGCGTTGGTTTGTTGAGCAAACTCAAGGTCAACGTGGACAGAGGCGAAATTGGGTAGCATACATCGGATGTATGCGCATCAAAGAGTTGATACCCAATGTAAGTGCATACATCAACAAGTTGATAGCACTGATTGATAGTTGTGTCTAAGATGTAATTGGTATATCTGATACCTCCCGAGACATAAGGTGGCTTGTTGGACAAATCCAAGGTCATTCTCAATGTCGGTTATCGATGATGCAATTGGTATGACCGATACCTACCGATTGACCTAACTTGTGGCTTGTTGGACAAATCCAAGGTCATTCTTAGTAATATCGGATATCAACCCACTAGACATAATGTCATTTTGTTTCTTTGGATTCAGAATGAGGGTTATGGATTCTATGAAACTAGTGGAGCGCTTTTGCATATCATTCAAGTCCTTATGATTATGCAGCTATTCCTATTCTAACATTCTTCCTCTCTATTCGTGTAGGTTTTTGAAAATGTCGTCAAGTGTGAACCTTCGCCGCTAATGGAGTCAAACAAGCTAAGCGGACCGAATTTTCTTGATTGGTTAAGGAACACGAGAATCGTTCTCGATCTGAAGGTCAGGATATATCCTAGATTTTCCGCTTCAGATGCACTCTTTGTCGATGCTTCGATGATGATCGAAGGCATATAGTAAGCATCTAAAGGGCGATGACATGGCGACTTGCATTATGCTTGCGTCGATGTCACCGAGCTGCGAATAAAGACGAGTCCATGGATGCTCACACAATAGTTTTCATCTTAAGGAGCTGTTTGACGAGCAAGCCCGGTCCGAAAGGTTCGAGACCTCAAGGCTTCTCTTCACTACTAAGATGGCTCGAGGGACATCTGGCATGCAAGATGCCTCAAGATGAATGGCTATATCGAGAGATTGGCCGCCTTAGGTTTTTGAATGGATCATGAATTAAGTATAGACTTAATTCGTTGGATTGTCCGACGGTTATGCATGCGATTCGTGCTAAACTATCGGATGAACCAAATATCCACTACAATACGAGTGATCAATCTGCTTTCAAGACAAATGAGGCACTATCAAGAATGATAGTAAGCAAGTCTTTGGTAGTAGCTTCTTCTTCTTGAGTTCAAAGAAGAAAAGAACCCAAAGAAGAAGAAGGCTAAGAAACCAAAGGAAGCGCCATCAAGAAGAAGACCAAAGAAGCGCCCCTAAAAGGAACTTGCTTCCATCGGTAAAGATGGCCATTGGGCGCAATTGCAAAGTCTATTCGAGTCATTGAAGCGAAGAAGGCATCGATGCCTCGACTACTTCGAGTTTGTATGTCATTGAAGTTAATATCATTATCGATCACAACATCGGGTATTTGATCTGGTTGTGGCTCACACATATGTAATGATATGCGGGGCCTCGAGGACGAGGCAACTCATGAAGGAGAAGTAGACCCACGAGTTAGAAATGGAGCAAGAGTTCTTGCATTAGCCGTAGGAACCTATGTTTTGTATCTCCCTCACCGGGCTTGTCTTTGGAATTGGATGATTGTTATTTTGTACCGTTTGACAAAGAATATATTATGCATTTCTTGTCTAAATAAATTTGGATTCCATATGAATTTTAGTAGCAATGGTTGTTCTATTAATTCTAATGGAATGCTTTATGGAACCGGTACATTGTGCAATGGTATTTACATATTAGATATGTCTAATCCAATTTTAAATGTCAATGACACCAAACGGCATAAAAGAGATAATCTAAAGTCAACTTACTTATGGCATTGTCGACTTGGCCATATAAATGAGACACGCATCGCTAAACTCCACAAGAGTGGTAGTTTAGGGTCATTTGATTATGAATCATATGACACATGCGAATCTTGTTTATTAGGCAAGATGACTAAGTTACCCTTCAAGGGAAAGGGTGAACGAGCGATTGGAGTATTAGACCTAATACATTCAGATGTATGCGGTTCGATGTCCATCCATGCCAGAAGTGGTTGTCGTTACTTCATTACCTTTATCGATGATTATTCACGATATGGGTACTTGTATCTGATGAGATACAAATCAAGCGTTTGAAAAGTTCAAACAATTGAAATGAAGTAGAAAACCACTTGGTAAAAGTATCAAGGCATTACGATCCGATCGTGGTGGAGAATACTTAGACCAACAGCCAGGATTATCTCGTAGATAATGGCATTTTATCTCGGTGGACTCCTCCTTACATGCCGCAAAGACAACGGTGTGGTTGAAGGAGAAATCGAACCTTGTTGGACATGGTACGATCAATGATGGGTTTCGAAGTTACCAAAATCGTTTTGGGGATATGCGCTAGAGACATTTGTTTACTTGTTAAGCAGAGTTCCTCTAAGCAGCTTGATGTTACTCCATATGAGATGTGGACTAACGAAAACCTTATCTTTCTCATCGAAAGTATGGGGTTATCCCGCTTACGTGAAGCGGATTCATCGAGATAAGCAAGCGAAATCGACAAGTGTTTGTTGTAGGATATCTAAAGAGACCAAAGGATATCAATTCTACCTTCTTTGAGGAACAAAGGTGTTTGTTTCAAGGCATGCCGTCTTTTTAGAGAAAGAGTTTCTTTTACAAGAAGGCGGTGGGAGCAAAGTTGAACTTGAAGAAGTTCAAGATGCTCAAACAAGCCTGAATCAATCGCTCAACTCAAAAGCATCACTCATTCGGATGAAGTAACAGTTCAACCTTCCGTGACACACGAAGTTCAGAGGTCAAGTAGGATGCGACTGTTGTTCGAGAGATATGGATTTCGTAAGTGAACAGAATGACGTATTGCTCATAGAAAATGATGAGCTCGCTACCTATGAAGAGGTTACGAAAAGTTCGAGTCTGAAAAATGACTTTGTGCCATGAAAGCCGAAATGGATTCCATGTACATAAACCAAGTATGGACTTTGGTTGATGCACCTAAAGGGATAAAACCTATAGGGTGCAAATGGGTTTTCAAGAAGAAAACCGACATGCATGGTAATGTGATTACCTACAAAGCAAGGCTCGTGGCCAAAGGATTTCGTCAAAGACAAGGAGTTGACTATGACGAGACCTTCAGCCCCGTAGCAATGCTTAAATCCATTCGGATACTCCTAGCCATTGCCGCTCATTATGATTATGAGATATGGCAAATGGATGTGAAGACAGCTTTCCTTAACGGAAATCTAGCCGAGGATGTGTACATGACACAACCAGAGGGCTTCACTTCCGATGATGGCGAAAAGGTATGCAAGCTTCGTAAATCCATCTATGGATTGAAGCAAGCATCCAGGAGTTGGAACATCCGTTTTGATGAGTCAATCAAAGAGTTTGGTTTCTCACAAAATCCGGATGAACACTGTGTGTACAAGAAGGCTAATGGGAATGCAATCGTTTTCCTTGTGTTGTATGTAGATGACATCGTTACTCGGAAATGATGTCTCAATGATGCAATCGGTTAAAATTTGGTTGTCCAAGCAATTTGCGATGAAGGACCTTGGTGAAGCAACTTATATCCTTGGGATAAAGATCTATAGAGATAGATCAAAGAGGTTGCTTGGTCTTTCACAATCATCGTACATAGACAAGATGCTAAAGAGGTTTAGCATGGAGCAATCCAAGAGAGGGTTCCTTCCCATTACTCATGGGATAACACTCGAAATCTATGTGTCCTAAGACACAAGATGAGAGGATTCGCATGGATCGATCCGTATGCATCTGCAGTAGGATCGATCATGTATGCTATGTTATGTACGAGGTCCGATGTATCGTATGCTCGAGTGTCACGGCGATACCAATCGGATCTGGTGAGGGTCATGGGTGGTATCAAGAATATCCTCAAGTACTTGCAAAGGACTAAGGATGTTTTCTTGATATATGGAGATGGAAATCTCCAGTGGCGGCATACGGATGCGGTTTCCAATCGACAAGGATGACTCGGATCCCGGTCAAAGTTATGTTTTCCGTTGAGCGGCGGAGCGGTCGATTGGAAGAGTTCCAAACAAGAGACGATGGCGATTCGACGATCGAGGCAGAGTACATTCTTTGCATCGAGGCGGCAAAGGAAGTCGTTGGATCAAGAAGTTCATTTCGAACTTGGTGTGGTTCCTAGGCGTGATGGACCCATACGGTTGTATTGTGACAACAATGGGGCTATTGCTCGAGCAAAAGAACCAAGGTCTCACCAACGATCTAAACACGCACTCGCAGATATCATCGATTCGAGAGATCATAGCTAGAGGTGATGTCGCGATCGAGAGGATTCCCACAGAGCGTAACATTCTCGATCCGTTGTGAAGCCATTGTCACGTAAGAATTTTGATTCTCATGTACTCGCTATGGTATTAGATACCAAGGCGATTGGCTTTAGGTCAAGTGGGAGATTTGTTAGAGTAGTGCCCTAAAGGCAATCCCCTTTAGCGCATTTTGTTCATAGTCATGTACAGACTTTATGAATAAATAAAGAAAGACATGTTTCATTTATTTGATGTTCTTTCTTTAATCAAATTAATGAAGTCCATGATATATGACATAGCATGAAGGAAATTATGATGTGATCATACTCCTGAGATTCCTATCATGTGTAATTATGTCAGTATCTAAATTTTCCTAGTCATAGGATTAATGAGACTGGACATCATTAATCCCATGACTAGCATATGTCATACTCCTTGATTGGATCAGCGGTGGATCTCGTAAAGCGTAAATATGAGATATTTAGAGTTGACATATGGATGCTTACTAGTGGTAGTAAGTTCATTGGATGATTCGCCATGAGATCATCACATGGATTTATGTCGGTGATAATCTCATCATAGAATGGTGCAAGTATCCTTAAACTTGAGGTACTCAAGGATATCTTGAATCCGATCCCGTTTTGACTCCATTCCTTGTGGCCTTCCAGAGGTTACTCATAGGGTGGTGCTTGGAGTACAGTTTGAGGTATTGAAGGTAATTGAGTAGCCAATAAAGGATTCATCACTACGGAAAATGTAAGAGATACCTGACCTCTTGTCGGGATCATTACTTTAAGTCTCGGCGAGCATGACTATGTCATGAAGAGTGTCTTCATGGACATATAAAGTAATGAGTCCTCGACAGAACCGATTTCACTGGGCTAGACTTAGTCTAGTAAGAGTTGACATATTAACCATACTCATAACCAAGTGGGGTATAGGATGATGAAAGGACGAATTGCACAGTAATTGTCTATGGAAGGGTTCGTGATCTGGTTCGTGATGAATTCATCAAACCAATTACTTTCCGATCAATTGGGGGTCATGATGTGTTGGGCCCGGGCCCCGGATCTCCGAATCCCGAGGCGACCCCTCGGGTCACGCCCGCACCGAGCGCCCCAAACCGCGGACCCGATCCCAACATTTAGGCACAATCGATTATTCGATACATACATACACAACCATACATTAAAGACCCTATAATCATAGGGATTTCATACTATTGCAAATTAAGAAAAGTCAACAAGTATCCTCAATTAGAGCAAACTACAAAATGAAATCTAAATCCAAAAATACGTAAGTATGCTCAATGTTAACATGCTCGGAGGGCCAACAAAATACGAACTTAATACAAAGCTCCTAATTTGACCGAAGTTTCGATGCGCATGAAAGTCAACGATCAACCGGATCCGCACTTTTGAGGAGAGAAAGGAATGGGTTGAGCTACACAGCTCGATGGCTAATATAATTATAGCCATTGGCAATTAGCACAAATCGGCATATGAATGTATATATATTATATCTATATACAACATCGGACATTCACATGCCAATCACTAAAGTACACATTCATTATAATTAATGCGGTTCATAAATACGTCACATAGTATGCGTCATAATAATCAATTCACATATGCAATGCACATAACAATGGCTCGAGGGTTCCATGGAAACAAAAGGAAGAAACCAAGTTTACATCTCGAACGAAATGAGTCCATTCGAGCTCATAGGTCACAAGCGGCAGCGGGAGAAGGCTCTTGTCAGCGTGCGTGATTTAACGAAATGGTTCCACTCTCACCAAACAAAATCACATAATCATACTCAAATCATTTTATCAAATGATAGGTTTTCATGTTTCTCATTTATCCAAAATGCCATGATCAAGTCGAGGCATAACATGCTCAAAATCGTAATGCACTTCTATCAATTCCTATGATTATGTCAAAATAGATAAATCAAAGTCATTCTATTCATCACATTTAACATGCATAGCATATAACATATATTCATACATAGGCAAGAAATTGCCTAATCACACAATAACTATAAGAATATTACCCACCTCTAATCGCCGAGAACTGACATCGATGTCCTTCTTCTTGCGATAAAATCGGGTCACTTGGTTTCCTAAAACAACCAAGTTCCATTTAGTCAATATCCATAGTAAATGTGCGAAGCTTGGAATCCAAAGAAAGCATTAAAATCTATATCCGATCTTCTCCTAAAATTCAACCTCGCGAGGCAAATTCAACTTCCGACTTCATACAACTCGAGCCCTTTATTTCTAGGTCACAATGAATCCAAATTCACCTCAATCGGACATCTATACCAAAAGATATTCCCAAAATATGAAAATCTTATTTCGAAACACGGGGGATCGCCATGACGAAGAGACGCCGTCGCGAAGAATAATCCTACTCGCCATGCATGGGCGAAGGTTCGCCCGCGAACCAAACGTCACACGTCGCGACGTCTCGATCATTCGTCATGACGTCCACAGCAGAGCACACGTCGCGGTGAATAAACGTAAATTAATTCACACGTCGCGACGTGGTTCTTCCCCACACGCCATGCGACATTCATACGCTTGTCGCGACGTCCGTTTGAACTCGACTCCAACCCCAAATTTCTGATAACCCAAGCTCGATTCTGCTCCAAACTCAAATCTACCACATGCAAAGCATAAATCAAAGCTTATACTACCATTCTAACTCATTCTAAGCTTGATTCATCCTAAAATCATCAATCTAAAGATTTTCCCAATTTTCACCCTAAAATCCTAAAACATCGATTTCTCTCAATCCAAGCCATTACAATGTTTAATCCAAATGAAAACATGATAAGGAGGTGAAAACTTACCGATTGAGGCTTTAGAATCGTCGAAACCGATCGAAATCGCAACTCTTCTCTTCCTCTTCTCCTCTCCGTCGACGGCCACACTCTTCCTCTCTTCTTTTCCTCTTCTTTTTCTTCTTTTCCTTCTCTTTTATAATCCTTTCTCTTTAAACCCTAAGGGCTTGGGCCCTTCCTAATAAGCCAAAGCCCAAAATCATTTAAACCATAATTAAACCTTAATTCCGCATTAATACCCCCGATTAACTCAAATTAAAACATAATCACATAATTACCACAAGTCATGCTTAATGACATCATAAAGAAAATTCAGGGCCTAACATTTCTCCCCCTCTTAAAAGAAATTTCGTCCTCGAAATTTACCTGAATCATCGAAGAGATACGGATACTTCTCCCGCATAGCCTCCAATGGCTCCCAAGTAGCCTCCTCGACTGAATGATTCCTCCACAAAACTTTGACTAACTGAACCGTCTTGTTCCTGAGAACCTTGTCCTTAGAATCCAAAATCTGTACTGGAAGCTCCTCATAACTCAAATCATCCTCACCAACCTCACTAGTCTGAATGACATGCGACGGATCCGACCTATATCTCCTCAACATAGACACATGAAACACATTATGGATCTGCGACAATTCCGGAGGTAACGCCAATCTGTAGGCAAGTGGTCCAATCCTCTCAAGGATTTCATAAGGACCTACATACCTCGGACTCAACTTACCCTGCTTGCCGAATCTCATCACTCCTTTCCAAGGAGATGTCTTAAGGAACACTTTGTCACCGACTTCATACTCCATCTCCTTCCGGTGAGCATCAACATAGCTCTTCATCCTATCCTCGCACGCCTTTAAGACGCTTAACCAAGTTAACTTTTTCAACCGTAAATTCAATCAACTCGACCCATCAATTGCCTATCTCCTTCCTCATCCCAACAAATCGAGTCCTACATCTCCCGCCATACAAAGCCTCATACGGAGCCATCTGAATGCTCGAATGGTACGAATTATTGTAAGCAAATTCGACCAACGGCAAATGTTCATCCCAAGCTCCTCGAAAATCCATCACATAAGCTCGAAGCATCCCCTCAAGAGTCCGAATAGTCCTCTCCGACTGACCATCCGTCTGAGGGTGAAAAGCCGTACTGAAATGCAACTTCATCCCCAAAGCATTCTGCAAACTGCCCCAAAACCTCGAAGTAAACCGAGGATCTCTATCAGACACAATCGAATCCGGAATCCCATGCAATCTCACTATCTCATCAATATACTTCTTTGCCAATACATGCAAAGAATCGGTCTGCTTAATCGCCAGAAAATGAGCTGACTTCGTCAACCGATCCATAATCACCCAAATAG
Organism: Erythroxylum novogranatense; assembly: GCA_029891385.1. Lineage (NCBI taxonomy): Eukaryota > Viridiplantae > Streptophyta > Magnoliopsida > Malpighiales > Erythroxylaceae > Erythroxylum > Erythroxylum novogranatense. The sequence goes on from CM057234.1 coordinate 84,700,540, forward strand.
CATCATGCCTCCTGCTGGTCCTAGGCAATCCCATCAAAAAGTCCATAGTCACTCGCTGCCACTTCCACTCCGGAATAGGCAACGGCCTCAACTTGCCCGAAGGTGCCTGGTGTTCAGCCTTGACTTGCTGACACACTAGACATCTACTAACAAACTCTGCTATATCCCTCTTCATGCCTTTCCACCAAAAATGCTCTCAGAATCCCGATACATCCCGGTGCTACGGATGCATGGCATAAGGTGCATTAGCGCCTCATCCATAATCTCATCCTTAATCGTCAACATCTGGAATACACAATCTGTTGCCCATAGTCATCAAACCATCATCCCTCACCTCTATCTCAGAATTCTTACCATTCCGAATCTCATCTCTGATCTTACTCAACTCTGCATCCTGAGCCTGCAAATCCCTAACCTTTTCCCTCAACATCGGCCTCACTCGAAAATTAGCCAAAAGACAATCCGGCTCTTCCTGCGTCAAGCTTATCCTAAGCTTAGCCATCTCTTCCAATAAAGGAAGATAAATCGATCGAACATGAGCAATCGACGACTTCCTGCTCAAGGCATCCGCCACAACATTGGCCTTGCCCGGATGATACTCAATCAGCAAATCATAATCCTTTAGTAGCTCCAACCACCTTCTCTGCCTCAAATTCAATTCCTTCTGACTCAGTAAATACTTCAGACTCTTATGATCAGTGAAGATCCGAGTCCGAACTCCATACAAATAGTGCCTCCAGATCTTCAAGGCAAATACCACAGCTGCTAACTCCAAATCATGCGTCGGATAATTCAACTCATGAGGTCTCAATTGCCTCGAAGCATAAGCAATTACCCGATCTCCCTGCATCAAGACACATCCAAGACCCTTCCTCAAGCATCACTGCATACGTAATACCCTCATCTCCGAAGGCAAAACCAGAATCGAGCACTCGTCAATCTGCGCTTAAGCTCCTCAAGCTCCTCGACACTCTTCACCTGCATAAACTTCGATTCTTCCTCAACACTTCGTCATCGGAGCGGATATCATCGAAAATCCTCCACAAATCGTCTGTAATAACTCGCCAAACCCGTAAAACTCCTCACTACGCTACATTCTTCTGAGCCTCCCAATTCACTACTGACTTGATCTTCTTGGATCCACATGCACTCCCCGCCGGAGATCACACGCCCAAGAAAGGAAACTTCTCTCAACCAAAATTCGCATTTCTAATTTGGCATACAACTCATTACTCCTCAAAGTCTCCAAAGAAATCCTCAAATGCTCCTCATGCTCCGATCACTTCGAATACACCAATATATCATCAATGAAGACAATGATAAATTGGTCCAAGAATGGCTTGAACACCCGATTCATCAAATCCATAAAGCTACGGAGCATTTGTCAATCCGAAAGGCATCACCAAAACTCAAAGTGCCCATAACGAGTCCCGAAAGCGGACTTCGCACATCCGACTCCTTAATCCTCAATCGATGATAACCCGATCTCAAGTCTATCTTAGAAGACTCTCGCTCCTTGCAATTGATCAAACAAGTCATCAATGCGAGGAAGCGGATACCGATTTTCACCGTAATCGATTCAACTTCCGTAGTCTACACATCCTCAAAGATCCATCCTTCTTCTTCACAAAAGAACCGAGCTCCCAAGGCGAAGAACTCGATCCGATATACCCTTCTCCAATAACTCCTCTAATCGCTCCTTAAGCTCTTTCAATTCGCCGAGCCATCCTATAAGGCGGAATCGAAATCGGGGCTGAACCTGACAAAAGCTCTATCGAAACTCGATCTCCGAGTGGTGGTAGTCCTGTAATTCCTCGGGAAAGACATCCGAGAAATCCTCGACTATTGGAATATCCTCTAACTTCCTCCGTGCGCCTCGAATCCATCACATAAGCCAAAACGCCTCACATCCCGACCTCAACATCTTCTCTCGCAATCAAGGCGAAACAAATCTGGCGGACTTGCCTTTCTATCCCGAAGAACACTACTCTTCCGCCATCATCCAATTCAAACTCCAACATCTTCGCTTACAATCCAATCGGGCATCAGACCTCTCCAAAGTATCCATACCCAATATCACATCCAATCCGCGATCTTGCCGCATCGATCTACCACTAGAAGTGCTCCACCAATACTAAGCTCACATCCTCTAAACACCGACTAATCACAATGTGTCAATTAATCGAGTACTCACCATCAGCGGAGTATCCAACGGACTCGCAACCATATCACACACAGGTCTACTCAACGACACAAACGAGTGAGTAGAACCTGGATCAATCAACACAATCACATCATCAGCAAATAAGTGAGCCATACCAGTCACAACATCTGGCGCGGCCTCTGCATCCTCCCGCGTCATAGCAAACACCACGGCCGGTGCTCGCCTCTCTGGTCTTCCGGAAGACTCACCCTCTTGGCAAGACATCGTAATCGCCCACCTCTGTCAAGTCCTCGACCCACGCTCTCTGTCCTCCTAGAGCTCGTGATCGAGATCCTCTCTCTCGGACGGTACCGAGGACACTCTTCACCTGTGCCCTTTCGTCGTCTACAAATAAGCATGCACCACAATCGGTAACACTCTCCACCATGAAATCGACCACAATGCTCACACTTAGGAACTGATGACCTGTCCCCATCTCCCTTCCTACTGCCGCCCACCGTAGAAGCTTGGTGAGAAACAGTAGAGGTCCGCATCGACCTAGGTCGGCTCGCACCATCGCTCCTCTCCTCTCGTTCGAGTAGGAAGCTCCTAGCACTCCGCTTAGACATAGGAGTACTAGTGCTACCTCCTCTCCGGAGCTGCTCTTTGCCCTTCCTCTTCTTGTTCACAGCACTCTTGATATTCTCAATATTCTCTACTCTCAAAGTCGCTTCCACTAATCACTGGAAGTCATGTAAATTCTGCACAATCACCTTCTCTCGATAGCCAAATGCGTCCCGACTCAAACCGAGCGACATCTGGCGCCTCGCCAACATCGATCTGAAGCATCTGGGACATTGCAGAATCGGCGCCATACTCAAGAATCGTCATCTCCTCTAAGTCAAACCGAGGAACTCCCTCTCGTCATTGAACATATACCTCGACAGATACTTCTTCAAGGCAACCTGAAGTCTCGCCAAGATAACCTAATCGCCTCATCTCGACCGCTCGCACAGTCTCCCACCAATGCAGAGCATCTCCCTGAAGCAAACTAGCAGCATACACAACCCTCTCATCATCCTCACAGTCCATCTGATCTAGCACTCTCTCAGTCTTCCTCAGCCAAGTCTCAGCTTCCTCAGGATCTGCTGTCCCAAAGAAGTCAACTGCTCCATACTTTCTCAGCTTGTCGAACTGCTTTCCCCTCTTAACTGGGGCCGAAACAGAAGGCTGTGGCATCTGACCCATAGCCTGAACAAACGCCTGGGTAAAGGCCTGAAACATCCTCGGATCAAACTGAGGCACTTGCCCTGGCGGAATCGGCGATTCCGAGATCATGACATGGGCTCACCGCCTAGCCCTACGAAGCCTCAAAGATTTTGGGCTACGGACTCATCGACCCTCTCTCTCTAGTAGGAGAGTCAGTGCAATCGATCCTTGCAAAAGTCCTCGTGTTCTTCTACGAGGTGGCATCGTACTCCTTCAAATAGAAACACTAAGGATTAGCTATACGGAAATCTACATGTATGCATGACATGCATGTCACTTAATGCAATCAATTCAATGCAACCAATAAGCAAATAACAAACACGTCATCCTATATGCATTCTAAGCCGAGGACACACTAACCTAAAGCTCTGATACCAAACATGTTGGGCCCGGGCCCCGGATCTCCGAATCCCGAGGCGGCCCCTCGGGTCACACCCGCACCGAGCGCCCCAAACCGCGGACCCGATCCCAACATTTAGGCACAATCGATTATTCGATACATACATACACAACCATACATTAAAGACCCTATAATCATAGGGATTTCATACTATTGCAAATTAAGAAAAGTCAACAAGTATCCTCAATTAGAGCAAACTACAAAATGAAGTCTAAATCCAAAAATACGTAAGTATGCTCAATGTTAACATGCTCGGAGGGCCAACAAAATACGAACTTAATACAAAGCTCCTAATTTGACCGAAATTTCCGATGCCGCGCAAAGTCAACGATCAACCAGATCTGCACCTGAGGAGAGAAAGGAATGGGTTGAGCTACACAGCTCAGTGGCTAATATAATTATAGCCATTGGCAATTAGCACAAATCCCAGCATATGAATGTATATATATTATATCTATATACAACATCAGACATTCACATGCCAATCACTAAAGTACACATTCATTATAATTAATGCAGTTCATAAATACGTCACATAGTATGCGTCATAATAATCAATTCACATATGCAATGCACATAACAATGGCTCGAGGGTTCCATGGAAACAAAAGGAAGAAACCAAGTTTACATCCTCGAATGAAATGAGTCCATTCGAGCTCATAGGCCATAAGCGGCAGCCGGAGAAGGCTCTTGTCAACGTGCACGTGATTTAACGAAATGGTTCCACTCTCGCCAAACAAAATCACATAATCATACTCAAATCATTTTATCAAATGATAGGTTTTCATGTTTCTCATTTATCCAAAATGCCATGACCAAGTCGAGGCATAACATGCTCAAAATCAGAATGCACTTATATCAATTCCTATGATTATGTCAAAATAGATAAATCAAAGTCATTCTATTCATCACATTTAACATGCATAGCATATAACATATATTCATACATAGGCAAGAAATTGCCTAATCACACAATAACTATAAGAATATTACCCACCTCTAATCGCTCGAGAATCCGATCACTGATGTCCTTCTTCTTGCGATAAAATCGGGTCAGCTTGGTTTCCTAAAACAACCAAGTTCCATTTAGTCAATATCCATAGTAAATGTGCGAAGCTTGGAATCCAAAGAAAGCATTAAAAATCTATATCCGATCTTCTCCTAAAATTCAACCTCGCGAGGCAAATTCAACTTCCGACTTCATACAACTCGAGCCCTTTATTTCTAGGTCACAATGAATCCAAATTCACCTCAATGGGACATCTATACCAAAAGATATTCCCAAAATATGAAAATCTTATTTCGAAACACAGGGGATCGCCATGACGAAGAGACGCCGTCATGACGAATAATCCTACTCGCCATGGCGAAGCGAAGGTTCGCCATGAACCAAACGTCACACGTCGCGACGTCTCGATCATTCGTCATGACGTCCACAGCAGAGCACACGTCGCGGCGAATAAACGAATTAATTCACACGTCGCGACGTGGGTTCTTCCCCACACGCCATGGCGACATTCATACGCTCGTCGCGACGTCTGGTTCGGAACTCGACTCTGAACCCCAAATTTCTGCATAACCCAAGCTCGATTCTGTTCCAAACTCAAATCTACCACATGCAAAGCATAAATCAAAGCTTATACTACCATTCTAACTCATTCTAAGCTTGATTCATCCTAAAATCATCAATCTAAAGATTTTCCCAATTTTCACCCTAAAATCCTAAAACATCGATTTCTCTCAATCCAAGCCATTACAATGTTTAATCCAAATGAAAACATGATAAGGAGGTCGAAAACTTACCGATTGAGGCTTTAGAATCGTCGAAACCGATCGAAATCGCAACTCTTCTCTTCCTCTTCTCCTCTCCGTCGACGGCCACACTCTTCCTCTCTTCTTTTCCTCTTCTTTTTCTTCTTTTCCTTCTCTTTTATAATCCTTTCTCTTTAAACCCTAAGGGCTTGGGCCCTTCCTAATAAGCCAAAGCCCAAAATCATTTAAACCATAATTAAACCTTAATTCCGCATTAATACCCCCGATTAACTCAAATTAAAACATAATCACATAATTACCACAAGTCATGCTTAATGACATCATAAAGAAAATTCGGGGCCTAACATGATGTGTTGCTAGATACCGCTCATGACTTGCTCAGATTAATTGTTAATCTAAGTGGCCAACATAACCGGAAACCTAAAGGGTCACACGCATAAGAGTGTTTCAGAGAATCCGTAAAATAGTATTGGACTGAGTTCCAATTATGGAGAGCATTAGGATTAAATGGATCCCAATGGGATTGGGATATGTCCCGATGAGATCGCAACATCAATATTGCTAAGAAAGGTTTAGATTTGTTTCAAAGATCGGGGCTCGAGAGTTGGTAGGAATGAGCCCAGCTTGATCGACCTCTTAGTAATTATATATATATGTTAATTAATTAAGTAATTAATTAATTATATATATATATATATGTGTTTTCGTTGGAAATGGGAGAGGGAGAAGAGATAAGCTTTGAAAAAGTCAAAGCTTTATTACTTTATTAAGTTAAAGAAATGAAAGGCCATTTATCATCCATTTGTCATAAGCTTATGGAAGCATTTTTAAAGGTTAAAAATAAACATAAGGAGGCTTATGGAATGGTGATGGGTCGACGGTTTTGACAAGAAGAAGAGGAAGAAAGCTTAAAGGTTAAGCTTTGAAGTTGAAAAGAGTTTTTCAAGTCTTCTTCCATCAAGCACCATCGATTTTCTCTTCTCCAAGGCAAGGATTCAACGTTATTCTCAAGCTCTCCAGATGAGGTAGGGTCTAGCAGCTCTTATTCTGTTCTAGCTATTCCCGGTCAAAAGGGTTTGACTCGGTTAGGTTTTCGATCTCGTGGATACCTTTAGAGATAGTCTCTATTGGCTATTCAGTTTGAGTTTTCATACCGACACCGGGATCCTGGTTTTCGGAAGGTCCGGGACCAAAAATTTTTTGTTTCCGCTGCTGGAACATGTGATGTTCCTCCCGGGATTTTCCTACAAGAAGAAAATAGTGGAATCCTAGGTGAGAATTAGAGATGGATGTAGGTTAGGTATTTTCCAAACTAATACAAAATTGGTTTTCAATCTCTCATCTTTACTCTTATTACTTATTGCACTTATTTGACTACCATTTTTTTGCTTTTACCATTAAATTAAACTTTCATAACACTATTTAATAAAATATAACATATTGCATTAAAGCAATTGTATTCATTTGTTACACATAATTGTACACTAATATAAGTTTTTCTAAATAGAACATGACGAAATATTTAAATAATAATTGAATATTTCAATAATATTACACTAGATTCATTGATGTTGTAAATGCCTCTGAAGGCCTAGGAAAATCTTATACTAACATTATGGTAAGAAAATTACTTAGGTCGCTTCTAAAGGCTTGTGAAGATAAAATCACGACCATTCAAAAAGCCAAAGATTTGAATGTACTACCATTAGATGATGAGGCTTAATGAAACACAAGAGGAAGAGGTGGTTCTTAGAAACAAAAATTGGAACTTAAGGATTTAAAGTAAGACTTAGGTAAAAAGGAAAAGGTATACTCAAGTGGTAGTAATGAGGATTATATAACACGATCACTAGAAAGTTTAAGAAGTTGTTAAGGAGAAAGAATTTCTCTAAGAGAAGTGAATTTAAGAAGGGTAAGTTTGGTTCCAAAAGGAAATCAACTAGCATTGTTTGATCTGAGTATAGGAAATCAAATTATATGAAGTTTATATGCCATTTTATAGATGGTGAGAAACCTGAAAGCAATTGCAATTAGGAGAAGACATATTATAAAGAAAAGAAGGCTCTCAAAGCCTTTACTTAGGATGATTCAAATGACTCTAAAAGTGACCAATCAAAAAGAGAAGTGTCTTACACATGCTTTGTTATATCATATGGGGTTCTAAGTAATGATCTTGATGACAACAAAATATGTTACTTTTAATATTTTTATCTTTAGTAATATAAATAAGGTAATTTTTCAAAGAGTTAAGCAAAAATTCAAAGATCAAGCTTAATGGAAGGAAAAAGTGATCAAAGGATAAAAATTAGCTAGATGGAGTATCAAATACAATTCAAAATTGCTTTAAGGAAATTAAAGCCATGTGGACTAAAAACAAGAAAGAATGAAGTCATTTTAGGTGTAACAATCATTATAGTCTTTCTTATAACTATACCTTAGTCATTTTAATGAATTAAGGGCTCAATTATTATATGAAGATTTATAATTAAGGAATATTGCATATGATTTTTCATAATCAAGAGAAATTTTGGGAAGGTGTTAAAGAAAACCCTTTTAATTATCAAAGCACTTCTAAAGTAATTTTTGAAATGTTTTTCATTTTTGTAAAAATGATGCATTTACCTTTAAAAAGACTTGTATTTGAAGTTTTTAAATTGGTTTCTTTAAGGTTCAACTAGCTAGGCAAAGTGTTAATGAGTTATATAATATGTAGTTTGCAACTAGAACATCAACTAGTTAGAAGGCTATAATTAGTTAGTTGATGGACTATTTTAAACCTTTATCAAGGGAAATTTATGTTTGATAAGGGGTTTGACTAGTCGATACCCTAGTTAAACGTTGTTCAGCTAGTTAAAGGTAGGTGATCAACTAGCTAATCATGTCTAAAAACTAGCCACTATAATGACTAGTTTGTGTGTCTAACAACAATATAAATAGACCATAATTGATTTTTGAAAAAAAAAACTTTAACTATAAACTTATACGATCCTTAAGAGGCTAAAGAGTGAATTTGTACATTGCATAACATATATTGAGCTCCAGTTTATTATATACGGTATTTTAGTGAATAATTGGAAGAATCTCTTAGGGAATGCATTGTAAGAGTTCTTTTTGACATAGATTTATAAAGGCATCATCTTCATTTAAAATACAGAAAAATGATTCTAAGGGTTCATCTTAATCCTTGACAATGAAAATCTTAAGTGGAACTTAAGTGGTAGATTTAGGCCAAGGATTATTTGCCTAAACTACTATAAATTTGTTTTTATCACTTCTCCCCACTCTCTTTAATTATTATTGTGATTGTTTTGTGATTTCAATATATGAAATTTCTATAATCATTTATTACAAGCAACTTCTTCATTAGTTTTCAAATAAGCCAAAAAAACTACACACATAATTCAATCCCTTGTTATGACTTATTGGGGACAAACGTGATTAATTACTCATAGTAATCATGAGGTACCCTTTAACTCTAATACTCATGATAATCATAGTGATCTTGATTTTTTAAAAGATTAATTGTTTAACATTCTTGAAATCATAAGTAAAAGAGAAAAAATTATCTTTCAAATTTAAAGAGGATAAAAACATTTAAATACATTGGTCGAGTTGTTGAAGCCCCTAAAATAATATCGATTCTCCAAAGTTTTATAGTAGTCGTGGAACTAGGTCGAAACCCTAGAGAACTAAACATAAACTTCTTAATTTCAAGTAATAAAAGTAAATAGAGGGTTTGATTAAACAACTTATTAACTGAAATTAATATGAAAAAAATTAAATCAACTAAATTTAAATATGAGAAATTCAAGATTACTAAACTTCGATTCAAGGAAAAGATCTCATCTAATTGTAACATTGATCATTGGTTTAAAAAGAATATTTTTACGATTCAAATAGTTATTCAAACATATTAGGATAGTTGTAATAAGTCACAAAATTTTCTAAATTAATTAGTTCAATCCTAGCATCCAAACCAAAACTTATCTTCTATTGATTTGGATGTGATATCATTACATATCAAATAAATGATAGCAATAAGCTCGTGAAAAGATTGAACCCTAAATTAAATAATTAAGATAGCTACAACTATTTAATTTAGTTTTCTTGTTTATCATAAGTTAACTATGAAAATTCATAAATAAACTATTTGCTACTTGTACCAATCCTTCATGATAATTACAGATCATTGAATTCCTAGATATCAATAGAATAATCAACATTAAATTAAATTGTCGATTAATCAAATATTAATCATTCATGAAATATGAGAACTCAAAACAAGAAATACTCAAATTAAAACATGAATAAAAGGTCTAGAATATAAAACCTCACAAAGTTACAACTAGAATATTGAGTCCCCTTAAATCGAAACGATTGAATTTAGCCACACATGGCTTTTACTCCAATAACAAAAATATAAGAAAGATAAAAAATTGCTAAAAATGTAAGAAGTGAGAACCTTTTTCTGTAGTAAGGAACATCCCTTTTATAAAGTTTTCTAATCTAATCCTAATCTAACTTTAACTTATAAAGATATCTATCTAAAAATAATTCCAAATCAAACTCCTACATGATAGGGATAAGAGGAGGTTTCCCAGTTAAACTCTAACTCTTCAAGTGATCAACCTTATCCATTGCAATAATCTCTTCACTTTATCCAAAATATGTCATTATCATTAATAGAGTCCCAAGTTAATGCAATTTGTACTTTTTAACTCTTAAAATAAAACAAACATTAATTTTAACATTTAAGCAAAAAAATAAATTCAAAACAAAGGAGATAATATCAAATAATTAGTCAAGATGAGATCTTATCATACATACATAAGTGAGAATGAAAATTGAAGAATTAATTGCATATCATTAAAACATTTAAAAATGTGTCCATTATTGAAAAGTATGGCTTGGATGTATTACAACATGAGAATAAGACATAGGAGAAGCAGATTAGTGCTCTCAATGACTATTTGTCCAAATTCAACAAAGGAAGTGAGAAGCTATAGAGCATGCTAAGATATAAAAAAGGATTCGATTATAAGCATTAGATTGGGTACAATCATCGAAGTGCGTTCATTACTAAGACAATATTTTAAAGGGAAATGTATTCATAGTAAAGATCTACTGCTTAAGGTGGCAAGTGAGCACGGTGCATTATGTTTCATCTTCTATGCCTCATTCAAAAGGAAAGATCCATTTATTCTTGTGTGATTCTCAATCTAGCCCAAAGTGAAAACCTACTAAGGATAAAATAAGCATAACTTCTATAGAAAGACACTGGGTAACATTTAAAACCATTATCATTCATTTATAAGTTAACATTAATTTAAAAGAAATAATCAAGCTACCAATCATAATAGACCTTACTTTGAGCATAATATGTTCGTACCCTTTATAGAAATCAACATATTTAACTAACTTATCGAATGCATATTCAAATTCTAGGATATTTTGTCAAATATAGAGGACACAATTCTTGTGACATCTAAAAGAGATCTATCCACTATTCAAACATGTAAAGAAGACCTAAGAATGATTTTATTCATCAAAACCATAAGTCTCATTATAATAACACTAATTTTAATTATTCATGTAATAAGATTTTTTGTGGTGATCGCAAAAGCATTGAGAAAAATCTCAATAGGTAAATCTTTAAGAAAATAGGTTGAGAAAAGAAAAAAAATCATTAAGGGGCTATGATTATTTGTATACCTAAACAATACATTGATTTCCCTTTTTTAGGGAACTAAAATATGTGGACAATATATACTTAAAGCATATATCCGATAATACATCCCTAATTTACAAGTCTTAAAGACAAAGATGGAAGATTATCACATTTTGAAATAATTCCAAGTTTAAGATAATTGGTAATAGAAAAGCTAGTAAGGAAGATCATACTAGATCGATAATATGGTTTTAATTGATGGTTTGAAGCATAATTTACTATTTATAAAGAAAAATCATGCATTGTTTTTAGATTTGTTGACATTAAAATAACTTGTTTGGAAAAGTGGGAATGGAATATTAATATAATTGAGTTTTATGATCTCTTTAACTAAAATATAAAGTGTGTAATGTCTATAAATGAAGATGCATAGATTTTGTAAAGGAATCGTGGATATGAAAACATGGAAATAATCTCTTTTCTTAACTATAAGGAACTAGTCAATGGACTTCTGAGTGTCAAGTTTAAGAAATACATGATTTGTAGCTCATATAAGATAGAAAAGTCAATAACTTTTACTAGAATTTTACAATTACTTTTATAGATTTATTTAACCCCATTACAGATGACAATTTAGATGGTAAGTTTTATTCATTTTATTGATGTGGATGATTTTAGTATGCTTGCTTATGTTTTCTTCCTAGCTAGTAAAGGTGAGTAATTTTGGACACTTGCAAGTTTGTTAAGAGAGTCTAAAATGAAAAAGAACTCTCCATTACTTCAATTTGAAGTGACAATTGTCAGTACTCTAAGAATAAAAGGTATGAAACCTTTTGCGCAAATAATGATATCTTCCATAATTTTTTTATTCCTACAATACCATAAATATATAATTCTTAAGAGAAAAATAATACATTGTAAGGGATTTCAATGAGTATGACCTCCAAAATTATTTTTTTGGTAGAAGTTGTAACATCCCGTTACCGATGTGATGGACATATCGGTAATTTGGATGGGTTAGCTTTGGGTGCATTCATTATTGAACTGCACGTGCATTTTTGCCTCTGCATCAGTGATAAATGAGTTAATTACACATGCATACATAGTGACATGCATTCATGATTGTTCCAGCATTTAAATTGTGATTATGAGTTGAATTGTGAACCTTGAGAATTAAGGAATAATTTGAATTTGAGTTTTTGGGATTGGAAAGTGAAATTTGAGTATGGGATTGTGTATTTTATATTTTTGAGGAATTATCAAAATTTTTCTGGAATTTTTAGAGTTATGTGTCCGGACCGGGAAAATGATCTAGAGACTGATGATTTAGATTCTGGTTCTGAAAGTGAGTGGTAAATGGCTTGGAAAATTTAGATTTGTGAGTTTAGGAATTATTGTGATGAGCCATTGAAATTAGAGACTGAAATTAAAAGAAATTGAGGGCTTGTGAATTTGTGAGCAATAGGTGTAAATCTTTATATAAAAGAGTTAGGTTTTGAAATTGGAGAGATGCATTTCCTTTTCCTTTCTCTTCTCTCCCCGTCGACGATCTCTTGCTCCCTTGGAGATTTTCATTTGTTCCTTTCATTGTGATTGATGAGCTGCTAGAAGCCTTGGGAAAGTTGATGTTTTGCTTGGCTTTGGAGAATCACCGTGGGTGTGAAGTTTGAAGGATTTTCAGAGGTTTTAGGGTTTCCGTTCGATTCTTCGATTTGGTAAGTTTTATGGCTTTAATGTTGTTTATTATGGTTGTTAGATGCATTTATGGCATTTATGGTGAAGGACTGAGTAGTTTAGTGTGTTTAATGCTGGTTTATAGAGAGAGAATGGTTGAAAATGGCGGAAAAATCGATCGGAGAAGACGAAGATCGTTGGCACGTCGCGACGTCTGCAATTGGCCTCGTCGCGACGAGTCAGTGCGTATTCACCGCGACGAGCGGGCCGAGTCGCCGACGAAGTGCAGGATATTCGTCGCGACGAAGCGTGCTTCCACGCCATGATTTAGCGTCTTTTCACGCCTGGCGAGAGAGCGAGAAGTCGCAATGAGGGACAAAATTTTGAATGAGATTAATTTGGTTTTTAGGGTATATCTTTTGGTGTAGACCTCCAATCGAGGTAATTCTGGATTCGTTGTGAACTAGAGAAAGAGGTCTACAATTGTGGTAAAGACTGAGAGTTTGAATTTTTGTTAGAAGAATCGTAATTATCGAAAGAGAATCTATTATAGTGTCTAATGCAACCTAAAAGTTATGTTTTGATAATTGGAATTATCATTGGGGACTTAGTGAAGGAATTTGACCTAGTGAATAGTGAATTTTGGTTGTGAAGCGAGAGATAGCGGAATGGGATTAGAGCGCTGGAAAATCATGATCATGCATCGTACAATTTTGAATTTAAGACATGTGCATTATCGAATTTATTTGATTGAGCTTATAGTGATGATAATTCGTTTGAATTGTTATAGAGGCGCCGTTGGATCGTCGATCCACGGATATTCTTTGGGACTTCGAGCGTAGTTCGGAAGTTACAGGTGAGTAACCTAGTTGGTTCCTCAATCTTTGTGTGTTAAATGTGCTGTGATTGTGTAAATTGTTTGACAATGTGAGTCCTTGTGATTGTGAATCAGTGTATAGAATTATGAGTAAGTGTTCTGAATACGCTCAATTGAATCGATTGAATTGTGTTATTGATTGTGCAAGTGTGAGTGCATGCTAGGCATGATTAAAAGCGGTAAATTAACAGTTGTGACTGGAGCAATTAGTGATCAGAGCTTTAAGCTCGATTATCAACGAAAAGGGCCTAAGGCCAAAAAGGGAATAGTGCATACCCAGAGGGCTCTCCTATCCTTAATGTGAGCAGGAAGTAGTGCATACCCTGAGGGCTCTCCTACTTGCCAATAATGCGATTATTGTGATATGTGCCCGAATCGGGACAATATTGATGCTCAGTCACAACACTGACATAAAATGAGAATCGGCATGCATTATGCATCTGACTGTGTTGTGAAAAGTGACAATGTGTGTATTAAGTGACGATTGCATAGTGATATGTGTGATTTATGTGATGGTGAACATGTGTAAATTGAATTACAGTGTTACAAATGTGTATTATGTGACTTTGTGATATATCGTATGTATATGCATGAGTTGGGTGAACCATCGATGATGGTTTCTCATTGAGTTCGCAAACTCACCCAACATTGCTAATATTTTTCAGGACAGCGTTAGTGGATTCTTAGCTCCCGTGTTAGAGTTTTCCTGCAGTGCGAGTGCTTAGGCAAGTGAAGCGATGTCACACAGGTCGGTCAGCTGGGACGATTTTTGGGGATGACTTAGTATAGACTTTTGTATCAGTTTCCTTTTTGGGATATTGTGTTAGACTGTAGGGAACTGATAGACCTGTCTATATTTTGGATTGATGTTATGAAATGAAAGATTAATGTGGTTTTAAATTTTAGTGATTTGCATAATGCGGTTTAATTGTATTGATGCCATGCGAGTATTTAGTTATAGTTGCGAGCGTAGCACTTCCTTGCTGTAGGATATACGTCGGAACGACCCATGGGCGTCCCGATACGTACCCTACGGTAAGGGGGCGCTACAGAAGTCATGGCAACTATCTATCATATATCTAGTAGGGTATATATGAAATAAATTATAGATAAAACACTATATGAGGTGTGACATGGAAAAAAAATCCTAAGATTAGTTACTTCAAAAATTTTGGTTAAAAATGCAACATTTTGAGCACTGACGATAACTTAGAAAATTTTGATTTCAAAGTAATGAAGTTTTTCTAGTTGTTTCTTAGATATAAAAGCATGCAAAATGTTTTAGAATAGTCCAGTTATTAAAAAAATCTAAACATATTGTTTATAAAAAAGCTAATCCATTTTCTTCTAAGAAAAGTCTTTAATATAATGAAGTAGCTCTTTTAAAAGATTTAGAAAATTAGCTCTTTTAAAAGAATCATAATGATCATTAAGATACGCCATATAAGTGGAGAAAAGACATCATTGAACCAAATCGGAGGGGCAAGAAGGGTAAGGAGCTTCCAAGAGATTTCAAATTCAACAAAAATCATTTTTTAATCAAATCATATATGATTTTTTAATAAGAAGTAATCACTAGATATATTCTTAAAGATCTATCTCATCTTGCTTTCATTCCTCAAATAGAACCTAAAACTATAGAAAAAGCCTTTAGTAATAAAGAGTTGAAACTATTTGAGATGAGTAAGGTGTGAACGTTATCACCTAGGTCTAAAGAAATTCATATACTGTATATAAGTGGTTATTTAGAAATAAACTAGATGAATTAGGTACCAGTGTTCAAAACAAAGCTAGATTGGTGGCTAAAAGGCAAAATCATGAGAAGGGAATAGATTTTGAGGAAACTTTTACGCTGATTGGTAACTTGATTAGACGTCATTATATTATTACTTACATTTACATCATACACATATTTCAAATTATTTCAAATGGATTCTAAAAGTCCATTTTAAAATGAGTTTATTCAAGAATAGATTTATATTGATCAACCTCTTGGTTTTGAAATTCATAATACACCTAATCATGTTTACAAACTTTATAATTTGTATGGTTTGAATCAAGATCCTAAAGTATGATATGGGAGGTTATATGGATATCATTTAAAAAGTAATGTCATAAAAGGTAAGGTCGATACAATATATATATTTTTTATCAAAAAGCATAAGCATGATATTCTCCAAAAAAATTTCGTTATTTTTAAAGGGATTTTGTAACATCCTACCCTCAACGGGTAGGGTAGAATAGTAATTTGGTATAGGATGAGAGTGATTGGGCTTCATTAGGACTGTTCAAGCATACTAGCATTGATACATAGTGAATTTTGTGCACATGAAATAACTGTACATGCATACATGACATTCCCAGTTTTTGTGCCTAATGTAGTTTTACTGTGATTAACGTGGTTCTTGTGTTTGAAAAATTATTCTGAGTGTGTCATTGAGTGTTTTATATTTTAAGGGATTTTTAGAAATTTTTCTGGAATTTTCCGGAGAAAATTCCCGGACCGGAAATATCGTCAAGCGGCGAACCGGTTGATTTTTGGTAGCAAAAATTTCTATCCAATGGCACTGTAATATTGGGTATATTATTTTGGATTTGAAATTTGGGCCATTGAAATTGAATGGGTCAAATTAAGGAAATCCTATTACATATTTTGTCTTTTCCTTATTTTGTTTGTTTTTTTTAGAAAAATGACAAGTGTCCTAAGAATTTATTGCATTTTTCTTGTTCCTAGCTCTTGTTTTCGACTACTTCAATGTGAAAGAAGGAAAAAAAAACTCATTATTCTTGCTTCATTCTCTCCCATCCGAAACCTCCCTCCTTGGTTTCTCTCTTTGATTTCTTCCTTGGTTTTAAGCAAGTCCTACTCCTTCTTCTACCTTAAAAAGTTCTTTGCATACCATACAAGTTTAAACTTTTACCTTCCTTTGGTGAGTATCGTGTGTGAGAGTGGGTGAATGGAAGGTTATGATTTGGAGTATTAAGTGAAGGATTAAAAACAAAAAAAAGGGGAAAAGCTTGATTTGGTAAGTTTTTGTTTTAAGCTTTCATTTATGCATTTAATGAATAAATTGGTTGTTAGATGCATTGATTGGTATGTATTGGTCATTAATCATGATTTATGATGATCTATTGGCTCAATTCTTGTGTGATTAGGATGCTTATGCATTTGGAATCGGTATTAGAAGTGATAGGATTTAAGTTGAAGATGAAAGCTGTAAAATTGGTTTTTGACCTACTGTACTGTTTTGAGCATAACTCATTGTGTGGTTATGAAAATGAGGTGATATTTGTTCCAAATGAAACTTTGGCTTGTTGGCTACATTTTTGCGTGAAATAGGTGTTGTCTAATTTTATCCTTAATAGGGTGAATTTTGGCTTGGAAAGTTACTGTCGATGTCTGTATGAACAGTAACTGAACTAATAACCTAAGTTTTTTGATGATTTTTCTAAATTAATTTAGAAGGAATTGATGAAAATGGTCTTCATGAGAGTTGAAGCCTATATTGTTAGCTTTCCATTGCCACTGATTTTTCAATTTTTAGATATTTATATTGGGAGATATCTACTGTTAACTATTGACTGATTTTGTACATTGTGGTGAAACCTAGCCTAAGTATTAGATTTGTGAGCATTCTGATTGGAAACAATTTTAGCAATTTCTGTTAATTGAATTTGCTTGAGTGATCTTCCGAAGAGTTGTAAAGGAAGAAATTATTTTGAAAATGGTATATGACATGCTATTTTTGGATATCATATTTGGGAGTAATGAATTTGCAAATACTGAACCTAAGTTAGGTTATTAACTGCTGCCATGATCAGTCAATTGTTTGGCAGTTTTGAACTTGTTAGGGATGGAATTGGATTTTGAATCCTTCATGAAAATTGAATTATGAGATCTTATCTTTCCATTGATATAAGTTAGTAATTGTTTTGACATTTGTGCTAGGAGATATGTTGCTTTGAAATGTACTATTTAGATTGGGAAATTTCAGTGGGCAGATGCTTTGCTGAATTGTTTGGCCTAGTTAGCAAATGAATTATATTTCAGGTTGTTCATGAAAGTTGTAGATAACATTGGGTTCTTTCGGTGCATTTTTATTGTGTAATTTTTGACAAAGGAAATGAGAAGTTATTGAATTTACAAGATACTGTACTGTTTTAGAACCCATTGACTAGGCAGTAGGTTTAATTAGATTTTTGACACCCTTAGGGGTGAAATTGATTTTTATGGTCTTCATGAAACTTGTAAAGTTTTTCATGATCTTTCCAACGAGATATGGTTTGTAATTTTTTGAATTGTGTGCAAAGAGTTATAGGTGTCTGAATTTTGGTTTGAAAATAGAAAAAAAGAGAAGGAAATAGGGGCAATATATATATATATATATTATTTTATTTGATTTTTTGTGTTCTTTTGAGAATAATTTTTCCGTCCGACGTCCGATTGACCTGATTCTTGAGGCATCGGATTGATAGAATATTTAATTTCATTTTCTGAGAGATTGGGAATTTTTGGACGGGAAATTGACGTGGATCAAGTTTATTGTTTTCTGGTCACTGTTTTATTTATTTTTGGACCTATAGAGGTCCGAATTGAGTACCGTCAGCGCCATTAGATTTCTAATTTTTAGATAGATTTTTATGATGGAAAAGTTTGGTTTAGGGCCGGGAATATCATGCACATGCATTGTACACCTTTTAATTGTTACGTATGCATCATTAACTTGTTCTGATTGGACAATTAGTAATGGTTATCTTCTCTGATTTTTATAGAGGCACAATTGGAGCGTCGATCGATCGACGTAGCAGAGACTTCCCGGCATTAACTCAGAAGTAATAGGTGAGTAACCTAGATGGGTTTCTCAATTATTATTTGTCTAATATGGGGATAATGGCGAGATCAGGAATGTGTAAATTGTGTGACTTGTTTGCCCTTAGTGGGATTATTGTGATTAATTGTGAATTATGGACTGTTAATTGTGAATGATGGACTGTTAATTATGCATTATGGACTGTTAATTAACTATTCAATTGGGCATAGGCATTTCATACACAGATTTATAAACGGATAAAAATAATTGTGAACCGAGTCGCCACTGAAACTGAAAACAAGCCTAGAGCTCGAAGGGAGATAATCCTCCCGAGATGCGCTCATCGACATCGATTCGCTAAGCGCCGGTCACAACACTGAAATAAAACTGAAAAAAGAGTCACATGTGCATTGCATACTGGACTGAATACCTGAAATGACTTTTGCTGTATATGATTGTGTGATTTTAAGCTATTATACACTATGATCGCTCGATTCATGGAACATGCTTATGTGATGCATGAATTGGGCGAACCATCGATGATGGTTCCTTATTGAGTTCGCAAACTCATCCAAAATTGCAATCTATTTTTCAGGGTTAAGAGTAGACTGTTAGCTCCCTCAGGACTGTAGAGCCTTGGACATCGGATTGGCGAGAGAGGTTATGACTCAAAGGTCGGTCAGCTGGGATTTTTTTTAGAGACTTATATTTAGACCTGTTCTTTGTGCCTTATTGTATAGTACTTATTGTAAAGTGTTTTGAAGGATTGTATAGACTAAAAATACTGACAGTTTGTAAATGTCTACGTTTGAGTAAATGAAATGAAATACAGTTTGGTTTTAAAAAGTTACCAATTTCTTATTTATGTTCTATTATTGTGATGCCATGGAGAGTTTAGCAGTGGCTGTCAGTAGTGGTCTCTTATCGTAGGATATGTATCGGAATGACCTACGGGCGTTCCGGTGGGTACTCTATGGTAAGGGGGCGCTACAGATTTAGTATTTCCCTCTCGCATCTAAATTTCCTTTTTATAATGGTTAATCCCTTTCTATTAAGTCCTAGGCATTAATAACTTTCCCAAAAGAGTATACTTTGTAGCTAGGATCTCTTTCCATCAACTTTTAGCCTCTAATCACATCTTCCATTTAAATTTGGTATTTTGAATATTACTAATTTTTTCGTAAAATTATTGATTAATTTTCATTGCTTTCATGCTTTATAAATTATTCATGGATTTAATTTCATGAAAATTCATTTTGATAGCATCAACTTGAGTTTTTGATGTTCTAAGATTCCAAATTGGTTAAATTATTAAATTTAGTCAATAAAATTTAGGTTTGTAAGATTCAATTGGAAGTTGGGTGTAAGATTTTAAACCCCCTAAATGCATTTAATGTATAACTTTTGATGAATCTAAATTTTACCATTTTTTGCATATTAAAAAATAGGATGTTTTCAAAATTATTGGAAATTATGCATATTGGAGAAAACTTGAAGTTTCTCATTATTCAATTTTACTAATTTTTTCCCAGTGCTTTCTTCAACTGAATTTTGTTCTTTAAAATCTTTGTGAAAGTGGAGGCATTTTAAAAAAAATCATTGATTTTAGGTCAAATTAATCATATTTAGCCATTTTTGTGAAATTAAAGGTTCAATTGATGTTTTATATGATTAAGTTGACTTATGCTTTTAATTAGGCATTAATTTGATAAACTTTGATTTTTCAGTTAACATTTTATATTTCATGAACCTTTAAAATAACTTTCAACTGTTTAGGATAAATTAAAGTTTTAGAAACATTTTGTAAACCTTTTGAGATTAATTAAGGCTTAGTTGAGTTTATAGGTGTTTCAAAAATTATTGTAAGTTTTTCTTTTTGTGTGTTTTGGTTTTGACCACATATCTTTTTTTTACTCTTATTCTTACTTACATACCTTAGGATTGTTATCATCTTATTACTTTATTATGGCTATATCTAAAGATAATAATTATTTTGAATTGAGAATTTAGGGAGCTTAGGCCTAAGATTATTGGAATAAAAGATTAATTGAGAGTTCCTATCATTGTAAGGTGAGTGGCCCTTCTCCTTCTCCTTCTACTTCTTCTTCTCCTTCTCCTATTAGATAGCACCCTTACCATAGCACCTACTCACCTAGTTTCTAGATTATTGATGCAATTCTGCAAGTTTACGGGTCTCAAGTAATATAGTATAATATCGTTCCACAGGGAGTAATTGTATAAGTACTAGGCTTAGATCACTCAATTAATTGGACTAAGCAAATGTGTAAGAATGGGGAATTAAAATAAGAAATTTAACTATCAAAAATAAAAAAATTAAGATAAAGAAAATTTTGAATATTTCAAGGGGTTAATTCGAATGGAATATGGTAAGCTTCAAGGATGGGTTCACTTTTAGCATTTTCTATGGACTTTACCTGGATCAATTTATTAGGCGAATTTTTGGTTGATAGACGGTTGAGCCTAGAGTTTTTTAGATCCCTTTTAAAGGTATCAAAGGAGTATTATGTAATAATCCTAGTCGACTATCGTAGCCTAGAAATCAAGCATAACCCATTATGTTCTTTGCTCACCCGGTTTTCTCTCATAAATTCAGTCTATGTCTAAATCTGAATTTTATAAGTTCACTGTTTTGGAGTTTTGATATTAATTTTCACCTATCGATTCTTCAATTAACAACTAATGCTTAGTAGTGGTTGGCTAAACACAATACCAGTAGAATTAATATAAAAAAAATCAAACTTATAAATCCATACTCATAAATCAACCAAAATCCAGTCCACAAAAATTAGCTAAAAGCTTCAACCCAATGTTGAAGCTTTGAGAAAACTACTCAGTCATGATAGTATGAAAACCACAAGCATTAAAGTCAACAACCAACATTAGGAGAAATCAAATCATAATTAGATAATGAATGAGTTTTTGAATTCCCCCTCTTTGTGTTGTTTGCGTCTTCTTCTGTGTGCGTTGTGTTTCCCAGTTGGTGTTGGCGTTCGTGGAGTTTGTGAGTGCTGGAGCCTTTTTGCTGTGTGGTCCCTATCTTCTCCAAGCTCACCTTCTTTTCACCAGTTGTCCTCTTTGCTTCCAAGTAGCTACCACCATTTTTGTTGGTCTTGGAGCCCCCCTTTTTGGTGTAACGTGATTTTTGTTTTTCACTATAGCGAGAGATTGGTGTCTGCGTGATTTTCTTTTAATTCTTTGGTGAGTCAGAGTCTTCTGTAGCGTCTCTAGCTGGTGCGTTCTTCTTTACTCCTGCGTGCGTCCCTGCAGCTCTCCTCTTCATTTTCTAGTCACGCACAACTCCCTTTCATTTTCTATTCACGCACTCCTCACTTTTGTTCCTTTCTTTTAAGCCACCTTCAGTTCACGCTCCCCCTCAGCTAACACACAACACCTTCAGTTCATGCCCAGCTCCACCTTCAGTTCATCCCCTCAATTCACGTTACTCACTCCATGTAACACACAGCTTGGTCAAGCTAGCATTTTGGACTGCCTCTCACTCAGTTAAACCACACTCTAGTTCCCCCTATTTGGGTTCACGCTCCTTTCTCCCTTTTATTTGTTTTTTCAGTTCACGCCCCCTTCCAGACCACACTCTTCCCTTCATGTAACGCACAACTCACCTTCTGTTCTTCTTGGTGTCTTTTAGCCCTTTTATTTTATTCCTCTCCTGTGCAGGTGCGTGAGGAGCTAGTATTCCTGCATGGGCGTGCTTCCTCCTTGCACTTTCCAACTATCCTGCTTCTGGTTTGGTATGGTGTGTCTGCTTTTGTGGGTCTCTTGGCATGGTGCGTCTGCATGGTTGATGTCCCTAGCTCTACGTTATCTTTTCTTTTCCTGGTGTTCCTTGTGTTGTGGCTCTCGGTGGTGGATCAACATTTTTGTTGTTTGTTGCTGGTGCAGTATGGTCTTTTCTCTAGGCAGTTGTGACGTTATGGTGCTCCTCCCTTTGTTTGTAACGTTGATAGCTCCTTTTGTTTGTAATGTTTTAGCAAAGTGAGTGGAGAGTAATGAAATAATGAGTGAGTGCTTAAGCTTTTTTAGTGGAGTTGGTGAGTCAATGAATGCAGCATGGTCCCTTGTCACTCCAACGTTTTTTTTCCTTCCCCCAAAACTCCACCGACTCTTCAAACCTTTGTAGCCAACAGATGCCTCTTTTTTTTTCCTGGTGAGTTACGCATCTTTCTTTTGTGTAGTGTTATGTCCCCACCATTTTTGTTGCTTCCTTTTGTAGGTCCTCTTGGACCTGTCCTATGTAACATAATTTATGCTTTCCTTGTGTCAAATCTTTTTGGCTGCGCATGATCCTCCACTGATGCTTCAAGCCTCCAATTGTCGCTCATAATTTGACAAATTTTGTTCCATCACACCTTGCGTTTCTGCCTCCACCTATGCTTGTGTGATGTGACAATTAAGCTCGTCCATTCAATTTAAAAGCTAGCACATACACCGAATGCATTTTGGACTTTCACTCCTTTAATTGTTGTTATAGTCTTTGCAACTAATATCAAGAGCATTTCCTACAAATTAAACAGGACAATTATAAATGCAAATTAAGGTGAATCAGGCAATTTAGCAGGAAAAATATATATATAACCCAATGATCGTATGCAAAAACTAAAAGAAAATGCCACTCATTCTAATAATAAAAATGCCTTCAACAATTATCAACTAAAGCCTTTCACATAAGTATCTATTTTTTTAGATCCCATTTTATTACTTCAAGTAATTTAACTTGGTGAGATATTTTTTAAAAACTAGAGTTAGTCCTCATTTTATGGTTAGCCTAACCAATGTTTGTAATTTTATTACAATTTAATGGATAAGATGAGAGAAACTTTAACATTACTTAAATTTGATGTCTATGTTATTGAGAGTTTGCTTAATCCTTAGATTCTCAATGATATATTAGGCATTCGTACTCCCAAACATTTTGATAATTACGATTATCTAACCAATCATTTTTTGGAGGATGGAAAACATTCCATGTAACATCCCGTTATCGGAGTGACGGGTAGATTGGTAATTTGGATCGGGTTTAGGATTTGGTACAGGCAAGTGTTGCATCATACATGTGTTATTGTTTCTATAGTACAGATATATATATATATGTACGTACATGTATGACAATTCCCGACTTGATTGTGAAATCGAAAAATGGTTATAATTGGTCAGTTGAGAATCGACTTAATTGTACAATTGGAAAATTGATCAAAATCGTACAGATGAAAATTTGGTTGTGAAAATTGGAAATTTAGTAATAAGTGTATAATTAGGTTTTGATTATGGAATTGGAGTAAAATGGAATTTAGAGAAATGGAAATTTGGAAATTTGAGCATAGGAATTGGCATTACTCAATTTTAGTGAATTTATGGAAATTCTCTGGAAATTTTAGAGTAAGAGATCCGGACCGGAAAATTGGCTTAGTGACTGATTTATTTGATTCCGAGTCCGAGAAGAATGATAATTGATATGGAACAATTGGAATTATGATTTTGGGAGTATTGTTAATGGTTATTGCGAAATTGGGAGAAAAATGGAATAGAAATCGGATTTGTTAGACCCTAAGAATTGGACATGAGTCAAATGATTATATATATATATATGTATAAGCTTAAGAGAGAAGCTTAATTGTTCATTAAGCTCATCGACGTTTGTGGGTGAGAAAGCTGGGGATTTGGAGTTGCTTGAAGGATTCTTAACGGATTGAAGCTCGAATCAAGTAAGTTCCTATATGTTTATGAGTTAAAATCGTTTCATTTGATCATTGATTTGAGTGAGAAATTGTTTAGAGAATTTGAAAGCATCGACGATAGGGTTTGTGAGAGTTTGATTTGGGTGTTTGATGAAAAAGGGTTTAAATGATGATCTGAGGTTAGAAATAAGTTGGGCTTAACGTTTAAAACCGATTGAGAGTGTTTAGATATGATTTGGAAGAATTTATATCAGTAGATCGGATGAATTTCTGGGTTTTCGGATGAGTTTCTGGGTTTGCACGTCGCGACGTGTGAAGAACACGCCGCGGCGAGCCCCTTTAGCGTGCACGTCGTGACGAATAATAATTATTTAATTGGTATGCCGCGACGAAAGGGTTGGAGGCCGACGCCATGATTTAACGAGCTTAGTCCGACGTCGCGACGAGCAACAACAGACGTCATGACGAGCAAAGATTTCACTTGTGACGAAGGATCGGACGTCGTGAAGAAGACTGATTGCCTTAAAAGTTGATTATTGAGGTTTTGAATTGGAGAGTTTTGGGATTTAATTTGATTAGCTATGAACTAAATGGCATTTGAGACTAGAAATTGCAATTTAGGAGAAATGAAATTAAGTGATTATAAGATGATTGTTACAAGTAATGAGTTTAAGGTTGATTTTAAAGGAATTGGTCCCCAAATGATTAATTGAAATTTTGGAGACTAAGAATATTAAATTGATAAGAATGGAAATTCGGAACATAATTAGATGATTATCAGAGTTGAGTAGAAAATGAATAGTGAATGTGATTTTAATGGAAATGTGACCTTAGAGTATTGATATTAGTGAATTGAATTATGGTATTTGGAATGATAATGAATTAGAGTGAGAGTGATCTAAATGAGAAATTCGAGAATTGGATCGGGAATGTCATAACATGTATAGTATTTATCGTATTTGCTATTGAATATTGAAATTGGTATCTTTGGTAATGTGATTATTTGACTGTTTTTGAAGGCACCGATGGAGCAATTCCACGGATATGCTGGGACTTCCAGGCTATAGCTCGGAAGTGCAGGTGAGTAACCTAGTTGGTTTCTCAACCTTATGTGTTTATTAATTATATGCATTGATTGCCATGAGGAAGCAAGGATGGATATATGTGATTGAGTGATTTGATTGATTTCAAATCATGGGTGTTCGAAATATTGAATTGTGATATTGAAGTGCAAATGTGATTAAGTATGTGTAAATGCATGAGTAAATTGGATTGTAAATGTGTTAATGAAATGAAATGTAAAAGCATAGGAATGAAATACCGGACTAAAAGTCCGAGGACATTGGGAAATGATCGGAAATAGTAATTAATTGAAATTGGAAATAGAAATGCAATAATTGGAATTGGAAAGTGACATGTGCATTCATGCATAGTAAATGATCGATAATAGTAGTTGTGACCGGTGGTACTAACGTATGCAGAGCCACAGCTCAATACAATCGTGCGAATCCATCGGGCTTTCAGGCACATCATGCCCAATGTATATGATAGAGCTTTAAGCTCAACGCACAGACCTCGGGTCCAACGATCGATAGAGCCTCAGCTCACCGCAGGCATATCAAGCCTAACGATTTCAGAGCCACCGCTCAACGTAAATGATCGGTACGGTCACAACAACGAAATGAAAATTGAAAGTGTCTCATGGGCATTGCATATGTATATGGTCGACTGAAAATGTAAATTTTGTGAATGACCGTGAAATGTGAATAAGGAAATTGCATGTGATATTACCGTAAGTGCTACTGTGTGTTATGTGTATATGATTGTGAATGCATGAGTTGGGTGAACCATCGATGATGGTTTCTCACCGAGTTCGCAAACTCACCCAACATTGCATCTATTTTTCAGAAGTGAAGAGTACCTGTTAGACACATAGGAGTATGTCTACCGCTAAAGCGCGAGTATCGGGTTGGGATCGATGTCGCCACATCTGTATTAGAGTAGTGAATTGTTTGATGGGCCCTTTTGATTTATGTGTACTTGTATGGTATAACTGAAATTGGTTTATAATTGAAATTGTTTTGTAATTGCAAATGTTTTGTTATAATTGGGCCAAATCATTATTGTTTTCATGACTCAACTGTTTTAAGAAAAGAAAATGTCATATCGAGTTTTAAAAAGTAGTGATTGTTCTAAGACGCCACCCTCGCGAGTCACGGGCTCGGATATCTTTATTGATGTCGGGTTCGGGTCTCGCTTGAGTGGGTGCTACATTTGTGGTATCGAGCCCGTAAGTACAATCTTACATGGGCATTCGAGACAAATGTGTCAAAGTGCATGCATATAAGTTATGTCTCGACGAGATAGTGACGATCGATCCCGGTCTAGCATATGAGTCTCATACATGAGCCTGTACTAGTGATTTAAGTGGTTAGAAATAGTGAGGAAAAGATGATATGGGAAAATGTGATAAATGAAAATTGTAAAAATCAAAGAAAAAGAACAAGTATACGGTGCGATATGATGATTGGAGATTTAGTGTATTGGTATTGATAGGTGTATTATGAAATACGACATTAGAGTGATATTGGAAAAATCTGTGAATGGGAAGTAGATGTGAATTGTATATGTGTAGTTGTGAAGTGATAGAAGAAATATAGAGATATGTGAAAGATGGCAAATAAAATGTTTTATGATCAGAGTTGCAATGAAGCGTGATGGGAGTTATGATTGGAGGTCTATGACCTAGAATTTGAATATGTTAAGTGAGAAAGCAACAATGAATGTATATTTATGATACGGATTTGAGTGTGATTGCGCAAAACAAAATGATGAAAGGATCGAAATGAGAGAAAATAGTATTGAGAGAAGAAAAAGTAAAAAGTTGTTAAGGTCAGCGGATTTGCCTATGCGAATGCACACCTGATAAATGGAAATGATATCGGAAATCAATTGGTGCATTAGTGGATAACCGCCAAGTCAAATAGTTAAAAGTTCATGTGAGATAGAGTAAGAACCAAAAGTGTTTATAGTGATGTTTGGAAATGAATTGAGATTGTAATTAGGATGTTGGTAAGGAAAAAGCCTCATGATCGAGGATAGGTGCGAAAAGGAAAAAGGTGGTCAAAGATCAAATGAGATTGAAGTGTCTTTAGCGTAAGCACTAAGTGGTAAATTAATGTAATACTGTAAATGGTATGTACCTCCATGAACGATATCAAAAAGAGATGCTTTGGTTATGTGGATTATGGTATAGATTGATCGTCACAGGACATTGTGAATAATTGAAATCGATAAGAAATGTGACGACGGTTGATGATTAGGAATTGAAAGAAGAATAAGTTGATTAGATGATTAAAATTGAAAAGTTTAGAAATGAAAGGAAAAATTGGAGAAAAATGTGAAATAAATGAAAAGTCGCTTTTAGGAGAGGAAAAAAAATAGAATAAGTTATTAAGAAAGTATGTGTTACGATAATGTAAAGAGTTTGATTGTGTAATAGGAGTATTGAACAGTAAAAGGATATCAGTTGTGATTTGAGGAGAATATCGGGTCAGATATATTTTATGTGAATATCGGAAAGTATAAAGTGGT
Source organism: Erythroxylum novogranatense (assembly GCA_029891385.1). Taxonomy (NCBI): domain Eukaryota; kingdom Viridiplantae; phylum Streptophyta; class Magnoliopsida; order Malpighiales; family Erythroxylaceae; genus Erythroxylum; species Erythroxylum novogranatense. The sequence continues at coordinate 84,728,463 of CM057234.1, forward strand.
TTTGAAAATTTTGTTTGAAATGATAGTGAATAAATTGAAATATGTGGAGAATCCAGTGTAAAAGAATGTGTGTCAAAATATATTTGATGAAATGGAGATAGATCGTGAGAAAATTTGTTCCTCATTGGAGACAACCGATAATTAGGAAATGATATAAATTGATTATTGATATGAAGAGTCATTATGCTCTTGAAGAGCAACATATCTTACTTGTGTTTAGAGTGAAATGTTTAAATTGTGTTCAAAGTGGATGATGATCGATTGAATACATTTGAAAAGTGAATAAGAGAAATTGGCACGATTGAGGAAATTGTTTGACATGTAAGTTTTATAAGAGTGAATTTGATCTTGGTAGAATAATTAGTGGATGAATTATTATTATTCGAACATGGTATTGGGAGATTAAATGCAAATAGAAGCGTGATAAATGTGAAATTGTAAAGGATAAGTATATAAAGAATTTGGAGTTATAATAGGATTGATTGTATCTCGGATACATCCAGAAATTGGTAAAGGTCTTCAATCGTAAATGATAAGGAAAGTGTTAAAAGGAAAATATGTGAAGTGTATGACAAATGATTGTAAGAAGAGACACTTAGAGAAATGTTCAATTCGAGTATTGATCGTATCAATTGAATTGGTGTTATAATATGAAATGAATTGTAAAGATGATAATGTGATCTATTGGAAAAATGTAAAGAGATTCTATGTGTATGGAGATCAATTATAAGCTTATGGGCTGCATTGGTATTTGATGACTGAAAAATCTATTGTATTGAATAGTGTATTGGAAAGTGTTGTGAAAAGTTTGGAGATTCTATTTATACAGAAAATGTTTTGGATGAATATCGTTTGTAAAGTAATAATGATTAAGTTATATGAGTAAATTGGGAAAAAGGATTATGTGTTGAATGTTTCCGAATTTTGATAAGGAAGCAAATAATTAGATGATAAGATTATGAAACTGGATGAAAGATTATATGTAAACTGTCGAGTTGGTAAAGTGTAAAAAGGAACGATTAGCAATTGGGGATTCCACATCAAGTGTGCAGAGGTGTATTGAAAGCATGGCAAAATCCGAATCGAGAATTTTGAATAGTGGATAGTATCGAGAAATGTGTGAATAGATTAGTCAGTAAAGAAAATGAGTAATGTATTTGGATTAGGAAATATGAGTAAAACTCATGAAAGGAATTGTAAGTGTATTAAAAGTGTAATGAAAGTAAAATGTGACGTTGAAAGATTATGAGTATGTTTGACCTATATGGTTGATGTGTTATCGATGTGAAACTAATATAGGTTTGGAGTTCATAAGATTATGAGATTGATGCATAGATAAGATTGATTGTGTTTCATTGGAGATATCATTTGAAAAGTGTATGAAAGGTTTTATATCTAAAAAGGAGTTGTTCATTCGGATAGTAAAATGATCAGGACCTAATATAATTAGAGGCCCTGGATGATTTAAGTTAAGATTGACAGGTGTTTGAATCAGTAATGTGGTTTAAGAAATTCAAGTTGATGAGAATGAATTAAATTAATGATTACCGAAACTGTTGAAACCTGATGAGATTAGAAATTGGCATTGGAGAGATGCAATATATTCAACGATACAGAGAATGTTTCTAAATGTGTCACCTTGGCCAATCTATCTATTGATTGAGATAACAGGTAAATGGGAAATAAAGTTTGTTATTAGGGGCCTAGATGTGACCGTGTTGTGAATCGATTTATGGATTGACAAGTCAGTGGTAACCTAAAAGATAAATAGAAAGGAAAAAGAGGTAAGTAAGTAGTTGTAGTGTGATTAAAATAGCAAGTCCGTCTAAAATCCTAAAAGATGATTCGGATCCCAAAATGTTACAAAGACTGAATTGGAAAATATTGTTAGGATCCGATATATGTGTTATCGATTTTGGAAGTGATAAATTGTGTAAAAGGGCAATATAGGGTTAAGAAAGATTTGATGAAATTATTAGTATAGCGAAATAAGTGGAAATCGAGAATCAATGATCGAAAAGACTCCCCTAACTTGGTGATAAATCGTATATGAAATTTCGAGGATGAAATTTTTATTAGGAGGGGAAAATTGTAACATCCCGTTATCGGAGTGACGGGTAGATTGGTAATTTGGATCGGGTTTAGGATTTGGTACAGGCAAGTGTTATATCGTACATGTGTTATTGTTTCTATAGTACATATATATATATATATATGTACATGTATGACAATTCCGACTTGATTGTGAAATCGAAATTGGTTATAATTGGTCAGTTGAGAATCGACTTAATTGTACAATTGGAAAATTGATCAAAATCGCATGAGATGAAAATTTGGTTGTGAAAATTGGAAATTTAGTAATAAGTGTATAATTAGGTTTTGATTATGGAATTGGAGTAAAATGGAATTTAGAAATGGAAATTTGGAAATTTGAGCATAGGAATTGGCATTACTCAATTTTAGTGAATTTATGGAAATTCTCTGGAAATTTTAGAGTAAGAGATCCGGACGGAAAATTGGCTTAGTGATGATTTATTTGATTCGAGTCCAGAAGAATGATAATTGATATGGAACAATTGGAATTATGATTTTGGGAGTATTGTTAATGGTTATTGCGAAATTGGGAGAAAATGGAATAGAAATCGGATTTGTTAGACCCTAAGAATTGGACATGAGTCAAATGATTATATATATATATGTATAAGTTAAGAGAGAAGCTTAATTGTTCATTAAGCTCATCGACGTTCGTGGGTGAGAAAACTGGGGATTTGGAGTTGCTTGAAGGATTCTTAACGGATTGAAGCTCGAATCAAGTAAGTTTCTATATGTTTATGAGTTAAAATCGTTTCATTTGATCATTGATTTGAGTGAGAAATTGTTTAGAGAATTTGAAAGCATCGGCGATAGGGTTTGTGAGAGTTTGATTTGGGTGTTTGATGAAAAAGGGTTTAAATGATGATCTGAGGTTAGAAATAAGTTGGGCTTAACGTTTAAAACCGATTGAGAGTGTTTAGATATGATTTGGAAGAATTTATATCAGTAGATCGGATGAATTTCTGGGTTTTCGGATGAGTTTCTGGGTTTGCACGTCGCGACGTGTGAAGAACACGCCGCGGCGAGCCCCTTTAGCGTGCACGTCGCGACGAATAATAATTATTTAATTGGTATGCCGCGACGAATGGGTTGGAGGCCGACGCCGCATGACGGCGGAATTGTCGCGCCATGACGAACGAGCTTAGTCCAAGACGTCGCGACGAAAGCAACAACGACGTCATGACGAAAAGCAGATTTCACGCCGCGACGAAGGAGACTGATTGCCGAAAAGTTGATTATTGAGGTTTTTGAATTGGAGAGTTTTGGGATTTAATTTGGATTAGCTATGAACTAAATGGCATTTGAGACTAGAAATTGCAATTTAGGAGAAATGAAATTAAGTGATTATAAGATGATTGTTACAAGTAATGAGTTTAAGGTTGATTTTAAAGGAATTGGTCCCCAAACGATTAATTGAAATTTTGGAGACTAAGAATATTAAATTGATAAGAATGGAAATTCGGAACATAATTAGATGATTATCAGAGTTGAGTGGAAAATGAATAGTGAATGTGATTTTAATGGAAATGTGACCTTAGAGTATTGATATTAGTGAATTGAATTATGGTATTTGGAATGATAATGAATTAGAGTGAGAGTGATCTAAATGAGAAATTCGGGAATTGGATTGGGAATGTCATAACATGTATAGTATTTATCGTATTTGCTATTGAATATTGAAATTGGTATCTTTGGTAATGTGATTATTTGACTGTTTTTGAAGGCACCGATGGAGCAATTCCACGGATATGCTGGGACTTCCAGGCTATAGCTCGGAAGTGCAGGTGAGTAACCTAGTTGGTTTCTCAACCTTATGTGTTTATTAATTATATGCATTGATTGCCATGAGGAAGCAAGGATGGATATATGTGATTGAGTGATTTGATTGATTTCGAACTATGGGTGTTCGAAATATTGAATTGTGATATTGAAGTGCAAATGTGATTAAGTATGTGTAAATGCATGAGTAAATTGGATTGTAAATGTGTTAATGAAATGAAATGTAAAAGCATAGGAATGAAATACCGGACTAAAAGTCCGAGGACATTGGGAAATGATCGGAAATAGTAATTAATTGAAATTGGAAATAGAAATGCAATAATTGGAATTGGAAAGTGACATGTGCATTCATGCATAGTAAATGATCAGATAATAGTAGTTGTGACCGGTGGTACCAACGTATGCAGAGCCACAGGCTCAATGCACTGTGCCCGTCACTGGGCTTTCAGGGCACATCATGCCCAATGTATATGATAGAGCTTTAAGCTCAACGACGGGACCTCGGGTCCAACGGTCGATAGAGCCTCGGGCTCACCGCAGGGCATATCAAGCCCAACGATTTCAGAGCCACTCGCTCAACGTAAATGATCAGGCGCACGGTCACAACAACGAAATGAAAATTGAAAGTGTCTCATGGGCATTGCATATGTATATGAGTGACTGAAAATGTAAATTGACCGTGAATGACCGTGAAATGTGAATAAGGAAATTGCATGTGATATTCTTGTAAGTGCTCTTGTGTGTTATGTGTATATGATTGTGAATGCATGAGTTGGGTGAACCATCGATGATGGTTTCTCACTGAGTTCATAAACTCACCCAACATTGCATCTATTTTTCAGGAAGTGAAGAGTACCCGTTAGACACGGGAGTATGTCTACCGCTAGCAGCGAGTAGTATCGGGTTGAGATCAGTGTCGTCACATCTGCATTAGAGTAGTGAATTGTTTCAATGGGCCCCTTTTGATTTATGTGTACTTGTATGGTATAACTGAAATTGGTTTATAATTGAAATTGTTTTGTAATTGCAAATGTTTTGTTATAATTGGGCCAAATCATTATTGTTTTGCGCACTCAACTGTTTTCGTAAGAAAAGAAAAATGTCATATCGAGTTTTAAAAAGTAGTGATTATTCTAGTACACCACCCTCGCGAGTCACGGGCTCGGATATCACTATTGATGTCGGGTTCGGGTCTCGTCGGGAGTGGGGTGCTACATTCCATCTTAAAAGGGTCATCCTTGAGCTACCCCATACCCACCACCATATCCCTAAACCTAGGGATTCGAGAGTCACTTCTACTATAAAAAAATTTCATCATCATTTTATCAAATTCAATTTTATATCCTCTACTACTATCTATAAGAAAAATATAAGGTTTAATGATCTTTGGTTCTTATCCACCCTCAAATGGGTAAACAAATTAAATTGGGACACTTTATTTTTTGCAACATGTTTTATTTTGCTACATGTGTTGGATCCCGTTACCGGAGTCCAACTCTTGAACCGTAAAATATGAAACTTGATCATTTTGCCTTGTAGGGTTTATTTCATTTAATCCTAATTTCAAATTTGATTTCTCTTGTAAATCATAGCCTTATGACTCTTGTTTAATTTAAGGCAAGGATCGCTTCAATCGGAGTTCTATAACTCAAGATATCGACAAACTACCAACATGTGATCATCTCTCGATCACGCTCTCTCGACTGACCCTTTACTTGATTTCATGCCAACTCTTTCATTTTAACTCCAAATGACACAAATTCTTATGGGTAGGTACCTACATGTCTCATGAATCCATGGCTCAAAAATCACTTCATTTGGAGGTCTGATGAGGAAGTTATGATCAAAACAATCCTTTATATTCATATCCCGATGTCTATTTGACATACTTTGGTAAAAACGCCATAACTCTTGCTACAGATGTCGGATTGATGTCATCTTTATACCAATCAATATGTACACATCCTGATCTACAACTCATATTAGAGGCCTAAAAATGAAATTCGCACTCTAACTGGGTCGCGCTCGCGATTTACTTCTGTCGCACCCTCAAGGAAGAGATGAACAGAAAGTTGAGGCTCCTCTGATTTTCTGTGGTCGCGCCCGCGAGGTGTGGATCTCGCGCCCGCGAGGAAGAAATGACCAGAATGATGAGATTTTTCCCCAAAGCCTCTTAAACCCTCACCCATGCTTTCTAACTTATTCCTAACACCAAATACACTTGTAATCTTGCAAGATTCACTTACTCTACTACTAAATACTTCATAACAACTCCAAACATCCAACTTATTTTATCATTTTATCAATTCTTGATTGATTTGTCCATCAAACCCTAGATTCCCACGCAACCATCAAAGCCATCCTCACAAACAAGACTTATGCATCCTGCTAACTTTCAACCATCATAACTCTCGACTTCCAACTTCTATTGTCTAACCAATTTAACACATCTACAAGACTTTGCACAATCAACCTCACACAAGCCTCATTCTCACCTTCATTACACATACATGACCATCAATCCCAACCTCATAACATTTACCTACCTATTTGATATTCATGCCATCTCATACATCATCTCAAAAGATCAAAGGTCATACAATCAAGCATTATACATTAGGGTTTAAAATTCACTTTTGAATCATAACTCATTCATTCCATCTCCATCAAATCATGTCATATTTTATACAATGCTTTAGTGGGCATTTTAAGTCCAATTACATGAAACTTCAAAGTACAATATCATTCTCAAAATGCAACTAAAGTATTATTTTACAAAAATCATTTCAATTACAAAACCAAAAGAAAACTCTTGGAGTAAATGCCTTTAAGCTTGCTCCTCGGGATCCTGCTCATTTCCTGGAGAATTGAGGGGGGTGAGCTTTCGCTCCGTTGGTAACACATTTATATTTATATAACAAACATGTCTATTTAGTTATTCACACATTAAGCAATCTTTCAATGAAATCATAATACATGCATCATGCAATTTTCATCAATACATAAACATAATTTCTCACAATTCGAACATTCATAATTCTTGCAATTTCATGTAATCACATATGAAACACATCAAATGGCTCGGTAAGTCTATATTCATGGCAACCATATGGTCTCATTTTATGAGCTTATATGGGCAAATCTTGAGGAGTCCAAATAATGCATCATCCTATGCCACAATCGGGCAGGCGGGTGAAGCCTTTTCATGGTCGACGTGCACGTGACGATTCTTGGGACTATACCTTACCCACATAACATAACAATCATGCATAACAATAAAATTGGACTGTTCTTGTCCAATTCACTGTTTTCTTGAAAATCTTATCTTTTATGCATATTTCATATCGTACATTTCATGCATAAATCATATTGTGCATTCATACTCATTTAAGCTATTTCATTCAATACTAACTCAACCATCATCAAATCATCAGCATGTATTATTTTCATTTACACATAACTCATGATTAATGTCATCTAACCACAACTAACACAAGAATTTATAGCAATCATTTATACTCACGTACAAGTAACAAACATTCATTAGTGTCATTTATCAACTTGCATTAATTGCTCATAAATATAAAGATAAATATGGAACCCACCTTTAATACTTGCTAAATCCTTGGTTTCCTTGCTACAACTCTTGTTCCTCTTCTCTTCCTTCTCTCTCTTCATTAAAAACCAAAAACCCATGTAAATCTCACTTCAATTGAGAAACCATGTTACACCTTTCATGAAATCAACTTGGAAATCACTATACCCATTCCATTCTTAGTCTTTCTAACCAAAAACCCAACTAAAATCTAACACTTGAAATCATAACTTACCTTGATTCTTGACTCAACCCAAAAGTTTCTTGGTTCAAAATGTAGCTTAGCTCTTCCTCTACACTTTTCCTTCTTGAACTTTCTTCAAACTCTTGCTCAAACTCTTGGAAAGTCAAGACCTAGGCATGCTTTTCTCTTTTTTCTCCTTCTCCTTTCTCCTTCCACGACATCCTCCCTCTTCTCCCTTTAAATTTTCGTAACTCTCCTTCTTTTTCCTACTAACTCACTTATTTCCTCCCCTTTTATACTCCTTAATAACATTACTTAAGCCCATAGGCCCAAAGCCCATTCACTTCTTCTTCTCCCTTCTTATTTTCCTCTTTAAACTTCTCAAGCCCACTAATTCTTTTGAGCCCATCATACTCTCTTCCTTTCCTACCTCATTAAGGCCCAACTAACACATTTAATTTCATTAACTCACCACCTAACTCTTTAATGCTATCACATATTAATTAATCTCAACTCAATTAATGCTAACATAACTTACTCAATTAATCTAATCATGCTCAATTTAAAAAAAAAATTTTTTGGGGCTAACAACATGCAAGAAGAAGAATCAAAACATGCCCTATGAGACTATTTTTAGGACTCATCTTTGAGCATTTTGGTATTCTTTCAAATAAGGATGGGTTCCATGAATTAGTCTAAATAGTGACAACAACTTATTGGTGAGCAGAACATTGAGTCTAAGGCATGGCCTACACTTACAAACATGAGAATGTCTAGTGAGGTTTCATACGACCTTTAGACATCAACATCATGGCAATCGCCTCTGGAGGCTGGTTGCCTCCTCCACTTATAGAAAAAAGTTCCTTCTCGGGTGTGTTACAAAACTCTACCCACTACCTTGATCTTGTTATTGTTAAGGATCCTACAAACTATAAGGGTGAGTGTTACGGTTCATGCACAATTGGAAGAGGGACAAGCAAGCCATGCTCCAAAAGAAAATCCTGCACTAGTGGAATGCCTTCATGCAGGGGTAGAGGACGAGTGGAGTTATTGTCAGAGGTAGAGGACACGTGGAGTTGTTGTGGTCCTTAGCACATGGAGGCATGAGAGACAGTAGTAAAGTTTTGATTATTGCTTGACTCAGTCATTTAATAAAACAACCAGTAGGCAATAGTTGTTTTGTTTCCATTTAGATAGGCTGGGAATCAGCCGTAGGAAGTTGAATTAGTTTAGGTTCTTAGTCTCTAAGTAATTAGTTTCCTAAATTCACTGTAATTGAAGGCTATAAATTTGGTAGCTGAAAGAAAATAAGATCATCGATTATCTAAAATATATCCTCTCTCTGATCTCTTGCTATCTAAATTTCCTTTCCTAAATTCTGTCTTAGAAGAAGCAAAATTCACTCTATCAATTGGTATCAGAGTCGTTCAATATGGAAACCCGTCAGAAAGCAAACACTGATTTTCGTAATGAAGTAGCCAATCTACTTTCTAAATAGGAAGCTGTCCTAACTCGAGTGAGTGACAACTACAACCAATTGCAGACACGAGTAAACAAAAATTATGACCAATTGAGTACAATGGTGATGAATCTCACTAATGAGTTTCAAGCATTTAGAATGATAGTAACTCCTACACGACAAAATATTGGAGAAAACCCAATTTCAGGGAAAGGAAGCTCTCGAACCTGCTTTGATAACTCCAAGATTCAAGGCTCAGGCACAAGAAAACCCCAACCTAAGTTGTTGTTTCCAAGATTTGAAGGAGAAAATCCTCAAGGATGGTTGTTTCGATCTGAACTACCTGAGGATGAAAAATTGCCCATTGCCTCATTCCATTTGGATGGAAAAGCTCTGCAATGGTATCAATGGTTTATTAAATTCAGAATTTCTCTATCTTGGATTGAATTCAACCATGCTCTCCTTCAAAGGTTTGGACCCACAGACTATGAAGACCCTGGGGAAGCATTGAAACGATTGAAACAATTGAATTCAGTGGAGACCTATCAAGAAGAATTTGAGAAGCTGTCAAACAAAATGGATGGATTACCTGAGAGTTATCTTGTTAGTAGCTTTATTGGGGGACTAAAGGATGAGCTTCGAACGGATGTCAGAATGAACGAGCCACGTACCCTCATTGATGCAATCGGCTTGGCTAAGTTGGCAGAAAGACGCTATCAACAATCTCATCAGAAAATTCTACCCCAAAAGAGTGTGGCTAGTTTCAACTCTAGACTTATGATCCCGGGAAATTCAGGAGTATTAGGACCAGTACCAAACTAAAAAAATGGGAATCCAAACTTCCGCAGATTGTCAGCACAAGAGGCTAGGGAACGAAGAGAGAAAGGTTTGTGTTTTTATTGTGATAAGAAATTTTCACCTGGTCACCGGTGTGTTCGACCACAGTTTTTCATGATTGAAGACATGGAGGAGATTAAAACCCATGAGGATTCAGCAGTAATGGAAGATCCAGGAGGAGATAGTGAAATGCTAGAAATTTCTTACCATGCAATCATAGGAGCACAACATCATCAAACACTGTGCCTAATAGGAAAAATTCAAGACATCGAGGTTATGGTTCTTATCGATGGAGGCAGCTCTCACAATTTCATTGATAAAAAGATAACACATAAGTTTGGGCTCACAATTGAGACTGGAAAGAAGTTCCAGATCAAGATCGCCAATAATACTTGGATCGAATGCGTAGGTATGTGTCGGGGCATCAGATTGACAATTCAAGGATGCGTCATTCATGCAGATTTCTTTGTCCTCCAAGAATCTGCGTATTCAGTAGTTTTGGGGGTCCAATGGTTGTCAACCTTAGGACCAGTGGAGACTGACTATACAAAATTAATGATGGCATTCAGTTAGTGTGGGACTCGATACACATTCCAACGGATTAAACAAGGATTAAAGGCATTAGTTGATAAGGAAGCCAATAGAGTCTTATCAAGTAATTACCATGGAGAAGGGTTCTTTATTCAATTATTTAACATCGAAAATGTCTCCAACGATTCTGAAGGGGGCTACCCAGATCTAGAAGAAATCCTATCCAGGTACTCACAAGTTTTTGACACTCTTACAAAGTTACCACCTATAAGATCTCAAGATCACCGTATCCCTTTAATTCCTAATGCACTAGCTGTAAACGTGCGTCCCTATCGGTATCCTTACTATCAAAAATTGGAGATTGAAAAGCAGCTACAAGAACTTCTTTCTACAGGCCTTATACGACCTAGTACTAGTCCTTTCTCCTCTCCAGTGTTGTTGGTACGCAAGGCAAGTGGGGAATGGAGATTTTGTGTTGATTACAGAGCACTAAACTCCATCACCATCAAGGATAAATTTCTAATACCAGTGATTGATGAATTAATGGACGAGCTCTTTGAAGACAGGTATTACTCCAAATTTGATCTGAAAGGCGGATTTAATCAAATACGCGTCTTTAGGCCGGATATTCCAAAAACTGCGTTCAGAACTCATGAAGGTCACTACGAATTCGTAGTGATGCCCTTTGGTCTCACCAACGCTCCTTCTACTTTTTAAAGCTTGATGAATTATATATTCCGACCGTATTTGCGCAAGTTTGTTCTAGTTTTTTTTTACGATATCCTTGTTTACTCAAAGTCATGGGAAGACCATCTCAAGCATCTCAGAACCGTGCTTGACATCTTATCTCATCATCAATTGTATGCAAATCAAAAAAAATGTGTGCTGGGAGTCCAGAGGATTGAGTACCTTGGCCATATATTAACTGGAAATGGAATCGAACCTGATGGAGTCAAAATTCAAACGGTCTAGGATTGGCCAACGCCTAAAATTGTCAGGGAGCTCCATTAAACCAATTACTAGGCAAAGAAGGATTCAAATGGAATCACGAGGCAGAGATAGCTTTCAAACACCTAAAAGAAGCTTTGATTAGATCCCCAGTGTTGCGACTACCTAACTTCAACCAAGTCTTTATTGTGGAATTCGACGCGAGTGGTATTGGGATTGGGGCAGTCTTGATGCAAGAAGGCAGACCCATTGCATTTTTCAGCGAAGCTCTCAAGGGAAACACCCTCAATTATTCTACTTATGAAAAAGAGATGTTGGCTATAGTTAAATCAGTCAGGAAGTGGAGACCATATTTGCTAGGTCAAACATTCATTGTACGTACTGATCATAGGAGCCTAAAGTACCTCATGGAGCAACGGATCACAACTCCGACATAAGGTCGTTGGTTACCCAAATTACTAGGGTATGATTATGAGATTGAGTACAAGCAGGGGGCTACAAATAAAGCGGCTGATTCATTATCACACAAGGCAGAAATTCACTTCATTGTAGTCTCTAGGCTAGAATCAAAGTGGTGGGATCAGTTAAAGAACGAACGTGCAACGGACCCATATTATGAACAATTCTTGTCTCACACACGTGCTCAACAAAGGAATGGAGTATGTTTTTTGGATGAAAAGGTAATATTTATTCCTCAGTCTAATTTAATTTCTACTATTATATCAGAGATGCATGATACTGCATCAGGTGGACATTTTGTCTTTGAAAAGAATTTAAGCCGTTTGAAGATAGATTTCTATTGGCATGGAATGCATAGTTCAGTGAAGGAATTCATTAAGCAGTGTGAGGTTTGTCAAAGGAATAAAACAGAGACTTTAAGGCCAGCGGGACTGCTACAACCTCTACCATTACCAAAACAGATTTGGACGGAAGTCTCAATGGACTTTGTTGAAGGATTGCCACTTTCTGAGGGATGCCAGGTGATTATGATAGTAGTAGATTGCCTATCTAAATATGGCCATTTTGTTGCCTTACGCCCTCCTATTATAGCAACTCGGGTGGCCAAAGCTTTCATGGACAATATCGTTCGACTACATGGGCTGTCAGCTGGAATTACAAGTGACAGAGATAGGGTGTTCTTAAGTACTTTCTGGACAAGTGGTGAATCGAATCTTGGAACAATATTTGAGGTGTTTCACTAGTAATCAACCCAAGCGATGGAGAGAATGGTTGGCATGGGCTGAATACAGTTATAATACCACCCAACATGTTTCAACTAAGGTTACACCATTCGAAGCGGTGTATGGAACGCCACCACCATCACTGTTAAGGTATGTTCCTAGTACTACTAATGTTGCTTCTGTGGATGTCTAGTTGAGGCAACGAGATGAAATTTTGAGAGATCTGAAAACATACCTGGTTCAAGCTAAGGATAGGATGAAGAGCATGGCTGATCATCACCGGTAGGATCTAGAGTTCACAGTAGGTGATCGTGTTTTTCTCAAACTCCAACAATACCGACAGACGTCTGTAGCATTCAGGGCATCTCTCAAATTGTCTCCATAATTTTTTGGGCCATTTAAGATTGTCGAACACATCGGGGCAGTGACTTATCGTTTAGAACTTCCAGCTGGGTCTAGAATACATAATGCCTTCCACGTAAGTCAATTAAAAAAATGTGTAGGCAATATCCCTATGTCTTCTTCCAATCTTCCACCTTCTTCTGAGGAACACATGGTATTGCCTCAACCTGAGGCTATTTTGGACAGACGGTGTAACATTCCATTACCGATGGGAAGGGTAAAATAGTATTTTGGAATGGGTTATGAGTGTTTAAACTTGCCTCAACATGTTCATGCATGTTATGGCCTATATATATACATGAATAGTACTTCTTGCATATGCACATGACTGTACATGCATTCATGACATTTTCCGGTCTATTTGGTCATAAATGTGATTTTTGTGAAAAATATGATTTTTGTGCTTAAAAAAATTAAATTGGAGTGGGTCTTTGTGTGTTTTGAATTTTGGGAGAATTTTAGAAATTTTTCTAGAAATTTTTGGGGTACCTTTTTGGATTAGAAAAAATGCCAAGTGGTAGACTGACTGGTTACCGGTAGTAAAAAGTACTATCCAATACCGCTGGAAATTTAGATACATGAATTTAGGAATTTTTGATTTGGAGCCATTGAAATTTTGAGACAAATTGGAGTAGAAATTGAATTTTTATTGGAAAGGAAATAAGTGAAGGTTTAGAAGGTGACATGTAGCAAGTGACACTTGTCACTTGCCTAACATGCCACCATGTCATAGATTTAAATAAATATCACCTTTCTTAGTCAATCATGAATGCTTTCTTTTAAGGAGACAAAACTCCTTTTTTTTTCTTCTCATCCATAGCCCCCCTTTTCCTTCTTCTTCGTAATCTTCTTTCTTCCTTGTCCTTTTTGCTCTTTTGCTCATCTTTTCTACCATCTTTTCCTCTTGGCTTGCTCTTCTTTTGGTCATTAAAAATCCAAACCTAAGCCTTGAGAGTTGATGAGTATCGTGTATGGTGTTGGGAGGAAGGAAGTGAATTAGTGAACTTTTGAAGAATTGAAGAATTAGAAGCTTGATAGGTAAGAGTTGTGTTTTATGTTATAAATAGTTAGTTAAATGCATTAATTGTGATGTCTTGTGAATTAATTTCATGGAACTTGTGTTTTGATTGTATGGGTATAAATTCATGTTTGTGTAAGGATAAATGATATAGCATGTGTAGTATGTAAATTGAGTTGTTTTGGATTGATTTTAGTGAATAAAGATAAGAGGTTATTAAAAGAAGATGATTGAGTGTGTGTGCTGCAATTTTGCGGACAAAAGTTCAATGATAGGTTGTGAGTTAGTTATGGTAGATATATGAAGTGAATTGAATGAGAATTGGTTTAGAAATGGTATAGAAGAGGTAGAAATTGAGTTAGGTTGAGAATCTGGAAAATTGGATTTGTATATGTTACAAAGATTTGATCATAACTTTTTATATGGTTATGCAATTGAGATGAGGTTTAGCTTGAATTAAACTTGAGAAGTTTAGTTAGAATTCTTATGAAGAAAGTGTTGTCCAATTTTGGCTTGAAGAGTTCTTAATTGTGACTTGAAAGTGAACAATATGTACAGGATGAATAGTGCTATTTTGTGACACTAATATGGAAAATTGTGATATGAAACTTTAGGAATTTTTCTAGGAGGATTGAGACAGTTTTTGCCAAATTGGTCTTCATGAAAGTTGAAGATTTTCTTGTTAGATTTCTATCTCCACTAAGTATGACATTTTTCGATTTTGAGGTGGAAAGTTATGCATTGTTAACTTTCAGATGATTTTCCAAAGATTAATGTGTTTTGTGTGTGGAAATGTCCCTAAGTATGGGTTTTGTGGTTACTGTACTTTGAAGCCAACTCTGGACTGTTATGGTTTAAATTAGCTCAAGTGGTCTTATGTAAAGTTGTATAGGAATGTTTTAGCTTTGTAATGATGTATAATATGTCATCTTTGGATGTAGAAAATGAAAGTTGTGAATGTTGGAAGTATGGATATGGTTTAGGTGATGTTTAATAATATGAAAACAGGGCAGCAACAATCATGTAGGAAATTGACCTTGTTAGAGGTGGAATTGGTTTATAAGCTCTACATAGAAAGTGTATACCTTTCTTTGATCTTTCCATTGATACCAAGTTTGCACAATTTGGACTTCTGGATTGTAAGTTATGACTTTTTAAAGTTTGGTTATGGTTTAGGGTGGAATTATGGGGGCAGAAAATTTGGTTGAGGAATTGACATTGTTAGAGGTAGAATTTGCTTCCAAATTGTTCATGAAAGTTGTAGGATATGGTCTGATCTTTCTTTTGATATAAAGCTTGGAATTTTTGGCCTAGGGGATAAGAAGTTATGATTTTTGGAAGATTATGGTACTGTTTTGGATGATAAGGTGTAGGCAGTAAATTTGATTGCATTTTTGACACCATTAGGGGTGAAATTGGTTTGTGAGTCCTTCATGAAACTTGTATGGTTTTTTGTGATCTTTCCAATGAGACCTTATTTGTCATTTTTGGTTACTTGTGTGAATAGTTATGCATTGGGGAAGAAGAAAAGGAAAAGTGGTTTTAAAAGGAAATAATAATAATAATAATTTGGGAGGAAACTCGCCCCTCGCGAGGTCACGAGGGCGTAGAAGCTGGGTGCGACACCCAAATTTTGACATTTTTTTAATTACTTTTTTAATTATTTTTCTTAAATGATGTCTTTTCCAATGTGCTCATTCTTTTGTGTATAACTTTTTCATCCGACCTCCGATTGACCTGATTTTCGAGGCATGGGATTCGTGAAATATTTAATTTCATTTCTATGTAAAATTGTGAATTTTTAGAGATGAAATTGACATGGATTGATTAGGTCAAAGTGAGGGGACCGAGTACTTATTTTTCTGGTCCGTGGTTTAACAATAATTGGACCTATAGAGGTCCAAATTGAATGATTTTGGTGTCTATGAATTTCTAAAATTTAGAGAAAAATTTTGTGATGAAAATTTTTGAAATAATGCCGGGAATGTCACAAACATGCATTGTACACATTTTAATTTCTCCATATGCATTATTAAATATTTCTGATTGTACACTTGGTAATATTTGTGAATTTTAACATTTATAGAGGCGCATTTGGAACGTCAATCCACAGACGTTGTCGAGACTTTCAGGCATTAGCTTCAGAAGCTATTGGTGAGTGACCTAGACGGTTCTCTCAATTATTAATTGTTTATAATTTTGCGGTGAATAATGGTGGGTTGTGATTTGTGTTTGATTGTGGATTCCGGACAGAAGGTCCGATGACTGAGTACTGGGGAGCTATGACATAGAAGTACTACTTGTATGTGAATTTGGGACCTAGGTGTTTTAATGTGATTAATTGTGATCGTGTTTTTAATGTGATTAATTGTGACATATGCATTTCATTCATGAAGGTATGATCAGATAATGACAGTTGTGATCGGAGCAGCCACCGAGAGCTCAAAGCTCAACGATTGTATTTGGGCCTCGAGCCCCACAGTGATGTAGAGCCTCAGGCTCAACGATTAATGTGCCCATATTGGGATAGTTCAGGCGCTCGGTCACAACACCGTAATAAATTGGAAAAAAAAAGTCCCATGAGCATTTCACATGCATTTGCTTACATATATTTAATTGAGTGAAAGGCAAAATGCCTTATGCTTATGTGAAATAATTGTTTTATTTATGATCAATGTGGAATGGTGACATAATTGTGCTGTGCTCTAATGTGTTGCATGAATTGAGTGAACCATCGATGATGGTTACCTCACTGAGTTCGCAAACTCACCCAAAATTGCAACATTATTTTTCAGGACCGAGAGTAGACTCCTAGCTCTAGAGGGACTTGTCTTGCCGTATAGATTGTGTTGGCGAGAGAAGTCATGGCTCACAGGTCGATCAGTTGGGACTTTTGGGATGACCTAGATAGATCTGTTGTATTTTTCCCCTTTCATGTAGCATTTGTACTAGGTTTTTGGGATTGATGTACAGACAGTAAAAGATGACAGACGTTTAAACTTCTGGTTTTGATGAAATGAAATGAGAAAAATTTTGGTTTCAAAAATATTGTGATTTTTATACTGATGTTTAATATGATGCCATGTGAAGTGTTTGTAGTGATTGATCATAACTCACCCTTATCGTAGGATACGTACCGGAATAACCTGCGGGAGTCCTGATGTGCACCCTGCGGTAAGGGAGCGCTACAGACGGATACGACAGAAAGGTCGTTACCGACCAAAGGAAGAAGTGATCATGAAGTGGAGGGGGTTCTGATTAAAGACGCTGCTTGGGAAGATGCTCGTTGTCTCAGTCATGTTTATACTGATTTTTTCTTTAAGGACAAGGACCGCTCGAAGGGGAAAGGAATTGTTACAGTTCATGCACAATTGGAAGAAGGATAAGCAAGCCATGCTCTAGAAGAAAATCCTGCATGAGTGGAATGCCTTCATGCAGGGGTAGAGGACGCATGGAGTTATTGTTAGAGGTAGAGGACGCATGTAGTTGTTGTGGTCCTTGGCACGTGGAGGCATGAGAGACAGTAGTGAAGTTTTGGTTATTGCTTCACTCAGTCATTTAATAAAACAATCATTAGGCAATAGTTGTTTTGTTTCCATTTAGATAGGCTGCGAATCAACCGTAGGAAGTTGAATTAGTTTAGGTTCTTAGTCTCTAAGTAATTAGTTTCCTAAATTCATTGTAATTGAAGGCTATAAATTTGGTAGCTGAAAGCAAATAAGATCATCAATTATCTGAAATATATCCTCTCTCTAATCTCTTTCTATCTAAATTTCCTGTCCTAAATTATGTCTTAGAAGAAGCAAAATTCACTCTATCAATTGGT
Organism: Erythroxylum novogranatense; assembly: GCA_029891385.1. Lineage (NCBI taxonomy): Eukaryota > Viridiplantae > Streptophyta > Magnoliopsida > Malpighiales > Erythroxylaceae > Erythroxylum > Erythroxylum novogranatense. Next base: position 84,746,317 of record CM057234.1, read on the forward strand.
ATCAGAGCCGTTCAATATGGAAACCCGTCAGAAAGCAAACACTGATTTTTGTAATGAAGTAGCCGATCTACTTTCTAAACAGGAAGCTGTCCTAACTCAAGTGAGCGATAACTACAACCAGCTGCAGACACGAGTAAACAAAAACTATGACCAATTGAGTGCAATGGTGATGAATCTCACTAATGAGTTTCAAGCATTTAGAATGGTAGTAACTCCTACATGGCAAAATACTGGAGAAAACCCAATTTTAGGGGAAGGAAGCTCTCAAACTTGCTTTGATAACCCATGGAGTGGTGGCCTGGGAGTGCCGATTGTGACCAACATGGTCGTGACCAACAAGGATCTTAGAGTGGTGAACCATGGAGTGGTGACCTGAAAAGTGCTAGCCGTGACCAATGAGGACATTGGTCCTTATAGGGGGACGAATGTTATGGTTTGATCTAATTGCAAGGTATGGGACTTGAATCCCATATTGATTAAATACAAAATTGATATGGGATTTATAAGGACTTTGGGCTCTCTACCTTTTGGGGTGTGACTCTCCTAAAGTCCTTATCAATGAGCCTTGGATTAATTTTACTCCTAAAGAAGTCAAAAAATTGGCTGCCCTTTTCACTAATTCTCTCATCAAAAAATTCTCCTCCGGGTGTCTGATAATGGATAAATTACGCAAGTATGTTATGGTAATAGGTTTTAAGGGGACTATTCATGTTGGTTTGCTAGATTATCGTCACGTATTGGTACATTTTGATGGTAAGAAATATTAAACTTGCTTTTAGATAAAACATATGTGGTCTTTTGAAGGTTTCATTATGCGAGTCTTTAAGTGGTCACCGAAATTTTCACTAACGGAGGAATCACCAATAGCCTTGGTTTGGATTTATCTTTCTTTACTACTGTTGCATTTTTTTGCTAAGGACGCTCTTTTTAATTAGGGGAATTGTTAGAAATCCCCTAAAATTTGATGCTTCAATGATAACATTGGCAAGACTTGGGATAATGAGAATTTTCCTTAAGTTGGATGTTTCGAGGAAGTTGCCTCACTGTTTCTGTTTGAAGAATGGGAATTTAGGCTTTTGGAAAATTATTGAATATGAGGATATTTTGAATTATTGTTTCCATTGCCAAAAGATTGGACACAACGCGATTAATAGAGACAACTTTATGTCGCAGAAAAAATGGTTGCCTAATAAGGGTGATGAGACTCCTAAGGTTGCGAAAGAGATCAATAAGGGTGAATAACCTATCATAATGGAGTCAGAGAATTAAGTGGACACAGAAACATCGAAAGAAAAATTTGAAAAACATTAACAAATTCTAAAAAAATATACTCGAGATGATGGTATCATTGATGTTGTTACGGAAGAACATACTAATATAAGTAATGTAGTTATGTCGACGAACAATTTTAGGTCTGGTTTGAATGCTACGACTTCAATAGATTTGGTGAGCTTTGGTATAGCTACGATGTTGATAATGATTCTAATGAGCATGTTGTCCAAATAGAAAATCTAGTGGTTGTATTATCTGAATGTGAGGGAGTTGTTGATAAACTTCCTATTGTTGTTGGTGGTGAAGGGCTTATTATTACCAAGATTAGATTTTCCTTATTAGATGATGAGGAGATTGAGGATCACATTGAGAATAAAAAAATTATGAAGGATGCATTAGTCTTAAATCTGCCATCTAATGATACTTTGGAGCACGTAGAGTTGGGTAGAGTTAAGGCATAGGATTTAGCATCTCTTAGTATAAAGGAAGGGGGTTTGCATAGGGATTATGGGATTTTGATGGTGCCGAGGTTAACAAGGTAATCTTCAAATCTCTTCCTACTAAATATGAAATAGGGGTAAGTACAAGAGCCCAGCTTCGAGCGACTCAAACTTTTTCTTTTAATAACCAATGATTTGTAATATCCTAGTTTAATAATTGTAGTGTGTAATGTGTTGCACATACATTTTATAGAGTATGCTCTATTTATGGTGTACTAGAGTAATTTAAGCATTTAAATGTATTATTAAGGTTATAACGAAGATCATGGATAAACTAGAGATAGTTCTAGACTTGACTAAAAATTTCTTGAAATTTTTTCGAGAACTCTAAAATGCTACAAAATGAGCTCGAATGAGCTTTAAAATCCCCGAAATGTATTTTAGAGATTTAGGTGACACTTTTGAATGAAATTCGGACAATTTCAGTGACATTTAGTGATTTCAAGATTCAATTCGAAAATTCTTCTGGGCAACTGAAAAGTTACCAAATAATTTAAAAATATGATGAAAAGCTCCAAATGAGGATGAACTAAAACGAGTCAAAAAGGAGGTTGTTTAAATAAAATTCGAGTAATTCAAAATTATTAGACTAAAATGCCCTTTTGGAAAATAGTGGGTATTGATGATTTAAACCCATTAAAAAATTTTAAAAGCATCCAATCAATAAGTATTGGCCCTAATTAGAGTATTTCATGGTTGATTTGAAAATAAGACAATTGTGGAATGGTTTCGGGATTTAATTCGGTTAGCTGGTCGTTTAAATGCATTAAAGGACAATTTGGTCTTTTTGTACTAATTAAAGGCAATTTGGTCTTTTTACATGGTATTACTGGAATGATGAGTAATTAAATATGACCAATGAGATGATGACATGTGTTTGATGAATCATTAGTGATGATAAATAGGAAGGTGACATGAGTAATCCATTAAATGAGTATAAAAAGAAAAACTTAAGACATTTTGCTTCATTCTTTCAAAATAAACATGAGAGTGATCGGAGAGCAATGTGAGAGACAAAAAAAAGAAAGGGAAAAGAAGAGAAGCCAAGGGTGAACATTGGCCAAAGAGAGAGGAAGAAGAGTGTAATCATTTTTTATAGAATTTGATGGTGATGTGGAGAAATCTTGAAGTCTTCATTAAATACTCAAAAGATTGGAGGAAAAAGTGGTAAGTTTCCTAACTTAAATTAATAATTTTTATGGGTTTTCTTGAGTGATATGGATATGTTTAAAATAAATGTTGTCTTGGTATTACTTTGATGTTTCTTTGTATGGAATTAGTTGAATATCACAAGGGAGAAATGTATAGTGGAATTCTATCTTAGGTTAACTTGAACTAGTCCCAATATTTTGGCCATAACTAGGTCTATAGACCTCCAAATTAGGTGATTCTAATTGGAACAAAAACCTAAGACATATTGCTAAAAATCTCTAGAAGAAATCTAGACCTAATTATGGATTAATGATATTGAAATTTGAGATTGAAAATGGTAATCTAATATTGCCCCTATGTTGAAATAGCTTGTATTTGGTACATTTTCAGGATCTAGAAGTTAAAATGGCTTGAAAATAAATGTCTAAAAGACCTCAAAACCTAATTTGAACGTTTGCTATGTGAAAATTAAGGAACAAGGAAAGGTATGGATTCTGAACATAGGTCATAACTAAGACTCATCATGCATGATTGTGATATGGTGAATTAAATTGAGTAAGATAGTGTTTTGAAGAAATTGGTAAGTTAGAAAGGATAAAATATGGTATTTAAGTGACTTTTGAAGTTAGATTTGGAAACGGTGACTAATAGGTTAGCTTATGGAAGTAAGCAAAAATATGATTAGCATGCGTGTTACACGATTAGATACAAATCTCAAACATAGTTAAACTGAATATATAGTTTTAATGCCTTATTTCCTAATTTGGAAATAAATGCCCAAATGAAATGCACTTTGTGTAGATAAAGGAGAGGCATCGAATACGTGAGTGTGCTAGGAGATAAGTTCGCAAAACTGTGAGCATATTTTAATTGTTTTATATTACTAGATTCTTTGTAAAAAGAATTGATGATTTATGAGTGTACTTATAAATTGAGTTTATTCAAATAGTTTTCATTTGATTATGGAATGAATATTGCTAGCACAAGATTTTACTTTGGCAATATATGAGGTTTTAACTTGAAAGTTAAACTTTATATGATTGGGAGTTGATTTTGCCTATTATATACTGCTAGGATTTATACATGTTCTTATACCAGTATATTTATAGCTGTTAACCTATTACAGAGCGATGTAGAACTAGCTCTGTAAATAGTGGTATAGCTTTATAAATAGTGGTTAATTAGTAACGGATAAGCGATGTAGAACCATTTCCGTAACTTATTACTAGTAAGCGATGCAGGTCTAACTTTGTAACCTCCAATCTATAGCTGTTAACCTGTTACAGGTAAGCAATGAAGAATCAGCTCTGTAACTAGTGGTTAACCAGTCATGGATAAGCGATGCAGAACCAGCTCTGTGACTTTAGGCCTAATGTACTATATGGTAAAGAAACTATTGATGGGCTAAGTTAAATAAGAAAAGTCAAGTAATAATAATGCCACTACTATTTATTTTTAAAAAGTGATTTGAGAGGTATCATATAGTACCAATTTCAGTGGATGGATTATTTTCAGTATAAAAGTTTTTCAAAACTTATTATCATATTATTTATTGCTTAAGAAAATAGAAAATGGAAACTTTTACATTATGTTTTAATTTAAAAAGCATTTCAAAATAGTATTTCATAAAAATTAAAATTATTTTTTTATGAAATGTTATGTTATTACCATATTTGATGATGCACGAATAAATTGTTATAGAAAATGTTTTACCATGAGCATTATGATTGTATGGAATATTGCATTTATATTGTTACGAAGAGTTCAATTTTCTTGTAGATTGATTACACTCATCGAGCTCGTTTTTCTCACTCTATTTTTATGTTTTTTTAACAAACCACCCCAAGTATGTGTACAGGTGCTACAATAATTAGGACTTTGCCACAGGATTAGTTGTATCATCGGATGCTTCTTTTTTGCTATCCATGTGATATGTTTTAAATTATTTTAAAAAAGGTTTAAAAGTATGTTCTTGTAAATGTTTGTGAGATTGTAAATATCTTTTACTAAATGAACTACAAGCGCTTTAATCCTCAATAGCATAAAATGTTGAGAATTATATGTTTGTGATTGCCAGTGATGTGGACTTGAGGTCCCATTTTAAAAGTTGAGATGAATATAAAATATTAGAAGCCTTTTAAATTATGTTATACAAGTTTTTGAAAATTTTGGGAAAGTCAAAATATAGCTGCTGTGCTACCAAAAATTTTAGATTTAACAACAATTTCCCACTATTTTCTGCATTTTTAACTTTTAAAGTATGAAAGGTTTTTTTTTAACAGTTGAATGGCTTGGGTATGCATGTTGGACCCCGATTTTTAAGTGAAATTTAGAAATAATAAATGATATAAAATAAGTGTTTTAGATATGTATTGTATAATCGAAGTATTTATGCTTTAAGGAAATGTATGAAAAAAAGAATTGTTGATTTTGATAAATTTGGGATTTGAATAAATTTGTATGAGGTATGGAAGTTAAGTGAATGAGATAATTGAAATGGAAGTTAAAAATCAAGAAATAAGAGAAAAAGAGTGAGAATTTGAAAATTTAGAGAAAGTTGACTTTTTGGCCATAGAAAGTTGAGTTTTTGATTTAGGCATAATTTGAGAAAATGATCTTCAGGAAACTTGTAGCTTATATTGAAAGCTTTCTTTCGCCATAAAGTTTGTAATTTTTCGATAGCGGGAGTGAAAGTTATGGTCAGTCAAAATTAAGGTTATTCTACTTTGACTTTAAAAATGCTTTTAAATGTAGGATTGGGTATGCTGTGCTTTGAGGCAAATCGTCGGATTGATGTGGTTTGAATTGACTGAAGTGGTCTTCATGAAAGTCATATAATATTTTCCAAGCTTTACAATGATGTATATTATGCAATTAGTGGATGAGAGAATTGGGAGATATGAAATTTGGAAGTTTTGAATGTGTTATAGGTTGACCTAAGATATGACAGAATCTTTAACTGAGAAATTGACCTAGTTAGAGGTTGTTTTAGTCTTCAAGTTCTTCATGAAAGTTGAAGATTTTTATTTGATATTTATTTTGATATAAAGTATAGAATTTTGTGATCATGGAATAAGAAGTTATGATTTTTACAAGTTTCTGTTACTATTTTAGCATGATTATTAGAGGACATAATTTTTTATGGGAAAATTGACTTCCTTAGAGGTCAAATTGATTTTTCTGTCCTTCATGAAAGTTGTAGGTGACTTTCTGATCTTTGCATTGATATAAAATATGATATGTTTGGACTTTGGAGTTGAAAGATAGAATTTTTCAAAGTTGAGTTATGGCTTAGGGCATATTCATTTAGACAGGATCTTTGATTAGAAATTTGACCACATTAGAGACTGAATTAGTTGTGGAGTTCTACATGGACGTTGTAGAAAGTCCTTTAAGCTTTCTATTGATACCAAATTTGTTAATTTTGGAGTTCGGGAGCAAAAGATATGATTTGAAAATTCTGAAATTTTTCTGCAAATCCAGATTTCATCCTTAAGCGTGGCCACGCCTAGTCTCTAAGTTTCTTAGACGTGCCCACGCCTAGTCTCTGAATGTCCTCCTCTCACTCTTTTGCCTATAAATTTTTCCTTTGACATACGATTGACTAGGTTTTCGAAGCGTTGGATTCCTAAGACAATTATCTACATCCTCATGGAAAATTTATATTTTTATGACAGTAAATTAAGGATGATTAATTTAATCAAAGTGAGTTAGGAAATATTCTGAACATGGTTCAGTCTTTTGCAAAATTTGGGATCTGTGGAGATCTGATTGATTTGATTCTTGAGGCAAAAAAAATTTGGGACATGGGGCTACAAATCATAAGAAGAAATTTCATTTCAATTTAGCCCCTAAGATTTTCAATTTCCGAATTGAAGTTCGGATTCGAGTGCAGTCTTGGATCAGTAACACCTGAACGTATGTTGGCCATAACTTTTGATCTAGAAATCTAAATGAGGTGATTCTTAATTTGGATTAAACTAGAGAAATAGGGATACAATTGTTATTAAGACATCGAGTTTTAATTTTGTGATTAAGAATGTCACTTTTTGGATGGAAATAACGTGCTGGGAAATGATTTAGCATAAGACATGTCCAAACTTTTTTTAGCATAACTTTTGATGTAATGCACCAAATTAAATGATTTTGGTGACGTTATGAAATTAATACAATGAGGAACAATTTTCTAGAAGAAAGTTGTGGCAAATTCCTTCAAATTGATGATTAAAAATTGTCCTAAAGTAGCATGAAGTTAGGGGTATATTGTGTACATCACTTAAAAGGTTAAGTTACAAGGCATTCATGGAGGGGCAATTAAGTCTTTATAACCTCATTAAATGACATGGCATTTTAAATACAAGGGGCTGTCGTTTGGAGAAGAGGAGCACGATACCTTAGAGGAAAAGAAGAGAAAATAAAAGAAGAGAGGAGAGGAAGAGACTTTCGGCCATAAAGAAGAAGATGGAAGCTTGGGGTTTTGGATTTTAGGGCTTCAAGCATGATATTTTCATGGATTCTAGAGGGAAAAGATGGAAGAAGGTGATAGCCCTCTTATGGGACAAGAAAAATCCGAAATTGGAGAAGTTTGAGGTAACAGGTGAATTTTTGTCTTTAAGTTTTTAATGAATTTTTGGTTTAGAATCATGGAAAATGAGATGAGTTTGTAGATTATGAAGTTAATTTTGGTTATTGCTTAGTTTAATTGGGTTAATTTTGGATAATTGTGAATTAGGGTTTATGCCCAATTTTGTGATTTGGGGTTTTTTAAAATTTATGATTTAGATAGCTTGAATATAAGTGTAATTAGTATTTTCTAAGCTCAATTTGAGAAATTATGATTTTTATGATGTTAAATTTGGGTGAATTGGTTTAGGAAAATTTCAATTGGAAGAAAGAAAGAAGCAAGGGTCAAATTGAAGCTAGGGACAAGCTTCTAGCATCGATTCGAGGTGGGTAGTATATTTATTCATTGAATTTTAAGCTAACCATGCGTATTTGAAAATTTAAGAAGCAAATTTTTGCTAAATTAATGTTTATATAAATGTTTGAAAATTACGATTTCGAAGGATTAAATTCCTTATTTTATAAATGATTTTTAGAAAATACGAGATTTATGAAAATCATGTTTTCGAATTATTTGAAAATTTTGAACAATGTGCTTTAAGAATTTATATACGTTTGATTTATGGTTTAAAGAAATAAATTGCATTCATTGTTATGATTTTGATTGATATGTGTTTAAATTTATGAATTGAGATTGAATATGTTTTGCTATATGACTTGATGTGATATGTGAAATTGTGAATGTGTTTGATTTATGATTTAAAGAAATTTCTATGAATTATGTATTCTTTATATTTTGAATGATTTTGCAAATTATGAAAAGGGTTGCTTTTAAGAAGTAAATTGTTTTAATAAATTTATTGTTTATAGTTTTGAAAAGTCAAGAAGAAGTTTAAAATGTTTCAAATTATTGTTTTCAAATGATTTGAATTATTTTTAAGTTGTTTCGTGCAAATTAAATATAATGATTCAATTGCTACATTCAATGGGTTTGAGTGTTTTGAGAAATTGTTATAAGTTTTAAATGTTTTGGTAAATTAAGAAAAGTCGAAATTATGAAAATTGTTACTTTCATTGGTTTTGAAAATGACTTGAAAATTGTTACTAAAGTTAAATTCTTTGTTTTTAAATGATTTGTAAAATTGATCGAGAAGTTTAGAAAGAAAGTTTGAAAAATCAAGAAAGGAAAATATTTATGAATTTTATTGTTTCGAATGATTTAAAAAAATTGCTACAAAGGTTTAATTCTTTGTTTTTAAATAAGTTATGATATTGATCGAAAAAAATTTAGAGAGAAAGTATTTTGAAATTTATGGTTTCCGAATGCTTTGGAGAAATGTTACAAGTTTTAAAGGATTTGAGAAATTAAGAAAAGTTCTGAAATTCATTACTTATAATTGAAGTAAGAAAATTTGTGATTTTTAAGAAATTGCTATGATTTTGTATTTTCCTTGTTTGTGCATGATTGAGACTTTGAACATGTATTTGATTGTATATGAGAATGATTGATGCATTGAGTTTGCTTTTGAATTGTTATATGAATGTGTGTGAAATTGTGGATATGTGAATGTGTCAAGTATTGACACGATATGACTTTATGATATGAAAAATTTGAAAATCAAGATTTCGAAATGTGCCTTCGGGCAATTCGAATTTTTCGTTTTCGATTATGTGTTATGTGGGTTTGGTCAGGTCCCATAAGTGGGACAAGCGCGCACTTGTCTGTTTTTAAGCCTTCTCCCGGCTGCCAGCTAGTGGTATTGGAGTTCCGATCTCGGACTCCCATAAGTCACGGCTACACCGGACCGCTATGCGGGAAGGTGTAGTACGTTCTGTTCACGGCTGCAGGACCGCTATGCAAGAATGTGCAGTACGTTCTGTTTTGGACCAAACCAAACTATTTGATGTGTTATGTGTTTTTATTTGTTTCTAAGTGTGATGCACTGCATGTTTTGAAAAAGTTTAAGAAATATGGATTTTGTTCATGAAATATGAAAAATGTGAAAAGTTTGAGACATCAATTTTGTGGATTTTTTTTTCAGCTGAGAATTTAGTGAAATTATTTGGCAATAATTTGAAAGTTTGAGAAATAAGGGAATTGCCAAATTTTTCTACTATGATATCTTTAAAAATAAACGGCAAAAAAATATTGAAAAATGTTTTCGCTTATCCTTCAATTTATAAATATATTATTCACGATCTTTGTGCTCACCCCCTCCTCTTTCATCCCCATCTTCGGTATTCGAGCGGAGATCGCATGAAAAAGTGTCAAGTTCAATATTGTATAGTTTGTATTTTGTGTAAATTGGGATTTTGGTATTAAGTTTGTATATGGCTGGTATTGCCATTTAGGTATCTAAAGTATTTATTTCATGATGTATATGATTTATGAAGTTTGTATGTCATTGAGTATGAAGTATATGAATTCGGGATGTGGGTATTGATTTGAGTAATGAATTGTATATGGTTTAGGTTTTGGATTTGATTTATGAAATTGTTTATGGAATTGAGATATGATTGTTGATTTGGCTATGGATGTGATGAATTATGAAATTGTGTTTATAAAAGAGTGTGATGTATTGTAATTCTGAAAATTTTGGATTTGAGATGGATGATTTCTAATATGGGAAGTACTAGATATAGGTTTGTGTTTGTGTATGCTGAGGTCCCGGACGGAGGGTTCGGTAGATTTTGATGTTTGTGTGATTGTTTGGGAATTATAGAAGTGTACATTTGCCTATGTGCAGGTTTTGGGTTTTTGTAAGTGCAGCCGTTATGCTGCCGAAATTTTGATAAAAATTGGAATAAAAATGAGTTTTGGGATTTATATGAATGTATAAGAAAATGATTAAGGATTGCGACTTTGCATATATAAGTCGTTTATTATGTAGTGAGAAATGGATCGAGGATAACTTTCAAGAAAAGGGAAATTGTATGAATTTGTATGATTTTGAATAAAGTTTAGTTATAAGAAGGAAAAAAAATTTATACCGGTTTTGGTAATGTCTTAAGGTTTCCAACGCGACATTTTTTTAAGATGTATGTTATCGGATGTCGGATCTATTTTTGTTTGTCTCAGTATTTGATCTGCTTCGATCCATTTTGTAAATTTATTCGATTCGTTTTCGTTCGCTTTGTATACTTTGATTTCACTTTTTGATTTCGATTCATTTCCAATATGATTCCGCCTCTTTGATTCCGTTTTTTCTTTCCGTTTTTCCTTCCTTCATTTGCTTCCGTTACATTTTCGATTTGTATTTCTACTTTTCTGGTTGGGATCCGGTTCCGAGATCGGGTCCCAACAATGTGGGAACCCTTTGATTGAGTTAGATATCAATTAGAGCGCTATTTATGGGGATTAGCTAATAAATTAACTCGTTTGAGATTAATAGTTGTAAGTTGCATGATGTTTTAATAGGCATTTTAGTATATTTTCAGTTGTCAATTAATGTATATTTAGGTTTAGAATTGTGTTAGTTGGTTAGATATTTGTGTTTTAAGTGCTGTGTGGATAAAAGCATGCTATTGAGCTTTAATTTTTTGTATTTGAGGTGCCTTGATGATTTGTTTGTGTTTGAGAGTAGATATTAAAGAATGGAGGCGATTCAAAGGAAGCCCAAAAGAAGACCTAGGTGGGCCATGATCATGATAGAACCATTTTAAGGGAGCCACGATCGTGGCTTGTTTTACTTTGATCATGACAGAGAGCGTTTTAGCGTGGCCTGGTCCGCCATGATTGTGGCCTACGTGACAACAAACGTAGACCGGCTTCTAAACCTCAACTTTGTGGGGTAATTTCAAACTTTTGGGGCTCGGTAAAACCTAAATTTTGCCATAAATAGAAAATACTATAAAAGGAAAAGATAAAGAACCTTATAGATAAATGATTTTTCTATGTTATACTATTCCATTTTTGAAAATGAATCGATTTGATAACTTAGATATTGTATTTATGATATTAATCTAATTTGACATCATCACCATAGAGATGAAGACCTATTACTGGAGAGTTCATAGGGTAGAGCAAAAAAATGTGAATTGTACAGGTTAACAATAGTATTGGTTAACTGAAGGAGAGGGATTTAGTGTATACAAAAAAACTTACCATTTAAAAAGTAACTATAAAAACCACGGAATTTACTATTTCTTTATCCATTTCTATTTGCTTGTTTGTTTTATTTTTTGTTTAAAACTTATGATCAATACAATTTTTCCTTTTATATAAGCGAAATGCCTATACAATTGATTAGATTTGAATAATAGAAAATAGAAAAATTTGCAATTGAATAGTCAACTTATCATTCATTACTCATCAATTAATAATAAAATATTCATTAACTAATAATCCAATTATTTCATTAATTAAGTTAATCATTTTCATTCTATTCTAATAAAATAGAGAATTGATTGCATTAAAATAGAAATTAAAATCAAATTTATAATAAAATAAACAAATCTCCAACTTTATAAATAACTAGAATTCTTATACTATGTAGTCTAATAATTATACCAAACAAATATAATATAAATCTCATGAGAAAGTTAACTTATTATAATTAATTTCAATTTCTTTATAATTTCAAATTGAGTAGAATTTAAAATTCAATTTGAAAATTTTAAATGAATATTAGTTTATAATTATAGTACAATCAATTATAAATTTCTTACTTTTGATTACAACTATCAACAATATACTGTTTCTCCCTTTTACTCAAATAATAAATATAAATACTACCTAGGAGTTTATGAAAAAGAGGCAAAGCCCTTAAATGGGGTAAGAAAAATAAAACTAATAGTAAATAAAAATAAAAATCATATTCTTTTCTTACCTATGGATTGCATAGAAAGCATGGAATTTTACATATCCCTCGAATCCCATTGTTTATTTACTAAATTTTCCTATTATTGGATCCAATTGTAACAAGTTTTTCAAAATTTATAAGCTAAAGAAACTCTTTATTAAAGTTATAAAATTCAAATAGAAAATTAAATGTCAATTTATAAATTAAATTTAACAAAATTATTGTTATAAGACAAGAAAGCAATAATAAAAGACAAGTGGGTTATAACATATATTTCATGCAGAAAGAAGAATAAGCTTATTTACTTAGTTTTATATTCTTGGTATTTTATTATATATACTCACCCAATATACTTAGGATAATTATATGTGAATGAGAATGATTTGAAGATATATTAAATATATTTTGAACAATAAAATATAACAAAAATATTAATAGAACAATAAAATCAAAATAAAAGTGCAACTATTCAATTGACGTACCCATTCTATGACAACTCTCATTCTTACACTTTATTTTTGTGCCTTTAGTGAGCTTAGTATTTTTGACAATTACAATGGCTTCTTTATTTCTTCATGTTCCAAAAAAAAAAAAGTTTCGAATATATGACAAAGCTAAAGTCTTGAAGTCTTTCAATTAATCGGTCATGTCATAAAAGCTCGAGTCAGACATCCAATATATATATATATAATCAAAATTATATTTAAAAATGCATAATCAAATCCATTTCTCAGTTCTTCATTGTTATATTGTTTATTGTTCATAAATGGCCTTACGATTGCTTTGTTCATTAAAAATTATAATCAAATTTCTTTATAATATAATTTTCAAATCCTATAAACTATAAAATTATAAAAGAAATTTGATTTTGCATTCCTTTTCTTTAAAGAGAATTCAAAATACGTTGAAAGGGAAAAATAAAATATCACTGAACAACAATCTTAGTTATATAATTATATAAGACAATCTTATTTTATAATCTTATATATTTTATATATTGAATTGGTTTTCTAGAGAAATACTTCATTTTATTTCACCAATGGGGACAACAACCAGTTAATCATAAATAATTAATCTTATTATAATAAAATAGAAAATATAACAAAACATAAAACAAAATATAAAACAAAAAAAACAGTTAAAATTAAAAAATTAAAATTGGAATTATATATAATCATATCCATTTATAATTAAATTTTATTTTATTAAATATAAATCCATTTCATTTTATAGTTAATATATTTTATAATTAAAACATAAATCCATTTATAGTTATAAAATCTATTTATACTTATAATGTTATTAGGTAATTTCAGAACAATCTAATTATGCGTGAAATGAACCAGAAACAATTCATGTATTCAGAGTGCTCATATATTAACCCTTCAAATGAAATAAATATTGAAAGAATAAATATTCACCTATGAAGGTTCTTTTATGTTTTGGATTCCTAAACTTTAAGTAATATTATACCATTAATTAAGATTATACCATTATAATAATCATATCATAAAATAAATAAATAGCAATAATAATAAATAGAGAATTGAATGATTTTTATGGAGAATTTCTAAGTTTAAAGAATGGTTTTGAAATAACTTCCATATATTTTATATCCATATTTTCTATCATAAATAGATTTTTATAACTCAATCAAAATACAATTATTTTTAAAGAAGAATATTTATTATGCTTAATCTTTTTAGTTTTATTTGTATCTGTCTTAATCTTGTCATTTATTCAAAAAAAAATTCTTCACAAAATTTCCTTAAACCTACGTATTTTTAGATCCAATGATGGATGTTATGCAGTAATCCATGTGGTCTTTTTTCCTACTAGCCTTTGTTTGACAAGTTGTTGTAATTTTTAGATGAGATCTTGAATACTATCCTTCTTTACTATTGCCTAACAATAATACATGATTTTTTATGCGAGAAAATTATAACACTTATGTCAATATTTACTTTTTCAATGTCAATATTTACTTCATTCGTAAGTTATCCATGAGCACTCTCAATATATGGATTGTTTCTTAATTAGTTTTCCCGTCTTGCCCAATAAGTCATTAAGATTCTTTTTCTTTTTATTTAATAGAAAATTATGAATTCATAGATTATATTGTTTCTATAACTTCTCAATTAATGCTTAAGTCTCAATTTTGACAACGAAGCCTCATTAATCAAATTCGATGAAATTTTTTCTTGAGTCAACCTTTAATTTTTATGTAGATGGGACAAAAAGGCCCCTCTCTTAAAACGACTAGGTGGCCTACTCAGACTCCACGGTGACCCTCTAGTCGATATTTGATCCAATTGGAAAGTTCTTGCGGAGTTAAACCTATTGTCTTTTTTATCAAAAAGCTTTAACTCAACATTCATAAATATTAATTGTTGGAACCCCTCCCCGGTGAGTCGCGGCCCAACGTCCTACGTGACGTCTGGACGCGCATCTCACGAGAGAGGAATTCCTCACCACGAAAGAAATCTCAAATCGAACTTATTTTAACGTCATCCGAACAAAACTTGATAAGTTCACCCTAATTATCACCCAATAAAATTTATCTGCTTAGGGCCCATAACTAAATTCTAAACCTAAGCTAAAATAAAATTTCATATCTCGATCAATTAGAATCATAAATCGCCTCAATCGGATCCCTATAGTTCACAAAATCACCCGAAAACAGAATTACATTCAAAACCGTCACGTAATTGACTCTCTTTAATATAATCCGTGAATTCCGACCCAAAACCCGACACTCTCATTTTGCTAAAAAGGGGTATAAAATTTTTGGAAAAAAAATCAATGCTTTGAAAATCGAGTGAATCCGAGGCCAAACGAAAAAGTTACAAGCAAAAGAGTAAGGGGATATTCAGAGATTAGACGAGGGCATGTCTAAGAGGCTTAGAGACTAGACGTGGCCACGTCTAAGGATGAAGTCTGGATTTGAAGGAAAATTTTAAAATTTACAAACATCATAACTTTTGCTGCCGAAGTCTAAAATTCGTAAATTTAGTATCAATAAAAAGGTCAAAGGGAGGCCTACAACTTCCTAGAAGGATTTAAAAACTACTTTAGCCATTAAGAGGGTCAAATTTTGCTTTAAGGTTTCAGCCCAAATTCAAATCCTCCTACACCATGCCAAAAGTTTGAGGATTCATATCTTTTACCTCACAAGTCGAAAAATGACACTTTTTATCTCATTGGAAAGATAAAGAAAGGATCTACAAGTTTCATTAAGGGTGAAAAAATCGAAACAATCATTTAGAAGGGTAAAAACACAGCCAAAGGTTCAGCCTAAAAACTAGCCAATGAAACAGTAATTTGACAGAATGAACAGTAACTATCAACTTCCAAACCTCATAACTTTTTCTTCCTAACTCCAATGATTGCAAATCATACCTCATTTTAAATATAGAAAGATAATCTACATGTTCTATGAAGGATGGAAAAACTAAAACAAGCTCTAAAGGGGTGAAAAACCCTCCCAAAGTTTCTGTCCGAAAATACCAAATGAACAGTAACTGAACTAGGTCTAATCCCCATAACTTTTTACTCCTAACTCGAAATAAGGCATGGAATATCTCAATAGAAAGAAGAAAGTATTATCTACAAGTTTCATGAAGTAAGCAAAAACCAGATCAGCCTCTAAGAGGGTGAAAAAGCCTTATAAAGGTGCTGCACAACTTCAGCCCTCATCAACAGTAGCTTAAACCTTTCAGCTCTCATAACTTTTTCATCTTAAGCTCGAATGTGACAAACTTTATGTCATTGGAAAGATCTAAACATATTCTACATTCTTCAAGAAGACATCTCATTTAAAATCAAACTCTAATAAGGTCAAAACATCAATTGAAGGTTCTGCCCATTTTTAAGAAAAATGGACAGCACCTCCCCTAAAAGTGTAACTAGCCAATTCTTCAATCCAAATCAACAACCTGCATAAAAATTCATTCTTCCAGTCTTCCACAACTCAATCCAATCTAGATATATATATATATATCCTCAAATGGCAGCAACCACACTTTTAGGAATCTATTTGTTTCCAAAACATAAATTAATCCAACTTTACTCTTTCTTTTGTCAAGCTTAACCATACAACCATACATTCTTGGAAAGTGCATACAAAATACATGTAAACTTCAAAAACCCTTATACTTACATCAAAACAAGTCAATACAAAACTTCAGAGGGCATCTAGCCCGTTTACATCTAAAAAGGCAAAAGTGAAAGTACAAAGAACAACGATTATCCAAGATGTTAGCTAATGCTTTAAACATGACTTCAAAAGAAATAGGCATCGGAGTATTGTCCCAATCCCGATGCGGTGACTCGGTTTCTCGCTTGACACCTGTGGAGGAGAAATGGGGTGTGAGCTCGACGGCTCAGTGGGTAACAACTTAATAATCAAGGAATAAGCAAAAATCATCATTCTTTCCTTCATTTTCAAAACAATGTCACATTAATAAAACCATTCTTACTTTTCAAATCTTTTCACAAAATTTATCCCATCAAACAATTTACACACTTAACACATCACAAAACAACCAAACATTTCACAAAAAACACAAACAAAGTGGTTCGGGTGGATCCGAAACAGAACGTACTACACATTTCCGCGAAGCGGTCCTGTGTAGCCGTGACGAATAAGAGTCCTTGAGAGGAACTCCACGGCCACTAGCGGGCAGGCGGGAGAAGCCTATGGGTAGACAGGTGCACCTGACTCAGATGGGATCACCACAAACCCAAAGAAAGCACATAATTCACATAATTTGAAAACATTAGCCGAAACTGGCCTTTACAAATTCACTTCCGCATAACTGAGCCAAACTGGCAAATCTTTGTCCGAATCATAAATTCTCGTCTTTTTCACATAACAAAGCAGTATTCAAATCATTTCAACATGAATTCATAATTAAAGTGTCTCACATACAAGTTAAACATATCGCAAAGAGTAATTCATACACAAAATCGAAGTCATTGGAAAGCATTTATTATAAAAAGTTCATTAAGCCTATAACTCAATTATTAAGGGATCACCCACCTTAAATTCCTTTAGCTTGTAGGATGGTCAAATGGCCTTTCTTCTTCCTCCAAAAGCCTCCCTTCACCATAATCAAACACAAAATCTCACTTTAACATAGGATATCAAAATCTAACATTTCTAAGGAAAGGAAAACTTGAATCAACACCTACCTAACTTAACTCATGCCTTAACTAAACTATTAGCATCAAAACCCATCCAAAATATCCAAGAATTTCGAAATTCTCTTACCTTAGGAGAAGACCCACGAAATTCTTTTCTTGCTTCTCTTGAAAGATTCATCCTTCCTTTCCACTTTCTTCTTGAACAAAACTCTTAAACCCTCCTTTCCTAAGCATAAACACCTAAGCTCTTTCTTCTCTTCTTCTTCTTCTTCTTCTTCTTCAACCGAAACCTCCCTCTCTTTTTTCTCTATAGGTTTCGTAACTCTCCTCTCTAATTCCTTGTAGTGTCGTAAGTCTTAAAAAAACTTGGAGGAAGATTACTTCTTAACTTAAAACCTAGCCCTCAAAACTACGTCATTTCATTTACTCTCCTTTAAAACTTACAACTTTCATGGCTTCCCCTCTTCATTCATGACAATCATCTTTGGATTCCCATTTAAATCAATTCTTTTACTCATTTAATGACATTTGAAATGGGCTAAAAGCCCATCTTATAAACCTTAAGCTTAAAACAATTATGGACCTCCTAAAATGCCCTTACACCAACCTATTCCTTTAATTTCTAAGAATTTGTCAAAATTCTAATTTTTTTTGACTAAATCCTTTCAATTTATTGCCATATACTAAGCCCTAAAGATCACAAATTAATTTCAAATAGAACATTAGGCAAACTAAACCTCAAAATAAAGAAAATCTGCTTAATGCGAATCGGGGCCCAACATTTCTCCCCCCCTTAAAAAAATTTCGTCCTCGAAATTCTGATTGGATTTATTAGGAATGCAGGATGCTCCTCCATTTTCCATTCAACTTCTTCACTCGAAAACTTTCTATCAAATGATAGTATTCAGTAGAGTCACTCGGTCATCCAATTCAGGGTTGATCGTTCACTTTCTTAACTAGTTCCTCCTAATGCTTCAGATCACTCACAATTTCCATTTCCTGTGTCGGCAACACCATAATCTTATCACATCAAACATACTCACGTATATCACATTTTGAATCCAAGTCATCTTTTGTCAGTAGCACTAACTCAGAATAATTTCATACGACCTAATTCATAGCGGCTTAACGAATTCTTTTTTTTTTCCTAACTTGAGCACACCTTAGCAAGGTAACACCTTCCGAGACAATTCAGCTTTCACTTACTGATTCACATCCCTTCTCATCTTAGTTCATGCAACTCTTATGTCAATCTCCTGTATTCCATATCTTTTACTGATTGACTTCACTTACCTCTCCAATCGATCTGACATTTTATCATTTTTAGGCCTTACTCATAATAATACAAAAGCGATGACGCTTTCTATCATCTAACTCCTTATACAGTATTCTATTGAAAACTCTATGACCACGATTGTGATACTTAAAGTCAAATAGAACTATACATTGATCTTGTGTTCCTACAAACTCTAAACTATAAACTTTAAGCATTTTTTTTATACAATCATAATTCTTCGAATAATTCTATCTATTACTTCAGCCTCATATTCAATTCTTTCAACTCAAGCATCGTTATTGATTTTTCATACTTCTTGTTTCACTCACCTTATACCCTTTTTCTCATTCAAACTTGACACGCAGATCTGTTTTCAATCTCATAATCTCTTAATCCTTAATTTAAGGTAAACCAAACCCTCTATTCAATGCTTTCTTTTGTATTAGTTCTGATAACCTCAAAATCAAATTTCTACTTACGGTATCGGATATATCACTTAACTTCTCGCTAGAACTATCATAGCCTTTCAGTGTTTGTATCAATCTTCTGCGTCTTATACTTACTTCTCCCAATTCATTGATTGTCTCAACTTTTACGATCTGCACTTGCATATGTATATTTAAGATATTCCTGTACATATACTGTCTTCAAACCTTCAAAAATAATCATTTATATAGCAGTTCTAAATCATGTATCCAATAATCAACTCATAGGACTTTAGTTGCCTCCATACAAACAAAATTACTTTATTTTGCTTCATCGGATTTAATCCAAAGCTCTTACACAACACCAGTACATTCCAAAAATTTCCAGATTCATATGGTGTACTGTACATTCGTATAATTCCTTAAACTTCTCTTTCCTTCCATTTATCATATACTGTACACGTTTTTCCTTTACGTGTTCAAACTAGTCTTCCCAATTCTTCAAATACATTACTATTTCATCAATTCTTGGATCACTTAGGTCTCCAACTCATTCCTTGAATTTCTTCGTAGCTCATTTAGCTTATTCTCATGTTTGTTCATTCATACAACTTATACATACATTGAATTTGTTGGCAAACTTGTATCTCCAAAACATACTTGCACAGCATGCAACGTGAACCGATATATTCTTCATAGTGGCGATCTATGTCTTCTAGCATAATTGACATCAAACAAAAATACATACATTCTCAGAAGTCATCCTTAATGTAACCTGTCTAATATGCTTAATCCAACATAGACTGTTCGTGTAAATCTTTATAAATCCCCAGCTATCATCGTGTCGATTTCGACTACTCATGATATTTCAATACTTCCAATCTCCATCACGTTTTACATGATCCGATTATCCTTTATGATAAGACTCCATGAGATTCAATCCATATTCGTTTTCTCTTACATTTTCACATGCCACGCATTCATATTTTTATGCTGCTGTTATCAATCATAATAATTCCGAACAACCTTACATATCACACTATTATTCAAAATCTCTGCTCCACTGTAGTTATCTTTTCAGCATAATCACCTATACTATACTTGATCTCAGTTCGCTGATTCATTTCACAATTTACCTCTAGGGATCATGGATTTTTTCTTATGCCACATCCAAAATAAATCTCATAGGTACCCAATCACATGTGATCACATTCTCAAAGGTATTCTCATAAGAAATGGTCAAGATTTTCCCGAGAATTCATCCCCGAATCAACTATTTTCAAGAAACAAATCCCAAAGGAGTACGAGATTCACATCGTAACTCCTGGAGACCTATCATCTTATTTCAAACTTCCCTCCCTTGCGGCTGTCGATTCCTTTCTAAAGCAAACCTGTTTAACTCAAACGAGGGGACCTTGTCTTCCGGACTATGGAAGAATTTCCAGATTCCATTGTTGAATCGAGAGAAGAGTTTATGATTTCAGTTACTGGTCAAGGCAGACCTGCCTCCATTGGTCATATACTGACTTATTTGGCTTCCTAGCCAATTCCAATATTGTCATTTTCACCCATGTCTCTATTTCTCTTTCATCCGATTTATGAAAACACTTTCTTATCCATATCGATTCATATACTTATCTCCAACCAAATTCCGTTATGCCTTACACCTTGACAATATACCGTTCTTCTTATTGTTTCTCATAATCCAACCCCTTAATAGCAGTGCATACATTTGACTCCTGCGTTTACAAATCTCTAGCTTTCTACACTCATCCAAGCCCTTCTTTAAGGGTGAGGGATCAGGTGCAGCAAATCCTTGCAAAACTCTTCGTATTCTTTTACGAGGTGTCATCTTATTCCTTACATGCAAACATTAAAATTTAACTTACATTCCTCAATCAATTTGAAATTGTTAATGCATACTCCTTATCAAACTCTGTCCTCAATTCATCCAACATCGAAAGAAATGTTGATAAGTACTCTGTTCGAGATCGAAATCATCCAACCGTTAAGGACGTCAACTTAACGATCCAAGACTCCAATTCTCAACCAAAGACTTTCGACACTTCCAATGCAATGGCATTGAATCCCTATCTAACATATTTACCCATACAGTGATTCTCCTCAAACTGTAGACTATGGGAGCTATGACTAACAAATATCCAATAAATTATAAGTTTCTTCCTCTATCATCTCCACATATATTTATATAACCTACGTGCTTTCTATTCTCACTTGTATATGATGATGAGTCATCATATAGATACTCACAATGACAACAATTTAACCTTTGTGGCCTTGTACAAATATCACCATCATTCATATTATCTTCTCATTATCCTTCACATTACATCTACATATATATATACACCATTTATTCAAATTTATACATGTAAAACCATCACACAATGTACATATCAAACATGTAGCAAATTTCTCAAATCAATCACAAGCAATTAAAGCAACATTTAGGAAGTAAGGGAAAACATTTCATTCTCCTGATTCAAAAACAAACTTTTATTTCTTGATTCAAAAAAAGAAAAGTTAAAAGCTCATTACTCAAATTATCAACTGTACCCACTTGCACCCACGTATGTGAATGAAAATGATTTGAAGATATATTAAATATATTTTGAACAATAAAATATAACAAAAATATTAATAGAACAATAAAAATCAAAATAAAAGTGCAACTATTCAATTGACGTACCCCATTCTATGACAACTCTCATTCTTACACTTTATTTTTGTGCCTTTAGTGAGCTTAGTATTTTTGACAATTACAATGGCTTCTTTATTTCTTCATGTTCCAAAAAAAAAAAAAAGTTTCGAATATATGACAAAGCTAAAGTCTTGAAGTCTTTCAATTAATCGGTCATGTCATAAAAGCTCGAGTCAAACATCTCTCTCTCTCTCTATATATATATATATATAATCAAAATTATATTAAAAAATGTATAATCAAATCCATTTCTCAGTTCTTCATTGTTATATTGTTTATTGTTCATAAATGGCCTTGCGATTGCTTTGTTCATTAAAAATTATAATCAAATTTCTTTATAATATAATTTTCAAATCCTATAAACTATAAAAATTATAAAAGAAATTTGATTTTGCATTCCTTTTCTTTAAAGAGAATTCAAAATAAGTTGAAAGGAAAAATAAAATATCACTTAACAACAATCTTAGTTATATAATTATATAAGACAATCTTATTTTATAATCTTATATATTTTATATATTGAATTGGTTTTCTAGAGAAATACTTCATTTTATTTCACCAATGGGGACAACAACCAGTTAATCATAAATAATTAATCTTATTATAATAAAATAGAAAATATAACAAAACATAAAACAAAATATAAAAACAAAAAAAAGCAGTTAAAATTAAAAAATTAAAATTGGAATTATATATAATCATATCCATTTATAATTAAATTTTATTTTATTAAATATAAATCCATTTCATTTTATAGTTAATATATTTTATAATTAAAACATAAATCCATTTATAGTTATAAAAATCTATTTATACTTATAATGTTATTAGGTAATTTCGAACAATCTAATTATGCGTGAAATGAACCAGAAACAATTCATGTATTCATAGTGCTCATATATTAACCCTACAAATGAAATAAATATTGAAAGAATAAATATTCACCTATGAAGGTTCTTTTATGTTTTGGATTCCTAAACTTTAAGTAATATTATACCATTAATTAAGATTATACCATTATAATAATCATATCATAAAATAAATAAATAGCAATAATAATAAATAGAGAATTGAATGATTTTTATTGGAGAATTTCTAAGTTTAAAGAATGGTTTTGAAATAACTTCCATATATTTTATATCCATATTTTCTATCATAAATAGATTTTTATAACTCAATCAAAATACAATTATTTTTAAAGAATGAATATTTATTATGCTTAATCTTTTAGTTTTATTTGTATCTTTCTTAATCTTGTCATTTATTCAAAAAAAAATTCTTCACAAAATTTCCTTAAACCTACGTATTTTTAGATCCAATGATGGATGTTATGCAGTAATCCATGTGGTCTTTTTTCCTACTAGCCTTTGTTTGACAAGTTGTTGTAATTTTTAGATGAGATCTTGAATACTATCCTTCTTTACTATTGCCTAACAATAATACATGATTTTTTATGCGAGAAAATTATAACACTTATGTCAATATTTACTTTTTCAATGTCAATATTTACTTCATTCGTAAGTTATCCATGAGCACTCTCAATATATGGATTGTTTCTTAATTAGTTTTCCCGTCTTGCCCAATAAGTCATTAAGATTCTTTTTCTTTTTATTTAATAGAAAATTATGAATTCATAGATTATATTGTTTCTATAACTTCTCAATTAATGCTTAAGTCTCAATTTTGACAACGAAGCCTCATTAATCAAATTCGATGAAATTTTTTCTTGAGTCAACCTTTAATTTTTATATAGATGGGACAAAAAGGCCCCTCTCTTAAAACGACTAGGTGGCCTACTCAGACTCCACGGTGACCCTCTAGTCGATATTTGATCCAATTGGAAAGTTCTTGCGGAGTTAAACCTATTGTCTTTTTTATCAAAAAGCTTTAACTCAACATTCATAAATATTAACTATTGGAACCCCTCCCCGGTGAGTAGCGACCCAACGTCCTACGTGACGTCTGGACGCGCATCTCACGAGAGAGGAATTCCTCACCACGAAAGAAATCTCAAATCGAATTTATTTTAACGTCATCCGAACAAAACTTGATAAGTTCACCCTAATTATCACCCAATAAAATTTATCTGCTTAGGGCCCATAACTAAATTCTAAACCTAAGCTAAAATGAAATTTCATATCTCGATCAATTAGAATCAGAAATCGCCTCAATCGGATCCCTATAGTTCACAAAATCACCCGAAAACGGAATTACATTCAAAACCGTCACGTAATTGACTCTCTTTAATATAATCCGTGAATTCCGACCTAAAACCCGACACTCTCATTTTGCTAAAAAGGGGTATAAAATTTTTGGAAAAAAAAACCAATGCTTCGAAAACCGAGTGAATCCGAGGCCAAACGAAAAAGTTACAAGCAAAAGAGTGAGGGGATATTCAGAGATTAGACGAGGGCACGCCTAAGAGGCTTAGAGACTAGACGTGGCCACGTCTAAGGATGAAGTCTGGATTTGAAGGAAAATTTCAGATTTCACAAACATCATAACTTTTGCTCCCGAAGTCTAAAATTCGTAAATTTGGTATCAATAAAAAGGTCAAAGGGAGCCCTACAACTTCCTAGAAGGATTTAAAAACTACTTTACCATTAAGAGGGTCAAATTTTGCTTTACGGTTTCAGCCCAAATTCAAATCCTCCTACACCATGCCAAAAGTTTGAGGATTCATATCTTTTACCTCACAAGTCGAAAAATGACACATTTTATCTCATTGGAAAGATAAAGAAAGGATCTACAAGTCTTATGAAGGGTGCAAAAATCGAAACAATCATTTAGAGGGGTAAAAACACAGCCAAAGGTTCAGCCTAAAAACTAGCCAATGAAACAGTAATTGTCAACTTCCAAACCTCATAACTTTTTCTTCCTAACTCCAATGATTGCAAATCATACCTCATTTTAAAGATAGAAAGATAATCTATATGTTCTATGAAGGATGGAAAAACCAAAACAAGCTCTAAAGGGGTGAAAAACCCTCCCAAAGTTTCTGTCCGAAAATACCAAATGAACAGTAACTGAACTAGGTCTAATCCCCATAACTTTTTACTCCTAACTCGAAATAAGGCATGGAATATCTCAATAGAAAGAAGAAAGGATTATCTACAAGTTTCATGAAGTAAGCAAAAACCAGATCAGCCTCTAAGAGGGTGAAAAAGCCTTCTAAAGGTGCTGCACAATTTCAGCCCTCATCAACAGTAGCTGAAACCTTTCAGCTCTCATAACTTTTTCATCTTAAGCTCGAATGTGACAAACTTTATGTCATTGGAAAGATCTAAACATATTCTATATTCTTCAAGAAGACATGTCATTTAAAATCAAACTCTAATAAGGTCAAAACATCAATTGAAGGTTCTGCCCATTTTTAAGAAAAATGGACAGCACCTCCCCTAAAAGTGTAACTAGCCAATTCTTCAATCCAAATCAATAACCTGCATAAAAATTCATTCTTCCAGTCTTCCACAACTCAATCCAATCTAGATATATATATATATATATCCTCAAATGGCAGCAACCACACTTTTAGGAATCTATTTGTTTCCAAAACATAAATTAATCCAACTTTACTCTTTCTTTTGTCAAGCTTAACCATACAACCATACATTCTTGGAAAGTGTATACAAAATACATGTAAACTTCAAAAACCCTTATACTTACATCAAAACAAGTCAATACAAAACTTCAGAGGGCATCTAGCCCGTTTACATTTAAAAAGGCAAAAGTGAAAGTACAAAGAACAACGATTATCCAATATGTTAGCTAATGCTTTAAATATGACTTCAAAAGAAATAGGCATCGGAGTATTGTCCCAATCCCGATGCGGTGACTCGGTTTCTCGCTTGACACCTGTGGAGGAGAAATGGGGTGTGAGCTTGACGGCTCAGTGGGTAACAACTTAATAATCAAGGAATAAGCAAAAATCATCATTCTTTCCTTCATTTTCAAAACAATGTCACATTAATAAAACCATTCTTACTTTTCAAATCTTTTCACAAAATTTATCCCATCAAACAATTTACACACTTAACACATCACAAAACAACCAAACATTTCACAAAAAACACAAACAAAGTGGTTCGGGTGGATCCGAAACAGAACGTACTACACATTTCCGCGAAGTGGTCCTTTGTAGCCGTGACGAATAGGAGTCCTTGAGAGGAACTCCACGGCCACTAGCGGGCAGGCGGGAGAAGCCTATGGGTAGACAGGTGCACCTGACTCAGATGGGATCACCACAAATCCAAAGAAAGCACATAATTCACATAATTTGAAAACATTAGCCGAAACTGGCCTTTACAAATTCACTTCCGCATAACTGAGCCAAACTGGCAAATCTTTGTCCGAATCATAAATTCTCGTCTTTTTCACATAACAAAGCAGTATTCAAATCATTTCAACATGAATTCATAATCAAAGTGTCTCACATACAAGTTAAACATATCGCAAAGAGTAATTCATACACAAAATCGAAGTCATTGGAAAGCATTTATTATAAAAAGTTCATTAAGCCTATAACTCAATTATTAAGGGATCACCCACCTTAAATTCCTTTAGCTTGTAGGATGGTCAAATGGCCTTTCTTCTTCCTCCAAAAGCCTCCCTTCACCATAATCAAACACAAAATCTCACTTTAACATAGGATATCAAAATCTAACATTTCTAAGGAAAGGAAAACTTGAATCAACACCTACTCAACTTAACCCATACCTTAACTAAGCTATTAGCATCAAAACCCATCCAAAATATCCAAGAATTTCGAAATTCTCTTACCTTAGGAGAAGACCCACGAAATTCTTTTCTTGCTTCTCTTGAAAGATTCATCCTTCCTTTCCACTTTCTTCTTGAACATAACTCTTAAACCCTCCTTTCCTAAGCATAAACACCTAAGCTCTTTCTTCTCTTCTTCTTCTTCTTCTTCTTCTTCTTCTTCAACCAAAACCTCCCTCTCTTTTTTCTCTATAGGTTTCGTAACTCTCCTCTCTAATTCCTTGTAGTGTCGTAAGTCTTAAAAAAACTTGGAGGAAGATTACTTCTTAACTTAAAACCTAGCCCTCAAAACTACGTCATTTCATTTACTCTCCTTTAAAACTTACAACTTTCATGGCTTCCCCTCTTCATTCACGACAATCATCTTTGGATTCCCATTTAAATCCATTCTTTTACTCATTTAATGACATTTGAAATGGGCTAAAAGCCCATCTTATAAACCTTAAGCTTAAAACAATTATGGACCTCCTAAAATGCCCTTACACCAACCTATTCCTTTAATTTCTAAGAATTTGTCAAAATTCTAATTTTTTTTGACTAAATCCTTTCAATTTATTGCCATTTACTAAGCCCTAAAGATCACAAATTAATTTCAAATAGAACATTAGGCAAACTAAACCTCAAAATAAAGAAAATCTGCTTAATGCGAATCGGGGCCCAACATTAACAATGGAGTTTTTTAAAATCATTTTATTAAATATTTCCGCAACATAACAACTACATTTTGACATTCCCAAAAATATCAAAATCCTTGTAAAGTTCAAAACACTTCTATAATAACATCAATTTCTGAACTACAAATTTTGGACTTCAAGTCCACTCACAAGCAACCTTAAGCAGTTACATCAAAAGATTTTTAAAAAAGGCTAAAACATGTTCATGCATTTAATTTAAAAACATTCATATACATGCATTCTTTACACAAATGTACATTCCAAAACATATTCAAAGATATACAATAATTCTAAAAAATATTCACAAGGAAAAAATGCCTACAGAATAGCACGTGACGAAGTTGACTACTTAAGAGGTGGAGTCCCTCCTACTAAATCCCTTGAGCGTACACCTGGGAGGATTTATTTTGAAAATAGAAAGTAGAGTGTGAGTTAAACGAGCTTAATGAGTATTAACTTTTTTATGCAAACCATATTTAACAATTTAAACCTCCCTAAAATAAATTTATTTCGTATCGTATCGTACAATACTAATATAAAACATATATGCTTTCTGAAATCAATTTCTCAATTTATTTTTAAATTAAATAGTGGTGACATTGTTATTGTCATGAAATTTCTTACATGACATAGCCCACTACTAACTTCTTTTCCATATGGTACATTAGGCATAAAGTCACGAAGTTGGTTCTACATCATTTACCCACAACTAATTAACCATTAATTAAGGAGTTGATTCTGCATCGCTCACCTACATTAAGTTAACCGTTATATATCGGTAACTATGCATCTGATTCTGCATCTCTAACCCACAACTGGTTAACCACTAGTTACAGAGCTGTTTCTACATTACTTACTTACACTAGGTTAACCGCTATACCCTGTTAGTTACGAAGCTAGTTCTACATCGCTTACCCGCAACTAGTTAACCGTTAGTTATGGAGCTGGTTCTGTATTGCTTACCCACACTAAGTTAACTACTATGCACCGACATAATAACGTTTATAAAACCTAATGGTATACGATAGGCTAAAAACCTATTTCGTTTTTATCAACCAATAACATAATTTCTACGTAACTTCAAATCATATCAAATTCAAGTTTCAAATTTCAATTCATATATTGCTAAAATATAAACTTATACTAGCAATATTCACTTGTAATGTATCATTCACATAAAACTCATAATCATACAATTTAAAATCACATGTCATCAATTCTTATAAATAATTGATTCATATAAAACAATTAAAATACACTCATTATTTTGCAAACTTATCACCAAGCACACTCATGCGTTTTGTGCCTCTTCTTTACTTATACAAATCACATTTCACTTAGGTATTTATTTTCAAACTCAAAAACAAAGAATTAAAACTATATATTCGGTTTAACCGAATTCGAGATTAGTATTTAATCGTGTAAAATGTACACTAATTGTATTTTTGCTTACGTCTATAAGCTAACCTAATGTTCTTCGTTACATAGTTTAAATTTGAAAATGACTTAAATACCATCTTTTACCAATTTTAACTTATCAATTTTTTCAAAACACTATCTCACCCAATTAATCACCATAACCATAATCAAACTTCGACAACTCACACTAATATTAACGTTTAAGGCCAAATTGTCCTCATCATATATACTTATATCGTCATTTCATTTTCTTTCCAATTTTTCAACACCTAATATCTCTACCAAGCATCATCCAAACACATCATAAACTATTTCAATGCCAAACACATAATCCAAACACATCATAAACTGTTACTAAGCTTTTCCAACTGATAACATAACACTTCATTTAACAATTTCAATGCCACAAATACACTTAATGACCATCCTTAATCACATTCACGTGGTCATTACATCATAGTCATACTTTTATACCAAAAATGCCCTTAAGGTTTAACTTACCATATTTCACATTAAGCATTTATAGTTCAATTCCAAATCAATTCTTTTTATTTTCTTTATGTCATTAACATCAAACCTATGCTATGAACATCATAAAACATCGAAATAGAATTTTTGGATCAAATCACATCAAAAAGGCCTAGCCATGGCTGATTCTTCCAATCTTGATTCTTGGTTTACTTTATTGATTTCAACCATTAAATGCTTTTATGTAACATCCCGTTCCCATACTAAGGGTTAGGACCTGAAATTTCAGTATATGTGAGCTTAAAGAGAGATTAAGGAAATGCATTTTCTAGCTCATGCATAATGTTAGCATATATGCATATAAATATTGAATCTTTGCACATTAAAAAGTGGTACATGCATTTATTGACAACTTCCAGGTATAATTGATGTTAAATGTGATTTTATTAAAAAATGATAAGTAGAGGGAGTTGAAAGAGTGATCTTGGTATGAGTTGTGATAAGGAAAGATTTGGAAACAAAATTGGCAGTGATCTGGAAAATGTTCACTGAGTATGCTTTAGTCTTTTAGCCACAACTTTTTCTCTAGTTATCCAAAAGAGATGATTCTTAATTTAGATCAAACGAGAAACATATGGATACATTTATTATGTAGACATCAAATTTAAATTCTATCTTTAAGAATCTCAAAAGTTGTCATGAAGTTGGAATTGGGTGCAGTATATGGGATGAATGTAAAAATTCATGTCCTATATTCGGGGCAAATTTTAGATTAATCTAGGCTGATTTAGGCAAATATGTCTTCTGGAAAGTTGTAGGGCTTTCTTTTAGCTTTCCAACGATATATAGTACGAAAATTTTGGGCATCCAAACTGAAAGTTATGATCCTTATAAGGGGGGATGTTTAAGAGTAAAGATGCTTCTTTTGTGTTTTGCTCCTTCTGAGTTTTGTTCCTTCTGTGTTTCGTTCCTTCTGTGTTTTGCTCCTTTTGAGTGTTGTTCTTTCTGTGTTTCATTCCTTCTATGTTTTGCTCCTTCTGTGTTTTGTTCCTTCTGTGTTTCGTTCCTTTTGTGTTTCCTTCTGAGTTTTGTTCCTTCTGTGTTTCGTTCCTTCTGATTTTTGCTCCTTCTGAGTTTTGCTCCTTCTATGTTTCGTTCCTTCTGTGTTTTGCTCTTTTTGAGTTTTATTCCTTCTATGTTTGGTTCCTTCTGTGTTTTGTTCCTTCTATGTTTTGTTCCTTCTCAGTTTCACTCCTTTTTAGTTTCCTTCTGTGTTTCGTTCCTTCTGTGTTTTGCTCCTTCTGAGTTTCGTTCCTTCTGTGTTTCGTTCCTTCTGTATTTCGTTCCTTCTGTGTTTGGTTCCTTCTGTGTTTGGCTCCTTCTATTTTTTGCTCCTTATGAGTTTCGTTCCTTCTGTGTTTTGTTCCTTCTGTGTTTCGTTCCTTCTATGTTTTACTTTGCTTCTTCTGTGTTTCGTTCCTTCTCAGTTTTGTTCTTTCTTAGTTTTGTTCCTTTTGGGTTACTGTTCATCTTATATTTTTTATTTCATTTTTTATCCTTCATAAAATGGAATTTGTCTTCAAGGTCTTCATGAGAGTTGTATCTCTTGAAGTCCTCTTTCAAATCATGCAAAGAACACCTAAATCTGATATCTCTAGAGAAAGTTATACTAATTATCCCATGATAGGTTCAATATAATTGAGGATAAAACCAGATTGGATTCTTTTGGCCATAACTTCTTTTCTAGACACTCAAATGACTTGATTCTTAAACCATTGGATTAGTAAGATATTTATCTACATCTCTGCAAAAAATATAACCATATGAAATAAAGTGAGAAAGATTGAGTGAAAAACGTGGGACGGGTACAATATGTGTACTATTAAATAATAGGAATTGGATATTTTACTGAACATACTTCAATATTTTGATGATATCTTGATCTGTAGAAATCTAAATGAGATGATTATAGTTTCAAGATAAACTAGAGACATGGAGCTATAGATAGTATGAAGAAGTTTAAATCTAATTTAATCATTAGGACTTTCAATTTCTGGGGGGATGTAAACATAGTATATTGTTTTAATATAAGAACAGTCCAAAAATGTTTGGGCAATACTTTAAGGTTTCTGAACCAAATGGACTGATTTTGGTGTCATTGGAAACGTAAAACAATAGAGAAGATTCTTCTAAAATAAAGTGTTATGTTAGAATATTCTAGGGTAGTTGGCAAGACATTTAAGTATAAAAGACATAAGGCATAAATGGAAGGGCAAATAGGGCATTTCTCAATCATTAAGGGCATAATTGGAAGAAGAAGTGTTGTCTTGCTTATAAATGAAGAAAAAAAGGTGAATGGAAGGATAAGCAGAAGAGAACAATGAAAATGAGAGAGAAAGAGAAAGAGAGTTTGGTGGTTTAAGAGAAAAGAAGAGAGTGAGCTAGGTTTAATTCTTCTTAGTCTTTAAGAAAGATTTTGAAGCTGTCCAAGAAGAGAAAAAGGAAGAGGAAGAAAAGAGTTTCAATTTGAGATAAAGATCTTTTCATTTGGTAAAAAATCAAGGTAAGATCATTTTGAATCTTTTGAATTTTTGGAAGGATTCTAGTTCATAGAGTTTAGAAAATGCTTGGGTTTAAGTATTCTAGAATCAATTTTAGTGATTTTACATTATGGGATTTTTCAATTGGATTCCTTGGATGAAAATGTGGATATTTTGAGATCATACGAGGTTAGAAAAGAGATAATGAGAAATTGAGTTATGATATAAAGTAACCAAGTGTTCTTGAGGTGTAGGCTTATGAATAAGCTAGACACAAGCAAAGGGTAAAGATTGAAAGGAGAATTTAGAAAGATAATGTACAAATGAAGTGTAAATCTAAGTTCAATTAGACACATATAAATTATGAAATGGGAATGAGCATAAAATGTGTTCTAGAACCTATATATTGTCATTAAGCATGCATTGTACATAGCCCATATAATTATTTGGGCATGAATGAGTTATGTAGGTCAAGTGTCCCCATTCAGGCGTTCCTAGAATTTGAAAACAAATGCTAATCTAGAGCGTACAATGAGTCAACCTAGATGATTTCCTAAGATTGATTTACTTTGAATTTATTTGATGTGTTAGATTCCAATTATAAAACTGTTATGATTTGATTTAAATTTCGGACTTAAAATCTGAGGAGTTTGTTATATGGATATAGGTATTGGAAGTGTTTTGATTTGATCTGAAATCCTATATGATATGTAAATTCTCAACGAAAGTTGAATGTCGGATTTAGGTCCAATGATTATGAGTTTCTAATTGAATATCATATGTGATTGTCTGATAGGACACATATGTATTTGATGCATTTCATAAAATGCATGCTCAAATAAAGGCGTTGTGACTTGAGTAGCCAGTTTGAAGCGCTTCCACGTAGAGCTTTGTTCCATGTTATATGTTCTGCACATAGAGCTATGCTCTGTGATTCTATTCTGACTGAGTCCTATGGGTCAATATTTGTATATGTATATGATAAGCACTCAGTCACAACAATAAAAACGAATGTGAGTCTCATGCATATAGCACTATAAGATAGATATCCATTGAATGAATATCTGTGAAATATGTGTTTATGATCTGGTGAACTTATCAATGATGGTTCACTCATTGAGTTCGCACAACTCACCTAAAATTTGCAAATATTTTTCAGGATCAGAAGAATACCCCGTTAGGCCAACGGGAGTATATTTACAGCATTCAAGTGAAGGATAAAGGTCAGGATCAGTTCGCATCTGCAATGCATTTCTTTATTTTCGTATTGAATTGTGTTTATTATGAAATTTTTGTATAAAATAATGTATTCGTAAATTTTTGCACAATGTGTATGCAAATGTATTTATCTTGTAATGTAAAGACATTATGATCAAAGTGTTTTGTTTTTTTAATGGGTCCCAATTGGCTATTGAAATCTTATCGATTGTATTGTGTTGATTGAAAAAGTTTGTGATTGAAACGGGCTTGAATTGATTATTGATTTTTTGCAAAAGTGTGCATTGTTTTAAAAAAAAGAGACTTTGTATTAAGTTTCGCTTGTTTGAGTATTCTAGCATGCCACCCTTGCGGGACACAAACTCAGATATCACTCATCGATGTCTGGTTTGGATCTTGCAGGAGTGGAGTGCTACATTTTAAGCTTATTATCTACTCCTTGGCAAGTTAAAAATCATCATTGATCTTAAACACATCTATCCCCCATAAAAATTAGAAATTTAAGCTAGGAAAACTTACCACTTTGTCCTCCAATCTTTTAGGCATTTGATGAATATTTAGGCTGATCAACATCTCTTCAAATCCAACTCAAAACCCATCAACAATGGTTGCACTCTTCTTCCTTTTTCTCCTTGGCCGAAACTTCATCTTTAATTCTCTTTTTTTTTTCTTTTTTTTTCACTCTCAGGTATGTTAAAAGAATGAAGCAATTTTCTCAAGTTTTTCTTTTTATACTCCTCATTAATGATACATATTTCACTCTCTAATTGGCCATCTTCTAATGACTCATTAATCCACTAACACCATGTAAAAGACCAAATTGCCCTTAATGAATTTAAATCTCCATCTAACTGAATTAAATTACGAAAATATTATGTAACTGTCTTATTATCAAATTGACCATGAAATTTTATAATTAAGGTCAATACTTATTGATTGAATACTTTAAAAAAATCCGAATGAGTTTAAAATCATTAATTCTCATTATTTTCCAAAACGGGCATTTTAGTCCTAAACTTTTGGAACTCCTAAAATCCATCCGATCATACTTATTTTCGATCCATATCATTAAACTATAATACTTATTCCGGATATTTTTCAATATTTTAGGGTTAATTAGGTCCCCAAAAATTACTATTCATCTAGATTCACCATTCGTCTAAAAATAATATTCACCAAAATAAAATTTTATATTCAATTAAAAGAAAAGTTTGGGGTTTTATAAGAACGTTGTGTTTTTACTTTTTGCATATGAATTGGGTTGTTAAGATCTCTGCAATACAAAAGATATTCCATCATGAGTCTCCATACAGTAATTGATCGATATTAATTTAATTATAGAACTATATTATTCTGTATATTTATGGCTCTAATAGCAATTATAGGGTTCCAAACAACAATACTCACAATATCAACAAAAACAATCAACCAATTTCAAGTAACATAATTGTAATAAATAATCAAAATGAATAATATATATGACAAAATAAATAGAACATCAAATTTATCAAACAACCCTCTAGTATAGACAGAAAAATTATGGTCGAACCGACCAAGTCATCCTACTAAATCAAATAGAAACTTCACAAACTTCACACTAGTTCTGCCGGATTCTAGCGGAACTGAACGTTGCCGTTTGGATCCATGGAGTTGACTACTCTTTGTGGTAGCTTCGACATGAAGGTTCCTGCAAAACAAAGAAGGCACGTCGGGGGTTGTGTCCCGATTAGCCCCTCCGACGTTCAAGTCAGTCTTTTTTGGTGAAGATAGGTTTTCTGTGAGAGGAAAAGAACTAGGGCTGCGATTACGTACCCCTGTTATGGCAGAGTTATACCTTATATATGATGCATGTGCTAGGTTTAAGTCTTTACATATGCATGGGTGTCTTCCATCTGCGAATGGGCCGTGTATGCGTGGAGTGGGCCTGGCGCAGGTATGAGACTGATCTTTAGAGAATGGACCGATCGGCCCTTGGGTTGTTACATCTGGACTCGGGCCCAGCACGACCGGCCCGACCATAAGCCCCCTACTCCTTGAGTCTGAGCAAAGAGAAGGGTCGAAGGAGTATGCGTGGGTCTTGTAGCTCGTCCGTGAGACAGCTCGGAGTAGGCCTGATCAGTCGGATATTGACAATATAGCTCGTCCGTGGGACAGCTCAGAGTAGTGCGTGGCTGCTCGTATTGGGATCGGTCAGCTGAGAGTCCCAATAGGTCGGCATTGGAGTGTATTGCATGATCGCTCGCGCCAAAGTAGATCGAGTGGTCATCATTAGTGAGCGCGTGAAGGTACTTGGAGCATTTATTATTGACGGCGCATGCCCTCTGGCAGTTTTTCAGAATCTGAAACGTATCGTCTTCGTAACCGTTATGCAGCTATCAGGTACGTCCTTTCACTCATCGCGCCGCTCTGGATTTCGAACAACCCTAATGTACCTCAGCTCTGATTTTGCCACGTGTCTATGCTTGGCTCGGATTTCTCCACGTGTCGAGCCAGTCTTCTATAAGTACTCAGAATCAACAGACTGTGGGTTTTCTTCACGCTTGCTTCGTTCTCTTGCCTTCACTCTACTTTCATTTGCCCTTTCTTGCTCTCAGTTCTCGAAAATTTCTTTCAACCATCGTCCGATTTCCCCATCTCAAATTATTAAATAGGTATGTCCCTTTTTCCTTGTCTCCTCCTCTAAAGTTTCTTTTCCAAAAGTTCTCTTCTTGGAAAGTATGTCGACGGCCAGTTCTAGAAGTATGGTGGAGGGTGTTGAAGAAATATCGACGAGAGAAAGGAAGGATGGGTTGGTTGTGAAGGCGCTGCCGAGGAATGAATCGACGATGACCGTGGGGGAGTTGAATCGGTCAGTACTTAGAAATAACATCCCCTCGTCTTGGGGACCCGAGTTGGCACTGGGGGAATGTTAATCCACAAGAACTTGAGTGGATATTTCGCCGTTTCTGATAGTTTTTTCTCGGTTGGTGGCATGAGACTTCCATACGCCCCGATTGTCAACGAGGTGTGCGCGGCCTATCAGCTGATGCCGAGCCAAATTCCTCCAAACGGCTGGAGGTTTATCAACGGCTTGGCCTTGTTGTGCCATCAATTCGGCTGCCCCCTTCGATTGGCATCCTGTGCCATTTTTTGAGGATGAACCAGAGCCCGAGCTCTGGGGCGGGAGTCCCTTCTCTGTTGTATAGAGATGCTAGGTATCGCCCGGCGGGAACAGCTTCAAAAATCTCCTCTTGGCAGACGAAGTATTTCTTCGTGAAAGCCCCAGGATCCTCCTTCGAGTCTCGACCGTGGAGGTATCCTTTAGCCGAGAAGTGGAATGACGCGTCGAGGATATCCCTTAACAGAGAAGAGTGGGTAGTAGTTGGTCGCATAAAGGAGCTCGGCCGATACGACTTTACTCGGCTCATTCTAGGATACCGCGGGGGGGCTTCGGCTAATTCTTTTCTGCTCAACCCCCCGCCACAAATTAGCGGGCTAGGCAAGAAAACCGCCCCGTCTGGTTGACCCTTCGTGGTTCATTTACTAACTGCATTTTTTTATTATTGATTTCTATTTCTAAGTTGTTTTGTTGTTGTGCAGCCATGGTGAGGATAGAAGATTTTGGCGGGCCCTCCTCTAAGTCCAAGAAACAGGCCGAGCAGAGGAAGAAGAGGAAGGAGATGGGGACTGGTGAAGGCGCTGCTCCGCCAGTGGAGCTAAGCCATTCCACCGTGACGCCGATCCCTCCAACTGTTGAAGATCGTCCTATTGTGTCGGCGCCGTTATCGATCGTGCCAGCCAGCGCGGGCCGAACGGGTTGAGCGGAGGAGGAGGAGGAGGGTGCAGCATTTGGAAACTCTAGACCGGGAAGTCCAGGACCTCCATGAGCAGGTGAAGACTTTGAAGGACGAGCTTTCACAGGTCAAGGGGGGAGAGACTTCCTCCAAGCTCAGAACTCTTCCTTGGAGGAGGAGAAGAAATCCCAGGAGGAAGCGATGGGCGTCCTGAGGCTTCAACTGGCCACGGGGGAGGAGGAGAGGAACCAGCTGGCTGCAATGAACGATAAACTGAAGGAGATGGTGGAGAAGGAGTGGGAGCTTGGTAAGAAGTACCTCGAGGATTTCCACATAGCGGTGGAGGGCAAAAATAGGATCGAGGACACATTGTGGAAGCTGCGGGGTTCTATTAAGAAGTAGAGGATCGAGGCAATAAAACGATAGAAAAGGCGGTTTCTAAACGAGGAGTGTTTAGAGCTTTCCTGTGATCTAACCCTCTCGGTCCTGAAGAAATGCCACGCGGCTCACATTCCTGAGGGGTCAGTGTGTCCTTCATTTGAGGAGTATGCCGAGCCGTTTCTTCCCGCAGCTCTCGGCCTATCCTCGGAGGATATGAAGGGGAAAGCCGAGGGAGAACGGGCCATTATTCCGGATGAAGAGCTGGATCTTAGCTCGGAGGAGGAAGAGATTCCTCATGAAGGTATTCCTCCAGTTGCTCCCTTAGGCCGTACTCTCACTCCGATTGCGCCGTCAACTTCTGAGGTTTCTCCTGTGCATCCACCGATTTCCGAGGCTTCTCCTGTTCCCTCAGCTGCTCGTAGTTCCCCTTCTGCGAACTTTTGAAGCTCACCTGGTCGGGCTTGTGGCCAGGACGGATTCAAAAATGAAATTCTTATTTTGCCCTTCATTATTTCGAAGTCATTTTCCGCGTTTTATGTTCTTTATTTTCGATCTATAGTTGGATTAGATAAAGTTGCTCATGGCCGACCGGCGTCGAGGCCGATCTATAGTTGAGGCCGAGCTGTGATCCCAAGGATTTTGTCTTGACGACCCGGCCGAGCCATATCGAAGTCGATCGATGGTTCCAAGGATCTTGTCTTGGCAACCTGGTCGATCTGTAGTCGAGGCCGAGCTATGGTCCTAAGGATCTTGTCTTGGTGACCCGGCCGAGCTATGTCGAAGTCGATCGATGGTTCCAAGGATCTTGTCTTGGCAACCTGGTCGATCTATAATCGAGGCCGAGCTGTGGTCCCAAGGATCTTGTCTTGGCGACCCGGCCGAGCTATGTCGAAGTCGATCGATGGTTTCAAGGATCTCGTCTTAGCAACCTGGTCGATCTGTAGTCGAGGCCGAGCTGTGGTCCCAAAGATCTTGTCTTGGCAACCCGGCCGAGCTATGTCGATGGGATTTTCTACTTTGCCAAATTTAATGAATTTCCTTCTTGCCTAGAAATCTGAAAACCCCTTTATTGATGATAATGAGGATGCGGGCCGTTAAAAAACCTGACTGGCAGGGTCAGGAAAAAGGTACCCACAGTTTGTGTACAAATAACAGTAATAAACAAAGACTAACTGAAATGAAACTTATCTACTGGTAAAACGCCTTCAAGTTTCGGGAGTTCCAGGGCCTCGATAGTATCTTCCCGTTCGCATCACGAAGGATGTAAAAGTCATGTCCGGCTTGCTTGACGACCTGGTAAGGTCCTTCCCACGCTTGTTCGAGCTTTCTAGGGTGTTTCCTAACCGCCTCGGCTTTTCGTCACTCGATTTTACTCTCCGGTTGTAGAACTTCGTTGCTTTTTGCCTGACGGCTTCCGAACGAGCGGCTGCCCTATCCCTGTCTTCGCTAAGAAGCACGAGTTCTGATCGGCGGGCTTCATTATTCCGCTCTTCTTCATAGCTCAACACCCTTTGGTTATGCAATACCACTTCCACTAGAACTAGGGCTTCTGCCCCGAAGGTCATCCTGAAAGGGATTTCCCCTGTGGCTCCATTTGGTGTGGTTCTGTATGCCCACAACACTTCGTCTAGTTCTTTCACCCAGGTCTTTC
Source organism: Erythroxylum novogranatense (assembly GCA_029891385.1). Taxonomy (NCBI): domain Eukaryota; kingdom Viridiplantae; phylum Streptophyta; class Magnoliopsida; order Malpighiales; family Erythroxylaceae; genus Erythroxylum; species Erythroxylum novogranatense. The sequence goes on from CM057234.1 coordinate 84,785,074, forward strand.
GGCCATCTAGGCGCTTCCTGAGAGCTCTCATTATCTTTTTATTGGTGTTCTCCGCGAGACCGTTGCTTTGGGGATGAGTTACTGAGGTCAACTGCAGCCTTATCTTCAGTCGATCGCAGAAATCTCTGAACTTTTCATTATCGAACTGCCAACCATTGTCCGTAACCAGCACCATAGGCATCCCGAAGCGACATAGTATATTTTTCTTCACGAAGTTTTCCACCTTCTGCTCGGTAATTGTAGCGACCGTTTCTGCTTCTACCCATTTGGTGAAGTACTCCACTACCACTACCAGGAAATTTTTTTGTCCGGCACCGAGAGGGAAGGGCCCTAGTATATCCATCCCCCACTGAGCAAAGGGGATAGGATGACTCACGATTTGCATCCTCTCGGTTGGCTGATGAGATAGGATACTGTTTTTCTGGCAAGCCTCACATCGGTCGACCTTCTCCTGGCAGTCTTTCCTCATTGTCGGCCAGTAGTATCCCTGTCTGATCAACCTATGAGCCAACATTCTACCTCCTACATGGTTTCCACACATTCCTTCGTGGACTTCGGCCATTGCTTGTTCTACCTCTTCTTCGCTCAAGCATCGCAGTAGTGGCCAATCATAAGATCGCTTGTATAGGGTGCCATTAACGATCGCATACTCGGCTGCCTTTATTCTCAGTTTCTTGGCCTCCGAGGTTTCTTCTGGTTGTGTTCCCTCTAGGAGATACCGCCTAATTGGCTCTATCCAACTCGATCGACCGGTAGTTACGTCGAAAACTTCCTTGGCTTTCTGGATGCTAGGTCGGTCTAGTCGCTCGACCAGAACGTTATTTATAGCATCTCGATCGGAAGCCATTTTGGAGAGCGCATCTTCCTTAGCATTTCAAACTCGTTCTATTCTACTGATTGAATATTGCTCGAAATCACTTAACTCATGCTTTACTAGCTCTAGGTACTTGATCATGCTGTCCCCCTTTGCTTCATATTGCCCAGTGACTTGACCAACCACTACTTGGCTATCGCTATACACCTTGAGATGTTTTACCTCCATTTCCCTAGCCAGTTGGAGGCCGGCTATCAGAGCCTCATATTCTGCCTCGTTATTGGAGACCTTGAATTCTAGCCGAAGAGTGCATTCCACCTTTTCTTCCATATGCGGGCTAACCAATACTACTCCTGCTCCGCATCCCTCAGCGTTAGACGACTCGTCAACGAATAAGCTCTAGGTAGGGTATTGCTCATCCTGCGAGCTAGGCTGGCTCATTTCTGCAATGAAGTCTGCCAACACCTGTGCCTTAATCGTCGTCCGAGGCTTATATTGTATGTCGAACTCCCCCAGCTCTACCGCCCACTTTATTAGTCGACCCAAGGTTTCAGGCTTTTGAAGGCACTGCTTGAGGGGTTGGTCGGTCCATACCTCGATGGTATGACTTTGGAAGTAAGGTCTTAGCTTCCGAGCTGCCGTTATCAAGGAGAGAGCTAGTTTTTCTATAGGCGCATACCGCGTTTCCTGTCCGGTCAACACTTTACTGATGTAGTAGACCGAGCGCTGCTCATTTTCCTGAGATCGAACAAGTACTGCGCTGATCAACCCATCTGTAACTGTCAAATATAAAATCAGATTCTCCCCTTCGACCGGGCTTTGTAGGATAGGAGGGGTAGACAAATATTGCTTTAAGTGTTGAAATGCTTTCTCGCATTCATCCGGCCACTGGAACTGGGTTACATTCGCTTTCCTTAAAATCTTGAAAAATGGGAGGCACTTATCTCCCAATCTGGAAACGAACCTGCTTAGATAGACTATCCGACCTGTCAATATCTGTACGTCTTTCAAGCATTGTGGCGAGGGAATTTGGATGATGGCTTCGATCTTCTCTGGATTAGCTTCAATCTCCCGCTGAGTAACCATGAACCCCAGGAATTTTCCTGATGCCACAACAAAGACGCATTTTTCCGGGTTCAACTTCATCTGAAATCTGTTGAGGGTCTGGAAGACCTCTCTGAGATTCTCCTCATGCTCCGCGACCGTTTTACTTTTGACCACCATGTCGTCCACATAGGCCTCGACCGATCGACCGATCTGTTTCTTAAAAACTTCCATGACGAGTCGCTAATAGGTGGCCCCCGCATTCTTTAAGCCGAACGGCATTACTTGATTACAATATGTGCCCTAGTCAGTTATAAAGGCAGTCTTTTCTTCATCTTTGAGACTCATCTGAAGTTGATGGTAGCCCGAGAAAACATCCAAGAAGCTCAAAAGTTCATGTCCGGAGGTGGAGTCTACTAACTGGTTGATCTTGGGCAAGGGAAAACTGTCCTTTGGATATGCTTTGTTCAGGTCGGTGAAATCGATGCACATTCTCCACTTCCCGTTCTTCTTTTTCACTAAAACCACATTGGCGAGCCATTCAGGGTACTTGACTTCTCGGATGAACCCAGCTTCGAGTAGTTTCTCTATTTCTTTCTCGATCACCTCATGTCGTTCTTTGTTATACCATCGCTTCTTTTGCCTAATCGGCCTGTAGTCATGTCGAATGCCAAGAGAGTGCGATGCGATCGATCGAGAAATTTCAGGCATGTTATTCGGTACCCAGGTGAAGACCGATCTTTTTTCTACCAAACAGTCCGTGATTTCTTTAACTAGATCCTTCCGGAGCTCGAAACCTAGATTTTTGAATTTAGAGCGATCGGCTTCATCCAGTACGACCCGTTGCATTTCTTCCACTAGGTTCATCCTCTCCGTCTCCTCATCGACTCTCACATCAAGAGGGCTCGCCAGGACCACTGCCCCGTCTAGTGTTTTTGTTTCCGCTAAGTAACACTCCCTAACGATTCTCTACTGACCCCTGATAGTACCGACCCTATGGGGCGTTGGAACTTTCATCGCTTGGTAGTAGGTGGAGACGACCGCTCTAAGGGCGTTTTGAGTAGCTCGCCCAATTATCGCATTGTACGCCCCTTGAAACTTCACCACTAAGAACTCAACGTCCTTCTCAATTTGATGCGGCCTTTGCCCGAATTTTACTTACAAATAGACCCGGGCAAACGGATAGGCCGATGCTCCAGTTACCCCTTTGATAGGTCCTTCTGTAGGCAGTAGTCGATCTTCGGGTACCTCCATCTGCTTGAAGGCATCATAATACAACAGGTCGACCGAGCTGCCCGTATCAATCATTACCCGCTTCACCTCGTTGTCGTCCATGTTTAGATTTACAACGAGCGCGTCATCATGAGGACAACTTACATCATCAAGGTCGGACTCGTCGAACGATATCATCCCGTCGTTCTCCTTCTTTCTTTTGGTTGACGAGTCTTTTCCAACCTGCTTGGCATATCTCTTTCTTCCTTTAGCAGTGGATCCCCCCGCTGCATTTCCACCAAATATAATGTTAATGACCCTCACCGGTCGATCATCTTGTTGCCCATCGTTCCTGTCGCCTCTTGCCCTTGATCGTCCTCTCTTTTCTCGTCGATCGCCTGTATTCGTATTCTGCCTCCCTCCATCATTTCTATCATTCCGCCTCCAATACTGTCGTCTATTGTTGGGCCGACCGCTCTTATGTTCGTTATCTTGATCGATATTTTGCTCGTGCTTCACAAATCGGCCTAGTCTTCCCCTTTGTATGAGGAATTCGATTTCTCTTTTCAATTGCCAGCAATCTTCCGTGTCGTGACCGATATCTTTGTGGAAACGACAATATAAATCGGGGTTCCTATCCTTGGAGGGAGTCTTCATCTTGTCGGGTTCTCGGATAGTTTTCCCAACCGCTTTCATGGCCGCCATTACTTCTGCATATAGTCTGTTGAGCGGGGTGAACTCCTGTCGACATCCCTGTCGATCGGTCGGTTTTCTCCAGCTCGACTGGCTTTTTTGTCGCTTGTACGAACCACTTGCTCTGTCATTTGGCGAGCGATCATTCGTCTGACGCTTCGTATTTTTCAGCACTTCTTCGAGCTGAATGTACCTATCCGCCCTGTTTCTTATTTCCTGAATGGATCGGGGCTTATCAAGGGCTAACTATTTTTTGAACTCCTCATCCCTCGTGTTGTTTATAAGCGCTGCCAACATGGACGAGCAAGTGAGGTCGGGGACCTCGACCGCTTCATTATTAAACCGAGTAATGAATTCTCGTAGGCTCTCGTTCCTCCCTTGTGTCAGCTGCATCACTTCCAAGGCCGTCTTTTGCGGCCACTTACTTATGACGAACTGGTTGAGGAATAGCAATCTAAAGTCCTCAAAGCATGTGATACAGCTCAGAGGTAAGGTATTGAACCACCGTCGAGCTCCTTCTTGAAAAGCTGTACAGAAAGCCTTGCATTGAATGGCGTCTGGAATGCAATGCAGATTCATCATCGATTGGAAGTGCTGTAGGTAGTCCAGGGGATCGGTCTTTCCCGTGGATTTTTTGGGCGTTGGTATTTTGGTGCCGGGCGCCGGGAGGCTATCCAAGATTGCCAGAGTGAAGGGAGAGCTATATTGAGCTGTCGGACGGAAGCTCATGGCGGCATTGATCCGATCGTCCACGATTTTTTCTAGGGCTTCGGTAGGGTGGCGATCGGTCGTCATCTCGATCTCGTCGTCTGCAGCATAATTCTTTCATTGTCTTTGGCCGAGATCAGATATCCGGCAAATCAACAGACGCCCGCTTCCTCAATCTGTTTTCGGGTGAGGGAGGTATGCACGGGCGCCGGAGGATCTGCATCTGATTGGTGTTAGAGATTCGGGCGCACATTGATTCCGACGTTATCTTCCAAGGCTATGCTCTGTTCTTCTTGCTCTAAGTTTTGAGGTTGCAGTTAATCATTCGGGTCCGAAGATTCCATGCGGGAGAGATGATGAGCTGGCGGTAGGGTTGCAGGTGGCTGCAAACCCATCCGTTGTAACGCCAGAGCCGTGACAGCGGCTATATCAGGATTAGCTGCCGCCGCCTGACTGATCTGCGTGTTTCTGGACGTGATGCCCTGAAGTCAGGCCCCACGGTGGGCGTCAATTGGTTCTGCCAGATTCTCGCGGAACTGAACGTTGCCATTTGGATCCATGGAGTTGGCTGCTCTTTGTGGTAGCTTCGACGTGAAGGTTCCTGCAAAACAAAGAAGGCACGTCTGGGGTTGTGTCCCGATTAGCCCCTTCGACGATCAAGTCGGTCTTTTTTGGTGAAAATAGGTTTTCTGTGAGAGGAAAAGAACTAGGGCTGCGATTACGTACCCCTGTTATGGCAGAGTTATACCTTATATATGATCGTGTCTTTAGGTTTAAGACTTTACGATGTGGGAGTCTTCCATCTACGGATGGGCCGTGTATGCGTGGAGTGGGCCTGACGCAGGTATGAGACTGATCTTTGGAGAATGGACCGATCGGCCCTTGGGTTGTTACGTCTGGACTCGGGCCCAGCACGACCGGCCCAACCACACACCCTAACTCAAAACATCATCACAATATAGCAATAGGTAATCCAATAAAGTTCCAGGATATAGTATAAATCGATGTCCAAAATCCATAATACTCCAAACTAATTCTAAGAAACAAACCCTAAAACCTGTAGTTGATGAATACTATTGGTAACCAAACAAATTAGCATACACTACAAGAAAATAACATAATCTGCGACGTTTTATCAATAAAACGTCGTAGATTGTTAAGATTTTTTGTGTCGTTTAAAAAACGTCACAAATTTATTACACTTTTTGCGACGTTTTTTTTTAATGTCGCAAAATAAAGTTTGGTAAAACGAATAAAACGTCGCCAAAAATGTTTAAGTTTTATTTAATCGAAACATCAGGCGCGTTTATTTGAACCCTTCTTCCCACCTAAAGCCATTTTCTTCTTTCGCACTGTCAAAGCATCGTATTACCGCAGGAACTCCTTTCTCCTTCACTCCTTCAATCTTTGCTCCTTCTTCTTTACCAAAGCCATTTCCTTCGTAAATATTTACAGTTCCGCCATTCACAATCTCTTCTTCCTCAAAATCGGAACTAACTCCAAATACCTGAAAACGCCAATAATCATCATGTAAATTAAATTTCAAACTCTTCTCCGACTCTTCTCCTTTTTCGATACTAGAACGATATACTTCAGTCTGATCTTCCATCTTCCTGACGTCGGAATGGGAAAGCTTCACCTCTGTGGATGACGACTGAGGAGAGTAACCGAGGAGAGGCAACGTGAAGTCTTCTCTCGGAGGTAATCGAGAGTAGGTAGTGGCTTCGCTACCTGTTAGTGTGACCAAAGATGATGCAGACTTGTGCTTAGTTCTTTGAGGTTTCAATTTAGCATTTGCTTTTTTAGAAATTTTGGGAATGTGATAGAATTGTTATAAGAAAGAATAGGAAAATGATACAGAAATCATGAGATTGGGTAGAAATATCCGTTCCTTTTTTTTAATGAAACGAGATTAACACCTTTGTTATTTTTTGGATGCTAGTTTTGACCGGAGCTCGTACTGGTAAGAGTTTTTCTCATTGCACAGTAGGTGTTCGATGAAATGCTTTACTCAGTAGTTTGCGATAACTGAAATGGGAAAAAGGGAAAAGTTTCAATTTTGTGATATGTCGTTGTTTCTTGAAGTTTCTGTTCTTGGTAAGTGTTATTTCTTGATACTTTGGAATGAATTTGGCTGGTTCAGTTTATGTATTTTTATTCGGATAGACATCAATTGTTCGTAGGTTTGGCATTAGAATTATAATTTACTTGTATAGATTCTTGTTCTGATTTATGTATGTGCTTGTCTTTGGTGGATGGACAGCATCAATTGACAGCAACTGGCAATTGATGATGTCAACATGTGACTGGCTAAATTGTTCTTTTGGTGGTTTGACTGGATGTTGGGGAAACAAAGGGTCATAAAAACAATCCTATGCTTGAAATGGTTCCATATGGAGGAGTTGGTATGCAGTAAATTTGAATATGCTTGTGCCAAACTTTCCAATTTAGGCTTTAGTGTTAACATTTTCATCCACTAATTATAGACACAAGTATCTTAAAACCATGAGATTTCTAATAACTACAAATTGTGGTAGATGTCTAAGTTTTAAGTTTTCGAGAACAAGATGCAGAAAATGACGTGATTTATTTGTGTTTCAGGATTTCTGCTATTATGCTAATACGATCTTCTTGATCGACCTTCTTTTGTATCCAAAAAATGAAAAGCTTTTCATGGTTTGCTTCTCTTTTGCTGAAGTAAGTTATCAACTTTGTACCTTTTATACGGTTTATCCTTTTGCTTCTCTCACTGATTTAGTATGAATGCTTATCATAATTGCCCTGCACATATTTTTTTTTATATGATAATTTCGTGTTCTTGAATCTTTTTATTTTTCTGGGTTTTGCTAGCTGCTGAAGTATTGAGTGGCTGTTATAGAAAACAATCATCTAACAACATGAAGTATTGGAATATGGTGATAGCTTTAGTTCCAGTTTATTTTGAAATCTGGATTAATATCATAACCAGTCAGCACGATAAAGTATACACTTACCATTGGTTAACTATGTTTTGACATCAATTTAACAAAACTGTATTTTAATTGCTGAAATTATATTGACTTACTAATTATCCAACCATAGAAATCTCTTAAGGCTAAATTCAAATTCTGAAGTTATTTTTTTAAAATCTGTCAAACTACTGGGGTTCTTAATGTAATTAGTCCTCAGAAGTTTTACACACTGCTTTTATTTTTCATGAATTAATGCTGTGAAAGTCTAACATGTATATATAAAGTAACAAGCCTTTGCTTCTTTCAGAATGTAGACAAAATAACAGAGGCATCAAAGAGGGAAAAGAAAGATATTTTAGCCAAGCTTATACAAATTGAAAGGACACTTGCAGATTCAAGAAACAGAGTAAATACGCTAGAGGAAGACAATTCAAAATTCCGCATAACAAGACTTAATAGAATGTCCGTGGATTCTGATTATCTGGCAGACTTAATAGATTCAAGAATGTTTATGTTCTTACATTAGTATCTTGATCAATGACTTGATATTTGGGCTGCCTTAATTTGGTCTCTCTAGGAGATATGATAAACGTTACGATATGATGATTTTTGTGGATCTACTACTAGTGCATTGCAGATGCAGATATTAAAGAAGCTTTAATTGTATCTCCCTCCTGCCATTTTTTCCAGAATTTCAAATATTTCATCCCTTGGTTTTGATATTAATTAATGTATTATGACATATTTGTGAATTGTAATTATATAATACATGAATAATTATTAAAATTGATGATATATTAAAAAATTGAAGAATTATTAAATAAAATTCATAAATAATATTGAATAATTATTAAACAAATCAGATTTAAAAATTTGTTATTTTAAAAATTTTTAAAATTGAAAATTTATTAAATTTAAATTATTTTTAAAAAATAAATAATTAATAATTAAAAGAAAATAACTCAAAAAACGTCTTGGAAGACATTTCGCGACGTTTTTAAAAACGTCGCGGAAGACATTCTGCGACGTTTCCAAAAAAACGTCACAAAATGTTAGAGATTCTATGACGTTTTTAAAAACGTCGCGGATTGTCCAAACTTTTAGTGACATTTTTATAAACATCGCGGAATGTTAGTGTTTTCTGTGACGTTTTATACAAAACGTCGCAAATTTTTTTTGCCTACATCACATTTCGCGATATTTTTTGTGACGTTTTTGAACATTCTGTGACGTTTTAAAAACGTCTCAAAATGCTTTATTTTCTTGTAGTGATAAACAAACTTCAATCCACACAAAAAAGGCCAAAGGCTGAAATACTCTCAGCTCAAGTTATCGTCTACTATGCTACTATATCAAAGGAATATGAGAGCTTCATGTTCTCTCTGTCACTAATTAACTCCTTGTTTTCGTGTGTCTTCTGGTACCCTTCACATTTGCTTTTTATTCCCTATTAAAAAAAAAGGGTTTTACAGTAGACACGATCACCAATACGAACGTGTCTCCAATCCCACTCAAATACTCAATGGTCATGCTGATACATGATTCTAGCAACTCTTACAGTATATGGACACTCGGCTTTATTAATTAAAATACTGCAAGGAATTCATAACAATAATATTCAATTTACTAATTTGATTTTTAGTGCCTATTTAGTTGAACTTTGAAGAACTATCAAATAAAGAAATACTTTTTAATAGATATAATTTTTTGACAGCTAAAATACAGTTTTAAGAAGCTCAAATTTAGAGTTTCTCCAAAAGCACTTTTAAGATAAAATTTTCAGATTAATTAATAAGCCTATTTTTAATCCCTTTTATCTTTATGTTTTCCACATAATTTTACAATACCCACAAACTCATATTCACGTTTATTTTGAAATTTATATAATATTATTTGACTTTTATATGTTTTAATAGTTATTTTTATATTAGTTTTACTTATGTTATAATCCATAGATTTGATTAGATATATTTTCATTTATATTTTATAAGGTTCAAAATTATATAATAATTAATATATTATATTTTGCATGTTGTTTAATATACTTTAAATAATATTTATATATATGAATAATTTTATTATAAAATAAAATAGAGTTAAAATTAATAAAAGTCTTTGTTATTTTATATTGTCAAACAGTTCTTGTATGAAGTTTTTTAAAAATTATTATTTTAATTAACAACCAAACAAATAACTAGTTTCTTAGAAAAATTCGACTTTACTTACAAAAGTTTTACTGATATAAATTCATCTAATAAGACACTTAGTATATAAAGATAAATTTGGAAGAAAAGGATAAAATTATTCTTTTGTGATTAGGAAGTTGCAAATTTAGGTCACGAGATTCACAAATTCAAGTCACAAAATCTTGTGGGAGTCTCAGAGTCTCGTACACTCGCTAATTCTGTTGATTTTTGGCATGTCTCCAATTTGTACTAATTCAGATTATTCCTGAAAGAAAGTTTGAAAAGTAAAAGGGAGAAGGTGGTGGTAAATGCAGATAGAAAAATGTAGCAGAAAGAAACAAAAAGGTCGGTCTTACGTGGCCAACTTCAAAGTCATCCCACTAGAAGAACCATTCATTCATTTTTTGTCATTATTAAGCGGTGGAAAAAAGTGAAGCTTCTCGTCGCACTCTGATTGAGCTCCTATTCATATGTATGTACAATGTGAAGGAATAAAAAGGAAAAAGAGTACAAACGGAAGAAGGGTTAGAAGTAAACTGAATAGTTAAGATGCTGAAGGGAAAAGCATTGGTGCAAGAAACAGACATGGTAGTGGAGATGCAAATGAAAGCCATGGATTCTGCTTCTCAGGCCCTTGATGTTTGTGACGTTTCTGATTACATCTCTATAGCCGCTTATATCAAGAAGGTATTGTTGCTTCTAATCATAGATACCCGCCAGCTACTAATTTCTATTTTAGTTTTCTGAGTTATGAAATCTCTCCCACAATGACCTACATGTTAAGGGAGTGCTTAGTTCTTTAAATTATAATTTGCAGGAATTGGACAAGGTTTTTGGTGGTGGATGGCAATGCGTGGTGGGTTCTAACTTTGGTTGTTTCTTTACTCATACAGAAGGGACTTTCATCTATTTCGCAGTGGAGTCTCTCAACTTCCTCGTCTTTAGGGCAGCTTCTTCTCCTTAGTTGCTGATATATATATAAATATGCTGTTTGCGTTGATAAAGAGAGGGAGACAGAATTTGATTATGGCGGCAGCACAAGTCCCAAGGTGTTGTTTCTGTGCTGTTACGCTGCATTTGGTTACCGTCTGCGGACGCGAGGACAGAGGACAAGGATATATAAGTTCTGTCCGTAGTGGTGTTTGGTTGCCGTCTCTGTCCTTGGCCATTCTGTCTTCAATGGACATTGGACAAAAAATTTTGTCCAATCCTAAACCATGGTACAGAAAGCTTTGTCCTAAGGACAAAAAGGTGAAATGCCCGAAATACCTGAATTAAACTCCAAAACCCTATCGTTTTGGAGTGGGAAACGAAACATCGAAGTCGCGTAGCTCTCCTTCCTTCTTCACCGCGCTTCACAGCTCTCCGTCCTTCTTCGCTGGGCTTCGCAGACGCAGCAGGTAATGGTTTGCATGCTTCATCACTCTTCCTTTGTTTGGTTCCGCCGTCGCTGTCTATGTGACTTTTTCTCTCTCCGCTAGTCTTCGTCTACCCACGGTAAGCTTTTTTGTTGTTTCTTTTTCAGATGCTTGTCTCCTCTTCCCGAATCTTTTCTGGACACCTTCTAACCCATATGTGGGTGTTTCGTTTCCGTCTGTTTAAGCCAGATTTGGAATCTCTCGAAGTCTCCCAATTAACTCTCTTCTTTATAGGAACGAGCTTCCGTCGGCTTCATTTGCCAATTCTTATCTCTTTCTAAGCGGTTTTGGACACTGAAAAAATGAAGAGTCCGGGAGGTAGCACTCCGAGAATATCTCTAAAATGGTTTCCGTTTCTATGTGCATTTTGCTTCGCTCTGGGAATTCTCTTCTACAACAGGTTTCATTTCCCTAAATTCATGATTTCTTATTTATGCGGTTTCGTACTCTGGAACTTTTCATTTCGGTTGTCCGATTAGATGGATGAAGTGCAATTTGGGTTGATCTACTTTACTGTTTGTGAATTGGATGTTTCCAGTTGTGGGTTCAACCTGAATCCAATGATCAGCTCATGTCTCTGCGTCGACATGAACAGGAGCTACAAGTTGTCTCTGAAGTTTCCGCTCCTAAGAAGGTTTTTGGAGCTTCCTCTTTAGTTTTATAGTTGCAATAGATATATATCGGAGTCTTTTTGTGCTTACACAGTTGTATTTCCTTTTTCCTTTCTTAGTTTTCCTCATAATTTTGTGGCTAATACGCAGAAAAATTCAGTCTACAGTGATGTGATGGACGAAGTTCTGAAAACCCATGAAGTAATTCAGTGAGTGCATTATTTTCTTTAACTAGATTAGCCCCATGGCTTTCATACTTTGTTAATTTGTGCTTCTGGACATATGATTCACTTATTGTAAGGTGTTTTTAAGAAAGAAAGATATGATTTATAAGTGAGTGATTTATAAGAGGCTCCAAATGATGTTTCTTTATAAATAATGGGTATACTCCTACTTGATGCATATGGATTCTTTGTCCAAATGGAGTTTCCAGATTTTTTTTCACAAGAAGCATGTTGTTGACTACTCTTATTGAGTTGATTCTTATACGTCCTCTTCTTTAGGACTACGAAACTCTTTCTAATTCACTTTGTCATGTGAGTAATTGCATGGATCTCCTATCCACAAGAAGTTCTATATGGTTTTCTTCATACTCTTGATCAGTGCACATGGATCTCCTATCTGTTTTACTTGTTTGTTATTTTTCTCTATAGTTCTTGTACAGAGGATGATAGGCTAGATATGTATGGTTTGGTGTGGAGGTCTGTAATGATCACCTTTTGCTGATATGAAGAAACTCAATCTATTGTATTGTGTCCGCACACTTCTTTTGTTTGCTCATCTTTGATTATATCTATCTTCTGGCTTCATTTTCATATTTGAAGCTCCTTAGTCTGAGGTATCTGTATGAGTGCTACTGTGCATTTTTCTCTCCCCTTCCTCACGTTTGGTCTTCTGTTTCTAGCTTGTTCTTTTTTCTATCTTTCTTTCTTGGGTTTTGGGAAAATGTTGGTCCATATAGTTCTCATTTGTGTATCTATTTCACCATCATATATACTTCTCTTCACTGGAACTTATCCTTTGATTTCTGTTGCAGATGAAGATGAAGATTAGTGGCTTATCTGTTGATGTTTGCCCCTGCCTTAATGAAGATGTTTCAGTACCATAAATGTGCATCTGTTATCAATTATTTGATGCTACTGTGTTTGTATGGTTGCTTGAACTTTTTGTAACGTTACTTGCACATAAATTATTGATGTTTTGATAGAGCAAACTGGCAAATTTCTAATAAATTTAGGCATGATTCAGAGCATTTTACATTTTGCTGTAATACTCATTTATGTTGAAAAGAAGAGGTTGAGCACTATACCTGGAAATAAGTACAGGCTAAATACTGCAAACAGATCAAGGATGTTATTTGATTCACTTATGCATGAGATGATCGAGGATGCTGGTAGTTATTTATGTTATTGTCTTTTATGACATATGATACACAGCCAAAAGTACAAAAATTCTGGACCAATTCTTGGCACTCATTTAGATTTCAGAACACATAACAGTGGTAATAATCCTCAAAGTGTTATTTGGGGATCATCTTGGCACATGGTTTCAGCAAATGATCTACAAAGCTAAACTGATTCTTTTCTTATATTTCAATTTCAGATATAACGTTGATGTTACAAAATAATAATAATAATAATAATAATAATAATAATAATAATAATATTAATACGTTATAATAATAATAATAATAATTATTATTATTATTATTATTATTATTATTATAATATAATCATAACAACAATAATAATATTAATAACAATATTAATGGTAATAATAATAATAAAAAATAACATTGAATTACATCTACAAGTCTTATTATACAATAGGGCATTTACATCATTAACACTTTTTGTCCCGTCCTCAAAGAACCAAACACATTTTTGTACTAAGGACGAGGACAATTCTCTCTGTTCTGTCCACCGTAACCAAACATCTATCTGTCTTTAATTTAACATTCGTCTCCGTCTCGTCTTGTTCGCCTAAAGTAAAATCTTTACATCTACGCAGATTTGTAACCAAACGCAGCGTTTTAGTGAATACAAATCGTTTATGGATAGCCTTCACAAAATGGTAGGTTAGGCTAGAAATTGTACTTGTTGACATATTCTCCAGTATTATTTTATTGAATGTCGCATCTAACCACACCAATATACCTTTATCTATCAGTTGCTTGCTTCAGCTTGTTCCCTTGTGTTGTGTAGTTCTTTACTGTGTTTAAATATCATTCATATAATCTTTGTTTTTTGAAAGATAAATAAATCATTCATATAATCTTTTATTGAGAATTCTCAGAGAACTGTGTTTTTCACTAGTAGTGCTTGTTTTAAATATAAATGACCAAAAGAAACTCATAAAGGAAAGGTGTTTTTATCACAAAAGAACATTTGTGTGCTGGCTCCAAAGTCCTGGGAGGGTAGCAGCACCACTTTAAGAATGCTTTTCTGTCTCCCCAATAGCCGGCATAGGATTGCTTCCTTCTATGGTCGCTATGCGATTGACTACCTTCTTCACAAGAATTTGCAAGAACAGAGGCACTGGAAAAAGGATAAATCATAAGAACTTCATGATAAGTATAAACTGTTATAAATGCCTACTTTCGACAGCAGGTAAAACTTAAAAGGGAACAATCAGTAATCCAAGTTGAATAAATGAAAGTACTCTAGCACAAGGAAGATAAAGGTGAAGGGTTCACGAAATACAGGTATCAACATCCACACATCAGATATATGAACATATTGGTTCACATGCAATTGCATAGCAACTTGTAAAGCTATTTTTCCAAACTCGGTGACAATATGCTTATTATTAAACTTTGTAGCATAAATCAAGATGTGTTATCCGATCATGCCCTGCATTAATCCATTAATCAGGAACCTCTTAGCAGTATAAAATAACAAATATAGGAGATGGGAATAAGACACTTATTTTGGCGAAAGGTAAAATTTAATGCGAAAACTAATCCCTTCGTCACATGAGCTCACATTAAGCAGTAAATAGCTGGTCATGAGATGCGCTCCATTCTCACGAGTGGGGGATCGAACCCCCCACCACATGTTTAAAGAACGAGGTGAGCTACCACCACGCCACACCTCGTGGTTAATCTAAATTGACTTTTGTCGATAATCTCTTACACCAATTTGTCCCTAACATTTCCAAAATAAAACAATTTGCCCAAAACATCTAACTCAGTCGACTTATTGTTATGTCCCTAGTAAATTTGTCTACTTAAACATGTCACGTAAGGTTAGCTACCATAAATTGTTGTCTTAACATTAATCGATTATTTTTTATTAATTTTCAAATTTTGAAATTAATTATTTTTTTTAATCTTTTTTCCCCTTATTCAACTAAATCCCTTCTTGAGGGTGAGTCTTGGAGTAGTTAGTAAGTTACTTTTTTGTGATCTAAAGGTCACAGGTTTAATAACAAAAACAGTCTTTTTCTTCGTCATCAAACAATCAAACAATCAAACAATAAAAATAGTGAAATCAAACGTTCTAAAATCTAACCACGTATTTATACTCCAAATTAGGATCAATAAAACTGCAACAATCATATGAGAATTCCAAATCAAGTCTGTTTTGCTGCCTAACGTAGCCTTGATTGACTATAATAGCAACATCAGGTCTTGAATGCCTTTGCTAATGTATCATCATCGATGTTTGCTGTGAACAATATGCTTGGAAGCGAAACAGTTCTAGCAATTATAGTAATATTGTCGGCAGAACTTGAACCATGATTGTATTGGAAGTGAACAAGCCCATTTGGGAACACGAAAATATCACCAGCGACGAGTGTATACGGAAAAAGCTTGTTGGCATGTGTCCATGAATCCCCCATATTTTGAATTCCCAAAAGAAATTATTCTACACAAAATAATTTCTATCAAAACGCAAGAAGAAAAACATTGCAACAAACTTTAAATCTCTAGGTTTCAACAAAAAATTAAGCATATCCTTAACTGGGACTAAGAATTCATTGCGTTATCACTTAGACATGCATTGCTTTAACTAAACCTAGAGTTTTTATACACTCTAACAATCTAAGAGAAAGGAGTTGTTAATAGATGTATTTATTGTAGTAAAGACATGTGAAATTATGAGATTTTTAACTGTTAGAATTTTTACTAGATATTTATTAATTAGTTAATTCCAAAATTTAAAATTAAAAATCGAATTAAATTCGATCTAGTATAAAGAAAATAAAGTAGTCAATGAGCTAAAATCTAGTGAAGAAACTAATGACACATTATTAGTATAGGTCCGATACTTATTTGACCTAAAATAGGAAGGCCCAAAAGATTCCTATAAAAATTGATAAATCTTCTACACTTGCTTAAGTAATTTTTCACAAATGTGCATATTCTTTGACCTATTAAGAGATATCTTATTTATATTATTTGTAACAATTGTAGTAAAGGATAAATCAAAGTTTCAAGAATTTGTTCAAAAGTTGACAAACGTACTCAAATTCTCAATTGCTTACTCAAACATAAACACAAAGAAAAAAAAGGTATATTTATACATTATATTTGTTTTGATAACTGCACAATTGATACTGAATCGATCAATAAAGTTTGTGCCAAATTTAACACATAATATTAGAGCAATTTCATTATTATATGATTTAAATAAAGATTTCTTATTTTCTCCATAAGAAAATTAGAGAAATGATTTTTTACTTAAATATATAGTTTATTTGTTACTTGGGTTGGGTTATATTTGAAAATTGTCAGGAGAATGAGGAAAAAATGTTTTTTTGGTTATTTTGTAACAAAAAAATACAATTGTTAGAAATCATCAATCTAATAGTTGTATGAAAGAGCACGTTTTTAGTATCTTGGAGAAGTTAGAGATGTGTCCTAACTGTATGATGCATCCCAAGATGCTAACATCAACACATTATAAGATCGACAAAATCCTAGAATTTGTCTAATGGCCCTAAAATTGGGTAAAGATGCAATTTACATCTTAATTTTTTATTTAAAAAAAATCTAAATAGGTCTCTATTATTATCTATTATACCACAATATTACAAAAAATATTACTCATTCCACCATAAACCTTTGACTGATTAAGAAGTAGGCACTACTCTATTATTGTTTTGTCACATTTTCTTTGAATAATAGCAATATCACCATTAAAGCCTTGTTTAGTTTGAATTTTAAGAACTATAAATAAGAAGTAGAGCTTGCATTGCATATAGAGCAAAGATTAATATGGCGGTGATCTAAGGAAAATCCTCATATTCCCACATCTATTAGCATAGAAAATGAAAAGGCAACTTGTATAACCTACTCGTGGTCAAATAAGATCATTAAAAGGTCCATACTTGAACATTTGAATATTAGATTTAGACTTCCTAAGATGACCGTATTAAAAGAATTTTCTCTGTTTCTCAAAGGTACAAGGTTCTTCTCACTTTGAAATAATTGTAATTTCATAAGATACATACGAGTGAGAAAGTAAAACATCAAGTAAACATAAAGCCCCTCCATATAGTTATACTTGATATGTATATTTTTCACTAAGCTTCGAATGCCCTTTCATCAAAGTTTGGTATTCTTGTGAACACTGATAACTCAAAGGATGAGGCTTGGGAGATAAACCATTATGTTGCTGAGGAAGAGAAACTTAAGAATATTATACATGTGACCTTGATAACCATTAAACCTAAACCCAAAACAAAACAAAAAAGTCACACGTAAATTTCATAAAAAATTTCCGATTTAAAGAACTGGGTCAAATGAGTAGTGTGAGGATTTTTGAGAATGTCATAAAGAGTATAAGATGTTTGTCACGAGATGCCTAACTATAAGAAATATAAGCCTAAAAAAATCAAGAATGCTGAGGTAATAACACCTTGGCTCTTATTATTCATGAATATAATGTTAATTTCTATATCCATATCAAGTTCTTGGTGAATATATATTGGAGCCTCTAATCTTGTTACTTCTATAACGTAAGGTTTTATATTTAGGAGGAGCCAAATTAAGTTAAAAATTGATTGGTAGCAATAATGAAGAACTTGATGTAGATTTTGTAAACTCATTTAGCATAACATATTTTATATATTATCTTTTATATGGAATACGATACCTTTGTCTATTTTTGATAGAGAAGATTATAGTTTTGTAATAAAAACTTTAATGTACATTTATTTTTAATATAAAACATATTGTTACAATCTTTTATTATATGATTTATTAAAAATTACTCTCAGTGATATATATGCTTCTTCATGAATATATTATTATTGCCAAAGGACCTTTGATAAAAAAAATCATTCACATTTGGCATGAAAAATTAGGCCACATGTTTAGATTAATAAGTTGAAAGAGAAAATATTCTTCCAATTCTTGATTTTCGCAACCTAGAAACATGTGTTAATTGTTGCACAAAAATTAATTGAAACAAACAAAAGAGGTCCAACTTGCATTTTTATCTTCTTGAGATTATTCATATTTATATTTATAGACCATATTCACCTACTATTTGCAATTCCATATATTTTCTACTTTCATCAATGATTATTCTCGATTTGGATATATGTTTTAATTTAAAAAATTATGAAATTCATGAAAAGTTTAAGATTGTTAAGACTGAAGTTGAGAACTAAAAAAAAATTAAGATTGTCAAATATGATTACAATATGAAAAACACAATTTTCAAACAAGAAAATTGCTTATTTTTCAAATATTTAAAAAAGTTGTGGAATAGTAGCTAGGTAATCTTGAGCTAATGGCGTGGCACTCTAAAAGATATGATAAGGAGCACACAGAGTAGGACAAACCTTTTAGATTATTATTAGGGTGAGGCTATTAAGGCTACCTTATTAAGTATATATACTAAGAGCGAATGGGATGGACGACCATGCAATCCATCCCATTCGTTCATTTAATCTGACGGCCTATATTCAGTCAGATCTGCTTCGTCCATTTAATCCAGCGATTTACATTTTCTGCTTTTTCATGTAATCTGACGGCCTATATTCAGTCAGATCTCCTTCTTCGTCCATTTATTTAATCCAGACTGTTTATTGAATGTTGTTTCTTCGCGCGCGATATACACGCAATCTTCTGACACAATCTTCAATCTTCAGACGCAATCTTCTGTTGTAATATTTTGTCAGGCGACCGCGCAGACGACCGCCCAATGCGTGCCCTTGTCACTGCTTATATGTGTTCATATCTCTTCATTCATGTTGTGTCCTTTCTCTCTCTTTGTTTTTCCTCTACGCCCTTGCGTTCCTCTGCTTTCTCCAGCTGTTGTTGTCGAAAGAGTATCAGTGGTTTCCTCCGTTCGTGTTGTCGTAGCTGTTGTTGTCGAAAGAGTATCAGTGGTTTCCTCTGTTCCTGTTGTCCTAGCTGTTGTTGCTGTTGATTGGTGAACACTGATACTCTTTCGCAGGAACAATAGTTGCGATGACCTGACAATATCGTTACGAGATAAGAGAAGATGAGAGCTGCGTAAAGAAGATTTACAAATTACGGTTTCGGTTGGTCTTAGGTTTCGCCGTGTTACTTGTAAATCTTCTTAACGTTTTCTTATCCTCTCTTATCTCGTGTCGATATCGTGGTTGTCATAATTGTTGTTTGATCGTTCTTGTGGATTTGTTGTTCTTTGTCGAAAGAGTTGCTTCATGTTGCTTTTGTCCTTTGTTACTTGTAAATCTTCTTTTAGGATTTTTTTGTTTGTCTGATGTAGTTTCGTATTTGGCTATTTTTTTTGTAGTGCAGACTTGGATATGAGGATATTTATCGGATATTGTAGCTTCATAAATTGCAAAGTCGCTACTTCTTGACGAGAAGCGTAGTCTTGAAGCATAAGGTTTTTTTTGTTTGTACTGATAGTTTCAGTATTTGGCTATTTTTCTTGTAGTGAGACTTGGATATGAGGATATTTATCGATATTGTAGCTTCATAAATTGCAAAGTCGCTACTTCACCGATGAAAGGCGTAGTCTTGAAGCATAAGGTTGTTTAAGGTTTTCACCAACCGCACGTCGGAGGTTTTGGTGTGTCAGATGTTTTCGAGGGCTACAACAGACTTGGATATGAGGAGATTTTTCATGTTGCCATCGTAACACGATGGCTCGAATAAAGAATGCGTGGTGAGACTTCGAAAAGAGTGCCCCAAACGCGAAGGCGTAGTCCGGACTTGACTATGAGGAGATTTATCATAAATTGCAAAGTCATTACTTCACCACCATCATCCTCTTTCCTTGTACATATATTTTCTCATGTCGAAACGAACTCCTCTGTGAAAATGAAGTTTTACGATTATCACCGGGAATCATCGCTTTAATCGAAAATGGATCGTTCAACAAAGAAGTCAGAGTGTGACTTGGATATGAGCGATTCATCGTCGATCTTTGTCCATATAACTACGAAGGCTGCAGCTTTGAAAAGTTTTATTACGTATATATATTAAGAGCGAATGGGATGGACGAGCATGCAATCTATCCCATTAAGTTTTATGTCTTAGTTTGATTCTTTGCAACTTTTTACGCTTTATGTCTTACTTGATTGTGCTTTTCACTTTTCAATATCTCACTTTGATCGTTTCACTGTATCGTCTCGCTTCGAATTCGGAGGTTATTTGCTTTGCTTTCCATCGTCGCTTTCTCACCTCTAATGACGAAGTGTAAAATATCTTAGGAGTTGAAAAAAGTGAGCGAAGTTTTAATATAACGGAGTTGAAAAAGTAGACGAAGTTTAAAATATAACCGGAGTTGAAAAAGTAGACGAAGTTAACAATCCAGACGGAGAATACAAAAGTGAGGCGAAGACATAAAGGCAGATTTAAAAGCGAGGCGATCTGAAGAAAAAACAGAAGCCTAATAAAAGAGCATTTAATCAAAAAGAGACGGGTTTTAACTTTTCAGTATCTTACTTTCATCGTTTCACTTCTATGGTCTCGCTTCTTAATTGAGAGGTGATTTGCTTCTTCTATCGTCTGGCTTCTTAATTCGGAGGTGATTTGCTTTGCTTTGCTTTCAATCGTCTGCTTTTCTCACCTCTAACAGACGAAGAAGGGAAAAACGGGCGAAGTTAAACATCGCTGCAGTTGAAAAAGTTGGCGAAGTTCTAAATATAGACGGACTTGAAAAAGTAGACGAACTTAAAAATCGATGGACTTGAAAAAGTTGACGAAGTTAAAAATATAAAGGGGGTTGAAAAAGTATACCAAGTTAACAATACACACGGAGAATACAAAAGTCAGACGAAGACATAAAGATGCATTTAAAAGCGGGCGATCTGACGATAATGGACCATAAGTTCAAAGCTTTGCAATTTATATTTTTCTCAAGATAATATCGATACACAAGTGAAAAATCTCATATAGAAAGTAAGTAACTAATTTTACCTTGTCCTCTGCAAGTACTTTAAAGACATGTTTTGGACCCCATAATCTACTACGTGTGTATTGGGATGGGAGTTGAGAAAGTGAGCGAAGTTCAAAATCGATGGATTGAAAAAGTAGCGAAGTCTTAAATATAGACGGAGTTTAAAAGTTGACGAAGTTTAAAATATAAGCGGAGTTCAAAAGTAGACGAAGTTAACAATACAGACGGAGTATACAAAAGTGAGACGAAGACATAAAGACAGACGAAAAGCAGACGCTGCGAACAAAAACAGACGATGTAATCTGTTTTCATTAACTCATGCATTTGTACATCTAGATATACAACTCTCATGAAGACTGAAAAATGAGATTCGGCCTCTAACTATGCCCAAAACACTTGACTAACGTCTCCACTTATACTGGACTGAAAATCACCTGAAGGAAAATCAGCTGAAACGAAAATCAGTTGAAGCGAAAATCGGTGAAAAAAATTCATTGAAGGAAAATCATTGAAACAAAATCAATTGAACCGAAAATCAACTGAACCAAAATCATTGAAACAAAAATCAGCTGAACCGAAAATCAGCTGAAACAAAAATCAGCTGAAGCGAAAACCAGCTGAAGCAAAAATCAGCTGAAGGAAAATCAGCTGAAACAAAAAACAGGTGAAGCGAAAATCAGCTGAAGCAAAAATCAGCTGAAGCAAAAATCAGCTGAAGGAAAATCAGTGAAGCGAAAACCAGTGAAGCGAAAATCAGCTGAAATAAAATCAATTTGAAAGAAAGCAGTCAGTGCATAGATCGGTGTTTTCGGGATAACTTGAGCTATAGAGCTCCAAATGACCCGATTCTTGAAGCATTGGATTCCTAACATATTTCTTTATCTTCTAAACCTCTCAAGTCATCCACTCCACTCTCAACATGCTATAATCTCACTTAAACTTACATCATCCATCTACCCACATGAATTCCAAAATAATGCTAACTTAACTTACTTAATCAATCTAATCATGCTTAATTTTAAAAAAATATTTTGGGCTGACACTTTTCTTGAATTCTTTATTCTTTTCGTCTTCTTTATTTAAAGACGTCCTTCGCATGGCTGAACATATCGTCTTTTATGTCTAAATTTCTCGGACAATGCTACTACGGATGGGTGGACAAGCGGTTGAACACGAAGGTTATAAATAAGAGTCAAGTCAACATATTATTTATGCTTTCGCATTCTCCGTCTTTTTTGTTCGTTTGTTTTCATTCAAATCATATATGTCAAGTCGCTTTTACTTAACATGTGATTCAATAGGTTCCGCTCTGCATAGATTTTTTCTCGCGTAGATTGAGTTTTCAATTAATAGGTACAATCTTCTAGCCGCTTATAATAATGTCAAACACTACCAATAGCGTGTTGCGAAGTAAACCGAACACGATTCACGTTTCAATTCATACGTGATAAGACTTCTCGACACCGTCATATTGATTTATTTGTGGCAAGGAAATATACTGTAACCCCAAAATGTATGAATGACTCTCGAAGCTGTTTTTCTTCTATACAATAATCTTCTAACGGTATGATAATGTCGATTCTCGCCAAATACCAATAACGTATTCCACAGTATGCAAAATGAGGACTGCAAAGAGAAGAGAACCGAACACGATTGACGTTTCAATTCATAGGTGATAGATTTCTTACCGCTACTTCGACGAGTTTACCTTCTACAATTATTTTATTTTTTCGCAAGAGGAAGACGACCGAACAGATTGCTTAATTGTTGACACAACAGTTTGACATCCGTATTTCTTCTATGCAATAATCTTCTAAGCGGTATGATAATGTCAATTCTGCCAAATACCAATCACGTATTCGAGTAAGCAAAATCGGATTGCAAAGAGAAGAGGACCATAGATTGACGATTCAATTCATAGGTGAAAGATTTCTTACCGCTACTCGACGAGTTGATCTTCTACAATTATTTTACATTTTTCGCAAGAGGAAGGCGACTATAAGAGATTGCTTGATTCTTGACGATGAACATGTTATTCAATTGAGTTATGTAACTAACTCAAACTGATTCGTAATTAATTCACGTGCTTTGGTTTAAATCATTTTGCATAAATCTGTTTTTCTTGCCGTCTACTTTTGCACAACTTTAAATGCGCTTTTGCTTCCATCTACTTTTGAACTTGTGTTTGCTTTTCAACTTCCGTCTTGTTTTCATCGTCTCCTTTTTTATAATTATTTGTACTTCATCGAAATCATTTATGTTAAGTCGTTTTGACTTAACAATCTCCTCCTTTTAGCCGCAGAGATTTCTTCATCGGGTAGATTGACGTTGAATTAATAGGTAATGTCAAACACTTCCAATAGCGTATTGCAGAAGTAAACACCAGGGCAGAGATTAAGAAGACCTGCTTTTCTTGTATGGAATAATGTTCTAACTGGTATAATAATGTCGATTCCTGCCAAAAACGTATTGAAGAAGAGCACCAGAGTAGAGATCGACGTTTCAATTCATAGCTGATAAAATTATTATACACGTCCTACTCGGGACAGGTTGACCTTCTACAATTATTTTCTCTTCTTCCGAAATTACTATCATTGTTTTCCTTTACTTTTCTTCGTGGCAGGTTCACCTTCTACGATCATTTGCTCTTCTTTCGAAGCTCGGCTTTTTGCATCCCTTTATCAATCAATCATTCAAGGGCCATTTCTTTGGCATCAAAATAACTTAGAACGAAATTTTATCTGTCACACGCATTTGCGGTTACTCCCAAAATGTATGAATCATTTTCACATCTCTTTGTCTTGTATCCAATAATCTTCTAACTGCTATGATAATCTCGATTCCAGCCAAATGCCAATAACCTATTCCAGAAATAAGCAAAATGAGGACTACAAAGACAAGAAGAGGACCATAACAGAGATTGACGTTTCAATTCATAGGTCATAAACTGATTCGTAATTCACACGTGGTTTGCTTTAAATGCGCTTTTGACCATCCTTTTACTCCGGTCTACTTTTGCACTGACTTTAAATGCCTTTTGCTTAAAATCGCTTTTGCTTCCATCGCTTTTCAACTTGTGTTTGCTTTTAAACTTCCGTCTTGTTTTCATCGTCTCCTTTTCATCATTATTTGTACTTCATCGAAATCATTGATGTCAAGTTGTTTTGATTTAACAATCTCTTCCTTTTAAACCGCGAAGTTTCTTGTGTCATTTGGATTGACGTTTCAATTAATCGTATAATGTCAAACACCGCCGGCAGATTGCGTAAGTAAACGCCGTAAGTAGATTAACGTTTTAATTCATAGGTCGACCGTCATAATTTTTACTTGTGGCAAGGAAAGACACGTAACGCCCAAAATGTTTGAACCAAGAGGCGTGCTTTTCTTGTATGGAATAATCTTCTAACTAGTATAATAATGTCGATTCCTGCCAAAAACATATTGTAGAAGTAAGCAAACATGAACAGAATTAGAGAAGAAGAGCACCACAGTAGAGATCGACGTTTCAATTCATAGGTGATAAAATTATTATACGTGCTACTCGGGACGAGTTGACCTTCCACAATTATTTTCTCTTCTTGAAATTACTATCGTTGTTTGCCTTTACATTTCTTCTGATGGGTCTTCTACAATCATTTCCTTTTCTTGAAGCTTTCCTTTTGCATCCCTTTGTCAATCAATCATTCAAGAGCAATTTCTTTGGCATCAAAATAACTTAGAACGATATTTGATCGTCGTCCGCACTACCGACACCTTTATATTCTAACTTCTTACCTGTTCTCCTCTCTTAATCCTTAAACCAAATCTATCCCAACCGCTGAAACATTTTCTCCACCCAAACTTTACTTCTCTCAACTACCCTCTTCTTTTAGTTATCAAATTCACCGTTCTAGATTCTAACTGCATTTATACTCCATTTTTTCAGTTCCCGTGCTTATTCTCTGCATTCTTGGAGTACTAAGGTATATATGTTTAGGTAAAATAATTTGAGTCAAAATTCTCTTTGTTGTTATTTATTAACCTGAATAGAGCATATTCTCCTTTCTACGTTGTGGCTGCATGTATACTCTATTTTTTGTAGTTAAATTAAATAATTTTTTTTATATAAATTCTGCTTTAGTTGTTTAAATGGTTTGTATTCATGTTTGCTCGACATATTGTTTATTAGGTCATAAACATAATGTTTATTTATTAATGTTCACCGTGATATATCAAGATCATGAATGGATAGATCAAGGACGTTTATATTATGTCGATTCCTCGGTATTTACATATGGATAGAAATGCTAAAAGGCGTCAAAATTATGCTCAAATGCCGAATGAAAAAAAAAGAAAAATTGTTGCGACGTAGAAAATCGAGCTGCCAAAACACATCTTCCACTTCATCTACACTTGAAAGAATTACTCCTCAGCGAAGGAATCTTTCATTAATATCGAACCTTCCACCGGTCAACTTCCAAGTTATGAACCCTCTTACATAAATGAAGGTAAGCTGCTTTTACAATATATCGAAACTATTTCCAACCTAATTACTCCACATCATTATAATGTCCTTTTATACGTTTCAAGGGATAAATCATCGCACATCTCCTACAACATTAACATTGTTACGAATTTACGGTTGAAGTGAGCGGCTCCCTTTTGTTGAAGATTGTCAATATTGTAACGCAAAGCGATTTTACCTTGAACCTCCATCGTTTTGTTGTTCGTCGGGACAAATTTCTATTATTGCTCCTCGGATGCCTTATGCTTTAAAGTCTTTGTTTCTAAATAGCGACGAAGAATCCGAACATTTCAAAAGAATGTTCGTACATATAATAACAATGTAGCTTTCACTTCCTATGGAGCCGATATGATCGTGGTGACAAAAAACACAATGGGAGTTTATACATTCCGTGTTCAAGGACAAGTTTACCATTTCCTTGACGGTTTAGTGTCGACAAGCAATAAAGTATCGGAATCCAACTTTATTTCTTTGATACCGATGAAGAACTACAACAAAGGCTCGGCGGTTGTGATAAACTTCGTGAAAGTACCTTGAAGTCGATTATGACAATTCTTCAAGATAACCCTTATGCTAGGTTCTTTCGCCGTCTTAAAGATATTCCTTCCTTGAAAATCACCAGATTGTTACGAGATGTTATCCGGGTCTTGATCGGTAGCGTTTACAATCTTCCTTTGCATCCCAGTAGGCTGCTATATGGATGGCGATGATGAACAACATGATAAATCTCCTCATATCCAAGTCTCTGATCCACTCGGTCTGAGCTATAGAATTCAATCTTATTATGCATGCTACGACCCGCTTCAATACCCACATTTCCACGAGGTGAATCGGGATGGCATCCTCGCATTAAGCGGTTAAATTCTCAAACAAACAAAGACCAATGGTTACGATCAAACAAGCGGTGCTCCTTTAAACACTTTTACTCAAGCACTGAATTATTTGCTCTCGAAAACATAGGTTAGTTATGCGCTTATTACCTTGGTTCCGACATATTGTCTAATTGGGCAAAACTAATTTATCATTTTTTCTTACTATTACTAATTACTCAAGGACGGATGCAAACATGGCGTAGTATCTGCGAGAGAGTATTACTGCCATCGACTTCAAATGAGAAGTTATGATGAATCCATGCTTATCTACAGCTTAAGACTACTACAACAATTCGTTGTTGGTTCTTATATAAAGATTGAAACATCACGGCTTGAATTCCATAGGAAAAAACAGAACGAAATACGATCAGAAATTTTGCAGGGTGTTTTAGATAAGCGTTAATATTGGTCAAACTGAAGCTTCTACAATTGGCGGCGTGAGTTGTCCTCCCGGCTTCATTTATCGGTCGAGGACATGAAACGGCGCTATCTAGATGCAATGGCTCTGGTGCAAAAATATGGCAAACCAGATTTTTTTCTCACTATGACTTGCAACCCTATGTGGAAGGAAATACAAGAGAATCTTAAATTCCATGAAAAAGCACAAGAGAGACCAGATTTATTGTGCAGAGTGTTGTAGGTAAATTTGAAATTCTGGAAAATCACTTGATCAAAAAAGGAATATTTGGAGATGTTGCCGCATTTGTTTACGTAATTGAATTTCAAAAGCGTGGATTCCCTCATGCTCACTTGCTTCTAATACTTCAACCACAATTTAAGCTGTTGAATCCAGATTCCTATGATCAAATCATATCAGCTGAAATACCTAATCCTGATGATAATTCCAGATTATATTCTCTTTTCATTAAGCACATGATCCACGGTCCTTGTGGTTTTATGAACAAGCGCGCCTTGCATGAGAAATGGTGTATGCAAAAGTCATTACCCCAAGGATTTTACTCCTTTCACCGTCCATGGCGAAGACAGATTATCCGTCTATAGGCGTAGAGATAATGGAAGAAAAGTTAAAATATCCAGACATGAGGTTGATAATAGATGGGTGGTTCCTCATAACCCGTACCTTCTGATGTTGCTTGACTGCCACATTAATGTTGAAATATGTTCCACTGTGAAGCTTGTTAAATATTTATACAAATATGTATTTAAGGGCCACGACCTTGTCAACTTTAGCGTCAACGACCAAGAAACCAGGTCTGATATTGACGAAATCACAAATTTCCAAGAAGGCCGTTGGATTTCACCCCCCGAAGCTTTATGGCGCATATATGAATTCCGCCTTGCAGAGATTAATCCATCCATCTATATACTCCAAGTTCACCTTCCAGATCAACAATCTGTTTCCTTCGCTAAAGATGCTAATTTGTCTTATTTATTGAGGAATTTTGACTTCTCCAAAACAATGCTTGCGGAATTTTTTGGACCAATTCAACAAATCAAAAGGCTGCGAAATGAAATGTCGTATCGGATTTCCTCAACATTTTGTTTGGAATCAAAAACAAGGGCGTGGTCGGAAAGAAAGCGGAGAAAAGTGATAGGACGATTAGTCTTTGTTGACCCTCGAGAAGGAGAAAGGTATTACTTGAGATTATTGCTCGCAAATGTTAGAGGACCAACGTCGTTTGACAACTTGTTAGCTGTTGATGGTGAAAAGGTGAAGCTGTTTGTGGATCTTTGCCGCAATTAGGATTGCTAGCATCGACTCTTACATACAACAAACACTTGACGGTTGTCATATTTCAAATGCGAAGCGGTGCAATTGATTGATGAAGCATGTGAAGAGAAAAGAAGTGAAGTTCTATCTGCATTTATCAAGATCCGAGAACAAGCCAAACTAAGACTACGAGATGATCCACAGGAGGTACTATCGAAGGGTCGATATTGTTCTTTTCGATTGGCAAGTTAAAATGTTCTTCTATTGTTTTACGCAACATTCGCAAAATCGACCTCATGGAGATCAACTCAATTGCGAAGCTATGCCTTGGCTTGGAAGTACATATCTACGTATACTTGACTCTATGATCTTGATATTCTGATCGAAATGTATATGTTCCTCCGTCTCTCCTACAAATTATTGAAACACATGTCTCAAACGTGGAAGCTTATACAACAACGATTCTTTGTTGTTGAAAAACAAATTGTTGAGGCAGAATCCTCATTGCAATTGAATCGTCGACTCTAAACAAACAAGTTCAGAAACTTGATAAGGATATGAAGAAGGTTAAGAAGATGCTGAAAAAGTTGGTGAAGCAGTTAGGGAAATAATTTTTGATTAATAACAAATAGCGGGAGAAGGAAGAATGAGGAAGAATCAATTTGGAAGGAAAAAGCATTTAAAGATGAAAGCGAAGTTATTTTTATTTACTCATACTTAGTATATTTGAAACTTTTCATATTCCTCTATTATATCAAAATATTTGTTATCATAAAAGGGGAGATTGTTAAGTCAAACCACACTTCACGTATTTAATAATTTTGATGACAAACAAAGAGAAATATACAATGAAAAGTAGATAAACGCATGAACAAATGAAAAGTAGATGGGCCAAGAGAAGTAACAAACGGTGAAGGAGAAAAATCAGCGAAGCAAAAAAGCAATTTGAGCGAGAAAAATCGAGAAGCAAAAAACAATTTGAAAGAGAAAAATCAGCGAAGCAAAAAACAGCGAAGTTAAAAATCAATCAAGCAAACACCGACGAAGCTTTACAACAAAAGCGCATTTGAAGCTTTATAAGAAAAAAGCGGAAGCTTCATAAAAGAAAAGTGACGGAAGCTTTACAAGTGAAAAGCGAGCGGAAAGAAAAGCGGCGATACAAAATCGACGAACAAAGAAACATAAGTTTTAGTTAATTCTGGACTCAAAGCTGAATAACCGTTTCTTTCAAGATTCAAGAAGCACATATTCAAGAAGCAGTTGAAGACCGACTAAGTGAAGATCGCTTTAAAGAAATCAGACGCAACCTCAATATGATGATGTTAACGGACCATCCATCTGGTTTTTCATAAAGACAAGACAGATAGACGGAGGAGTTAACGGACCATCCATCTATTTTTTTTTATAAAGACAAGGCAGATGAGACGGAGGAGTTAACGGACCATTCATCGGTTTTTCTTTTTAAAGACAAAACAGTGGAACAAGTGGAATTAACAGCGTTAGACGGTTTCAGACTTAAAACTTCTTTCACAAGGAAAAATTTAAGAGGGAAAAAGGCTGTCAGATCATCGAGAAGTACAATCGTTCTAGAATTTGCCATAAAATCCCTCAAAACTGACTTTTGGGATTTCTACCGAATCGAGAAATTACTGCTTCTCTGAAATCTCTCTGAAATCTTTTCAACCAAGTTCCTACTCAATCAGAATCAGCAAGATGAATGTCAAGCCTATTTTGCTAGTTGATCCAGGAGCAAACTGGGAAAGATTGGTAAACTTCGAAGAACTAAGAAAGGAACAAATGGATATAGAGCCAGAGATAATAGCGGCAGGTTGGAGAAACTTCTTTCAAATACGAGATCAAGTCTATCTCAAAGAAGTTTATGAGTTCTGGAAGAATACTAAAACAGTGGACGATACAATCGTGTCATATGTAGAAACACACCCTGTTATAGTAACGAAGGAGTTAGTGGAGAAAGTCCTTTGAATGTCAGGAGTGGAGTTCAACCTTTTAACATGGTGAAATGGATGACTAAGTTGAAGATGAGCGAAGATGAAGTTACTCGTCAACTTTATGGATGAACAACCCAATGAAAGGAGAGCCTCTTGGTGGTACCAAAAGCAAGGGTATTGTTAGCGGTTCTTTGTGATTGTGTGTTACCTAGAATAGGTTCACGACATCAGGTCACTACCCTGGATGAACAATGTATCCTTCATCTTCTGAATCATCAACCAATAGATTTACCATTTCTGATTTTTAACTATATGGTAAAATCAATAAAGGATACGAACACCCTTCCGTATGGGATGTTGTTGACAAGAATATTTAGAGAAGCTGGCATCAGATTGGATTGGGGAGTTCGACAGAAGGTATCTGTTAGAAGCTACATAGATTCAACATCGATTGCCAAAATGGGTCTGAGATTTTCAGATAGAAAAGGAGCAGAAGCACCAAGAAAACCAACAACTGAGGGGGAGCCAATACCGAAGAAATCCTCTATGAAGGGAACAACATCACATTCTCAGGAACCAAAGTCGAGAAGTGTTCGATTCTTTGAATCAGGTAACTTAAAACGTAAAGGGGAACCTCTGCTGAGTGACATTCCAAAGCAAGCAAAAAGGTCACCCAGAGCTGAAACTGTGCGACAAAAAGAAGCCACTCAATCCACACAATCAAGCCATTCAAAGCATTATGAAGGGCAGAGATCAAAAGCTACAAAGTCGTCATCATCAATCCTTGAAAGATTGAAACTCAATCTCAAGGAAGTGGAAGAAAAGAAAAGAAGAACACGAGAAGAGAAAATGCAATCTAAAAGGTCACCGAGGTTAAAGAAGATGAGTGCAAGAAAAGAAGAAACTTCAACAACAGAGATGAGTCTAAGAATGCAAGGCTAGAAACGATCTATTGTTGATCATTGTTGATTTCTTGAAGCTAATGTGGAAACTGCTCATGAAGATAGTGTGGAAGTTATTACGGGTAATATTAAGGATTCTCACAATGTCCTTAATAATACATTTTTGAAGTAGTTTCTACTACTTTTCGGTCTTCAATTGTCCATAAACAAGTTGCTACACATGTTATGGGACGAAGGCTACTAAAAAGTTGTGAATGTAATGACCAATGTTCCATCAAGTATTTAACCTTCAAGAGAAAGTTGGGAACATAGATTGGTTGTTCAGAGGAGAAGAAGACCAAATCTGTTATCATCCGAGACAAACCAAAAGATTTGTCAAAGCCTTCTTCAAATCGATTGAATATGATAATGGCATTTTACATACATTAGATAGGGCTACAAAAACTTTTATGATCAAGCAAGAGAGTTGCAAAGAACCATATCCACAGAGCCATTTGGAGGCGTCTCACTTCTTATCCAATCTTGGGCGATCACGGTGATCAAGGTGGTACCGATTTACAACCACCAAATTTTTGAACTCAAGTATGAGAAAATGAAGTGAAAGTTCAACCACGGCCCGGTCTTGGATGACATGACTTCGATCAGTTGCGAAGCGGTGAAGCGATTGATGAAGCATGTGAAAAGAAAAGAAGTGGTACCTCTATCTGCGTTTATCAAGATCCGAGGATCAAGCCAAACCGAGGCTACAGCAGATGATCCACGGGGAGGCACTATCGAAGGGTCAATATTGCTCACTTGATTGGCAACTCGAGAATGTTGTTATACTATTTTACTGAACATTACGCAAAATCGACCTCTGTGGGAGATCAACTCAATTGCAGAAGCTATGCCATGGTTTGGAAGCACTGTTCTACGTATATGTGATCCCTTTGATCTTGATATTCCTGAACAAGCTGTATATGTTCCTCCACCTCTCCTACAAATCATTGAATCAAATGTCTCAAAAGAGGAAGCTTATACAATAATGATTGCTATTGTTGAAAAGCAAGTTGTTGAGACAGAATCCTCGATCGCAATTTGAATCATCAACTTTAAAGAAGCAAGTTCGAAACTTGATAAGGATATGAAGAAAATTAAGAAGATGCTGAAAAGTTGATGAAGCAGATTGGGAAATAGATTTTTGATTAATAACAAATAGGGGAGAAGGAAGAATCGAAGAAGAATCGAAAGAAGAATCATTTGAAAGGAAAAGCGAAGCGAGAATATTTTGTAAAAGCGAAGTTATTTCGATCTCTTAATATACAGTATATTTTGATACTTTTCATATTTCTCTAATTCACAAGTATTTGTTATCATCAAAAGGGGAGAATGTTGATCAAACCGGACTTCACGTATTAAATAATTTTGATGACAAACAAAGAGAACTATACAACAAAGAGAAATATACAAATGAAAAGTAATACGCATGAGAAAAATCAATGAAAGGAAGAAAAGCGGCGGAAGCTAAAAGAAAAGCGAGCGGAAGCATTTACGAAAATGAGCGAAAGCTAAAAGAAAAGCGGAAGCACTTTACGAAAGGCAGGCGGAAGCTAAAAGAAAAGCGAGCGGAAGCACTTTACGAAAGGCGAGAGGAAGCTAAAAAAAGCGAGCGGAACCATTTCTTAAAGATGACGGAAGCTAAAAGAAAACCGACGGAAGCTAATCAAAAACAAACGGAAGCTTTTACTAAAAGGCGAAGCTAAGCAAAAAGCAGGCGGAAGCTTTTTGAAAGAGGCGGAAGCATTTTACAAAAGCGAGCGGAAGCCTTAGGAACAGAAAAGCAGCCGATACAAAAAATCAGACGGAATCAATTGCTGTGTTTCTCTCTCTAACCCTTACTTTATCTAAATCGTACTTTTCATATTAACAAGTTTTAAACTAGTTACACATTGACTTACGATAAGTGTTTGAGAGAACAAGTCATATCTCTAAAGGGGTTAACGATAAGTTTATCACAATTCAACCCGCCCTTCTTGTGCATCTTGATCATATTATTGCTCAATATATTAACGTGTAATTTACTTTGAAGAATTGTAATAATAGATAGCATAATATAAATAGCGCTGCGTCTCGTTTCAGTTCCTCGACATCATGTTCAAGTTCAATTTACATTAACATCCAATCTGAAATCGAAGTCGCCGTCCTCCATTGTTTTCCTAATATCGAGGTCAATTCTATTACGAATTGAGTTTCCTACTCAAATTGCCCATAATGTTTTATAGCAAATCTGATGTAGTTCGTCAAAGCTCGTTACTTCTCGACAAGAAAATTGAGCTTCGTCGCTTTTCTCATTAAATCTACTTTTGTGCTTCGTCATTTGTGTTCAGTATTGCCCGCTTCTAAATGCATCTTTATGTCTTCGTCGGCGTTTGTATTCTCCATGCTAATTAAATTACGGGATGTTGCCTTGTTCAAGTTCAATTTAGATGAATGCTTCCTACTCCAATTATCCATTATGTTTTATAGCAAATTTGATGTATTTAAATCAAAGCTCATTACTTCTCTCGAAGAAAATTGAACTTCCAAATCGCTTTTCGATTCTCTGCTTTTGTGCTTCGATACGCTTTTAAATACATCTTTATATCTTCGTCTAATTTTCTTATTGTCCGTCTGTATTGTTAACCGTCTACTTTTTAACTCCGTGTATATTTTAACCGTCTACTTTTCATCTCCGTCTATATTTATAACTTCGTCTACTTTTTCAATTCCATCTATTTTAAGTTAATCTACTTTCTCAACTCCATCTGTTTTTCTCTGCTTCCTCTGTCTTGTCAAGTTCGTGTGTTAGAAGTGAGGAAAAGCGACGATGAAAACCAACCAGAGCAAATCACGTCCGAATTAACAAGCAGGACGATAGAATAAGCAAATCACCTCCCAATTAAGAAGCGAGGCGATAGAAGTGAAACGACCAAATTGAGATATTGAAAATTAAAATGCGAGACTCAAGTAAGACATAAAGCACAAAAGTTAGAGCATAAAACTTTACAAAGCGATATGTCTTAAACTAGATGATTCCTCCCGATAATCCTCAAACCTCGCTTTGACAGAGGAGTTCCTTTCGACATGAAAAAATATATGTACAAGGAAAGAGAATGCCAACTCCTCTCTGTTCAACTCAGTCTTCGTTGAAGTTCCCTACGCTTTTCAATAGCTCTTACCCAAAACTGATTCACACATTATGAATGACTACAAGAAAGATCAACATTGTTACAATCTTTCCATTAGATTATCTATCCAGTATAACAACATTCTTCATTCAGTGCTTGCTATTTTCTTAGAATCTGCTTCTTTTTTGTACACAATCTTCATACTCAAACAGGCTTTGAATCTTATTTTTGCGTCTCGCTTGTCGATTCTTTCCACCATTTTTCCACACTCAATGCTTTCAACTGCTTCTTGATTCTTCTTTCTTGAATCTTTACAGAAACGGTTAATCAGTTGACTTCCCTAACTAACTCGAACTGACTCTTGCATCTGCTTCTTGATTCTTCTCCTGCGTCTGTTATTCACGTCTTCGTCTGTTTTACTATTTGCATCTGCGTCTGCTTTAGTATTCGCGTCTGCGTCTGCTTTTATACTGCGTCGCTTTGTTGAAGATTTTCCACTAGATTATCTATCCGATTATAACAACCGCTTTTGCTTTCATCTACTTTTGAACTTTAAATAGTTCTTCTTCTTTTATGCGCTTTTCAACGTCTTACTACTTGAGCGTATTTTTGCTTCTTTGAGCATGTTCTTGTTCTTCTTTATTTAAAGCATTCGGTTGATGTCATTTCCAACTCGATTAAATTTCACTTACCAATTCCATAATTCTTCTTGGAGTATCTGAATTGACTAATCCTTCTTGAAAACATTGTAAATTATTTTATCTTATCTGAAAGAAAGTTATTTCATCTTAGCTCTTCTCCCAACCGATGATTATCGATTACATTTTCAAATTATTTTTATTTAATCATCATCTTAAATTTTGCCTGCGTATAAATTCATGGGCACTTTCATCACAGATTCTTGCATGTTAACTCGCTAGTACATTATAAATAGAGTCCCAGTAAAATAGTCCATTTTATCATCTTAATTTTTTGTTTATCAAGAAAATTTAAAAATAAGAAAATACATGTTTAATTAATAGATTTATGTTTGTCTAGGTCTAACTTTAATTTTATGCTCTTTTAATTTATATTCTTTATTTTCTATTTTTCAGTGACTTTGGAAATTTTAATTATGTAGGAAGAAATTTCAAAATTTTAGAAACATTTAATTTTTTGCTTAAGAAGATGAAAGCTAATACTGAGAGAGATCATATTCATCCATCAATTATAACCAAAGTGTAGCAATAGTTTCATTAAAAAACGAGACTCATAATCTTATTTCTAAGTTAATTAATTGGTACTAGTAGAAGCACACTCAAGCTAAAGATTTGCGAGGTAATTACTAATACGACCTTAAGTGCTTATAAAGCAAAGTAGAGATCATTTTGTTTAACTTATAAAGCTATAATTATACTTTGTATTTGTAAGCTTAAGTAACCCTCAAGCTTATACTTCTATATATCTCCTTATTAGGATCTATAATCAATATGACTCCTTTATTTCCTTAAAAAGTCTAAATTTTGTATAGTGGACTTTAATTTTAGGCATTAATTTTGGATTTTAGGAAATTTTGTAATATTTTAAGAGTTTTGGATAAATTGTAACAAAAATAACTTTGACAGTTAGTTTAGTAAATGAAGAAAACCTTAGGTTGGAATGATAAAAGAAATATAAGAAGGAATGCTTAGTAATGGAAGGGCGACTTATGAATAAAAAGGAAAAAGAAAAGGATAAAAATAAAACTAATTGCAATAAAATAAAAGAAAAAGTAATAAAGAGACAACTAAGGAAATGATGAAAATGGTGTTATAAAGAAAATAAAATTGAAAGAATACCAAACATTGGAAATGGTAGGATGTAAAGCTAAGCATTAGGGATTATGGTAACAACAATGTCTATGAGAAAAAAAAAAAAAAGAAGCCAGTAAGCAAAATGATAAGTAAAAAAGAAGAAAAAACCAATTGAAATACTAGGTATGTGAGCGAAATAATAGGCGAAAAAAAGAAGAAGGAACCTAAGGGGCTTACATAACATTTATGAATACACAAACTACTTTTAATGGATTTGAAAACAAGGTAACATGAAAATTGGCACATAAGAAATAATTCAAGTGAAATGATGAGTTTTAGGAACACGTTGAAGCAAGACTATTATTGTAAGTTGTCTTATAAGAGCACGAGAGTGGGAATTTTCCCACTTATCACTCTTCTATATATCATTGCTTACTAGTTTATTTCTTATGAATTTGGACTATTAAATACAAGGTGGTCTAACAAGTTAGGATAATAGAAGATGCACCTTTTCCATATAAGAAGTCTTAAATTTTACCATTGTCTGTAAGCTCAAAGTGGGACCTAACCATTAATGTTCCTTTAGTGTCATGGTTTGATACTTTTGAGTCATTGATTAGCATCTAACATGGCTCCATTTTATGTATCCATTTGAGATCATCTAAAATCCATTTAATTTTTTAGGTATTTAAAAGGTATCCAAAGGAATTTGGACCTTTAATCAAACAAAAATCAAATCCCTTTCATCTATTGAGTCTTATAAATATCCTTAATATTAAAAAAAACAAAAATAAATTTGCTTTTAAATTCTCTCTCTTTCTCTCTCTATCTTTATCTCTCCCTCTCTTTCTTTGATAGAAATCAAGCATCTACTTCTTAAACTCTAAAAGTTACTACAAATCCTTTAAAGGATATTAGAGTGCTATTAACACGAAGTAAGGCAAAGAAGACTAAATAATCTCTCATTAACTTAATGGTGGATC
The DNA here is from genome assembly GCA_029891385.1 of Erythroxylum novogranatense. Lineage (NCBI taxonomy): Eukaryota > Viridiplantae > Streptophyta > Magnoliopsida > Malpighiales > Erythroxylaceae > Erythroxylum > Erythroxylum novogranatense. The sequence goes on from CM057234.1 coordinate 84,821,861, forward strand.
TCTATGTAAAAGGTGCGACTTTTGATTAGTTGTTTATATACCAATATTGATTTTACTGCAAGTGCATGACATAACTATAGCTAGCATAAGCAAGTAGAGGTCGATCCTATGAAGATAATGATTACTAGTAATTACATTTCTCCTATTATCTAGCCTAAAAATTGATTTTGGATTTTAATAAAAAATTAAACTTAAATAATTAAAATAAAGTATGAAATAATAATGAACACGAAACAAAAGAAGTCACCTAGAAATCGGTCAATATTAATAATTAGTGTCTAGCTAATGAATCCTCCTAAAATCTAATAATTAACCTTTTTATCAAGCAATTGTTTTATTGACTATTAAATTGTGTGAATTCCTATCTTATGCTAATAACTCTCGATAATACTAAAAACTAATCTATAGGCTTATTAACCGAAATTATTCAGTTAAGATTCTAGTATTGCTCTATTGATTTATGCATTTCACTATTAGATTTAAACTTAATCTAGAGTTTATATCGACCTATCTTTAGGTTTGCAATCAACTCCTTTCAATTATGGTAGATTTATGTCCATGTTATGAAATTAGATTATGTATTAATATTTCAGATCTATTAGAGCATATATAAAACACATAACGAATCGCAATAGATCAATCAAAACAATTGCATAAATAAAAGAATCAAAAATATTATAGCACAAACTAGGGTTCATCATACCTGACACTAATAGTTACATATAATAGATTACGAAATCAAAGATAAACTAGAATAAAATGAATAGAAAACAAAGAGTTCGTAATTCTAAATCTCCTTTCTTTTCCTCAAATGTTCTTGCAAATTTGGGATTTAATGTGGTAATCTATTGGATGTTTTGATGATTTCTTCATGTTTTCCACTTCTCTAGGCCAATATCATCCCTTCTGAATGTTCTTCACGTTTGAAGTCATCTCTAGAAGTCTATTATCCTCAATTGGCCTTTGCTCACATCTTTTTATAGTAAATCTTAGGTTTTTGGGTGATACATAATTTGATACACACTAGATTGTGTATATTCTAAAATCTCCAGAATCTGTATGGGTTGAGAGACTTACACGGTCTCAAACACAACCATTTATCTATACTTTGCTTCAAATCTTCGTATTATGTCGCATTTTCATTCAAAATCTTTTCATTTTAGTCCATGAAGGCAATTATAACCTATAAATGCACTTACAACAAATTAAGTATCAAATATACAATAAAACTATAAAATATCAAGCAAAATGCATCAAATATGGGTGTATAAATATAGTCAAATATGCATCTATTAGCTTTATTATTTAAAAGGTTTAAATTAGACTCACCATGATGATCTAAACAAGGAGCAAGGTTAAGAATCACGACTGTAAAATGTAACTAATGCCATGTTCAAAGGATAATTGACACCAATCTTGCATTAATTATTAGAGTGTTAAGAAATATAATGTAACCGACATTACATTCTTACCTATAACTGACACTAGTCTTTTGCAAGATCTTATATACTAGATTTCCATAACAAAATCAATGTTAGATCTTAACTTGAAACTAGTGTTAAACTCGTCTTTGGTTTACATATTAAATTTCTAGAATAAAATTGATGATGATTGTTATCTAAGACAAGAATCATTAGTGTGTTATAACTAGCTAGAATTTTGTTCTTTTGAGTGTTTATTTACTTGTATAACTCTAATTTTAAAGGATTCATGCCTATAAAAGATTTATCTATGCTTACAATTAGGAGATTACTTTACCATTGGTTAATCAAACCATCAAAGAGAATTATTCCATCTTTAAAGTGCCCTTACTCAAGGTTCTATAAAAACTTTGATCTTATCTAACTTTGTAGTGGTAATTAAAACCACATAATTTTATCACTACAAATTTTCTTTTCTTTTGAAGTGTGGCGATTTTTATATTTCTTGCTATATTTTATGTTAATGGTGTTAAAACAGGATGTGTTTTACAGAACGGTCTAAGGTCTAGTCGAATTGATATTGAACCTTATCAGTTCTATTGATAAGGTTCATATCAAATTTTGGTACCAAGATTTAGTTATATGTTCATTTTTTATTAATATCGAAGTTTGAATATTCAATAATTCATATTTGTTCATATCATTCTTAAAGTTTCACTAATTGTTTAAAAAATTTCTTATTTCTTGAGTTTCAATTTAATAAAAAATTCACCAAATTTTTACGAAGAAAATCCACAAGGTTTTATCTAAAACAAATACAAAGGAGAAAGTAATTGCTTTAATCATTATAAGAAAGGTTTATACCTATTCCAACAAGGATGATAAGGTATCCTACTTCGAAAGTATTTTGTTATCTAGTTATTTTGTTCCTATTACCATTATTTTTTCTTATTGAATTATTCTTTTTATTGAGCCTAATTTGGTTCCTTTGAACTTAATTTTCTTGAATTTTATTTTTTATTCATTAACCTCTAGTTTTATGTCTTTATTTACTTAATTCCTAAATTTGTTCTCTATAATTATCTAGAAAAGGGAGAAGAATTTTGCTAGTTTTATTGATTGAGATTTCCTAGTTTGTAAAGAACCTTTTGTCAAGAGTTTTAGATAGTGAATTGAGTGAAACTTTGAAAGTAATACATAAAAGAGTGCTTTGGCTAGTAAGTTTTCTTGTAGGTATGACAAATAAACTTGAAGAAAATCTTGTCCAAAGACATTATAATTAGTGAAGAGAAAAGAATGAAAATAGACTAGGAGACCTTTGGGAATGTCATTTAAGGCCAACTTCAACAAACTATTTGACAATTTGGTAAATTTAAGGAAAGGTTAGATAAATAGGGCACTATCATAGCTGGATTACAACATAATCATCCTTCAGTTACTAGAATATATATGACTTTAAGGTGAATGATGGAGTTGAAGGTGCAGTCAACTACTTGAGTAAGATAAACCTAAATGGTCATAGAGGAGGAAGAGTGAGGAGACTAGGGACATGTTTAATATAAGATGTAAAAAGGAGTAAGAAGAAAGGATAAATAATAATATAGGAATTATTAAGATGGAAATATCACCTTTTATAACAAAGATAAATCCAAATACATAGTTAGAGTGAAAAAAGCAAGTGAAGATAGATTTTTATTACTATAATTTTTAAAAAGAGAAGAAGGTTAAATTAGTTAATATTGAGTTTAATGACCATGCAATGGATTGGTGGGATCAACAAATTCTCGTTAGGAGGAGGAATTGATAAACATTTGTTAGAACTTAAGAGGAGATGAAGTTAGTAATGAGGAAGTGATTTATGCCATGTTCCTATTATAATAATCTTTACCAAAGTTTGCAAACATTGATTCAAAGTTCAAATAGTGTGGAGGATTGCTAAAAGGAGATGAAGGTCACCCTAGCTAGGGCAAATATGGAGTGAGATAAAGAAGCAACAATTGTTTGATTTGTTTATGGGAAAATTGCCAATATTATGGAGTTATACCATTATATAGAGTTGGAGAATATCGTATATATGGCTATGAAAAGAAATGATAGCTCAAAAGGAGGCCTACTAACCATTTTAGTATATCTAGTATATATTATTCATCATAGAGCAGACCTTAAAGTAAAAAGGAGGAAAAGACTTCAAAGCCTAAGGATGAAGTAACTAAGATAAAAATATCCTCCCATTTTGATGGAATTAGTGGTTTGAAATGTAACTCCATTGCTTCTTCAAAAAATCTAACCTACCTTTATTCTACTCCCTAATTATGGTTTTTATGAAACCTAACAAAAAGGGATTATTTTCGTTAATTCATTTGATATAGGAAGTGGAAGGTTTATTCTTCCTCTTCAAGCTTCTTTTAGTAACTCTTTGAATGTTCAAACTTCTTATCATCACCCCTTAAGGAGATAGTTGCACCTAGAGTGCAAACTATAGGTCCATCTTGCAAGTTAGATTTCAAACTTATCTTTTCTAGGACAATCTCCCTCTCTTCTACTTTGTTATCAGTGCTTTAGGTACTATCATGTTGCTTCTCTATATGTTGGTATTTATTATGATCCTGGATCATATTCTCCTCCATAGAATGAGTCACTTCTTGAGATCTTACACAGCCTCCTTCCTTCAATTTCATCTCACCTTATGTACTAGGTTTGTGTTGAGTTATCTCATAATAGTCCCCACTTATGAACCTCTTTCCTATTAGCTTTCAAACCTATTTTTGACTAGATGAAACATGTCTCTATGAATATATTACTAGCATTTCATCCTCAAAGAGATTAGTCTCTTTATCCAGCCTTATTAATAGAATCTTGTTAGGGAGCTCCGATTTATATTAAATTAGGACACATGCTTTTATAAAATCTAATCTTTTCATAAGGGATGTTGCTTCATTCAAGCACAAAAAAATTTCATTATAGCTAGCAAGACGGCTAACCCTTTAATAACCTAGTATTTAAGAGAAATAATGTATGCTGAGTTATAAAGAGATTTTCTTTTTTCTAATGTTTTAGAGATTGATTTCATACCTTCATCCTTGAAGAAAGACTGATTTGTAGTTTAGGTGCTAAGGACCACACTCAATACTCTCTTAGCTTAGTATTGAGAACTAAACTTGAAGAAAAATAGTTCCTCATCATTTATGATAACCTCAAATAATCTAAAACTTTTTTAGGTTTGATTAGCCTAAGATCTTAAGGTTGGAAAGGATGGTCTTTGTTTAAAATTATCTTACCAACAATGATTCTTATTAAGTTATACCTTCTTTTAAGACCTCCATTTAAGGCATTACTATAGCTTTTCCTTCCTCATCTAAAGGTGGATAGTAGTGTAGTTTCATCAAAGAAATGGAGTCTCTTAGAACTTAATTATATGTTTGCTTAATAGGGGCTCTAGGAACTTGAGTCTACATTTCGAGTGATTCTGAGGGGTTTGTGAGGTGCTGAAGCATTAAGATAAGTATTAGTAGGCATGTTTTTAATTTTAAGAGAAAAAGTTTTCATAACCTAAGCAAAAGGTAGGTATAGACATTATTAAAAGTTGTAACTCAAGAATAAAGTAAAATAAGAGAAAATATAAACAAAAAAAAAGTTAGGCCAGAGACTGTCTGGTCTAAAGGAATTTGAGAAGCTCAAGGCCAAGAATTTGATCTACCATAGGGGAAGAAGAAGTATTAGGTTGTGTCCTATAGTTTTCCTGGTGGATGTCTAAGGAAAACTTTAGAAGATATAAAGAGGTTAAAAAAGTAAAAAGGAAAGGTAGAAGAGATTTAGATCAATAAAGGGTACAGAAGACCAGCTATAGGGGATTCCCAATAAGGAAAGCTAGTATAGTCTTTAATTATACAAGTCATGCACTAGTTTAGAGGTAAGTTAGAGTTTCTCTCTCTATATAATATAATTTTTTGAATTATTTCTTAAGTAGATTATTAGATTGCATAGAGTTCCAAGAATGATAATGTTAGATAGAGATGTTAAATTTTCTAGATATTTTGAGAAAATTTTGTAGGAAAAATTAGGTACTAAGTTAATATTTTTTACGACTTGTTATCCATAAACTAATAGTCAAATTGAATTGGTTAACAAGAATCTAGAGGTAGTGTTGCATGCTATTATTTGTAGTAATCTCAAAGCTTGGGATGAGTCAGTCTTTTATTGAATTTGCTTATAATAGGATTATCCATAATGTTGTGAGTTTGATTGTTTATAAATTTAACCCATTGTCTCTTTAGATCTTTTTCCTTTTCCTTTAGATTAAAGAAGTAGCTAGGATGGTGAAAAGAAAGATGAGTTAGTGATGAAGATTTATGAGATGCCAAATACTCAATAATACATTAAGTAAGCTAACAAGGAGAAGAAGGAAGTAATATTTGAACATGGAGATAGGGTGTACCTACACTTGCAAAAGGAGAGGTTTCTAAATAAGGAGAAATATAAGTTAAACTAAGATGAGATAGACCATTTCAAACTATTGAAAAAGTGAACAATAACACTTATAAGATTAGCTTATCATGTGAGTATGATGTTCATACTACTTTTAATATGGTTGATTTTCTCTTTTTCATTATATGGAAGATGGTGTTGATTTAGGGAAACAATCATTTATGAGGAAATTTTTACTCAAACTTTGGAAGTTGTTAGAGATGTTTTAAACTTATCTTTACCCTCTATATAAATTGGATATAACCTCAAAAGAAATACTAACATTTTAATATTAGAAGGTTTTATAGTAATATCCATTTTTTAATTTAGCCATTAGTAAAGGAAATTATGGAGATTCAAAACTAAGACATATTAAAAATTAAAAGAAGATAAGATTTAATTAGTGGCTCAGATTTATTTTATGTGATGAAACTTTTTTTGTTTCCTTACCTTTTATTAAGTTAAGAACCTCATCTTTTTCTACATATCTTTAGATAATTTTGATTTGGGCTTCAATTTTAAAGAATTACAACTCAAAAGATATTTTAAATTTAATTAAAATAAATTAAGTGTTCCATTTTTTTAAGTAGAGGAATTAGCGGTGATACCTTTTGAATGTGCATCGAGTAAACCTTCAAATTAATGCAATAGTCTACAAATCACGTTACTTACTAGGCAAGTCCTATCTGACGGGCTCGATCGAGAGAGCGTGAGGTAGAGATAATCGAATCTGAAACCTTTTGGCCTCATGTCGCTCCACTCTACCAACTCGATCACCTCTTAGGAGGCAAGTGTCCTATCATAATCGTACCTAAAACTTAAACATAAAATCAACCGTTAAAAAAATAAAGTTTAAATTTTATCTTTTCTATGAACTTTCATTAAATGTCATTTGTTTCAACTTTTAGATGGTGAATAAGCATGTTTTCCACTGCAAGAAAATGAATGTTTGGCTATAAAATCCAAAATATTTTTTCATAGAAATAGCTTTTTTGAAAACTAAAATACAGCTTTTGAAAAGTTCAAATCAAGGTTTTCAAAAAATACTTTTCAGTAAAATTTTCGGATCAATTAATGAGTCTATTTTTAGTCTCCTTTATCTTTATGTTTTACATATAATTTCTACAATACCCACAAACATATTTTCATGTTTATTTTGAGATTTATATAATATTATTTGACTTTTTATATGTTTTAATATTTATTTTTTATGTTAGTTTTACTTATATTATAATCCAAATAAAAGATTTGGTTAGATATATTTTCATTTATATTTTATATGGTTTAAAATTATATAATAATTAATAAATTGTTCTTTTAAATATTGTTTAATATATTTTAAATAATATTTATATGGATAAATAATTTTATTACAAAATAAAATATAGTTAAAATTAAAAGTATTTTTTAATGTTACCAAACATTCTATTGTATGAAACTCTTTCAAAAAAGTTCTTTTTTAAATGACACCCAAATAGTCAACTGACTTCTTAAAAAAGCTTTTCTTAAAAAAACTCTATTGATAAAAGCTCTATTAACAAAAGCTCTATTAATATAAGCTTATTTAAATAGGCACTAACGGGCTATTTGGTTTAAAGGAATAGCTATTATATTCTATAGCTATTCCTAACATATTACTAATCCTATGTTTGGTTAGAAACCAAACCTATAATAGCTATGCATCACGAAAAGCTATTCTTAAAATTTGACAAATACACAAAACTCATCTCTACTTATCTTTAACTTTTTCAAAAATAGCTATTTCAATAGAGACAACTTTATCCTTCTCACAAATAATAATAATAATAATAATAAGATAATTAATTTTGTATAATAAAATTAATAATAAAATTATCATATTAATAATAATAAGAATAATAATAATTAGAAAATTTGTAACAATTAATAATAATAATAATAAGATAATTAATTTCAGATAATAAATTTAATTATAATAATAACAACAACAACTACTACAACATCAATACTAAATAATAATAATAATAATAATAATAATAATAATAATAATAATAATAATAATAAATTTAACATTTAAAATAATTATTAACAAATAATAATAATAATAATAAGATAATTAATTTCATATAATAAAATTTATAATAAAATAATGATATTAATAATATTAATAATATTAAGAATAATAATAAGTAGAAAATTTATAACAATAATTAATAATAATAACAACAATAATAATAATTAATTTTGTATAATAAAATTAATAATAAAAATAAGAATATTAATAATAAGAATAATAATAATAAGTGAAAATTTATAATAATAATAATAATAATAATAATGATTTTAATAATATAATTAATAATACAATCACAAACTGAAACATATTGTTGTTATTATCGTAAAATTAACTCATCATGCTCGGACTAAAGTTGAGTACGATCTTCCAAACTTCAAAGAAGAAAGACGAGTTTTAGCTGATAAACTTATGAACATAACCTGGTTCATCGATTTTGATGGGGTTGAAGTATTTCTTCTTTGGGATTCATGAGACCTGGTTCACTTTGATTCGAGACATCGCATAAGCAGTAAAAAAGACTTGGGGTCGATCACGATAAAGCTCCTCCAACTTCAAGTTAATCTCTTGGGAGAGTTTTGGTGGTAGTAAATAAAGAAAATAGAATTCTTGAAAGTTGTACCTTTCCTGATGATGAGTAATGAATTTATATGACTAATACCTGCAAGAATTAGGTCAATCATGAAGGATGAAATGATCGTACCACGCTACCGCTCTCAGTCGTAATGGGCCAAGACGACCGATCCAACCAAGAATAAATTTATATATTAATACCGCAGCGAATTAGGTCAATCACAAATGATGGCCGATCTACCTATCTTGTGCTCGAGATTTGACTTGGCAAAGACGATCGACCTAACCACAACCCAACTGCTAAAATATATAGAAGAGAAGAGAGTGACCTTCCCCTGGCGTAATATACTGAGTGCCTGTTCAATGGAAGAATAGCCTTTAGTTGGGCAATCGGGATCTCCCTCGGCATCGCTGACGAAGAAATCAATGGTTTCGGAAGTAATTTCAGCATCAAGTGTTCCAAATGGTAATGAAACATGGCGATCCGAAAACATGTTATCTTCAAGAGACGCGTCATCCAATAGCCCAAGAAGTTGGACATATGAACCCATGCCTGCAGAATTGAAGAGGAGGAGGATGTGTGCGAAGTTGAATGTTGTCCGTGAAGCATCTGTATGCTAATGAGTTGGTGAAGATGTTAGAAAAGGACAATGAATGGAATAAGATGGAATCCTACATAAATGTCAAAATTATCTTCTTGCTTAATCTCATATACATTATATAAGTTTGGGTAAAATATCTGTTGGAATATTATTAATATGTTATAAAATTTAAAATATAATATACTGCCATATACAATATAAAAGTAATATCATTTTAAAATTAAATTTTTATAAAAATTGAGGATAAAAGGAACTTGATGGTGTAAAATAAAAATAGGGTGAGGTTATAGATAAATTTTTAAAACGGATATATTGCTATTATATATATAAAAATATAATTCAATAAATTATAATTTTTATATTTAAAAATATAGTAAATTTTATATTTTATGAAAATATAAAATTAGTATTTCTGTTAAATTATATCATTAATACGACAATTTTCATAAAAATGAGTAAGGGTAATTATTTATAATTAATAAATTATAAAGTGATTTATTTCAAACTATATCTGTATTTACATTAAAGATATATTCATATTAAATATATTATTTTATTTTTTCTAAATATAAATTAAATTAAATTAGTATTAGTTTACAAAATTTGTACTATAAATAAAGATCATAAATTGATTGCGAAATCCATTAGTTTATTATATAGTAAATAAAAATTAATGAGAAGATATAATTTATTATCACATTAGATTAATAAATAGATTGATTAATGTAATGACAAGATGTAAATATAATAAATCAAATAAATCAATTTGTTTAACATATACTATCCTTATGGTTTACTAAATCCTAATCATCTCCTTGTGATATAATCATTCAAGAAAAATATTGACATCAATATAAATTAATAGCCTTATTTAATAAAATAAATTATTTTAAACTTTTAAAATAAAACCTTAGGCAAAACTTTTAAGTACAATAAATTTTAATGAAATTAATAAAATTTAAAAAAATTAAAATTTTATCACATATAAAATAATTCATTAAATATAAATATATGTTACAAATTCATCACAATTACAAAACATCTTGAAAAATATTTTAAATCTTATTAAACCTATAAAACATGATTATTTTGACCAAAAGTTTAAAAGATTTATGATTAAAGTACATTTTATATAATTTTAATTTTAATCTTTGTTTTATAATTGAACTAATTAATTTTAAATTAAATTATTATGATGTTTTACTTTTGTTAAACACTAATTTTCAACTAACGTGCTTATAGAAAGAAACTACAAAACCTTTTTGTCTTTCAAAAAAGAGTGTGATTATTTTCATTTATAAATTTATATTTGTTTAATTAAACAAATTACCATCAAAACCACCATTTAATTTTAATTTTAAAATATATTTCACGTTGTATTTGTCTATATAAAATTTTATATAGACTTTTATATAGACAAATACATTTGAGATTAAAAAATAACTTTCCTAATTAATTCAAACTCTTTCAATAATGATTAGAAAGTTGTTTACCAAGAGTACTGTCGTATTCAACTGCTGGAATTTTTATGCACACCACCACCGTCCATATTGAATATCACAACTTGAGCTCTATGTGTCATTGCTATTCCATATGCTATAGCCACTGTTTAGGTGATAAGTACTTCAATCAATCATCCATCCGCAAAAAACTAAGTGAAAGTCTTTTCTTAACGCTTATTCATTTAGATAATGACCCATTGGCGGAGGATTCGTTGTAGATGAGTAGATATGACCAGCCCCACTTGATGCAACTAGTGTCACCTTGGATATTGGTGTGGTAGATGCGGTATCTTGTCTGTTGAACCATGACCACGAATTTAGTATTGTCGCTTTCGAGATTGATCTCGACCTCACGGTTTTGTTGCCAGACGACGCCTCATACCACTGAGCTCGTAGCTCAATGGTATGAGACATGCATCTTAACGCAACAAAACCGTGAGGTCGTCGGGATCAACCCCGCCAAAGCGCACAATACTAATTTGCATGGTCATGTTCGCATAAGATACCGCAGACTCAACCACAACTCTGTCTCTTCCTCCTCCGAACCCACTCGGTCCGCACTCATCGACACGATCAGTAATGACGTCGACACGCCAGGAAGGTCTTCAGTGGGCGGAAGGGCCAGCAACACAGTAGAATGACCTAGCTTCATTGGCGGGCGGCGCCGTTGGCTTCGCCCTTCCTCTGCTTCTTCCCTTTGGCTTGCCTTTTGGATTTATGGCGACGGGAGGACCCGGAAAAATCGTCCATCCTTGCCATGACTGCACAGCAATAAAAACAAATTAGAAATCGAAACCAATATTTACAAAAGTAGTAAGTAGTTCAACCACGAGGAGTTAACCAGAGGAGGCGTTTTCATCTCGTAGCCTGCTAATTCGAGGCCGACGGTTGATTAGGAATGAATCGACCGAGTCCCCCGTGATATCCCAGAATGAGACGATTGAAGTCATACTGACCGAGCCCCTTTATGCGATCGACTACCTCCCACTCCTCTCTGGTAAGAGATAAGCTCGACGCGTCGTTCCACCGCTCAACTAAAGGATATCTCCACGGCTGTGACTCAAAGAAAGACCCCGGAGGCTTCACAAAAAAGTACTTCTTTCGTCAAGTCTGGATTTTTGAAGTCGTTCCGTCCGGACGATATCGAGCATCTCTATACTGCAGATGAGGAATCCCGGCCCGAACGCTTGAACTTTGGTTCATTCTTAAGAAATGACGTAGGATGCTAATCGAAGGTGAACAACCGAACTGAAGACATAGCAAAGCCAAACCGTTAATGAATGTCCATCCATTCGGAGTAATTTGGCTCGGCCTCATTTGGTAGGGATATTTACACCTCTTCGATAATCGAGGCATATGGAAGCCTCGTGCCACTGACCGAAAAGAAGTTGTCAGATACAACAAAATACCCTCCCAAATTGTTGTGGATCCGTTCATTCTTGAGGGCCAGTCTAGGTCCCCAGGAAATAGGGATATTATTCCTAATAATCGTCCGATTCAACTCCCCCACAGTCATCATTGACTCGTCTTTCGGTGGCTCCTCCATGACCATCTCATCCTTTCGGACACTCACCGCCGCAACTTCCGCCACTGCTTCAAGCGGCTCAGCTAGTTGGGAGGCCCTCACAGCGATTTCATCCTTGGGGCTAACCCCACTTCTAGAACTGGCTGACGACATGCTTACAAAGAGGAAATTTTTGAGGAAGAAGCGAGGAAAAAGGACGTACCTAGTTGGTGATTAAAGTTGGGAGTTTGAACGACGGTTGAAAGAAAACTCCGGAGACTGTAGACAAGAAGGTGCAAATGAAAAAAAAATGAAAGCCGAAGAACAAAACAAGCGTGAAGAAACCTATACCGTCGACCTTGAGTATTTATAGAAGATCGGTCGAATGGGCGTTCCAACCAACGCCTGACGCATGGAGAAAATCTGAGCCAAACTCAGACACGTGGCTGAATCTGAGCTGAGGTGAATTAGGGTTATTAGAAATCCGGAGCGGCGCAACAGTTGAAGGGACGTACATGACAGCTGCACAACGGTTACAAATCCTTAATATCTGTCAGAGGGTATGCGCCGTCAGTAATAATTACACCAAGTACCTTCACGTGCTCAGAGTCGATGTTCACCCGATCTATCTTGGCGCGAGCTATCATGCAGTAAGCATCGATGCCAACCGATCGGGACACTTAACCAACTGATCCCAATACGAGCTGTCACGCATTATGCATTGATGTCTGACCGATCGGGCCTACCACGAACTGTCCTACAGATGAGCTACAAGATCCTTATGTACTCTTTCGACCCTTCTCCTCGCTTCGCACTCGAGGAGTAAGAGGAGCTTATGGTTGGGTCGGTCGTGCTATGCCCAAACCCACTCAAAACGACTCATGGACTGATCGGTCCACCCCTCAAGGATTGACTTAATTCCTATCGGCTATGCTAGGCCCAGGCCCCAGTCAGCGCATCCACGGCCCATTTGCAGGTGGAAGTCTCCTATGCATACATAAAGACCTAAACCTAGCATCTGTTCCATATATAAGGTATAACTTTGTCATGATAGAGGTACGTGATCAGAATCCTAGCTTCTCTGTTCATAGCTATCAAACCCTCACCCAAAAGACTAACTTGAAGGCTTGGAGGCTCACGGTTATCAATCTCCAAGTGCTTTGTTCTATTTTGCAAATATTCTTCGCTCAAGACAATCAATCTCATGGATCCAAACGCAGAACGCCCCGCCTCATCGTAATCAAGCGTAACCGAGATATGAATCTAACAACCTCTTACGTTTCAGAATTCAAAGTGCCCACTTCAAGATAAACTAGCTTAATCATGCAAAAGATCAACAAAAAGACCACAGTTGCACACCAATCCAATCGACAATAATAGACCAAAGAACTCACGACAGAAAACCCATCCAGCACAGGTCACGTGATTTACCAAGAACATTTCACTAGATAGAGTTCTATCAACATTCAACCAGCTACCAAATATTATCCAAGATCACTTTAAGATATCATCTTCCTTTTAAAAACTAAAGATTAGATCCAATACATATGAAACCTAGCCACAAATTCAACCGCAATCAACCAACCAAATCTCCAAAAATATGTTATCCCATCTTGATCAAAATTTAAAACTAATCAACATTATCTTGAAAGTCCAAAATTAAATAATAAGATATATAACATATTTTAATAGTAGGCAAATGAATTTTGAAAATTTCGAAGGATGTAGTTTTGCACCTGAAAATGTGAATTACCGCAATAGTTATAAGCTTTCCACCAATATGAAAAACAAAAAAAATAAAATGCAAAATAAACAAATCAACACTTGAGATTTAGTAACGTAGTCGGTTACACTCGCCTTCGCCTCATGAGTTTCACCCAACTTAATTACTTTTACCGTGATACAACAATAGTTTACTCAAGGTATTACAAAGCCGACTCACCTAACTCTTCAAACTATTCCTCGTCCTCACTACCCGTGAAAGTAATTACACCCAATAGTACAACCGCTTTGTGATTAAATTACATTCAATAAGACGCGATAGCGCTTGTCAGATTAAACTCAATAGAAAATTTTCTTAACATTATTTGCTAATAAATGATGAAAATAAAATAACTCAATTGATTGAATAACAACAAACATAAACAAATATTATGCTTATGTTGATAAAATTGATAATTTAATTTAAAATGTTAAAATTTAAATACTAAATTAAAAATGCTAAAGGATTAAACAGTTTAAATTATATTATTAAAAAGTATAAAATATATTCCCTTAATTCCTTTATATTTTGTGTGAACCAAATTGACTTAGTCACCACTAGTTAGACAAAGCTGGTCATGTTAATGATAGGAGTTAATGTCCCCTAAAGAGGCAGCAAACGAACGGTCTTGATTGATGTTATATTTTATTTTAATTAGGCGTGAAAAAAGGTCAAAAAAAAAAAAAAGAAGGCTAATCAATGATGTAAAAGACAGAAGTAGAAGATGTCAAACGGTAAATAGACACATAAAGGACAAACGTACAAGTCGGTAGTTGTATGAATTAACAAGTGTGGGGTCCTTAAAAAAGACATCTAAATCTTAATCAATTGTGTCTTGTTTTTTACTTTTCAATAAACGACGTATGAAGAAAGTGTGAGGACGGCCCTAGAATGCTTTTATACAAATTTAATAACACCGTAATTATTGCTCAATTAGCGGTTAATCTTTTAACAATTTAAAAGATAATAAATTAGAAATAAAAATACACTAGATTTACGAAAATTAATTACATGAAGCTGATTATTTAAATATAAAATAAATTTAATTTGTCTTAAAATAAATGGTTTGTCTTAGTCACAAACAGACATTGGAACATAACACGAGAATTGTAATTATTCGTAAGGACAAAAATGGAGAACCACTGTTAAGAGTTCATGACATGTTTGTAAATCTATCGTAATCTCTGTATACAGCAAGATTGACAAGACAGTGGAAGGAAATTGCATTCAGCAAGTTGTTTGACAATTTTTTCCCATCATTTAAAGTTGAATAATTGTTAATTATATTATTAAATTTTTAATAATTTATCGATTAAGTTATGTAATTTGATCCAAATAAAATAATAAAATAGTGTAAAAATAATTTAAATCAATGAATCAAAGTTCGGTGAAAAGTGAATCTCAATCAATGCGACTTGATCCATATCGGTCTTGTGATAGGAAAATCAGATATGGATGCTATATATAAAGGTTAAGGTTTTTTGCAGTTGTTGATATATCAATCGTAAGCATAAATATTCTCTGATCCGTTAAAAGAGCTTATGTTTTAAGAAAATTATAGAAAGACCTTACCCGTGTCCCGGAGAGCAATTCCCGTAAAGACGACTGTAGATTCACACTCGTTTCGATTTTGGAAAACTCGTTTGAAGTTACGAAGACCAAAATCAGGTATTTTTCGTATTTCTTCGATTCTTGCTCTTTTACATTTGATTTAGGATACGTAATTAATGTATCGTTATGTATTACACTTGGTATCAAAATAGTGACGTGATCTGGTAGTTAAAAATGAAAAAATTTTAGCTTTCTCTTCATAAGATTTTTGGAGATTTAACTTTTGTTTCTCGATTTTTTCTTTCTTTTTATTGCATGAAAATAGTATACATGTATTTCTGTACTAACCTCAACAGAGGATTTTCTTAACATTATTTGATAATAAATGATGAAAATAAAATAACTCCAGTGATTTAAATAACAACAAACCTAAACAAAGACATTTGAGAAAGAAAACAACTTTCCTAACAATGTAGCTTTGTCAATAAAAGAATGAGAAGTTGTTCATCAAAAGAATCTGCTATGAAGCTTCAATATCATCACTGGAACATCCCATGCACAGCATTTGAAAAGTCACCAACGAAATAAACGTCTTTCCACCACAAATGTCACAAACTATGAAGTTGCAAAAATACTAAAACTGTTGGAAGTTTTTCACACAAAAAATACTATTGTTGATAGCCTAAAAATTCCCTTATAATAGACAAAAAACATAACTCCTCAATTTGAAAAAATCACCAACAAAATAAACGTTTCTTCATCGAAACGTAACAACATAGTCTGAAAATCCACGATGCTCGTTGGAATATGCACACCACCACCAAAGATTCGACAACCACTAGAAACACACACGATCAACTCTCAATCAATCCAATGAAAATCCCCGAACAATCAAGAATATCACTATTGAAATCACGAAAACATTTGGAGTTTTCGTACACCACAAATCACAAAAGATAAGACACAAAATTAACATACCATGAAAACAATTAATAACCACCAAAGATTTACGCAAATACAAGATAAACCAACTTCCAAATTCAACACATTCAATAACCATTATAACCCTCAATTGTTGTTAAAATTTTAAAGAATACACAGCTGTTGAAATCACACGCAATCAACAAAAGTACAGCCCTTAATAATCATGTAATCCTTAATGAAGATCAGCAACACATTAGGATAATATCCCACAAAATCGTTATCAAATATCATCCAAGATAGCTATAAAATCTCTAGCTACCAAGTCACCATATGGCCACCATTCCTCCACACAAAATCGACACTATTTCAGCACACATCTCACATAAATCATAGCCAAAGAGAGCTAAAAATATTCAAAACAAATCTTTAAAGATATTGCTACCTTAGATAGCCATTATCCCCAAAATGGGCTATATATTAAATCCCATCTTGATTAGAATTTTTAAACCTAATCAACCTTATCTTAAAAGAGTTTCACATAAATCCAACTAAGTTCAATTTCAAATAATGCCCAAAATTACAAAATAAGATATCATAATATATATCTTAACAATCTTCTTCTTTTGGCATTATTTGTCACATATCAAAACTCCTCCTAAAGAAGATAATTGGACGCATAATATCAAGTTCAAAAAACACATAGAAACTCCTCCTTAATCAAACTTCAAGTTCCAAAGAACATCTACTAAGTTCACATAAGCAAAGTATCCAAATAAACACATATCCAAAGTTAAAAAAGTAGCCAAGTTCTCCAATTAAACATAACACCCAAATTCATTACATTATCCATTCTCCCATTGGGAAAAAAAGATGCCAAAAAGCAAGACTAATAATTATGAAAATACCTTGAAATCTCCACCTGAATTGAACAATCATATCAAATGAAAACAAACAATCTTATATCTCCCCCTTAGGATAAAAACAATGCCAAAATAAAGAATGCCTTCAATGTGTTCAATCTTAGTGAATAAAGAAACATAAAAATTAGTAGTAGGTGCGAGAGGAATCATAAGCATGTCAAGATGACAATTTATCACCAGACAAAACACTAGCTAACATATCATTACTTACATCAAAATAATCTACATATGACTGATTAAATTCAAAAACCTCAAAAATGCATTCATCGAATCATAATCAAACTTAATCAATTTCCTCCTCCATAAACCATATGAACGTATATTGCCCAAATTCATACAACCCACGATATAAAGAGAAACCAAGATAAACTAGAGAGACCGAAATCATAGAAAACCTGAATCTTTGTAAAGGTCTCTAACCAAACATCAACATTTTCTCGACATAACTCTGTAAATCAAAATCTAAAAGCAAAACTCTCAAATCATCAAGCAGAGCCTCATTCTCACATCAAATATACTATTTAACAAGGAAGGAAAATTCAAACACATACTAATCAAGCTGAACCTTAGAAACCTATAAATTAAAAAATCAGAAAGTCTATATGTTAACTCCTTCGAGCCCTCTTTTTTTTAAACAACATCAAAATGTACTTCAAAAATGTAAAGCATACAGTCTCTGTGCCTCTCGAAAAAATTCAAACCTAGTCTTATTCCTCATCACATCATCTCTATAATCAAATGTCCGGCTGATTTCTTTTCCGAATAACTAACTATAGATCTGGACAATTTCCGTATTAACTCTCACTGTGTATTCGATGTGCTGAGGCTAATTTTTCTAACCCAAGTTTGCTTTGATAATGTTGGCTGCTGCTGAAAGTTCATTGAAGAGTGTCTAAATTTTCATTTTGGAGTCCTTTGAAGTATCATTTGTAACAACTTGTAACATTTTAGTCTTATGTACCTGATAACCCCACAAAAGTGAAGCGTAGGTATAAATTTTCTTTCTTCCTCAAAGTTTCTCCTTGGATGAATATGGTTGCACAATTTTTCTCATCATTCAACTTAGAACATTCACCTTTATAGCTAATACCTTAAAAGTCTACTATAATCTTACTAATTTTCAGCAACTTCTCTAACTTTTTGGTACCTCTATTTAACGTTCTTATCCATTTTTCCATACTGACCAGCTTTGAATTTGTTCATTTAGCTCATTTATTATACATAACAATTTCTTCTCTAGATTTTGAATGATGTTCTCCATAATGAAGTTTTCCTTCTTTAACTTCTCATTCTTCTTACATGTTTGGACTCATTCAATGTCATCACCGTCATAATCCGAAATTGAACTTCATTTGATTCATCTATATTTTTCTTAAATTTTGACTGATTTATCCAAGGTTTCATCTTGATTTCTTCCTTTTTCATTGTTGTTAAGAAGCAATTGAACTTTTGCCATATAAATCAACCAATGCAAGCATTACTCACAAAGTCCTCTTCACTACCTTACGTACTTTCAAATAATGATGCTACTCTGAAGCACTTATAAGGCACTTATGATTTTCTTATTTAATGTAAGTTAACTCGAATATGCCGTGGATAAATTAAAGACAAATCAAAACATCATCCTGACAATGCAACAATTCATATTTCGTTGATATCTAGCATTGTAATAGTGGATATTCCATATGTAAGTTAACTATTTAATTATTGATTATGAATAAGATTAAAAATACACAATAGAATAAAAAATTCTAACACTAATTTGTCCCATAACCTTTACTTCATCCATCTGTAGTTCCTATACCTCATAGTTGATTGAAATTTAAATGGTTTTGTTACTTTATAGTTAGTAACTACTAATATCTTCAATGAAGCATATTTTCCTTGTGGTAATAATTGCAATTTTCTTGTAGTTTCAAAATTCTATTTCAATTAAAGCTTGTTTCTAAGTTATAAACTATGGTAAGATAACAAGAAAATTATAATGTTTATTATGCTAAAATATTTATTGTCTATAAGTGTCTATAATTTTTAATGAGGAAATTATTATACAATAAAAATTTTGTGAAGCATTTGACCTTAAAATATTTATTGGAATAGAAAATATTTCAATAAAAGAAACTAGGGGTTAGCAAGGTTTGCCCAATTCTGTTTAGCCCTGCCATGAGTTGATGACAATTGGGTTAGGCATGGACTCTTTTTTAAAATTTATATTTAAATTGAGTCCTATTAAATATATATTTATCATTTTAAAATTTTAAAATTATATATATATATATATATATATATATAATAGATAGATT